>BSBN01000741.1:2612000-3918000 GCA_027924645.1 Cunninghamia lanceolata | reverse complement strand
TGCCAAAACAGGTTGTTCTACCACTTTCTGTTTCAATGTATCAAAGCTCTTGTCTGCTCCTTTAGTCCATCTAAACTCTTTTCTATCCCCTCTCATTGTCTCAGTTAGGGGTGCACAAATGCTACTGAAACTCTTGATAAACTTTCCATAAAAACTTGCCAAACCATGAAAAGATCTTACCTCTGTGACACTCCTTAGCGTAGGCCATTCAATGATAGCCCTTACTTTTTCTGGGTCCATCTTAAGACCTTCCTCCAAGACAACAAATCCTAGGTGTACCAACTCCTTCTTTGCAAAACTGCATTTCTTTAGATTAATCAACAACTTCTCCTCCCTCAGCTTCTCTAGAACTCTTCTGATATGCATCAAATGCTCATCCCAAGTCTTACTAAAAATCAAAATATCATTCAAATAAACAATAACAAAACTTCCCAAAAATTCTTTCAGTACCTCGTTCATGAGCCGCATGAATGTGCTCGGTGCATTGGTTAGCCCAAATGGCATGACTAACCACTCATACAAACCTTCCTTTGTCTTGAAGGCTGTCTTCCATTCATCCCCTTCTCTGATACGGATTTGGTGATACCCACTCTTCAGGTCAATTTTCGTGAAGTACTTGGCTCCACTCAAACAATCCATGATGTCATCCATTCTTGGCAATGGAAATCTATACTTGATCGTTATCTTATTGATGGCTCGAGAGTCTGTGCACATCCTCCATTCTCCATCCTTCCTTGGTGCTAATACTGTAGGTACCATACATGGACGTAGGCTCTCCCTTATCAGTCCCTTCCTCAACAACTCCTGAATTTGTCTATTTAGCTCTTCATTCTCTACAGGGGTCATTCTATGGGCTACCTTGTTTGGTAAACTGGCTCCTGGTATCAAATCCATTTGATGACTTATCTTCCTTACTGGTGGTAAACCTTCTGGTACATTATCAGAGATAATGTTCTGGAACTCTTCCAACATATCTGAAACTTCTGCTGGTACATTTTCACAGTTCTCTTGACTAATCTTGGGAATCAATGCAAAGCAATGATGCTCATGCTTCATTCCCTCCAAAAATTTCCTACCATCTACCAAACAAATTCTGGTAGTACTACATACCTTTTCTTCCACCTCCTTCAAGGGCTTCAACTTATGACGAACTCCATCCTTTGTTAGGGAATATGTGTTTGCACGACCATCATGGACAGCACTCCTATCATACTGCCATGGCCTCCCCAACAGCATATGACATGCATCCATTGGTATGATATCACACAGCACCTCATCATGGTAGTCACCAATCTTGAACTTCACTAAACACTGTTCATTGACCAAAGCTCTATGGTCCTTCTGCAACCATGCAATCCGATATGGATATGGATGCTTTCTTCTTGCCAACTTCAACTTGTTAACCATCTCCTCTAAAACAAGATTATCAGTGCTTCCACTATCAATAATAATATCACAACACTTACCCTCACATTTGCACCTTGTGCAGAATAAACTCTTCCTCTGTTTGGGTTCTTTCTCCTCATTCAGCAAGGTTCTTCTAACAACTAGGGTTTCTCCCCTTTCAGCATCTTCAGAATGCTCAGAATGTGCATCTTCATCTACATGTGCAACTTGTGCATTACCTTCAGGTCTTCTATTTGTCCTTCCTTGATGTTGCGGACACTCATATGCTCAATGCCCTTCTTCTCCACATTGGAAACAGGTTCCTCTGAAACCTCCTCTTCCAGGTCCTTGCCCAGGTCTGCCTCTTCCTCTTCCTCTTTGCTCACCATTGTTCTGGTCACAAGGGCGGTAGGTATTATCCCCTCTTTGATTTCAACTGGTGCCTACTTTTCACTTTTCTTTTGATTCTCATTATGGCCTCCATAGGGTCTTCCACCAGTCGTTCTACCTTGACCTCTTCCCCTTTGCTTGGTATCAAATCTTTTGTTCAGCTTCTCTTCCACCTTCAGGGAAAACTGGTATGCATCTTCTATGGTGGTCATTCTGACCAGGCTCAACTCCTCTTGAATACTCAGCCTAAACCCATTAATGTAACGGGCTACCTTCTCCTTGTTGGGCTCTGCATAGCCTATCCTGATAGTAATTTTATAAAACTCTTCTATATACTCCTTAATAGACTTGTTACCTTGCTTTATTCCTTGCATCTTCTTCAGAAACTCCATCTCATAGTCCACAGGAATAACTACTTCTTCAGTTTCTCCACCATCCAATCCCATCTGGTAATCTTTTCTTTTCCTCTTCTTTTCCTCTCTAATTGGACCTCCTTCCACCAAATATTGGTGTGGCCCTTCAACTTTGTTTTTGCAAACTTAACCCGATCTGGGTCCTCCACATCTTCATACTCAAAATACTCCTCCATGTCATTGATCCAATCAATAAGCTGTTCTAGATTCAAATCTCCAGAATATGTAGAAACTTTGATCCTGGGCCTCTTTCTGATCTTCGAAATGACCCTCAACAACCTTACTTCTGCAGCTTCTTGTTCTTCCTCAGATAGCTCTTCTTCAACTTCATCTTCACTTTCTTCTTTTGTCCTCGGCTCAAACCCTCTTCGTAGCTCCTCTTGCAATGCATCGATTTGCCTTTGTAGGGCTCTAAAACCCTCTTCTGTCAAAGCATTCCTCCCAACACTATTTCTTCATGGAGGCATCTTGGTCTCCGCAACAAACCCACAACCTCAGGTCCTGGTGCAAACTGCGTTACGGTCGGCGATCTGTCTACACACTCAGGAACTTGGCTATGATACCACTTGATGAAGGGGGTAAATCACAAAACACACAATAATAGATATTGAACACAACAAATAGAACTTTCTTTTATTGAACTAGGCAACTCATTACATTACAGAAGCTCAATTACAATCAGAGGATGAATCCTCTACTAGCTGCAACACATTACAACTTTCCCAACCTCAAGACTCTAGAATCTTTAGCCTTCTGTAACCCCAAATCAGCTAGGGTTTCTATTTTCCCACCTATTCTTGACTCTACACTGGCCCCCTTAACTCTACTACTGCCCAGGGTTCCTAAAATAGTCATAAATAGCACTTTTTGGCGGCCTCCAGCCAAATTTCAAAATTTGCAACTCCCTCCAAAAGTAGGTCAACTTCCGAGAAGCATAACTTTTGATCCGGGTGTCCGATTGATGAACCGTTTTAAGCGCCGGAAAGCTCACGATGTGAACTATCACACTAGAAATTTGTAAATGGATTTCCATCAACTTTTTGAGACATTATGGGAAGTTTTAGTGCCTCATATATCGTTCTAAAAATTTTTAGGGGCTTTTCAGAAAACAAAAACTTTAATATCTTTCAGCTCACAAATGATCTTTGCCTGATTCCTTTGCCAAAGGTCTTATATTTCTGTTATGTAACTTTCTGGAAGTTTTTGCTTCATTACGTGCCCAAATGAAAACTTTCTAAAAATAGTAGGTACACTTTCCTAAATAGGCTCGCTATTTTTAGCAGTTTTGGAAAAACTGAAAGTCCTACATTATTATTCTGGATATTATGGAACCAAAAACACTAATTATGGGAAGAAATGAGAACAACTACAATGTTTTTGAATTAACTTCTTTTTGGGTGATGCAAGATTGCCTTTACACCTCTGGATGCTCCTGCATCACAAGTAATATGTATTTATACATGCAACTCACAAAAACATAGTTGACATAATATTACCCTAAGAAAATCCTTTCAAAAAAACCTAGCCTCCAAATTTGAATCAATTGTATTATCAACAACAAAAATATGATTAAAATACAAATGTAGGCCTAAGCCTTCTCAAGAGATTATACCACCATACAAATTTGGAGTGATTATTGCAACATAATGGCACCCTGGAGTACACTATATTAAACCTTCATCTCTAGCATCCAATATATAGGAGAAATAATATATGAAACAATGAGCTAAAATACCCAAGAATCACACCCAAACCAAGGGCCCAATTTCCAATGCCAAAATCTAATTCTTGGTCTATTGGCTAAATATAGCATATTCCTTTTACCAGTCATAAGATGTCATAAGGACACTCATAACCAACTCAACAACTTGGGCATTCCATTTTGGCTCCATTATCTCCATTCAAAGTTGCTCTTATGATGTGCCATAAGTTGGTCAATATTCCAAATCAACAATGTAACTCCTCTCTCACATGTTGTTATGCTTGTCATAGATTCTCTTACACACTTAAATTGTCATAGGTGATCTTACACATCTTACGTGACGAGATTCTCTTACACACATCATGTCAATGCATACAAATGGAAAATGGCCATCATAGTGGGACACCCTTTTCTATGAGAGATCACAAATAAATAATAAATACTAAGTAATAAATGAATTGAAAGTTAGAATTGCAAGGTGTATGACACACCTATCCCAACATTCTCCCACTTGTTGTATACATTGTAAGAGCTAAAAGGAAAACCAACACTATAAACTATTTGCTCAGGGTCAAGAGGCCCATATCCTCTCTACACCACTTGAACTTTTTTATGCTCATAGGCTTCATTAATGCATTTGCACATTTTCCAAAGTGTCAACCTTTTTAAGCATCATCATCCCATCCTCCACCATGTCATGAGCAAAATGATATTGAACATCAATGTGCTTCATTGATGCATGAAAATCTAGGTTCTTTACCAAGCTTGTGGCACTCTAACTATCACATCCAATTTGAATTGCTCCATGACTTAACCCAACATATGTATAAAATATCTAAATCCATATGAACTCCTTAAAAGTATGAGTATCTACCATATAATTTGCCTCTATCATGGACAAAGTGACCACAACCTACTGCTTTCTCATCCAACTAATTGCATGACCAAACAAGTTGAAACCATTACCACTAGTAGATCTCTTGTTATTGACATCACTTACCCAATTAAAGTTTGCATATCCTTGGATATCCACTTGTACTGAAATATAATATTGAGACTGAATCTCCTCTTGTGGAGCAAGAGTTTAGTTTTATGCAAAGTCAACCACTAAAAGTATAGTTCTAATTGGAAATGTATTTTATATATGTGAAACTATTCATCAAGCCACCAGACATATTAAGAGTGTTTCACATATTTGTATACAATCTTATTCTTGAATTCTATGATTAATGCATGCACACCACTTTGCTTTGTGAGTAACTCACAATTCTTTTCAAATTTTCCATCCTTTACTAGATATTGAACATTGTTGAACCTCTTCACATCCACTAATTGTTGTCCAAATCATGTGAACTAGTTTCATGTTTGCATTCTTCTTACAATTGAAGGGTTACCACATCTATTGTACTCTCCATAAATACAAGCTTTGAATAAAATAATTATCCATTAGGTGTTTCACAAAATAAACTCGTTATAAACTCCTTAATTCTTGTAGATGGCATATTAATACCACATTCATGCACAATTTAGTTAGTATGAAAAGTACGACATATGTATAAAAAAATATCATAATAATAATGGAATTACACGAGTTTTACAATGACAATAGATTCATTGTTTATTAATTTTGACACACCAAGGTTTACATTTGTCAACCGATATTTGACTTATGTTAAATTTTCTTATACTTGAATCATCTAGATTTTTTTACATAATTTTGTTTGAGTCATGTCTAGTAGATGTTTGGACAAGGATTATGATTTTTTGATCCCACTCTTAATTTCAAAACATATCTATTATTATATGATACCCTTATATTATCATGCCAATATTTTATAATTAAATTACACCTAATTTGATTATTTAATTTCATGTTAGACCTCGGGAGTCTACCACTAAAAGCCCAACATTGGTTAATTGGATTATCTTCAAGACTTACTCTTCTCTTTACCACTCTTCTCAGAGTTTTAGCATTTACATTTAAAAGTTCACTTGTCTTACTTATCATTCTTTTGCTCAAAACTAATTTATTAACTAAAGCAATTGTTATTTTCTATCGTGCTGCATTGCTATCTTTAGACTAAGTATTTTTTTTCCAATTGAATCAATATCATTAACAACACTAGAGACAATTTATTTTATTTGTATATGCCTAAAAATGACACAATTCAGTCTAAATAAATATTCTTAAGATTTATTCCTTTCTAAGTCCTCTATCAATAAATAAATAAATAAATTTATTTATTCGATTCATAATCCTCTAAATTAATTAAATATCGAAATATTTAATTACCTCTTCTAAAGTCAAAGTTAAATAAAATCCTTCATTTAATTAAATTCTTCCAAACAATTAAATAATTCTTAATTATTTAATTAAATCAAATCATTCTTCCAAATTTGAATAAATCAAATCAAATTTATTTAAATCCTCTCAATCTCTAAAAATAAAATATGATAAAATATTTTATTTATTCTTCCAAATCATGCACACACAATAAAATTTATTTAATTTGTTTTCTTATCTTCTAAATTAAATAATACCAATTATTTAATTATTGTTTCTTCCAATAATATCTTCTCTAAATTTAAATAAATCAAATATTTATTTAAGTTGTCTATTCCTTCTAAATTAAATTATCTCTAAATATAATTCATTCTTTGTGCACATTCAATTCAATATTCTAAATATTTAATTGAGTTAAAATATCTTCTCATCCTCATGCAATTTCTATTCTTCTAGTTCTATTCTCTTAACTGATTAATCTATTCTTTTAATTGATTTATCTCTTCAATTAACTCCTATTTTATTAATTCCTCTAATACAAAATAGAGCAGGACACATGTCTTCTTTTTATTCACGCATGTTCCTCAACCATTCTCAACCGTTGATCTTCTCGTTCTTTCTATACTGTTGATCTCTTTTCTCTCAAGTCTATAAATTAAACCTTATTCTTCCATTCCATCATCCAAGCTTTAAGTATTGTTACTCTGCAGGAATTACATCGCACTTTTGAAACCAATTCCTTCATTGCTTGTGATCACACTCATTACTACGCTCTACTACCATCATTGTTGTGATGCAATAAACTATCATTGTCATTCCCAATTGACATTCTTGAAGCATAGCAAGGAAGTGCACTCTCTGAGGGCCCTATTTCATACATATAAGAATGATTGTGATAGGCGATCAATGGAAGCTTCGAATTGAGGAATGTTTGCTTTGTTGTTCATTGCTTTATTTGATTAATCTTCTTAGTTCACCATTTCATTGAGTTTTCGGTAACTTGATATTGATTATTATTGTTTATTCATTGTTGATCCAATTTTCCCTTAACATTTTTGGTGCCCACCATGGGGCCTTGCCCCAATTTAATCCAAAAACTGAGTTTTTTGTGTTGAAGTTTCCTACACAGGAGGATTAAGAGAATAGGCGTTGAGCATTCAAATGGTGTAACTTTAGTTCAAAAGGTTTCTAAGTTTTGTCGAAAACATAAAAATTCTATTTGGGTATCTCTTACTTTTTGTAGAAAGTGCACAAATTTCAATAAAAATAGATCACAAATTCGTGTCCCTATTTTTAGCCTATTTTTTTTTTTGTTTTTTTTCCTATTTTTAGCAATTTCATGAAGTCAGGCATATTTGTGTAACTTTAGCTTAAAAGATTTCTGGGTTTTGTTGAAAACATCAAAATCCTATCTGAGTATTTCTTATTTTTTGCAGGAAGTGTACGGATTTCAAGAAAAATAGATCCCAATCTGTGTCCCTATTTTTAGCCCATGCTTACTTTTTTTTGGCCCATTTTTAGCAATTTCACGAAATCGGACATATCTTTTGCATTAGGAGTCAGATTTTCACGAAACCAGTGGCATTGGAAAGCTAGTTCTCCCAACTTTTCTATGGTGAAAATTTTTTTAGGTAATTTTATCAAATTTTTTAGGTACACTCAGTCAAAGTCAATCCTTCTTTGCAAAACTTCAAACTATCATAACTTGTGCAAAATTTATTCAATTTTCACGATTTTTTTTGAAATTGCATAGAATTTTATGTAGAATTTGATCATAATATCAAATCTAGTGTACCTAATCATTATTATTAGATTTTTTTTAGATTGCTCATTTTTCACCTAACAAGTTAAGCGCTTTTGGTTTAATTGATTTTATGCTAACTATTGAGTTTTTGGTGGAACTAATCAACTTTTTGCAGCCTCTTATTACTCAAACAGAGAAAATGGGTTTTCCTAACATGTTCATGCAGGATGAACGTTGAAGAATTAAAAACCTATCACACTCAGTCTTAGGAATAAATTATTTTCTTAAGGGATAATTGAACAAATCATATTTGCAATCGAAGTCTTTAGAACATATTGCTTTCTTAAGGGACAAAACATCTTTTTGCAATCTAAGTCTTAGGAACACATTGCTTTCTTAAGGGACAATGGACATGAATGCCAAACACTTAAATTTTTAACGGGAAAGTAAATTGATGCTCATGCAAATCTCACGTAGTCTTAACTAGGAGGGTTGGTAATTGAATCATTGCTATCTTGCATATCCTTGAATCATTGCTATATTGCTATCTTTCAGAGTTAGACACATTACTATTGGGGAAAATTAGACCATTGCTATCTTGTTATCACTTCAAAGTTAATAATTTGTGCTATCTGGGATAAAATTGAACACATCATTGCTATCTTGCTATCACTTCAAAGTTAACAAATTTCTGTGCTTGCCCAAGTAGATTGCTCATCTAGTTTTTCTCATTTTTAACTAGGGGGAAAGAACCATTGTATTTTGTGTTTTGGGAATGATACCAGACCTATGCTCTCCCCTATCTTGGGTGACCAAAATGCTAGACATATCATTTTCGCATGTGTTTTTCCTTTAGAGGGGCCTGCTCTTGGATACCGTTCATCCAAGTAGGAACGACCCTAAGTGGTAACAGGCTAGACGCCAAGCCCTTCCAAGCCACTATAAATAAATTATGTTTGGAGCGAAAGCTTCAAACAATGAGTGAATTGTTATACCGACAACCAACCTCCCCCAAAACCCTCCAAGGCGCAACCCTTGTAGGCTGGAAGACTCCATAACGGAGAGTAGTGCTGCTGCATGTATAACCACTTGAACAGTTGCCTTCATTAAACACCTTTGTTCTAGTGGCCAAAAACCCCTGTAATCCATTTGAAGCCTAGGATTGTACTTGTTTTTCCTTTTAGTCTAAAAAGAGTAAAAAAAGCACAAAAAATAAAAAAACCATAAAAATTCTTTGTGTTTGTTGCGTCTTCTTGCCATAATTTTAGAAAATCAGATCAAAAAGACCTTCTTGCAACCAAAGTACCAAAAACATCAGAAAATTTCTTAAAAAAATGTAAAAATACTCAGAAAAACCAGAGCGGCACATCCGTCCTCTGTTGCTGCACATCTGTGCCGACCTGTTACGCATATATACTAACCTGCAGTGCTTTTGATACCTATTGCAGTGCATTTGATTTTTACTAGTGTGGCTCATCTGTGCCGACTTCTTGTGAATTTTCCAGTTTCTGTAGTGTATCTAGTTCTGCGTATGCGTAACAGTGAGTACTTCCCACATCTTTTCAAAGAAAAATTTTAGGTTTTCTGGGTACCCATTTCAGTCTTGTGTCAGTTTCTATTGAAATGACAAACCAATTAGAAGTAATTCATCAAGAACTACAATACATATGAGAGTAATTAGACTTCGACGCCTTGCCCCAAGATCGTATAACAATTGCTCAAGAACTCCAAGTCATACAATAAGAAATGGCAATCTTACAAGCTGAACTTGTTAGTACTAGCTACGCTCGCCCCAAACTCATACATTTGTTTCCTATCTTAATGATGCTCATGACAAGGCAAGCACCGCCTCAAGTTGGAAATCATATACCACTCTGTCTACTAGTCCTCCTTCAACATCTTCTAAGACACATATCCCAAAGCATACCAATCCTACACTAACACTGCTATCGAGTTCCTTGAGCTCTAAATGGACAACCAAAAAAGCCTCAGATGATTTTTGGGAAAGATGTTTTCTAGATTTACACAACAAAAGAAAAGCTAGGGAGAACTCCAAATCCACTCATCCATTACCTCATTCATCTACCCATACACCTACGCAGGATGTGATCCAAGGGCTACTAGTAGAGAGTCAACCATGTCCCCAAATTCTGATCCTTGACCTTATCAAAGAGTCTCCAAACATGTCAAATCCTACAACCCCTTCATGTAACTTGCAACCCCTTGAGCATATTAAAGAACCTCCTACTGTGCATCAAAGTCAAGGTCTGTCGCACCTTCTTGTTGTTGACCAAGAGCTTATCTAAGAGTCTTCTACCTCAACTTCAATTCAAACAACCCAAGAGTTATGTCAAGAGCACACTTTAGAACATGTGGAAACATCAACCCCTTGTCTAAATCAAGATCAAAGCACTGCCATCTGACCCTTACATAACCTTTATCTTTTCGATGATCCTATACCTATACATGAGCAAGAAATCCAATTTCAAACCATTCATTACCTATATCTCTTTTATGATCAAGATACTACTTTTGATGAAGAAGCTATTCATGAGCAACTTGATCCTATACATGAACAAGAGATCAAATTCTAACCTCTCCATGGCCTATATCCTTTCCATGATCAAGATATTATTATTGATGAAGAACATATACAAGAGCACCTTAATTCCATCACGTTAAATCCTATCTATGATCAAGATCCCACTTACGATCAAGAGCCTATCTATGATCAAGTAGACCATGATGATCCTCTTAGCCCACTTTATGCATTCCATGGTCTTGAACTTATAACTCCATCTAGTCCTATCCAAGATTCAACAACTTCCTCTTCCTTTGATGAGACACTTGCCTCCCAAGAAGCATAGAAGATCAAACCAAAAATACTTCTCCACCATCCATTATCGACCATGCTGCAAATCCCCCACCGTATATCCTTGGTCTTATTGCCTTCAATCATGAGTGTTCCTCCTTAGAACACCAGCCACCATTATCCTCTATCCCACCTTCTTCATCCAATAAGGAACTTGTGTCTAGTGTTCCACCTACACATAATCCTGTTGTCCACTGTATACTCCAACATATGAACTATCAAGGTAAAGGCTTAGGCCTTCACGAACAAGGTATTTTGGAGCCCGGCCATGTCAATCTTCCTCCTCCTTCAGATGGCCTTGGATACACACCCCAAGGTGAACAATCTCGAGATGTTGGTACTTCCTCCACTCCTCCAAAGTCCATGACTTTCCATCGCAAACCCTATCATATCCCCAAAACATATGTCGCCATTCCACCTCCATCATCCTACAATTGTCAAAAGTATGTGACCATACACCTTCCACCATCAAATCTACCTTCGCTACTTCAAACTCCTAATATCGCTTCATGCATTTTACCACCACTTCTCCCAACACCTTATCCATCCATCTATGAATCTTCTAACAATCCCAATCATGGCCAACAAATACACATGTTGTCTAAACAAAGAACTTCCTCCAATCCCACTTCCACCATCCCACAAGATTTTAACAACAAAAATCTAGATGTCTCTACCTATAAAGTCAAAAATCCTAAGAGTCCTCATGACCTAGGATACAAAAACCAAGAATCAAAGAAACATCCTTCTCAAGAGCTGCATACACCCACACACTTATACGCCAAGTTGAAAAAGGTGTGGGTCTGCATCCAACAAATGATTACTCCAAAAGCTGCACAAAAGCTGCATACACCCAAACCCATACCTTCACAGGTACTATCTAAAAACAAAATGGTTTGGGTACCTAAGTAAAAAGCCCTCAAGTTACATGAGGCATCTACCTCTCAAGAATCTCAACCATCCACTTTCTCCCATTCCATCCAAAAGTCTCAAATTCTTCCATCCCACATGACAAGCAAAAATCAGCAAAATACTTAGTCTATGTGGATCCCTACATGCCTAAGTCATTCATCCACAAGAAAAAGTCTCTGTTGCTTCCTACACTACTTTCCCATCACCAGATTCAATGTTTATCACGATATGTGCAACCGTTGGTCATGATTCCCTTCCATTCCGCAACATTTTCATATACCTCCATCTCCCCTTCCTTCCACTATTATCCTACATATCTTCCTCATCCTATTCCTATGGTCCATGCTTTTTCATAGACTTTTCATCCATCTTGCATAAGTCCTCGTATTTTGCATCATCATCGACTATCACACCCTTCATAATCCAATATCTACCTTCTCCATCTCACTTTCATGCAATCCCCTACCAACATCTGTGAGACTACTTGACCTTGTCCATGTGACAACATCCATCTAGTGGGACTATCACCTTTCATGGAACCTGGCCATTAAGGCCCTCTCGTCTATTCTACCTATCCTATCCAAATATTCAAAAAAAAATGATGAAAAAAGTAAAGAAAAATCCCTTCATCCAATGGTGAAAATCTAGCAAATAGGCACCTTGGATACCATGATGAAAACCTGGCAAACAAGTGTCGTGTGTAAGTTGATCTTCTACGTCACCTACACTTGGAGGCACCTTGTCTCATCAGGCTATCACTCTTCTCCTATCAGTTTCCTTCCATACCATTTCCTATCCTGTCCTACCTATACTGTCCAGTCTATCCATCCTAATCTTCCTTTCCTCTATTTCTTTGGTCTTGATAAAGATTAGGGGCACAATGTTGACAAATGTTTCAGATGTCTCTTAACATACCTTATCTTTCCAAACCATGCAAATCCTTCATTACCCTCTCATCCTCCTATCGTCGTAAGCATTGCCATGAAAAATCTTAAGTATTCTACCTACAATGGGGCATGTTATTCTTATGCGACATAGTCCTTGGAGATCACATCCTTGTTTCCTTCTACCTAACCATCCGCATCTACTATCACCCATGCATCTACCTATCCATGGTGTTTCCTTGTCATTAGTATCACCTGATCCATATCTGATCCATATCGTGTCTTATCTGATCCTTATCTATTCCATATCTGATCCATATTTGTTTCATATCATGTCTTATCTGATCCATGTCCATTCCATATCTGATCTATATCTGTTCCATAGCTGATCCATATCTATTCCATATCATGTCTTATCTGATCCATATCTGTTCCATATCTAATCCATATCTGTTCCATATCTGTTCCATATCTGATCCATATCTATTCCATATCATGTCTTATCTGTTCCATATCATGTCTTATCTGAGCCATATCTATTCCATATCTGATCTATATTTGTTCCATATCATGTCTCATCTAATCGATATCTTAGGTCCATCGAAGTCACCATGAACTACGTTGCCTCTGCGTTGTCACGTAGGCAAGGCCATTTCTCAAATGCTCCCCCGAGGCTCCCACTGTCCCATCCATCACGTGTCTAGTCCTTCTATCTATCTGAGTCAGCACCACTTTCTACTGCCTAGGTCTTAGGTCCATTAGGGTTTACCCTGAATTACGTTGCCTCTGCATCATCACATAGGTAAGGCCATTTAACAATGAGCCCCCGAGGCATTAGGTCAATCCCTTAGGGTTCATCTCACCAATAAAGATTATGGAATCTTCTCACCAGGCAAGCAAGCGCAATCGAAACCTGCTCTTTTCAAACAGAAATCCTGACGCAGGACATTAACCTATCCAAAGCCAAGCAAACAAACTCCTAAGGCCTTCTAAATGATTTTACTCAAATTATGGCAAGAAACAAACACATCTAAATGCAGAAATGTTTTGTGGATTGGAAACATGGTTAAAATTCAGAGTCTTGATTTTTTGTATCATGCCTTTCTATGCTACTCGAGGATGCCAAAATCTAGAGATGCTAGGATGGGGGCATGATTATTTTATTTGTTTGTTGTTTGTGGATTAAACTTTAGTAATGTGACGCCTTGTCTAAAGACATGATCGGCAAAAGATCATTGAGGACATCAAAG
The DNA here is from genome assembly GCA_027924645.1 of Cunninghamia lanceolata. NCBI lineage: Eukaryota > Viridiplantae > Streptophyta > Pinopsida > Cupressales > Cupressaceae > Cunninghamia > Cunninghamia lanceolata. The sequence goes on along the minus strand of BSBN01000741.1, from coordinate 3,904,163 downwards.
GTCTAACATGAACGGGGGCAATCCTTGTTTGTTGATACGCAAGAAATACTCAGGTCATCTTGGTTCAATTATACCTCGATGCTTGTATCAACTTGCTAAAACAAAATCCATGTAAGCAATACTCAGGTCATCTCGGTTCAATTATACCTAGATGCTTGTATTAACTTACAACATTAAGAAAAAGTACCCAAAAAAAAAGCCCAATGATGAAATAAGCACTTCAAAATACTTGCACCATCAAGATGTCAAAAGCAAAGCATCCACAAACATCCATATCCCATGCAATAAAAATTTCCAAAGCATCCATATCCCATGCAATAAAAGATCCAAATCGCAAAGTATCAATGTTTACAAATAAAAGCTTGTGATTCTTCTATCGAGTCATTCTTCTATCAATCAGAATTCTATCTATCATTGTGGTCCATTCTTCTCAATCCGGTCAACCTGAGCCATGATTCAAATGCAAGTCCATCCTTAATCCATACCAATCAAGTCAAGTCAATCTTGTCAAATGATCCAATCACAAATGGTGGTCTTGATCCTTGTCTGGTTGTAAACCAACTCAATTAGTTGTAATCAAATACTTGTCTTATACAGGATGTAACATTGTCAAAATTAGACCAACACACGTGTCTTACATGACATGTTTCATTTCCTAAAACTAGACATTATCCTTCATGTTGCTCTAGGGATCTATCATTCCCCACCATGACAACACGCTTGCCATGTTGGTCTAGGGATATATCGTTCCCCACCATGACAACACTGTTGTATATCGTTGGTTTACTACTTGACAGGGGCAATACCTTGTTTGTTCTTGTATCATTTGTGCATACTTGCTTACTTGCTTGTGTGTGTTTTCTTTTAATCTTGCATCACGTATCATTCAACTTTTTCTTCAAACCTCACCTTCTTCTTCGTGAGATTGTCCATCTCATGCCCTTCTACCTTCTTCCCCTCCAATCTCCCGAGGGGGCATTTTGTCGTTAAACCTATACTAGGGGTAAACTGCGGCATGTATCATTATCAGACTCATCATTCTTTTGGGTTTTTACAAATATGCCTAATTTTTCATTACTTTTCACAATTTTGAAATTCTAATTAATTGCAAAATACTAGACTTTTTTTAATATAAAAAATAGTTTATACAATTTGTTTAAATGGTTTAGAATTGCTCTCTAAGATTCTTACTAGGAAGATTATCCAATATATTTCTTTCAATTTAAAAAAAAATTCACTCATACAATGGATTTCAGTATCATAAATTTGTTGTGTTGTTTTTAGTAACATAATTTATATCAACATTGTTATTATGATTAGGAAAATCAAATCAAAGGTAAACACAAACTAAATGCATATAAAACAAAGAGTTATACCTAGACAAGAAAGACCCAATCTCATCAAGGGAAAGGAGCTTGCACTCAAAAGTTCCTAAGATATTCTTCAAATGTGAAATGCTTTCTCAAAGACAACTCACAATCTAGCTCAAAAGATTTTTGGGCATGGTAACATTACATGAAAATTGGATCCCCAAATGGCTTGGGAGAGGTTCTATTTATAGATTTTTGGAAGGGATTTTGATCCAAGGGTGGAGATTGATTTGGAAGATCAATGGTGGAGGATAAAAGTGATGTGGAGGGCCTAGATTTGATCTTGGAGGAAAGGAGGGCTATGAATAAATGTGAATCTTTTATTCATTTTGGAAAAATAGTGAATTAAATGGGTATGGGTGAGATGGAATATTTATGAATTAAAGATTCATATGGGGAATGTAAAATGAATTAAATTCATTTGGGGATAAGTGGAGATAAATGAGGTATGGGGGTGGTAAGAGGAATTAATTGTGATGTGAGATATATTTAAATAAAAATTTGACTTATGTGGATATATTTCAATTTTTTATTTGGAAGATGTGGGGAAGGGTGTTAAGTTGGATTTGACCTTCTAAATGATAGGTTTAAGATTAATTAAATAAGGTTGTATTTAATGAATCCTAAGGCTAGGATGAGGCAGGCTAGGGTAGGCAATTAAATAATAACTATTTAATTGCCTAGGGTAGGGATAGGTCAATTAATAGGCTGAATTAATTAGTTAAACATGATTTAGCTAATTAATTAGGTTTAGTGAGGAGGGGGAAATTGAGCAAATAAATATTACATATTTATTAAATCAATTGGCTAAGTTTTGAACTATTGAATTAATTCAATTGTTGGGGATAGAATGATGGAAAATTATGTGATGAAGGGATAATTAATTAAATGAAGATTTAATTAATTGAATAGAAAGGAAATTGATATGTTTAGGGATGTCGGGAGTCAGTTTGATGGTAAAAGACATTTTTAGGTGTCTACATTTGCCCCTCTTTGACATGACATCAAGACCTAGGAGGGAAGTGGCGTTAGGTCGAAGAAAAATGTGCCCTAGCTGCCGGAAAAGAATAAGATAGGTGAGGGATGCCCCCTCGAGAGGTCGGCGGAAAAAATAAATTTTTTAGGCTAATCTCTCAAAAGGATGTGACATAAGTGAAAATTGGTTAGGGGATGGAAAAAGAAGACGACAGGAAGAAACACAGAGGAAAAAGGCTGTGATCTGTACCCTGGAGGGGAAAAAGAGTGGACGGAAGGATGACATGGCTTACTATATTAGGACTAGTGGGCCCTTAGGATGCCACATTTGCACACATTGACTTGGTGAGAAGAAGAAGCAGAGGAGAGATGGCAGAGTGTAACCTTCGATTCTCGTGACTTTGACACATTTCTAAGCGGTTTCAATTGTTTGGCCGAGCACCGGAGGTTGGACCCTAGGTAGGGCCTAACCCTAACTTTGTGATTTTTTAATTTTGTCGCATTTTTTGGTTCAGGAAATGAGTTTGGGAATTGGTGGCGCTATCACGAGGTCATGCAATGCTAAAATTACGTGGATTAGCGCTATCTGCTAGGGTAGCATAGAGGTAGTTTGTCGCCATATTTTTAGCGTTTTGGCACTATCTTCTGAAATAGCGCAATTTGCGGAAGAATAGGGTTTTTAGCGTTTTAGCACTAAATGCATGGTAGGGTAGCGCTATGTTGTGAACTAGCGCCATTTTAGGAAGTGACACTATTTTGTGTTTTAGCGCTATATAGATGATCAATGCAATATGTAGAATATGCACTGTTTGGAGAATTGACACTATTCCTTAGATTAGTGCCAAGTGACGGGGTGTCGCCATTTTTTAAAATGGTGCTAAGTGTATTGCGCAGTAGCGCTATGTATGCAAGTGGCGCAATGTGTTTTGCGTAGTGGCGCTATTATCTGTAATAGCGCTATGAGAAGTAGTAGCGCTATTGTAAAACGGCGCGAAGCATGGTTTGTTTTGGCACCAAATGATTTTGGCGTCCAACGTTAGAAGAAAGGGGGTGATTGAGAAAAAGATAGGTAGATTTTTGACCAAAAAGTTGTGGATGCAGACTCCAGGTTCATTTATAGTGTCTTCGCGAGAGCGGCATGTGCCATCAGTGATGGAATTGTTTGATCAGTTTGATGATGCTACTCAGGCCCGACTGGCTAGGTTAGGGCTCCTAACAGCTACATCGATGCCAGTGTTGTGATCTCATAGAGCTCTGATGATAGCAGTAGTGGAGCGATACAGTCTAGAGACTTGCACATTTTTGCTTCTAATCAGGGAGATCACTATCACGCTTGAGAATGTTTATTGCATCCTCAAGCTACCTATTCACAGCCGACGGGTGAGATATGACACAAGGAGGGGATGGAGGGCCTTGATCTGAGTATTTGGCCAGGATCACATTGTTTTATTAGCAGACAGGAGGGAGATGAGTTATGAGGGGACACTGGCGGCGGGTGTAGATCCCTTTGCCTTATTCCTGTGCGCTTTGATTGGAGGGCTAGTGATGCCTGATAGGAGGGGCAAGGGATTTCCAGTTGGCTCGGGGGAGATGATCGAGGGGATGGTCATTCATGAGACTGTTTATGCCTGGGGATTGGTGATTCTAGCACAGCTGTATCACGAGATGCATACAATTGTCTACCATTATGATTTAGCTTTGTCAGCCAAGGTTACTCTATTACAAATGTGGATTTAGGAGCACCTTACAGTTACTCGACCAAGATGTGGGTACTATCATCGGCTATTTGAGGCCTTTGTGTTTTTTTACCGGGATGCTGAGTACACCTATATTAGACAGGTTTGTTATAGGAGGCAGATGTTAGATGATATCATTCAGGTGACCTGGCGACCTTACATTGGAGTGGAGCCATGGCCAGATGATGATGTGCATATGCCTTATACTTTTCAGTAGCGATATTTGATGGGTCGAGGAGACCACACGATAGACTGGTATCTACCGTCGTGAGTTATGCGACAGTTTGGGTTACATCAAGATGTCCCATAGCAGATGGCCATTTTTGCATGGATGCGTCGAGATGCGCGGTATTGGCCTGAAGCCATACATCCCCAGTTCACTTTGGATGACTTTGCGGCTTTGCGGCTGTTGCAATGGGATTGACAAAGCACCGTCAGGGATGCAAGCACTACTCCTACATATGATACATGGTGGAAGATGTGGCGACCGACACGGTTCACTGATCTGGTAGAGGAGGTAGTCCTTGCAGAGGAGGCAGCGGGTTCAGGGGATAAGGATTCTAGGGATGATGGGGATGATGATTATGAGGGAGACGATTTCCTGGAGGAGGGTGAGGAGATCATTGCAGATTACCTTGTGGAGGTTGGAGGGGATGGAGAGGAGGAGGTTGGGAGGGATGGTCAGCCGATGGATATGTTGGCAGCAGCGGTAGCTGAACAGGTTCCCCGGCAGTAGGTGAGACAGCAGGCACCTATACAATAGGTACCTGTTGAGTAGGTCCACATTGGGGTGGTGCAACAGCATAAAGGGCCTCGACAATGTGGGGGATAGCCAAGGGTGGATAGGGGGTCTACCCCCACCACAAATAGCGCAGTAGCAGGCTGTCATAGTAGGGCAGTAGGCAGCAAGGCAATAGGTAGAGGCAGTCCCTTCAGGAACAGGTGGAGAGGCTGAGGTTTGAGGGCTCACACCTCGTCGGTGGCCTCAGGGTGAGGAGGAGATTGAGACCCTACGGGCACAAATAGCCAGCCTACAGGAGGCTTTAAAGAGTCATGAGGTAGAGTTGGTTCAGTTATGGGGGATAGTGGCCTTATTGGATGGCTCAGAGGTCAGGTGGCTGCATTGCAGACACAGTTAGCCCAGGCTCAGGGTGACATAGTCACTTTGACTGGAGAGTGGGATGCGGCGCTTGCGAGGGCACAGCAAGTAGAGACCACAGTGGGTCGCTTGCAGGCTTTAGGTGATGGTATGGCTCCAGTTTTGACATTGATGCAGATGTAGGTGTCTTAGGCACAAACATAGTTATATCAGGTATAAGGACAGTTGTCTTAGATACAGGGGTAGTTGTCTCAGGCATAGGGGGATTTGGTAGAGGCCAAAGGGTGGATGGAGCATTATCAAGGCCTCTATTACACGGTAGTGCTGGCAGAGCAGCGTGCATCGAGTTACAGTCAGGTCAGTGGATTGAGGGCATCTAGGTCACACAGATCTAGATCAGTTCAGAGCATCTAGTAGGCGATGGGTCCACCATCACATGTGCCTCGGTAGGTTCCATAGGTATAGGCACAGCCATAGCCATAGCCGCAGCCATAACCACAGGCCAGACCACAGCCACCACTAGGGTCAGGATCCCCCACTCCATCAGAGAGAGGTTCCTCCATGTGATAGTTATATCATTTTAGCCCTTAGAGGCATTGTATTAGAACATTATTTTTTTGATGTGTATATATGAGTGATGTACATTTTTGCGATGATGATAAATGATATGATGTTTTTTGGTGGTCTATATGTTTGTTTATGATGCTTTTATATGATTATGATGATGCTTATGTTTAATGAATGTAGTGTTTTATGGATTATATGCTATGGATGTGTTATGTTTATGCAATGTATGATTTTAATGTTATGGATGTACTTATTGATGTAATATGATGGATGTAATGATGGAAATGTATGTTTATCTAAACACATGTTATGTATGGAAATATGGATATGCAACTAGATGATTTGTAAAATGTAGTTAAATGATTATGATTGTGATTATGTAATGTAACTAAATGATTTATGAGATGATATATGGAATTCAATGTGATGATATATAATATGCCACTAAATGATTCTAAAATAGACCTAAATGGTTATGCAAATTAAATGATTTTGATATGGAAACTAAGTGACTGTAAAATGCAAATTAAATGATTTTGAAATGCAAATTAAATAATTGTGATATGCAACTAAAAGATTCTAAAATGAACCTAATGCAAATTAACAGACCCTAAAATGAACCTAAATGAGATGATATGCAAATTAACAAACTCTAAAATGAACCTAACTGAGATGATATGCAAATTAACAGAATCTAAAATGAACCTAAATGAGATGATATGCAACTAATAGATTCTAAAATGAACCTAAATGAGATGATATGCAAATTAATAGACTCTAAAATGAACCTAAATGAGATGATATGCAACTAATAGATTCTAAAATGAACCTAAATGATTATGGTATGCAACTAAAAGATTCTAAAATGAACCTAATGAGATAATGATATGCAATTAAAAGATTCTAAGATGAACCTAATGAGATAATGATATGTAATTTAGGTGAATGTTCTTTGTTGGACCCTGGGTGGTGAGGCTGTGCAGCAGGGGAAGAGGTGGGGAGCGAACAAGGGTGGATGAATGGGGTATGGAAAGGATTGGGAGCGGTTAGATTGTGGGGGAGTTGAAGATGAGGGAATTGATAGGTCATAAGACACCATGTCATTGAGGGGGGATATGATTTTATTTTGGAATATGTTGCTTGGGAATAAGTTGGAGGAGTGGGATTAGTGAGGGGATTTGGTGGGGTGAGGGGGGGTAGGTGGTTATGAAATCTAGGCCCAGATGGTATAGTTGATTAGGATGATGATTTGAGCTAGTAATAGTAGTTGCATAACATTAATTGAGAGCATTTCTTAGTTTACTATAGCAATGTAGGATATAGTTCACAAAGGTATGAAATGACCTAGGTGATGATATATATCCCACGATTGCATGGACTAGACTTGCAAACAATAGGTTGATTTCATGCGTGCCCAAGGTAGTATAACCTTGCCTGTCCTAGGAAGGGGACTCATAGTGATGATTGCCCATAGTACATATAATGTATTGATGCCTATATATGCAAATGAGGGACGTCGTACTAGAACTGACCCAGGCTTCAAGATATGAATGCTATTCTTAGAGTAATGAAACCAACCCACAAGCACATCATATAGAAACAATGGCCGAGTCTACTCCAGATGTTGTCCACCACTTACCATGATATAATGAGATCAAGGTAGCTTTGGAGGTGACCTAGAGTGAGACAAAAAAGATAAAAATCAATAAAAAAGACCAACAAAAAGATACAAATAGCCTTTGTGTGCTCTTGCCAAGATACGTGATGATAGGATGACAGATTCTTGTCCATTGTGGGAAAGATATATCCTAGGATGCAAATCAGTTGGAATTGGTTGGATAATATTTGAAAGGTGGGCAAAAGGATAGTCAGGCCATGTGTAGGATTATAGTTGGTATGTTGATTGGTGATTTTTGCATTAGGGACGATGTTTCAATCGTATATTTAGTGTGTGTATCATTTATGGGTCTAGCAAGCTCAGTGATTGGGGACCATCCAAGTGGGTTGGATGGGTGCATTTTATGTACCTAAGTACTAGAAACTTCCTTCGTATTCCAGACTGCCTACATACCCTGTGTCCACAGGATCAAGGTACTTTCAAGATGCGGGGGAAAATGAATAGGTAGTTCTGGTATGACATGATGATGTGGGAATGGTTCAAGATGGGTGTGATGTGATGAGTTGATAGATGTTGATGGTTGCAAGTTACAGCGAGAGTGATGTATGGGGGGGTGATATTTTATTTTTTTTGGATTTTGATGATTTTTGTATTGTTTTTGGATTTTTTGATTTTTGTATTGTTTTTTGATTTTTTTTAATTTGTATTGTTTTTGGATTTTTTGATTTTGTATTGTTTTTTGATTTTTTGATTTTCAACTATACAAAGGTGAGCTTACAAGGATCCTTGTTCCATGAGTTAGCCTTGGAATGGGATAGTGCAGGGTGGGTGATAGGACTTGTTGTTTCAGAATTCCAAGCCATGGGATGTGTGCGATATGGAGTGTTGCGATGGAAAGAGGACTTATTAGATGGTAAAACTAGCTACTACACATGGCGCCTGAAACAGGTTTTCACTATGGTACTTATCCAAGGCGTCACCGAAGTGATTTTCACCATTGGAAGTTTTTATTTTACTCAGATTTTTCTTATTTTTTTGATTTTTTCTATTTTTTTTCTTTTTTGATGGAATACTCAATGGGTTATGCGTAGAATTTCTTCAAATGTAGGATGTTCATAGGTTCATCTAGAGGCTGTCCCTTGGGTGTTGCAAGCTGGTATGCTCCGGATCCATAGCTGGCTGTGATGACATAAGGGCCTAGCCAATTGGGCTCAAATTTGCCTTTCTTTGGGCGCTCCTACAGGTTTTTCTGATTCTCCATAAGGATAAGGTCACCTACTTCAAATTTTTAGTTTCTGATTCCCTTGTTGTAGCTTCTCCTGAGGCAATTTTGATAGGCCTGCAGGTGGTTCAATGCATTCAGACGTTTCTCATCCAATAATTCTAGCTGATGCAACCTTGCAACTTGGTATTCCTCATCAATGATTATGTTTTGCAGGGATACTCTTAAGGATGGGAGCTCGACCTCAATAGGTAAAATGGCTTTGAATCCAAAGACTAGGGAAAATGGAGTGGCTCCTATGAGGGTACATATTCTTTTGCGATAGGCCCATAGGGCAGGGTTGAGTTGGAGGTGCCAGTCACGACCAACTTCATTGACTGTCTTCTTTAGAATGTAGAGAATGGTTTTATTTGAAGCCTCTGCTTGACTGTTTCCTTGAGGGTGATATGGGGTGGAGAAGTGGTGTTTGATTTCAATTTTTTTGCACAAAGTGCAGACTTCTTGGTTCTTGAATGGTTTTCCATTGTTGGTGACGATGGAATGAGGGATACCATAACGACATATGATATAATGGAGGATAAACTTGGATATCTGGGTGCTAGTGGTGAAGGTGAGTGGTATTTCTTCCACCCACTTGGTGAAGTATTCGGTAGCTGTGATGATGAACTTATGGCTATTGGATGATGGCGGATGTATTTTCCCTACGAGGTCGAGTCCCCACTATGAAAAAGGCCACAACGTTGTGATTGGTTGCAATTCCTGTGTTGGTACATGAATGAGATCTCCATGCAGTTGACATGGTAGGCATTTTTTGATAAACCGGTAGGAGTCTCATTCTATGGTTGGCCAATAGTATCCAGTCCTCAGGATCTCTTTAGTGAGAGCGGGTCCACTTGAATGTGCCCCATGGATACCTGCATGTACCTTTTACAAGGCCACTTTAGCTTCCCTAGAGTCTAAACATCGTAAAAGCGTGCCCTCAAGACTCCTATTGTATAGGGTATCTCCTACAAGGGTGAAGCAGGAGGCTCAGCAGATAAAAGATTTTTGTTGTGAGGTGGATAGGTTGGGAGGGATGATGTTATCATGGAGATACAGGTAGGTTTCTTGATACCACGGGGATAGGGGACCAATGACTTCGCACACTAGCTCTGATTGAGGAACGTCATATGTTGGGATAAGGAGCTCCTGTATCAGGAATTCACACCTCTTGCTATCCTTCTTCATGTCAACCAAGGACCCAATGGTAGCCATGGCGTCTGTAGCTTTATTGTTTAGCCTGGGGATCTGTTCAAAGTGGATGTTGTCAAAATAGTCTCTAAAGTCATCGACCATCTTTTTATAAGGCAATAGCTTATCATCCTTGGTCTTGTACTCATTGTTTACTTGTCGAATGACCAACTAAGAATCTCCATACACTGTCAACTTCTCAATTTTCCATTTGATTGCCATTCGAAGACCTGTGATAAGGGCCTCATACTCTGCCACATTGTTGGTACATGGAAATGTGATTTTAAATGACTTGGGGATTGTGTCACCTTGAGGGGTAACAAACAAGATGCCTGCCCCTGAGCCTCTGTGTATGTATGATCCATCAAAGTATATTTTCCATGTTTCTATTGCCGGTGTGATATTCAAGATGGCTTTGTCAGGAAACTCTACCAGTGTCAGATGTTCTGCAGGAATGGGTGCTTCAGCCAGCTGATCAGCGATAACCTGTCCTTTGATGGCTTTTGTCTCAGTGTATTCAATGTCAAATTCAGTGAGAATCATGACCCATTTTGCCATTCTCCCAGTAAGAGCAACTTTGTTTAGTAGATATTTCAATAAATCAATCTTGGTGATGAGCTTGGTTTTATGATTGAGCATGTAGTGTCTTAATTTTTGTGAAGTAAAGACGAGGGTTAGACGTGCTCATTCAATTGGTGTGTAGTTGAGCTCATAGGATATCAGAGTATGGCTGATGTAATAGATGGCTCTTTCCTCTCCTTGCTCATCGTGCTGTGCTAATAAGGCTCCAATAGCTGTCTCTGTTGCTGAAATATATAACAGGAGGGGTTCTCCTTGCCTTGGTGGAGTTGGAACAGGGGATTAGCTAGGTAATCTTTCAGTTGATCGAAGGCACCCTGAAACTGAGTGTTCCAGACAAAAGCTATATCTTTTCTAAGTAGATGCTGGAATGGTTGACATTTATCAGCTAGTTGAACAATGAACCAACGAATAGACTGGAGTTTTCCTTGCAGACTTCTCAGCTGTTTGAGTGTTTTGGGAGGAGGCATTTCAGTGATGGCCTTGACTTTTGTGGGATCTACTTTAATTCCTCTTCTGGAGACTATGTTGATGGTGTTAGGTTGTCATTGATGTCAAAAGTGTTTAGGAGATGTTTAATGAGGTATTCATCATGATGTCTTCATATGTTTGAGGAGTACATCATCAGAAGTATATCATCTTGTGTGTTGTTGCAGGATTACATCAAGGTGATACCGATGACATACAGTGGTAGTGGTTTGGTAATTTGATCTCGGTATTCAATGACACAGTTTATAGTTGGTCTTGTTTCATGTCTCTCAAATTTTTTTTTAGAATTGTTTACTCTATCAGGAACATCAATCAGGAGTTCAAATGGTGTGTTGATTATCAGGTGATGGAGTTCATTTTTCTTGATAACTTGTGTTGATCTCATAGTTCAAAGTGTTCATGAGTTGTTGATCAAAACATCTGTAAGTTGTTTTCATCCAGAGTTGTGTAAAGTATGATATGCAGTGGTAGTGGCTTGGTTTTTATTCTTGTCATTTGATCTCAATGAAACACAGTAGTCTTCATCAGTATTCAGTGGCATGATCTTCATGATCTTGGTTCAATTGGTTGATTCATGTTTGTGTTAAAATGCTAGACAGAAAAGACATTGAAAAGTTTTCTTGTTGGTATGATGTTAATGATACTGATTTTTCATTTGTTGAGAAGGGTGATGTAATTCATAGATTGTTATGGGTGTTGGTTTATCATTGATCATAGGACTTGTTTGGTTAGTGAGGTTGCAAAGATTCTTTTAGGATGTCATCTGGTTGCAAATATTTTTTTTGACATTAAAAAAAAAAAAGAAGAGGTGAATTTTATGTGAAAAGGCATAAATTCCTTATTAGAAGAGGTGCATGATTATATGAAGATGCTTTATTGAAAAAAGCATTGAATTGCTTCATAAAGGGCCCAAAACATCTCAAAGGTGAGTAACAATAATTCAAAGACTTTTATAACCACCAAATGAGCATCCAATATGGTTTTCAAAAATTGGAAGGTTTGCTCAAAAAGGAGTTTAAAAAAAAAAAAATTAATATTAGTATCTCTTCCTAAGTCTTATATCCTTAAAACATCATATAAGACTTATATGTTTTAAGTGGTGAAAGTTGAAGAGTTAAAAAAGGCACGTATTATGCCTTGTTTTTAGACCATGTTTTTTTTGAAAAAGCATCGGTTTGTTTTTAGTTTTAAAAAGCATTGTGCTTTATGATATATGAAGATCCCTATATATAAGGCATAAACCACATAATATTCTTTTAAAGCCCGAAAATAATGATTTTCATCTTAAGCATAGAATTGCCTTTTTAAGGGAGTATTTAATATTAAAGTTTCTATTATGGATATAAAGTCACTAAGCCTTTTATGGCTCTAGTTTTTTTAGAAACTTTATTTAAATAATAAGTGGTCAGCCCATACCAAATTTATGAGTTTTTTTGGTGAGTTTTATTTGGTGATTAAATTAGAAATTTTTAAGAGTTTTTTCTTGAAGGCAAATATCTATGGAGAATTGGAAATGTTTTTGTGCAAAATGAAGATTGATTTTCTTGAGAAGAAAAAAGTTTGATTGCAGGAATTTGCAGAGAAGGAGATTGCATGAAGATGAAAAATCTTATGCAAAATGAAGTTTTTTTTCAGGAATATGAAGAATCATAAATGAAAGGACATACAAATGAGCAGAGAGATTTTTGGCAGAAATATATTTTTGTGTTGCAGATGAATGAAAGATATTTTGTAGATAAAAAGGTTGAAGGTTTTTCAATGATTTTTTTGAAAAAGGCAAAAAGATTTTTGAAGAACACAGAATATGAAGAGTTTTAAATAAGGATGAAAAAGAAGAAAAGATTGATTTTGTTCTTGCAGGATTAAAAAGAAGAAGAAAATGAACAGTCATGGGCATGAAGAGAAAATTAATTTCTTCACAGATGGAAAATGATTGTGTAGAATGTGAAAGGTTTTTCAAATTGTATATAATAGTTTTTCAGGTGCATTGAAGTTAGTGTGTTGATGAAAAAAATAGAGATGAGCAAATAATGTTATGTATGAAGTTATGATATGCAGAGAAAAACTTTTTTGAAAAGAGAGATGTTTCCCTGATCAGGTGAACTAGATGATTCAAGAATAAAATATCAGAGGATTGGAATGATGGAATGAATGTTGCAGATGAGTTGATTTGAATGGTGCAAATCAGATTGAGCAGCAATCACTTCTTGCACATGAGATTTTTAGTTCTGATTGATTGAGAAATGCCAGTGAGGCACAACAGTATGCCAGTGAGGCTTGTAGGTCGGTAAGACCATTTGTCGGTGAGACACTTACATCAGCCAGTGAGGCTTGTAAAGATATTTTCAAGGTTAAGCCAGTGAGGCAGTTTTGGAGTGGTTTTTATACCCTAGGATGGTTTTCCACTCGTGCAAATTTGTGTTATGTGTCATATTGTTTTCATCTGTATGTGTGTATGTTAATATGTTGCTTATAAGGTTTTGTTCTCCTTCTTCATTCTTAGTTTTGTGTATATGTGGTTGACAAATCAATAATAGCTTTCTCTCCTTTGTGCTCTGTAAGTTAAATTTTGAAAAAGATTTAAAAATTCACACAACACTGATTCACCCCCCCTCTCAGTGTTGTCCTTGACTCCTACATATGTATCCCAAAAGTTTTCCCGAGGTGACCTCAAAGACACATTTCTTTGGATTAAGGCAGACATTGTATTGTTCTAATCAGTCAAATATTTTTGCCAATACATCAAGGTGTTCTTCTCATGTCTTTGATTTCCCTAGCAAGTTGTCCACATAGTCTTCCATGATATGGTGGAAAAGATCATGGAAGATGACAGTCATGGCTCTTTGATATGTGGCTCCAACATTCTTTAGACTGAATGACATTACCACCCAACAATATGTTCCCCATGGACATATGAAGGCTGTCTTGTGTTGGTCTTCTTTTGTGATCCAAATTTGGTTGTACCCTGAAAAGCCATCCATTAGGTATAGCATCTCGTGTCCTGCCGTGAGATCCACTATCATGTCAATGTTAGGCAACGGGAAGTCATCCTTTGGGCAGGCTTTGTTGAGGTCTCGAAAGTCAGTGCAACAGTGGATTCAGCCATCAGGTTTGGCTACTGGTACTAGGTTGGAAACCCATTCAGGAAAATCAATTGGGTGAATGAACCCAACATCCAATAGTTTCTTTAGTTCTACTTTGACTAGGAGGGCCACCTGAGGATTCATTTTTCTAAGCTTCTATTTTACTGGTTTCGCATTAGGGCATACTATAAGATGATGGACAACCAAAGTGGGATCAAGCCCTGGCATGTCTATGTAGGTCCATGCAAAATTGCGATTTCTGCATTTGAAAAATGCTAGGAAGTTTTCTTGCTCTACTGTGCTGAGAGATTTTGCCCTAAAAGTGATTTTCAGCTCTTCTTCCGTCTCAAGATTCATCTCTTGGGCTGGCTCTACCAGGACGAGTGACCTGTCTGGATAAACCTTGTCTATCTCGGGAAGGCCCATGCTTCTATCTCCTAGCACCTCATGGAGGTTTTTACGAGGAGATACATCTTTTGTTTTTACTTTTTTGGGATCTGACACTGCCGTAGAATAGTTTTCACCATTAGATCCATGTTTGATTTTTATATTTTTATGACTGGAAGCAGGGGTTGTCTCCTTGAAATAGGCATGCATATCAAGTTCCATGATATATCCTGCTCTGTGATCTCCTATGGGGAAGTGATCTCTAACCCCCATCATTTCAATGATGGCCTCATCGTTTGGTGCTACGTCGAAGATAGGAGGTCCCTGTTGGTCCCAATCTATGAGGTCTGGTTATACAAGTGGTAAGTCATTGGATGACGAGGCTAGGGTGGTAACTGTGTAGATGGTGCATATGGATGAGTCAAAGAAATCAGAAAAGTCACTAAAGGAGTCTTGAGGGCCTATTTCATTGACGTTGTCAACTTCAAGGGAGACCGTAGTGACCTCGGCTAAGATACATTCACCGGTAGTGAGGATACATTATCGTTGACCATATCCTAACCCTTGAGTATAGGGATTTCTTGTCACTTGCACTGGTTCCACGATCCCCTGTTCATGAAGGCTGATATCGCCTTGTCCTTTATAACCCATGTTTTTGACAATTACAGACATTTACCATAGATTTCTGTTGGTATGGTGGGAGCTTCTTGCTCAGATTCTTCGTCCTTATATAGCCAGGATGAGATATCTTCGAGCACATCCTGATCCAAGAGATGTTTCTTTTCAAAGATGGGTGATGGTTTACACTTGTTGACTACTGTGTTGGCTGCTTCTGTCTTTGGGATGCTGAACATTTTAGGATTGGGTAATGTGCCCACACAAAAGGTACCGTGCAGGTCATATTCCCCACATCCCATGTCATTGAGCTTGATCTTGACCTCGGGCGGTGGAGGTGTTTGGGATGAAGTGGTGGCAATGTTGGCGGGGTCGATGTATGAGGTGGAAGCTGTAGGATTGGTTTTGGTGATGGCTTTGTTGTATGGGTAGAAGGTGTGGTCATGTCCTTCCAAGAAACTACAGTATTGGAAGGGGCGAAGGTCAGTGTAGATGGTTACTTCCGTGCTATTGTGAGGGAACTTGAGGCATTGATGGAATGTAGATGGGACTACTTGCATGGCATGGATCCATCGTTGGCTGAAAAGAATGTTGTATGGGAGGTCAAGATCAAGGACCTGACATTTTGTTTCCATTATTTTCTATCCCACTTGAATAGGGTGCTTGATGGTGCCTTTAGATAGCCATTCGGTGTCATCATACCCTTTGATTGTGATGTACTCACTAGTGTCTACAACTACATCCAAGTATCCCAAGTGTTTTAATAATTTAAGAGTGCATATGTTTAGGCTGGAGCCACCATCTATTAAGACTCTTTTGATGATGTGCTTGTGGATACAGACTTCGATGTGTAAGGCGTCGTTGTGTAGGTGTTCAGAAGCGGGAAGATCCTTTTTTTGAAAATGTGAGATGATGCGATGCAACGATATGTCCTACCATGGCTTGGAATTGAGTCACATTCAAGTTGGCAAGAACTTGAGTTTCCAAGAGTGCTTTGTCAAGGACGTCTTTGTGGAGGGGGCATGTGCGGAGCAACTCATGTATGGATATTTGTAAGGGGTCTTTCCTAGATGCTCTAGGATGTTGTACTGATTGGTAGGTGATGGGCGTGTGGTTAGATAAAGGGGTATGGAATCTGATGTGGATGCAGGCATTTGTTCAGTGGTAGGGGCTGTGCAATTGGATACATGGCCACGATGGGTTGTGACAGCACAATCAGGTGCTTGTGCCTGAATGGTGATTGTATTGACATGGTGAGATGATGGCTCTATTCGCCCTATGATAGAGTCATAGGATGTGGGTGGTGGGGTGATGTTGTATGCTTGATTAGATGAGGAGGCTTTATTATGGTTAGGCAGTGGATCCATGTAAGCTCCGAGATTGGTGTTTGGCGATGGTTGGGTGCTTTGATCAAGGCTGACTTGATTTTGATCTATGAGATCTTGGACGCAATGCTTTAGTTTCATGCAGTCAGTGGTTTTGTGGCCCACAATGCGGTGGTATTCGCAATAGTCATTTTTCTTGTACCACGCAGCTTTGAGCTCATTCTCTTGACGGGGTCTAACAGGTGGGAGCGTTATTAAACCTTTCTTGAGACATCTGTCGAGGATGTCCTCGATGGGTTCCCCTAAGGGTGTAAATTGCCTTCGAGGTTTGTTTTGTTTATTTTTCCCCCTTGGGTTATTTACATTGGCTGTATATGTATGTGCAGGTGTTTGATTTTGTACATGTTGGATGGCTTTCACATCCATGACACCATCGTTCAAAGTGTTCTTATTCTTCCCCCAATAGCGTGGCTTGTCATTTTATTACATGTTGGTGTTGTTTGTATTGGGGGTGTTGATATGGAGTTTGTTGTTGTTGTTGGACTTGTAGTCATATAATTTGATGGAGCCCTTGGTGATGAGGGCCCACTCAATGGTAGTACCTTTGTTGATGATTTCTTCAAAGGTAGACGCGCACAAGATTTGTAAATAGAACCCTATTTCCTGATTGAGGTTGGTCACAAACATGGTGACGAGTTGTTTTTTAGGAATTGGCCATGGGAGTTTGCTTGCTAAGCTTCTCCACCTCTGCAAGAAGGAAGTGAAGGATTCTTCACTTTTTTGTTTTGTGTTACAAAGGTCTGTCATAGATATTTCATGCTTGAAGTTATAGGAGAAATGGTTTACAAATTTTTCTGCAAGCTCAGGGAAAGACCTAATGGCTGGGGGAAGAAGTGCAAACCATTCAGCAGCTTGACCGCTGAGGCTTCTTGGAAATAGTCTCATTAGATAGGTATCATTATTTGAGACTTCTAAGAAAGAGAGGTAAAACTCCCTAAGATGATTGCTAGGGTCTCCCTTTCCCTTGTATTTGTCAAATTTGGGTGTTTCAAAATTCTTGGGGAAAGGGGGCATGTACAATGTTTGATCAAATGGATAGGGACAAATATCCTCAAAGGAATAGTGCTTGCGCTTGCCCCCAGTTTGCATGTTGTCTACCTTTTGGATCAAGGCCTGTACAACAGTTGTGAGATCCTATGTTGGTTGTGGTTGGGGTGTGTAGGTTTGTTGATGGATGAGGTGTTGGAGATTGGGTGGGGTTTGATGTTGGAGGTTTTGGGAGGTCGTGTTTTGATATTGTGGGGTGGTGTTTTGATTGAGTTGTTCATGTTGTTGATGGGCGTAGAGTTGTTGGAGAATATGTGGAGGTATTTGAGGGTTGGGGTTATGTTGTGTTGATGAGTTTATGGGGTTTTGTAGGTACATGAGATTGGAAGGATTGACATTAGATGGGTTGATGTTGGATGGGTTGGTCATGTTGTAAGGTGGTTGTGAATAGAATTGTCTTATGTAAGCGATGGTTTGAGGGTTGAGTGGAGGTACACTTGTGGAGGCACTTGTATGTGTGAGGTTCCCTTGGATTCCTAAGGTGATTTGTGGAATGGAAGAGGTTACGTTAGTTGTGATAGTGGATGTGGTGACAGGTTGGGAAGTGGTAGGATTGGAGACACTTGTGGGAATTGTAAGTGTGGTAGCATTAGAACTTGTGGTGGTGGTAGATACAGTGGGAGTTGATGTTTGTGAGATGATAGGTTGGCTGTTTGATGTAGATGGTTGGGAGAATGTGGTAGGAGTGACGTTAGAGGTGGATGGTTGGGATGAAGTCGTGGGTGGTTGAGCACCAATTTTGAGGAGATAATCAAGATATCTATTTGGATCCAATCTTAGGATTTTATCAAGTAGGTTCATGCTATCGGCATCTTATGTAAAGCTCAAGACATCTAGACCATCTTGGGACATGGTGGGTGGTGGTGGTGGTTGCAAGAAATGGAAGGGGTTTTCGTTGGGATTTGAAAGACCGTAGGTAGATTGTGTGTTTGGTTGATGGGTATGTTGTTGTTAATGGTGTTAGGAATTCCTATGCCCTGATATTGTCCAGATTTTGCCATTTCTTGGTTCTTTTTGTGTTATGATCTAGTTATGGGCATGCACGTGTATGGATTTGATTTTGAGGTGGGGTGAAATGGGGATGGAGACCTTAGAGAATTTGGATTAAATTGTTGGACCCAAAGATGAAAGTGGTAGTCAAATGGGAAGGATGAGTTGTAATGTGATGGAGGATCGATAAGTCTTCCAAAAAGATGTTAATCTAAGGATGATACAAGTGGACGGTATTGACTTTTTGCATGAATTTGGACTAGAAGGTAGATGATGGATGATGTTTGCTTGAGGATGATTTGTTGGAAGAGATTTTTGATGTTTGATTTTGATGTTTGATATGAGAGATTAGGATGATGTTTTTCAAAAGGATTTGATAGTCAACAAATTGAGCTTAGGTAAGATCTAGATTTGTGTCACACAAATAGATGTTTTTCTTTGTTTGGGGTAGACTAATGACCTTACACAAAGAGGGATGATTATTTCACTTGAAAGGTTGACTAATGACTCTTCAAGCAAGATATGATGTGAATGATGAAATCTAGATCTAGCTTTAGCTCAAAGGGATGACGAGTTTTTGGTTGATGATGGATTGTTTGATTTGGAAGATTTTGGATATGTTTTTAGATTTTGGAATGATTGCTCATGACAAGGATTTTTTTGTTTTGGTCCCAAAAAGGTATGCAAAGATCAATGAGGGTGAGTGGATGTGAGATTGAGTGGATTACGATATAGCAAAGGGTCCAACAATGATAATGATTTATTCTCTAAGGTCAAAATGAAGGTGTGATTTAGAGGAGAAAATGGATGGGGTACTGGCAGTTTTTTGGGAGGTGAATATGGATTGTGGCAAAGCAGGTCTTAAAGATCACAACTGAATGGGTCTTAGTCTCAGGCTTATCAATCTGCAAATAGCACCAATCCATAGGTGAAATGGCGCCAAAAGTAGACAAACATGGCCTTGAAATAGGGTAGTGTTGGTCGAGGCTCTGAAAAAGATTGATTTTGATGGCAATTTTGAATTTGTTTTGATATGAAATTTGATCAAATGATTCTTATTGTCTCTTGGCAAGTTTTTTGAAAACAATTTAAGCACAAGAACACAAAATAACCAAGATTTTTGTTTGTGGAAAGACGTGTGATTTTGTTAAACAAACAATTTGCACAACCTAAGGTGAAGATATGACAGTATTTGTTGAATCCCCTAGCTGCGGCTATTCAAAGTGGGTAGCTCCAGGATCTTGGTAGCATTGGCTCCTCCTTACAATTGCACACACTTCTCATGCATACCAAGATCTGGGTTTCCACGAAGGCTTGTCCCTCACCAAACCTTAGGATTGTTCCTGCTACCTCGGCTAAGAACCGCATGAATTGGGGCTACTTCAAAGGTTTCCCTTCTGCGTCAACAAATAGAAGGTTTTTGGCTTGTTAAAACAAAGGTTCGTAGTAAGTGCTTTCATTTAGGTGGTTATACATGTGGTAGCACTACTCTCCATTATGGAGTCTCCCAATCTCCAAGGGTTACGCCTTGGAGGGTTTTGGGGGAGGTTGGCTATCGGTATAACATAACAACACCTGTTGTTTATGACTTTCATCACAAACACCTTATTTTATATAGAGGCTTGAAAGAGCTTGGCTTTAGCTTGTTGCCACTTGGGTCATTCCCACCTTTCGAAGTGGTGTGGCAGGCCCTCTAAAGATCAACAAAAGCAACACAACCACAAAAATACTTTTGATCCCCAAGTTCATACAAGGATGCGAGGGGAGAACATACGTATATTTTGTGCTTGCATCAGACTAAACATGGTTCATTTTAGTTCTTTGGATTATGTTGGGGGTGATTTGTGCAAGTCTTGTGAAAAGTTTTTGATTCCCAAGGTCACTAATGGTGCGAGGGAAGAGCATACACTTTTTCACACTACAAACACAATCACAAAAACACTTCACAACTTAGATTGGTTTTCTTGTTTATATAAGTGAAGTATGCAGATTGTTGTTCTTTTTAACCTAATGAGTTTATTGATGCACTTTGTGGTTCTTTTTAAAGCCCAAAATTGAAATGTTTTGATAGAGTTGTTGGCACACACTTGTGAATTTTAGAACACCAAATTCAAATGTTTGTTCTAAACTAAAGCGCTCACACACAAAGATTTGTTTGTTGGTTGTTGATCAATTTTTATTGTACCAAATCGAAGTGTTGTTTAAGCTAACATGCAAGGGTTCTTTTTAATTCCCAAATTGAAGTGTTTGCTAAACTAAAGATAAACACCCTGCAAAAACTTGTTAGTGTCTGCAAAATGATGGTGATGACCTGCAAACAACTTGTCAGTCCCTGCACATAATGTAAAGTCAGTCTCTAAAAATAGCACTATACAGAGACCTAATGGCGCCATTGCAGACTATACATGGCGCTACTGAAAGAAACATCCCTAAAAACACCTGACAACCTATCAAATGGTGTTGATATACAATACAGATAGCACTGATTAAACAAATAGTGCTAGTATTAGATACAGAATGCACTGCAATAGAATATCACGCTACAATATTGAATAGAAGGCGCTAGAACAGAATATAGCACTACAATGATATATAGAAGGCATTGAAACATGAAATAGCATCAATATGGATATCATAAGGTGCCACTATGGGTACTATCAAGTGGTCTGGTCATAGTTTGAAGATAGCACCAATTTGGGTTTCGATAGCGCCGATACGTGTCTGAACTCGTTCGTCCTACAAAATGGAGGTCTTCCTAACTAGAATAATGGGTTAAACTACAAAGACAAAGAGCTTGTTAGCCTGTTAACCTAATGGACTAGAAAGCAAGACAAATACAAATGCCAAACATGTGTTTGTTTCCTTAGGAAAATTTTGGCATAACTTCCCCCTGTTCGTACAAGATGTCTGCAAAAATAGAGAATGAAAAACCTCTAATATAGCAGGAAAGCAGAGAAACTTGGATGGATTTGTGAGTGAAGGTTAATAGAGAAATTGCTCTACAAAATAGCACTAGGACAGTAAATAGCGCCAAAATGCGCCAAGGATGGCGCCACTGCGCAAGGTAGATAGCGTTGGTCCTGCAAAATCACGTCTTAAACACAAAAACTCACAAGAAAAGATTAGATATGGACCTTGTGGGTCCCACCGGGCATGCCAATGTGATTAGGAAAATCAAATCAGAGGTAAACACAAACGAAATGCATATAAAACAAAGAGTTATACCTAGACAAGAAAGACCCAATCTCATCAAGGGAAAGGAGCTTGCACCCAAAAGTTCCTACGATATACCCTAGATAATGATTCAAATGTGAAATGCTCTCTCAAAGACAACTCACAATCTAGCTCAAGAGATCTTTGGGCATGGTAACATTACATGAAAATTAGATCCCCAAATGGCTTGGGAGAGGTTCTATTTATAGATTTTTGGAAGGGATTTTGATCCAAGGGTGGAGATTGGTTTGGAAGATCAATGGTGGAGGATAAAAGTGATGTGGAGGGCCTAGATTTGATCTTAGAGGAATGGAGGGCTAGGAATAAATGTGAATCTTTTATTCATTTTGGGAAAAGGGTGAATTAAATGAGTATGGGTGAGATGAAATATTTATGAATTAAAGATTCATATGGGGAATGTAAAATGAATTAAAAATTCATTTGGGGATAAGTGGAGATAAATGAGGTATGGTAGTGGTAAGGGGTTGTAAGAGGAATTAATTGTGATGTGGGATATATTTAAATAAAAAATTGACTTATGTGGATATATTTCAATTTTTTATTTGGAGGATGTGGGGAAGAGTGTCAAGCTGGATTTGACCATCTAAATGATAGGTTCAAGATTAATTAAACAAGGTTGTATTTAATGAATCCTAAGGCTAGGATGAAGTAGGTGTAGTGCCCCTCAACTTGTCGTCTGTCAGACTGATGTTTGTTTAGTAGTATTGGATATTATGATAGTATCTTAGATTATTCGATGATGGATCTCTTGTTATGTTGTTAATTCATTAAGGACCTAATCAGTTTAGTAACAATTGTTGATGTTGGATTCTATTATTTTATGCTTTAGAATTTGATAAATGAACTAGATGTTACAGATGTTTTGATGATATTCACTATATGGGATTGTGAGATAGTTGATCATTTTATGTTGTTGACTAGTAAATGGAAATCTTGCTCAATATAGTTAAATATTTATACATAAACGTGAATGGAATAGTGTCGTATTACTCGCTCTCGAGTACCCTACCCCACTGCGATTTCCATTCAACATAGGACTGTATGTGGATATATATCTTGAATGTTTAACCGTGCATTACTGCAGGATGCAGGTACTAGGCACCGACTCCACCAGATTACCAGGTCTGAGCGTGCCTTCGCCAATGGATTAGTTGTTTGGAGTTAACGTGAGGTCCCATGTCAGTGTTGTCTGGTTGTTAGTTCATCCTTTTGGTCATTGTCTGTCATTCAATCATGACTTGTAGACAGGTAATATTGCACCTTGGAGTCTAACTAGGTTAGAAAGTGTCTAAGTGTGTAAGGTATCATTGTGCATTAGATAGAATCATATTACGGAAATTATAATGTTGATAGTTAAATATATTTATAAAAGATAATATTGAGCATAATGTCGATAGTTGTTAATTATTGTTGTAAATAAATTATTATTTTATTAGAAGTATAGTTGTTAAATAAAGATTGTAAGAAATTTTGTATTATTTAATATAATATTATTTACAATAATTATTTAAATAAATAAAATAGCTGTAAGTTATGTTGTAATTTGTGATTTACAACTTAATTAATAAAATAAACTAAAATATAGTTGTACAATTATAGATTGTTGTAATGTTATAACTTTATTAAATACAATATGGTTGGTCGGCTATAAAGTAATTAAATTTTGTCAGAACTGTGTGTTAATATTTAAATAAAGTAACCTTTTTGGGATCATTAAATTAAATAAAAATATATCTTGAGGAGGGAGATGCACGGGATCGCGTGCCGAGTTCCTTGGAAAATGGAAGGGATTGTTCTATAAAAGAGAAGCTTGTAGAGGCAAAGAGGGGGGATTGCAGGTAGAAGAAGAGAGAAGAAGGCTGGGAAAAGAAGCTTGGAACTACAGCAATTGAAGCAGACTTGTCGATTTGACATCGTAGCCAGGTTCCACTGAATGCCTAATTTCTGAATCTTATTCTAAATCTACAAATGTTGTTGTTGGTTGGTTATTTTATTCCAAATGGATTGTTTGGGTTAAATTTCTGCTTAAAGATATACTTCAATCTGCAATCAGCTTGTATTCTGAGTTTTCGTCGTCAAATCTTAAACCCGGGTGCTCATGTCTGTAGACTGTCCTCTCTACGTTTAAACCGTAACATCTTTTAGGGTTTTAAATCATTTTTCTGCTCAAGGAGTTTGTTGTTCAAAATTGTCTTCCTTCCACTGCATTTGCCGAATCATTCTGTCATTCCTACAATCATTCATTTCGATGGTCTTCTTCATATCATTGAGGATGTATTTCAACAATTTCTTCTTTATGCAATCTCAGACCGGCGTATGATTGATAGGGTTTGAAGATACAAGATAACGTTTCCTTAAGATCTCTCAGACCTCTCTTGGTAAACTTCTTGCACAGATTCAATTATGTATTGTTTTCTACAAATTCTGTGTCCTCTCAGACAATTAACTGTTCTGTCAGCATCCATTCGGCACTGCCATCATCAGCAATTGATTTGGAAATGGCAACAATGCATAGATCGAGTGTTGTAATCAGTACTTGTTTAATTGCATTTAAAAGCCAGTATCATGCAATCGACCCATTCCATGAAATATTGTCTCATTCTAAAATGGTAAATCATTGCGTCTACTATCCCTGTGTCCGTGGTATCCCTCATGAAGCGGCGAGAACAAACAACTCATGCAAGATTCAATGTAATGGCATTTCTTTTAAATGAAACCTATGAGAATATATCGTTGGGGGCACACATATATAGCTGCCCAGATTTAAAACGGCATCGAACCTTAGTTTTGTTGATAGAGATCTGATATCTACAATGGATCAGGTGAATGTATAAATCGCTATTGTTTAATCACCATTAAAATCCAGAGGAATACATCAACCATTCCATGATATGATAACACAGTTAAGTATAGCAGATTCGCTGGGTGTAGAGATTAGATTTTTATTCATTCTGTTGCATATTGTCTGTATACCATTCTCCTTGGAAATGTTCCATCTGTCCGATCAACGAACATACCTTACAAACACCTTGACTCACCCGTCATATTTGAAGCACTGTTTATATGTGTTTGATATCCAAATCTTGATGATATGGATGAGTGCTCAGAGGGAAGCAAAAAAATCATTGTAATCTTTTGAAGACTGATGCAATGACTACCTAATTGAATGGCTGAGGTTGATAGCGGCAAATATTGGAGATAATTTCACTTCATGAAGAGTCAGCAAATGATATTGAGAGCTATGGTTCGCTTGTAAACTGTTTGATGACAGTCTTGGTAGCAATCATATTTTCCAAGGGATAGCAATCTGAGTTGACAACTTCATTTGATTACCAGCAGTGTCATCATTGATTAGCCAATAGAAAACTCCAACTGAAATAGCAAACCGGAACCATAACAAAGAGATTGCAAGGAACAACACTGAAGATAAGAGGAGTCTTGAAGAGCATCAGCTGTGTGAACAAATCCAGATTTGAGGGTTTCTATTTTTTTAATATTGTGTAGGTAAAAATAATTTTACATAACCTACAATAATTTAGGAGTTGGGATTGATGATCGAAATAAATATTTGAAAGTTAAATGTGAAGGATAGAGGGGTTTAGCTTTAATATTGATGATAGAAATATAATGTTGATGCTCTGTTAAATTGATTTGCCATTGTCAAAATATAATTGCCTGGGTAGAATGACTATCTAAGATTCTAAATTAGCACAGAAAACATTGCAGATCGATTTTGAGCATTGTGGGCTTGATCCCAACTACTGCGGTTTTGATCTATCACGTGGATCTGATCTGTGATTTGGAAGGTTGAATTGATATAATGTATGCTTGAAGACTTGTTTGCCTTCGCTTGTTGATGTCTTGAGACTGTTAAGATGGTGTCTACAGATACCGTTGAGGAGATCGTTAGATTAATGGTGCAAATTTTTCTAAACAAGAGAGTTTGTAGAGGACATGGAAGTGACGCTGCCAAAGAACTCTAACTTTCTTCCCATTTTCCACAACTTTCTTCTATTTTTGTGTGGAATACAGTTTTCTCTGAAAAGTTCAACGGTGACTTCCAAAAATAGTCCACAAGCTAGCGCAGACTTAATAAGTATCTCGATGAGATGTTTAATCATGTCCTCTCTTAAAATTATGACATATCATTATATCACACATATATATGGAATAATATTCATTGATAATTAATAACCATTGTTAAGTGTTGTTCAGCGGTGATTCATTGCTTTTGTGTAAAGCTTTACCTTATTAGATAATTTTGGACAATAGTAAACAAAGCCCATACAAACATTGACAGATATCAACAAGGTAAATATCACGCCAATGCCCAACCCAACTATATGATGGGACAGACATGACTATATGTATAAACTTCTGTCAGTCAATAAGACCAGAAATGGAGGCACCTCTACTATAGTTTAAATTGTATTCTTACCTTTCATATTTGGAAATCGGCTCAACTGTAAGGAGCATCTTTAGGCGTTGGGTATAGAAAGAAAGCCAATAGAAACCAAAATAGTTTATTCAACAAATCCAGTTGCTGTCATCATAGCCTCCCGTAGATAAACCTCTTGAGAGAGATTAAGCTATCTAAGTTTGTGCTGGCAATACCATCAATTCACAGTCCAAGGGAGCTGATGAACGCTGCCAGAAATGGTTAGATTAAATTAATACCAACCATTTCAATGGTAAAACAGTCAATAACAATTTTACACCTCATCAGCAATTCATACCAAACTATTCATGTTCCATTCTGTTGGGCGCATTTACGACACTTTTCTTCGACAGAATTAATCACTTTTGCTTAAGTCCTTTTTGAGACATTGTTACCACGAAGAAATGTGAAGCATGTTAAACTATCTTATCTAGTCGAGGTCAAACGAGACATTGGAAGGACCGTATCATGTGACAAGAGATTTTGAAACAAATTGTCAAAATTTACATTGGATCATGACGACATGTATAATAGGGTAGGTATAATTTACTTACACTAAAGTAGGTTATAGTATTTTAGAGGCATTGTTGAATAACTAATTGTCATATTAAATTTATTTACAATGTACATTTAATGTTCTTTGGATGAAAAATATTTACTATCTTATATCCCATTGAATTTATTATTATTGTTATTGTTAATATTATTATTTATGTTATTGTTCAACATTATTATTATTAATTCAAATGATATTGTTGTCATCTCCAAGCCGTCTAGAAAATGTATGGGAGGAAGTCTAATGGGAAATTGTATAAATTATATGGTTGTTAGTTTTAAAAGTGCCAAAATCAAAAGTAGATTAATATTTTAGTTAAGTTAATAGGTTTAATTTATTGAACTATAAGGGAATGTAGTTAATAGTTTAAATTAAATTGTTATGATTATTGTTGATTAATCTTGGTAACGATCTTATTACAACATCATTATGAAGGTGTTGTTAATTGAAGTTTGATTAAATAGCCTCGATAGTGGGTTTATTAACATTGTAATGAGATTGTTAGTTGTAATGGGGTCCACTGTGCAAGTTGTTTGGGTGTCAGTTTAGAGGCATAGAATAATGTGATTTGTTTTCAAGTATAGTGTTTTTATGTATTGGATATATGATGATATGTTGTCTCTAGTTATGTCTGGGATAAAAGACATTGTGAATGATGAATGTATTCCCTTGGGGATGTATTGTTGTTCGTTTAATTATATTCATCTTGTATTGAGTTTTGTGTTAGATTTTGAAATGGGGAGACATCAAGTATTGTAACAGAGTAATGTTTATGTATTGTTATGGGCAATATTTGTGAGTTGTCCCTGTGATTAAGTTGATATGCAAGAGGGCTAATGCCTTGCATTATTATATTTACATGTGGATATGAGGATAATTGTTATGCAAGATGGTTAATGCCTTGCATGGTTCATGTATCATTGTTGTCATGATGATGTTTACTATGTTTGTTGAGTAGGGTTTTCTAGATGTAGGTAGGGGAGTGGCTCTCAATGGGGGCCGGAGCCCAAAAGTGGCGTTCAGGACAACCCATGTGGGAGTTTGATAACTCAGTGATAACCTAAATAATGAATTAGGGGGTTGGGTAGTTAAGCACACTAAACAAGATAAGTGGATGCCTCACTCATGGCTCAAGTGCTTGTTTAGGCTTGAGATGAGATGAGAAGGCTTGGAATGGCAAGATCAACTACCTTGTCCTCATGAAAGGTATTTTGATTCCGCATGAGCGTTGTATGGGGGCCGGGAGTCGGGAGAGGCTACCAGGACAACCCAAGATAGGGGGCCGGGGCCTAGGAAGGCTTACCAGGACAACCCATGACAAGCCATGTGATGACACTCCTCCCTACTGCAGCCTAGCATTCCCTAGTTGTACTCTCCCCATTCGTTATGTGTTACCTCTGGAAGTTGTGTCGTGTTGTTTATGTTATTGCCATGTGTTGTATTGGCATTTGATCATCCTTTGTTCATGCTAGTCTATGTCTACTGACTGTCATTGTTTGGGACCTCATGTTAACTCCTAGCTCGGGGGGTGGACCTTAGGGTTCCACATGGTTGGGTGGAAGAGTTTTATTATCCATTGGTCTTTCCTTGTCAAGTTCATGTGCAGAAAAGATTTATTCCAAATAATTGTACTTGTACCAGTTGATGAAGATGTATGTGTAATCTTGTAACAGACTTGTGTAACAGATCATTCATAATGTATGTAATTCTGATGTAGTTTGAAAATGGCAATGTAATGATGTACTTATGAGTAAGGAAAGCATTTTAGTTATGTATTTGATCATGTATCATTTAACGATATGTAATGAATAGGAATAAGTTATCTACTTGTGCATTGGATTCAGATCAGTTACTGATGTATGTTAGATTATGTTAGTTGAATTGTTAAGTAATGCAGCCTTGACACCTTGGAGAACATGTCGTAAGTGTAATGGTGTAAATAGTTATGTTAACATTACTTTGTTATCTTAATTATTTAAAAAAAAAAAAAATTCCTGTTCCTTATAGCATAAATGTGAGTTTCTCTTAGGTGTTCAAGGTGGGGCGTTACAGTAGGCTAGGGTAGGCAATTAAATAATAACTATTTAATTGCCTAGGGTAGGGATAGGTCAATTAATACGCTGAATTAATTAGTTAAACATGATTTAGCTAATTAATTGGGTTTAGTGAAGAGGGCGAAATTGAGCAAATAAATATTACATATTTATTAAATCAATTGACTAAGTTTTGAGCTATTGAATTAATGGAATTAATTCAATTGTTGGGGATAGAATGATGGAAAATTATGTGATGAAGAGATAATTAATTAAATGAAGATTTAATTAATTGAATAGAAGGGAAATTGATATGTTTAGGGATGTCGGGAGTTAGTTTGATGGTAAAAGACATTTTTAGGTGTCTACAGTTATATCCACATTTCTTTAAAATACTAACATCATCATTGAGTGCAATTGGATACTTACCTCTAGACTCATTTCCATAATATCCATTTACATATTTTTCTTTTCCACATACATCATTTCCACATTTGCATCTTCTTCATTCACTTCATCCATGTTTGTCTTTTCAATAATCTCCTCTTCCACAGTCACCAAATTGGATGCTTCAACATTCTTCATTTGTCAAATCCTCTCTCTCCTATCTCTTTGTCATTTTGCCTCTGCTCGATGTGCTTCCTATAATGATTAAGTTTAGAATTCAAAATGGAAACAAATGTATCAAATTATACTCTTCCTATTCTAGACTTACACAAAATAGGGGTTAGAGCATGAAATAAAAAATAAACAAGACAATCGAAATGTAAACAAAGCTATACCTTCCACTTGATTTTGAGATGTGTTCCAATGGATGTGTGTTGAAGATATTGTATGTTGGTTGTTTGAATCCCAACAACATGCCTTTGCATTCCAAACTTGCTTGGAAATGGCTTGAGGGGGGTTGAATTTATATATTTTTGGATGGGAAAATCAATAGATGAGATCAATTAGGAAGATTAATGGATGAGAATGATTGAGAAAAGAGGGTGAATAAGAAGCATCAAAGTGACATCTTCTGGTTGATGCATATGATGAGGATTGGATTGAGAGGACATGGATGGATAAGATTTTTGAGGAGAAGATGGAGGCTGAAGATTGAAAGGTACATTTTATGATCTTGTACAAGCTCTCACACATGTGTGAGAGGAGACATGAGGATGTGTGATGAGACTTCTCGCATAGGTGATTATAATAAGTGATCTTCTCACACATGTGTGAGAGGCATAGGGAAGAGTGATTGTGACAAAGTTGATTTTCTCACACATGTGTGAGAGTCACATGAGTCACATGTGTGAAATGGAGGGTAGGGATTAAAAGGTTGAATGAATGACTAAGATCAAAAGTTGATTTGGGTTAGGATTGATGATGCAGATTTTAGGAATGAGAATTTTTAATTAGAGGAAATACATGATGTGGATTTAGCCTAGTTAATTACATAAAATGATTTATTTAATTAATGTTAGGATATTAGTTAACATTAGGATAGGATAATTGACTAAAATTTATTTAATTGGTTGATGGGGGAGGGACAACCTAATTAATTGAATAATTAATTAATTAGTGCTAAAATTGATATGAGATTAATAGGATGAATTTAGTTACAATATAGTAGTTAATTTTAGGTATCTACACTTCCATTTCCTCAGGAGCATGAACTTCCTTTTTTATTGTTGATGTTTATGTTATCCCATAATTACTAAATTATCTTGATAACATTAACAAATGATCTTTAATTTATAGATGGATCACTCCTTGAGCTCTCTAAAGTACAAGTAGATGCAAATCCTTTATTCAATATATCACTGTGTGCTTGATTCTTCTAAAAAAAGTTTATGTGCTTGATTCTAGTTTAAAATACTACTTATGATTGAATCTCTTTTAAAATTGAATATGATATGGTTGAATAATGATGCTAAGAGATTGTAAGAGACACTTGCATAAATAAATTCGCTTCTATGATCGGTAAAAAAAATATAGCATTGTTTCGTACTATATTTTATTAAAAAAGGGCCGACAACAGATATAAAGGAAACATGTATATGTTACTAATAGATATTTAATCTTTTGGAATGGGTACCCATTTCGTAAACTTTAAAATTTTACATCGGGGTAAGTGCAAGAAGTTGGGTCCACTTTTAGTGGAAGTCTTAGCAAAAAATATTTTCAGAAATGATGGATTTTGGCAATATGGTTGACAAACATTTTTTTAGAATTTTTCGATGAAATTAAAACCCATTTAAGATGACAATGTCTAGTTTTAAAATATATAATTTTTTTAGTTTTGGACATATTTTTGTATTTATTATTTATTTTTTAAACAAAAAGCTTCAATTTTTTTGAAGAAATGGACTTTGGCAATATGGCTGACGACTTTTTTAAAATAAGTTTTTGACAAAATTAAAACCCATTATAGATTAGATGGTGTAGATTTCAAATATATAATTTTTTTTTCAATTGAATTATCTTTTCTATTTTTCACTTAATTTCTAATGAAACAAGTCCATAAACTTGAATTATCAAGGTTTTTTAGTATTTTAATAACTTT
The DNA here is from genome assembly GCA_027924645.1 of Cunninghamia lanceolata. Lineage (NCBI taxonomy): Eukaryota > Viridiplantae > Streptophyta > Pinopsida > Cupressales > Cupressaceae > Cunninghamia > Cunninghamia lanceolata. The sequence goes on along the minus strand of BSBN01000741.1, from coordinate 3,872,962 downwards.
TTATTAAAATAATTTTTTGAAAAACAAATATTATGAAAACGTACTTCAGACAATTCTTTTCAATTTGAAAAAAAGAAAATTCAAAAAATGTGAAGTTTAGGTCATCTTATGTGTGACGTACATGACAATTTTTTGAAACACCAAATATGGCCAATAAAAAATTAACAAAAAAAATATATTCAATAGAAAATTATAAAAAAATATGGAAAACATGATTAAGTGAGTTACAAATCTTTTTCCAAAAGGATTTAGAAAAATATGATTATTTAGGTCAAAATATGGATGACGTACACATGCATGGTATAATAAAAAAAAGTGACTTTTAAACAGTGGTTTTTATAAACGCGTATTGAAAATCAATTTGTATTATCTGGGTATTCAAATAAATTACATATTTGGAAACTAGACTCTAAGTACTACATTTTATGGTTAGTGACTTTTTTCAAGATTCCATTTCTAAGTGCTTCAAATTTTGAGGTCAAATGTCACAAATTTTGAAAATCAGGGAAAACACTTCCACTTTTTGGCCAAAAAGTGGACTCAACTTCTTGCCAGCACCCATCGATACTTTTGCTTTGGTTTTAGGCTTGGAATAGGCTTGGAAACCCAACCTTGAGCCTTGGACATGCAAGTACAATGTTATGGTGGCAAAAAAAGTTAAAACTAATTTGGCAATATGGATGATGACTTTTTTTTTTCTAGAATTTTTGGATAAAATTAAAACCCATTACAAATATTAATGTCTATTTTCAAATATATAATTTTTTTAGTGTTGAAAATATTTTTCTATTTATTAATTAATTTTTAAACAAAAAACCTCATAAACATGAAATGACATATATTAAACTATCTTTTTAATAACTTTTGATTTAGAATTTTTTTGAATTTTTTTTTTATGTCTGACCAATCTAGACATAATTCTCTACACAATAATTTTTTTATATTACAATTATGTGAGTGATACACAAGTTTTAGAAAACATCTTAATCATAGTAAAAAATTAATTATAAATATTTACTAAAAAATTACAAAAAAATATATTGACCAAACTTCAGCATCATATACATTTTTTCACAAAAAAGTTTTGAAAAATAGTTTAATTTACTACTTATTGTTGTCGATTAGAATTGCACCCATTATTCAAAGTTGTGAAACTCAGCAATCCTTCGAAACATGGGATCAAACTCAGGCTGTTGGTGACCTATGTTGAGTTTGAACCTCCAAATTATGGGCTGGTTCCCTTAAAATATTCAATTGGATCTATGACTTTGATGTGGAAAAGGGTAAAAAGGATCTTTTTAAAAATAAATAAAACTATAAAAGTATGGTGATGCACCTAATAATGATGAAAACTTGGCAATCTAACTCACAATAGATCTCAGAAAATCTATCCACACAAACCACTTTCAGCAAATTGATCACAAAAATGTTTCTAAGGAAGGCTGGAAAATATTTTTGTTTGAAGGAAAAAGGGGTTTTCACAACATAAAAGGAAGATTCTTCAATTTGCACAACCTAAGACCTGTGATTGTCAATGCTATCTAACACAAATAAGTACTAATGAGACAATGATTTTAATGGTTTGATGTTAAACACAATAAAATCTCATCAAATCACTGATACAAGTTGCATTAATGGAAGGCATATACTTGATCAAACTAAAAAATAAAGGAAATAATTGCATAGAACAACGTATAGAACCTATAACCTACTGTAATCTCTATAAATCTACAAATAAGTGAGTCACCAAACCTCTTTCTCTCTCAAAGTGTAAAGAGCAAAAAGGCAAGAACTAGGGAAAACTAAGTTTTCCTTACAATTTATAGTTTGCTCTCTCCAAGAGGCATAGAAATAATCAACTGCACTCATCTGCCTCTAAAAATAAGCTCTCTAGTTTGATCCACAAGAAAACAATGAAATCCCTAAAAATAAGGGTCAAAACTGCCTCAAAATAAGCAAAAATAGCTCCAAACTCCTTGTCTCCATATGTTTGACCCAAGAGTTGACCAAAATCCTCTATTTTGTCCTCTAAAACATGCAAAAAGACCCCAAAGTCTTTAGTTAACTCAACTCCTTCATTTTTGCATGATTTTGCATGTGTAGATAATGTGGACCATGAATAAAGTAATCTTTTGCATGATTTACTCTATTATGAGTTTCAATTTGTCTAATTTCTTTAATTTTACAACTTGTGACAAACTAATAAAGTAATTTATAAATTATTAATTTATTAATTGTTTACATTATTTATAGTTGTAAAATTATGAAGAAAATGGAAGAAAAAGAATAACACCTTATCTCTCCCTTTATATTTGCATAATTTGCATGATTTCACTAATCAATGATGCCAAAAAGGAAAAGGCCATCATGCATGAAAAATAAAGAATATTCTCTCCTTATGCCTCCCATGCAAATACTTAACTTCATTACATGCAAAAATAAATATGCATTATAAAAAAGAATGATAAATACATCTTTACACCCTTATTACTCCACGCAAAATAAAAACTCCATAGTTGCATTCACATGCATACAAGGCATAATCACATCCCCTTATCACTCCATCACTTTGTCTTCATATCACCATGCAAATAAAATTTTTACCTCATCACCTTACCTTTGAATGATCTTTTGTTTTGAATTAATATACATTCAAAATGCATAAGGTAAAAAGGGATATTTGACCCTTGGCTTGGTTTGCATGTAACATAGGGGATCTTCGACCATTATCCTATCAACCATCATGGAGAAGAAAAGGCAATGAGAAATAAAAGGCACTAAACCTTACCTCCTAATGATTCACAAATTTGACTTAAGCAAAATCAAATGCGAAAAGAAAAGATTTATCTGGCCCACGGGCCCTCCTGTGGCATAATCATTAGGAATCTATCAAGACCCAAGTCTTGACCTCAGCATAGGTAAGGTAAATGATTTATTTTGTTAAGTCAAAAAGATGAGAAAAAAGAAAAGAAGCCATTGAACAAAAACAAGACCGAACCCTAAACTTTTCATTTCACTTTGTTATCTTTTCATTTTCGCTCTGCAACTCATCCGGCTAGGGTTTGAAGACCATATGCTTTTCTTGTTCTTTCTTCTTCCATTTTGATGGCTTCTCTAAGTTTTGAACATGACATCTCGTTACAGGAACAAGGTGAGTGTTGTGGGAAGTGATAATAGTTTTCTTGCTTTCCTGTGACTTCATTTCTTTAACCTGGCCACGGCTTTAGTAGTTCTTCTGAGCACTTGTAAATCTTTTTATACTTTTAACATGTCACTTCTCTTTTATGTGTTTCTCTTCACTCAGCAACTATAACTTATATTTTCTGAGAGGCTTCCAATAATGAAGGCTGCGGCTTTAGTAGTTCCTCCCTCTGCAAAATACAAGGTAGAGAATCTATTTGACCCTCTGTATCTTCATTGTCTTTCACTGTATCTTCATTCTTGATAAGGGTTTCAAAAAATGAAGCAAGCCTTTTGGTTTCTTTGAAGAAAATGAGCTCCTATCTAATAGCCGTGCCTGTATATCGATTCTTTTCACATTTATTGACTCCTCTGTAGACATGAATCTTGTAAGGGTTTAAAAAATGCAACAAGGGTTTTAACATTTTTGAGGAAATAGGCCTTTTCTGGCCATGACCTTACTATATATTGTTTGCTTTCACATTTCTCCTCTCTGCAGATGAAAAACTTGTAAGGGTTTTAAGAAATGTGACAAGGGTTTGATATTTTTGAATAGAAAAGGCCTTCTTGGTTGCAGTCTGTCATTTCTTGCTCTCTGTAACTTTTATCTCACTTGTATATAAGAACACAAACCAAGGTTTCAAGAAAATGTAGAGGGTTTTGAACTTCTGAGGAAAAAAGGCCTCTCTTTTGTCACAGCCACACTGTACTGTAACTTTGACATCGCTTTTATTTGCATTTTTGGTAAAAAAACCCATATGGGTTATATTTATTTGCTTTCTTTACCTTGCTCTTGACTGCGGCCTCAAACACAAAATGATGATAAGGGTTTTTGACGTTTTTGTGAGTATTCTGTTATAAACTGAAACTATCAACTTGAATATGTGAAAAGAAACACATGCTAAAACCTTATCTTTTATTTCTTTATCCTTCTGTCATTTGAATGTATGAGAGAAATTACATCTTGTAACTTGGCATAACATTCTCTTATGGCATATGCTACTTCTGATGTGATGACAAGCTCTTGTAGCTTCATTTTTCATGGCTCTATTTTTATGAATGATAATTTTAGAGATCTCTGTTGTTCTTGTAGCCTCTATAACATGAACATTTAGAAATTGATCTACTTCCATAGTTCCTCCTATAACTTCTGTCACTTCATAATAGTTCCATATAACATAAGGATGCAATAATTGCATGATGCTCCAGTCTATAGCATGGCTGTACTTTATTACATGATATGAGCATGATAACCTACTTCTTTGCTTGAACTATCTCCTGTAGCTTGTTGTTTTCTTCTCCTGTAGCAATTAATGATTACTTTTAAAGCTTATGATGCATGTCTTGCATTAATTACTTTCATCTTTAGACAGTCAATGGGAACTGTTATTCTACCATTGACTATCCTTAATGCTTGAAGATTGACAGGGCCTCTATATCCTGTGCTACCACTGAGGATAATGACTACTATTTCAATGGTCTTTGTTTGTGACTGCCTCACTACCTTCTTGTCAAGACTATCTCAGCCAAGCTTATACTGTTGAAGGCATTCATTTATATCTCCTTTCACTATCATATCACCTCCTATAACATGTGATGAAGCATTCTGAATACGATCTTCTAATTTTTACAAACTGCTTTCTTAAGTGGGCATAGTTTATAGGAGCAACTGCTCCTCTTCACTTTTATCATGATGACATCACTCCATTTGCAAGTTGACTATTTCTCTAATGCATAGTATCTCTTTGAATAGTGCATTATGTCTTTTGCAATCTGATATCCTTTTCAATGTTTTAAATATCTTTAAATTAGCAACATTACTTTTCCTTTACCTGTACAGTGAACACATAAGTTAGCATAAAAACATACCTCTTGAAGTTGATTGATCTTATATGATTTTATTGCACATGTCTGATTTGATCCAATCACATAAGATGCATAATGTCTGCAAGTTCATATTTCTGTTGATAAAAAACATGTGATAATTTTAAATATCTGGAGCTTCTAACAAGGCTTCCCCCCAATTTTTTGTAGGTACACTGTCATTACCAGGAGCTAAATATAAGGACATGAAGATCAATTGTCAACTAAGGATATCAACCTTCTAAAAAGGAAATGATGGATATTTATTATTCTCATATGTTCTTTCTCTTTCCTTTTATCTTCAGATGTATAACTTGCACATGTTTGCATTGCTTAGTTTAATCATTCCCACAGCTTGTGTGGGACACATTTAAACATTTCTTTAAATATGTAAATGATTATGTATGTTTACTTTTCTGAATCAAATGCATAGGATAAACTAACTAAATCTGATATGAAACATATGTTCAAAACATGATATGAAATGACAATTTTATAAATACCTTTCATTCGCACTGAATTGTGATTACTTGAATAATTAAATCACCTCATAATTGAAAGATAAAACCAGTTAGATTCTCTCTATCATTCATTAACTGTCTGATATCTTGTCATAAAAAAATTCACTTGTCAGGATGGTTTGACAGTTCTGATTGGACTGTCAGATCATCTTGACAAATGATCTTTCTTTGTCTCTTGCCAAGACATCATACATTCACTGATTGATCATCAGTCTTAAAAGTTTTCTTTTACTCCTTTTGTAACAACTGTAAATCAGGTCTAACTAAATTAGGTGTGAACATAATTTAGTAACACTTATTTTGTGGCCCATACATATGCATGTTTTAGCTTTCAACATACCTTTTTAAAAATGTCACTTTTGTACATCCTATATAAAACCAACTTTATCTTCTGGGTATTAGAATAAATTACATATTTAAAAACTAGAAACAAAATCTTACATTTCATATTTTTACACCATGTTAATATTCTATGCATAAGTGCATCAAAATTTTACCCCAACTATAACAAACTCTAATTTTAAGGAAAAAAATATTACCTTTTGGCTGAAAAGTAGATCCATTATGTTGCATAAATTAGATTTTATATTGATTGAATTGTTAATTTAGTGAATTTAACTAATTTAGTATAAGGTATCTAATCTCATTTGTTAATTTCTAGGGTTTAGGTATAATGATAATTTTAATGAACTCCCCTAAAAAAGCCTATAAAATCTTTGCCCTAACATGAGGCAATTTATGCCTATTTTTGAAAAAAATATCATTGGCAATTTTTTTCAAAATTTTTGACATTGGTGGTTTTAGCTGGCAAATTATAGATAGATTTGAAAAACAAATTTCATTGGCAAATTATAGTTGTATTAAAAAAAAATAAAATAAGTTAAGTGGTGAGTTATATAAATATTCAAAAATATAAAATTAGTTATTTGGCCAATGTGCTAGTGATTTTTTGAAAAATCTTAATGTAGGTGGTGAAAATATCATATGCTAAATGATAATGATTAAGGTACTTGGTGAATTTATAGATTTAAAAAGGTTAATAATTTGACAAATTTACATTGTCGGATGAATGTAGATCAATGACTTATGTTCTATTCCAAGCCGAAGCTCTGACATACTCAAATTTGTACATAAAGTTTTTAGAATAGAAACAAGTGTTATTGAGTGAACAATTTAGATTAACCTTATTTTTTTCAAATATTCTGCATAATGATACTTATAGAATTAACCAATAATCATAAATAATAAAAGTTATGAAATTAAGTTATTAACATTGATATACCATATTATAATATTATAATAAATTTCAATCGTCAAATGACCACAAATTGGATCAACGACCTAAGTTCTATTTTGGGTCAAAGTTCTGACACACTCGAATTTGTATATAAAGTTTCTAGAATAGAGACAAGTGTCAATGTGTGAACGATTTAGAGTAACCTTATTTTTTACATATATTGTGTATAATGATACTTTCAAAATTAATCAATAATCATAAATAATAAAAGTTTCAGAATTAAGTTATTAACCAAAAAAATAAATAGTAAAACAAAAATTTAAAAGGATGTCTTCAATTACAATTTACATCGATGTACCATACTATAATATTATAATAAATTTTGATCGTTAGATGATCGTAGATCAATGGCTTAAGTTCTCCGAGTTGAAGTTCTGATACACTTAAATTTGTACATAAAGTTTCCAGAATAGAGACAATGAGTGAACGATTCAGATTAACCTTATTTTTTACAAATATTATACATAATGATACTTTCAAAATTAACCAATAATCACAAATAAAAAAAGTTCCAGAAATAAGTTATTAACCAAAAATATTAAATAATAAAACAACAATTTAAAAGGATGACTACAATTATAATTTACATTGATGTACCATAATAATATTATAATAAATTTTGATCATCAGATGATCATAGATCAACGACTTAAGTTCTATTCTAGGCCGAAGTTCTAACACACCCAAATTTGTACATAAAGTCTTTGAAGATAAGTGTCAATAAGTGAACGATTCAGATTAACCTTATTTTTACAAATATTTTGCATAATGATACTTTCAGAATTAACCAATAATCATAAATAATAAAAGTTTCAAAATTAAGTTATTAACAAAAAATAATAAATAATAAAACAAAAATTTAAAAGGATGACTACAATTACAATTTACATAGATAACCCATATTATAATATTATAATAAACAAAAAAGTTTACATAGGATTACTTAGATGGCCCTAAGCCAAGGTGCCCTAACACAAACCTTGGATAAAGGTGTGCATGGATAAAGGAAAATTCAAAAGATGCAATTTTTTTGAAAACTTAAAACAAAGTTGTTAATGCCATAATGGCTAAATGTGAATGGCTCCCATTGATGTGTCCACTAACAACTGCCACTTGAAGAAGAAAAGATGTAGCATAAACAATAGACCTTACTCTTCATAAGAAACAGACACATAAATAATTATGTATAATAAGGGCCCTTTCAAATGATTCCAACAAGCCTCTAACAAGTGCCCTCCTTACCTCATCATCAATGCAATTATCTATAGTCGAGTTCTTTAACAAATGTAAAAGGAAAATCCCCGCCCTATCCCATGGTCCCGCATCATAGGACCATAATCATTTAAAGCTAAATTAAGCTTATCCCTAGGGATAAGCTATTCTTGAATCATTGTCTTACCGATCATCTTCACTAGACCTAGGTCATTGAGCAAGTTCATTAAATTTGATAGAAATGTAGAAATGATGTTGCTGAATATATTTTTTTGAAAAAATTCTAAGAGAATTTTATGACCAATAATTTCATAGACAACATCATCAACTAGAGGGGAGTTAATCAGAAGCACCTTCTCCAATTTTTGTTGCTCGTATCTAGAAAAATCAACCATTTCCCACTTGTAGGGCAAGAAAGAAACACAACAAGGGATCAACTAACTCATCTTGATTGCCAAGAATGAAAAAGAAACAACCACGAACACAAAAGGAAGATGCCAATAAATTTAGAAGTGCCTAGACCTATTATAAAATTATAGGAAATCATTATTCTTCATAAATGATGCTATATTTATCATGTGAGAATGTATAGCTTCCACTTGGCAACATTTATGGCATTTGCAAGAAAACAAAAGATCAAACGGTGAGTGAATCCTAATCTTGATTGGTAATAATATCGCATGTTTGATATGATAGGTTGTAGCACCTTAATATTTAATTATCTATCTGTAGATTAGGAAATCAAATCAAAGGTTAAATACAAACTAAATGCAAATTGAAACAAAGAGTTTATACCTAGACATGAAAACCCAATCTCATCAAGGGGAGAGGAACTTTGCACCCAAGAACTCCTGAGACATGATAAACCCTAGATAATGATCCAAATGTGAAATGCTATATTAATTTGCAACTCACTAAAGACTAGCTCATTAGATATTTTGGCATGATAACTCTACTTGAAAATTGGATCCCCAAAATGGGTTGGAGGATGAAGTATTTATAGAGATTTTGGAGAGATTTTGATCTAAGGGTGGAGATTGGTTTGGAAGATCAATGGTGGAGAATAAAAGTGATGTGGAGGGCCTAGATTAGTTCTTGGAGGAATGGAGGGCTAGGAATAAAACTAAATCTTTTATTCATTTTGGGAAAAGGGGTAATTAAATGAGTATGGGTGTGAAGGATTATTTTTGAATTAAAGATTCATATGGTGAATGTAAAATGAATTAAAAATTTATTTGAGAATAAGTGGAGATAAATGAGGTATGGGTATGGTAAAGGGTTGTAAGAGGAATTAATTGTGATGTGGGATGTATTTAAATAAAAAATTGACTTATGTGGATATATTTCAATTTTTTATTTGGAGGATGTGGGGAAGGGTGTTAAACTAGGTTTGACCACCCAAATGAGAGGTTAGGATTAATTAAACATAGGTTTTATTTAATTAATCTTAGGGCTAGGATGAGGTAGGCTAGGATAGGCAATTAAATAATAGCTATTTAATTGTCTAGGGTAGGGATAGGTCAATTAATAGGCTGAATTAATTAGTTAAACATGATTTAGCTAATTAATTGGGTTTAGTAAGGAGAGGGAAATTGATCAAATAAATATTGCATATTTATTAAATCAATTGGCTAAGTTTTGAACTATTGAATTAATAAAATTAATTCAATTGTTGGGGATAAAATGATGGAAAATTGGGTGATGAAGGGATAATTAATTAAATAAAAATTTAATTAACTGAATAGAAGGGAAATTGATAGTTTAGGGATGTTGGGAGTCAGTTTGATGGTCGATACATTTTTAGGTGTCTACACTATCTTTTGAAATCAGATCCATCACATCAAATCTTGAAACTTTGAAAGCCAATTGACAAACCACCTAGATTAGCCAATGCCCATTCAATATCTTAATAATTATATTATAGGTGACGACAGAGTCAATTTAATGCAGTTACTTTCCATTAGTCAATTTCTTTGTACTACATGTATAAAACTTTATTACTATTTATTGTTTCAACCTTGGGTGAATCAATTGTATATGTATTTCACAAATATATGTTTACTTGGCACTTGACACTTATCTTGGAAATATTAGAAAAATGATGAAGTTAGGTTAAAAGGTTAAATTGTTGAAGTATAAATTTGTAATTCAACTAAAACTACTAACTTGCATTATTGAGTATCAAATAATAGAAGAATCGAGAAATTGTAAAAGTTAAAAGTAATGGCATTCATTATGGTAGCTATGCATAGAAAGTAAGTTACCCAGTAAAATTTAAATTTGTATCAAAAAATTCTATATAAAAATCGAGTTCAACTACTTTTTTTTGTGTTCATTTGTGCTTCTAGATTTAAATGTGTGCTACTGATATTCTTGACATCATCTACTTTTTTCATTTTCTCTTGTAGCTCTGAGCTTTAGCACTCTACCCTTTTTGAACTAGAAATTTCTATAAATATTAAAAATAGAGTTCAAAAATGTATAATAGTATGATAGATAATTTTATTTGTGTATGGCTATGTAGGATGTTATTTCTTTGCAGTTCTCAGAATGAATAAATTCAAGCCTTTGTCAACTTGAATGTATCGTGTCAAGAATTGACACTTTTTACATTTGCAAATGACACATACTACTTTGGATGGTGGGTTGAATTTTCTAGAGATAATTGTATGTACGAGAATCTAAAAATTTGAACCAACTCATGGAATTGGTACTGTAATACAATTAATAGTGACTTGGAGAAAATTAATTTAATTCTCCTTTACTGGCCTTATTATTACCCACACCTAGTGGTTTCTTGTACATATAATCCAAAGTTCTATGGAAAATCATTTACTGACATTGTGGATGACTACATAATTGAATTGGTAATGTAGACATTGCCTATTAATATGATGGTTATGGACTACAGTGAAATATTCATTCAACATATTTGAAAATAGGAACCAAAAATATTTTGGAGGACAAATTCAACCTGTCCAAAGATAAAAATTTTGTATGTAAGTAGATAGTAGAGTTTAGATAATGTATTAAAGACATGACATTTCCATAGTCTAGACTCCATGCACAATTATCTCCACAAGCTCATGCAAATAGATAATATATTTTAATTTTATATTGTTATAGTACATGTGATAATTGTTAATTTAATGCCTTGATCTCTTTTCCATGTTGTTTGGTTAGATGTAATTCCCCAAGATTTTTGACGGTGGCGTTAATAAATATAGAGAAGTAATTATGGTATGAAATGAGTTTAATGACAATGTATGTAGATGGTTCAATAACTATATCTATTATGTAATTATGTTATTTCTCTCAATTGTGCTGCAAGGCTATTTCATTTGTAAACTTTTTATATTAATATAATTAGAATATACTGTTCATCTATGTTGTTGCAGTGGAAACTTTTGAACAATGGGGCTCATCGATTCCAACTTGGCATAATTTGACCAATAGCACAACATTTAGAACCTATCACACTTGCCATCCTAAAATGTTGTGTGATACCATCATGTGGCACTCATGACCTCATATTAACAATTTAACCCATATTTACTTAATCCTTTGGAAAAGAGATAGGGGTCCACGATATATGCCAACTCATGTACTTCGGCCAAAGATGCAACATTTAAAGTTATCAAATACACAACATTTAAATGTTGCAAGATTGTGCCACATGTCAAGCTCTCTTGTCAGTACATCAACAACTTCAATAATAACTTTTGAAAAATGGGGCCCACTGATTCCATCTTAGCAATATTTGACCAATAGTGCAACGTTTAGAACCTGTCACACCTTCCATCCTAAAATGTTGCATGATGCTGCCATGTGGCACTCAAGGACCTCATATTAACAATTTAATGCTTATTCACTTAATCCTTTAGAAAAGAGATAGGGACCCATGATATGTGTCAACTCATCTACTTTAGCCAATGGCACACCATTTTAATGTTATCAAAATGACAATTTTTAATTGTTGCGAGATTGTGCCATGTCAAATTCTCTTGCCAGGAAATCAATGACATCGATAAGAACTTATTTCATTTAACCTCAATACTTTGAGAACAGTGGGTCCCGTTGAACACTGACTTGTATGAATGATCTGATAGCATTCGGGTTTATCTATGGTGGGCCTATTGATTCTAACTTGGCATAATTTAACCAATAGCGTAATGTTTAGATCTTGTCACACCTGCCATCCTAAAATATTGTGTGATGTCGCCATGTGGCACTTAGGACCTCATATTAAAAATTTAACCCTTATTTACTTAATTCTTTAGAAAAGAGATAGGGACCCATGATATATGCCAACTCATCTGCTTTGGCCATAGGCGCAACATTTTAAAGTTGTTAGACTAATAATGTTTAAATGTGATGAGATTGTGCCACATCAAAATCTCTTGCTAGGACATCAATGACAATGATAAGAACTGTTGATGCAGGAGTATCTAGGTTCACTGGCAATCTTGTGTCACCAAAAATATATTTTATTTTCTAAGTTGGTTTTTGGCTTTGTTTTCTTTACAGCGTTGTTTTTGTGTTTCTGGAGTAAATATAGATTTATTTGGCCAAGTTAAGAGTGTCATCATGAAGAAGAGCCAATTAGGTATCTCTAGTTTCAATTTGGTGAAATCTGGCTAAAAATTGGCTAAGTTATAGCCAGTCAGTGATTTCTTTGGTTCGTGAATTGTTTAGTTCGGTGGTTTTGTAGTTTGCCAATAGCCCGATTCGCTGATGGGTGATTTCTCCAACCAAGCTGTCAAAGGAGTTTGATTTTTCTAAGTCTTCTTCAGTTGGCCATTTGGAACTTTAGTGAAATTGAATGAAGTATCTTTGTTTTCAGTGAAGTTACAAGTTTTAGAACTTAGTCAGCAAAGTTGTCAGTTTGTGAACTATTAAGTTCACCGACGATCTACTTCTTCGACAAAAGATTTCAAAGTTGTAGTCAAGTTTCTTTGGTTCGTGGATGGAAGATATCACTGATAGAAGGAATGTGTCAAGTCTTAGGCCAAGTTTGTGGTGTAACTAAATTGCCGATAAAAGGAGTTGATTGCTTAAAACTTGGTATTGGCAAACTTTTTTAGTTTGCGAACTAGGTCATGGGTTCTGAGATTTACCGATATACTAACATGAGTATAAACAAGGCTTTCATAAAGTTCATGAAAGTTAAACTTTTCTGATAAAGAGGGGCTTGATGGCTAAAGGCTTGTCTCGACAAATCTTTTAGTTTGCGAGGTATCTAATTTGTTGATAGCTTGGGAAGACAAACTTTTAAAGTTCACAAAGTACACCTTTTGTCGATAACTATTTCATAGTCAATGTTGAGGAATGTTGGAGTTTCAAAGCTTAAAGGAATACCGATAATAAACATAGTGGTTCTGGAAAGGGCATTTTTTCTATACAGACTGTTATAAGATCGAGTGTGTATTGATTATTAAATATACATAGTGTTGACTGTCATATATTAATGCAAATGTTTTGTGGCGATGATTTAGTTCTATAACTACTCAACTACTAGATGATTTATTTCCTCTTGTGGCCGTTGGAAATACAACACCTATTCAGTTTCTTAACCAATGGAAGACAGTTCAACTTCCTTTTTTCCTGGAGAATATAAATGTCCTTTTTTGGTTTAGATTAGGGGTTTGATTTCCTCGCAGAATAGAGGTGGGAAGATGGAGATTGGGGGTAGTCTCTGTACTGTTGAGATGCGATTTGGTGTTGTAAGCACATGATCAATTGATTGTTGCAGTGTAAAGTTTAAGCTTTTATGAGGCCAATGAATTTGTAAATGCTAATGTTTTGATGTTAATAAAATATTTTTAGATCTGTGAATGAATTTTTGCTTCCATTGTGTGTTATTGGCTGCATGACTAGGTAGTTTGATAAAACCCCCTGGTCATGATTGCATCAACTTTCATTTAACCCAAGCCTTTGAGAATACTAGGACCTGCTGAATCCTAACTTGGATGAAACATCCAATAGCTAACATTTAGAACATGTCAAACTAACAATGCTCAAACATTGCAAGATCTCTCCACCTAGATCTAAGAAGGATGACTTGGATGAAACATTTGATAGCATTCAGGTTCATCTATGCTATTGTCATGGAAACTTTTGAACAATTGGGCCCACTGATTCCAACTTGGCAATATTTGACCAATAGCATAACATTTAGAACCTTTCACACCTACCATCCCAAAATGTTGCATGATGCTACCATGTGGCACCCATGACCTCATATTAACCACTTTAAGTATTTAACCCTTATTCACTTAATCCTTCAGAAAAGAGATAGGGACCCACAATATATGCCAACCTATCTACTTTAGCTAATGGTGCAATAATTTAATGTTGTCAGACTGACAAAATTTAAATGTTGCAATATTGTGCCACATCAAAATCTCTTGCTATGTCATCAATGGATTTGATAAGAACTTCTTTTCATTTAACCCCGAGCCTTTAAGAACAGTGGGTCCCACTAAACGCTGACTTGGATGAAACATCTAATAACACAACATTTAGAACATGTTAGACTAACAACATTCAAACATTTCAAGTTCTCTCCATGTAGCTTTATGCTATTCTTAGAAGTGGTGTCTGCCTTCCATTCCTAAAGTTTTAGAGTCAAATGAAATCTTTTGAAAGATAGCTTAAGTACCTAGGTATTGAATGTCATAGCTTAGGGTATTGAATGCAATATATCACTGAATTCAGAGCAATGATCTAGAAACTTAGAGATTGTGATTGAAGAGATTGCCCAAATGTGTGAAGTGACACTCAAGTGAAGCTTTATTACTACAATTAATGAGTATTTCTCAAGAGAGTAGGTTTTGTAACTTCATTCTAAAAGTTATGATTATAAATTGAGCCCCAAGAATAAAAGAAAAATATTAAGGTATACCTATGAAGAAGTCATACTTGTCCTACTATTTGTAATTATTTGGGTAGTTCACTGAGTCTTTCTACAAAATGGATTAGATTTATAGAAGGATGTATCAAACATCAAGATGCCAAAGAGGAAGAGGAGTTTACCTTCCAAGCATCTCCAGGACCTTCCCTCAAAGTTTAGGGATAGTAAATCTTATGCCGCAGTGCCTACACAACCGACAGCATACATTTCAAATGTAAAAATAGTTAAGAAGGGGAAATGTTTAGACTCTTCTCTTGTATTCGACATTGCCAATGATATTTTTGATACAATACAATCAAAGACTGGGAAGAACCTGAGAGAAGGAGCACATGCATGAATGCTGAGTTGATTGAGAATGGGAGAAAAAGAGTGCTTTGGAATAAGGGTTTGGACCTCCACATTAGCACAATATATGGTACTGATTGTTCACCCATGCTCATAAATCATTCAAGCTTGTGACAACTATTTTGACGCAAAAATAAGGATAATTCAAGGAAAGAATATTCAAGTGACAATTAATACCAATGCTATCAAAGAGATTCTATAGTTGAGATATGATGAACAACCCTTTGTCTGCGGTTACCAAATATTGTAGTGAATGTGGGACACAAGAAATAATCATCTTGTTCTTGAATAAGGAGCTTCTCCAAGAAAGGATTACACCAAGATTCCTTCTCTCTTGATTGCTTGTTAAATCAGGAGGTACGACAATTTTTATAAAAGAACTAATTAAACATCTAGTTTGATAAAATAACAGAGTCTCTAAGAGTAGCTTGTACAGAGGAACAATGGACACAATAAAAAATAAATGCCTTTTGGTCTATGAGGAAGGATCTAGGTGATCCAAAAACTGCTGCAGACTTTGAGGAGATCTCAAAAGATGGAGAGTTTAGCAAATTATGCAATATAGAGCATTCCTCTAAAGCAACTAATGTTAAATTTGATGATGATAGGGAAAAGAAACCCTTGTATCCTAGTGTAGACTATGCATACAAACCCGATTTGAGTGAGAACACAAAACAAACATATACTTCAAGGGAAGCCATAGTTGAAAAATTGGGTTACAAAGGTGGTGGTTTGGGGTCTAAAGGACAAGGAAGCACTTGGGTGGTAATACAGGTAGACCTTAGAATACCTAGTGATTTTTGAGGCATTGGAGCTAATAAACAAGCCCAAGGGCATACAAGGATAGATAGTACAATTTCATTTGTTACAGCTTCAAATCTTCAGAGTCAAATACAATCACAACTAGTACCACAAGGGTTTTTAGATCTTCAAGATGCTCATTTGATTCATAAAGGAGATGGTGGAGAACCTAGTGCTACTAGTGGCAACGACATGGGTAGTAGTAGTGTTCAACAAGTGCTACAACAACAAAATATTTAGAAGAGGCCAATACTAGTGGATACTATATAAAAACTCAATGATCAAGGCCTTGTGAAGAGGAAAAAGATTATGACAGTTCCAAGTCCAAATATCTTCATTTCCACTTCAAAGGAATTATTTCCAGAAGGCACCCCTCCTGTTATTTGTGTGACTGGGATAGGAATGGCTAATCCTTAGCCTTAAATAATTAGAGATGCCACCAACATTGCAAGTACTCCATCATTCAAGCATTTGATTGCGTCAGTAGTCCTAGGTTTTGATTACAAAGTTGAGTTTAACAAGAATTTTTTTTAAAGACATAAGAATCACGTGCTAGAGAGTACAACTATTATAATTTTAGAGCCTACAACAACCAGGGTATTGCCTACATATGAACTAGATACAAAAACCATGGAGTACATGATTGTTGTGCCCAAAGTTCAAAATGAACCAAAGGATCAGACGCATCACTCTGATTATGAGGTGAGCACTGTCCAAGTGGAGTTTTATGGAATGATTTTTTTTGATAAAATTAATGTATCAAAAAGGAACAATAAAGTGGCATTCACATCATTTTTAAAGCAAGAGAGAGACATAAATAGATTGCACAATTAAATAGAAAAGTTATAGGCAGACCTAGAAAATGAGAAAATAAAGAAGAAAGCAACATATAACAAGAGTAATGAATTAGAGAAAATGATAAACAAAACTACCTCCACATGTACAAGAAAAATGAATGAACAGATAGAGGTGGAATTGAATGAACTAAAGCAAATGTTATAAGAAATCATAAAGAATTATGATAATGAAAGAGCTAATTCAAAAAAATTACAACAAAACCTGATGGAAGCCAATGCCTTAGCAAAGACATTACAAGTCAAATTGGATAAACAAAAAGAAAAAGCAAAAATGTGGGAACATAAAACAGAGGAAGAGAGAAGAAACACTAAAAATTTGTTGCTAGAACTAAAGAAAGCAGAAAATGAAATAAAGTCTTCCCAAAACAAATTATTTGAATTTTATAGAAAAAAATGATTCATATAAAAGAAAACATCTGAGAGGAAAAAATGCAAAGGATTGATAATTTTTCTCAATTTTTTGAATTGATTGATGGTATGATAGTACAAAATAAGAAGCTCAAACAATACATTCTTGGCAACAAAAACATGACTTCAAGACAAAAAAATGCAAAGAAAATTTTGCAAACAAGCTACAAAATTAGTAACAATGAATTGGCATCCAAAGGAATTCACAACCAAATTGATGCATCAATAAAGGCATCATCTATCATTCAGAAGTATATGAAGCTAGGTGAAACACATGAATTTCTAGATCATACTGCAAAAATGTTGCGGAAGATGTATAAAAAGGTAGAATACTTGAAAGAGATTGGTTTGTCATTGGATTTTGACACATCAGAGTGATACATTGGAAAGGGTGCCTTCAAAAAGAAGATGGAGGATACAATGAAGTTGGATAAGGACCAATTTCCTTAGAAGCTAGATGAGACAAACTTTTTGGATTCCATCAAACCATTGATAACCTTGGATGCAACTTTGGTTGATACATTCAAGTTACATTCCATTGTCAGTAATGAATTGTTAACAAATTTACAAGTCAGTTACTATGAGTTAGAACAAATTGCACTTCCATTAGATGAATAGTGGAACATGCTACAAAAGTTGATAGAATGATTTGATTATATGAGTTTCCAATTGAGCATTGTGCAAAGTTATTTTTGAGCAAGATATTGTAATACTTTTATGTGTTCCTTCATTTGAAAATCAATATAAGACTCAAATCTATTTATGTGTTCAAATTATTTGTATTATTTAATTGCTTAATTTAGGAAAACTTTGGTTTCTAGATACACATTAAACATTTGCTAATGTTGTATATGCTACTATTGTTGATTAGTATGCATTTAGTTGAAGGCATGCAAAATTTATCAGTATCACACAATAATACTATGAAATTATTGAAAATATGTTAATTATTAAATGGAAATTGAAAAAAATGTAAAATTTGGATGCTAAAATAAAATCAAATTTGAAAACAATGTTTAAAATTTAGCTTCTAAAATGGAACATTGGAAGATAGTAATACATTAATTTATTAATTTTTAAATGGAAAATTAAAAATGTATATCAAGATTCAATGATAGAAAAATAAAATATCATCAACAATAGTTTGGAGTTTAGAATATTAAATACAGTATAAATACCTAGTAAGTGCTAAATCTCTTCTAATTGCCAAACCATCTCCTCACTTTGGCCATGAGATTGAGGGCCATCCAGATCTTGGTATTTATTTTCTTCTCTCTGCATACCTCCACTTAATATCATATCATCACTACCACTACATGTGTTATTCATTGTGTCATTTCCATATGTGCTAGTATGGTTTGAAGTGTTGCACAACCCTCCTCTTTCACATATGGACCTCCAGATTCTAAGTGCCATTTCAAAAGAAATTTTTTGGATTTCATATCTAGTTGTATACATCTACAAGCAATTTTACAAATTCTTATCAAGTTTGTTTCTTATATTTGCTTTCAAGAACCTCAATACATTGAAAACCCTCTCATCCTTCACCAACCCCAATATCATGGTTTTACATAAATCAACAAGTTTGAATTATTATGATATTGAATCACACAATATTTCTCTCTGACTTAAGGTTTTCCAAAGATTTGTTATCAATCCATCTTGGAAGGGACCCCCCATGAGTTTACACTATTCCATCATTGATGTTACAAAATGGGTTGATTTCTCTGTAAGCTTAGATTTATTTATAATTTCTTCTGTTACACATATGGTTCCTAGGGTTGTCATTGATGTCAACACTGTCACTAGGTTGTAATTGATGTCAACACTATCATGGAGGTGTGATGGTGTTCATGGTTGGATGTCATGTGCAGAGAAGGTATAGTTCATGGCTAGATGTCATGTCCTATCCAATAGAGAAGATGGTGTTCATGGTTGGATGCCATTCCCTGATCAGTGCAGAGTTGAGCATGAAGCTATATTAATATGGGAGTTAGAAGCATTAAGATGATCAAATGAGTTTCTAATGTTGAGAAGATTTTACTGATGAACTGATCCAAGTTTCATGATGATTGGATTACAGAAAGAGTGTTTTGATGTTGACAGTATGAAGACAATATTGTTTCTGTGAAGGAATTCTATGTAAGCAATGAAATTCTCTACATTCCTCCGCATTTGTAGATATGGCTATGCGGTTTTGGAACTATGTTCAGGGCGCAGTGAAGGTGATAATTCCAAAGTTTCAGATCATTTGTCCTTTTGCTATGAGAGTTATGCGTGATAGAGTACCAACATGTGTTCTGACAAAGTGAAAAGAACCTCCTGCAACAAAATAATGAAAAATGCACAAAATAATAGATTTATAGAAATAGCAGAAACACAAAAGGAATTTATTGATCGCAAGCCACTTCGAGGGGGCAACCTCCTTTGAGCAAGCTCAATACAATAAATTCATGGATGCCTTCATTGGCCTCAACACTTATATACCAAGTCTAATCTAAACAATTACTACTTCCCATGAATGTGGGATAATATAATATGCTCACGGGACTACTTACAAAGCATATGCGTCCATAGAAACTAATATACTAAGAAAGTAAGGAGAAGGGTTAAACACCGGTTCTTAACATCCCCTCCCTCTTAGAAAATCTTTGTCCTCAAAGCTTCAGATGTGGGAATTGTTGTTGAATCTAAAATAGTGGTTCCCACGTTGCATCCTCTGGTTGCATTCTGTGCCACTGAATTAATACCTCCATGATGGATCGGGAGAGAAGTTGACGAGTGCACCTGTCAAGGACTACCTCTAGCTCTAGAAGGATGGATGCTTCATTATCAAGTTATGGTAAAATAGTTTGAGCTTTGATGTTGGTGCTAAGAACTTTCTTTAGACAAGAGACATGAAATACTGGATGAACTTGGGAAGAAGGTGGGAGCTCCAATTTATAAGCAACTGACCCAATCTTTTGGAGAACCTTATATGGCCCATAGAACTTTGGAGCCAGCTTATGATGCCCTTTGAGTTTCAGGGATGATTGCTTGTATGGATGTAGGTGAAGAAAAACCATATCACCTACTTGAAAAGTTTACTCAGAATGGTGTTGTGCAGCCTGTTGTTTCATTTTATTGCTTGCCATGTGAAGATTGTCCCGCAAGATGTTGAGAATCTGATCTTGGGTTCAGAGAACCATCTCAATTGCCTAAACTAGTGAACTACTGGGGGTGTATGGAAGGAGTACTGGTGGTGCCTGACCATAGATTGCTTTATATGGAGTTATTTTAGTGGAAGTGTGGTAGGAGGTATTATACCACTATTCAGCGAAAGGTAGCCACTTTTCCCACTAATGTTGTTCTTCTAAGGTGAAGCAACAAAGGTATGTTTCCAGACATTTGTTAACAATTTCAGTCTAGACATCCATTTGTGTTTGATACCTAGAACTCATCTTCAGTTTGGTGCCAGTGTATCTAAATAGTTCTGTCCAATAATGACTGGTGAAGGTTGCATCATGATCTGAGACAATATAAGAATGGATGCCATGAAGATGGCAGATCTGGTCCAAGAAAATTTGTGCGACTAAGGAAGCAGTAGAGGGATGGATGAGGGCACAAAAATGACTATTTAGAGAGGCGATCAACCACAACTAAGATCACTGTCTTCCCTCCAAATTTAGGGAGCCCCTCAATGAAATCCATAGAAATATATGTCCAAATCCTTGTAGGGATGGGCAAGGGTTTGACAAAACTAGGAATGAGTGTTGTTTCATCCTTGTTACATTGGCAGGTATCACATTCAACCACCATCTATTGAATTGCCCTTTTCATTCCCTTCCAAAAGAAGTTATGCTGTGCCCGCTCGTAAGTTTTGAGAAATCCAGAGTGCCCTACTGATGAAGAAGTATTGAGTTCATGTAATACAACACGTTGAAGATTTGTGCTCTTGAGAAGCACCAGACAACCCTTGTATCACAGAGAAGCATTATCCTAAGAATAATGCGGTACAATAGAGGGGTTAGTGGTCAACTGTTGAATGATTTGAGATAATTAAGGGTCATTGACATAGCCTTGTTTTATAGATTCCAACCAATTTGGAATAGGCATGGAAATAGTTTAAAGGGGAGCTTGGTCATCAAATGTGCAAGAAAGAGCATCCACCACAATATTGTCCTTACCCTTCTTGTAAGTGATCTCATAGTCATAACCCATGAGTTCGCTAACCCATTTACATTGTGCTGGGGAGGAGACCCATTGTTATAGGAAATATTTTAGACTCTGGTGATCAATTTTGATGCAAAAATGATTCCCTCGTAGGTATGGCCGCCACTTCTGTACTGCATGGAAAATGACCATCATTTCCTTCTCATAAGTAGAGAGAACTAAATTCTTTCCAGAAAGGGCTTTGCTAGTGAATGCAATGGGGAGTTTGTCTTAGAGGAGAACAACACCAAGTCCATTACCTCAGGGATCACTCTCGATAGTGAAGGTCTTGGAAAAATTTGGCATAGCTAGAACAGGTGTAGAACACATAGCTTGCTTTAATTTTTCAAATGCATACTCAACAACTTGTGTCCAGGTAAAAACATCCTTTTTCAACATAGCTGTCAGTAGAGCTGCAATCTTCTTGTAATCCTTGACAAACTTGTGATAGTAGCCAGTCAACCCCAAAAAACCATGAAGGCTCTTGAGTGTTTGAGGATGCAGCTAATCTTTCATGGTGGCTATTTTTGCGGAATCTACTTGAACTGGGCCTTGGGCTGAAACAATATGCCTGAGATACTCCATTTCATCTTGGGAAAAAACACATTTAGACTATTTTGCATAGAGATGATGATTAGAGAGAAGTTGCAGTGCGAGATCTAAATGTTGGAGATGCTCAGCCCATGTTTTATTATAGATGAGGATATCATCAAAGAAGACCAGAATGAATTTTCACAGGTAGGGCTGGAATATTTTATTCATCAATGGCTAGAATGTTGAAGGAGCATTAGTGAGGCCAAAGGGCATGACTAGAAACTCATAGTGGCCATCATGCATGCAGAAAGCCATTTTAGGGATATCATCCTCATGAACCTGGATTTGGTGATACCTAGAACAAAGATCCAACTTGGAGAAAAAATGAGCTCCATGAGGTCATCAAGAAGCTCATCAATAATAGGGATCAGAAACTTATCCTTGATTATGATGTGATTAAGTGCTCAGAAGTCAATGCAGAGGTGCATTGACCCATATTTTTTCAAACAAGAAGAACTGGTGAAGAAAATGAGCTAGTACTAGGGTGAATAATGCCTTGCTTCAGTAAGTCTTGAATGAGCATCTCAATCTCTGTCTTTTGGTGAAATAGGTAGTGGTAGGGCCTAATGTTGGGAGGAATGCTTCCAGGAAGGAGCTGAATATGGTGGTCCTCTAGCCGTGAAGGTGGAAATCCCACTAGTTTGACAAAGACACGTGCATACCTATCCAAAATTTGTTGTAGATCAGAAGGAGTAGTGGAGACCATTGATGGTTGCATCTAAATGGAATGGAGCTGGGCAATGACACCGTGTCAATTCTTCTTAAGAAGCTTTTCCATGCAATGTGAACTTATGATGCTGAGAGACCCCGATTGTAAGCCCTTCAATGTATGTTTTTTCCCATTGTCTAAAAACTGCATCCAAAGTTCATCAAAATCTCATAAGATGGGTCCAAGTGTGTGTAACCATTGGGCACCCAAAACCATATCACATCCACCTAAGGGCAAGGCAAACATGTCAGAGCACATGTTATAATCTTCAATAGAGATACGCACATTGTGACACTTCCTTTTGTAAGGTAATGTGCCCCCATTGGCAATCATGACTTCAAAGTTGGAGCAAGGATAGACAAAACAATCAGCCTATTTGATGATCTGAGGGATAAGGAAATTATGAGTGCTGCCAGAATCAATGAGTATGGTAAGAGGGAGCTTCTTGAAGTAACCCTTGACCCACATGGTTTGTGGGGTGGTGACTCCTGCTAAGGCATGGAGAGAGATCTTTGGGTGATCTTGCTAAGAAACAGGTTCAATAAGCAGCTGCTAAGCTTCTTCTTGATCATATGATGTATACTGAGCATCTAACCAAACTTCATTTTTGGATGGAGTGTCCACATCCAATAGATAGAGCTTTTGTTCAACACATCAATGTCTGTGACTGAATTTCTCATAACAATTATAACAAAGTCCTTTTTCTCTACATGCCCGCATCTCTGCTTCAATCAAATGCTTGATAGGAGTTGTTCTAGGAGCTAGCATTATTTGAGATCTTTGGGGGGCTATATTTTTGAGTGGGACAAAATTGGATTTGGATCACTGTTGAGCTATGATCTTGTCCTCTACCAACTTATCCAACCCTAGGGCTTCCATCATTGTGCTAGGACAGAACATTTTAACCTCAGATCAAATTGCATCCTTTAAACCACTGACAAAAAAATTCCTAAAGAATTCATCAGACAACCCCTCCGTGTGATTGACCAGTTTTTCAAATTCAGCCTGATATTCTCTCACAGTACCTATTTGGTGAAGTTTAGTGAGTGCTCCAATGAAGTCATCAAAAGCACTAGGGCCAAACCTTTGCAAAATGAGTTTGCAAAAATTAGTCCATTAGGGCTCATCATGAGCCTTGATATACCAATGAAACCATTGAAGGGCTTCATTTTCCAAGTGAAAGGAGGCAAGCAGGACTTTGTTGACTTCAAAAGTATTATGCAGACTAAAATATTGTTCTACCTAGTATATCCATCCAGTTAGATTTGCACCATTGAATCGAGGAAAATCAAGCTTCGGCCCACAAAAATTGTTGGAAGAAGAAAACCTAGTGTCTAAAGAAGAGTCTAGCTACCATCTGTTGTTCATGGCTGAATGTTGAAGATTGAGGCCAAGAATTTTTTCATCAAGATCTTGGATTTTGGACTTGAGGGCAAAAATTTTATCCTCCATATTTTTTTGCTCCTGATTGGGTTACTACCATAGCCAGAAGAATTTTTTTGGAATGGGTAGAAAAACATGTGCTAAAACATGTTTAGTAAAGGGAAATTTTAATTTGGGGAAAACTGCAACTAGCTTTTGGACACTTTCTCAGGGGAAGGGGAGAAGAAAATGGTGATTTCAGAAGCATGGTGAAAGAATGGGAAAATTTGTCCAAGAGGGACAAAGGAGCATAAATAGGAAAGGAACGATATGGTAAAATCTCAAGGCTATTGGGTGAGAATCAAATAATTTATCACAAACCCTAAAATTAGACAAATGTGGGATTTTTGGCTTTGATAAGCAGAATTTGGGATAGGGTCCTCATGGAAGGAAATGTGTAGAATGAAATTTAAGGTGTTTCAGTGAATTTTGAGAGGAAACAAAGCTAAAACAAGAAGGATATGGTGAAAAAATAGAATTTTATTTATTTATTTATTTATTTTTTCTAGAAATGATCTACCAACTGCTCTAGACAAATTTAATTTGTGGTTTGCTGGCTGCCCATAGATATGGGTCCCAAGTCTGTTTGGATTCCTAAAGGTTCAAGAGAGTCACTCTGGCCACCAATGCTGTCTAACGGCTTGTGTATTGGGGCAGTACCCCTCACTCCATAGCTCAGGTAAAACTGATAACTGCTTTGCCACAAACATCTCTTGTTTTACCTCACGGATGGGAACTAGTCAATCAGGTAGGGGCCATTGCCCTTTTCACTGGAAGGTCCTCTCAATGGGCCATCTACTTTGGGGTTCCTGTGGTACTCCTCACAATGAGTTTTAGGGCTATATGCCCAAGTACTTCCCACAGTTAAGTAGATAAGGATATTCTCAGATCTAAACATGCAATCCAAATGAACAATACAGATGCAAAAAATACTGCTACAACAATCGCAGCACTTGGAGGGCCACTGTGGAAAAAAAAATTCTACAAAAATTCCACCCGGCAAGCCCAAGAAAGTACTTTCATACCAGATGAGGGGAACCTCCTACAACAAAATAATGAAAAATGTACGAAATAACAGATTTATAGAAATAATAGAAACACATAAGGAATTTATTGATCGTAGGCCACTTTGAGGGGGCAAGCTCCTTTGATCAAGCTCAATACAATGAATTCATGGATGCCTTCATTGGCCTCAACACTTACTTATATACCAAGTGTAATCTAAACAACTACTACTTCCCATGAATGTGGGATAATACAATATGCTCACAGGATGACTTACAAAGCATTTGCATCCATAGCAACTAATATACTAACAAAGTAAAGAGAAGGGTTAAACATGGGTTCTTAACATAGAGTAAGCTAGTGTTGAAGGCCTATTGGAATGCTCACCAAGCTTAGTTTCTTAATGACAGTATGTTAAAGTGTGTTCTGGATGATGGGTTGTTCTTAGAGTTCATGATTGAAGATGTGCGGTGCAAAATCTTTGATGTGCAAAGGTAAAGGAGTGTTTGTATATGTTGTATGAGTCATGTAGACTTATCTAGAAGAGTTTCATGAAGATCTTTCTTGTTTCCAATACCACACAAGGTTTCTAAGTTATTGTGGCCATTATGCTTCAAGTTTCATATGTTTTTGCTTAAGGTTGTCCTATTTTCAAATGAGTAGAGTGTTCAGATGTAATTCATTGATGTTTGATGCTGTGAAGGATGTTTTGGACCTAATTAAGCAAGTGTTGATGTCTGCAAGGCATGGGTCTTCTGCTAGTGTAGCATGTAGTCTTGTTTAGAACTTGTCCTCTACATGTTTCATGTTGTGTGTTGTCTGGCTTATTGGCAAGAGACACTATATGGATTCATGATTGTTGTCATTGATAGCAACAAAGTTCATCCCTCACATCCGTAGGATATGGTGTGTCTCTATCGGAAGTCAGAATGAAGATTGTTGTGGTCCGGTAAACAAGAACAGAGCATGTGGCAAGGTCTGACAGACAGGTCTAGATCTCTCAGAGGAAGTATCTTGGTGAAGTACAGATTTAGGGAAGTCAAGAGGACTACCTTGAGTGGTATATTCCAAGGATTTAGCCTCTGGTGATAAATGAGGAAAAAGATATGAATAGTTGAGTACCAGATTCCTGAGTGACAATGTGAACAGAGGAAGAACTGACTGACAGAACATCAGACTACTTTCTGGATGTGTTACTGATTGTGGTAAAGGTTATGTAGGCATCAAACATGTTTGGCCGACATGATTAATGATTTTTACAAGCCTATACTTGATCCACATTACTTGATGTGCAAGGATTTAGCCGACAGATCAGAATTAGTGAAAAGATTGACTATTCCAGGTGCCGACTAGAAAGGTGATGAAATTACTTGTGCAGATATATATACACGATGGATTTAGTTGTGAGATGTGTTGTTGTAGTTAGTGATGTGTGAATAAAAGCAGAAGAGAGAAGCAGAAGTAGTAAGAAAGGTCCGGTATGTGAAAGAAAGCAACTTAAGGGAAAAGGAAAGATGAAGTGCAGTAGATTAGTGTACTGAGCCTAACCAGAACTGAACTTTAGCATTTGTAGATGCTTCCAATTAGTTCAAGTATTGTATAACATTCCTTTGTAGATAGTGAGTCTCTTGTAGGTAGTGTGCCTCTTGTGAGCAGTGTGCTCGGGCAGTGAGCCCTAATTGGCAAGTGCCATTTTGTATTTCCTTATTCTTCTAACAGAGAATAATCTTTGGGTTAATCACCCCGTGGTTTTCTCCCTTAACAGGGTTTCCACGTCAAAAATATTGTGTCATGTGTATCTCCATTTTCATGATTATATTTGCTTGTTTGAATTAATGCTGGATTGATTAATAAGAAAGTTCAGAAAGAAGAAATAATTAGGATAACTGATTCACCCCCCCCTCTCAGTTATCAACAATTGGTATCAAAGCTAAGTTCCTCCTAATAGAGTCTAACAGCTCAAGGAAGATCTGGGAATCCAAATGGATGCATATGGTTTAAAAGAGCAGCTCAAGACTGCACTTGAGGATCTTGAACAATCAAACTTTGAAATCAATGAATTAAAGGAAAGACTCAAACAGGTTGATGATTTCATGAGAGAACTAAAAGACAAATTAAGTCTCTCTATGAAAAAGAGAAAGGAGCTGCTTCAACAATTGGCAAGACAAGGTGAAGCAAATGATGCAAATGAAGAGCTGACTGAAAAAACTAAGTTATGTGAAAAGTTATCAAAAGAAGTCATTATGTTAAGACATGAAATGGAATCAGGAGTTATAAATTTTACCCAAGAAATTGAAGAGAAAAGAAAAACTGAAGATAATCTAAGACAATCTCTCAAGGAGAAATCAGAAGATTGCCACCAAATGGATAGAATTATCAGACATCTTGAATCTGATCTTGAAGATGCTAAAGAAAATGAAGAAAAACTTGAGGATCAAATTGTCTCTCTCAAAAGGGATCTTCAATCAGCAAATGAATATAAAGAGAAATTTAAGATAAGTTCTGCTCAACTTGAAGTTCTTCTTGGAAGTCAGAAGAGGGCATATGACAAGTGTGGTTTGGGATATGAGAAAGGAGAAAGCTCTAGATTAGTTCAGTAGAATTTTGGGAATAGGCCTAGAAGACCTCCAGTAAGACAGCCTAATGCTCAAAGATATCCATCCTTCAATGGATACCGCCACATCTGCAATCACTTTGGTCACAAAGCTAATCAGTGCAGAAAGAGAATGAATCAGACTAATTCATCCTTCTCTAGACAGTGTTTTAACTGCAAAAGGTATGGTCACAAGTCTCATAAATGCAGAAATATGCAAATGAACAAATCATTCAATGGTAGATGCTTTACATGCAATAGAATAGGTCATATGGCTAATCAATGCAGATCAAGAGGATATCAATCAAATATGCAAAGAAATGTTGTTTGCCAAATCTGCAATAGGTCCGGTCATAGTGCAAAATTCTGTAGAAGCAAGAATCAGGACAAAAGAGGTCTAGTATATCATAATCAGAATCAAGATAAGGGTAAACAAAAGGTGAATGTAGATGAAGTTAAAAGTGAGATGAGCAAGATTTGGGTGAAGAAAAGTACTGAGAATGTAGAGGTTGGATCCACATCAGACTCTGGTGCTGATATTCCTTCCAAAAATTAAAAAGTGAGCTCTGGCTTAGGGGGAGACACAAAGAAAACCTTGTTCCCCCAGCCAGTTAAGTGGTGCCAGAACTGGCACAAGAAGAGTTGCGGATTGAAGGGTTCATAAGGCAAACATCCAAACAAACTATGGTTAAGATTTGGAAGATCCGCATGATGTTCATAGATTAGGACAGATCCGGTTCTTCAAGTCATCCAAATAAGGCAAACTGGAATAATGTAGGTCGAGCATTTATTGCGATCTGATATTAGGGTTTGTGGAGCAATATAAGGGTTTTCTCATTAATCACTTGTTCATTCTGCACTCAAGAAGAAACGAAAAGTGGTGCTCTACAACAAAATTCATCAAGTTCATTGAAGATCATTTGCAGAAGTCATTACATCTAGAAATCAATCAAACCAACTCCTTGAAACCAAAAGGCGCAAAAGGTATTTTCCATTTTCAAATATCTCACTACAAATCTCTTGATAATGGCTACTCCGAATATTGTAAAGACTTCTGATAGACCTCACCCTACATTTAAGAAACATCCATACAAATCCTTGGAGATAGATCCCCTAGGTGCATTTTCCAGTGTTCCGCATGGTGTTCTGCACACCGAAGACATTAGGGTTTATATACATGCAAATATTGAAGAGTTTGGAGAATTCAAACTAAGAGATATCTATCACAAACAACTGATAGATGATGCCTTTGAGCTTAAACTAGAATATAAGGGTATCAAGAGAAACATTTTGATCAATTCATTCATTTCCCCTACTTTAAAGAAGATGAATGGGTTCGGTATGTGTTGAGTAGGATACATGATAACTTCCTATGGCTGAACAAACCTTGCAAGATCACAAAGGAGGCAATTAGGGTAGTAACTGGTTTACACTCCTCTGGAGGGATACCTGTCCTCAAATCTATCAAAAACAACATTGTAACTGAGGCCACCGGATCAAAATTTGATAAGAGGGCAATGACTATTGAAGATATTACTGACCCGGACATCAAATTTGCATCTATGATAATAGGATACAAGATATATCACTCCAGTAGAGAGAATTCAATATCCAGAATTGCAATATATACTGCCTATGAGATGTTGAGGAAAAATGTAGAATATGATCTTTGTGAACTTCTTTTGAGCCAATTAATGGAAAACTTACAAAAGATCAAAAAGGACAAGAAAAACTCTTTCAAATATGGTGCACTAATAGTATGTTCATTTTTCTACTTCATGAATGAGTTGCCCGGATCAAATGGTTGGGTATGGTAGAATGACAAATCGGTAGCAGTTCAGATTAGAGACTATTTGCATGGGCTTGGGGATGCTAAAGCAAGAAATTCAGCCCTGTGGGGATATTTCAAAAACTTTTAGAGCATGATGCAAGCAAGAGAAAGAATTCCTCAGTCTCTTGTTGAGAAATACAAAGACACTATATGCTTTATGGTAGAGATAGATCAATGCCTAATGGAAGTTGTTGAACCAAGAATTGTGTGGATCATGCCTATGGGGTATCAAGTTGACGAACAAATTGTGGACCTGCATGTTCAACACATGCTAAGTCAGCCAAAGGATCTAAAGGCAGAGAGGTTTGGAACCTTTGAAGAGCTAAGTATAAAAGTTCATGTGGAACTCAGGCAACCAGAAATAAAGAGGAAAGTTAGAAAAGAAGTTGAAGAAATTGCAAAAGGCCTAGGCATCTCAAAGGAGGCACTTGATGCTAACAGGGAAAAGAGGCAAAAGGCTGAGGAAGAAAAGAAAGAAGCAGAAAAGGAAAGCAAGAAAGGTGCTCTGGTAGAAACCTCAACGCGGACCAGATCATCAAAGAGATCTACACCTGTCATAGCCAAAGGCTCAAAAACATCAAAACTGGAAGTCCAGGCATCCGACAAAGGAGAGAAAAGGTCTAAGACAAAAGCCACAAGGGCTTATGCAAGTCAAAGAG
Organism: Cunninghamia lanceolata; assembly: GCA_027924645.1. NCBI lineage: Eukaryota > Viridiplantae > Streptophyta > Pinopsida > Cupressales > Cupressaceae > Cunninghamia > Cunninghamia lanceolata. The sequence goes on along the minus strand of BSBN01000741.1, from coordinate 3,842,561 downwards.
ATGAAGAGGAAATAGAATCAGATGAGGGGGTAAAGGAAATAAAGAAGCAGAAGAAGAAAGGATCCGGTAAATCTACCACAGGACAAGACAAGGAAGAAATGGCAGAGGAATTTGTTGAAAAGCCCACCCTGTCTTTAGAAAGTGTAATAAAATCAGTCACTGTGGATAAAAACCTTCAACCAATGGTCGAATTTTATGATGATTACAATGAGGCTGATCAAAAGATCCTGCAGGAAGCTACAATCAGGTACCTGAACATATATAATAATGCCTTCATTGAAATTATATCTCTTATTCCCAAGAGCCTAGAAAAGGAGTTGGAAATGACAAAGTCAAATGCCATGGCAAAAGACCTTGAGATCTAGGAACAGATAGCTATTCAGCTATATCCCTCAATTGATCCCAAGACAATGAACATGGTATTCAAAGACTGCAAGAATGAATTCAGGAGCAAAGCAAGGATGAATCAGCTTATGCTTGGTGAGACCGACAAGGTAGCCAAGGACACATAAGAGATTCTCTGGAAAGCCTTCAAAAGATTTAATCTTCCTACTGTAGAGGACTTGGGTACTGATCCCTCAACCACAAGTGTTTCAGAAGAAATTTTTGAGAAAATGACAGAAGAGGTGGGCCCTGAACAGTCTAACATTTCTCCTCCGGTTTCCCCTGCAGTCTCTAGATCTAAAGGACAAGAAAAATTACAAGAGAAAGAAGCAGAAATGAAGGAAAAAGAAAATGATAGTGCGAGGATTGTTGAAGGAGAGAAGACCACAACTGCTAGTGGTGAGAATATAGAAGGAGAGAAAGCTCCAAAGGACAGCTCCAAGATTACAGAAGAGAAGAAACATCTGTCTCCGGCAAGAGACACTGCACAAACTATCCAAGAATTCCTAAACAAAGAAACAATGGAGATTGATGAATCGGAGCTTCTACAAGGTCCATTCAATTTTGATTCCCTTTCTCCGGTACAGACAATGAAGATAGCTTCATTCGCTAATGCTAAGGCTAAAGAAAAACTCTGAATGTCTCATATGGAAGACTGTGAGTTAATAGAAGCTGCTTCCGAAGTGCTGGAAAAGATCATGCCATCTTTTCAGAAGGATCCCACAGCCTCCTCTTCCGGTAATCTCAAAACCTTAGTCAGCAGTGTTAGTACACATTTTGATTCTTTAGAAAAATTAGCTGAAGAAAAGGTCCGGAAGGAGTTTTTTGATAAAAGGTTCTTAGAGGTACAAGGATTAATCACTAATGATAGGAGAAATGTGAATACTGGGATAAAGAGCTTAGAAAATGCTCTTAAGGATGGCAGAGAAATATACAAATTTTGTATTTCCTGGTCTAAAGTAACACTGTACATTGAGAAGAAAATAAAAGAATAGGAGGATAAACTATCAAACCTATCAAAGAATTTTGATCCTCTCTCTTCCTCTATAACAAATCAAGAATGTCAGACTATCGCAGTCTTGAGTGAAATCAAGAAGTTGGAGAAGGAAAGAAAAAATAGAATAAGCAAGTTGAGTGAGCTCAGGGGGTTAATTGTCCCTACGTTAGAGGCCATGCATGAAGCCATAAAAGAAGCCCAAATTATAGCCCAAACCAATGATCTGACAAATCTAAAAAGGGCAGATGTGTTTGCATTCCTATTGAGTGGCCACATCTCAATTTTGGACAGGATGAAGCAGAGTTGGGCGACAAAAGTTGTACAGTTGAAGAACACTTTTGCAGACATACTTAAGTATATGTAAGTATTCCATATGTAAGTATTCCATATGTATATACTTATGCGGCTAAGTATAGTTAATTTTTTGAAAATTTTGGTATGAGGACCCTACCCTTTGCCATTGATGTCAAAGGGGGAGTAAGGAGCAGTGAAAAATGAGGAATCTAACTAAGAGGGAGCTCCAGAAAATATATATAAAGATAGAGCATCAACCAAGGGGGAGCATAGTGTAAACACTTAGTCATTTTTCACTAAGTGTTGCCATCAATGCCAAAGGGGGAGATTAATGGCAAGAGACACTATATGGATTCATGATTGTTGTCATTGATGGCAACAAAGTTCATCCCTCACATCTGCAGGATATGGTGTGTCTCTACCGGAAGTCAGAATGAAGATTGTTGTGGTCCGGTAAACAAGCACAGAGCATGTGGCAAGGTCCGACAGACAGGTCTGGATCTCTCAGAGGAAGTATCTTGGTGAAGTGCAGATTTAGGGAAGTCAAGAGGACTACCTTGAGTGGTATATTCCAAGGATTTAGCCTCCGGTGATAAATGAGGAAAAAGATATGAATAGTTGAGTACCAGATTCCTGAGTGACAGTGTGAACAGAGGAAGAATTGACTGATAGAACATCAGACTACTTTCTGGATGTGTTACTGATTGTGGTAAAGGTTATGAAGGCATGAAACATGTTTGGCCAACATGATTAATGATTTTTACAAGCATATACTTGATCCGCATTACTTGATGTACAAGGATTCAGCTGACAGATCATAATTAGTGAAAAGATTGACTATTCTGGGTGCCAACTAGAAAGGTGATGAAATTACTTGTGCGGATATATATACACAATGGATTTAGTTGTGAGATGTGTTGTTGTAGTTAGTGATGTGTGAATAAAAGCAGAAGAGAGAAGCAGAAGCAGTAAGAAAGGTCCGGTATGTGAAAGAAAGTAGCTTAAGGGAAAAGGAAAGATGAAGTGCAGTAGATCAGTGTACTGAACCTAACCGGAACTGAACTTCAGCATTTGTAGATGCTTCCAATCAGTTCAAGTATTGTATAACATTCCTTTGTAGATAGTGAGTCTCTTGTAGGCAGTGTGCCTCTTGTGAGCAGTGTGCTCGGGTAGTGAGCCCTAATTGGCAAGTGCCATTTTGTATTTCCTTATTCTTCTAATAGAGAATAATCTTTGGGTTAATCACCCCGTGGTTTTCTCCCTTAATAGGGTTTCCACGTCAAAAATATTGTGTCATGTGTATCTCCATTTTCATGATTATATTTGCTTGTTTGAATTAATGCTGGATTGATTAATAAGAAAGTTCAGAAAGAAGAAATAATTAGGATAACTGATTCACCCCCCCTCTCAGTTATCAACATGGCTGACTTGTAAATGTATTTCTCATGTTGTATTTGGCCAAAAAGTAATGTAATCAATGTAATATCTTGTATAAATTGTAAATCAAATTAAGTGAGGCAAAGTGTGATTGAAAAGTGATTGATAGGGCTCACAAAGATAAGGAGCAGAATGAATGCATTATGATGTGCGACCGAAGGAGAAAGAGCAAAAGTTGTAGATGCTATCCTGATTCATCTTGAAGACGTATTTGTGACAGTGATCAAGTGTAGGGTTTGCCTAACTAATCTGATCATCACAAGAAAGTGTGAAGAGGTAGAATTGCAATCATCAAAGATGTGAGTTTCAATGCCAGTTTTCAGACAGTAGATGGACTGTCATATTGTAATCTTTTGTAAGTGTGTTCTCAATTCATGGAGTAGTAGCTTCCTTGGGAGTGACCCTAGATCAAATTTTTTAGGGAGTAGTAGCTTCCTTGGGTTGTATCCCTCAAACAAAGTTGTTATTTTTGCTTCATTTATTGTGAATTGATCCTCACTGTGGTTTTTCTTTTCTATGGTTTTCCACATATATCTGGTGTTATGTGTTGATGTGCATTGTGTTAATCTTTCATGTTCATGTTAATTTTATAATACTTAAGTTCTAATCTATTTTGAAAAGTTGAAGTTTGTTTAGATATTGATTCACCCCCTTCTTAGTATCCTGGTGTGTTCAACACCTTCTATTTGTTGTCCATTGAATTCCAAAATTTTGGAAAAATGATTGACCAAGGTCTTTATTGTATTATAAAAATGAGTTGGTTGATAGTTGACCCAATATTGAGGATACACAACAGACATGGCTTCAATTAGTTCATCATGAGGGAATGAATCTGTAATCTTTAAGGAAAGAGATCTCACAATATCCTTTAAAGTAAGACTTACATAGTTAAAAATTTTGTCAAAAGCTTCCCTTGTAATAGGTTCTTCTTTGATGGTGTGCCTATTGACCCTGGTAAAATAGTGCATTGGTATCTCATATCCCTATACAGAGACACATAACTCCTCACTTGCATTAAATTGTAAAAAAAATAGCAGGATTGTTCACATTTGTCATAAAGTATCAACTAGTAAATTTTGGACTTATGAATGACTACTCTGATAGATATAGATTATCGAGGGTCATCCATATCATTTTACGTAGTTTAGTATATTCTGAAATATATCATAGTTATTTCTTGGGTTTTTAAGAATGTTCATTTCCTCCAACATGGGAAGAATGCTAGATAAAGTTCGTACTATGAGGTCAGGAGCTCTTTTGTACTATGAGGTGATGTTCGTACATTACTCCAATCAAGGATTGATATTATAAAAAAACTTGTTGCATTGGTCCATGCAAGGAGATCCATTTGGTATCAACATCCTTAAGAATCTTGTTTCCTACGGTTATTCCCTTAGAAGAATGTTGAAATTCAAAAAACTACTTTGGGACTTAGGTAGAAGTATGAGTAGAGCTCGCGGACTAGATCTTCAACTTTTGCTACAAAAACTTGTTCATAATTTTAAATGCTAAATTCATTCTGTGGGTTATGTAGTGACTGGAAATCATGTATAGTGAAAAAGAAGTTTGTAGCTTTACACAAAGACCATTCCTATGACCTTGCATTACTAAAGCTCCATCCACTCCTACACACACCAACTTTTTGGCAATTTTGTAGTCATCCATACCTCCGATTTCATTCAAATATTTCTTAACTAATTCAAATAGATTTTGTAATGTTGCTTTGTCCTTCATTTTATAAACAGAGAGTAGATGAGGTTGGTGGATATGTTTTTACATAGCATACACATGCATACATACCCAAGAATTATTATCGATTGTTGTAATTTCATCTAAAGATAATGTAATAAAATTTGAATCTTTTATTTTTCCTATAAATCTTATTTTTCCACCCCAGCAAGACAACTTGCCTAGTCCCATCCACTGTCTATTGGCCAATGTGTGTTAGGAAAGTTAAGAATTCCCATAAAATAAAATAAACTATTATATTATGGGTAGTCTATCATAGGATGCCCTTTGGTCAAAATATGAAAAACAACACTCAACTGAATAGTTTTTGCCATTTGTGCTTCTCCCACCATCTTTCCAAATTGATCTTCAATTGAACCTCCACGTGCAACAAGCTTCACCTTTATTTCCATATGCACATCATATTCTAGGACATGCTTAACATGAAGACATTCTTCCTTTGGTTTCCATCTTATCATTGATTTTTCCTTTTCGTTTATAATTTATTTTTCATAAACTTTACCAATATGTTTTTCTATAGTGTCAAGTTTTAGCTGCAACTTCTTGTCCCTACGATATTCCCAACTACAAATCTTACACTTGCATTATGTGGGAGGTTCATCTTTGTTTGCATTCTCCACTTTTTCAATGAATGGGTACTTTGACACCCAATCAATCTAAAAATTCCTTGTCATATCCCACTCATGCCCCATTTTTTATTTGGCTTTTCTTTTCCCCTTTTGTGCAAGATCTACATTTTCATTATCACTTGTTGAGGTCAATTTATTCATATTATCATTCCCACTACCTTGTGTATCCCCTAGAACATCATATGCAACATTGTCATCTGAGTCAATGAACTCATTTCGATCTTCCTCTAAGGCATTGCCTTGTTCGTTAATAGATGATACAAGTGATGATGTTGTAGCTCCATCCAATGGATCACAAATATTTCCAAAGTATGACATTATGTTTCTACATTTTGATGACCTACCTTCACCACTTTCAGGAAATATGTTCCTACTCAACATTTCTCATGAATTAAAAGCTATAAAAAAAGTCCTTTTGTTTAAGAAGGAATCATAGAATATAGATCCCTAGGTCCTAGATGTTTCCCTACTCAATATCATTTGTAACAATGAAACCAAATTGGCAAAGACATAAATAATTAAGAGGAATCTTATATTATAACATTGTAAAGAAATGATCACTTACCTTTCAATGATTCACTAATGCCTGTAGTTGTAACTTGCCTATGATCCAAATTGAGAGCTCAGAGCAGAACAAAATGTGTAAAAGATTAATTAGAGTTTCAATTGTATTTATATCAATCCATATTTGGCGAATCTTACAGGGTTATCAAATGGTAAAGAAATAATTTGGTGAATCCTACATGATTATAAAATGATGCATATAAATGCTGGTGCAAATCAAACCTCAATCAAACACATATGTTGTAATTTTCAAGCCAATTATGGCCTTGTGATTAACATGGAGTTATAATGGTATTGGTGAAATTGGTCCTCATATACAGTGAAATTTTAATGCTATTAATGAATATGTGGGTAAATTAAAACATGCCTCTAAAATTCCAGATGAATCACCAGTAGAAATGTGTAGGTTACTGTGGTGAAAATATTAATTACAAATGCCTCATAAATAAATTGGTGGCGAATCGAAATGCATTTAACCAATAATTTATAAAACCTGAGCAATTTGCCCCCATTAGTTGTATTATATTCACAAAATTTGAATTAGTGGATACGAACTATTCACTAATTGGTGAAGATTCACCACTAAAAGAATCATTGAGTATTATAGGTGACCCATAGGACATTTATAAGTTGGTTGCAAGTCACTTGTAAGATCTCTATATAAGTTGGTTGTAACTGGCCTGAAGTGCTACAAATACTACCAACATGACTGTAGGCATGCTCCAAGTGAGATATATGAAACTTCTACAAGTGCATATCACCAATAGGACCTCTATAGGTTGGCTACATGTTACCTACAGTACCACCCTAATAGAAAATATAATAATTTGGAGTGTTTGCAAGTATTTGAAGACTCTTATCACTACTACCCAATAATCTCTACTAGGATTAGCCATGGAATGACTCAAGACTCCCATTACTTGGGCAATGTTTGATTTGGTGCAAACCATAACATACATAAAACTACCAACTTCACTAGTGTAAGGAACATGAGAGATATCCTCCATCTCACTAGGTGTAGATTAACATTGTTCTAGTAATAACATAGTCCCTATTGAAATAGGAACACTCACTGGTTTTCTATCTACCATGCTAAAATATTGCAATACAAAGTTCGCATATTTACCTTAGCCTAACCAAAGTTTTATGTTCACTCTATCTCTTCTAATCTCTGTGCCTAAGATGAATTTAGGAGACCCACAATCCTTCAAATCAAACTATGTAGAAAGTTAAGATTTCAATTTTGTAATCACATCCTTACTGTTACTAAAAACATGTCATCTACGCACACAATATGTTAACAAGGAAAAAATAATCATCCTATTTATAGTAAACACAATGATTTTATTTGGACCTCACAAATCTCCATCTCAATACAAAGGAATCAAATTTTGGGTACCATAGCTTGGGTGACTATTTGAGACCATACACATTTTTTAGTATGTAAACCAATGACTCCTTAACTTTTACAACATAGTGATCTAGTTGTGACATAGAAATTTCTTCCTTCAAGTCACCATATAGGAACATTGTCTTCACATCCATATATTCTATCTCAAGATCATAAATTTCTACAACAAATAATATGAACCTAATAGATGCCATCTTAGCAATTGGATAAAAAATACCACCAAAGTCTATCCCCTCAAATTGGGGATCTCCTTTTGTAACCAATCTTACCTTATAATTCCCAGCATTGCCACCTAAATGAAACTTCTTTGTGAAGACCTATTTACAATGTCAACATGTGTCCTTCCTTCTAGAAATTAAACCAAGTCCAAAATCTCATTCCTTTTCAATGCAACCATCTCATACATGGTTTATCTCTAGGACTTACTATCATCTATCTTCATGACCCCTTTCATAATTCAAGGTTCATTAGTGTTAGTCATCAAAGTAAAAATACATCTAAAATCAAGTGGGCTATACCTCTCTAGTTTCCTCCTCTACCAAGTGAACCTCCTTAAAGGTTAAGGTGGAGGTTCTTCCTCCTATAAACTTGAAGAGATCTCAATATTGTTCTCCTAATCTAGTCCATCTTGAACCTCTTATTCAACTTCAAGTGCAACCATCTTGGTCTTTGGCTGTAACTAAACTATATACTTCACACTTCTATTTGGTTTCTCAACTATAGGGGAAGGTCTAATCTCTTCGAAGATCACATCTTGATTATATAAAAAAATTTAGCCATATAATTCCAAATATTGTACCCTTTCACAGCAACACCATAGCTAATAAAGATTAGTTTCATAGAATTATTATCCAACCTTGACCACTTCTCCTTAGGCACATGATCATATGTCTCACAACCAAAAATTTGAAGATACTAAAGTTAGGGTTTTTTGGTTGTGCAAACCTCCATAAGGGGTTTGTCAACAAGTGTTGATATAGGATACTTGTTAATAAAGTAACATGCAGTGCTAATTACTTATGCCTAGAAATTTTGTTCTAATCTAGCCCTATTGAGCATACTCCTAGCCTTCTCCATCAATGTCTTGTTCATTCTTTCTACAAATCCATTATTCTAAGGGGTATATGGAATTGTCTTATGCCTTTCAACATCATTCTCTTTAAAAAATATGTCTAACTCTATTAAACAAAATTATCCTCCATCATCAGTCCTCAACACATTGATCTTTCTACCAATCCAAGTCTCCAAGAGAGCCTTAAACTCTCTAAATCAACCAAAGACCTTAGATTTTGTCCTAAGAAAATAAAACCATGTCCTCCTGGGATAATCATCAATAAATGACACATAATATAAGGATTTTGATAATGAAGGAACATTTATAGGAACAAATACAACAAAATGAATAAGATCTAATATCCTAAAAGATTTATGATAAATCAAGTAAAACTAAGCATGATTTTTCTTTCCATATAAATAATGTTCACAAAATTCAAAATCAAGAGAAAAATCAACAAACCCCTCTACAAGATTTTTATTTTTCAAGGTTCGAAGATCTTTCTCACCAATATGTCCCATGCATTGTTTCCATAACATTGTCTTCTCATCAAGTAACTTTCTCTCTAAGATAAGAGGATGCTTAGGTAACCAAAATACATAACCATTAGAACTAGAACCAACTCTCTTTGCAACCCACAATCCCCTATAGGTTCAACTTGTAACCTTTCTACAAGTTCTAAAGCCAAGGATATAGACTACACACATTTTTTCAACTTGTAACTTCTCTACATGTTTTAGATAGAAGAACTATTGCACTAAATGTATGTGTATGCATCAAGTCAGAATAGAGTACCAACTTGAACCCTCTTATGAGCACCAAAGCTCGTCAAACCATCTTACACCCTTCATTGATGAAGACAACCTACACTCACACATCATTCATGATAGATAACATTTTCTGTTCCAAACCAAAGATGTGAAAAACTCCAAAAATACTTTTGATCCTCCCATCAAAGAATTAGATATTGACTCTCCCATGACCAACAATACTGAGATATGAGTTGTTGCCAAGATATACCTTCCCACTATAAAAACTCTCATAGTTTGAAAATCAATCATGATGGGGAGTTTTCACATGCATGAATAGACAAGGATACAAGAAAATCATCTCTTCCATCCTCCTGACAAAATTTAATAGAATCACCATTAGATTCACCTTTACTTTTCTTCTTTTTATCCTCCTTGTAGTCTCTTCTAAAGTGGCGTATCTTGCCATAGTTCTAGCATCTTGTCTTGGATTTTTTGCTAGGAGACTTAGATCCCCCACGTGATTTGATACACTTTTATCCTTCTTCTTTCCTTTCTCCTTCAACCATCCTCAGAAAATCAAAGTTTCCTTGGTAGATTTAGAAGATTTTCACCTTATCTCCTTTGAGAGTAAGGAAACCACTACCTCATCAAGCATAAACTTTGAAGCAGTGCTTTTGATAGCCATCACCAAGTTGTCCCATGAATTTGGTAAAGAACATAGTAGGGTCATACATCAAACCTCTTCTTCTATTTTCAGACCCTTAGATTATAACTAGATAATGATCAAGTTGAATGCATTGATATCAAAAACAAAATTACCCTCACCCATCCTTAAAGTGTACAACTTCTTCCATAGAAAAAGCTTGTTAACCAAATAATTTTCTTGGTACAAGTTCCCCAACTTTTTTCAAAGAGTTTCTATAGTGGGTTCTTCATAAACATTTAACAATACTAAATAAATTAAGTAAAGATTGATAAGGCTTCTCACCTTCCTATCCAACACAACCCAATCTTATGATAACATAGATGAAGGTTTGTCTCCAGATGTTGCAACCCATAGATCTTGATCTATGAGTAGATCCTCCATCTTAGGCTTCCAAAACTCAAAATTTATGCCATTAAATCTTCCCATCTCTAACATGTAGATGTGTTTACCATCTTCCCTAAATCAAATATTTCCTCTATGCATACTTCCACTTTAACCAAGATTAGTTCAAAAACATTTTTCCTAACACTTAGGACCTGAGTTGATTAGGCTCTGATACCAAAGGAAAGGAAGCTAAGATGGCATAATTTCTTCCTACACTAATCTATGAGGAGAGAAAATATACAAAGACTAAGTTATAACCATTTTCAACAACAAAATAACATATACAATAACATGCACCAACATTCAAGTAACATGTAAGGACATGGAACTCATAAAAACACAATCGACACAATATTACCTAGGAAAACCCTTATCAAAAAAACAAACTCAAACTAATTATGTTATTAGCAAAACTAATATGGATACAATATACTTGTAGTCCTGAGCCTTCTCAAGAGATTATACCAACATACAAATATGGAGCAATTCCAAAAACATGACAATACCTTGTAATACACTATATCAAACCTCCATCTCTAGCACCCAATATATAGGAGAATCAATACATGAAACCATCAAGTGGTAATAAGAAAGAATGAGCTAAAACCACCCAAGAATGGAACCCAAACCAAGGACCTAAATTCCAATGCCAAAATCTAGCCTTGGTCCACAGACAAAATATCGTATTCCTTACATCCATCATAAGATATCATAAGGTGTCATGACCACCTCACTAACTTGACCACTCTATTTTAGCTCCATTATTTCTATTCAAAGATGTTCTTATGACATGCCATAACATGTCTCATAAGTTGGTAAATATTCCAAGTCAAAAATGTAAATCCTAGGTCTTACATGCTCTTACATGTGCCATAAATTTTCTTACACATCTTACATGACAATATATTTTCTTATACACAACATATAAATGCATGCACATGGAAAAAAAATGTCACGATGGGACACCCTTTTCCATGACGACTAAAAAATTATTAATAAATTAAATGTTAGAATTTCAAGGTTTATGACACAACTATCCCAACATCACTTTCTTTGGATCCATCCTCAAACCATCTTGAGGTATCACAAATTCTAAGTATACTAGTTCCTTTTGCATAAAACTACACTTCTTTAGATTTACACACTTCTCCTTTCTCATCTATGCTAAAACTATCCACATATGTTCAAGATGCTCTTCTGATGAAATACAGACTCCCACTGCTACACATAACTCAAAACCATATACTCAAGAAAGCAAACAGTTACTCTCAAATCCCATATTTGATTTTATTAAAATTCACAAAACAAAATAATACAATCATTTGGCCTTTTATGGCCTCTCATACCCACTGGAAGCTCTCTTTCCTCATGCTCTCAATTTTACAACAACAACTTTCTTTCATTTTTGTGCCCCTCTCATGAGCTGATTTCTCTATAAAAAAACACCATGCTTTCCTCTCTACTCCTCCAACATCCCTTCGTTGTCCCCTCCCATTGTTTCTATTGTTCTTCTATTAAAATCTGCAATAAATTAATGTCTAAACAAGCTGCCTCCCCACTTCTCTTCCACGTTGGGCCCTCTTTAAAAAGGCATTGAATTCTTTTCTATTTTCAACTTGTTTGTATGCAGCAATATTTTAATATAGTTTTTGCCAAAATGGATGCCTCATATATGTTCTAACGCCTCATAGAGGCTGCTACAGTCTAACGAAAAAAATGCAGATTTATTGAGTTTTAATTCCTCCTTACTCCATTCCCCATGCCTCATAAAGGGATGTTTTTAAATTTTTTAAAACTGTAGATTTTTACCAAGATTGGTAGCGTATCCTCCATTCATTTTCTGCCAGAAAATTAATGTTTTCCTTCTCATATTCTACCTCACCTAATAATGATAATTTCATTGAAACTACCCACCATCATTATATTTGCTAAACTAGGTGATATTCTTATCTCTGCAGATGACATTTAAAAATGCATTAAGGAAATATATCCATGAATAATTCCCTTTTTAAAATTGCACAAATAGATTTGAGAAGAAATTTACTTTAGGTGACTGGGACAATCCGCTGGAAAATGACTTTTTGCATAACTTCCACCCAAAAGATTATTTTTGTATGAAAACTTGTCAGGATGTGTGGAATGACATCCCCAAGGTCTCCACCAATTTTTCTCTAGACTTCATAAAACTCAACAAATTAAATTTCCCGTAAACTATCAGCCTCGATAAGAGAATTTTAAATTCTCTCAAACAATGATGAATTTGAATGTGATTCCTTTTGCACATTAGGAAAATTACTATCACAATCATGCCCTCAAAGGAATTTTTCCCAGCTCTTAAAAATCTTAAAAATTAATTGTTTTTGTAGCCAACAGGGCCAAATTTTTTGATTTTAGATTCTCTCAATCCGTGAGGAAATTAATCACAAAACCTTCACCACATTGTCTGAAATTCATCCAATTATATATATTACAAAGGATTTCAACCTAGCTCTTATAGATTTATGGAAACAATTGTTTCCGTAAAACTGCCCTACGAAGCCTTAAAATGACAATTTGGCAAAAACTTGAATATTGTAATTTTGACCAAATTTCTGAGTTCTTGCTGCTAAGAGATGCATGAAAACACCAATACAAACCAAAACACACCAAAAATGAGAAAAATAGACTAAAATGTTTTTGGTTGATGCTAGCCCATTCACCCAGATGCTCTTGCATCATCTTCCCTAGTGTTGCTAAACACCAAAAGACCATCTAAATAAACAACTTACCTAAGAAAGGTTTTAGAACCTCATTCATCATCTTCATAAATGTGCTTGGTTCATGGGTTAACCAAAGGGCACAACTAGCCACTCATATATTCCATTCTTTATTCTAAAAATTGTCTTCTACTCATCTCTTTTATGGATTCTAATATGATGATAGCCACTCTTCAGATCAATCTTGGAAAAGTAGTGCACCCTAGTCAAAAAATCCATTAGGTTATCCATGTGTAGAAATGGAAACCTATACTTGATGGTAATCTTGTTGATGGTAGGAGATTTTGTACACACCCTCCATTATCTTCTCTTCTTTGGTGAAAATAATACATGTACAATGCAAGCTCATTTTTCCAAATCAATCCTTTCTTCATCAACTATTCCACATGTTTGTTCAATTATGCACTCATGTCAAGACTCATCCTATGTGACGCCTTATTAGGCAAGCTAGACTCTAGAATCAAGTCCATACAGTATGAAATACTATGCATCTATGGGAAACCTTTAGGTATTTTTTTGTTCGTGATATATTTAAACTCTTTAAACAATGCACCCACATCTATCTCCTCTAAGTGGCACAACTCACTTTCTTATATTTTCACAACCAATGCATAGCACTTTTGTATCTCTTCAACCTCCTTCATGGACTAATTGGCAAAGAACAATGTTATGTGGCCATTTGCAGTGTCTTCCTCAACCTTCGATGGATTCAACTCAAATTTTTTCCACCCTTAGTGATGGTGAATGTTTTCTTTCATATATTATGGATGGCACACACATCATATTATCATGGTTTTATTAACAACACATGCTAAGCATCCATGGGAATCATGTCACACCATAACCCATCTACATAACCTCCAATATTAAATGCCACCATGCATTGTCTCTTCCATTCATCTATTAACCATTCTATAGCCTTGAAATGTGATAAGGATTAGGGTGTGCTACTTCCGTTAGGTCAAACTTCTCTACCATCTTGGTGGATACTTATTATTTGTACTTCCTCCATCTATGATAATCTTACAACACTTTCCTCCTAAATTACACCTAGTGCCAAAGATACTCTTCCTCAACCACGGTTCTCTATCTTCTATAGTAGGATTTAGCAAGACCTTGTGCAACATCAAATTATCTCCACCTTCATGTGACACATTCTCTATCTTACTACTTGATTCATCATCCCCTTGTGTAATGTGCACTTTCTTCTTGCTGAGCCTATGTTCTTTCTCTAGTTCTAGACATTTAAATTCCATGTGGCTTACTTCTCTACATTTGTAACAGGTACCACTAGATGTGCTTCCATGACCTCCTTTTCTTTTTCCTTCCACTTTCCTAGAAGTATTCTCATATTTGGATTCTTGTGCACTACCACTAGATGTTGAGGTCTTGATTTGTGCATTTCCCTACCTATTGCTATGCTTGTTCTTGTTACCATTTCTCTTACCTTGCACTCTCTACTACTTTCTAGACAACTTCTCTTCTGCATTCAACATGAGTTGGTATGCATCCTCAATGGATTGAATTGGAAATAAATGGATCTCATCTTGAATTTCACTCCACAACCCATTCAAATACTAAGACATTTTCTCCACGTCATCCCCCATGTAACCTACCTAGATAGTAAGTCTATGAGACTCATTGGTGTACTCCTTCATAGTAATTCCTCCATTCCATAAATTTTGGAATTATTAAACAATTTCAATTGTAATTTGTGGGAAAAACCATGTTTCAATTGTACCACTATCCAATCTCATTCAGTGATCTTTGGCCTATTCTTTCCTATCCTATCTTTCTACATATAGTTATAGCACAAGTCCACATGCCTCTTCAACATGGTGGTTGCATACTTGAATCTCCTAGGGTCTTCAGTGAACTCAAACTCAAAATACATCTGCTAATCATGGATCCAATTCAACAACTCTTCATGATCTAGATCACTTTAATAATAAGGAAGATCAAACCTTGGTTTACTTCCTGCTATCATTAATTCCATATAAAAAATATCTTCTACATTCAATTCTTCTCCTAAACTAGCTTTATCATTGTATGGTTCCTAGACCCATCTTGCATCACCATTGGCATCTTTAGGTTTGACTATTCTTCACCTTTGTGCAGTATCAAGGGTTCCTAACCTTACTTAAAAACTCTCAAGATTGTTAGTGTAGGTTTTTATTTCCTAGTTGGGTTATTTATTTTCCCTATATTCCTAGGTTTCTCCTACACTTTTATTAATCTTGCTTAGGTTAATAAAGCATCTCTTATTAGGTGAGTGGATTATGAGGTGTCACCTTCCTACATGTGAGAAACCATTAGCTATATTGGGAAGATACTTTGCTATCTTTAGTCCAATAGATGGTTGCTCCTCATTGGTCAGTGTTGCCACCTCCTCCCTCTCCCTGGTCTATATAAGCATGCTACCTAGCTTGTATTTTTTTATCAATCTCTTGCTTTTGTATCCTCTTAATGCTATTTTCTTCCAGCATTTGCATTACTCTCTTAGAGATTAACTCTGTTGCTATTTTGATTTCGTATCATTTACATTCATAGTTTAGATATCTATTCTTTTGCACTAGTTTTTTGGGTTAATCATCTTTTCAGATTCTAACATGGTATCAGAGCTACTCTATGTGCAAGAGTAGATTTTAGTTTCCTTATTTGAGAGAGGAGGGGAGCTAATAAAGCTTATTGCAGTTTTTTGAAAAGCCCAGTATGCTCTTCCTTGCATCTTCAGATGATCTGGAGAATTAGAAAAGTTTGATGGAAACATTTTAATCTTTGGGGTTTGCATATGTGTTTTGTGAAATGTAGGTGATTGCAACATTTCTGGTTGTTCCAACACATCCAGGAGGCTTGAGAAAGTCAAGATTGGCTTTTGTTTCACCAATATCAGAGATCGTTTGACACAGTTGTGGAATTGGGGTTTTCAGCTCAGATCTAGAAGACAACTTTCAATCAAAGCATTTTCAGGCCAAAAAGACCCTGCCATTGCATTTGGAAGGCCTTGCAATTGAATTTTGATATATTATATGTCCAGTTTCGATGCCGAGAGTTATAAAGGCAATTTTTTAAAAATTTCCTGCAAAAATTATTAAAAAATTA
The DNA here is from genome assembly GCA_027924645.1 of Cunninghamia lanceolata. Classification (NCBI taxonomy): domain Eukaryota; kingdom Viridiplantae; phylum Streptophyta; class Pinopsida; order Cupressales; family Cupressaceae; genus Cunninghamia; species Cunninghamia lanceolata. Next base: position 3,826,342 of record BSBN01000741.1, on the reverse strand, counting down.
AAAATATATATTTTAAAGCGCGGCGTTGATCAACAATGCCTTACAACGCTGTATATAGGAGGACTTCGGCCCTATACTTGTGGTCAGCCCCCCCTTTGGGGACTGAATCCCTTTAAGGGCCCGCGACCCTCTATAGGGTCTGTGGAACCCCCTTTGGGGACCACCCCCATTAACAGGGCGTGTGCCTACTGATTGGGCACGGATGTAGCTAAAAGCTCCCACCTCCCTTCATTTGGCCTTCGGCCAACAAACCTTCATTCGACCTTTTTAGGCCTTCAATATTTTTTTCAAAAAAATTAACTCCGCTAGTTAAAATTTGGTATAACCTCTGTAATTTGGTCCTGGCCTACGTGCCACTTTTTGCATCTATGCCATTTTATCTGGCTTGCGTGCCACCAGTGAATGGTTTCTCTAGATTTGGTGGTCATTCTAGTAGTAATTGTAGTTTTGCTAGTCTTGATAAATTTTCTAATTTTACTGGAGGAATCATTTTTTTGATAGAAGACTAAAGACACCTAGTAGGACTCTAAACTTGGCGGACTGCTAACTTTGGTGGTGTTTTTGGTGGAGGTTGCTTGCATACCCCTCTCCATTGGAGGTTCCACTTTTCATCTTAAACTTCGGAGGCTCCATTCAGGCTCATTTTGACTTCGTTTCCTTAGCTTATTTTTTTGACTTTGGCTATTTTTCCTTGTTCTTCATGGTGGTGTAGGTGATTCTTTATTTCAACACATAGTTTTCCCAAAAATTGTAGATTCTCATAGTTGACACTGCATAGTTCCAATTTTTTGGAACTTCGGAGGATCATAACTTTCACATACGACCTTGTATCGAGGTGATTCTTTTTTTGAAAGTGCATGATTTTTTGAGTAGATTGCAATGTTGTTGTTAGTTTTTCTTAGAAAAGTTTTAGTGTTGTACTTTCAGAATACACCCAATTTGTGAGGGTTTTGTAAGGCATTGAAATCAATACCACTTAGTATTTCTTGCTAGTGGTAGTTGTAAATGCACTAATTATAAAGTACCAAATCATTTTTTCTTAGGGGGTTCTTTGATTGAGTGAAAAGGGAGGGATTGTCTTGGTTGTGTTCTCTTCTTTTCAACATTTCTTTTTTACATTTCTTTATCATGGATCGAACAAAAGTACCCATATTAACTCCTTACAACTACTTTGAGTGGAAATAATGCATGGCAATCTACTTAAGGAAAGCTAGATTACATAGGATAACAATGGGACTTGAAACTAAACCTACTAAAGATGAAGATAAGCCTAAGTGGTTTAACAAATGTGATGAGGCATATGGAACATAGTGTTTGTCTGTTTCTCCTGGTTTGCTATTTTAAATTGAGTCTTTGAATTCACCAAATGAAATCTAGACAAAGGTAGAAACACTATTTGGTACACAAGATTCATTGAGGGGTCATATTTGGAAAATGAACTTAGTTTAAGTCTAGGCAATCTCAACACTATCCAGGATTTCTTCACAAAATTGAAATCATTAAGGCTACAGTTAAAACAATGTGGAATTGAAAAGAAAGATGAACAACTGATTCTTAGTATTCTCCCTAAGATAAGTTTAGAATATTTTTTGATTGTTTCTACCTTCTATGCTACTAAGGGGCACTTGGTACTCAATTCACCATGCCATCTTTAGATGACTTTGCTATCTCTCTCACACGGGAATAGGATAAGCTAATCCAGATGGGTACTCTTAAGTCCTCTAAGTCACATGCCCTGGCTACCAATCAAGGCACAAAATAATAGAAAGGACAAAGTAGTAACAACAAGAATAAGGATAAGAAACAAAAGAATATCAAGGATAAGAAGGATCAAATACCAGTTGCTTCAAAAGCAACTAATGAGACCCAATCTTCTAAGGGCGACAAGCATAAGAAATAAAAGATCATGATGAACATAAGTGTTTGAAGAAACAAATTGATCACTTGACACACACTATTGAGAAGAATAATATCAGTGTTCCTGAGTCCATCAAATAGAGTTCAAATTAGGGGTCTAACAAGGAAAAATAAAACAAGGGGAAATGAAAGGGAAAAGCCCTTGTAGCAGTTGCTTCTTCACTATCCATTTGGGTTCTTGATTTGGGTGCTTCACACCACATGGCTTCATCTAAGGAAGAACTTGCATCTTTGGAGCCATGTACTATGCCTTCTATTTTGATGGGTGATGACACTCCTATTGAGGAGTGTGGGAGAGGGTCTGTTGATGTGGGGGATGGCACATTCCATGATGTTCTTTGTGTACCCTCATTATCAACTAATCTCCTGTCAGTATATCAGATCACTCACACAGGTTCAGGCAAGCAAGTTAAGTTCACTTCTGATTCAGTGGAGATTCATGAGTTGCATAGTGGTTCTATAGTTGTAGTTGGGAGAGAAGATCATCAGTCATGACTATCTATTTTATCACTTTGTTTCTGATCCTCCTTTGATTGTTTTTCTCACTCATTCTAATGATGTGAGTATATTATGGCATGAGCAATTTGACCATCTTAACTATTGCTACTTGTAGCAGCTTAACCAACAGAGCATGGTCATAGGGTTGCCTTCAGTTCAATTTTTAGGTGGTGTTTGCCAAGGCTACATTCTTGGTAAGCATCCTAGGGAAAAGTTTGACAAAAGTAAGACATGGAGAGCTTCATAGTTATCAGAGTTAGTTCACAGTGATTTTGCTAGTGCATTTTAGCATCCTTCTTTCAGTAGGGCTAGATATGTTTTAACATTCATTGATGACTTTTCTCGCTATACTTGGGTGTACTTTCTCAAACAAAATTCACAAGTATTTGATCATTTTCAGGACTTCAAAACTTTTGTAGAGAAGCAATCCGGGAAAGCCATCAAATTTTTGCGCACTGACAATGGTGGTGAGTATGTCAACTATTGCAAGTATGTCCTAATTGGTGTTGTCATTGATGTCAACATGTTTGTGTTTTAATTGGTGCCAACTGTGTCTTCTAATATTGTTGTTTGTTGAGTGATCAAGTTGTCATGTTAAGGACACTGTCTAAATTTTTTCTCTGCATTTCCTTTATAGTGAAGACTGGAGTATGAGATTTGGATATGATTTAGAGAAGTGTTTGAAGATGCTAAATCCAAAATTTAGTGGTCCGAATAGTTGTACAGCAAAAGTTCTATTCACCAGTTTGAAGACTATGCCTGACAACATTTGCAGAGTGATAGGGAGAAAGCATTTTACTCCGTATTTCTTTGCCATTTGGATTTTAGTCTTGTGGTTCTAGAATTAAGTTTATAAAGTCCATAGCTATCGTCATTCTAAAGGATTTGTGATTTGGTGCTCTAAAAAGCAAGTTATTGATTAGCAGAGTTTGATAGTGTTTGTTGTGAGCAGTCTGTAATCTATCTTCAAGTGATATTTGTTGTTCTCAAGTGAGATTTGTTACGGTTGGATTTGTCAGCTCCTAGGTGATTCTATGTTGTTTGTGGATGTTTCCAAAATGTATTGAAGGTGTGTGCTTGATCCACAAGCTATAATGAAGTTCTTGGAAGCATGCATTTAAGTATTCTTGATGTTTGCACTAGTCCTGGCCGACTTAGTTATTTACACTTGTTGTGGAGGTGATTCATGGATTGTGGAGGCATGTTGAAGCATGTAAGGATGTGTTTAGGTCTGAGCTAAGCTGTGACGTGATCTTCCTTCATTCATTTGATCTGCAAGTTTGTTTAGGACCAGATCTAATTAAAATTATGTGTGTATGTCGATCTTGGAGATAGTTCCAATGGTTATAAATTCTATTACCGACCTTGATGAATGTTTTAAGGTTGATGATTGGTATAAATATATGTAATAAATCCATGAGTGGTGTGAGAGAGGGTGAAGGTGCAAAGATAAATTGTGTGTGTTGTAAAGGCAACAAAGAAGAGATATATTGCACTTCAATGGAATTGCACTTAGGCATGTTGTAGAGGCTACTATATTAGTTCATGGTAGTGAGCCACCTATCTTGGCAATGAGCCACCCTTTGGTAGTGTGGCACCCCTTTTTGGCAACGAGCCTTTCATTTGGGCAGTGAGCCCTTTGGAAGTGAGACTCTTTTGTTATTCGATATTGGTACTACATTATATTGTGAGCTAACACTCACCATGGTTTTTCCTTTTTTAGGGTTTTCCACGTAAAAATTTGGTGTTCATGTGTGTATGATGTTTTAGTTTTGATTCTGCATTTCATGTTTAATCTTCATAACAAATTAAGGAGTTAAATTAAGTGAATGTGAATGTGATTTTATTTAAAGAAGTTATGGTTTTTGATACAACTGCTTCACCCCCCCTCTCAGTTGTCTTATGCCTTCAACAACTAGTATCAGAGCGAGGTTCCCTGGAAGAAAGCCTAACATCTTAAGGTAGATCTAAGATGGCACACAAGAAAGACATTCCTTAGTTTGATGGATCTAACTATGCCTACTAGAAGGTACAAATGCAAAGTTATCTTATTTCTATTGGTTATAATGGTTGGAAGATGGTTAAAGATAAATACACAGTACCTAAACGTGGTCCCCAGTTTGATGAAGAGATTAAGGATTATGGGGCTAATCACAAAGCTAAAAATGCTCTATTAAATGCTCTGTCTAATACTGAAATGGCAAAAGTTGTGGACTTGGAAACTACTCATGATATTTGGGACAAATTAAAGAACATCTATGAAGGTGATGAATCTATCAAGAAGGCTAAGTTGCAGAGCTTAAAGACTACATATGAAACCATGTGAATGTCTGAGGATGAGAACATAACAAGCTACATACAGAAGATTGATGAAGTTGTTAGAAGCATCAAGGGTCTTGGTGGAAAGTTAGAGGATGTGAATGTTGTAGATAATATACTTAGAAATCTTCCCAAATCTTAGAGTCACAAGGTATATACCATTAAAGAATTGTTTGACATGGGCAAGCTTACAAAAGATCAATTGCTTGGTAAACTAACTACTTTTGAGATGAGAGAGTTTGGTACTACTGATGGCCCTATGAAACCTGAGACTGCTTTTAAGGCAAAGGAAGAAAAGAATGCCTGATTAGATAAATATGCTGTGGAATCAGATGAAGATGACTTTGAAAAGCTTGAGGCAAAATTTGCAAGCAGAATGAAAAGAGGCAGCAAAGGAAAGTTTAAAGGTAAGTTACATTTCAAATGTTTCAATTATGGTAAAATTGGTCACTATGCTTCAAGATGTCCTGACAAAGCTTTGAAGATAAAAAATAATGATAGTAAAGGAAAGATGGTAAGAAAGAGTTACTATGTTAGAGATGATGATGGTGTGATTGGTGATGAACTTGATTCTAAGTATGGTAATAATAGTGAATGCTTGTTTATTGCACTAAGAGAAGAACCTGTCTCTGCTAACCTTGCAAGCTATCTGAAGGAAGGAAATCTAGGAGAATTGTTTGCATTTCATGCTAAAAAGGAAGATGAATGGATCATTGACAGTGGATGTTCAAATCACATGACAGGAGCTAAGAGTAAGGTTTTTAAGTTTGAAAAATATGATGGAGGACTAGTTAGGTTTGGTGATGATGCAGCTGGTAGGATTTGTGGAAAAGGATTAATTACTTTTGATGGCAAGCATAATACAGATGATGTTCTTTATGTCAAAGTCTTAAATCATAATCTTCTAAGCATTGGATAAATGTGTGACAAAGGGTATAATCTAGTGTTTAAGGACAATGGGTGTGAGATAAGGAAAAGCTCTAGAACTTTAATTACTGCTGGTAAGAAGACTCATGGTAATGTTTATCATTTGAAGGGTACTAATAATTGTTGTTTGTTGGCTCAGTCAAATGAAAGCTGGTTATGGCATAGGATGATGTGTCACATTAACTTTGATATTTTGGTGAGAATAAGCATAGTACAAGTAGTAAGAGATCTACCTAAGATTGTGAAGCCTACCAATGTCATGTGAAAAAGAATGTCAGTTTGGGAAGATGACAAAAGCTACTTTCAAAAGCAAAGAACAATTCTCTACCAGTTTGTTGGAGTTGGTGCATACAAATTTATGTGGCCCTAAAAGAACAAGAAGTATACAAAGTGACAAGTATTTCATGCTTCTTAATGATGATTATTCAATAATGACTTGGGTTACCTTTCTTAAAGAAAAATTAGAAGCCCTAGACAAGTTTAAGGCATTCAAAGCTATGGTTGAAAATGAGTTGGATTTGAGAGTCAAGTGTTTGAGATCTGATAGAGGTGGTGAGTTTACTTCAAATGAGTTTAATGTTTTTTGTGAATAACATGGAATAAAGAGACATTTGTCTGCCCCCTGGACTCCTTAACAAAATGGAGTGGTTGAAAATAAGAATAGAATTGTTCAAGAAGCTGCTAGAACAATGATCAAGGAAGTAGATCTACCAGAAGTATATTGGAAAGAAGCAATAAACAATGCTATCTACATTCAGAACAGAGTGCTAATCAAAGCAAAAGAAACAAAGACAATGTAGTATGGAAGAACTCCTGTCAAATATTTCAAAGTTTTTGGAAGCAAATGTTACATCAGAAGAGATGAAGAATTAGGAAAGTTTGATGCTAGATGTGATGAAGGAATATTCCTTGGGTACTCTACTAAGAGCAAGGATTAGAGGTGCTATAACAAGAGACTGAGAAAAATCATTGAAAGTGCAAATGTGAAGGTAGATGAAGATATTCAACTAGATGGATATGAGTCAGATGGATCTATTGATATAGAAAAGGTTGAAAAAGACAAAAAAGGAAGTTCAGACTGAAGTGCAAGTTGCTCCTAAAGAAGAATAAGTTCAAGCTAAAGCTCTAGAAAGAATTCCTAAAATCCCCACATATGTGCAAAGAGATCACTTTGAAGATTAGATTATTGGTGATAAAAGGAAAGGTGTGTTGACAAGAAGCATAGCTGCAGAAGATCAAGTAAATCTCTGTTTACTCTCAAAAGTGGAACCTAAAACAATAAATGAAGCATGCAATGATAAACATTGGGTCAAAGCAACGGAAGAAGAAATAATGTAGATTAAGAAGAAAAAGACTTGGGAACTTGTCCCTAGACCTGCAGACAAGAATGTGATAGGAACAAAGTGGGTATTTCGGAACAAATTGAATGAAGTTGGAGAAGTTGTGAGAAACAAGGAAAGACTTGTGTGTAAAGGCTACTCACAAGTGGAAGGAATAGATTATGAAGAGACCTTTTCTCCAATGGAAAGAATGGAAGCTATCAGACTATTTTTGGCATTTGTAGCACATAAAAGTTTCAAGGTATACCAGATGGATGTGAAGTCTTCTTTCTTGAATGGTGAGTTAGAAGAAGTCTACATAGAGCAGCCAGATGGATTCTAGCTATCAGACAAACCAAATATGGTATGCAAATTGAAGAATGATTTGTATAGACTGAAGCAAGCTCATAGAGCTTGGTATGCAAGACTAGATAATTACCTGTTGCAATAGGGATTCAGTAAAGGGTCTACGATAGTAAGATGTACACCAAGATAAGTGAAGATCAAATTTTGATGAGATCTATGTTGATGACAGAAAAAAGCACAAGTGGAGGTACATTCTTCCTTGGAGGTAGAGCGGTGTCCTAGCATAGCAAGAAACAAGAATCAGTTTCCTTTTCTACTACAGAGGTAGAATATATTACTCTAGCATCATGCTATACTCAGGTGTTGTGGATGAAACAAACCTTGAAGGATATCAAAGTCAAGTATGATGAGCCAATCCCTATTCTTTGTGATAACAAAAGTGCCATAAATATCTCAAAGAATCCAGTGATGCATTCAAAGACAAAGAACCATTTTTATCACTTTTTGAGGGGGAAAGCTGCAGAGAATGAAGTGAAGCTTGAGTATGTATCTACAAAAGATCAAGTTGTTGATATATTCACTAAGGCTTTTCCAAAGGATACATTTGAGTATATTTGGGAGAAGTTAGGGGTTGTTTCCCCTCCTTCCTTGAACTAGAAGCATAAGATGCATCCATCCAATGTGCCTCAAAGTACATTTCTCCTTTTTGGACTGATGATTGGAAGCTATCTCTCAGGGGGAGCAGGTAATGGTTTGAGATGATTGTTACTGTCAAGGGGAGTAAAGAATGATTTCAGATTGATCAAAGCAATTGTGTGCAATTATGTGTAGTGGAATAGATGTGACGCCCTTTTTGATTGATGTCAAAGGGGGAGAGAGATCATGTGAAAAACTCAAGGGGAGAAAGAGTTCAGATGTGTAAAAAGAAAGGGGGAGTTCTGATGCAGAATTGTGTCTTGATGGAGGAACATGTTATTTAGTTTTTTACATCATATGTTGGCATCAATGACAAAGGGGGAGATTGTTGCAAGTATGTGCTAACTGGTGTTGTCATTGATGTTAACATGTTTGTGTTGTCATTGGTGCCAACTGTGTCTTCTGATATTGTTGTTTGTTGAGTGATTGAGTTTGTATATGAAAAATTTGGACCAATATGAATGATAAAACAATGAAATGCATTACCTAATCCAAATCTTCAATACCTCAGATAGATAGAATGATAGATGCAAGATAGATTGATCGATTGATTTGATATGTTGATTTCTCAATTCAGCAACATAACATTAAGATGAAGATGATAGATGAAAATATGGAAGATGAATGATGCAAAGGCTCTATTGGGATTTTGACATCATAAGTATACTCAAGATTCAATGCATCTTACAAATGGCTTGTGAGGGGGTTGATTTATAGGCAAGGATTGGTTTGAGTAAATGGTTGAGATTAAAAGGATAAATGATTGATGTGGACGGCTAGGATTGACTAGGTATTCCCACTCTTTAAGAAAGTTGTAGTCATGTGACAAGTGTAAGGAGGAGAATAAAGCTCATGTGTGATCGTGTTCACAAAAACCTTTATTTAATAAAATTAGGTCTTATTAGTTGTACATGTGAAGGATATTAAATGAAAGTTGTATTACCACACATGATTCAATTGAGAGGTGGACAAGTGTTGGAATGTGGTGAGAGGTGAGGACCTAGTTCAAATATTTTATTTCTATTAGTTGGGATATGTGAATGGAAATTAATAAAATAAATAGGATTTATTTAATTAATTGGCTAGGTGATTAGGATGGGATGGGATTATGATGGGAAATTAAATAAATAAATAAAAATTATTTAATTAATTGGCTAATGGATTAAGTGGGATAAGGAGTGGGATTAGGACAAAATGCTACATCATGTCTCTAATAATGTATTTGACTAGGTGTTGCAAGACATGGACAAATTTGGGTGTCTACATTTTTCTCCTCTTTGAGATGACGTTCGAGATATGAGCTTTGTGTCGAGTAACATCATTTCAAAGAAGATAAGGTATGGATAGAGGAAAAGGATGATAATGGAAAGATAGGATGAGGATGATGGAAATGATGAGGGAAAGATAGGATGATGATGATGATGCCCCCTCGAGAGGATAGGTGGGTTGGACAAACATGGGTAGGCTCTTGAAATGAAATGGATTGTTCAAGAAAGAAAGATAAGGGAATGGATAGAAGAAATGAAGGATACGTTATGCTGCAATGAAAGTGAGCAACCATGGTGTTTGATATAGCACTAGACATTATGCACTAAGGTATAAGGACCAAGGTGATGATGTGTCTTGTGCACCCAGCGTAATACAACCTTGTCTAACGTATGAGGAAGAAAACTTAGAGCATTGAATTCCTAATGCACAAAAGGTATGATATGACCTTAGATGCAAATGATAATGCAAAAAGCCATTCCAACATACACAAGATATGAATAATAGCTGGAAAGATATAGATGTGATACAAATGCACAATAAAATGATAACATACACAAGCAAGCAAGCAAGCATGCACAAATGATTCAAAAACAAACAAGGTATTGCCCCTGTCAAGTTGTAAACCAATGATTGATTGATTGATAATGATAGTGTTGTCATTATGGGGAATGATATATCCGTAAATCAACACAAGGATGTGGGAATATCCCATTGATAATGATGATGATTAATTGATTGATTTGGTTTACGACAAGATTAGGATCAAGACCATTGATGTGATTGGATAATTTGACAAGATTGATTGACTTGATTGGTATGGATAAAGGATGACTTGCAAATGGATCATTGCTTGGATTGATTTGATAAGGATGATTGGAAGAAAGTATTGATGTGAATTGTTTTGAATGAATTGGATTGATATGGATGAATGTGATTGATTGGAAGAATTGATTTGAAGGGTTGATGAATGTGATTTGAAGGAGTGATTTTGATTGGATTGATGAATTGATTTGATTTGAGATTGATGATATAAGAAATGAGAGATGGATGAAGATGATGATGAATGAAGATTAGAAGAATTGTGAAAGATGGAAGAGGTCTATTGTCTATGCCTAAATCTGAGTACCTCCTTCGTATCCTAGATTGCCTACATACCCTGTATCCACAGGATCAATGCACTTAACGATAGAGATAAGATGTAGTTCTGATTTGTGTTTTATTGATGGTGATGATGAAGATGGATGGATTGATTGGGTTATGGATTGATTGGGATTGATTAGATGTTTAATGATATATGATGTTATTGATGGGATGATATGGATTAGATTGGTGTGATTTTGATTCATTGATAGATTGGCTTGATTTGATGATTTGATTGGATTTGTTTTGATGGATGTGATGTGATGGATTGTTTGATGATATATGATGTTATTGCTTGGATTTTGTGTTGGATATTTGATTTTTTTATATTTTGGGAATGTTTTTTGTTTTTTTTTTGTTTTTTTGGAATTTATTTTTTAATGTTAATGGATTTACAATTTGGGTAGCCTTTGTGCTAGATACCAATGACAAGGGAAAACCAAGTCTAGATTTAAGGATGATGGAGGATTTGATAAATGGATGGGTGATAGTTCATGATAGATAGGTGGATAAGAGGATAGGCCATGGAACAAAAAGCTCATGATAAATGGATAGATACAAGGATAGGCTATAGTGGATGGATGCATGCCTCATGATGGAGCTAGGATGTGATCTCCAAACACTATGTCACATAGGAATAACATGCCCCATTCTAGGTAGTAGACTTAGGATTTTGCATTTCAAAAACTTATGACAAAAGGATGACATGATGGATTTTACATGACAAGGATTATGATAGGTGGATAATGATAGGGTTGTTTGGAAAGGGTGAGGTATATCAAGAGATAAAGCATGTTTCAACATTTTTCTCCTATATCTTTATCAAGATCAAAAGGAGGAAGGGAGGATGAATGGACTCGATAGGATAGGTATGTGGGTGTAATGGATAAGGATTAAGGTAGGATAGGATGGGATGGAAAATGATAGATTGGATGAGACAACGTGCCCCCAAGTGTAAGTGACATAGAAGATCAACCTAAACATGACACCCGTTTGCCAGGTTTTCATCATGGTACTTATCCAAGGCACCTATTTACCAGGTTTTCATCATTGGATGAAGGGATTTCTCTTTACTATTTTGATTTTTTTTGCTTTTTTTTTTGAAATACTTGGATGGGATAGGTGGAATATGGATAGGTGGATATGGAAAGAAGGGACTCAAGCATCTAGTTCCATGAAAGGTGATAGTCCCATTAGAGAGGAATATCATCGCATGGACCATGTCATTATGCTCATAGATGTTGGTAAAGGATTGTGTGAAAGGGAGATGGATTAGGTAGATAGTGGACTATGATGTGGAATATGAAAGATTCATGCAAGGATGGATGGGGGATAGTGGATTATGTATGGAAGGATAGTGGATTTAGATGTGGATTATGGATGGAAGGATAATGCAAAAGTATGGATTAAAGGCTTATGCAAAAGCATGGACCATAGGGATAGGATGATGAGGGAAATATGTAGGATAGTGGATGAAAGGTGGGGAGATGCAGGTATGTGGGAATGTTGTGGAATGGAAGGGAATGATGATCAACAGTTACACACACCATGATAAACATTGAAGCTTTTGATTGGATGGTGGTTAGGAAGCAATGGAAATGTTTTCTTAGGGGATGAATGATGGAGTGTTTTAAGTACCCACGCAAACTTAGTATTTTTATGATTTTTGTTTTACTTGTTGGATTTTTGGAATTTTTGAATGGAATGGGAATTTTGGATGGAAGGGGATGGTTGGGATTTTTGAGATGTGGATGCCCCATTTGACTTGCTTGATTTTTGCTTAGGGACCCAAACCATTTTAGTTTGGGACTTTTCTTGTGAAGGCATGGTTTGGGATAGCTTTTTGGATGGACTTGGCTTTGACTCTTTGTATTAATACCCTAAGGCATGAGGATCTTTAGGACTTTTGGTAGGATTTTTAGCTTTATAGGTAGAGGCATCCAAATGTTTGCTTTTGAATACCATGGGTTTGGTGGAATGAGTGGAAGCTTCATGTTTAGAAAATATGTGTATTTGTTGGTCATGATTAGGAATGTGAGGGAATTTATGGATAAGTGGATAATTAGGCATTGGTAGAAGTGGAGGCAAAGTGGATGGAGGGATAGTAGGAGTTGGAAGTAATGGAGGTAAAGTGGAAGGTGGGATATTAGGAGTTGGAAGTAGTGGAGATAAATTTGATGGTGGAAGGTGTATGGTCACATGCTTTTGACATTTGTAGGATGTTGGAGGTGGAATGACCACATATGTTTTGAGTATATGATATGGTGTGCGATGGAAAGTGGACTTAGGATGCATGGAGGAATTACCAACATCTTTAGATTGTTTACCTTGGGGTGTATATCCAAGGCCATATGATTGTTTACCTTGTTTACATGGATTGGCTCCAAAATACCTTGTTCATGAAGGCCTAGGCCTTTACCTTGGTAGTTCATGTTTTGGAGGATGCGATGGATGATAGGACTAGGTGTGTTTTGGAAACTAGACTCAAGTTCATTATTGGATGGAGAAGGTGAGGTGGAGGACAAAGGTTGTTGTTGTCCTAGGGAAGAACATTCATGGATGGAGGTGGTAAGACTAATAGGATACGATGGTGGATTTGAAGTGGGATCGATGGTGGATGAAGAAGGATCGTTAGGATCTTGATTATGCTCATTTAGATCTAAGTTATTGGTTTGATCTTCTATGTTGGCTTGGGGGACAAGTGTCTCATGATGACAAGTGGTTGCTTTTCTTTGAAGGAAGGCCATTAAGTGAGGTGAATGTTCAAGTAAGTCAACAAGACTTTTATTAGATAAAATATGTAGGTCCTGGGTGGCTTGCTCATGAATAGTTGTTGGGGTATGAATAAGATCACGTGGCTTATGAATAGGTTCATCATCATGGATATCATCTTGATCATGAAAAAGATATATGTTATGGATGGATTGCATGAAAGTGATTTGAGCTTGATTATGACTAGGGCTTGATGTTTCCACATGCTTAGGATTATGTTCTTGACATAACTCTTGAATTTGGATGGAAGTGGATGACTAGGCTCTTGGATATGCTTGACATGTTCTAGATGGTCAACAATATAAAGGCATGATGGGTCTTGATGGGTCTTGACTTGGGTTTATGATAGGGGGTTCTTGAATAGGATTGATGGCTTGTGGGTCACATGATGGGCTTGAAGGGCTAGGCGTGTTATTGCATGACTCATTGATAGGCTCAAGGATAGGTGTTGTGATGCAAAGGTAGGAGGACCAACAATTCAACTCAACAAATCACTCAAAATAATGTTCACATGACTCATACTTCATGGCACTTGACTGTTTTAAACATACTTCACAAAACAAAACATTGACATGAAACAAACTATCCTCAATAACTTTAACAAATCAAAGAACTAATCCAATTTATTTGGTAAGGTTGAATAGAACATTAATATAGAATTTTACTCCAATTTCATGAAGATCCAATGGTAGGAGAGAGAGTTATGACTCTTTTCCCAAAACTGCAAACCCTAGGCAGCGTTTAAACCTGCCCTCACCAAAATTGCAATAACTCTCACAAAACTTAATGAAATTATACCAAACTAAAAGAATTGTAAACTAGAAACACATATATTTCCATAAATCTATTATATTCACCAATATGAGGCCATACCATGCATATTTTTAGACTATATTTTCAAAAAATTAAAATCTGCAGGCCTACCCTCAATAAAAATGCCATAACTTATTCAAAAATTATTGAAATTTGATGCAACAAAAAGAAATGGAAAGTAGAATCAATAATATTTCCATAAATAGCACATTAAGCTCATATAAAATCCATAAAAATTCATACCAAACTCTTAAACATAAATTTAACATTTAGAAATGCAGAAACAAGGGTATCTTTTATTGATATCACATCAAAATGTAACAACCCACATTCTCCAACCTTCTCCAACCATCTCCCCTCATGGGATTCAAGTTTACAAGACATATTTAAGTTATTAAAACCATTTTATAACTTCTCAACTGTTCAACTACCCATTTACCCTTCATCTTCCACTTTATGCACTTTTTTTGCAATTTTACAAAATGACAACTTTGACAATTATTGTAATTTTTAACAAATGACTCTAAAATGACCACCTAAACCCTAAAATGAACTCATACATATTCAAAATGGTCCATTAGACCTTATTAAAACATTAAGACACCCAACCAAATCTAATTTTACAAAAAATGGCCTCATGGAGGCATGTAGTCAAATAGATGCTCCTACACCAAACTCCCTGGGGAAAAAGAATTCAAGCCCCATTGAATTATCTTCTTCTTCCTCGTCTTCCAATTCTTGTGCCTTCTTCTATCCATCATGTTTGAACCTTGTAGATTACAAAACTCTATTTCTTGTATATATGGTTCAGTATCACTACTTATGTCTTCATACACCTCCTCTTGTTCCTTATAGCTTGCACATACATAATTAAATGAAAAGTTAGAAACAAAATATTGAGACCTTGAGGTCTCCTCCTTGCCTCCTTGCATTACAAACTCCTCTTCAACCATGTCCTTCAAGACCAACTGCTGCAACATACTACCATTATTAGCTTCATTGTTTCCACCTACAACAAATTCTCCACTCATTCCAACCTCACTCTCAATGGCTGCAAACTTTTCCCATAAATCCTCTTCTTCATCCACCTTAACATTATCATCCTTTTCATCATCAATGTTTTCATCAACAACAATTTCATCAATCATTTGATCAACAACAACCATATCATTAATCTTAACACTAATAGCTTTATCAACATCAAACAAAGAAATTGTAGCATCATGTTTCTCACCTTGCACATATTGAATCTTGGATTCAGACTTTACCTCTTCTTGTATGGCTGCTTTCCTTGATTGTCTTCTTCTTCTTTGCATAATCTTTCTAATGGGCCATTGCACCATTCTACTTATTGGCAAATGCCAACTACTCCACTGATGTAGTTCCCTTTCCATTCTTTCTATGGTTTGTTCCAATTCTCTAATTTTTTGGTCAAATTCCTCTTGCCTTGCCTTCTCTTTTTCCTTCTTTATCATTTCTTTTACTATTTTCTCATCTTTTCTCTTTTTCATCTCTTGCTTCACATTTGGTACCTCCTTACCTTGCAAACTACCATTCACTACTTTCCTAAACCAATCCATTCTATTTCTCAAGCAAGTATCTTTCACCTTGCTTCCTTTGTCTTTGACACCTCACCTCAGGCCCTCTTCTCTTTTCTCTCTTGGCCTAGTCTGTTGGCATCCCAGGTTCTTCCTTTAACCTACAAAAAGACAACACACAAATTCTAAAAACTTCCTCAACCAGATCTTTTTGGGCTCTAATACCAATTGATGCAGAGGTAGGAGGACCAAAAAATCAACTCAACAAATCACTCAAAACAATGTTCACATGACTCATACTTCATGGTACTTGACTGTTTTAAACATACTTCACAAAATGAAGCATTGACATGAAACAAACTATCCTCAATAACTTTAACAAATCAAAGAACTAATCCAATTTATTTGGTAAGGTTGAAGAAAACATTAATAAAGAATTTTCCTCCAACTTTCATGAAGATCCAATGGTAGGAGAGAAAGTTATGACTCTTTTCCCAAAACTGCAAACCCTAGGCAGCGTTCAGACCCGCCCTCACCAAAATTACAATATCTCTCACAAAATTTAATGCAATTATACCAAACTAAAAGAATTGTAAACTAAAAACACATATATTTCCATCCATATATTATATGCATCAATATGAGGCCGTACTAGGTCATACCATGCATATTTTTAGACTGTATTTTCAGAAAATTAAACTCTGTAGACCTGCCCTCAATAAAAATGCCATAACTTATTCAAAAATTAATGAAATTTGATGCAACAAAAAGAAATGGAAAGTAGAATCAATATTATTTCTAGAAATACCACATTCAGGTCATTTGAAATCTGTACAAATCCATACCAAACTCTGAAACATCAATTTAACATTCAGAAATGCAGAAACAAGGGTATCTTTTATTGATATCACATCAAAATGTAACAACCCACATTCTCCAACCTTCTCCAACCATCTCCCCTCATGGGATTCAAATTTACAAGACATTTTTAAATTATTACAACCATTTTCTAACTTCCCAACCGTTCAACTACCCATTTACCCTTCATCTTCCATTTTATGCACTTTTTTTGCAATTTTACAAAATGACAACTTTGACAATTATTGCAATTTTTAACAAATGACTCTAAAATGACCACCTAAACCCCAAAATGGACTCATACATATTCAAAATGGTCCATTAGACCTTATTACAACATCAAGACACCCAACCAAAGCAAATTTTACAAAAAATGGCCTCATGGAGGCATGTAGTCAAACAGATGCTCCTGCACCAAGTTGGATGACATGGTGATGCTTTATTCCGTGCAAGTAGCCATTGGATCACATCCTTTGCAAGTGCATGGGTGAATGGAAAATATAAGGGATGGATAAAAATGGTAGATGCTGTTGTAGGCTTATGATGAAGACTTGTTAGATGGATAATGGGATTAGATGGATTAGGACTTGGGCAAGATGGAAGGATAATGGAATTAGATGGATTAGTTTTATCTAATACAATCTTACCACAATCTTCTAGGTTCTTGAAAAATATTTTAAAATGGTATACAAGTGAATATGGGATGGTCCTTACACCTATGGTATGTATAATATTCATCATCTTTATACCAATTAGGTTTATAAAGAGGTGGAGAATATGATCTTAGCAGGAGTAGCTCAATCAATTTTGCTTGGACCAATTGTTCCAAAAGTATCTCCATGGAATCTTCTAATAAAGCATTAATGGAACATGGGGATGAAGGTAATGAAGGTTGATGGACCAATGGACTAGGATTGGGATCACATGAAGGTATTGGAATAGGACTAGTTGTCTCATGTGTCGGCATGTGATTGGATGGTGGAGGCCACTCCATATTGGTATCTCCCTTGTCAAAGGTATCATGAGTATCAAAGGATATTAGATCTTGTTGCAAAGGTGGACTTAGGTCTATCAATGGTGCATGATGGTCTTGTTGTGGAGTGAAGGGATATGTTGATGTGGCATTGACATGGAAAGGTGTGGGATAAGTTGATGTGGCATTGACTTGGTAGGTGGGTGGATTAGATTGGTATGAAGATGTAGGTGACACATAGGATTGATATGGAATGTGTTGAGGTTGGAATGGTGTTTGGACTTCTTGTTGTGGTATTTGTTGTTGTTGTTGGTAAATGTGTTGATGTGATGATTGGAATTGTTGAATTGGTTGATGTTGTTGTGGTTCGAATTGTTGATGTGATGGTGATGGAGGAGTTGCATAGGATAATGGTTGTTGGGATATGGATTGATATGGATAAGGGTTCACATTGGAAGGGTTGTGATAGGTTGATGAAGGGGTTACATGACATGTGGATGGATGAGGTTGATATGATAATGTAGGTGACACATGGGATTGAGATGGAGGTTGTTGATAGTGAATGGATACATGATGATGTGCTTGTTGGATTTGACAAGTGGCCATGAGGTGTTGGGCTTGGGCTATGAGTTGTCGTATTTGGGGTGATTGGCTTGCTTGAAGTTGTGGATGTTGGATGAGGTCTTGTAGTTGTTCAATGATTCATTGGTCTAGGGGTTGTGGTTGTCGGTAAAGTGCTTGGAGGAGGTCTTGGAATTAGGGTATTATGTCTTCTAATGTTGTCATGGTGTCACACAAGTGTTTAAGAATTAAGACCTTTTTGGCAAGTACTTGATTAGGATTATAATAATGAGTTGGAATGATTGGGATAATGATTGGAATTGATTAGGATATGATGATTGCTTGGATGATGTAATTAGGATATGTTTAGAGTTTGATAAGGATGAAGGTGATTTGGAATGAATGTGTAGGATGACTTGTTTATGTGTTTGGTGTTTTATAGCTTGATTTGGCAATGTTTAAACAAATGATTATGCATGTACACACATGAATCACTCATGCAAGACACATAAGCAATTTTAACTTTCAAATTGAAGAATGTGATGATGATTAAGAAAGCACTTGAAGAAGACACATAAAAAATTGCTATGACTAGTCTAGTGGGTATGGCCAGTTAGGTCTTGAGCTAGGTTGCACAAGGTTGACTAGGGAATTGCAATGAAAGTGAAATCCTGCCACACAGCTGAGAGAAAGGGGTAACCCACCCTTCACCTTTGCTTCCCAAAGGTATAAATTTCTTTGGGGCTTAGCCAAGAGTGACAAGGTTTTGACTTCCAAAGGAGGGTTTCTTTTGATTCACATGTCAGTTGAGGTCATCCCTTGGAGTGGTGTGTCTCCAAGCAGGCCTCCTAAGAAGGGTATGCCACAAGCAAATCAAGTGGGTGCATACACACAAACTTGATTCACACTTGCAGTTGTTAATTTCCCTTTAGAAAATGAGATGTGTGTAAGCAAACAATAGAAGCACTTATTCTTTTTAGATCCAAAGCCAAATGTGTGGGAAGACACTTGTTTGTTTTAATGCCTGATTTTGATGTGTGATGACAAGCAATGTTCATTTTAAGCCCAAAATTCAAATGTGTTTGCAAATAATGATTAAGAGATGAAAGATAAAACATGTGCAATTGACTATTTCACTTTCCAAGTTGCTATAGTGACTAATCCAAACGTTGCTTCAGCTCCTTTGATTCACCTACAAGCCACAAAATTGAAAAAGTCCAAGTAAACTTGCACGAGAAGACAATTATGTGAAAAAGATGAATTTTGATAAAATTTGATTATGATGACCTAATACATCTAAATGGATGGCATAAGAAGAAAATTTAAGAAATTTCATGCACTTTAAAAAACATTTCGCTGAAATTAGATCAATTTGCTCAAGATATGCTAATTTGAAGTTTGCATGCAAGTTTGACTTTGACTAAAAAAAGGCTGGAAAATGACACAATCACCTGATAATTTTGGCACTGTTGGATAGTTCATTGTGTCAGCTTTCCAATGAGTCCTTGTTTACTTGATTTTAACATGTTTTGACCAAGTTATGATAAAACAAAAAAAAATGCCCTTCTAGGGCATGTAGAAGGCACAAAGGCAGGCCTGGTTGTTTAGTTGATCACTAGCTGTTTGATATAAACTGGTCACATGTCAGTTAAAATCCATGTGGTTAAGGGTATCTCTGGTGGTTTAGGCTTTAAGGAAGCCCTCGGTCATCCACATGACCAGGAGCTAATGGATGGCAAAAATAAAAAAGGAAAACCAAGGGCGGGGGCACAGATGTTAGCCCCTCCCTTTAATACTGCGACCAAGAGTTATGACCAAAGGCGACCACTTACCATGACCGCGGACTGTGAAAAATTTTCTAAGGGTGTCGATGTGGCTAAAGGTAGCAGTAATAAGGAATAGGTTGAAGAGCTAGGCAATTAGGGTTTTGATCGTCGACCAAAGGTTTAATCGATGTCGACTGGCGTGGGAAGAGTATCAACGATTGTGTAGTGTTAGGGTTACAAGGATTCTAAAGGGATGGCGATGGGCTTTGTGACTGGTATTAGGGTTTGTAAGGCATTTTAAGACTTTGAATTTGATGAAGGTTCTACAATGGAAACAACCAGGCACCACGGGAGGAGATGGGACTTCGACCAGTGGTAGTAAGTTTGACCTAGCGGTGGAGATCTTCAACGGTGGTGACCAAGCGACAAGGCAAGTTTACAGTGGGGACAGATAATGAGGACGGGCGGTGACTCCAAAGTGTAGGCATAAATAGAAATGTCAATAGGGAGTATGACGGGGGTTGATTAGGTTTTTAGAGGCATTGACAGGACTTTAAACGACGGAGCTATGATGGATTTAGATTTTAGAAAATGGTACATGGAGGAGGCGGCAAGATATATGAGCGGCGACTGAGAAACTTTGGGGTGGTGACTAGTTTATTTAGAGTGATGGTGGTGGATTTAAAGGTGGATCTCAAAGGAAAAGATGTGTGATTTAGGAGGTGATGCCTGTATACAGACATGGTCGACTAGGGTTCCAAGTAGTGATTAAGATTTAAGGCAGGAGTAAGTGGTGATGGAGACCTTGTGAAGATTGGCAGTTGGTAGAAATTTGGGGGAGCCAGGAGATATTTAACAAGTGGTGTTAGTTGATAGAACTGGAATAAGACCAAGTGGTGGATTTGAGGTGTTTTAAAAGTCAGAAAATGATAAGGTGACTGCGAATGCAGATTATAGTTTGACCGTGAGCTTAAAGGATCGACACAACCCCCTTTTTGACCTGCAAACACCAACAATCGTGCAACAAACAAAATATCTTTCTATCCAAAAAGTGCTAGATATCATAAAAATTGAAAACCTAGTAATGCGATAATGGATTTCTGTGCTGGCCGTACAACTTCGTACGGATCCGTATGGTACGACCTACAAACTAATTTTTTTTTGAATTTTAAAAAAAATTCATAGTCACAAAAGGTAGGCAAGTTTATTTCAAAATTCATGGAAATGGCCTCCCGGAGACAATGATGAGGTTAGATCTGAGCTAGGAGATCACCTATAACAAATCTCTTGCAAAACTTGACAAACTAGGGTTAGAAAAACACAAATTTTTGCAACAAAAACCTACAAAAACTATTGATTAGATCTAATAGGACATGTTCACGTCGGGTTCACCAAAAATGTATATGAAAAATTTGGATCAATATGAATGATAAAATAATGAAATGCATTACCTAATCCAAATCTTCAATACCTCAGATAGATAGAATGATAGATGCAAGATAGATTGATCGATTGATTTGATATGTTGATTGTTCAATTCGGAAGCATAACGTTAAGATGAAGATGATAGATGGAAGATGATAGATGAAAAGATGGAAGATGAATGATGCAAAGGCTCTGTTGGGACAGGAAAATTTAAAATTTTCTTGTATTCTTACTCATCCATATCTGACCAAATCATAAAACATTTCACCCAAAATTAGAATTACAATTGATATATCCCATAAAAAATCCTATGACAAAACAATGTAAAGGGCCTAAATTTCTTAATATCAGCAAGACTTGATAATTGCTATACCGATCCATGAGAAACTAGTTGAAATGGCTATCGACGTGAAAACAAAGATCAGAGAGAAGATTTCAGAGGATAACGATGAAGAAAGTGGCACCGATGACCTTTCATCGGAGAGAAAATGCCTAGTCACACCGTTCGGTGTAAGGAAAGACCATTGAAGAATACTCTGAAAACCTTCCTGACAGCATAAGTCATACCGATGGAGGAGCTCGGTGAGGTCATCGGCGAAGAAATCCTTTGAGATAACATTCAAAGTCATTACAATTAAACTCGACATAATTGTTTGAGAAAAGCCTACAAGCAGAGATTTGAAGCAGAAAACAGAGGAATCAAGATCCTTAAAAAACAAAGTGCATGTTGGTCAAAATGCATATATACTAGATACAAAGGTGAACAGTCAAAGGTTTTGTATATTTATTTGTATGTATGCAAGATACAAATAGTGAGAAGATACAAATTCATAAAACATACAAGGGGATATACAATGGTAATATACATCGCAGAACCGAAAGGGATATGAAATACGGTTTTATTGTTGTATGTTTCAGATACATACATTGCGGTGTACATACAATGCCGAACTCAAAGGAAGTTAAAGTCTAATATAAAGGATGCATCATACTTTAATGTATATCAAAAGATGCATCTCACTTTATATACATGGCGGAGCCGAAAATGAATGAACTATGGTTCATAAAAGTAAGAAGTCTAGAAAGGAGATACAATTGAGTTTGTATGTATCAGGCATTGTAAATGAAGGTTGGATACAAGTAGTGTTGTATCATGGAATATGAGTGAGGAATAAGGTGAGTCTCACTGCTTGCACATTGGGCTTGTATAATAACAATGTATATCTTCGATATACAAGCAAAGATACAAGTTAAAGATACAAGCCAGATGTCAAAAGAAGTTCAATATAGAAAAGTCTTTGTATGTTTAAATGCTTGCATCTTTATGATATACATATTCGAGATACAAAGGAATAAGAACCATTGGCAAAGCTGAATAAGTCAGAACGAAGTTTATATGTCTTACCGAACCAATGATCATAGTGATAAAAATGTTGGTGACATATCGTGAAGATCTCTCCGATAAAAAGTGTAAAGGAAGGCTATCGAGGAGATAACCATGATTAGGTGGCTTGAAATAAGTTACTCCGATCACATATCTTACTCCGATAGAATTACACTTGTCGATGAGACTCTCCCTGATAATTATATCGGTAACACTTGATAGATCGGGGAAGAATATTAATCACACAGTGATGAAGAAAGTCATGTTAATGGTAACCACACCCACTTCTACATCGGGTAGATCTTGAGGATGTCTAGCTGATATAGATTTACAAATGAAATATAACATCGGAAAGACTTGTATGATCGGAGCAGAAGCTTTGGGTCCTGCCGACTACGTGAGTTACACTGATCATGAAAGCCAAAGAGCCTTTGGTGACAGTCATACCGATGCATTAAGTAGTGAATGAAACATGTCGGGAAGACCAAAAGGCTTCAAAACGATATGATAATCTCACATCGATGGTTCAAGTCAAGTTGATGGCAATACAAATGATTATTCCTGCATCGGGTGAACTTTGTGGTACCTCCTTGAAAACATAAGAAATATCTTGAGGGACTTCAAGAAGATTTCCATTAAAATTGATTACAAAAATAATGTCTAATTAAAATATTTAATTTTCCAATGGCAACTAATTAAATATTTTATTTTGCCGAAGACAATTGAATGAAGAGTTGTACCAAAGGATGCACTGGAATGTAAAGGGTCATAACCCTAATATTGCAAGATATATATGGAGGTGCAAACCAAACAAAGAATCAATCAGTAGATTAGGGAAAAAACATCATGATCAGAAGTAGGAGTTAGACAACTAGATGGATTGACCAGTTGCCAAAATAAAACATTATGCTGTACATTGTAAAATCTTTTGAAATTGTATAATGGAGAAAAATGCATAAATTAATGATTTAATATTGGTGTCTATTGTTTGTTGAGCCGAACAATTATTTGGTTGTCTCCACATTATTATTTCTCTGTTATTTGAACCTAAGTTTCCAAGTTGATATTTCAGTTTCATCGAGACACATTTGTTGTTTTTGTGTAATCAAATTAATTGGTTTCTATTAAAGATGTAAAATCCTTTTGATTGATTACAACAACTTGGAGGTAATATTTGGATCAGTAAGAAGAGCCCTATAATTGACAAGATTGCCATACTATCTCCAACTTGATATTGTCTTATTATTCAAATTGAGAATTTACTCCATTTGTCAATACACATTTGCTGTCATTGTGTGATTCTGTTGATTGGTTCCTTGAAGCAAGGATTAAAAATCCTTTCAATAAGTCACAGTAACCTGATAGGATCGAATGGATCAATATGTAGAGTCTGTCAATCACATTCTTGCACGTTTATACAAGCTATAAATAAACACAAGTGCCAAACAATTAGAATTGTAACTAGTAAGTAAATCATATATCATATACATCTTAACTCCATTAGCCCAACTGAAATAGGCACTGGTCATACCAATTCCACTCAAGGATTTCATAAATTCTTATTCAAACAATTACATCTCAAATCTTAGTATTAGGAGTAGAAGTAGTTTGCAAGCTTTCATCTATTCCACACTTTATGCCACTATGGGTAGATCCCTAAATTCATTTGAGTCATACATTCCTTTTATCTACTTCAGCTTTCAAGGTTCACCTGCCTAGGTTTAGCAGAGCCTGAAGTGCAGGGAGTCATTAACCATTTAGATTAACTCCGTTAGTTGGTTCAAAAACATTGCAAGTTTGATCATAGAGCTTGGCATCCTCTTAGGGTTTGTAACCTGCATTTTTGAGACCTAACAGGCTCTATTGGGATTTCGACAGCATAAAGATACTCAAGATTCAATGCATCTTACAAATGGCTTGTGAGGGGGTTGATTTATAGGCAAGGATTGGTTTGATTGGATGGTTGAGATTAAAAGGCTAAATGATTGATGTGGATGGCTAGGATTGATTAGGTATTCCCACTCTTTAAGGAAGTTGTAGTCATGTGACAAGTGTAAGGAGGAGAATAAAGCTCATGTGTGATCATGTACACAAAAACCTTTATTTAATACAATTAGGTCTTATTGGTTGTACATGTGAAGGATATCAAATGAAAGTTGTACTACCACACATGATTCAATTGAGAGGTGGACATGTGTTGGAATGTGGTGAGAGGTGGGGACCTAGTTCAAATATTTTATTTGAATTAGTTGGGATATGTGGATGGAAATTAATTAAATAAATAAGATTTATTTAATTAATTGGCTAGTGATTAGGATGGGATGAGATTATGATGGGAAATTAAATAAATAAATAAAAATTATTTAATTAATTGGCTAATGGATTAAGTGGGATAAGGAGTGGGATTAGGACAAAATGCTACATGATGTCTCTAATAATGTATTTGACTAGGTGTTGCAAGACATGGACAAATTTGGGTGTCTACAGAGTTGTCATGTTAAGGACACTGTCTGAGTTTTTGCTCTACATTCCCTCTATATTGAAGACTGGAGTATGAGATTTGTATATGATTCAAAGAAGTGTTTCAAGATGCTAAATCTAAAATTTGGTGGTTTGGATCATTGTGCAACAAAAGTTCTATTCACCAGTTTGAAGACTATGCCTGACAACATTTGTAGAGTGACAGGGAGAAAGCATTTTGCTCCACATTTCTCCATCGTTTAGATTTTGGTCTTGCAGTTCTGGACTTAAGTTTATAAAGTCCTTAGATATCTTCATTCCAAAGGATTTGTGATTTGGTTCTCCAGAAAGAACATTATTGATTAGCAGAGTTCGACAGTGTTTGTTGTGAGTAGTCTGTAATCTATCTTCAAGTGATATTTGTTGTCCTCAAGTGAGATCTGTTGAGGTTGGATTTGTTAGCTGCCAGATGATTCTATGTTGTTTGTGGATGTCTCCAAAATGTATGGAAGGTGTGTGCTTGATCCACAAGCTATAATGAAGTTCTTGGAAGCATGTATTTAAGTATTCCTTATGTTTGCACTAGTCTTGGCCGACTTGGTTATTTACACTTGTTGCAGAGGTGATTCATGGATTGTGGAAGCATGTTCAAGCATGTAAGAATGTGTTTGGGTTTGTGCTAATCCATGAAGTGCTCTTCCTTCATTCATTTGCTCTGCAAGTTTGTTTAGGACCATACCTAATTTAAATCATGTATTTATGCCGACCTTGGAGATAGTTCCAATGGTTGTAAATTGTATTTCTGACCTTGATGAATGTTCCAAGGTTGATGATTGGTATAAATATATGTAATAAATCTATGAGTGGTGTGAGAGAGAGCAAAGATACAAAGATAAAGTGTGTGTGTTGTAAAGGCAGTGAAGAAGAGATATATTGCACTTCAATGGAACTAAACTCAGGCATGATGTAGATGCTCCTATATCAGTTCATGGCAGTGAGCCACCCATCCTAGCAGTGAGCCACCCTTTGGCAGTGAGCCACCCTTTGGTAGTGAGCCACCCCTTTTCAGCAGTGAGCCTCTTTTGTTATTCGGTATTGGTACTACATTATATTGTGAGATAACACTCACCGTGGTTTTTTCCTTTTTAGGGTTTTCCACATAAAAATCTGGTGTTCATGTGTGTATGTTGTTGTTGTGTTTAAGTTTTTATTCTACACTTCATGTTTAATCTTCATAACAGATTAAGGAGTTAAATTAAGTGAATGTGAATGTGATTTTGTTTAAAGAAGTTAAGGTTTTTGATACAACTGATTCAACCACCCTCTTAGTTGTCTTGTGCCTTCAACATCAACCATCATTTTGAGTGGTTTTGCACTTTAGAGGGGATTGATTTGCAGCATTCAGTTCCATACAATCCTCAGTAGAATGGTGTTGTAGAATGGAAGAATAGGGCCTCAAAGGAAATGGTGAACTACATGATTCACTCTAGATCTCTTGTAGCACAGTATTGGGTAGAGGCCATTAATTATGCTTGTTATATTTAGAATCATGTTCCTCACTGAGCCTTGAAAGGAGTCACTCCTTTTGAAGCTTGAAGCGGTTAGAAACCATCAGCTAAGCACTTTCAAGTTTTTGGTTCTCCTGCATGGAGAAATGCAGGGCCTTGGATCCAATGAGTAGACCTTACATATTTTTAGGCTATCTCGATGGTGTTAAGGGTTATCGGTTGCTCCACCCTACTACACACGAGATGTTCATTGAAAGGAGTGTTTAGTTTGAGGAGGGCTCTTCAATCTTTCTTTCTATCACTTCTCCACCTCCTTCTACATTGACATTGGAGTCACTTGGGCTATATGACAGATCTTTTGATGAGTCAGATTCACTTGAATAGTCTTCTACCTCCAATTCTGATGCTGAGAGTGATCTAGAGGATTCACCTCCCTCCTCTCCTAGTCATCATTCAGAGGGTGATGATTCTCCTCCACATTCTCCAACTTCTAGTCCACTCTGGGATAGAGATACCTTACAATCTACATGTGATTGGGTTGGGGATCCATTAGACACCAGGTAGACTCACTCACAATCCCAAGATGCTCCACATGTCTTCATTGCTACTTCCTCAGATCCACAGTCTTTTTATGAGGCTTTCGGTATTCCTGAGTGGGATACAACTATGCAGGAGGCTTATAGTTTCTTGATGAGGAACCACACTTGGGATCTTGTCCCTTTTCCTAAGGGAAGAAAACTTGTTCTATGTAAGTGGATCTATCAGACAAAATTTATAGCATATGGGTTGGTTGCCAAGCATAAGGCTCACTTGGTTGCCAAAGGATTATCCTAGGTTCCTGCGATGAACTACTTTGAGACTTTTGCACAAGTTGCTTGCATGAACTCCATTTAACTTGTTCTTGCCATTGCTACAACCAATTGTTGGGAAGTGCACCAGATGTATATGAAGAGTGCCTTTCTTCACGGTGACCTTTAGGAGCAGATCTACATGGAGAAGACACAAGGGTTCGTTTAGGATTCTTCACTTGTGTGTCATCTTTAGAAGTCTCTCTATGGCCTCAAACATCCTCAAGCTTGGTATGCCAAGATGGACTCCTTCCTTTTGACAGTTGGGTTCACTCAATGCCATTCTTATCCCAATGTCGACATTTTACAGCAGGATGATTCACTCCTATTTTTGGTTATGTATGTTGATGACTTGTTGATCACAAGGAGTTCTTCATCCACCATTGGGGCTATAAAAACTACCCTTCATGATAGGTTTTTGATTACTGACTTGGGCTTGTTGCATTACTTTCTCAGGATTTAGATCTTCCAGTCTACTTTCGAGATAACCATCACACAGTCCAAGTATGCTCTAGATTTGCTCTTGAGGTTTCATATGGCAGATTGTAATCCTGCTCCAACTCCCTTCCTTTTTGGAGTCAAACTTGAGGCTCAGTGTTCTTCACCCTTTGTTGATGGCACTTTGTACTGACAGCTTGTTGGGAGTCTCATTTATCTGACTCGTATAGGACATGACATTTCTTATGCTGTAAGCATCGTCTCTTGATTCATGTAGCAGCCCCATGATTTGCATCAGAAAGCATCTAAGCGGATCCTTCACTACATTTAGGGTACTCACAATTTTGGGATTCACTACGCAGTGGGAATTGATCTTGACTTGGTGGGTGACACAAGTTTAGATTAGGAAGGCAATTCTTAGGATCGCAAGTCTACTTCAAGTTACATCTTCTCACTTGGTTTAGGTCCTATTTGTTGGTCGAGCAAGAAGAAGATGGCTATTGCTCTATCTTCTACTAAGGCTTAGTATCAAGGGGCTATGAATGTTGCCACTAACGCCATTTGGCTTCAGAATCTTCTCACTAAGTTTGGTATCCAGATCATACAACCATCAATAATATTTTGTGACAACTAGAGTGCCATTCAGATCTCATGGAATCTGGTCCATCATCAATGGACCAAACACATTGAGGTCCATATGCACTACATCTGAGAGCTCATCAATGGCCATGTCATCGACCTTCACTACTGTCTGACTTTTAAGCATGTTGCTGATATCTTCACCAAACCCTTCACTAAGAGAAATTTCCTTCATTTGTGAGCTTTGTTGGGGGTGCGGGATGCTTCATCGTCTGGGGGGCTTCATCCTCTCACTTAGAGTCCTAACTCTCTCTACTTTGGGGGGGTCTCTTCTCTCTCTATTTGGGGGGGGGGGGGCTTTTCTCTCTTCTGGGGGGCTTCTTCTATTTGGGGGGGAATTTTATGTACATGGGTACCTTATCAAGATTGATTTATCGAGACCCATCTCTACATCCACCTAAGCTACGCTTAAGGGGGGGGTGTTAGTGTAGGTTTTTATTTCCTAGTTGCATTATTTATTTTCCCTATATTCCTAGGTTTTTCCTATACTTTTATTAATATTGCTTAGGTTAATAAATAATGTCTTATTAGTTGAGTGGATTATGAGGTGTCACCTTCCTACATGTGAGCAATCATTAGCTATCTTGGAAAGATACTTTGCTATCTTTAGTCCGATAGATGGTTTCTCCTCATTGGTTGGTGTTGCCACCTCCTCCCTCTCCCTAGTCTATATAATCATGCTACCTAGATTGTATTTTGTATCAATCTCTTGCTTTTGCATCCTCTTAATGCTATTTTGCTTCTAGCATTTGCATTACTCTCTTGGAGACTAACTATGTGTTGCTATTTTGATTTCGTATCATTTACATTCATAGCTTAGATATCTATTCTTTTGCATTGGTTTTGTGGGTTAATCATCTTTTCAGATTCTAACAAAGATGGCAGCCAATTCACCATCTTATCACTTCCTTCAAATCATCTTCATCATGTTATCCTCTTTGATTTTGGCCACCTCTTCTTCTATTCTCCATCTTCTCCTATGGCTAACCTACAACACAACAAATGTACAAGAATCTGTTATGGGGTTACCTCTAACCTTTTTGCCAACTTAGCTACAACTATACTTTGATACCACTTGATGTAGTCATGGATAAAGAGCCTAGTGAAAAATAGTCTATTCATGCAGCCTAAACACAAATTAGAAAAATACCAATAAAAGTACATAACACAAACATATTTAGAAGCTAATGGAGATGTTGCAAAACAATAGTTATGAGGCCTATTATGGCCTCATGAATTTCCTAGCACAAGTAACCTTTCTCCCTTGTTTAACACTTTCATGCTGAATTTAAACTTGTATAAGAGATTATTTATTATTTTAAAGTATACATAAATTGCATATTTTGGTTTAATATTTGTAGATCAATGAAATCAAAATGCTGATGATGTGTTGTGTAAAAAAGGTGTTTTTATCTAAACAGAGAAGTTAGCATTCAACTCTAGAATCTCTTGTCTTGTTGGTGTCTCTAAAACTCTTGGGCTCCAAGGATGATCTTACTAACTCCAAGGATGTCGGCCTTCAGAGAAGGTGAGACAATCTCACTATCTCTAGGGAGGTTGAGCTCTAAAGATGGTGGGATCATAGACTCTAGAGCTTCCTAACTCTAGGAAGAGAGAGAATGCTCAACCATAGAATTCTAGCTGATCATGCCTATTCCCTTGCATGTAGTGGATGACCAATCCAACTATCCTCTTGTTTCTCATCTTCCAACAATAACTTTTGGCATAGTAGACTCCTATTAGGAATAGATGTTTTAAGCACTACTTTCCACTTTTTATGTTTCAAACACTTTTGTATTAATTGTTAACAAACCTATGTAGTTACTTTTAATTAAGGAATTTTAGTTACACTAGGTCAACAATTTGCATGCTTGGAACAACATTGATCCATAGCATTATTCATAGGAATTAAATTAGGTATAGTTATAAAGTTAGACAATAATGAGGATATAGTAGGATAAGTGATGTTATGCAATTTTAAAATTTTTTAGCTAGTCCACATAGACTTTCTTTACAAACCATGTTATCTTCCAGTTTAGACTTTGAAGAAATATATGATGGATCCTTTTTGAGTTCATAAATACCAAATTGTTTTATATCCATTTATGTGAGGTTTAATTCTATGGATATGATTAAGTAAGAGTGTTTTGACCTCTAGAGGAGCTGACCACTCAATTGGAGAGGAAGCACAAAAGCTCCTATAGATAAGTGTTTCATTATTGCATGCATATGTGGCATTGCTTTTTGTTTGTTTTATTGTATTCAATCTACTTGTAGGTCCTTTCATGTGTTCATCGTCATGTGTTGAAATAGCCTTTGTTTGAGTTGATATAAAATCTAGAAAATCATAAAAGTGGTGAGAGTGTTATTTTCTATAGTTGTTATTTTCAGAAAAATTGCAAAAATAAACTTTCCTTTTCATAATGCAGTTTCCATTTAAGCAGAAGTATAGAGAAGTAAAAGTATTTTATTTCCAAGCACTCTTTATTCCAAAGCATAAGCATTTCTTTTTCAAATAGTTAGTTGTGGTTAATCTTTTTGAAATCAGTTATAGTTTAGTTGAAGTATTCTTTTAAATTCAGTTAATGTAATTAGGATTGTGTGCAAGTTACTTTAAAAAGATAGGAAAACCACTAAGCAAAGACTCCCAAACTACCCCATTGCAAATAGCTATGGGCACTGCCTGGATTGACATTAGACATTCATCTCTTAAAGTGTGAGATACAATGATATCTTGTTAAATAGTATTATTCAAATCTCAACAATATGCATATATATGCCACATTCAAATACTTTGACACAATAGGTCACTACACAGTTCAAGATAAGAATGTTTGATACAATCTTACATGTCCATAGGCTATGTACCTATTACAACAATTGGGAACCTCAAGCTCACAGTGCAGGTTTATCTCCTCTATGTTCTAATTTGTTTCTAAAGTCTTGTAATCTTATTTATAGGGATCCCCCCTCTAGTGGTAAGGTATCACCAAAAAAAGGGTCGTGAACCTTCTTCTCTAACCTTTCCTAGGACTAAATTAAAGTATTCAAATTGGTAAAATATTCAAAAATTGGTGCAAAATCTAATTTAGGGCCCTTCACACATTACTACCTTCTAATCAAGAGGACCCATCTAGTGAATTCCATGTGTGATGAGATCTATGTAGTGAAAATCAATGTAGTTCTAGCAATAAACCTCCTTAGGATCAATAAGCTTGGAAATGTTTTCAAATGTTACTGTGAAGCTTGAATGTTTGTCGCATACTCAAAGAGGTCTTCCTTAGGGATTTGAACATGATGCCTTAGTTGACCAACTACTATTTTTTAGAAAACATAATTCATCAATGTAGAACCAAACTATGATAATCTTTGATGTTAGGTATGCTACTTTAGAAATAGTTGGCAATGTACTGGAAACAATTTGTGGTGCAATATAGTGAGGTTTTAATCTATAACTTGAAACGCCTAAAATGGGGACTAGACATGAAAACATCTTTGTAGTGGGAACTATCTTTTGCAATGAGAATATAATAACTAGAAAATCACTAGAAACCTACAAAACAAAATCAAAATAAAATATTTATGGGTTATGCAAGATTGTTCAACTCCTAAGACACTTTTACATCATATTTTCACTAAGGGTGCTACTTCATGTGACTAGGAGATTCATTTAGTTGAGGATGTAGAGATGGGACATGCATGAGGGGAGGGTGATTTATTGGGAAAGATTATTTACCTATTATTGGTTGAGACTTTGTGACTGTTAGATTTCTACCCAAGAATGCAAGTGATTGAGAGAAAGTAAAATAGAAATCACATATGAGCTAAATAAATTGTATTCAACTCAAGAGAATGCAAAGTAATACAATAGAATGGGGTTACTCATATGAGAGAAAGAGGTGGAAATATAAAGGATATTCTACCCAAGAGACTCAATACACAACCAATGTGGGATAAAGTGAAAAAGTCCCTAAGTAAACTTAACCTAGTGTGAAAAGAGCTAAAGCAAAGAACAAGCTAAGAAAGAGCTAGATAGCAAAGTAACCCTATTCACACTAACATCCCCCCTTAAGTGCAACTTAGGAGAGAAGATTATTATGTAAATATGAAAAAGATGCAAAAATGGGTCCTAGCTACTAGGCCATGTTAGGTACCTATGTACAAATGCAAATGAAATCTCTCACAAACAGAGAAAAGGAGAAAACCCAGTGGGTCAAAACTCCTCCTCAAAAGAGAGATAAAATACAACAGTGATATCCATCACAAATCTAATCAATCTCTATCCACACAAAGGATGATAAGAGAGATTGTAGAACCCCCCATAATGAGATAACCTACTACAACAAAAAGCACTGGAAGCACACTTGCGGAGTAACACTGGAATCCTCAATCCGACAAGCAAGGAAAGATACTTTTGTTTGCTAGAAACCATATTAGAGTCACTCAAGGACTCAGGTCAGAATCATGAAAAAGCAATAGTAGACCCGATGCCAAGGAACACTGGAAAACTTGCAAACTGGTACAACTCTAGAATCTATGAAGCAACAGTTGATTGAGAAATGATCTGGAACTAAAATGAAGTGCAGAGAAAATGCAAACCTAATGCATGCAAAAAAGAAAATAGTACATGCACTGATGAATGTTCACATCAGCCTCCATGAATAAAAGTGGCCTTAGATCTGTGCATTTACAATGCTGGAGTAGAGTTTTCCATAGTTTTACAATGTCTAAAATGGACCCAAATACTGAAAGTACAGAAATCTTAGAATTAGAACCTCAAAATAGCACCAATATGTAGTGTTCAGAAAAATATCCACCTTCAAAAAAAGAATGACCTCGATCTGAGATCATATGTGAAAGTTATAGCCATTTGAAGTTCTAAAAACTGAAACTACCTTTCAGATCTGATGAGAAAACATAATTTATGGAAAATCCATACATCAAAATCAGAAACCTTATACACCAACTTGTAGAGCACAAAAAATTAGCCAAAATAAAAAAAATGAATCTTGCAAATTGAAGGTCAAGAGCCCGAGTTATGGCCTTCAGAAGTTGAACTGCTATTTCCAAAACACTAATGGAGAGGGGGTCTGCTATAGCTTTCTGATGTCATTTTTGCAAACTATATAAGCTTCATGCAAAAACTAACAGATACTCAGATGGTCTTTTGATGCTGAGAACAAAAGCTAGAAGGCGTTTTTCTTGTTGATGTATAGAAGATGTTGATCCAATGTAAAAGGAACGCCTTTAGCAACAAAAAATGACCCCAGCAACCAAAAAATGACATGCAAAGATTGAATCAACTACCTAAGACAAACAAAGGCATGTGACTTGCAAGATTGATTAGAATAAATAAAATGCAAGCCAATTGTTAGATTTGAGCTCAAAGAGTCTCAAGGAAGCTCTAAAAAAACCTACAACTGGCAAGTCAAAATATGAACCCCCCCAGAAACTAGAGTTTTCTCCACACTTTTTTGTTTCTCTAGATCATCAGAAGATGCAAGAGAAGAACATGCTCATGTGCTTTGAAAAACAACTCTACACTCTTAGATTTCTAAAAAAATGCTAACCCACAACTCACAACCGCTCTGATACCATGTTAGATTTCTACCCAAAAATGTAAGTGATTGAGAGAAAACAAAACAGAAATCATATATGAGCTAAATAAATTGTATTCAACTCAATAGAATGCAAAGCAATACAAAAGAATGGGGTTACTCATATGAGAGAAAGAGGTGGAAATATAAAGGATATTCCACCTAAGAGACTCAATACACAACCAATGTGGGATAAAGTGAAAAATTCCCTAAGTAAACTTAACCTAGTGTGAAAAGAGCTAAAGCAAAGAAGAAGCTAAGAAAGAGCTAGATAGAAAAGTAACCCTATTCACACTAACAGGAACTTTGTTCTTTATTGTTATATCTACATATTTATATTGATCTTTATCTCTTACTTTCATCTTGTGTACTTTCATATTCTTAGTTAGTATGTGGATTATGGAAAGACACTTTTAGTTGTGTATGTTGATGGAAGTAACTTTGAACATGTGTTGGGTAGTTCATTGTTTCTTCTTTCTTATGTAGTTTATGCCTTTTCTTTTGTATCATTTTGTGTGGATTTGGGATGATGCAAAGCATGGAGTGATTAGCAACCATTTTCATAATGTTGACTAAAAACATAGTTTATTTGCTTTATGGTGAAAATTACATACCCAACACTTTTACCCATCATTTTGGGTTCATTTTTCTAAGGTTATCCTTAGTGTAATAACTAGTGTACAAGTTGTGTATTCTAGGGAAAAAAATTGTAAATAATATATACCTAACCTAATTCCATCTACACACATCCCAAGGACCTATCCTAATTCCTAGTTTATCCCTCCATTATCTTGGTTCAAATTTGTGGGCACAAAGCTTTTTTCAATTCTATAAGTGTGGAAATGACCCTTGAACTCCCAATAAATTTGGAACCTCACCAACTCCTTCCTAATATTTGTTATAAGATGACTTGAGCATACAATTCATTTTGTGCTAGGGTGTTGTATTTAAAGAGAAAACCCTAATTAATTTCAATCTATCGAAGAACATCTATGAACATTTGAGCATGAACATTCAAGGTACTCTATAACATTAGTATTGCGTCATCAACTTATATCAACATCCTAGGTATTACTATATGTTTGCTTGCCATCTTTGATCCTCTTCACCAAACTAGAATTAGTAAAGGGTTTAACTAGAGGAGAACAATCATATCCTAGCAAACTCCTAACTGGTGTCTATTAACACAATTCCTTTTAGACATGTTGAAAATGTCAAGGCAAATGTGATCTTGACATCATAACCAATGAAGTTCAAATTGGTGGTTTAGGTTCTGATTTGAGTGTAAGGTTCAGTTTTGTAAGCACAAAGATTAGTCCATAGGCATGGAAGTGAATTTGAGCAATAGAAAAAAAATAGTCATCTAACAAAACCTAATTTTATAACATATTAACAAATTAGTTAGCGACATCTATTATAATCAAATAAACATCAAACATCAAACTAAATACTATTATTTTATTTATTTAAATTCAATACATTTATTTCATTAATACTATCAGCTCTTTAGCCTCAAACAATTTATTATTTTCTATTTGGGAAGGGATGGATTGGGACTAATGTTCTTATTGGCTTGTAATGTTTATCAAATCAACTTTGCTAAGGATTATGATCACATTGAGTGGCCTTTCATTCTTTCCATGCTCTAGATTCTTGATTTTGGGCCTTGTTTCCTTCTTTCTATGCAAATGTCATTTGCTAATGTGTCAACTTGCATTAGCATTAATGGTAAAAATTCTAAGCCATTTGTGCTTTTTCAATCCATTTGATAGGGTTTTCCTTTATCCTTGACACTTAATGTTCTTGTGACTGAAGGTTTTGTCTATTTGTTGGCCAATGCAATCTATTAAAAGCTTGTTAAGGGCCTTGCCTTACCCAATTCTCCTATCTAGTTGGTTAATGGTCATTTTGCTAAGGATTATTTCCTCATCCTCATTGAGGAGGAAGCTAATGTCAAACAAGATCTTCATTGTCTTGATGTGTTTTACCAAGCCTCTGGTTTGAGTATTCAATGACAAAAGATCCAATGTTATAGGTAGTCATTTCTTCCCAAACCTAGCTAGTCAAACAATTATTGATGCACGAGAATCCCAAGTTGTAGAGCAATCTTGCATCAACCAAAAATATTTGCATTCTTTCTTTTCTTTCATTTCCAGTTTAGTTCAAGTAGTTGCAGTTTCAACATTTTGTATGGCATTTTGTCGCATCTTCATTTTAGAGCTCAGAAAGTAGGACTTAGCATCTACGTATCATCATCTACATCATATCCAAATTTTAGGTCATTTGGACTTGTCTGCTAAAAGTTATCGCTATCAGAAGATCATTAGTTCTCACAGAATAGAGCATTCAGGTAGTCAGTTGAAGGAGAAGGCTTGCAGAGAACTTCTGTGACTTACGGAGCTAGATGAAACATATCACAAGGCACATAAGGATCAAATAGGCCTTCCTTGAGGTCCACACCTTGATTCGTGCATTTGTAGAGCATTACCAGATGTTTAGCTCTGACCTATTTGTTTCTACATGTTACATTCCTTCATTGGAGTTTGTAACCTTTCTTGGCCGACATGGAGGACTCTTTGAGCTTAAGGATGATATATATAGATCTCTAGGATCTATTCGAAAAGTAGTTAATTAGTTAGATAGTTCTTAGTTCATGATCATTAGATGTTTTATGCTTCAAAGCAATAACTGTTGTAACTGGAATCAGGCCAGTGAGCCCTTGTAATTGTAGCTCCCATGTGGCTGACATATAAGCATTCTGAATATATGATATATTGAGCATTTGAATCTTCCATTGCATTCTATATTTGTGTTGCTTCCATTGTGTTTACTCTTGCTACATGGCTTGGATAGTTCACTCTGTGGACCCTCTGATTGTGACTACACCAAGTGGTATCAGAGTGAAGTTTTGAATCCTTGGGAAATGAAGGCATTCTGTAAGATCTTGTGGTGAACCGATCATCGACCTGAGATAGTCTACTTGTGTTTGTCAACAGATCACCAAGTGTGAGGCAGTTGCTACCTTGTAGTCATATTGTTGAATTGAGGCAATTGCACCAAATTTTTAGAAGAGATGCCATCGAGGAGGATACCTGCTGTAGGCACTATGGTTGGAAGAATGGACAAAATGATGGAGATGATAAAAATAATGAAAGTTAGATTAGATGTTGTAGAAGAAGATAGAAGAAGATGATTAACACCTAGACATGATGTTGAAAGTGATGATGAAGAATTTCAATCTACTGATCAAAATGAAGAAACCCTAGAAGAAGCATCAGATCTTAAGTGAAGATGTTTAGAGCTATTTCAAAGATTGGAAAGAGACCTAGAGTGTATGTACCAAATTAAACTAGAAATTTGAATCCAAAGGAATTGATTGATTGGATAAATGACTTGGAGGAATACTTTGAATATGAAGAAATTGAAGATTCGAAGAAGGTGAGATTTGCAAAGACTAAGTTAAAAGGACATGTTGCTCTTTGGTGGAAAGAAGTTCAGTTGGATAGGAATAAAAGAGGAAAAGAAAAGATCACAAAATGGGATAGAATGGTGACAAAGTTGAAAAATTAGTTTATACCCATTGACTATGAGTTGGAATTGTTGAAGAGATTGCAAAATCTGAAACAAAATCTGTGGAGTATACTAAAGAATTTCATAAGATGATCATAAGGACTGGACATAGTGAAGCAAACAAGGAGAAAGTGGCAAGATACATAAATGGATTGAGGTTGAACATTCAAGAAGAACTGAGACTAGTAAGGATGACAACAATAGAAGAAGATATCAATTTTCCCTAAAAGTTGAAGACAAGTTAAACAAGAAGCATGAGTCAAAGAGGTAGAACATGTTTTAGAGGAGAAAGATCATATGCAGACTAGAACAAAGAAAGTAGTCCATACAAGAAAGAAGATAGAGATATTAATTCATACCAGCGAGATGATAGAACTTTCTACTATAGAGGACATCATAATTCTTACTGAAGTGAAGGGTACAAGAGAGATGAAAGAGGGCTAGATAAGAGAATATTCAGAGGAACTTGTTTTAAGTGTGGAGGTGAAGGACACA
This sequence comes from Cunninghamia lanceolata, assembly GCA_027924645.1. Lineage (NCBI taxonomy): Eukaryota > Viridiplantae > Streptophyta > Pinopsida > Cupressales > Cupressaceae > Cunninghamia > Cunninghamia lanceolata. The sequence continues at coordinate 3,788,306 of BSBN01000741.1, read as the reverse complement.
GAGCATTTGAATGTCATCAGGGAAGTACAAGTAAGATAGTGCAAGAACAACTTATGTAGAAGAACTTGTTGGATCACCTAATTCAGTTGGAAAACCAAAGAAAGGAGAATCATTAGTCATGAGGAGAGCATTATTTCAAGCAGAGACAACTAAGGAACCACCATAGAAGAAAAGCTTGTTTTGGACTAGATACAAATTAGGAGGTAAATGTTGTAAGGTCATTATTGATAGTGGTAGTACTAATAATTTGGTTTCAGAAGAGATGGTGACTAAGTTGAACCTAGAGAGATTAAAACACCCTAAGCCCTACAAGATAGCATGGATTCAGGATGAACACAAGGTACTGGTGAGTGAATAATGTTTGGTAAAATTTCATATTAGATCTTATCATGATAAAGTATTGTGTGATATTATGCCGATGGAAGTATGTCATATATTGTTGGGTAGACGATGGCAATATGATAGAAAAGCTATACATGATGGGAGAAATAATACTTACACTATAGTATCTAATGGGAAGAAAATCACCTTGATACCTTTGGAAGATGAGCGTAAGAGTGAAGTATGTGGGACTGCTAGAATCTATTTGGTTGATGGAAGGAAATTTTTGATGGATTGAGAGATGAGAATATGTGTTTTTCTTTGATTCCTAAGAAGCATGGAACCCTAAGTACAAAAATTGAAGAATAATAGCTAGATGAGATAATTGAATTGTTGACAGAGTATGAAGACATCATATCAGATAATGTACCTGAAGGATTGCCACTGATCTAGAGTATCCGTCATCACATGGATCTTATACTTGGAGCTAGTTTGTCTAACAAAGTAGCACACCGGATGAAACTAGTAGAGAATGCAAAATTTAATAGATAGATACATGAATTGTTGAGGAAAAGATTGATCAGAGAAAGTTTAAGCCCTTGTGCATTACCTGTAGTGTTAGCACCAAAGAAAGATGGAGAATGGAGAATGTGTACAGACTCGAGCAATCAACAAGATCACTGTTAAGTATAGATTTCCATTGCCAAGGATGGATGACATTATGGACTGTTTGAGTGGAGCAAATTATTTCACAAAGATAGACTTGAAGAGTGGTGTGAGACCAATTATTTTACCTCCCTTATTTTGATCGTTATGCATTCAGTTGATGACATTATCAGACCTTTAGTGACTATGTTACATTATGCAGACTTGATTTTTATCTCCTGATTATGATAGGACATTGATTAGACATATGTAATTCGATTTGATCTGATTTGGTGCTATTTGGTGATTCGACATATGAGATATATATGTGATGATGTTTGTGATGAGATTCTAGTTATTTATGTGATGTGGACTATTTGACATAAGATTGAAAAATGCAGTTTAATTTGGAATTATGTATTGATGATTATTGTTGTATGCGATGGTGTGAATTTAATTCCAGTTGCTTCGGCTACAATTTCTCATGATATGATTGACACTTGATTGAGATGTGTAGATTTTACATTCCCTAGCCACGGGAAATTGGAGGTAGAATTCACACTATGTTATCCCCTATAAAACTGATCCATTCCCAAGAGGGATAAGGATCACGTTTGAATTCGAATGTTGATTTAAGTACTTGATTTAATTTTATTATTTTGGCCTTAGTACCCCTTGTCTATTTAATTAATAATAAGTGTTGTATAATTTTACATGATTTACACCACTTGGTATTTATTTATTTTGAGGCTATTTAAATGTAGATTTCTAACCCCCTTTGTGAACCCTAATGTCCCTAAAGTTACCCTAGGTGGTTACCCTTGAGTCTAGGGTCAACTTGGACTATCTAACCCTAGTTTTGACTAATGTTTGGTCACTCTAAACCATGGTTTAGTAAAAGTGACGAAAATTTGAATTAAGGGAAGGTGGGAGATGAGTCATGCCTTGGGAAAGACTCATCTCCCTTCCCAATGTTTGGGAACCCTTTCCCAAGGAAGACTTGGGAGGTCTCCAAGACTCCCAAGTGTGTGGGAGCTTCCCCCAAGACTCACACACGCGTGAGAGCATCTTGGAGGAAGATGGCTCCTTGAGAGAATAAGAGGATGCCATATGGCATCCCTTATCCTCTTGAAGGTGTGAGTGGGATTGCCACCTCACCACTTGTCCTCTCACACATGTGTGAGAGCACAAGTGGATAAGGTGAGGATTGAGAGGGAATGGGAGGATGACACTTATCATCCTCACACTTCCTCTCCCTTGCAAGTGGCATGGGAGGAGGAAGGAGAAGGTGACAAGTGTCACCTTCTCATTCCTCAAGGCCAAATTGATGGCCTATATTATCTCCTCTTGTTGAGGAGTGTGGGGTTCTTGCAATTTTAATTTTCTTGCTATTTTGGAGGAGTTTGGGAGAGTTAGAGGATTTTCTTTAAGGATTGGAAGGCTTGGGAAGGATTGGAGCTCTTCACCAAATGAGCTTCCATTATAGGGCTTTGAAGTTAAGCCTCTTAGACTTGTTTTCTCACTCTTGCTTATTTAATGTGTTGTGTTATAGTTTTGGTTGTTTTATTGTTTGCATTGCTTTTGTTGGGATGGGAGTTATGGTGAGAGCACCTCCAATGGAGGCAATGCTCAACTCGTATGGGTAGGGGAAAGGAACCTCCTTGAGGTCTCTCCCACATTATGTATTTATGCCTTGAGGGCTTTTATTTTGTTGAGAAGGTTATTGAATGGCAAGAGTGCCATGGAGGTTATTTTTGTGATATTGTGAAGAGTGGTGTTTTGGAGATTTTATTTGGCTTGAGGCCATGAGCATGATATTTTATCTTTTGGGAGCCATTTGAAGTTGAGGGGTCCATTCCCTACCCTCATCAACTCATTTTTATGAGTTGAGTTTTGTGTTAAACCTATGGGCTATTTTTGTGTTATTGTGATTGATTTATGTTGTGGAGTGTTCAACCTATGTGAATCCCTACCTCCCTAGCTCGGGGGTGACCCACTTGCAGGTCTACAGTAGGGAGGAGAGATTTTTTGTAGTGGCTGGAATGTCCTCTCTTTGTTGTGTATCATGATCACATGGGAAATGCAGGCATGACATTTGGTATCAGAGCCTAAGTTTAAACACTAGGCTTGTTTGGGCACATTATTATTTCCACAACTTAGACTGATTTGTGGTTACCTCATTTTTGTAGGATGCCTCCCCGACGAGTTTGGCGAGCATGGCCTGCTGCACTCCATCCCTCGAGGTTCACAGTGACTCTTTAGCTGAGGTTCAAGCACAACCAGTTCCATAGGTATCGCAGGCACCATCGGCCCTACCAGATATTGGGCCACAACTATTACAGGCCTTACAGGTAGTTTTAGATAGGCTTCCACTGGCCGTAGCAGAGCCGTATGTAGAGCCACGTGTTGAGCCCCATGAGGATCTGCGAGAGGAACCACGCGTTGAGCCATGAGCTGAGTCCCGTGTTGAGCCACGTGTGGAGCCCTATGTTGAGCCGCGAGGGGTACCACGTGTGGAGCCTTATGTCGAGTTGCCAGAGACAGAGGAGGTTGGTTCGGCTGACAGGGCCCATAGTAGGAGCCCTTCACGTCATGCTAGGCATGACGAGGCAGTACGAGTAGAGCACTTTGGTCATAGGCCTTATGACTACTATACAGATGAGCCTATCAGGAGGCTTAGAGACAGAGGAGACCCCATTAGGGATATATTGAGGTTGAACCCTCCTACATTTGTCAGGAGCACAGAGGGATCCAAGGCAGAGGCCTGGCTTATCAGTTTAGACAGATGCTTCGCGTTGCATCCTTACGAGGCAACACGAAGGCCAGTTTGGCAGTACACTTGTTGCGAGATGCAGCAGCTACCTGGTGGCGCACTGAGGAGTGCAAGCGCCACCTTTCTTTAGACACCCTCACATGGGAGACCTTCATTGAGCGCTTCAATGCATGCTATTTATTAGACCATTATAGACAGCATCATATAGACGAGTTCCATGACCTTCAGCAGAGGGGACTTATAGTGGCTCAATATGAGGGTAGGTTTATAGAGTTATCCAGATATGCGAAGTATCTCCATGATGACAAACTCCTAGTGCATAAGTTTATCAGAGGACTGAACCACAGTATAGCATGGCCTATTCGGATGGCAGACCCCCAGACTTTGAGTGATGTTGCCGAGAAGGCATACATCACTGAGGAGATTCAGGGACGAGGGCAGGGTTCACACCCTCAGTTTCAGGATCGTGGATAGCAGTAGCATTAGCAGAGTTTCTATAGACCATCACATCCATCTCATAGGGGAGGATTCTGTTCCGCACCCTTACCTCCTAGGCCCCCAAAGCAGCAGCAGCAGAGCTAGAACACAACAAAGGTCACATGGGGGACATAATAGAGGTTGGCAACAGCAAGGACCACCTGCGGGACCCACGAGGTCGTAGCAGTCTTATAGGGGCTCACAGGGGTCTACTGGTAGATCAGGGCAGTAGCAGTTGAGTAGGACTCAGACTACATAGGTACAGGCTAGGGGCCCTTGTTATGTTTGTGGTGGAGCAGGACACCCAGCTAGAGAGTGTCCATAGGGTTTTATAGCAGAGGGACAACCTCGTGCAGGAGGATCTAAGCAGACTGTTGGTGATGTGGGTAGATCCCACCGTATGTTCACGGCGATTGATAGCCGCCAGGCTAATTTTCAGGTGTCAGTGATTGAGACATTAGGTATGATTGGGGCAACCCCATTTCTATTCTCTTTGATTCTGGTGCTACTGATTCATTCATATCTCCATCATTAGTGGAGCGTTGCAGGCTGGTGGCCTCTAGGTAGGGTGATAGGTGGGTGGTTGAGTTGGCCTCTGGGGCCAAACTGATAGTAGATGCCTTAGTCCACGATTGTGAGGTTGCTTTGGGACCCTTTACCACAGTATGCAACCTTAGAGTCATGACATTAGGATCCTATGATGTGGTGTTGGGCATGGATTGGCTTGTGGCTCATCGTGCCAAGCTAGATTGTCGATGAAAGGTGATCAGCTGTTTAGACAATCATGACACATCAGTTGAGATTGTAGGCATGTAGAAGCCCACAATAGTGTGTATGATATCTGCTCAGCAGCTTAAGCACTGCATGTGGAAGGGATGCCAGATGTTTGCCATCATAGTGAGTGACAGATCAAATGACGAGCCTGAGGCATCTTTGGATGATCATCCCATCCTTAGAGATTTTGCTGATGTGTTTCTAGCAGAGTTACTAGGGATGCCACCCTAACATGAGGTAGACTTTCACATAGACTTAGTGCTGGGTGCCGAGCCAGTGTCTCGTGCACTCTATAGGATGACCACACATGAGCTCATTGAGCTCAAGTTACAGTTGGAGGACTTGTTCGAGAAGGGGCACAGTTGACCGAGCGTTTCACCTTGGGGTGCTCCTGTCATCTTCATGAAGAAGAAGGATGGGTCTCTTCATTTGTGCATGGACTACAAGAAGTTAAATAAGGTGACAGTGAAGAACCGTTATCCTCTGCCTAGGATCGACGATCTTTTTGATCAGATGCAGGGAGCCAGGGTATTCTCTAAGATAGACCTGAAGTCTGGGTATCATCAGCTATGTATCACAAAGGCAGATATCCATAAGACCACCTTCCGGATTCGTTATGGCCACTATGAGTTCACAGTCATTCCCTTCAGCTTGACGAACGCCCCTACAGTGTTCATGAGTCTCATGAACGGGGTGTTCCATACCTATTTAGATCAGTTCATAATCATTTTCCTCAATGAAAATTTGATCTATTCACGGACCGAGGAGGAGCACCTTCGTTAGGTTCTATAGTGTTTGCGAGAGTAGAATCTTTATGGGAACTTGGTGAAGTGTGCATTTTTTAGGATAGAGGTTCAGTACCTGGGGCATATCCTATCGGGCGATGGAATCTTAGTAGATCCATCGAAGATTAGGGCTATCAGGGATTGGCCAGCACCCACTAGTGTGACAAAGGTTAGGAGTTTTATGGGGTTAGCTGGTTATTACTATAGCTTTGTTGAGGGTTTTTCTTAGATTGCGCACCCCATCACTTCCCTTTAGCGGAAAAGGAAGAGCTTTCTATGGACTGAGCAGTGTGAGAGGGCCTTCGGGGTCCTCAAGGAGCATCTTACCAGCGCTCCTATTTTAGCGGTTCCTGATCCTGCAATAGATTTTATGGTTTGCACGGATGCATCATTTGAGGGATTGGGAGCTGTACTTATGCAGGGTGGTAGAGCGATCACGTATGAGTCGTGAAAGCTCAAGACCCATGAGCTAAACTACCCCATGCACGAGTTGGAGTTAGCGGTAGTAGTTCATGCTCTAGTCCGTTGGAGACATTTTTTGTTGGGTCGTCGCTTTGAGCTCCATTCAGATCATCACAACCTTCAGTATATCTTTACACAGCCAAATTTGAATGCCCGTTAGCGGCGTTGGATGGAGTTCCTCTGCAAGTATGACTTTGATGTCCACTATATCAAAGGGAAGGAGAACATGGTTGCTGACGTATTGAGTCGGAGGCGCCATGAGCTCTTGACCTTGACTTTGAGTGTGGACTTGAGAGGATGTATTATTCAGCATCTGCCAGAGGATGAGTGGTTTCTTGAGGTGCAGTAGGAGATCAGTTCATAGAGGGCCCTTGTGGGCAAGTTTGTAGGGTATTCACTTGAGGCAGATGGGTTACTTCATCATCGACAGTGCATCTATGTACCCCGCGCAGGTGACCTACGCACTGTAGTGTTATCAGAGGCTCACAGAGCACCATATGCAGCACATCCAGGGGTGAAGAAGATGCATGCTGACCTATGATAGCTGTACCATTGGGCGGGTATGAGACGAGACATAGCAGAGTTTGTTGCTTTATGCCTTGAGTGCCAGAGGGTCAAGGTCGAGCATTAGCATCCAGCAGGTCTTCTATACCCAAATGATATACCTGAGTGGAAATGGGACACCATTTCCATGGATTTCATTGTTGGTCTTCTTATGTCTTCACATCGCCATGATTCCATCATGGTGACAGTCGACAAGTTGACCAAGGTAGCGCACTTCTCACCTGTACTCACGACGTACAATGCGCCAGCAGTGGCAAGGGTATTCTTAGATGATATTGTGAGATTACATGGATTACCTTGCCGCATTATTTCAGACAGAGATTCTATATTCACTTTAGCATTCTAGAGAGCCTTGTAGCAGGCGTTGGGCACACAGCTCAACTTTAGCTCAGCTTATCATTCCGAGACAGATGGGCAGACAGAGCAGGTGAATCAGGTGTTGGAGGACATGCTTCAGATGTATGTTATGGACCATCAGTCTAGATGGGAGGAGTATCTGTATTTGGTTGAGTTTGCCTACAATAATGGGCATCACAACTCGTTAGGTATGCCTCCCTTTTAGGCTTTATACGACAGACCTTGCAGGACACCATTGAGTTGGGATCGGATAGAGGACAGAGTTGCCATTGGTCTAGAGCTAGTTTAGGCTATGGAGCAGCAGGTCACACTGATTATACAGAGGTTACAAGAGGCACAAGACAGGCAGAAGAAGTATGTCGATGCTAAGAGGATTGATCAGAGCTTCTCAGTGGGTGACAGGGTATTCCTTAGAGTGTGGCCACACAAGAGTCATATATGTTATGGAAAGGGCTCTAAACTCGTACCATGGTTTGTAGGACCCTCTGAGATTTTAGAGTAGATAGGACTAGTTGCCTATCATCTAGCATTGCCACCTAGGCTATCACGTATCCACGATGTCTTTCATATTTATGTTTTAAGGCGATATATATCTGATTTATCTCACGTGCTGGACTGGAGTGCTTTACATGTAGAGGCGGATGGGCAATTGGCTTTGGAGCCAATTTGCATATTGGCTCATTGGACACTGGGCCTTCGAGGTCAAGAGCTAGACTAGGTTAGGGTCCAGTGGGATTGTTATGATGAGGTCACAGTGACTTGGGAGGATGCAGCTAGTTTGAGGGCACTCTATCCTCACCTTTTTGATGACTTCCAGGAGGAAGTTTAGTCTTAGGGGGGAGGATGTGAGGCTGATTATTTTACCTCCCTTATTTTGATTGTTATGCATTCGGTTGATGACATTATCAGACGTTTAGTGACTATGTTACATTATGCAGACTTGATTTTTATCTCCTGATTATGATAGGACATTGATTAGACATATGTGATTCGATTTGATCTGATTTGGTGCTATTTGGTGATTCGACATATGAGATATATATGTGATGATGTTTGTGATGAGATTCTAGTTATTTATGTGATGTGGACTATTTGACATAAGATTGAAAAATGCAGTTTAATTTAGAATTATGTATTGATGATTATTGTTGTATGCGATGGCATGAATTTAATTCCAGTTGCTTCCGCTATGATTTCTCATGATATGATTGACACTTGATCAAGATGTGTAGGTTTTACATTCCCTAGCCATGGGAAATTGGAGGTAGAATTCACACTATGTTATCCCCTGTAAAACTGATCCATTCCCAAGAGGGATAAGGATCACATTTGAATTCAAATGTTGATTTAAGTACTTGATTTAATTTTATTATTTTGGCCTTAGTACCCCTTGTCTATTTAATTAATAATAAGTGTTGTATAATTTTACATGATTTACACCACTTGGTATTTATTTATTTTGAGGCTATTTAAATGTGGATTTCTAACCCCCTTTGTGAACCCTAGTGTCCCTAAAGTTACCCTAGGTGGTTACCTTTGAGTCTAGGGTCAACTTGGACTATCTAACCCTAGTTTTGACTCACGTTTGGTCACTCTAAACCATGGTTTAGTAAAAGTGACGAAAATTTGAATTAAGGGAAGGTGGGAGATGAGTCATGCCTTGGGAAAGACTCATCTCCCTTCCCAATGTTTGGGAACCCTTTCCCAAGGAAGACTTGGGAGGTCTCCAAGACTCCCAAGTGTGTGGGAGCTTCCCCCAAGACTCTCACACACGTGTGAGAGCATCTTGGAGGAAGATGGCTCCTTGAGAGAATAAGAGGATGCCATATGGCATCCCTTATCCTCTTGAAGGTGTGAGTGGATTGCCACCTCACCACTTGTCCTCTCACATGTGTGAGAGCACAAGTGGATAAGGTGAGGATTGAGAGGGAATGGGAGGATGACACTTGTCATCCTCACACTTCCTCTCCCTTGCAAGTGGCATGGGAGGAGGAAGGAGAAGGTGAAAAGTGTCACCTTCTCATTCCTCAAGGCCAAATTGATGGCCTATATTATCTCCTCTTGTTGAGGAGTGTGGGGTTCTTGCAATTTTAATTTTCTTGCTATTTTGGAGGAGTTTGGGAGAGTTAGAGGATTTTATTTAAGGATTGGAAGGCTTGGGAATGCTTGGAGCTCTTCACCAAATGAGCTTCCATTATAGGGCTTTGAAGGTAAGCCTCTTAGAATTGTTTTCTCACTCTTGCTTATTTAATGTGTTGTGTTATAGTTTTGGTTGTTTTATTGTTTGCATTGCTTTTGTTGGGATGGGAGTTATGGTGAGAGCACCTCCAATGGAGGTAATGCTCAACTTGTATGGGTAGGGGAATGGAACCTCCTTGAGGTCTCTCCCACATTATGTATTTATGCCTTAAGGGCTTTTATTTTGTTGAGAAGGTTATTGAATGGCAAGAGTGCCATGGAGGTTATTTTTGTGATATTGTGAAGAGTGGTGTTTTGGAGATTTTATTTGGCTTGAGGCCATGAGCATGATATTTTATCTTTTGGGAGCCCTTTGAAGTTGAGGGGTTCATTCCCTACCCTCATCAACTCATTTTTATGAGTTGAGTTTTGTGTTAAACCTATGGGCTATTTTTGTGTTATTGTGATTGATTTATGTTGTGGAGTGTTCAACCTATGTGAATCCCTACCTCCATAGCTCGGGGGTGACCCACTTGCGGGTCTATGGTAGGGAGGAGAGCTTTTTGTAGTGGCTGGAATGTCCTCTCTTTGTTGTGTGTCGTGACCACATGGGAAATGTGGGCATGACAAGTGGATACCATCAGATCAGGATCAGAGAAGGAGATGAATGGAAAACTACATTTAAGACAAATGAAAGATTGTATGAGTGGTTAGTGATGCCTTTTGACTGATTATTAATGCACTGAGTACTTTCGTGAGGTTGATGAATGAAGTTTTGAAGAAATTCTTGTGTAAGTTTGTTATTGCATACTTGGATGATATTCTAATTTTTAGTAAGACAAAAGAACATTTGTGGCACCTTAGACAAGTATTGCAAAGACTGAGAGAAAAAAATTTGCTAATAAACATCAAGAAATGTAGTTTCATGAAGGAAGAACTGGTATACTTGGGATTTGTGATTTGTGTGTGTTGGTGCCTACATGAACATTCAGGTTTCAAACATTTAAATCTGTAGGCCCCTTCTTAAAAATCCAAAAAATCTAAGTCCCTCGGCCTCATTTTATGCATATAGGGCTTGTATATGCATTCTGTACATGCAAAAGGTGGGGCCCGATGCACATACAAAGGCGATTGTATCTCAAATATACAAGTCGCATGTACAGGGGTTTCATCGGCGTGACAAAGGTCATCGGCGACTGAGTTCAAGCTCTTCCCGACAATTGATGAAATGTGCAAGGGAAAATGCATATCGCCATAACAATAGCCATCGATGGCTTAGTTTTAGGTCTTTCTGATGGGCCGACAAGCGGGACAAGGAAATGGCATATACAAAGGTTATATGCAAATGAAATGTACATTGGCGAGCATAGAAGGGTTTCATCGGCGAGAGGATATGTATCGGTAGCTCAAAAAATTGTCTCCTCGATGACCGATGCATATACAAAGGAGAATGTATATTGGCAGGCGCGAAGGTGAATGTATATCCGATATACATTCAAAACATGCAAAAGGCACATACAAAGAAAAGATACGTGCAAGGTAAGAATCAATGGTGGGCCTGCGTAGTTGTATATTGCACAATGTATGTTTGATATACAAAGGGGGAGATACAATTGGTGGGGTCCACCAATTGTATGATTGAACATACAAGGTCGTTATACGAAGGAAAAACATACAATCTAGACTCGAAGAAGAAATCAAATGCAGTGGATAAGTGTTTGAGGTCCGCGGCTTGTATATGCCGATATACAATGAAATATACAATGGAAAAGATACAAAGGCCAGATTTCAGAGTTGTTCCAGTATGCTTCATAAAGGTTTGGAATCTGCGGATTGTATGTATGTTGCGTTTGTAGATGCAACATATAATGTGATATACAAAGGGTAAAAGTACAAGCTGGATGTGATTAGGAAGTTAAAAACAAAAAAGTCTTTGTATATTTGGTGCTTGTAAGTTTGCAATGTACAAGCCGATATACATTGATACAAAGGAGTTAGATACAAGGCTCAGACCCGAATGTGATTTCAAAATTGATTCATGGTGTTTTGGGGTCCGCCTTGTATGCGGGCGGTTGCATGTATATGCGGTTGCATATACAAAGGGAAAATTGGGCAAAAAGGCAAAATGAATGAGGGAAAAGTCAGCGATGGCAAGGAGACGCCTACGTGGCATGATTCTATTGGTTGTTGACTTTTCAAGCGATTTGAGGCCGCGGATCTTAGCGATAGGGAGATGATCGATGGCCATGTTTTAAAACTTCAGCGAAGGATTTTCCCATGTATCTATAGTTACATTCCAGGCGAGAAAATTTCTAAGCACATAGCTGCTGCGTTTCCAAGGCTGCGGGTAGGTTGGCCATTAATGACAAAGGAATTGTAGAGGTATGGTCTGATTGACAAGCCAGCTACCAAATTTGTAAGAAAAATCTTCAAACGGATGCACATTTTCTAATCTTACCTACTCTTCCTTCTTCTTCTTCATGCTGCATTGAATGTTTTGGGCACCATTCTTATGGTGCGCTGTATCTGGTGGATTTTTGAAATGCCATGTAATCAGTGCTGAGTATACATTCTTGGTATATATCAGAACTGTGTCACTCATTCATGGTTATTGAAGACTTGGGCAAATTGTTTTGGAAAATAACGAAGAACAAAGACTTTCTTGGCTGTTCTGTCTCTTTTTGGATTTTATGTGTGGCATTTTGAATGTACCTTGCACAAATTTTTAGTTTCAGTGTTGTTTTATATAAAAAATGCACTCTTGTATGCATTTAGTTGCTTGTTTCCATTTTCTGTATGCATAGCTTCTTTTGAATCTGGTTGCTAAGGGTTTCTTAGATTCTTGAATATAGACCTTCTATATTACATGCTTGATTTGTGACTTCCATTCAAGGAGTGGATTAAATTGTTTTAGGTCAAGTATGGAGAAGAATGTATGTCAGCAGGGATATTTGTAAGGAGAGGTAGCTAAATACTCAGTCTTGGGTGGTGTTTGTAAAGAAAGCATCAATCTGACCCCTTGAAACTTGAATGCCAGTGCAAATCATTCATTTGTATATGTCTAGTTGACTCCTTGCCCTGAGATAGGCACCAGTCTGCTTCCTATGTAGTAGTTATGATCCAAAACCCCCTGTCTTACATCCAAAACTTAAATACAAATCATTTCATAATTCTAACCTGTTAGTTGTAGGAGTAGGAACAGGACCCCTGCATGCTCTCATACCCAACCAGTTAGATATGTCCAAGAATGTTGTCAGCCTTGTGATCTATCGTGCATGTCTTGGTCCACACATGAGAGTATTCTGCCTATTGTTGTAAAGCTAAATCTTTCTGTCATTGGGTGAGTCAAGGTGAAATCTTTAGCTATAGGGATACCCCCCTTGGTGCGGTAGAACTAGAAGTGAAGGGGAGGCAGCTCACACAACCTTCTGTATTAGTTGGCCGAATCTACTTGTGCATTGGAATTGGCAATCCTAATGCAGATTCGGGAGAACTCCAACACTGTGGAAGGATTGAAGATGGACCTTGAGAAAGTTAGAGCAATTGTTGAGTGGCCAACACCTGAGAGTATTGGAGAAGTTAGATCATTTCATGGATTAGCTAGTTTCTACCAGAAGTTCATTAGAAATTTTAGTTCATCATGTGCACTGATGACAGAGACAATGAGAGGTGACAGAAAGGACTTCAAGTGGACATCAGGAGAAAATAAAAGTTTTGGATTGTTGAAGCAGAAAGTCATAGAGCAACCTGATGGGTCTAGTTATTGGCTAATTTTCTTATGTTTTTATGCAAATTCTTAGACATTCTTAGACATTTGTCCTATACATATTCCTACACTTTGTTATCTTTTATGTTCATTATGTAGACCTAAACCTAATTATTAAGTATATGGAATTTGGTTTTAATATGATAAATTTTGCATGATTATGTGTGGTAATGTATGGTTGTTAGTATTTGTAACATCAGAAAATGTCCCCTTGGGGGCTTTTCCCTCATAAGGTTTAGCTCCCGAGTCTTTAGCATGCATTTAGGACATCTTAGTTCATATTTTGGCATCCTGATGGAATGAGGCCTAGGTTTCATGGCAAAGTGGACCTAGGACGACCCCTTGACCTTAACCCTACCCAAAATAGGGGGAGAGGACTTGGGCGCCCGCGCCCTAGTCCTACCCTATTGTGGGTCTGGCCCAAAATTTAAGTGTCAGTTTATGACCGTTATTTGGTTCCTTTTGCCGACACGGTAAGTTTTGATTTTTGAAATCTTGGCGGGAGTTCTTGTAGTTGCATATAAAAGCATGTTTAGCAATTCATTTGTAAATTAGATGGAAATTGTGATGTTTAAGTGTTCTTAAGGTGATTCAAGGCTTTCATTGTGTTGCAAGACTAGACTTGTGTGTTTTGTGTGTTGATATTTGCAGATTTGAGCATCAATTTCCTCATGGAATGAAGAGCATCTTCCTCCCATGAGAGCTTCACTACAAGGTGACATAATATTGTGTTTTCATCATTGATTCCTTTAGTTTTTGCCTCTGCCTCACAAGGGCACACACTCTTTATCTGACAATGGTGTTCAGAGACTTAAGTGTCCTCCGAGGCTTGACTGAGGCAAGCCTCTAAACACCACAACCCCCAAACCAAGTCTTGTGATTGCAGGTTATAGATGTTGCATTTGGGAAAAGTGGAGTTGTAGGAAGAATGGGCAGGCATCAAGGATTTAAGATTTGAAGAAAAGCAGGACACAGGAGCACTTCCAGGACTTGGGTGCTCACTCTAGTGTCCTCCACGTCTGAGTTTCAGGAAATAAAAGTTATAGGGCTGATCAATGTCGCAAGGAGGTCCGGATCCCATGAAGAAATTGGTACCTTGGACTTCGGCACCCACTCCAGTGTCCCTGACTATTTCTCTTTGGAACCCTAAAAATAGGTACTCTGTGATTTGGTATTTTACTCCTGTCTGCACGAGCTTTTTCTATTATTCGTCAATTTGTTGCCATATTTGCATAATTAGGGTTTTAATGGTCAATTGGGCATAAGAGAAGGAAAATTGATAATTAAATTTCCTAATCCAAGTTTCCCTACATTTGCAAGCGACCTAGGGTATGATAGTGCTCGTCACTCGACCCTAGATCCTTGAATGTATAGTGGAGAGGCGGATTTAAACATCTAAAATCTAGAACATTAACAAATCCAATTTTCCCCTAAACATTTTGGTGAACCTGTGTTTTTGGACTTAAATTGCAACTTGTTGAGTGTGTGTCTTTAGATTTGGATTGATTTCATTCATTCATATAGTCATTCATTTTATTTCATTGAGAAATTTTTTTAAAAAATTGAAAAATTTGGAAAATACAAAAAATAATGCATTGTTTGACTTACTAAATTGGATCAATTCTTTCTATATTTTCCTAATTCATGATTTTTGCATCAGATCTGATATAAAATATAGAAAAATTGAAAAATTTAGAAATTTGCATTGCATTTTCATTAATAATTTGCTAGGTTTTTGTAGAAATTTTGACAATTTTCATATAACCTAGTAATTCCAAAATCTAGGGTTTGTAGGAAAAATCTTTTCTCATATTTTTCTACTGATTTTAGAGGCTCATTCAAATTAACATTTGGCTATAGTCCTATATTTTAGTGTAAATTTGCATTTATATTTAAAATATTTGCATTTTTGCATAGAAAATTTCAACAAAAACTAGCAATTTTGATGCATTTTCATTAAATTTGCATGGGCATTTTGCATTGTCAAGCTTGAAAATCATTTTCAGATCTAAGAGTATTTAATTACCATCATAAATCAGACTTCATAATATTCACATGGCATTTTGTTCCAAGATCTCAAACCTAGGGCTTCAAAAGAATTGGCCTTATCGACTCTCCAAACTCGCACCGTAGGCATTTTGTGAAAGGTATTTTGGCATTAATTTTCTTTTATCAGGGTAATCATGTTCTTCCCCTCATAAAAACTTCACAACAACCTTTTATCGGGCTCTTGTAGTGAAAACTTTGTAAAAAACTACACATTTTGACTATTTTTGCCCTAGGGTTTGACTTAGTTTGTACTCCAAGTGTGTTGTGACGAATTTTATGGATCGAGGTGACTGATATTATTGATATTATTTTTTGTACCTCCTGAAATTCATTACAACACCCCTTTTGCTAGGTCTTGGAATTGAAAAAGTGTGAAAAATAGCCTATTTTGCTATATTTTCACTAGGGGTTTACCTTAAGTGGCACTAAAAGTGTGTTGTGTTGGGTATTTTGGAACCAAGTGGCTGTTATTACTGATATTATTTGCTGTCAATCATCATTTTCCTCACAACACTCTTTTTTATGCTCTTTTGCATTGAGTTTTGGTGGAAAAAGTGCCTATTTTGACATATTTTCACTATATTTTGACATATTTTCACTATATTTTGACTTGGCATCATCTTAGATTTGCATCAAAAGTGTGTTGTAAAGGATCTTATTTATGTATTGGACTGATATCAGACATATTATTTGCTGCCCCTAATCAATTTCCTTACAACACCTTTGCTTTCATATATTTGCATTAAAAAAGTACAAAAAATCAAGCATTTTAAGATTATTTTTGCATATAGTTTGCACTTGTCTTTTGCATACTCTTGGAAAATTGCTAAAATCTGATTTTGCATTTCATTATGGAATCTTCATGTTATTCATCTCTGAAATCTTTGCATGTGTATATCCTATATTTTGAAAATTTCTCTAATTTCACTAATGAGAATCCTCATATTCTAGAACACATAGCTTATATTAGTGGTATTGACACTTCTATATGTTCTACATATGAGTTGCAATTACTTTTTTATATACATGATTTTAGTAGCTTCACTTTACTCATAGGAGCATATCCTTTGATATTAGAAGATTTAACCAAATTCATCTCTAGGAATACTCATGAGAAAGATGAGAGTGAAAAGCCCTTTTCTACCACAAAGAATGATGATGATGCTGATGTACCTTCCTTTCATCCCACTGCTCTCCCTGGCCAAGATGTAGCATTAGTGGATGAGAAAATGTCTCTCACGTTAAATCCTTTGGGGATGGATATTGGGTGCAATCAAGAGGGAAGCAATGTTAATTCAATAATCGTTAATAGACTTCATAGCAATATTCGTAAAATGATTGTTCGAGGGGCACTTAGTGCACCCTCTTGCTTAAAACTGGTGATTACGGTTCAAGGTGTTCAAAATGTGTTACAAAAACCACACCACAATGTGATTGCTCACACATACAACACCCGTAATAACAAGCAAAGTAACCAAGCACCGCATGTGCCTGTCTCTCTTCCATGTTCTCAATCTATGCTCCCTCCACCACCTCGTCTTACTCGTAAAAGTGGTCAAGAGTATGATCTTGTCAAACAACTTTGTGCTACTCAGGCTAAGATCTCTCTTTGGGATTTGATACAAACATCACCTACATACCATGGAATGCTCCAAGAAGCTTTACAAAAGGTGATTGTGCCACCTGCTATTAAGACAAATGATGTAGCAGCCATATTGGATAGTATGCATGTGACAAAAACAAATATTCTCTTTCAACCATAGGAATTACCGTCAATTGAAGTTCAAAACCAATATGATCCTCTTATAATCTTTGTCACAATAAATAGAACGTTGGTAAAATGAGTTATGATTGACAATGGATTGGCTCTTAACATTTGTAGCATTGACCTACTACATAAAATCAAGGTTGACACATCACAAATCACACCAAATGGCATTAGCATTCGTGGCTTTGATAATGTTGGACGACAATCCATGGGAACTATAACTCTACCTATATAAGTAGGACCCGTGCTTGTGCCTACTCTGATTCATGTCATGCCTTGTTCTTTATCTTACAACATGATTCTTGGTAGACCTTGGATTCATGCATTGGGGGCAATTCCTTCCACCTGGCATCATTCAATCAAATTTATATTCAAAGGTAAACTTCATACTATTCATGCTAATCTTGAACCAGATAACTGTCTACACATTGAAAAACAAAAACCAATTTATAATCATATGAGCTTAAACACTTTATGAGCTGGTTCATCAATGCCTCTAGCCATGAATAATGTTGTGCAAGACTCTCAACCATCGAATGCACTTGTTGGTGATGATTGGGGTTCATTGGATTTTAATCCTTGCAGTATAGGGGAATATAAAATTAATAGCCTTGACACATCAAAAGTGGCATCGATCTCACCGAAGAAATATTTTGAAGCACCTAAGAAACCTAAATTTCCCTTGGTAGAAAATAAAAACAATACCCTCACTTATACTACAAATTATGATACCTACGAGGCCTCCTTACCTTCTTCTAAGGAATTGGACTCTCTATATGGTCGTGGATTTCAAATTTTGTACAAAAATAATGACTATGTAGGTAAGGGATGTGGTGTAAATCAACAAGGAATTAGAATACCTATAGAATCTGCTTCAACACATTACTCAAGTGGCATTGGATGTAATCCTTTTAAAGAAAAGAAAGCTTCTCATCGTCCTAAACTTAATGTTAATTCAACAAGATCAAAACAACATGATATATATCCTAGATATGTAGGTTCTTAACAATGGTGCTACCAGGTAAGTATCTCTAACCCTTTATTTCTCTCGTGATGTGCTTCCCCCGTGATGTGTTATGTGTTGTTTAGGCATCTCGAGATGACCTTAGACTCTCCCGTAAGTTCCGGGATACTAGGAGACCACCTCTATTGTAACCTTCTTCTATTTGTATCATCATTCTTCTATATTGCCTCTCTCTATGATTTTATTGTTGTGTGTTGTGTCTTGCGGACATAGTGTTGCATTTGGTGACTTGGGGGCACCCTCCTAGGTGACTGTCCCTAAGACACCTGTTTCTCCTCTCTTATTTATTATTTCCCTTCCTCTAGTGTTTCCACCTAGCGGGTGGATGACGACAAACATTTATACTGATGCGGATCTAGTGTCCCTTTCGAAAGCAATCAAAAAATGACTTAGTTCCTAACTGACGCTTGGCTAGTGGGAGCACTCGTGCTTTCCTCTTAGTGATGATTTTGATGGTGTTCTATCTCATTTACAAATTATAAACAATAGTGCTGCTCCATGCACTTTATCTACCTTAAATCTCACATACATCAGATTTCATATGCATTGATGTTATTTTTTATCATGATTTCATAGACACTAACATGTTTCTTGTAGGGATGTGTTTATGGGAGCATTTGGTGACTGTAAAGTACATGTCACCTCCGAGGGGCACGGGCTTTGTGAAAGCCAGTGTTCCCTTGTGTGTTTTCTTCCTACCTTAACGTGCTTGATATTGATAACTGATATCAACCACCTTAAGGTGGGAGCATATATAAGGTAAGCTGTCTACTGTAGACATTAGCAATGTGCTTGTCCTCAGGTGTAGACTAGTGCGATGAGTACTTCCTACATCCTGATTGTGTTTGCAATCAATTAATCTATCTTGAAAGCTATTGCATATACCTCCTTTTCACTGTAAGGCATCTCCGTGATGTGGGTGGGGTTGTACACTTTTGAGCTCATACCTCCTTTTCATCGTAAGGTATCTTCATGAAGCAGGTGGGGTTGTATGCCATGCTTCCTTTTCACTATAAGGTGTCTCCGTGACACGGGTGGGGTTGCATTTTCAAAATCCCTCTACGGAGGTGGGGAGCAGTTCTGTGACTAACTCAACCCTTAAGCATTTTTTGGCAATTGTTGTGGCAAATCGCAATCGTTGGTGTGTGCCTGTAATGTGCCTGAGATGTGTTGGACCTAGAGATAGGTACACTCCATCAATTGTTTGCCGTGTCTTCAAAGTGTGTGTTTGGCGTACTTTCTTTCTTTGGCATGTCTGTTGCCCCATATGCATCTTGTATTTTAGGAGGTTTTGCGTGTCTTACTTGCCCCATATATACAAAGACCTGTGCGATGAGTGCTTCACGTATTATGGGAGGTTTGCTTACTTTCCAGTACATGCATTTGCATTTCATATATATAAGAAAAAAAAAGAAAAGAATCATGTCTGTCTTCCATGCATTAATGTGTCTTCTATGCATTCACTGTATTCTTCGTGTTCTATGTGACTGTAACTGTCTTCTTCATGTTTTGCATGCCTGTTACTGTTTTCTAGGTGATTGGAGTGTCTTTTCCATGTTTGGTGTGTTTGTTGTGTTTGTGACCTTACTTTAATGCATGTATTGGCCTTGCATTTATACATACATTAAAGTGGGGGCTAAATGTAACATCAGAAAATGTCCCCTTCAGGGCTTTTCCCTCATAAGGTTTAGCTCCCGGGTCTTTAGCATGCATTTAGGACATCTTAGTTCATATTTTGGCACCCTGATGGAATGAGACCTAGGTTTCATGGCAAAGTGGACCAGGAGGACCCCTTGACCTTTACCCTACCCAAAATAGGGGGGAAGAACTTGGTCAGCCGCACCCTAGTCCTGCCCTATTTTAGGTCTGGCCCAAAATTTAAGTGTCGATTTATGACCATTATTTGGTCCTTTTATCGACACGGTAAGTTTTAATTTTTGAAATCTTGGTGGGAGTGCTTGTATTTGCATATAAAAGCATGTTTAGGCATTCATTTGTAAACTAGATGGCAATTGTGATGTTCAACTGCTCTCAAGGTGATTCAAGGCTTTCATTATGTTACAAGAGCAGACTTGTGTGTTTTGTGTGTTGATATTTGCAGATTTGAGAATCAATTTCTTCATAGAATGAAGAGCATATTCCTCCCATGAGAGCTTCACTACAAGGTGACATAATATTGTGTTTTCATCGTTGATTCCTTTAGGTTTTGCCTCTGCCTCACAAGGGAACTCACTCTTTATCTGACAATGGTGTTCAGAGACTTAAGTGTCCTCCGAGGCTTGATTGAGGCAAGCCTCTAACACCACAACCCCCAAACCAAGTCTTGTGATTTAGTATTTTACTCTTGTCTGGAAGAGATTTTTTTGTTATTCATCAATTTGTTGCCGTATTTGCATAATTAGGGTTTTAATGGTCAATTGGGCATAAGAGAAGGAAAATTGATAATTAAATTCCCTAATCCAAGTTTCCCTACATTTGTAAGTGACCTAGGGTATGATAGTGCTCATCAATCGACCCTAGATCCTTGAATGTATAGTGGAGAGGCGGATTTAAACATCTAAAATCTAGAACATTAACAAATCCAATTTTCCCCTAAACAATATTGTGTGCATGTTTTGTGAACTAACTCTTGTAGTTGAAGAAGGTGGATTGCAGCCTGCAACAACTACAAGGTACAACCCGTAGCCAAAGAGTTCCCAGATAGCAGAGCATGAGAGGTTCCAAACTAAATCACGCACTAAAACTATAGCATGGAGGCACTTGATGAAGATAATCACGCATCATGATAGCAATTAATAAAGACAATTGAAGGAAAAGGATTATGTTGTAGTTAGGAGTTCAACGTGAATGATTCAACTAGTCCATGTTCCTCTATTTCAACAAGAAGTTCCAATTTCATTAGAACTCTTCTTTCTTTCTCTTTCAGTTGTTGTTGTTTGGCATATATCACACTCTGGTTTGTACGGAGTGGTGGCTTATGATTTCAGCTAAGAGACCTTGTTCCAATAAACTCCCCCATGCCTATATGTATGGCTTGGTGGTTGAGGTAGTTTAAGTTTTCAGTTGAAACTTTTAAGTTTGAAGTAGACTGTTCAATTGCAGATATAGGAACCAGATCTTTTTCTAGTTATATGCAGACAATGTTGTTACTTTGATTATGTTTTCATGAATAATATATTTTAGCAAGATCTTATGTGATTCAAAAACGATTGTGCAATGAATGGATTAGAATCAAGTATGATTGTGTAAATCTGAAGAACTAGATTTGAGTTAGAACAGTGGAGACAACCACCTAAGCAAGGGCCTCTCAAGGTAACTATCCCTCACTTCATCTTGTATGTTACTTTATTTCAACAGTCAATTTATAAATGCATTAGATTCTTCAAGATATTCAGCTGTTTTACCCTATTGTACTTTAGAGTGTAGAGTGTTTATTCAGATTATTAATATCTAGTTAAGCTTTAGTGTTCATTCCTTAACAATAATTAGTTACAGTTTTTGTTATACGCACCCATAGAAATAGTACCAACATTACTTTCCTTTCTATCATATAGTTTTGAGTTTTCCTAGCAATTGTAATACTGTATTAAAATGAGTTAGGCAGTTTCAAGGTCTTTGAAAGCACATACAGTGCCAGTGCCATCACAAGCTTACTAGCCCTGGTCGATAATTCAATGAAGGTCTTTTCAAGGGTGATAGTGGACTGTTTAGTTAGGTTGTTCCTCTGAATTGTGTGATTGCCACAAAGTTTACTAGACATAGCAAAGACTCTACACAACCAGTGTTAGCATTATCGGGTTTCAACAAGGTATTTCAAGTGGATTGTGATGCAAGTGGAAATGCAATAGCAGTAGTATTAAGTCAAGAAGGTAGAATAGTAGCATATTTTAGTAAGAAGTTGAATAATGCAAGGAGAAGATATTTAGTTTATGATTAGGAATTTTATGCCATAATTCAAGCTTTGAAGAAGTGGAGACATTATTTCTTGCCTAAGGAATTTGTGTTGTATACAGATCGTTAGGTTTTACAGATTTGAACAGTCAAGGAAAGTTGAATCAGAGACATGAGATGGGTAGAGTTCATGTAGAGTTACACATTTGTACTGAAGCATGGGAGTGGGAAGTCAAACAAAGTTGCAGATGCATTGAGTAGAAGAAGGAATTTGCTGACAAAGATGAGAGTTGAAGTATTAGGTTTTGAAGAATTGAATCACATGTATGAAGAAGATCTTGATTTTGTAGAACCATGGAAAGCATGTAAGGAACCTGTTGTGATAGATAGAAGTAAGTGGTTGGATTATTTCATTCAAGAGGATAAGTTGTTCAAAGGAAATCAGTTGTGTATACCTAGGAGTTTAATGAGAGACAAATTGATCAAGGAGAAACATAGTGGTGGATTAGCAGGATATTTTGGAATTGAAAGGACAGTGGCTTTGGTAAGTGAACATTATTTTTGGCCTCAGATGTATAAGGATGTAAGGAAGTTTGTGCAAAGTTGTAAAGTATGTCAAGTTGCAAAAGGGAGTAGTCAGAATACTGGTTTGTACAAATCTTTGACAGTACCGAAGAGACCTTGGGAAGACATAAGCATGGATTTCATATTAGGATTGCCAAGAACGCAGAGAGGACATGATTCAATATTTGTAGTGGTGGACAAATTTTCAAAGATGGCACATTTCATACCTTGTAAGAAGACAAATGATGCAGTGCATGTTGCTAACCTATTTTTTAGGGAGATTGTGAGATTGCATGGATTACCTAAGAGCATAATTTCAGACAGAGACAAGATTCATTGGATATTTTTGGAGAACATTGTGGAAGAAGATGAAGACAGACCTAAAGTTCAGTTCAACATTTCATCCACAGACAGATGGACAAATAGAAGTGGTAATTAGGAGTTTGGGTAACTTGTTGAGATGTTTAGTAGGAGATAAGGTAGGAAATTGGGATCTAATTCTACCACAAGTAGAGTTTGCATACAATAATTTAGTGAATATGAGTATAGGGAAGATACCTTTTGAGATTGTGATAGGAACTAAACCTAGAGGAGTTGCAAAGTTGAGAGACATTAGTATGGAAAATAAGAGAAGTGCAGCTCAGTAGAGGAATTTGTAGGATATATGGAGACAATGCATAATCAAGTTAAGAAGCATTTGAAAGAAATGAATAGCAAGTTTAAGGAGCAGGCAGATGAGAAGAGGAGACACAAATAATTTTCAGTTAGAGATGAAGTTATGGTATATCTGAGAAAAGAGAGATTTCTAGTTGGAACATACAACAAGTTGAAGATGAATAAGTTTGGACCATGTAGGATACTCAGGAAATTTGATTCAAGAAATGCATATGAAGTGGAGCTACCAGAGACATTGGGTATATCACCTATATTCAACATTGTAGACCTATATCAATATCATGAAAGAGGATCAAGTAACAACATTGAAGAAAGTTTGAAGGTTCAATTACCACAACAACAACCGGAGTAGATAGAAGATATCTTGGACAACAAAGTTGGATGCAGTACTAGAGGCAAGCAATACAAAGAATATTCGGTAAAGTGGAAAGGCAAATCAAAAGAAGATTCAACATGGATTTCTTAGGCTGAATTGGACTGTCTTGGTTTTCCTCTAGCCTCAACAAAGTGAGGGAATCACTTTTTCAACAACCTCAGGTGTCTGATGTAGGAGCATCCCAGAATGTAGAGCAATCTTGCATAAACCAAAAATATTTGCAATCTTTCTTTTCTTTCATTTCCAGTTCAGTTTAGTTAGTTGCTATTTTAACATTTTGTACATTTTGCCACATCTTATTTTTAGAGCTCACAAAGCAGAACTTAGCATCTACATATCATTATCTACATCATATCCAAATTTTAGGTCATTTGGACTTGTCTGCTAAAAGTTATCGCTATTAGAAGATCATTAGTTCTCACATAACATAGCATTCAGGTAGTCAGCTGAAGGAGAAGGTTTGTGGAGCACTTCCATGACTTGTGGAGCTAGATGAAACATGTCCCAAGGCACATAAGGATCAGATAAACATTCCTTGAGGTCCGCACCTTGATTCATGCATTTGTGAAGCATTACTAGATGTTTAGGTTTGACTTATTTGTTTCTACATGTTACATTCCTTAATTGGAGTTTGTAACTTTTCTTGGCCGACACAGAGGACTCTTTGAGCTTGAGGATGATATATATAGATCTCTAGGATGTATTAGAAAAGTACTTAATTAGTTAGATAGTTCTTAGTTCATGAGCATTAGATGTTTTGTGCTTCAAAGCAATATCTGTT
Source organism: Cunninghamia lanceolata (assembly GCA_027924645.1). NCBI lineage: Eukaryota > Viridiplantae > Streptophyta > Pinopsida > Cupressales > Cupressaceae > Cunninghamia > Cunninghamia lanceolata. Next base: position 3,764,076 of record BSBN01000741.1, on the reverse strand, counting down.
GTAACTAGAATTAGGCTAGTGAGCCCTTGTAATTATAGCCCGCACGTGGCTGACATATAAGCATTGTGAATATATGATATATTGAGCATTTGAATCTTCCATTGAATTCTATATTTGTGTTGCTTCCGTTGTGTTTACTCTTGTTGCATGGCCTAGATAGTTCACTCTGTGGACCCTTCGACCGTGACTGCACCAATTATGCTTTAAAATGGATTGATCGTGGGGAAGTCTTTCATTTTTTGGGCATTACCTTTACTTCTAAGCGTCTCTTGTTGCTCTTTGAAAAGCTATTATTTCCAAAATTGATTAGAAATTAGGCTATTGGATCACCACGCCTCTCTCTTTGGCTGGTAAATTCCAAATTTGTTTTGGCTACCACTCATCTTTAGTATTCCTCTTGTTGGGTACCTTCGAAGGCCTCTTATCTAAAAATTGAAAAGTTTCTCAGAGATTTTCCTTGGGCGTCTAGAAATAGATATCAAGGATTTCATCACGTTGCTTGGGAATTTTGTTGTCTTCCCCACAATATTGGTGGTTTGGGATTGCTTTCAATCCATCGTCAAGGCATTGCTTTATATGCTAAATGGATTATCAAGGCTTTAGAAGGGAATGATGCTTGGAAATTTCTTATCAAAAATTATATTCTTTCTAGTGTGCCTTCTAAGTGACCAACTTGGAAAGGTCTTGACCTCTATACTCTTCTCACTATGAGGGAGCCTGTCTAAATTCAAAGCACAATTGTTAGCAAGAGTAGTTGGAAAGCTTATGAGTCTATTAAGCTATGGATTTTCTAGGTGGGAAATGATTTCTACAGTGGTCTTTCAATCAATCAATAGTCTATTTGGTGGTCTTCAATTCTTTTTACTCAAGACCACCCTCTGGCTAAAGCTCCACAAGTTCATGCTTTGAAGTTTTTTAAATGAGGAATTAGATTCCTGCTTGATCTTATTAACAAAGCTACTAAGAATTTTCTTTCTTGGCTAGAAGTCAAGATGAAATTTAGGCTTTCCAATCAAGATCAAGAGACATTCTAGATTGTGATTGATGTCATTCCTCCCCATATGATTCAAAAAATTAGAGTTAGGTCTTTCAATCCCTAGTGGAATGATTGGAAGTGGTATCTTGATATACCATTTTGCAATTATAGACCTTGCAAAGGATATTTATGGATTTTATCTCATCTTCCCATGGTGGATCAGTTTAACTTCTATTGGTAACTCCAATCTTCTCTTGGCACTTGACACCACTATTTCCAATCTATCTGGTTGACCATTCTTAAGCCTAAATTTACTCACTTTGCTTGGTGCATTCTTTACCAAGGCCTTTTGCTTGGTTCTTGTTTGACTCATTTGGGAGTTTTCAATCCCCATCGTCCATTCTACGGACAACTTGAGACTATCAAGAATTGCTTTTGGTTTTGCACTAGATCTCAAGAAGATTGGAATTAGATTCATGATTTCTTTAAGCCCTTTCATCCTAATCCCTTCTCATAGAATATGGTTTTGTTAGGGGACTAGCCTCGTCTCCCATTCAAATATACGCAGATTTGGCATGCTTTCAAGGTGGAAATCCTCTTCATTATTTTGGAAGATAGAAATTCAACTCTCTTTTTAGGTTGTTCAACTGATGTTAATTTCTCTTTATATATTAAAGCAATGATTTTCTCTAATGTGCTTATACATATTCATGTGCAAGCTAGCAAGGTTGCAATTAAAATTGTGCATCTATAGGAGCTTCTTGATCATTGAGGTAATGCACCATGCATTATTTCCAGAGTTCCACCTCCGCCCTCCTCCACTCGTTAAGGTTGTCGACGTGGTCATAGTCAATTTTCTATACGAGATCTTGGATCTTAGTCCCATGACTCTCAACCTCTGGAAAATAAGGATAATACTACTTGCGGTTGGTCTTAGCGTTTTCAGCCATCATTTGCCTCTTCTCATGGGCATGGTGCTCTTGGTTGGCTAGATTATGGTAAGTTTCCTTGCTTGAAGCTCGTAATTTCTCTTGTTTGTGCTCAACAGCGTACAAATGACTCTCCTAAGGAAGAGGGTACTCTCACAAGCTGGGAGCCTATTGATGACTGTTTAGTTCTTGGTGATGTTTGGGGAAACCCAGATGATAAAGACCCCCTTCCTACTTGTGTTGTTTTAGATGCTTAATGTTTTTTATTTGTGAGCTTGGCCCTTCGATATTTGCCATCTTTGTTTCTAGACTATGTCCCATATAGACTTTGTGGTTGTGCCTCTCTACCAATTATCTTTTTTTGTGAATAATGTACTATTATCTTTTTAGTATTTTAAAAAGTAATAAAGATAATATTCATTAAAAAAATTGTTTATAATTTAAATAGAATATTTATGTGAGATTATACTCTTCCTACATGATATAAAGGTGTTAAAAATCCATAAGAGAATGATTTGAAAATTATAATATAAATCATAACATTATGTAGGTCCTTTCTTTGACTTTAATTGTGATATTTTAAAGTATTATGATATTAAAGTAATTCCAAAATTCCTAAAGAAGCTTAATATTTTTATCTCTACAAAAGTAGACCAAATATCCACTCAGGGAACAATTGAAAAATGACATGTGGAGTATTTAACCAAAAATAAATAATTGAAAATCTTTTGGGAGAATAATCTAATGTAAGCATTCCATTATCTTTTAAGATAAAATATTGTTGATAGTGCACTAGGTCAAATCATATGAAAGTAATGTAAGAGCATATTAGAACCGCGTTTCTTGTTTAGAGTCATGTTAAAGTTTTGAGTGCTCAATATGAAAAAGAGGGGAAAATGTTAAAATAACCGAGTTTTTATTATTAAACTAAAAGTGATATATTCTTTGGGGATAAATAAAGATGATCATCATTAATTTTTGGGAAAGACAAGAAAAACTTTATTAATCAAGACAAAAGAGTACAAAGAGCATAAATGGATAAGGACAAAAGTGGTTGGTAGATATTTATGGTTTATTAGATAGAAGTAATCAAATAAAATTAAAGTTTTATATATTAAAATCGAGTTATAACTAATTTAAAATATAATATAAAACTAACACTTTTACAATAGAGAAAAGGATTATTTTTAAGTAGGAGAAAGAAAAAAAAAATTTAAAGAGTTTTCTAGGTAATAAGATTAATATAGATATCTTAAATATATTTATTTAAAAATTGTTGAGAGATATCATTATTTTATTTTATTTACTACATAATATATGGACACATAAATTTTAAATTTTATTTAAGAATTATTTTATTTTATCTATTTTTTAATTTGAATTTTTATTGGGTAATATACTTGTTTTACTTTTGTATGTAACTTTTAATTTTACTTTTGAAAAAACCACCATTCATTATTTTAATAATTCTTTTGTTTTGTTTTTTTATGAGGAAGACATTCCCTATTTGAAATCATCTTCCTCGTTCATCTTGTCATTGTCGGAAAAATGATTTATTAGACCGTTTTTTGTTCATTTTTTTTAGTTTTTCGGGTTCTATCACGGATGTTTTTATTTTATATTCTCATTTATTACGCCGAAGGTGTTCCCTCTGTGAGAGGGATCAGCCCTACGTGGAAATCGATGGCGGAGGGCTCCGAATAAACGTGCAAGATGATTGAAATGATCAAAGCCGTTGGATCTCCTCAAAAAAACGCAGTGCGAGTTATTTGGATCTCGCTGTTTTTCCCTTCTCAGACACTGTTTTTTGGTTCTTGCTTTCTGGGGGTTTATTTTGTTTGGTCATACATTTCATTTCATAAAAGTTCAAGCGGACGCACGCTGATATAAACATTCTTAAAAGTGGTGTATAAAACGTGTGAGCGCAAATGTTGTGGCCCACATTTCAATACCCATCTCCCGCAACTGCTTCTCTATTTTCACTCATCATTTTTAAAGAATAAAATCGAAGAGCATAGGTATACATTTATAATATTACTTAGCTCGTTTCTTGTTGTTATATGGAGCCTAATTAGATTCGGAGGTTAAATTTACCCCACTTTTATTGGCGTGGTTTCCCCTCAAATTATTTAACGGGGTCAAGGGGTAGCGGCCCCAAGACGTCGGGAGTTATTTTTCTATTCGCTGACATAAAAAAAACCCTATTTTGTAACCGACATAAGGCTTGATAAAATCGGCTAAGGGTTAGGGTTTCCGTTGATGTATTGTAGCATTTTGCAGCAGTATTGAGTTGTAAGGATTGCTGGTTGTAATCGGTTTGATTTACTGGATAATAATGTTGGACTCTCTGTTGGTGGATGTAGCCCAAGTTTGGGTGAACCATGTTAAAACTTGTCTCTCGCTGTTATTATTTTTGTGTATTTTCATTCCTCTGTTTAATCTTTATTTGCATTTAATTGATATCTTTTGCATGCAATTCCTAACATTTCTTATTGTAACGGGGAAGTAATAAGTGTCTTCTTTAATTAAGAGTTGTTACCTCTATTTTGTATTTTAAAATTAAATATTCTATTAAATTAAATAACAAATATATATTTTATATAAAATATTTAATTAACTATAATATTAAATATATAGTATTGTATATTAAAAAATATATAAAATTAATAAATATTAAAATGATATTTATAAATATTTAAATTAAAGAGAAAATATATGTAAATATTATATATATAATATTTAACTAACTATAATATTAAATATATAACATTGTAATATATAAATATTAAAAAAATTAAATATATATAAATATTGCAATTAAAAAATTGTATAGAATATAATATATATAGTAATTGTTGGGGGCTTTTTATGGGCGAAGACATAAGGTTTGCTTAACATTGCCTCTCTACTAAGAAACAACTTCTCATTTTTTACTGTGGAAGAATCCGGATGGGCATAGATTCTCACTTTCATTCACCACTTTCATCGCCAATTTCTCCCACTTTCTATTAGGTGTTTCTATGTATTTATCACCAATCTAGCGTTAATTAAACCCTGATACCACCTTTGATGAATGTATGCATTTTACAATACACGCACATTTGAATTGTATCGTAGCCCAATGTATACATCGTCGTCAAATCAAAGAGAGATGGGAGGTAATTATAATCATTTAAACAAGAAGGTTTGTTTTTATATTAAGGAGAAGAATACAGAGATTGTTTTGTAGTGCGATGAAGGTTAAAAGTAGCATGGATTTTTGTCTGGTTTCATTATTTAGAAATGATTGTTCTAGTACTTTGTAGCCATTGAAAACCCACTTCTACCTCTTCTGTCTCTTCTAAACCTATTGAAGAATTCTTCTCATTTGATTCTTTTTGTGTTGGCAACTTTTTATGGATGGTGTATAAGCACTCCAAGCTCTCTAAAATGAATCTAGATCTTACACATTTGGAAATAGATAGATATTTTTGGTTTCAAGTAGAAGTTAAGTATAGTATGGTTCTCAAACAAATGATTGGGCACGACCATAAAGTTTTGGCACCAACAACATCATCATAACACTAACTTGGGATAAGGTAAACCTTGGCTTGACCTCATTTGGAACATTTTGGAGTGGGGTTGGCAAAGGCCCATCTATTTTTACAACAAGTGTGAGTGAAATAATTTAATTTGATATCTAGCGAAATAAATAATCACAGATGTGCTCGAACTCTAAAGATACAAGTAGAATTGCAGAGTCATGTCAAAAGATACACAATATATGGAGTATAACACAAGTTAGTGATGACTCTTATGTACACAACAAATCCAACGTGTTAAGTTGAATCTAAGTACGTCACTCGATCTATCTTCAGGGACAAAAGAGTAGGTATGTAAGTAATATAAATTTAATGGTCGTGCACCCGTATTTAGAGATTTAATTTTTTTTTTATTGTATTTCAATACATTTAATTTATTTTCAATATTAAAATATAATTTATATTATTTAAGTTTTTTATATAAAAAATTAATATATATAAACCATTAAATATAAATATTTATTTTATTTATTTTCAATATTACAATATAATTCTATATTATTTATATGTTTTTATATAAAGCTTAATATATATAAACTATTTAATAGAAATATTTATTGAATTTATTTTCAACATTAAAATCTAATTTTATATTATTTATGTGTTTTAATAAAAAAAAATTAATATATACAAGCTATTTAATAGAAATATTTACTTAATTTATTTTCAATATTAAATATTAATATATATAAGTTATTTAATAGAAATATAAATATTGTTTTGACATCATCTTATAATGATGCAAGACAATACAAGTGATGGGTGCCGCTAGAACCATTCCTTTCTTGTGTTTATCAACTAAAAAACCTAAATTGTGAAAGAAAGAGAGAGAAAGAGGGAGTGGATATATTAGAGAGAGAGAGAGAGAGAGAGAGAGAGAGAGAGAGAGAGAGAGAGAGAGAGAGAGAGAGAGAGAAGTAGCAAGATAGAGATTATTGCAAATAATTATTGATGGCTAATAATATAATCCTAATAACGAGTTAGATAGAGAGAGATCTTTATATAGAGAGATATATTTATATATAGAACAGGAAAGAGAGACAAAGAAGGGAGACAAATAGAGTTAAACAAAGAGAGAGATGAGTAGAGTGAGGAGAGAGAGGGGGATAGAGAGGGATAGAGAGACAATGGGAGATAGATATAGAGATGGAGATTTATAGAGGAATAGAGAAAGAGAGATAGAGTAGGAGAGAAAATGAGAGAATATATATATATATATATATATATATATATAGAGAGAGAGAGAGAGAGAGAGAGAGAGAGAGAGAGAGAGAGAGAGAGAGAGAGAGAGAGAGAGAGAGAGAGAGAGAGAGAGAGAGAGAGAGAGAGAGAGAGAGAGAGAGAGAGAGAGAGAGAGAGAGAGAACATAATTGAGTGGTATATCTATTATATTATCTATTTAAACTATTGAAGTGCTTTTTGGAAGTAGTGAAATTTACAATTATCATAATTACAAAAAATACATTTAAAGGAGGAGATTTGTTGTACAAAACGATTCTTTAAACAATCACATTGAAGAAGATATATAGAGAGACAGGTAGATGGAGAGAGAAATAGAGAGGGACACATATAGAGATATATAGAGAGGGAGATTGATAGAGGTAGTGATATAGAGATATAGAGGTAGAGAGAGGGAGAGATAGAGATATAAGGAGAGGAAGATTGGTAGAGAGAGGAATAAAGAAAGAGATAGAGAAGAGATAAAAAGGGGGAGAGAGAGGTGTAAAAGAGTGAAATAGAGATAGAGGAAGAGAGAATGGGAGAGAGAAAGAGAAAGAGAGAGGATAAAGGGAGAGAGGTGGAGAGAGAGACAGAGATATATAGAGGTATAGAGATAGAGAGATAGAGAGATAGAGAGGGAGAGAGATAGAATATATTTTATTGTGAATACCTTCATCGACACAATTTCCAAGCCCTACACTTATATAGGAAACCTTAAGACATTATCCACATTAGAAAGATTTAAGATTAAATCAAATTTGATTTCGTATGAAGCTTTATACTTAAGAAGGCATATAACAATTCCATCTACAAAAATTAGGTCTCCATGCTTATTGTCCAAGTGGAAACTTGTAATGATTTAGTTATATATTTATTTTTTATATAAAATCTATATTATAGTTATATAAAAGAAAGAGAGAGATGAGTAGAAAGAGAAGAAGAGAGAAGGATATATATATAGAGAGAGAGAGAGGAACCTCCTACAACAAAATAATGAAAATGCACGAAATAATAGAAATAGCAGAACACAGAAGGAATTTATTGATCATAGGCCACTTTGAGGGGGCAAACTCCTTTGAGAAAGCTCAATACAATAAACTCGTGGATGCCTTCATTGGCCTCAACATGTACTTATATACTAAGCCTAAGCTAAACAACTATTACTCCCCATGAATGTGGGATAATACAATATACTCACGAGACAACTTACAAAGCATATGCATCCAACAACAATATACTAACAAAGTAAAGAGAAGGGTTAAACATAGGTTCCTAACATCCCCTCCCTCTTAGAAATGCTTTGTCCTCAAAGCTTAAGATGTGGAAATTATTGCTGAATCTGAAGGAATGGTTCCCATGTAGCATCCTCTGGTTGCATTTCGTGCCACTAAATTAATACCTCTGTGATGGACCTAGAGCGAAGCTGATGAGTGTGCCTGTCGAGGATTGCCTCCGTTCCAAAATGATGGATCCTTTGTTATCCAGTTCTGGTAAAATAGTTTGTGCTCTGATGTTGGTGCTAAGAACTTTCTTTAGACAAGAGACATGAAATACTAGATGAACGCGGGAAGAAGGAGGAAGCTCCAATTTATAAGCAACTGACCCAATCTTCTGAAGAACCTTATATGGCCCATAGAACTTTGGAGCCAGCTTATGACGCCCTTTGAGTTTTAGGGAGGATTGCTTGTATGGCTGTAGATGAAGAAAAACCATATCACCTACTTGAAAAGTGCACTTAGAACGGTGTTGATCGGCTTGTTGTTTCATTTGATTTCTTTCCATGTGAAGATTGTCGTACAAAATGTGAAGAATCTGATCTTGGGTTTAGAGAAGCATGTCAATTGCCTGAACTGGGGAACTGCTAGGGGTGTATGGAAGGAGCATTGGTGGTGCCTGACCATAGACTGCTTCATATGGAGTCATTTTAGATGTAGTGTGGTAGGAGGTATTGTACCACCATTCAACGAGAGGGAGCCACTTTGCCCACTGATGCTGTTGTTCTGAGGTGAAGAAACGAAGATAAGTTTCCAAACATTTGTTGATAACTTCAGTCTGACCATCTATTTGTGGGTGATACCCTAAACTCATCTTTAGTTTGGTGTCAGTGTGGTGAAATAGTTCTGTCTAAAAATGACTGGTGAAAGTTGCATCACGATCTGAGACAATGGAAGAAGGGATTCCATGAAGACGGAAGATCTAGTCCATGAAAATTTGTGCGACTGAGGAGGCAGTATAGGGATGGTTGAGGGCACAAAAATGACTATATTTGGAGAGGTGATCAACCACAACCAAGATCACTGTCTTCCCTCCAAATTTAGGGAGCCCTTCAATGAAATCCATAGAAATATCTATCCAAATCTGTGTAGGGATGGGAAAGGGTTCAAGCAATCTAGAAAAGAGTGTCATTTCACCCTTGTTGCACTGTCAGGTATCACATTCAACCACCATTTGTTGGATTGCCCTTTTCATTCCCTTCCAAAAGAAGTTACACCGTGCCTGCTCATAAGTTTTGAGGAACCCAGAGTGCCATGCCGATGGAGAAACACAGAGTTCATAGAAGACAGCCTGTTGCAGATCTGTGCTCTGGGGAAGCACCATACGACCCTTGTATCTCAGAAAAGCACCATCCCAAGAGTAATGCAGTCCAACATAAGGGTTATTGGCCAACTATTGGATGATTTGAGATAATGAAGAGTCATTGACATATCCCTACTGGATAGATTCCAACCAATTTGGAACAAGCATATAAATAGCTAAAAGAGAAGCTTGGTCATCAAATGTGCGAGAAAGAGCATCCACCACAATATTGTCCTTACCCTTCTTGTAAGTGATCTCATAGTCATAACCCATGAGTTTGCTAACCCATTTCTATTGTGTTGAGGAGGAGACCCGTTGTTCCAGGAAATATTTCAGACTCTGGTGATGAGTTTTGATGCAGAAATGATTCCCTAATAGGTATGACCGCCACTTATGTACTGCATGCAAAATAGCCATCATTTCCTTCTCATATGTAGAGAGTACTAAATTCTTACCTAAAAGGGCTTTGTTGGTGAAAGCAATGGGATGTTCATCTTGAAGGAGAATAGCACCAAGTCCATTGCCACAAGCATCACTCTCAATAGTAAAGGTCTTGGAAAAATCTAGCATAGCTAGAACAGGTGTAGTACACATAGCTTATTTTAGTTTTTCAAATGCACACTCAACAACATGTGTCCATGTAAAAGCATTCTTTTTCAACAGAGCTATTAATGGAGCTACAATCTTCCCGTAATCCTTGACAAACTTGTCGTAGTAGCCAATCAATCCCAAAAAACCATGGAGGCTCTTGTGTGTCTAAGGATGCGGCCAATTTTTCATGGCATATATTTTTTGGCACGATCCACTCGAACCCCTTGGGCTGAAACAATATGCTTGAGATACTCCACTTCCTCCTGCCTAAAAACACATTTAGACTATTTTGTACAGAGACAATGATTAGAGAGAAGTTGCAGTACAAGATCCAGATGCTGGAGATGCTTAGCCCATGTTTTACTATAGATGAGGATATTATCAAAGAAGACCAGAATGAATTTCCGCAAGTAGGGCCAGAATATTTTATTCATTAATGCTTGGAATGTGGAAGGAGCATTAGTGAGGCCAAAAGGCATGACCAAAAACTCATAGTAGCCATCATGTGTGCAGAAAGCTGTTTTAGGGATATCATCCTCATGAACTTGAATTTGGTGAACCTAGAACGAAGATCCAACTTGGAGAAAAAATGAGCACCATGAAGCTCATCAACAACAGGAATCAGAAACTTATCCTTGATTGTGATGTGATTAAGTGCTTGGAAGTCAATGCAGAGGTGCCATGACCCATCTTTTTTTTGGACAAGAAGAACTGGTGAAGAAAAGGAACTGGTATTAGGGTGAATAATACCTTGCTTCAGTAAGTCTCAAACGAGCATCTCAATATCTGTCTTTTGGTGAAATGGGTAGCGGTAGGGCCTGATGTTGGGAGGAACGCTTCTAGGAAGGAGCTGAATATGATGGTCCTCTAGTCATGAAGGTGGCAATCCCACTGGTTTAGCAAAGACACATGCATATCTATCCAAAATTTGTTGTAGATCCGAAGGAGTAGTGGAGACCGCTGATGGTTGCATCTGAATGGAATGGAGCTGAGTGATGACACCATGTGAATTCTTCTTAAGGAGCTTTTCCATGCGATGTGAACTGATGATGCTAAGAGACCTTGGTTGTAAGCCCTTCAATGTGTGTTTTTGCCCATTGTCTGAAAACTGCATCCAAAGTTCAGCAAAATCCCATAAGATGGGTCTAAGTGTGCATAACCATTGGGCGCCCAAAACCACATCACATCTGCCTAAGGGAAAGGGAAACATGTCAGAGCGCAGGTTATAATCTCCAATAGAGATACACACATTGTGACACTTCCCTTTACAAGGTAATGTGCCCCCACTGGAAATCATGACTTCAAAGCTGGAGTAAGGATGGATGAAACAATCAACCTATTTGGCGATCTGAGGGTCAATGAAGTTATGAGTGCTACCAAAATCAATGAGTATTGTAAGAGGAAGCTTCTTGAAGTAACCCTTGACCCGCATGGTTTGTGGGGTGGTGACTCCTACTAAAGCATGGAGAGATATCTCTGGGTGGTCGTCCTGAGAAGGAGGGTCAATAGGCGGCTGCTGAATGTCGACATGATCATCTACTATATCCTGAGCATCTTCATAAACACCAGTTGCAGGTGGAGAATCCAAATCTAAGAGATAGAGCTTTTGCTCAACACATCTATGTCTCCGAGTGAATTTCTCATCACAATTATAACAAAGCCCTTTTTCTCTACGTGCCTGCATCTTTGCTTCAGACAAATGCTTGATAGGAGTTGTTCTAGGAGCTAGCGTGATTGGAGGTCTTTGGGAAACCATATTTCTGAATGGAACAAAAGTGGATTTAGAGTGTTGTTGAGCTATGATCTTGTCCTCTACCAACTTAGCCAACCCTAGGGATTCCATCATTGTGCTGGGATGGAACATTTTAACCTCAGATCAGATTGCATCCTTCAGACCATTGAAAAAACAACTCTTGAAGAATTCATCGGACAATCCCTCTGTGTGATTGGCCAGTTTCTCAAATTCTATTTGATATTCTCTCATAGTGCCAATTTGGTGAAGTTTAGTGAGTGCTCCTGTGAAGTCATCAAAAGCACTAGGGCTAAATCATTGCAAAAATCTGTCCATTTTGGCTCTTCATGAACCTTGATGTACTAATGGAACCATTGAAGGGATTCATGTTCCAAATGAAAGGATGCAAGTGGAACTTTGTTGACATCAAAAGTATTATGCAGACTAAAATATTGTTTTGCCTGGTATATCCATCCAATTAGATCATCACCATTGAAGTGAGGAAAATCAAGCTTAGTCATTGCTGGAAGAAGAGAACCCACCATCTGCAGAAGATTGGCTACCGTCTATTGTTCATGGCTGAATGTTGAAGATTGAGGTTGAGAATTTTTTCATCTAGTACTTGGAGTTTGGTCTTGAGGGATGCGAGTTCATCCTCCATGTTTTTTTCTCTTACACAGATCACAACCATAACCAGGATTTTTTTAATTTTTTTAATTTTAATTTTAATTTTTAATTTTTAATTTTTCTTGAAACGATCTGCAACGGGACCTGCAATGGCTCTGGATATATGCAATATGTGATTATCAGCTAGCAATAGATATGGACCCTAGGTATGTTCGACTTCCTAAGGGTTCAGGGGATTCACTCAGCTACCAATGCTGTCTAATGGCTTGCGTATTGGGGCAGTACCCCTCACTCCATGACACAAGTAAAACTGATAACTGCTTTGCCATAGACAACAGCTCTTGGTTTACCTCACGGATGGGAACTAGTCAATCAGGTAGGGGCCATTGCCTTTTTTGCTGGTAGGTCCTTTTAATGGGCCAGCTACTTCTGCTTTCCTGTGGTACTCCTCACAATGAGTTTTAGGGCTATGCCTAGGCACTTCCCATAGTTAAGCAGATAGGGATTATTCCCTAATCCAAACCTACAATTGAAATGAACAATACAGATGCAAAGAAAAAAGAACTATTGCAATAATCACAGCGCTTGGAGGCCACTACAAAAAAATTGGCAGAAATTCCACCCAGCGAGCCCAAGAAAGCGCTCTAATACCAGATGAGAGAACCTCCTACAACAAAATAATGAAAATACATGAAATAACATAAATAGTAGAACACAGAAAGAATTTATTGATCACAGGCCACTTCGAGGGGGCAACCTCCTTTGAGCAAACTCAATACAATAAACTCGTGGATGCCTTCATTTGCCTCAACACATACTTATATACTAAGTCTAATCTAAACAACTATTACTCCCCATGAATGTGGGATAATACAATATACTCACAGGACGACTTACAAAGCATATGCGTCCAACAACAATATACTAACAAAGTAAAGAGAAGGGTTAAACACAGGTTCCTAACACACACACACACACACAGACATATATATATATATATATATAGAATGTGAGAAAGAGAGACAAAGAGGGGAGAGAAATAGAATTAAATTGTTAGGAAAGGTGTCTCAACCTTGAAACTATAAAAGGTTACTATTCTTCCCAATTTTGGTTTTTTTGAATACCCTTTATCTTGAAGGATGGTTTAGAACTTTCAAAATTTCCAAAAGGGGCTCAAAATAGCAGGGCTTACTATTTTTAGTAAATCTACATTTGAGCTCGGATGGACCCAAAATTTTCCCAAAAGGCATGGAACTACAAAGTAAACATCTTGGGTGAGTTTCGACTCAAGATCATGCCTAGATTGTGTTGGATTTTTTCCCAACTAGATGCTTCCTAGTTATCCCTACAAGGTAGCCATCATTGATCAACAGGATTTCTGGGCCAAGGGCCAATAGTACATGAGATAGACCTTATAAATATCTCCTCTCCTTCTTTAGGGTCTGCAGAACCAAGGGGAGTATTCCCTATTCAACATCCATAAAATATGCTTATGAACTTACTAGGATGTTGACACAAAGAAGATAAATCCTTTCTTATGCAGACCAGAACTATAAAATAAGTGCAAAGGGGCTAGATTTGGGCTTATTCTCAGTTGTGAAATGGAGGATTCTTCTCCTAAAATTACTTCTAATGTCCTAAAGGTTTATATTTGAAGTTTGAATTTGTATTTTATTCTTGGATGCAAGACTGGGACCTTGGGTTATAACCTCAATACAAGACCAGACTGGTGCCTATCTTGGGGCTCGAAGTCAACTAGACGTATACATGTGAATGATTTGCACAAACTCAAAAGAGATTCAAGTTTCAAGGGGTTAGATTGGTGCTTGCCTTACAAACATCACCCAAGAATGAGTATTTAGCAATCTCTACTTACAAATATCCCTGCTGCCATACATTCTTCCTCATACTTAACCTAAAACAGTTTAATCCACTCCTTGAATGGAAATTAGAGATCAAGCATGCAATACATAAATTTATATCCTAGAATCTTAGTAACCCTTAGCAACCAGACTCAAAAGAAGGGATGCATACAACTATGGAGACAAATAGCTAAACACATGCCATGAAGTATTTTTCATATAAAAATGACATGAAACTGAACATATATCCAACATGCATTCAAATGGAACTCATAAACTTACAAAAGAGATAGAACAACCCAAAAAAGCTCTATTTTCATTATTCCTCCCGAAAATTGCCCAAGTCTTTTACCACACAAAAATTGAGTAACACAGTTCTGATATACCCAAAACGTGTACTCAACAATTGATTACAAGGCATTTTCAAAATGCTGCCAGATACATCGCACCATCAAAATGGCACCTAAAACATTCAATGCAGCAGAGAGAAGAAGAAGGGAGCGGTTGAACTCGAGAAATGTGCAACCGACTGGAGATTTTCCTTTAAAAAATGGTAGCTAGCCTATCCATTCAGACCCATACTTCCACAACTTTTCCATTAAAGCCAACCTACCAATTTATGGAAATGCACAATTCACGTGTTTTTGAAGTTCCTTTCATTTGAAAAGATGCAGCAAACATAGAAATTCTTGCTCTAAAAATTTTGAACAAAGGCCATTGATTCATTTTCTCCTGCCGAAATCTGCGGCTTCAATTTGATTGGGCAATCTAGTCAGTCATCGGCCAATGAAAACATGCCACGCAGGTGTCCTTTTGCTCCTTTGACTTTTCGCAGCGTGAAGAAATATTTTACCTTTTTTGTCCATTTTTGCCTTTTCACCCTCGAATCTTTGTATATGAAGTTGTATATACATACAACTACCCCTGGATACGTGTCAGCTCCTAATTGGTCTTCCATCACTATGAATTTGCATCTTCATCGGCCCATCAGAGAAACCTTGGACTTGGCCACCAATAAGCGAAGTCTCACCGATATGCATTTTGTATCTTTTACCTTGTATATGCATCAACACATCGGAGAGAGCTTGGACAGAGTCACCGATGGTCATTGTCACACCGAAGACCATCTTCGTATGTCTCATCAGCCATCGGAGGGACCTTAGCTTGGTTGCCGATAAGCAAGGTCTCAGCGATGACATTTTGTTTGTCCATTTGTATCTCCATCAGCCTATCGGCAGGAACACGAATTGGGTCACCGATGCACTATGTCACACCGATAGAACCTTTGTATGTCTCATTGACCGTTGGAGGGACCCTTAGCTTAGCTGCCAATAGGCAAGGTCTTGATGATGACACTTTGTATGTTCATTTCTATCTCCATCAGCCCGTCGGTGGGAACATGGAATGAGACATCGATGTGCATTGTCTTGGCGATATGAATTTTGTTTCCTCCCTTTGAACTTAACATTTTTTTGTGACGGGAAAAGGAGGTAACACAAGGCAAAGGGGGCCGGTCATTTGACAAGTGCTATGACATGAAATGCATCTTGAGTGACAGATGACCTGCTGTAGACTGTCAACACAGAAATAGAAGATACAATGCAAGAGGCCGAGGGAAAATAATACCTAAGGCATTAAGAGTTTGAGGGAACAAAAATACAGACTTACAGACTCGACTCAAAACCCTAACCTTAGGTGGGCACCACCATTGGCTTCGACTGGGGACACATGCCTCCCGCATGCATGGTGAGAATTCCAGATCTTTGGGATGCAGACCAGGCAAAACGCACAAAAGCAAAACCCTGACCACACAAGATATGTACAGACAATTCACACCTAATTTACAATGTGCACACAAGATATTCATTCATGAGAAATAAGCTTTAGGGAATTTACCGTGCACAGGCAATTCTAGTAGTTCACCATTTAGGGTCTGGAGAAAGTAGGAATCTTCTCCATGAGTATTGTTGATTTGATATGGGCCCATCCATAAGGGCTCAAATTTACCATGCTTTCCCTTATCCTGGCTCTTTGCATTCCAAACAAGGACTAAGTCACTTATCTGAAACTTCCTTTCTATAGCCTTTTTATGAAACAAATATTTTACCTTCTGTTGTTTCTTGATATTTGTCTTATGTGCTTCTCTTCTAATTTCATCTAATGCAACCAGTTGATTTACCCTCTCATTCATTGAGTCCTCAATCTCTTTATCATTTTCTTGTTTGAATGTATAAACTGGCAAGAGATTATTCACAGGTAACTTAGCTGGTGCTCCATACACTAGCTTAAAGGGTGACCTCCCAATTGCTTTCTTCATTATTATCTGGTCAGCCCATAGTGCCATCTTTAGCTTTGAATCCCATGCCCTTTTGTTCTTGTCTACCATCCTTTTGATGATTTTCATAAGGCTTCTGTTACTTGATTTTGCCTGACCATTTCCTTATGGATGATATGGTGATGCATATGACAAATTAATCCCATAGTTGTTGCAGAAATCAATAAACTCACCATATCTGAAACACATGGCATTGTCTGTGACCACTTTGACTGGCACTCCAAATCTGATAATGATGTGCTCCAAAATGAAATCCATCACCACCCTGCTTGTAGCTTTCTTAGTTGGAATGGCTTCAATCCATTTAGTAAAATAGTCAGTAGCGACCAAAATCCAACTATGTCCTCCACTTGATTTTTTTGAAATTTCCCCTATAAAATTAATTCCCCATTCCTAAAATGGAGCCTCCACAATTACAGTTCTAAGGGGTAATGCACCTTCATACTTAATTTTTTCTAAGAACCTTTGATAGGGATCACATTTTCTTACCATCCTTTGTGCATTTGAGAAAAGCATCAGCCACTAATAGCCTGTTCTAAGAGTTTTGTGAGCTGTTACCTTGGTAGTGTAGTGTCCACCACACACTCCTTTGTGCATTACACTTAAAACATCTGTAGCTTGATTTTCATCCACACACCTAAGTAGTACACCATCAGGGCTCTTCCAATATAATTCTCCTTGAATAATGATGTATTTGATAGCGTGTAACTTTAAGGTCCTTTTTTGACTATCACTGAGATGGGAAGAACAATTCAAATTCTACAAATAATACACAATATTCTTGTACCATCCAGATTCTGACATGTTAACAACTTCATCCTGAACTATATTTACCTAGCATGCCTCCAAATTTGATTGTGTCATCATCTTAGCCAAATCCTATTCCCTTACCAATTTTGTAATTTGTATCTCAATGTTGAACTCCTGTAACTTGTTAATCTACCTGCATCTTCTTCCTGTCACTTCCTGCTGAGTGAAAATGTCCTTAACTACTGTATGGGGCACATATGCATTTATCTGAGATCCCACTAAGTATGGCCTGAAGCTTTTGACTGCCCTAACCAATGCGTATGCCTGCTTTTCCATGATATCATATTTCAATTCAGCTGCCTGCAACGACATGCTAAAGAAAGCAATAGGTTGCTCAAAACCATCTTCATTTTTCTGTAATAAACATGCAGCAATAGTGTGAAAAGAGGCAAATGAGAACAACTGAAGTGGCTTAGAAAAATTAGGAGATCTCAACACAGGAGCACCTTTATAGCCTCTTTGATGTTCTGAAATGATCTAGTTGCTTCACTTCCCCATTTGATAATTTCACCCTTTTTCAACATTTTAGAAATATCCTTTGTAATCTCTGCAAAGTTTGGAATGAATCTTCTAACAAAGTTAATCTGCCTAAAGAAAGATTGAATGCCTTTCATTATTTTAGGAATTTGAATTCTGTCAATTGTAGCAACCCTTTTAGGATCAATCCTGACTCCATCCTTGGAAACAATGTGTCCCAATAGTTTTCCTTCTACTACCCCAAAAGTACATTTCTTTGGGTTAAGGGAAATGCCATATTCCAATGCCCTAATAAAAA
This sequence comes from Cunninghamia lanceolata, assembly GCA_027924645.1. Lineage (NCBI taxonomy): Eukaryota > Viridiplantae > Streptophyta > Pinopsida > Cupressales > Cupressaceae > Cunninghamia > Cunninghamia lanceolata. Next base: position 3,746,060 of record BSBN01000741.1, on the reverse strand, counting down.
TTTGTTTTAAATGCATGCAATGTTGCTCCTCCTTTTTTCAATAAGCAGTTAAATCATCCTGATATACAGCCAAAATTGAGTCAATCAATCCTGCAAAAGCAACATCCATAGCCCTCTGAAATGTAGCACCTGCATTTGTTAGTCCAAATGACATTCTTACATATACATAAGTCCCCCATGGAGTGGTGAAGGAAGTCTTGTATTGTTTAGATTCTTTTACCTTCACCTGATTATATCCTGAAAATCCATCCATCATGGATAAAAGCTCACAACTAGTTACCTTCTACAACATAGCCTCCATGTTAGGCAGTTGATAATTATCCTTTAAGGAAGATACATTCAAATTTCTAAAGTCCACACAAAGTCTTATATCACCATTTTTCTTTCTAACCGGGACAAGATTGGACACCCAAGTTAAATGTCTAATAGGCACAATTATTCCAGCCTCCCTAAGCTTTACAAGCTCTTCTTGCATTTTTGGAGCCAAAGTTGGGTTAATAGGTCTTTGTTTCTGTCTGAATGGCTTAGCTTCAGGCTTCAAAGGAATCTCATGTTGGAATAAGTCTTCTCTATAATCTTTTAGGTCCTCATATGACCATGCAAAGACATGCTTATATTTTTTCAATAATGCAATCAACATACTCCTGATGTGTGGCTTGAGTTGTTTGCCAATATGTACCCTTTTGGGGGAATGGCATGTCCCCAAGTTTATCTCCTCCAAACCATCCTTGTTTGTAGGAGATGCCTTCGTAACAAACTGGTCTCTATTGTCAAATGCTCTTTCTAAAGCAACTAGCCCTTTGGGGGTTTTATTTGTTTTAAGTTGAATTACTTATTTCCCCAAAAGAGTTTCTTTTCCATTCACAACTTCTACAAAGTTCTAAAAATCAATCCCCTGGTTCTCATATTCATCTATGTAGTGTAGGAACCTCAACAAATCTCTATCATCATCAAACACCTTCCAACTGCATATATTATCTGGTACTGCAGGTCTCATTTTAACTTCAACATTTGTAACATCAGATAGGGTGACATCATCCGGCCTTATAGCCACATTAGCTAAAAAGTATGGCATGACATTCTTTTATCTTTCTATCTAATTTATTGAAAAAGCATCAAATAATTCAATTGTTTCCCATACAACATGCTTATACTATTTTAACCTTTTATTTTTTGAAGCATATTTATCTCACCTGGGAGACAATTCATTCTGAATCTCCAAACACTTTTAGCATCTTAATCCCATGCTTCAAAGCAACATTTAATCCTAGTAGCAGAGCTTCATATTCTGAAATATTATTTGTGTAGGCAAACTTTAACAGGAAAGAAAATTTTAGAAGCTCACCTGCTGGAGACAAAAACACAATTCCAGCACCAGAACCTTCCTTTGAACAAGCTCCATCAAAATACATTGTCTAGAGACCCTGTCGGTCAAGTTCTTGAATGCAAAAATCTCTCCCTTCGCTTCCTTGATCATCTGAGACAATTCTGAAATTCTCACAATCGGTATCCACAAAATAGCTATGTTCTTCTGAATCTTGATCTTCAACTGTTTTTGGTGACCTCTCTTCTCTGACTAGTTTGACATCTCTACCATTCATTGGGATCACGGCATATGATAAATCTAACTACATACTTCCTCCAATCAATGCTGCCCATCTTCTTGACAACATCATACCATACTATGGCTTTATGTCAACTACTGATATGTTCATTCTATAAGTCTTTTCTAGATATGCTGCTAGCATAAAATCCACATCCTTCATGATTCCTATAACTGGTACCTCCCTAGCATCCATTGCATAGCATTTTCCACATGCCTTATCTATGTTCAATCCAACTTGTTGCATGATAGCCAGAGGCATAATATTTGTTGATGCTCCTGAGTCAAGCATACACTTCTTGATTACTTTTCCATTGATAACAAGGGAGACATAAAACGGTTCAATCTGTGAAGGGCATTTTGTCATTGTCACCCCTAGATAGACTTCTGGAATCTCATCCTCATCAATACATAAGGTTTGTTTCTTACATTGAGTTTCAACATTCTGCTCGGCCTGACAAGCTACTCCTAAAATTAGGGACAATACTTTATTCCTGAATTCTTCAACTTTCATCATCTCCATCAAAGGAACAAAGACCTTTATCTAGGATAAAACCTGAGTTATGTCAAAGGGAGAATAATTTTGTATAACAGTTGTAGCTTGAGCCGTGGTTTTATTCTTATCCTAAGCTGATCTAGCCTTAATCCTTCTGATTGTCATCCATGACATGAGAATTCTTATTTTGATCCTCATTTTGGGGAACTTCATTTTTTGGTCTTTGAGAATCATGACTTGGTTTTTGTTTAGAATTTTTCTTATTATTATTCCATTGTGTCTTATGTGGTTCATCCCCTTTATGATTATGCATTGGTTGATTCACAAAGGTGTCTTCTGGTTGATGTGGATCACCAACCTGAGCCTTACCTCTAATGTTATAATTGCTCTTGACTTGAGCCACTACTGTAGCTGTGAGAACTCTAATCTCTTCATCAGAAGGCCTTCTCAAGTTATTCAGAAAGATGCGTGAGTCCTGAGGATAAGCATAGTTATCTTCATCATCCTCATCACAGGAAATCTACTAGTAGACCCGAGTCACATAATTCGTGCTTTCATCAGCATCATAAGAAGAATACTCCCCATTTGTGAACAACATATTGAAACTATCATCCTTCATACAATGTGGCTCATTGCATTCATCACAGGTGACATCATTATTATACAAAGATTGAGCAATCATAAATTGCGATTGTGAGTGAGGCATTTGACAGATTATGTACCATGGGGTATCATCAACAATGTTAACAGCTTTCTTCAAAGGATCAGGAGTCTCCTTAACATTTTGAGCTCTTTGATTAGTGTTGCTATTTGGGAGAATGGGTTTACCATTATGCCAATTAGTGTTATATGCAATATCATGCAATGATGGTCTCTTCTCTTGTCTTTGGTATACCTGCCTTTCGGGACCTATCCCCTTTTCATTTTTAGCAAGTCTATAACTTAGGTCCTTAACAATAGTTGTCAATTTATCCAATTTCTCTTCGGAAGTAGATGCATTACTTGAGTACTTTGAGACTTATTATTCAGATTTTGTAGAATCTTTACATCATCCCTTCTATTTGTCTTACCAGATGCTTTCCTATTATTTTCAATGTTGGTTGCAATTCTAAAAGCATCCCTGAGGCTAGTAGGACCCTTATCTCTTAACCCATAAGTTGTTTTAGCATCAAAAGCATTTATGTATAGTACCATTCACATTGGTTCATTAAGCCTCATGTGAAGTGGTAATTTGTTCAACACTCTAGTGAACCTAGCATTAAAATCTGCAACATGCTCATTTGACCCCTTAGTAATACTAGTGAATTCATTTATAAAAAAGTTTGGATTAGTTTTATCACCATATTGTTCTTTAAAAATCCTTCTAAAGTCATCCCATGATGAGACACTCTGGTCAGGCAGACTTTTATACCATTCTCTAGCTTCATCAACTAAGGACTGCATAAACAATTTCATAAAAACATCTTCATGTTCAACCTCAAAGTTGTCCATAACATTCTGAAAAGCCTTCAAATGATCTTCCCTTAACACATCATTTTTTCCTGAAAACTTTGGTATCTGAGACCTTACATGTTTATCAATGGGGTTAGGGTAACCAAGAATATCATTAAAAACTAGTTTCCTGAATCTATCCAACTGCATAGGCTGTCTACCAAACTGATTAATATTTGCATTCCTATTAGCATTCTGATTTCTCACATTGTTCAATGGTACCCTAACATTGTTTGTATTTTGTCTCTGATCATTCTGTTGATTCTGAACTTCATTTCTTTTCTAGTTTCTCAGCACATTTGCATTATCAAGGGTGGGAACTGAATCATGTTGAGCAATTTTCAGAGCTTGCACTTTTTGTCTCATATCATCTCTAATCCTCAAAGCCTGCAAATATTCTAATTCAGCCCTCAGGTTCTTGATTTATTTAGCTAATTCTTCATCTTTAGGCATAGAAGAGGATGGTCCCTTTCCATTTTGGTCATCATCATCATCCCTTGGGGACTCAGTTCTTCAAATCTGTCAGGGGAATCTAAGAAAGGGCATTCCTGAAACACCTCTTACCTCATTCTCAATCTATCACCTTGTAGTCTTTCATATATATCTTGAATTTCAGCCTCTGTGTTTGAAAAATAAGGTGCCTACTACACTGAAGATCTGGGATTATCTTGGCTATTATCATTGTTTCTAGGGCTGGGAGAACCTTCTTGACCAGCTTGAATGGTCCCTTTTCTCCTATACATCATTTTTCTAGGTAATTCTTCAAGCAAAGTATTACGCAGGGATCTTATCCCTTGCATACAAATTTCACCTTACAGTTGGGAGATTTGTTTGGAGTCACCACCTACACTAGGAATTAGTTTTTTTAAACCAAGGATCTCACACAAAGCAGTCCCCAACAGAGTCACCAAATCTGTTGGGTTTTTTCCCAACTGGATGCTTCCCAGTTATCCCTACAAGGTAGCCATCATTGATCAACAAGATTTTTGGGCCAGGGGCCAACAATATAGGAGATAGACCCTATAAATATCTCCTCTCCTTCTTTAGGCTCTATAGAACCAAGGGGAGTATTCCCTATTCAACATCCATAAAATATGCTTGTGCACTTACTAGGATGTTGACACAAAGCAGATAAATCCTCTCTTATGCATACCAAAACTGTAAAATAAGTGTGAAGGGGCTAGTTTTGGGCTTATGCTTAGTTGTGAAATGGAGGTTTCTTCTCCTAAAATTACTTATAATGTCCTAAAGGTTTATATTTGAAGTTTGAATTTGTATTTTGTTTTTGGATGCAAGACTAGGACCTTGGGTTATAACCTCAATACAAGACTAGACTGGTGCCTATCTCGGGGATCGGAGTCAACTAGATGTATACATGTGAATGATTTGCACAAACTCAACAGAGATTCAAGTTTCAAGGGGTTGGATTGGTGCTTGCCTTACAAACATCACCCAAGAATGAGTATTTAGCAATCTCTACTTACAAATATCCCTGCTACCATACATTCTTCCTCATACTTAACCTAAAATAGTTTAATCCACTCCTTGAATGGAAATTAGAGATCAAGCATGCAATACATAAATTTATATCCTAGAATTTTAGTAACCCTTAGCAACCATACTCAAAAGAAGGGATGCATACAACTATGGAGATAAATAGCTAAACACATGCCATGAAGCATTTTTCATATAAAAATGACATGAAACTAAACATTTATGCAACATGCATTCAAATGCAACTCATAAACTTATGAAAGAGATAGAACAACCCAAAAAAGCTCTATTTTTGTTATTCCTCCAAAAAATTGCCCAAGTCTTTTACCACACAAAAATTGAGTAACACAGTTCTGATATACCCAAAATGTGTACTCAATAATTAATTACAAGGCATTTTCAAAATGTTTCCAGATACATCACACCATCAAAATGGCACCCAAAACATTCAATGCAGTAGAGAGAAGAAGAAGGGAGCGGTTGAACTCGGGAAGTGTGCAGCCGACTGGAGATTTTCCTTTAAAAAATAGTAGTTGGCATGTCCATTCAGACCCATACTTTCACAAATTTGTCATTAAAGCCAACCTACCAATTTCTAGAAATGCATAGTTCACGTGTTTTTGAAGTTCCTTTCATTTGAAAAGATGCAGTGAACACACAGAAATTCCCTGCTCTAAAAATTTTGAACAAAGGTCGTCGATTCATTTTCTCCTGCCGAAATCTGCGGCTTTAATTTGATTGGGCAATCCAGTCACTAGCTTTGAAAAGTCATTGGCCAATGAAAACGTGCCATGTTTGCTCCTTTGACTTTTCGCAGCGTGAAGATATATTTTACCTTTTTCGCCCATTTTTGCCTTTTCACCCTCAAATCTTTGTATATGAAGTTGTATATACATACAACTACCCCTGGACACGTGTCATCTCCTGATTAGTTCTCCATCATTGTGAATTTGCATCTTCATTGGCCCGTCGGAGAAATCCTGGACTTGGCCGCCGATAAGCGAAGTCTCGCCGATATGCATTTTGTATCTTTTGCCTTGTATATGCATCGGCACATCGGACAGAGCTTGGATAGAGCCACCAACTGTCATTGTCACACCGAAGACCATCTTTGTATATCTCATCAGTCGTCGGAGGGACCCTTAGCTTGGCTGCCGATAAGCAAGGTCTCAGCGATGACATTTTGTTTGTCCATTTGTATCTCCATCGACCTATCAGTGGGAACACGAATTGGGCCGCCAATGCACTGTGTCACACCGATAGAACCTTTGTATGTCTCATCGGCCGTCAGAGGGACCCTTAGCTTGGTTTCCGATAGGCAAGGTCTCGGTGATGACACTTTGTATGTTCATTTGTATCTCCATCGGCCTGTCGGCAAGAACACGGAATGAGACACCGATGTGCATTGTCTTGGTGATATGACTTTTGTTTCCTCCCTTTGAACTTAACATTTTTTTTGTGACAGGAATAGGAGGTAACACAAGGCAAAGGGGATTGATCATTCAACGAGCGCTATGACATGAAATGCATCTTGAGTGACAGATGACCTACTGCAGACGGTCAATGCAGAAATAGAAGATACAATGCAGGAGGCCGAGGGAAAATAAAACCTAAGGCATTAAGAGTTTGAGGGAACAAAAATATAGGCTTGTAGACTCGACTCAAAACCCTAACCCTAGGTGGGCACCACCAGATTGCAAGATATTAAAGTTTCTAGTTTTTGAAACTCCTGGAAAAAGTTTCGAACTCAGATTTGAGGCACTTAAAGGTCCCTAAATGCCTCGAAAGTTGTCATAACTAGTGAAGTAGGTTATATCTTGATAGATTTATTCATGAGATTTCTGACACATTTAACGGTTCATCAATTGGACACCTAGATGTAAAGTTATGACCTCTGGAAGTTGGGCTTCCCATTTTAGGAAATGTGAAAATGTGTTGGACACTTAAAAGAGCTGTAAAGGGGAGAGTTACACATGCTGGTGTGTGATTTGGCACATCACAAGGCATCTTTGATTGGAGATAATTGGGGTGCCACTTTTGGGTGGTTTTGGCTCATGGTTTTGTAAGTACCGTTGGCAGTTTACTATATTGTATCTCTTATATATTAGGATCTTGAGATGGAGGTTGTGTGACAGAGTCTTATAGATGTTGAGTTGCCTTGAGATTTCTAGTTGGTTATAATCCTATGAAAGCTTGCTCTGCAAGTATATTGTAATCTTCTTGATTCTTGAATAATATATTGGGCGGCTTTGGAGTGTGCAGTTTTCGAGCCCGAAAGGGTTTCCCCACGTAATTACTGTGTTATGGTATGATTGCTATTTGTGTATATTTCTATAACTATTGTAAAGATCTAAAAAGTTCTACATATCTCTCCCCTCAAGATTAGTGTAGAAAATTGTTCCTCTACCTTAGTGTAGACACTTGAAAATGGTCACAACCACCTTCATATATTATCCACATTCTAAACCTGATAATTCCCATTATTCTACTTGACACACATGTTAATTAAATAATTCACAATTATTTAATTAATATTCCCTCACGTTTCCCCATTACCAAAAATTAATTTCTTCTACTATAGTTCAAAAAATTAAATATTTTGAAAGACTATAGTTCATATGCATTCCCAAAAAATTAAATAAATGTGTCTATTTATTTAATTCCCTATTTTGTGCACTTTTGATTACTTTTAGTAATCATCATTATTTTCCTCTTAATCGGGTGCACACGGGTTAATTAAAATTAACCTACAATTACATCTCCCCATGTTTCTAGAAGTCCACTTGTCATTCAATGTACATGCATGTACATGACATGTGGTACTTTGGAAGCATGGGTAAGTCTTCCAAAAAAATCCATTTCATGTGGCACTATTCCTCCACTATTTATCTAATTTTGAATTACACGTGTCCTCTCATGCCAAATTTAAAATTCTCACAAAATCCAAACATACATTTTCATAAATGAGACCTTACATGTCATACACCTACCCAATCCTAGCCATCCATCTATTCAACCATTAAATTTCATCCATTGATCTTCCCTTGAATCTTGAAGCATTGTTCTCATCCAACCTCCTTATGACACTTGTCCAATTCTCCTTGCTCGAGGATCCTCAAGCAATGTGAGCCCTTGATCTTCCAATTCAATCATAGCCCTCCATTCTCACCTCCAAAAATCTATAAATTGAGTTCTCCCCATCCATTTTCAACAAGCACTTGGAATGTAATGAAATTCTATCAATTTGAGCAATTATATACTAGCAACTTAGTGTTGGAGTTAGGATAGACAACTGAGAGGGGGGTGAACCAGTTGTCTCACAATTTGAACTTTATCTACCTTTTAATCTTCTTTCACAACTTATGAATAGATTAATGATGCAGACATTAAAGCATGGAACAACAACACATGAGCATTAATGCAATTAACACATTTAACACCAAGAATTTTGACGTAGAAACCTAGTTAAGGGAAAAACCATGGTGGGGGTTAACCCATAAGATTCATACTCTGTTAAAAGTACTTAAAAAGGAGAAGGCACTTGCCTTCGGGTGCACTGGCCAGAGCTCACTGCTCAAAAGGAGGCTCACTACCTATAGAATTTAGTTTAATACAAAAGGAATTAACTGAAAAATAGCATTGTCTTCGTGCCTGGTTCAGTCTCATTGAGTGCTCATAAAACTTTTTCTCTTTTCACAAATACTTCTTCACTATCACTTTATCCTTTACTATTCTTGCTTCTATGCTCCTCCTCTTCTCTACTTTGCCTTTGATCCTTTCTTTAGATTTTGATTATTTCACACAATGATAATTTTCAATAACTCAACTACATGCCTTTATATGATTCATCAACCTTGGAATAAGCATCAAGGTTGGCACTACAAGCTTTTGACTTAATGCAAATCACTAAGCTGTCAGCCAAACATAACTGGAACTCAAATCTTCCTTGATCAACATGCCATGCTCCGTCAAATTGCTCTTAGATAATCTACAATACTCTTAAAACATCTGATCGGCCAAGACTAGGAAAAACAACAACACCAAGAAGGAAAACTTCACCAATGAGCTCAAACTTCAAAGCAGACCTCCAACATAGTAGTCACACGATCCATAGACCACCACAAGCACATTGAACTTAACAAAAACACCCGCACTTATCCAAATCATCAGAATCATTTGCATCTTCATCCGAAACCACAAGAACACTGTCTATCATGATTGTCACACTAGAAAGATTGCTTGTGGACCTCCAAACTACGAACCACTTGAGTTGATGATACACACTGACATCCCAAACATGCCTTTAGATCCATAGATCATTATTTTACATTTCCAGAACAATCTGGACCTCTTTCCTGTCACCCTGTCTCTTTTTAACACTGCAAAACTAATTCTACTCATATGGCCTTAGATTAATCAAATCTTCATGCAAACCTTTCAAAGCTTAACTAGAGCTTCTTCAAACAATCCTCTATTTAGCCATATGGTCTGCATACATTGATCTTTATTAATTTTCTCAATATCCTCAACATTCCAGTCTTCTAAACAGGCAACAATATAGGATATTGTTGACACCAATGGCAACAAGGATATGTTGACATCAATGGCAACATTGATTAGGCACATATTTGCAACAATCTCCCCCTTTGTTATTAATGGCAACATATGATGTGAGAAATTGATTCAACCATCAAGACAAGAACTTTTGCAACTACTTTCTTCACTGCTCCCCCTTTCATCAGCAACTAGTTTTTCACATGATTTCTCTCCCCCTTTGACATCAATGGCAAAAGGCACATATATGTAGTCTTTTCTCCTTATTTTTGTTTTAGGCCAAACTCAATAATTATATGCAGACTACTCCCCTTGAGTAGTGCCTCCTTAACATCAATCCGGATCACAAGATATGATTGTGAGTTCCACTGGACTGATGCACTTTAGTGCATCTTAATTCTAATAAGGAGGGGTAATAACCCCTAACTTCTCTCTGAGATACTCACAAGTATCCTTGGGAAGAGGCTTAGTGAAAATATCCACAATCTGATCCTTTGAAGACACAAAATCCAACTTGACTTCATTCTCATTTACCTTCTCTCTTAAGAAATGAAACTTGATGGATATGTGCTTTGTCTTTGAATGCAACACTGGATTCTTTGAGATGCTTATTGCACTTGAATTATCACAGAAGATTGTGACAGGCTCCTCAAACACAATTCTGATGTCCTTCAACATTTGTTTCATCCATAGAACTTGAGTATAATTGTTTGCTACTGTTATATACTCTACCTCTGTTGTAGATAGGAATATTACCTCCTGCTTTTTGCTTAGCCAAGAAACCAATCTACTTCCCAAGAAGAATGCACCACCACTAGTGCTTTTTCTGTCATCCACATCTCCTGCCCAATCAACATCTATATATGCATGAAGAGTGAAGTCATTATCCTTTGGATACCATAATCTATAATCAATTGTGTTGTGCCTTGCACACATGACCCATTCAAAAAATGAGGACCCCCTCTTTTGATTTGGCTTAGATGTCATTGGATCTTTCATCTCTCATGTGGTTAAGTGGTCAAAGTGCATTTTGACCTGGATTGAACAATGATATTGAGAAATCACTTCAAGGATCTACTAGGTTGAATCTTTATATTCCTTTTGAGGGCTTTGAATTTCCCTTTTGCGCTAGATTGTCTTCCAACTGACCTTTGCGCTAAATTCCTATCCATCCGACCATTGTGCTAGATTGTCTTCCAACCGACTGGGTGCTAAAATCCATTGTCCCCAACTTCAGCGCTAATTTCCCCTCGAATGGACTTCTGCACTAGAATCAACTGTCTCTGACTTGCGCTAAATCGATCGATCACTGACTGAGTTAGATGAAGCCAAAATACTTGCAGCTTAGATGGACCTCAAATGCTTGCAAATTGTACAAGTTGAATTTGTAAATCTTAGTGCTGAAAAGGTTCTCAAGTTCGACGCATCCAATTTCCCTACCAGGTCTGAGCTAAGAGGAAACTGTGCCAAACCCTAAATTGACAAGCATACGCTGTGCATTAATGGCGATTTCACTAGGGAATAAAAGGGGCAAAATCCTCCATTTTAAACCATTTTCTTTGCATTCAACAAAATTTCTGGAGCTTCATTTGGGAATTCAAACTCTCTTGTTGCCGATCCACCCAAGTTTAACCTGCGACCACCCCTGTTTGCATAGTCTGAACGTGCCTTCATATTTACCAGGTAGGGTTTTGAACCTTGTCCTTTGAGCTTTCACTACAAGCAATTGGGGTTTGATTAAGCGTTAATCTTTCTAAAACAAACATTCTTAGGGTTTCTACCTAGGGTTTCCATGCATAGATTGTTTTTTTTCTTCGTTGAAACCCTGTTAGGATTTCTTGTTGAAAGTTGGGAAAAGACCAAAACTTAGACAAATTTTTCCATGAACACATCTGACTTTTAGTGCTAAAATGAGGTTCAACTGACCTGTAAATTTGTTGAATCTCTAGTTAATCGGTGACCCCTAAAACCCACACCACACTCTTAGATCCATTGGGTGCTAAAAACATCAATCTCTGACCTACCTCGCCATGTCGCATTTCTCTTATTAAGTCAGATGGACCTCTAAACCCCACAAACCTTAAAAGCCACTTTTGTGTTGAAGATCCCTTACGCCGACCTTGCTCTAAAAGACCTTGTCTCCGACTTGGTCAGACACCTCAAATTTCTCCACAAAGTCGGTGGCGTACCAAATCCTGCTGGAAATAAGATATCGGTTGTGCGCTAAATATGATCCCTTTCGACTTGCGACTTGGTCGGTAGCAACCAAAACTCACACAAATTGGAGCATGATGAACCCTGCGCACGTGCAATACAAACTATCTCAAGAGACTTGCGCTAAATCCCAAAGTGATTGAATTGACAACCAATGGAGGTCGGTGATCTCTAAAATCTACGCAAGTCGATAACCATCAAAATTTGAGCAAAACATTTAAAAGCATAAATGGTAGTATTTAGCCTTTGGTCAGACCAGCCCATTTCTCCCGCTGAGGTCGGCAGACCTTAATTTCAGCACTTTTTTGCCTGCAGGTCAAATGACCCTAAAAATAGTGCAAAACATGCAAATGATTGAATTTTCAAAGGGAAAATGCCCAAAATGATAGAGTTAATGTTGTAATGCATCAATAATGATGATTTTCATGAAATTTCTTCAATGAATATTATTACAACATTTTATCTGAGAATTGATGTGACCTATTATAATTGCATTTATTAATGTAATCTAGACTGTCAGTGTCGAGTTAATCTCCATCGTCCATTTGAAAACTTGGTATGTTGCTTTTCTATATAAAGGGCTGCCATTTCCTTTGTTTATAAGAGAGATTTGATGCCGAATTGTTGACTCTATGCCATTTGAAGTAATGCAAAGCAAGTTTCTACAATAATTCTGAGAATTTGTGTCTTGTGTTGGCTCATTTTGGTTTTCATTGTTCACTTCTTGCTCTCCCATAGTTAGTTAGTTGTGCTTTTATAATGTTCATGGTTTGTTGTAGTATCTGATGAATACTCTATGTCCATAGTTTTAGTTATTTGCTGATGGTAAATAGCTGTGTAAAGTTAGTCTGGGTTGATTGTTTGTGCTAAAGTTCAATTGCATTTCATAAGTTAAGTTGCACCGTTTATTGGGTATTTATCAAATGAATGTGATCTGAAAATCTATTGACTTCTATTGAAGATAGCACCGTTTTCTGCAACACTGTAACACCCACTTTAGTTTGGTAACTCAGGAAGCTGGTTAAAAGTTTTAGAGTATTTGTCTACTAAAGATAACCTATGCATTGTGAATGTCACTTAGGATTCTTCTAAAACCCTAACCTTTTGGATTTTCTTTAAAACCATTGTTAGTTGTTAGATTAGGAATTTCAAGAGCATTTTACATCATTTATCAGCTGAAATCTTAAAGGGTTAATGTGCATTTGTTGTTTAAACTTCAAAATCTGTAGATTGCATGTAAGACCCCTTGTAGGCACAACTAGAACATACCCACTGAGAGATTTCAATCAAGCTAAGACCTAGCTGTATTATCCTTGGAGTAGCCTTACCTAGGGTAGGATACTTTTCAAGAGAGGTGTGAAACCAACAATCACACCTGTGTTATTGTGTGCTAAAACCACCATCAACAAATTGTTCTTTTGAGATATTTGAAAATTCTCTTGACTGCTACAACATGGGATTCTCTAGGATTAGCTTGAAATCTATCAACAAGTCCAATTGTATTCATGATATCAGGTCTGGTCTGAGTTAGATAAAGTAGTACACCAACCATTGATCTATACCTTTTCTGATCGGCCTTAGGGAAGTCATCATCATTACTCAACTTACATTTGGTTACCATAAGCATACCTACTAGCTTTGAATCTTCCATTCCAAACTTCTTCAACAATTCTGTCACATATTTAGACTGAGATATGAAGATGCCTTTATTTGACTGAGTGATTTGTAGACCTAAGAAGAAGTTCATTTCACCAAACATGGACATCTCAAATTCATTCTGCATCTGATCAGCAAATGTTTTGCACATGCTCTCATTTCCACCAAAAATGATATCATCAACAAATACCTCAACAATCATAATATTCTCATGATCAATCTTGAAGTAAAGATTACTATTAGTAGTGCCTTTGTTATAACCTAGCTTTAGCAAATACTTATCTAATCTTGCATACTAGGCTCTTGGGGCTTGTTTGAGTCCATACAATGCTTTCCTTAACATGTAGACTATATCTCTCTGATTAGACAAATGAAATCCTTTCAGTTTCTCAATATAGACTTCTAATTCTCCATTTAGAAATGCTAACTTGACATCCATCTGATAGACTTTGAAATATTTGTAAGTAGCAAAAGCAAGAAACAATTTAACTACCTCTATTCTTGCCACTGGAGCAAAAGTTTCTTCAAAATTAATTCCTTCCACTTGAGAATATCCTTTGCATACCAACCTTGCTTTATTTCTTACAACTTCACCATCTTCATTTAGTTTATTCTGGAAGACCCATTTAGTTCCAATCACATTTTTGTCCTTAGGTCTAGAAACAAGATCCCAAGTTTGATTCTTTTCAATTTGCATTAGTTCTTCTTCCATTGATTTTATCCAGTTTTCATCATTGCAGGCTTCACTTACTAATTTTGGTTCAATCTTTGAAATTAGGCAAATCTCTTCTTGATCTTCAACAATTCTTCTCCTAGTTCAAACACCTTTATTTCTATCTCCTATGATCTGATCTTTAGGATGATTTAGTCTTACATACGTGGGAGTTTTGGAATTTGCTAGAACTTCTGTTTCTTGAACTTGTTCAACTTCTACATTATCCTCTTGAGTTACTGGTTTTTTTGGATCAATCTGAATTTGATTCTGGGTTTGAACTTGTCTTCTTTGACTTTGAATTTCATCTTGATCATCTGATTCATATCCGCAAAACCTAGGATGTCCTTTTCTCTCATCAACTCTAACATTTGCACTTTCAACAATCTTTTTCAATCTTTTGTTAAAGCACCGGTAGGCCTTGCTTTGAGTAGAATAACCAAAAAATATCCCTTCATCACTTCTTACTTCAAAATTTCCTAGATCCTCATCTCTTTTGATATAGCACTTACTACCAAAAACTCTGAAATACTTCATAGTAGTAGCATGACCAAACCATAGTTCATAAGGGGTCTTACCAGAATTGCCTTTGATCTGCACCTGAATCATATCTTTGTTTTCCATATACATTGGCCTTAAATGCAGATTCAGACTTAGGAAGAGAATCACCAAATTCACTTAATTCAAAAGATAAAATTTTTCCAACCAGCTGATCTCTTGTAACTTCTAAGACAGTCCTGATCTCTTCTATAGAAGCAACCTTATGTTTGTATGAATTAGATAAAGATCTGAGCACTTTTGCCACAATCTCTAATTCTTCCAAAGTTCCACCACAACACCTGATACCACACATAAGTTCATTTATCTTTTGCATGTAGATAGTGATGTTTTCATCTTCACTCATCCTCAAATTTTCAAATTTTCCTCTCAGACTTTGTAGCTTGGCACATTTGACAAATTCATTGCCTTCATACAGATTCTTCAACTTCTTCCAAATTTCATAAGCTATTTTTAGTCCAAAGACATTTGTCATTTCTGAATTAGTCAGGGCACTCAACAAGGCTTCTTTAGCTTAAAGGTTATTTTCAGCATCTTTGAGTTCATCTGGAGTTAATGGACCTTTCTCTAGAGGATTATACTCATCCTTAGTTATCATCCAATAAGCATTGCCCATGCACTGTAAATGGCACTCCATGCGACTCTTCCAAACAGAGTAATTTGTTCCATCAAATCTCAAACTATCCTTCTTGTAAGTCGACATCTTGGATCTCCTCCAGTGGTTAAGCTTCTTTTAGAGGATTTGGCTTTGATACCAATTGTTGTAATTAGGACACACAACTAAGAGGGGGGGTGGGGTAGATCAGTTGTCTCACAATTTTAACTTTATCTTCCTTTTATTCTTCTTTCACAACTTATGAACAGATTAATGATGTAAACATTAAAGCATGGAACAACAACACATGAGCAGAAACACATTTAAAACCAAGAATTTTGATGTGGAAACCCTGTTAAGTGAAAAACCATGGTGGGGGTTAACCCACAAGATTCACACCCTATTAAAAGTACTTAAAAAGGAGAAGGCACTTGCCTTCGGGTGCACTTCCTAGAGCTCACTAGTCAAAAGGAGGCTCACTGCCTACATAATTTAGTTTAATACAAAAGGAATTAACTAAGAAATAAAATCATCTTCATGCTTGGTTTAGTCTCATTGAGTGCTCATAAAACTTCTGCTCTTTTCACAAATGCTTCTTCACCATCACTTTATCCTTTACTGTTCTTTCTTCTTTGCTCCTCCTCTTCTCTACTCTGCCTCTGATCCTTTCTTTAGATTTTGATTATTTTGGACAAGGATTATTTTCAACAACTCAACTACATGACTTTATATGCTTCATCAACCTTGGAATAAGCATCAAGGTCGGCACTACAAGCTTTTGACTTAATGCGAATCACTAAGTTGTCGGCCAAACATAACTGAAACTCAAATCTTCCTTGATCAACATGCCACGCTCCATCAAACTGCTCTTAGATCATCCACAATACTCTTGAAACATCCGGTCGGCCAAGACTGGGAAAAATAGCAACACCAAGAAGGAAAACTTCACCAATGAGCTCAAACTTCAAAGAGGACCTCCAATATAGTAGTCACATGATCCATAAACCACCACAAGCACATTGAATTCAACAAAAACACCTGCACTTCTCTAAATCATCAGAATCATTTGCATCTTCATCTAGAACCTCAAGAACACTGTCTGTCATGACTGTCACACTAGAAAGATTGCTTACGGACCTCCAAACCACAAACCACTTGAGTTGATGATACACATTGACTTCCCAAACATGCCTTTAGATCCGCAGATCATCATTTTACATTTTTGGAACAATCTAGACCTCTTTCCTATCACCCTGTCTCTTCTAAACATTGCAAAACCAATTCTACTTAGATGACCTTAGCTTCATCAAATCTTCATGTGAACCTTTCAAATCTTAACTGGGGCTTCTTCAAACAATCCTCTATTCAGCCATATGGTCCACATACATTGATCTTTATTAATTTTCTCAATATCCTCAATATTCTAGTCTTCTAAATAGGCAACAATATAGGATACAGTTGACACTAATGGTAACAAGGATATGTTGACATCAATGACAACACTGATTAGGCACATATTTGCTACACTTAGCATATAATCATAGCAATTGGGACATATGAATAGTCAATTAGGGTAAAATTAGGATAGTTTGTTGGCTTAGTTCTTTAGTCTTATCATGAGGTTGCACTGATTATAGATGGAATAGGTTGATTGATTTAGTTGGTTCCCATAATCTACTCTCTTTTGTATACATTTTTGGCATGCCTAGTGGGACACCCACCTTCTAGTTAATTTTTGCTTGGTTTTGTTTATGCAAGTCAGAACAACACCTATTTTTTACTGAGCAACGCCCAGATTACAGATTTCAACACCCATCTCTATTGCTCCTCTGCAACTCTCTCAATAATGAGTTTCTACCTTTCATCACCCATTTTGTCTATTTCAATGCTAGTGCACATGGGAGTATAATTTAGTCACTTTAAGCATTTTTCTCATATATTTTGGCTTGTTGGTATGTTTGATGACTTGTAATAGTGTTTAATAGTACTTTTATAGGTTTATCACTCTTTGATTTACATGATTTGGTCACTTCACAAGCCTCCATAATACCCAAATCAGTTCAATGCCTGTCTTGCACATAGTAGTGCCTAGACTCTTCAAACTAGTGCCTGGCCTTTGACATCATCAAACTTTGCATTTTCATCATTTTAGGGTCTAATTATCAAATTGATTGGCTTTATGTTGGACTAATCTTTCAAAAAACACATTTTGCAGGTTTATATCTCTCTGTTTTGTAGGATTAATCCATTTTACAAGCCCTCGCTCTGTCCAAGTCAGTTCAGTGCCCAAACAAACTACATCAGTGCCTACAAGACAAGTATACCATTTCTCCTTCAGCACCTAGTTTTCTTATATTAGCACCCATAGAGTCTAGATTAGCGCCTAAACCTTTTTTTTAGTGTCTGGCTCTGTCAGCACTAAAATAGGCTTGTTTAGCATCTGTCTCTATTTTCACAAATTTGCTAACTTGTTTGCATTTGTTTTGGACTAATCATTATTTTTCCAGCATCTATCAATTGTCCAATACCATACCAAACTACTAACACTTGTTTGCATCCTTGCAAGTCAAAGGATTATCTTTTTTCACTAATTTAGGCATTAAATTAAAGTAGGGGTAAATGAACTTGTGTGTTGTGTTCTAGGGTGTTAGGAGGTATATACTCTCCCCTCACACCATTTGGTGATCTTGGGGATCAAAAAAATTCTTTCATTGTCTTTTCTTATTGTTAATCCTAGGGTCTTTGGTGTGTATGCTCTCTCCTTGCACTTCATACGATCTTGGGTGACCAAAAGCACCTTGGATTCTTACCTTTAGGAGGCATGCCTTGGAATTCATCTCTAAGGGGATGACCTCAACCATGTGTTCTGGTGCGGTATACAAATGTTGTGATAATCAAAAGACTCACTTCAAAGGAAGGACCCTCTCCCCCTTTATAAAGACCCCTAGGCCCTCGGTCCACCGAGACCTATGTTGGTTAGCACTTGATTGGACAGGGACACTCTCGTTCATGGATTTGTCCCTCGTACCTTACATATATTAGGACACCCCCTAGAATCTTGTTCATCCTAGTTAATACCTTCATCCGTCATATCCTTCAGTGCATCGCAACCACATGGAGGAGAAGAGCTCACGCTAGTACCTTCAGCGGTTGAGATAGAATACACTTTGGGAAAAAATTTTGTCTCCAAAGTAAGGGGTGTAAGGTGGTACATGACCTTTCATTCCATACCTATCCAAGTAATGATAAATGGTATCAAGAGGATGAAAACTTCCATTATCTAATAGTGGGGGTTGAAGTCGCACCTGAGTGAGTCCGTGGGATATGACACTCCTTGATTGAATAAATAGTAGGCTTGTGCAAAAGTGTTTAGCGTGTCTTCTTGTGATATACCTGTAAAATCCATTTGTTATTTGGGGAGGTTCATAGCCTTGCACACCCAATTTTGAAAGTCATTAACCATCCATTGTGTTTGATTGTTTGAAATCTCTTGCCAAATTAAAACCACAAACACTTTGAAACCAATACAATCTACATTAGTGCATAATGTTCATCAATCAATGTCTATCATCCATCTGTCAGCACCTATCCAGTCTTTATCAACCCCCATATAGTCTCTGTCAGCACCTATCCAGTCTCTATCAACCCCCATCTAGTCTCTGTCAGTGCCCAACTAGCCTCTGTTAGCACCCAGCTTGGATTAGCATCCATTTCCCCTCTATCGATGCCTAGACTCTTTGTCTTAGCGCCCAGTCCATAACCTGCACCAAACCTAAGGAACTTATATTTTGGTCATTAATTTGGTCCTCTCACTTCACTCAACATCCTTCCACGTCCAAAATCACTTGCATTTCCATCATTTTTGATCGCCCCAGTCTGTTTAAACCTTTGCTTATGATCCACTATCTTGATCCTTGTCCAAAAATTGACAGCAATCATCCAAATCCAGTCAACTTCAATCAAATCCAATCAACCTTAATCAAGATCCAATTATCCAATTCATCCAACAAATATGATCCATCACTTTCCAATGTTAGAACCTAAATTATTTCATCCTCTTGTTTATATTAAACTCTTGTTTCATCCCCACTTGAATAGACTAGCCTAGGAGCTTAAACTCTTACAAAGTTGGCAGATTTCAAGAATCCTGCCTTGCTTGGTGCGTTTTGTCTACCCCAAGTGAGACAATCCCATTATCCCCTTGCTTAGGCTATTCATCCACCATAAGTTTGTAAGGATATCATTTCATCAATGCTCACAAGTGATCTAGATTTTAGCTTAGGAATAGCATCATCCCCCAAACGTTTGACCACATTATCCAACGTCTCTCACATTCATTGTTTTATGTCTCCCATAACACGATCACAAGCTAAGAGAAAAATGATTTCTTGCAATCAACCCATCTCTCCACATGGCTCCACCACAAGAAACATGGAGGGATATGTAAACCAACCTGAATGGGTGAAACATCCATACCACAACACATATATTCCCCCACTTTTGTTGATTTCCTTAATGAAAGAGAGTTGCATCACAAATTTGACTAAGTCCTTGAAGGTCTCATCAAACATGGAGCACGCCTCCCCCACTCATTTGACCAAGACAAACACAAAATAATCATGCATGATAAGCCACCATCACCCATTCATGATCAACCTTGGGGGCGTGTCCTTAATCCCAACAACCCTGTCTATGATAATCCATGGGCTAACTTCGCTACAACTACCAACGTCGTTCATGCCTTTGATCAAAACATAGGGGGTGATACCAATTCACAATCACAAGTGTTAGACCCTCCTTATGGCCTACTGTATCATATGCTACCATCTAACTTTTTAACTTTTGTCATGCCTACCAATGCAAGTACACTTGTCATACGAACCCCATCAAACATCCCCCAAAACACTTCCAATACCAATACCATTCCACAAACACTTCCCCCTTAGTCATCCCACAAAGGATGCTCATCACCCAAATAACACTACCCCTATGGTACCTTCACAAACACCTCTCCAAACACAACATCCATTCACATCTCAACCACATCATCAACCTCAAAATCCCTTAGTAAGTTACATGCATCCCACACAAACATACCACTCAACCACTCATCGATGACCTCCCCATGTTACTTCTACACAACATCAACACATCTCCCAACACCAACAACCAACTTTCCAATCACAACATATGTATCATTCATCTACTCACACCCAACCACAACATCAAACTTATGAACCCCCTATCAACTCACAAGCTATGGGTCTACCTCCATATAACCCCCAACAATACACCATACCACAACAACAATCATCATTCCATCAACAATTGCGACAACCACCACTTCAATCCACAACACTGCTTCCTCTTTCCAATCCTTTTGATCAAGAATGACAAGAAATGAAAACTTCTCTCAAGAACCTCCAACTAGGGACCCAAAAGAAACATTATAAGTTTGAAGACTTATGTCCCTCTCCATTCGATCGAAGCATGACAACCATACCTTTTCCTCAACACTTTGAAGTACCCAAGTTTAATCAATACAAAGGAAAAGGAGATCCTCGTGACCACATCAAGGAATTCATGGCATGGCAAGAAGTGTCCTATAATGATCAATTCCTTTGTATTTTCCTGTGAAGCTTAGGAGGTCAAGCCTTGGAATGGTTTATGCACTTGCCTTATGGCTCCTTCTCCACCTTTGCCGATCTATCAAAAAAATTTGTCACCCATTTATCATATAATGTGGAGCTCAAAATCACCATGCTTGACCTTTACAATACCAAAAAATGAAATGGTGACAGTTTTTCCACATGCTTACAAAGATGGAGAGCCCTTGCTAGTAGGTTACCTTGGACAACACCTAAAAAACAACTTGTACATATCTTCATCCAAAACTTGAACCAAGAAATAGCCTTCCATTTGCAAGTACATTGTGCATCCACCTTTGATGAGATCATAGAGAAAGGTGTCACCATTGAAAAGGCCCTTATAGAAAAAGGTTTAGTCAAGGTTTACAATAGAAATGACAATGAAAAACCATCCAATAAGAAACCTAAATTTTGGGCTAAAAACAAAAATGTTGTAGGAGATGGCGCTACCGATTCCAAGTTCATTCAAATAGATGCTCCTAAACCTAAAGAGGTGCACATTGTACAAAATGTTTCAAACAGTGTCTCGGTGTCATCTGGTCTACAAAAATGTAATTACACTCATTTGGGTGAATGTCTCAAAGTTGTGTTCCAAAAACTAGTCCAAGCCAACATGGTTGAGTTTCCCACGACCACACCTTTTTATGAAAATCTGATGCAGGACCATCCCTAGTTCAAGAGCAATCTTGCATCAACCAAAAACATTTGCATTTCAATTTGATTGCAGTTTAGTTTGTTTCTTTTCATTTTCTAGTTCAATTCAAGCAGTTTAGTCAGTAGCAATTTCTGTATTTTGGTCTGCATTCTACCACAGTTGCATTTTAGATCTTACAGAGCTGGACTTAGCATCTAGATTCATTCATCTACATCATATCTAGAATTTAGAGCATTTGGATTAGGTACCAAAAAGATATCACTATCAGAAGATTGATTGTCTTCTCATAACAGAGCATCCTGATAGTCTTAGACAATCAGCTAAGGGAGAAGACTTGTGGAACACTTCCTCACTTGTGGAGCCTAATGACACATCTTTCAATGATCTATGGTTCATGGCCGACCTTCCCTGAGATCTGTACATCATTCGTTTCATTTGTGGAGGAATTCTTCATGATTAGGTCCGACCTATCTATGTACACACGTTACAACTCTTCATTGGAGTTTGTGATCTTCCTTGGCCGACACAGAGGAACCTTGTGATCTGGAGATGATAAATATTGAAGTAATAGATCCTTAGGAAAGCAGATTTTGATAGTTAGCAATTGATTAATAATTCTTATTTTAGTTTTTGTGTGAAGGAGCTTCTGTTGGCAAGAGACACTATGTGGCTTCATGAGTGTTGTCATTGATGGAAACAAAGTCTATCCCACACATTCGCAGTACATAGTATGCCCATACCGAAAGTCAGATTGAAGACTATTTTGGTCCGGTGAACAAGAACAAAGTATGCACAAGGTCTGACAATCAAGTCTAGATCTCTCAGATGGTGTAACTCAGTAGGTTGTGGACTTGGATAAGTCAAGAGGAGTATCATGACTACTATATTCCAGAGATTTAGCCTCCGGTGATAAATCATGAAAAATATATGAGCATCTAAGTGTTAGCTTCTAGATAGGCAAAGTAGACAGAGAAAGAACTGACCGACAGAGTATCAGACTTCAATCCAAATGAGTAAATGATGTTGATCAAGCAATTTGTGGGATCATACATTGTTGGCCAACATGATTAATGACTTCTATGTCTATGTTTTTGATACGCATCACAAATCAAGTATGGATTCAGCTGACAGATCAGTAACTTGTAAATATCTTGAGTGTTCTTGTTGCTGACTAGAAAGTTGATGAAATCCTTGATGTGGATATATATACCAGATGGATTCCAATATGTAGGGGTGTGAAGTGTACAAGTGATGTAATAAGTGTGAATAAAAGTAGGGACAAGTGTAAAAGTAGTAGATCAATTCTAGTATGTGACAGAGCAACAGTATTAAAGTAGAGGAAGAATGAAGTGCATTAAATTAGTGTATTGTGCCTAATCGGAATTGAACTCTTGCAGTAGATGCTTCTCATCAGTTCAAACATCTGATTACCTTTTGTAAGTTCTTGTAGGCAATGTGCCTCTTGTGAGCATTGTGCTCGGGCAGTGAACCCTAATTGGCAAGTGCCATTTTGTACTTCTTATTCTTTTAACAAAGAATACAATCTTGGGTTAGTCACCCCATGGTTTTTCCCTTAACAGGGTTTTCCACGTAAAAATCCTTGTGTTGTGTGTGTTTATTTTATTTCTATTCTTATATGCTTATATGATTTGATGCTGCACTATTTATTAAGATAACAAAAGAAAAAGGTTAAAGAAATTTTGAGATAACTGATTCACCCCCCCTCTTAGTTATCTGTCTTGTTTCCAACAATTGGTATCAGAGCTAATTTCCTCTAAACAAAGCCTAATAGTTGAGGAAGATCTGGGAATCTCAATGGATATATATGGTATGAAGGAACAACTTCAGTCTGCCCTAGATGATCTTGAACAATCCCACTCTGAAGTCAATAACTTGAGAGAAAGACTTAAACAAGCTGATGATTTCATAAATGAGCTAAAAGAAAAACTGAGTATCTCTGTGAAAAAGAGAAAGGAACTACTTCAAAAATTAGAAAATCAAAGTGAAGCCAATGATACTAATGAAGTTCTACATGAGAAAAATAAGCTATGTGAGAAGCTGTCAAAAGAAGTCATTATGGTAAGGCATGAAATGGAATAAGGGGTTATGAGATTCACCCAAGAAATTGAAGAAAAAAGGAAAATTGAAGATAATCTAAAACAATCCCTCAAGGAGAAAACAGAGGACTACCACAAAATGGACAGAATAATTAGGCATCTTGAATCAGATCTTGAAGAAGCTAGAGACAATGAAGAACAACTTGAGAATCAGATAGACACTCTTAAACAAGATCTTCAAACAACAAATGAATACAAAGAGAAATTCAAGATAAGCTCAACCCAACTTGAAGTTCTTCTTGAAAGCCAAAAGAGGGTAGATGATAAGCGTGGCTTGGGATATGAGAAAGGTGAAAGCTCTGAATCTGGTCAGAAGAACTTTGGATCAAGAAATCAAAGAAACAAGCATAGAAGACCTCTGGTCATGCAACCAAATGCTCAAAGATATCCATCCTTTAATGGATACTGCTTCAATTGCAACAATTCCAGTCATAAAGCAACTCAGTGTAGAAGGAGAATGAATTAGACTAATGCATCCTTCTTCGGACAATTTTTCAACTACAAAAGGTATGGTCACAAATCTCATGAATGCAGAAATATGCAAATAAACAATTCATTCAATTGTAGATGCTTTGCATGCAATAGAATAGGACATATGACTAATCAATGCAGATCAAGAGGATATCAATCAAATAAGCCAATAAATGTTGTCTGCTACAACTGCAATAGATCAAGTCATATTGCCAAATTCTGCAGAAGCAAAAATAAAGATAAAAATGGTCCGGTGCATCATAATAAAAAACAAGATAATGACAAAGGTAAAGTGAATGCAGATGAAGTTCAAAAAGAGATGAGCAAGATTTGGTTGAAGAAGAGTACAGAAGATATTGGGGATGGATCTGCACCAGAATCTGGTGCTAATATTCCTTTTAGAAACTAAATAGATGAGCTCTGGCTCAGGGGGAGTCACAAAGAAAAACAAATTCCCCCAGCTAGTCAATTAGTGCCTAAATTGGCACATGGAATGCTGTGGATTAAAGGGTTCTCAGAAAAATATCTAAATATCCCTTGGTAAAAATATGAAAGATTTGCATAAAGTTTGTCAAGAGTTTAATCGTTTAGGTTGATCCAGTTTGATAGCCATCCGGTAAAGTAGGATTTTCATAGACAGATCCGGTATGATTAAGAATTGAAATATTTTGATCTACAGACCCATGGCATGATTGAAATAAAGAAGATACATTGTCAATCCTCATTGACAATGATTCTAAGATTAGTACAATGACTCGAGAAGATCTCTCTCCAAATAGGGCAACCAGATAACTTAAGTTGTGCATTTATTGCAAAAAGAAATTAGGGTTTGCGCAAGGATAAAAGGGTTCATTCACTCATTATTTGCACATTTGTATTCGAGAAGAAGAAAAAAAGAGCTCTGCATCAAAGCTTCTACAACTCACTCAAAGATCAACTGCAAAATTGAATCAAACTAGCGATTTGTTTTGACTCCTATTTCAAACCCTAAAGCATAAAAAGGTACTTCCATTCTGAAAATCTCTCTCTGAATCTTTTACAAGATGGCTACTCCAATGGTTGTTAAGATAACTGATAGGCAGTGCCCAAAATTCAAGAAACACCCCTATTAATCTCTAGAAGTAGATCCTTTAGGTGCATTCTCTAGCATTCCGCATGGGGTATTGCACGTAGAAGACATCAGGGTTTAAATCCATGCCAACATTGAGGAATTTGGAGACTCTAAATTGATGGACATATATCACAAACAACTAATAGATGAGAGCTTTGAACTCAAACCTCAATACAAGGCCCTCCGAGATAAACACTTCAAACATTGCATACACTTCCCCTATTTTGCAGAAGATGATTGGGTCCGGTATGTCCTAAGCAAGATGCATGATAATTTCATGTGGTTAATGAGGCCCTTCAAGATAACAAAAGATGCCATTAGGGCAGTAACTGGACTGCACTCATTTGGTGGGTTACCTGCACTCAAATCTGTCAAGAACCAGATAGTAACTGAAGCCACCAGATCTAAGTTTGACAAGAGAGCAATGACCATAGATGACATCATAGATCTGGATGTCAAATTTGCCTCAATGATAATTGGATATAAGATCTATCATTCTAGCAGGGAGAATTCTGTGTCTGGGACTGCAATATATGCAACACATCAGATGTTAAGGGAAAATGGAGATTATGAATTATGTGACCTTCTCTTAAATCAACTGTTAGAAAACCTGTAGAAGATCAAGAAGGATAAGAAGAACTCCTTTAACTATGGTTGTTTAATACTGTGTCTATCCTTCTATTACATGAATGAGCTACCTCGATCAAGTGGTTGGGTTTGGCAAAATGACAAACCAGTTGCAATCTAGATTAGAGATTATATGTATGGACTTGGTGATGCTAAAGCTCAAAGCAAAGCTCTCTGGGGTTACTTTAAGAACTTCCAAAGCATGATGCAAGCCAAAGAGAGGATACCTCAATCCATAGTTGAGAAATACAAGGATACAATGTGCTTCATGGTTGACACTAATCAATGTCTAATGGAGGTAGTTGAGCCCAGAACAATGTCGATAATGCCAATGGGATATGAGGTCAATGAGAAAATATTGGAGCTACATATTCAACACCTGTTGAGCTAGAATAAGGACCTTGAGGCAGAAAGGTTTGGAACCTTTCAAGAACTAAGTGTAAAAATACATGTTGAGCTAAGACAACCAGAGATAAAGAGGAAAGTTAGAAGGGAATTTGAGGAAATTGCCAAAAGATTTGGCATATCAAAAGAGAAAGTAGATGCAAACAGAAAGAAAATGGAGAAGGCTGAGAAAGAGAAACAAGAAACAAAGAAAGGAGATGTTCCGGTACAAGCCTCCTCCTGGACTAGATCCTCTAAGAGCTTTGCACCTACCACTCCTAAAAGCTCAAGGGCACCAAACTGGAAGTCAAGACATCTAGAAAAGGAGAAAAGTGGACAAAGACCAAAGCCACAAGGTCATACATAAGTCTCAAAGATGATGAAGAAATAGAATCTGATGAGGAAATTAAGAAAATGAAGAAGAAGAAGACATCCGGAGAATACTCTGCCAGTAAAAATAAGGAAGAAAAGGTAAAAGAATTTGTTGAAAAGCCTACTCTTTCCATTGATGACATCATCAAGGCAGTCACTGTGGATGGGAACCTACAGCCAGTAATAGAGTTCTATGATGAATACAGTGATACTGACAAGATGATTTTGGAAGAAGCTACTGTCAGGTACCTGAACATCTACAATAAAGCATTCATTGAAATTATATCATTAATTCCCAAAAGTCTAGAGAAGGTACTTGAACTAAGAAAAGAGAATGCAAAGGTAAAAGACTTAGAGATCTGAGAACAGATTGCAATTCAGCTCTATCCTTCTATTACTCCAAAACAAATGGACATGATCTTTAAGGACTGTAAGGATGAATTTTGGAGTAAAGCAAGAATGAATAAACTTATGCTTGAAGAAACTAACCAAGTAGCAAGAGAAATAAAAGACATTCTCCAGAATGCCCTCAAAAGATTCAATCTTCCTATTGTAGAGGAAATAGATGAAGAACCTTCTACCATGGATGTTGAAGGATTAAATGTAACCAATGAAGAATCTTCTGACAAAAATGTAGAAGGATCAAAAGAGATAGATGAAGAGAAGTCTAAGGACTTGGATTCCTCTATTCTGAAAGAGGAATCTCATGAAGCAGTAAACATAGGTAACATCTCTCCTCTGAATCCTATTGTAGACATTCCAGATTCAAGAGCTGAAGGAGAAGGAAGAAAAGAGGAGAAAGTGAGTCAAGAAGAGGAGGTAAAGGGAAAAGAAGAAGAACAAGTAGAAAAGACCTATGATGACAGTTCTGAGATCCCAAAAGAAAAGAAGACTCAATTTCTAGAAAGAGACATTGCAGAGGTAGTGAAGAATTTCTTGAACAAAGAAATGATGGAGATAGATGAACTGGAGCTATTTCAAGGGACACTAAATTTTGACTCTCTCTCCAGTCCAGACAATGAAAATAGCATCTTTTGCTCAAGCAAAAGCAAAAGAAAAACTCTTGAAATATCACATGGAAGATTCTGAACTGTTGGAGAAGATCTTGCCATCATTTCAAAAGGATCCTTCAACCTCTCCATTCGGTAACTTGAAATCACTGGTAAATTCTATTAGCACTCACTTTGAATCTCTAGAAAAATTAGCAGAAGCTAAGGTCTGAAAGGAGTTTTTGGGAAAAAGATTCACTGAAGTATGGGGACTCATTGCTAATGATAGGAGGACCCTAGACATTGGAATAAAGAGCCTTGAAAATACTCTTAAAGATGGTGGGGACATGCACAAATTTTGTCTATCTTGCCCCAAAGTGACAGAGGATATTGAAAAGAAGGTGAAAGAATAAGAAGGTAAACTATCAAGTTTATCTCAGAACTTTGATCCCCTTTCTACCTCTTTAATGAATCAAGAATACCAGGCCATTGTCATTATAAATGAAATAAAGAGGCTGGACAAAGAAAAGAAGAATATAATAAACAGGATGAGTGAACTCAGAGGGATAATTATCCCTAAGTTAGAGGCAATGCATGAGGCCTTGACAGATGCTCAGACCACAGCCTGGACTAGTGATCTGACATATCTAAGAAGGGCATAAGCATATGCATTTTTTTGAGTGGTCACATCTCCAATTTGGATAGGATGAAGCAGAGCTGGGCCACAGAGTTTGTATAGTTAAAGGCCACTTTTGTAGATATACTTAAGTATATGTAAGTATAACATGTATATATACTTATGCGGTCATGTATATATTAATTTTTGCAAAATTTTGGTATGCGGATTCCACCCTTTGCCATTGATGTCAAAGGGGGAGTGACGAATAGTGAAAAATGTGGAATCCATCTAAGGTGGAGCTCCGGTAAAATAGTGCAAAAGATAGAGCATTAGCCAAGGGGGAGTTTACTGTGACACTTAGCCATTAAGTGTTGTCATCAATGCCAAAGGGGGAGGTTGTTGGTAGGAAACACTGTGTGGCTTCATGAGTGTTGTCATTGATGGCAACAAAGTCTATGCCACACATTTGTAGTACATAGTATGCCTATACTAGAAGTCAGATTGAAGAGTATTTTGGTCTAGTGAACAAGAACAGAGTATGCACAAGGTCTGACAATCAGGTCTGGATCTCTCAGATGGTGTAACTCAGCAGGTTGTGGACTTGGATAAGTCAAGAGGAGTATCATGACTACTATATTCTATAGATTTAGCCTCTGGTGATAAATCATGAAAAAGATATGAGCATCTGAGTGTTAGGTTCTAGATAGGCAAAGTAGACAAAGAAAGAATTGACCGGTAGAGTATCAGACTTCAATATGGATGAGTAAATGATGTTGATCAAGTAATTTGTGGGATCATACATTGTTGGCCAACATGATTAATGACTTCTATGTCTATGTTTTCGACACGCATCATAAATCAAGCATGGATTTAGCTGACAAATCAGTAACTTGTAAATATCTTGAGTATTCTTGTTGCCGACTAGAAAGTTGATGAAATCCTTGATGCGGATATATATACCAGATGGATTCTAGTATGTAGGGGTGTGAAGTGTACAAGTGATGTAATAAGTGTGAAGAAAAGCAAGGACAAGTGTGAAAGTAGTAGATCAATTCTGGTATGTGACGGAGCAATAGTATTAAAGCAGAGGAAGAATGAAGTGCATCAAATTAGTGTATTGTGCCTAACCAAAACTGAACTCTTACATTTGTAGATGCTTCTCATCAGTTCAAACATCTAATTACCTTCTGTAAGTTCTTGTAGGTAGTGTGCCTCTTGTGAGCAGTGTGCTTGTGTAGTGAGCCCTAATTGGCAAGTGCCATTTTGTACTTCTTATTCTTTTAATAGAGAATACAATCTTGGGTTACTCACCCTGTGGTTTTTCCCTTAACAAGGTTTTCCACGTAAAAATCCTTGTGTTGTGTGTGTTGATTTTATTTATGTTCTTATATGCTTATATGATTTGATGCTGCACTATTTATTAAGATAACAAAAGAAAAAGGTTAAAGAAATTTTGAGATAACTGATTCACCCCCCCTCTCAGTTATCTGCCTTATTTCCAATAGCTTCAAAGCTATATCTTGCACATATTCTAAAATCAAGCCTTTGAGCCCTAATTGTAAGACTGCATGATGCTGGACAGATTGTATTTGAATTCTATGATATACTGAATGACTGAATCTTCATTTGTTTAATATCTTGGAGTTGTTTCTGTTGTGTTTACTCTAGCTGCATGATTTGGACAATTCATTCAGTGAACCCTCCTAGGTGACTACACCAAGTGGTATCAGAGTGAAAGTTTGAATCTTAGGGGAATGAAGTGAGTGAAGTTGGTGAAGGAATTTCGTAAGATCTCACTGTGGACAAATCATCAAGTCGAGGCAGGTTACTTGTGTTGCAACCGATCACCGATTGTGAGGTAGTTGTCACCTTGTAGCCTGATCATCAAACTTGAGGCAATTTACACCTGATCCTAGGAAGATGCTGCCAAGGAGAGTTGCTACTATTGGAACAATGGCTGGTAGAATGGATGAGATGATGGAAATGATGAAAAAAATGAGAATTTGATTGGATGATGTTGAGAAAGATAGGTGAAGAGGATTGTGTTGCAAGTATGGGCCTAACCGGTGTTGCCATTGATGTCAACATACTCCTGTTGCATTGATGTCAAGGATTGGATGAGCTGTGTGTTGAGGATATTGAGAAAATTAGTCTTATCAGAAACAGAGAAGAACAGTGAAGATAGTGAAGCTCTATGAAGTGAAGATCCCAGCTAAGGTGAAGATCTGAGAATACACATCGAAGGGTTTGTAGATATGTATCTAAAGATGATCCAGTATAGATTTGAGAGGTCCACATGAAGATTTGAAGAAGTTATGGCCATATGAGTAAAATTGATTCTCGCAGATGAGTAAAACAGGTCCGGTGAGATCCAGAAATGCAATATCTTGTTCTGCGGATTTGGTGGAGTGTTTAGGAAGTCAATGTGAATTGGCAACTCAATTGGTTCATGGTCTGGAGGTCCGCAAGCATTTATTCCAATATGACAGTGATGACAGACTATGTTCTTGAGGTTCTAGATGAAGGAGAGAATTATTTCAGTAAGCAGAAGTTGTGTGGATGTTCTTGGTGATTCAGGCAAGCTTGTGGGGGGTCTCTAGATTGTGACCAGTTCATGTTGGTGGTCCGCATTGAAGATTAAGCTTGTAATTGAAGAATTACTTCTGGATGATGATGTTCTTCCTAAACTTGGTCGACCGGATGATTTACACATCTTGCGGATGATCTTGAAGATGTTCTGTGAAGGATAGTGTGTTCCTCAAAGAAGATTAAAGTCCATATATGTGTGGCTGACAGAGTGGTGTTTCACATGAAGTCTTTTGTAATAAGTCAAGTTGTATTTGTGTATTTTCTCTGTAATAAAATAAAGTATGCCAACTTTGATATCCCAAAGTCAATGTCTTGTATAAATAAGAGTTGTGAAGTCATTTCAAAATATATCTTGGTGAAGATGAGAGTGTGGTAGAGAAGAGAAGAGTAAAAGACAAAGCAAAAGTATTGAGCTTAAATGGAACTGACTCAAGCATGATGAAGATGCTAATCTTCAGTTCAAGTATGTAATATTTATTATTCTGTAGACAGTGTGTCTCCTGTAGGCAGTGGGCCTCTTGTGAGTAGTGTGCTCAGGCAGTGAGCCCTAATTGGCATGTACCATTTTGTTCTTATTCTTTTAATAGAGAATACAATCCTAGATTAGTCACCCCATGGTTTTTCCCTTAACTGGGTTTTCCATGTTAAAATCTTGGTGTCATATGTGTTAATGCATTTCTACTCTTGAATTATTTATGCTTCCATGATTAATTTATTATTATGCTGTTGAATAGAAAGTTTTGGGACAACTGATTGACCCCCCTCTCAGTTGTCTGTTCTAAAACTAACAATTGGTATCAGAGCTAAGTTCCTCTAAAAGAGCTTAACCACTTGAGGAGATCTAGGATGTATTCCTACAAGAAGGATAGTCTGAGGTTTGATAGAACCAATTACACTCTTTGGAAAAGCCACATGGAATGTCACTTGCAATGTATGGGAATGCAATATTGGACAATAACTTCAAAGAAGTATGTTCCTGCAAAGAATGGTCTGACAACTGTAGATGAAATCAAAGATGTTGAAGAAAATATTCGGGCTAAAGAAGCTTTATTAAGTGCCTTATCTAATTCAGAGCTAACAAATGTTATAGATTTAAAAACTACATATGAGATTTGGGAAAAACTGCAACTTCTGCATGAAGGAGACAAATATGTTAAATGTGTCAAGCTAAAGAGTCTAAAAGGAAAATTCAAAAATATGAAGATGAATAAAGATGAGAATATCACTGCATTTATGCCAAAAGTAAATGAGCTTGTTTGTGGCATTAGGTGTGCTAGTGGAATCTTAGATGAAGATGAGATTGTTGCCAAATTTCTCAGATCCCGACATCCTGCTTACAAACACAAGTTTGCTGCTATTGAAGAATTTAGATCTTTTTCAAATATCACAAGAGATCAATTGGTTGTAAAATTAGCTACATTTGAATTGGCCGGGTTTGGAGATGCCCCCCCAAGACTGAATCTGCATTCAAAGCTAGTGCCTCTATAAAAGACAAACAAAGGTATGATCTTGGAGAAAATTCCTCAAAGAAACTATCATGGTATGAAAAAGCAAGAAAAGATCTAGAAGAAGATGAAGTAGAAGTTACTCAACTTGAAGCCCTTATTGCAAAAAGACTACCAAGAGGATTTGGTAAGTATGAAGGGAAATTACCCTTCAAATGTTTCAACTACAACAAGATTGGTCATTTTGCCTCAAGGTGTCTAGAAAGATTTTCAAGGGCAATTCCAAACAAATCAAGATTCTAAAAGAAATGTTATTATGTTCATGAAGATGATGATGATGAAGGAGTAACAGATGATGAATTAGAGACATGAAACAAATCCAAAAGTGACTGGGTATTTATTGCCATCAAGGAAGAAGATCCAATGCCTTCTAAATCTGTCAATCATAAAATGATAGAAAGAGCTCTGGCTGCCCAAGTTGAAGAAAAAGATGATTGGGTCATTGATAGTGGTTGCTTCCACCATATGACTGGTGACAAAAATAAGTTCATAGATTTGGAAAGATATGAAGGAGGATTTGTAAAATTTGGTGCTAATTCTACTAGCAGAATCAGAGGTAGAGGAACTATTTCTTTTGATGGAAAGAACAAAACCAGTGATGTACTATGTGTTGAAGGTTTGAAGCACAATCTTCTCAGTGTTGGATAGTTGGTGGACAAAGGCTCTGATCTCCAATTCAAAAATAGAAAATGTAAGATCTT
Source organism: Cunninghamia lanceolata (assembly GCA_027924645.1). Taxonomy (NCBI): domain Eukaryota; kingdom Viridiplantae; phylum Streptophyta; class Pinopsida; order Cupressales; family Cupressaceae; genus Cunninghamia; species Cunninghamia lanceolata. Next base: position 3,712,899 of record BSBN01000741.1, on the reverse strand, counting down.
TGAAAGTTCTGGAACAAAGATTGCATCCAGTACTCAAACAAATGGTAACATCTTCCACTTGATTGGTACTAGCAAAAGTTGTCTATTTGTTTAAATTGATCATAGTTGGTTGTGGCATAGGAGAATGTGTCATGTGAATTTTGACAATATCATCAAGATAAGCAACACTCAGGCTGTAAGAGATCTTCCAAGACTGGTGAAACCTACTAATAGTTTGTGCAAAGAATGTTAGTTGGGTAAGCAGAGCAAAGTCACATTCAAAAGTAAGGAACAATCTTCTACCAGATTGTTGGACTTAGTACATATTGATCTATGTGGACCGGCAAGAATCAGGAGTTTGCAAGGTGATAGATATTTCATGCTACTAATTGATGATCATTCCCGGATGATGTGGGTGACTTTTCTAAAGGAGAAATCTAAAGCTCTTAAGAAATTCAAAATATTCAAGGCTATGGTAGAAAATGTAACTAGATTAAACATAAAGTGTCTTAGGTCTGACAGAGGTGGAGAATTCACATCCAGAGAGTTCATAAAATTCTATGAGAAACATGGGATAAAAAGATAATTATCTGCTCCAAGGACTCCACAGCAGAATGGAGTAGTGGAGAGAAAGAACCAGACCATCGAAGAAGCATCCAGAACCATGATGATGGAAACAAATGTTCCTTAGATCTACTAGAGAGAAGTTGTAAGCACTGCTGTCTATACTCTTAATCGAGTACAAATCAGAAGCAATACTGGTAAGACCCCTTATGAACTTTGGTTTGGCATCACTCCCACTGTAAAGTATTTCAGAGTCTTTGGTAGCAAATGTTACATTAAAAGAGATGAAGACCTTGGCAAATTTGATGCTAGAAGTGATGAAAGAATATTCTTGGGCTATTCTACTCAAAGCAAAGCATACCAGTGTTATAACAAGAGATTGAGAAAGATTATAGAAAGTATAAATGTAAAGGTTGATGAAGGCATTGAAAAACCCTCAAGGTTTTATGAATATGAAGAAGATGATCAGAATTATGTTTTGGTCCAAGAAGTTCAAGTCCCTTCTAAAATTTAGATCCAGACTGATCTGGATAATCATGAAGAAGAGATAAGTTTGAATGAACCTGTCCAAGAAATATAAGTGCAAGAAACTCCCAAAGCTCATAGGTATGTAAGACTGAATCATTCTGAAGACCAGATCATAGGTGATAAAAGAAAAGGTGTTCAAACAAGAAGAAAGATTGCTCAAGACTCAGAAAAGTATTGTCTGATTTCAAAAATTAAACAAAAAATAGTGAGTGAAGCATGCAATGATGAAAGTTGGACAAAAGCAATGAAGGAAGAGTTAATGCAAATTGAGAAAAATCACACTTGGGATCTTGTTCCCAGACCTAGAAACAAAAATGTGATTGGAACCAAATGGGTCTTCCAGAATAAACTGAATGAAGATGGTGAAGTAGTCAGAAACAAAGCCAGATTGGTCTGCAAGGGTTATTCTCAAGTAGGAGTTGATTTTGAAGAAACATTTGCTCTGGTGGCAAGAATTGAAGCAGTCAAATTATTTCTTGCCTTTGCTTCCTTCAAGGATTTCAAAGTATATTAGATGGATGTCAACTTTGCCTTCTTGAATGGTGACTTGGAAGAAGTATACATTGAGCAACTGGATGGATTTCAATTGTTTGGTCATGGTGATATGGTCTGCAAGTTGAAGAAAGCACTATATGGACTCAAACAAGCCCCAAGAGCCTGGTATGAAATTTGGGATGGAAGACTCAAGACCAATGAATACTCCCATGGCAACTGGATGTAAATTGAGCAAAGATGATGACTCTCCTAAGGCTGATCAGAAAAAGTATAGGTCAATGATTGGAGGACTACTATATCTTACTCAAACTAGACCTGACATTATGAATGTTGTTGGTCTTGTTGCCAGATTCCAAGTTTATCCTAGAGAATCTCATGTCATGGCAATCAAGAGGATTCTCAGATATCTAAAAGGAATAGTTGAGTATGGTTTATGGTATCCTAGAGACCATGATTTCTCTCTTCATGCATATACAGATGCAGATTGGGCAGGAGATGTGGATGACCAGAAGAGTACCAGTGGTGGTGCATTCTTTTTGGGGAAAAGATTGGTTTCTTGGCTGAGCAAGAAATAAGAGGCAATATCTCTATCCACTATAGAAGCAAAATATATTACAGCAGTAGGTAGTTGCACTTAAGAATTATGGATGAAGCAAATGCTAAGAGACATCAGAGTGGAGTATGAGGTACCTATCACAATCTTCTGTGATAACTCAAGTGCAATAAATATATCAAAAAATCTAGTGTTGCATTCTAAGACAAAGCATATATCCATCAAGTTTCACTTTTTGAGAGAGCAGGTGAACAAGAATGAAGTCAGATTGGAGTTTGTGCCCTCCAAGGATCAGATTGCAAACATTTTTACTAAACCTCTACCTAAGGACTCTTTTGAGTATCTCAGGGAGAAGTTAGGGGTTATTACCCCTCCGATTCTGAATTACGGTGCACTGATGTGCATTAGTCTGGTGGATCTCACAGTCATATCTTGTTGTCTAGATTGATGATAGGAAGCTACCACTCAGGGGGAGCAGTCTGTATGATTATGAGTGATGCAAGTATGTGCCCTTTTCCATTGATATCAAAGGGGGAGAGAAGACATGTGAAAAACAAAAAGTGGTTCCTAATCAAAGGGGGAGAAGTAAAGGAAGAGAAGACATGAGAATGGTTGTTTTTGATAGGGGGAGCTATGTTAGTCAGTGAGGAAAAGTTCTTGTCTTAATGGTTAAAACAATTTTTCACATCATATGTTACCATCAATGACAAAGGGGGAGATTGTTGCAAGTATCGGCCTAACCAGTGTTGTCATTGATGTCAACATACTCCTGTTGCATTGATGTCAAGGATTAGATGACCTGTGTGCTGAGGATATTGAGAAAATTAGTCTTATCAGAAATAGGGAAGAACAGTGAAGACAGTGAAGCTCTATGAAGTGAAGATCCTAGCTAAGGTGAAGATATGAGAATGCACATCAAAGGGTTTGTAGATACGTATCTAAAGATGATCCAGTATAGATTCGAGAGGTCTGCATGTAGATTTGAAGAAGTTGTGGCCATATGAGTAAAACTGGTTCTCGTAGATGTTCAGAGGTGATAGAGTGACACAAATAGGTCTGGTGAAATCTGGAAATGCAATATCTTGTTCTACGGATTTGGTGGAGTGTTTAGAAAGTCAATGTGAATTGACAACTCAATTAGTTTGTGGTTTGGAGGTCCGTAAGCTTTTATTCCAATATGACAGTGATGACAAACTGTGTTTTTGAGGTTTCAGATGAAGGAGAGAATCATTTCAGTAAGCAGAAGTCATGTGGATGTTCTTGGTTAATTAGGTGAGCTTGTGGGGGTCTCTAGATTGTGACCAGTTTGTGTTGGTGGTCCACATTGAATATTGAGCTTGTAATTGAAGAATTACTTCTAGATGATGATGTTCTTCCTAAACTTGGCCGACCGGATGATTTACACATCTTGTAAATGATCTTGAAGATGCTCTGCAAAGGATGGTGTGTTCCTCAAAGAAGATTGAAGTCCCAGATATGTGTGTTTGATAGAGTGGTGATTCACATGAAGTCTTTTGTAATAAGTCAAATTGTATTTGTGTATTTTCTCTGTAATAAAATAAAGTATGCCGACTTTGATATCCCAAAGTTGATGGCTTGTGTAAATAAGAGTTGTGAAGTCATTTCAAAATATATCTTGGTGAAGATGAGAGTGGTAGAGCAGAGAAAAGAAAAAGGCAGAGTAGAAGTATTGAGCTTAAATGGAACTGACTCAAGCATGATGAAGATGCTAATCTTCAGTTCAAGTATGTAATATTTATTATTCTGTAGATAGTGTGTCTCCTATAGGCAGTGGGCCTCTTGTGAGCAGTGTGCTCAGGTAGTGAGCCCTAATTGGCATGTGCCATTTTGTTCTTCTTATTCTTTTAACAGATAATACAATCTTGGGTTAGTCACCCCATGGTTTTTCCCTTAACCAGGTTTTCCACATTAAAATCTTGGTGTCATATGTGTTAATGTGTTTCTTCTCTTGAATTATGTATGCTTCCATGATTAATTTATTATTATGCTGTTGAATAGAAAGTTTTGGGACAACTAATTCACCCCCCTCTTAGTTGTATGTCCTAAAACTAACAGATTGACACCAAGACCTAATGTTGAAAGTGATGATGAAGAGGAATTTCAATCTGTTGAAAAAATTGGTGAAACCCTAGGAGGTGATGAAGAAGAAGAATTAGATCAAGTCAAGGTGTTGTGAGCTATTTCAAAGATCAAGAAAAGACCTAGAGTGGAGGTACCTAACTACACTAGCAATTTGAACCCTGAAGAGTCGATTGACTGGATAAATGACATAGAAGAATACTTTGAATATGAAGAAGTTGAAGATCTAGAGAAGGTGAAATTTGCAAAGACAAAGTTGAAAGGACATGTTGCTATATGGTGGAAAGAAGTTCAATTGGATAGGAATAGGATGGTGACAAAACTGAAGAATCAATTCATACCTGCTAACTATGAGCTGGAGCTATTGAAAAGATTGCAGAACCTGAGACAAAAGGAGAAATCTGTGAAGAAGTATACTGAAGAATTTCATAACATGATCATAAGGACATGACATAATGAAACAAGAAAGGAGAAAGTGGCTAGATACATCAATGGACTGAGATTGAACATTCAAGAAAAGTTAAGTTTAGTAAGGATGACATCTCTGGAAGAAGCATACTAGTTCGCCCTAAAAGTTGAAGAGAAGCTGAATAATAGACATGATTAGAGATAGAGAAGCAGAGGAGGTAAATTTTAGAGAGGTAGAACATTTTTTGAAGGAGAAAGATCATTTCCAGAGTAGAATAGACAAGAAAACACATTTAAGAAGGAGGACAAAGATAAAAATACCTACTGGAGAGATGAATTTTTTTTTTACCGGAGAGGAAACCCTAGTGCATACTAGAATGAAGGATACAAAAGAGAAGAAAGAGGATTTGATAGGAAAACATTCAGAGGCACTTGTTTCAAGTGTGGAGGTGAAGGACATAGAGCATTTGAATGTAATCAAGGGAGTACAAGTAAAAGAATAGAGAATAGTGGAAGAGCAACCTATGTGGAAGAAGAACCTATTGGATCACCTAGTTTAGTTGGTAAACTAGAAAAAGGAGAATCACTTGTGATGAGAAGAGCATTATTTCAAGTAGAGACAAATCAGGAACCACCATAGATGAAGAGTTTGTTCAGAACCAGATGCAAATCCAGAGATAAATGTTGTAAAGTTGTAATTGATAGTGGTAGTTTAGATAACCTAGTTTTAGAGGAGATGGTGACTAAGTTGAAGTTGGAAATGTTAAAGCACCCTAAGCCTTATCAGATAGCATGGATTTAGGATGATCATACGGTACTGGTGAGTGAACAATTTTTGGTGAAATTTCATATTGGATCTTCTCATGATGAAGTCTTGTGTGATATTATGCCTATGGATGTATGTCATATCTTGTTGGGTAGACCTTGGCAGTATGATAGAAAAGCTATACATGATGGGAGAAAGAATACATACACTATAACATCAAATAGGAAGAGAATTAGTTTGATTCCTTTGGAAGATGATCATAAGAGTGAGGTATGTGGGAATGCTAGAATCTGTTTGGTAGATGGAAGAAATTTTTTGGATGGTTTGAGACATGAGAATATGTGTTATGCTTTGATTCCTAGGAAGGCTGAAACATTGAAGGAGACTAAAGAATCACAACCGGAGGAGATAAAAGAGTTGCTGACAGAGTATGAAGACATCATATCAGATAATGTACCTAAAGGATTGCCACCTATAAGGAGTATTAGTCATCACATGGATCTTATACTAGGAGCTAGTTTGCCTAACAAAGCAACACATAGAATGACACCAACAGAGAATGAAGAACTGAATAAGTAGATACAAGAATTGTTGAGGAAAGGTTTGATCAGAAAAAGTTTGAGTCCTTGTACAGTCCCTGCAGTGCTAGCACTAAAGAAAGATGGAGAATGGAGAATGTGTACAGACTCTAGAGCAATAAACAAGATCACAGTTAAGTATATATTTTCTTTACCTAGGATGGATGATATTATGGATTGTTTGAGTGGAGCAAGATATTTCACAAAGATAAACTTAAAGAGTGGATACCATTAGATCAGAATCAGAGAAGGAGATGAATGGAAGATTTCTTATAAGACAAATGAAGGATTGTATGAGTGGTTAGTAATGCCTTTTGGATTGACAAATGCACTTAGTACTTTCATGAGATTAATGAATGAGGTTTTCAAGAAATTCTTGAGTAAGCTTGTTATTGTGTACTTGGATGATATTCTAATTTTTAGTAAGACAAATGAACATTTGTGGCATATTAGAGAAGTTTTGCAAAGGTTGAGAGAGGAGAAATTGTTGTTCAACATCAAGAAGTGTAGTTTCATGAAGGAAGAATTAGTGTACTTGGGATTTGTGATTTCTACAGAAGGATTGAAGATGGATCCTGAGAAAGTAGAGTAATTGTTGAATGCCCTACACCAGAGAGTATTGGGGAAGTTAGATCATTTCATGGATTAACTAGTTTCTACTAGAAGTTCATAAGAAATTTTAGCTTAGTATGTAGCCCTATGACAGAGACAATGAGAGGTGATAGAAAATACTTTAAGTGGACATTTGGAGTAGATAAAAGTTTTGAGTTGTTGAAGCAGAAAGTAACCAAGAAACCTATTTTGGTATTACCAGATTTCAAAAGGTATTTCAAATTGATTGTGATGCAAGTGGAAATGCAATTGGAGTAGTGTTAAGTCAAGAAGGTAGAATTGTAGCATATTTCAGTGAAAAGTTGAATGATGCAAGGAGAAGATATTTAGTTTATGATCAAGAGTTCTATGTCATAATTCAAGCCTTGAAGAAGTGGAGACATTATTTGCTACCTAAGGAATTTGTGTTGTATACAGATCATCAAGATTTGCAATAAATTTGAATAGTCAAGGAAAGTTGAATTAGAGACACATGAGATGGGTAGAGTTCATGTAGAGTTATACTTTTGTGTTGAAGCATATGAGTGGTAAATCAAACAAAGTTACTGATGCATTGAGTAGGAGAAGAAACTTGTTGACAGAGATGAGAATTGAAGTATTGTGATTTGATGAATTAAAGAACATGTATGAGGGAGATATTGATTTTGCAGAACCTTGGAAAACATGTAAGGAACCTGTTGTGATAGATAGGAGTAAATGGCTAGACTATTTAATTCAAGAAGACATGTTCAAAAGAAGTCAATTATGCATACCTAGAATTTCAATGATAGATAATTTGATCAAGGAGAAACATAGTGGAGGACTAGCAGGACATTTTGGCATTGGCAAGATAGTGGCTTTGGTAAGTGAAAATTACTTTTGGCCTCAGATACATAAGGATATGAGGAAATTTGTGCAGAGTTGTAGAGTTTGTCAAGTTGCAAAAGGGAGTAGTTAGAACACTGGATTGTATAAACCTTTAACAGTACTGGAGAGACCTTCGGAAGATATAAGTATGGATTTTGTAATGGGATTACCTAGGACACATTGAGGATATGATTCTATATTTGTAGTGGTAGACAGATTTCCAAAGATGGCTCATTTCATACCTTGCAAGAAGACAACTGATGTAGTACATGTAGCTGACCTATTTTTCAAGGAAATTATGAAATTGCATGGATTACCTTAGAGTATAATTTCAGATAGAGATGCCAAATTTCTTGGATACTTTTGGGAGACACTTTGGAAGAAGATGAAGATAGATTTGAATTTCAGTTCATCTTTTCATCCATAGACTGATGGATAGATAGAGGTAGTGAATGGGAGTTTGGGAAACTTGTTGAGATGTTTGGTTGGAGAGAAGACAAGGAGTTGGGATTTGATTCTTTCACAAGTAGAGTTTGCATACAATAATTCAGTGAATAGGAGTACCAGAAGAACACCTTTTGAGATTGTTACTAGAGTAAACCCTAGAGGAGTAACAAAATTAAGAGACATGGGTATGGCAGAAAAGAGAAGTGCAGAAGGAGAAGAATTTGTAGAACATATGGAGATAATGCATAATCAGGTGAAGAAGCATTTGGAGGATATGAACAACAAGTATAAGGAAAAGGAATATGATAAGAGAAGACACAAAGAATTTGTAGTTGGAGAAGAAGTGATGGTATACTTGAGAAAAGAAAGATTTCTAGTTGGCACTTATAACAAGTTGAAGATGAAGAAGTTTGGACCTTGTAGGATACTTAGAAAGTTTGATTCAAGAAATGCATATGAAGTGGAATTACTGGAGATATTGGGTATATCACCTATTTTCAACATTGCAGACCTCTACCAGTATCATGAAGTAGATTTTAGTGGAAACATGGAAGAAGACTTAAAGAAGCAGTTACCACAACAAGCACTGGAGTAGATTGAAGACATTTTGGACAACAGAATTGGATGCAACACTAGAGGAAGACAATACAAAGAATATCTTGTGAAGTGGAAAGGCAGACCAGAAGAAGATTCATCATGGATTTCTTAGGCTGAGGTGGACCATCTTGATTTTCCTCTAGCCCCAGCAAAGTGAGGGACTCAGTTTTTCAATAACCCCAGATGTCTGATGCAGGAGCATCCCTGGTTCAAGAGAAATCTTGCATCAACTACAAACATTTGCATTTTAGTTTAATTGTAGTTCAGTTTGTTTCTTTTCATTTTCTAGTTTAGTTCAGGTAGTTCAATCAGTAGCAGTTTCTATATTTTGGTCCGTATTCTACCACAATTGCATTTTATATCTTACAGAGTTGGACTTATCATTTAGATTGATTCATCTACATCATATCTAGAATTTAGAGAATTTGGATTAGGTACTGAAAAGATATCTCTATTAGAAGATTGATTGTTTTCTCAGAATAGAGCATTCTGATAGTCTCAAACAATCAGCTAAGAAGACTTGTAGAGCACTTCCTGACTTGTGGAGCCTAATGACACATCATTCAATGATCTATGGTTCATGGCCGACCTTCCCTGAGATCTGTAGATCATTCCATTCATTTACAGAGGAATTCTTCATGATTAGGTCTGACCTATCCATGTACACACATTACAACTCTTCATTGGTGTTTGTGATCTTCCTTGGCTGACGCAGGGGCACCTTGTGATCCAAAGATGATATATATTGAAGTAATAGATCCTTAGGAAAGAAAATTTTGATAGTTAGCAATTGATTTATAATCCTTAGTTTGGTTTTTGTGTGAAGGAACTTTAAAGCTATATCTTGCACATATTCTGATATTTTGAAATCAGGCCTTTGAGCCCTAATTGTAAGCCCGCATGATGCTAGCCAGATTGTATTTGATTTCTATGATATACTAAATGACTGAATCTACATTTGTTTCATATCTTGGAGTTGTTTCCATTGTGTTTACTCTTGCTGCATAGTCTAGACAGTTCATTAAGTGAACCCTCCTACCATTACTGCACCAAAATGAACCTAAACCCGCATCATACAAAAAAAATGAGTATTGTGACTATCATCGTATCAAAGGACACTCCACTGGAAAATGTATGAAATTAAAGAACTATATCCAAGATATTATCGATCACGCCGATATCCAAGTGGAAGGAACCAACAACACCTCAGCTAATGATGGCTTAGGAGTCTACCATGACCCTCTTCCCAACCACAACATGTCATCATCCAAACCATTATCCTCCAACACAAATCCCAATAACCAAGCTAACAACATCAACTACAACAACATTCAACCTCCTTATGATAATGTAGTGGGCCATATGGATTTCAACTCCACTCGTATTGCCACCCTCAAAATCAAAAGCAACACCCCCGAATGTATTGTTACCACCCAACATGGGTGCATAACCATCAAGGGACCATCCTCCTCCTCCACCACTACCACTTCCAAATATAACCTCCTCGACCATCTTGGAACTCCTTAAGACATCCACCATCCATCACAACATCCTTGACAAGGCCCTCGAAGAATCCCATGTTCCCACTGACATTCCACCTACACAATTCCAAAACCTAGTGGTCCAATTGTCCTCATCCTACCATCTCACTTTTAGCCAATCCAACATGCCACCTATCAACCCCATCCATAACAAAACACTCCATATTGAAGTCCAAATTGTCAATCACAAAGTCAAGAGAGTCCTCTTGGATAATGGATCTGGTTTGAATATATGTACATAAAGTTCATAAAATTTTTGGGGTATTCAGCAACTAATCTAGAATCTTTGGTCATCTCCATCAAAGCATGTGACAACATGGAGTGAGAATCAAAAGGCACTATATGTCTCCCTATCAAAGTTGGTCTCCTCACACTACCCACTCTATGTCACGTGGTTGATCTTGACCTCCCATACAATATTCTTCTAGGTTGACCATGGTTGCATGCCATGCAAGCCATTCCATCCACTTATCACCAATGTCTCAAGTTTCCCCATAACGACGTTGAAGTCACTATTCCCTTTGATCGACAAACATTTGAGTATTGTAAAGCTTTGGAGGTTGTTTATGATAGACAATTTCATTGCCCAAGTACCTATGAGAACATCTCAAAGACCCCTCATTCATTATGTCCACCTCATCTCATCCTTCATCCACTCCATCCACTCCAACTGATCCATCCCATGCCTCCACTTCATCATCCACCCTGGTCCCTCAAGTATCACAAGTCAAGATCATAGACAAAGGGTGTGGTGAATATGAGCTTCATAACACCTTCCATGTGGGATAATTTCCTTTGTCCCCCGCTCCCATGGTCGTCACCTACAGAAAAAGGTTTAAGAACAAAAGTGCAAGATTGATGAGAAGATCCCCTTCATTCCAACATAGGTCTCTCGAGAAGAAGAATAGGTCAAAGAGTCTTTGAATGATTGGTTATATCATGATGATACCCTTCTAGCAAAAGTAGACCTTAAATATTTCAAGGAAAAATATCTTGTACCATTCCAAATTTGTACCACAATGCCCTACCATGGAAAAGGGCTTGGCATCGATGAGCAAGGCACCACAAAACCCATTTCGGTCGATCCCACATATCCTAATCAATATGCCAAGTACTTTGGTTTAGGATATACACTGCCCACTGTGATGATCCGTGGACCAGCTAAAGGTTTAGTAGATGTGTTCAAATCCTCTTCTCCTATTAAAAACATTGCGTCAAGTGTCATCATAGCTTCATGTAAAGATCTTGATCTCTCATTTATATTCCATGACAACACCATGTCCGTCATCGACCTTTCCCTCATCCATCCCGATCTCATTGCCTGGGATTACCAAGGACCAATGCCTCTAGATACATTCCAAAACAAGAAGGCTCTCTGCATTTATAGAACTTTGTGACACCTTACATCACAACATATACTTGAATTTTGATAACTACTTTGGGGAAGAAGAGATCCTTAGTCCTAATAAAAAATCAAAAAATAGAAAATCGTCCCCTAGTAAAAACCTCTTTGAGGCACTGTTGAACACAAAAGAGAAAAATAAAGATGCATTTCTTGATGAAAACCTCTCTTATGTGCTAAGAGATGAGGATCTCCATCTTCCACTCATACCCTCCTACTAGTAGGAACATTCCACCACCCTGATTGAAGGTACACAAGAAATCAACATTAGCACATAGGAACAACCTAAGCTCACCCACATTGCAGAAAGTCTTGCTATCAAAGAAAAATCCAACCTTTCCATTGCACTTCATGAGGCACTAGATGTCTTTGCTTGGTCCTATGCAGATATTCCAGGGTTATATCCTTCCTTGGTGGTTCATCATCTTGTGGTACATCCAGAAGCACGACTAGTCAAACAAAAACTCTGCAAGATACATCCTCAAGTGGCCCTTCTTGTCAAAGAACTGCAGAAACTATTGGAAGTCAGCTTCATTCTCCCTATAGATTAGCTTGAATGGGTTTCTAATTTGTGCCAGTTTCTAAGAAACCTAGGGGCATCCAAGTATGTATAGATTTTTGAGACCTAAACAAGGCATGTCCAAAAGATGACTTCCCACTCCCCAATATCGACATCATTGTGGATTTGACAAGAGGACGTGAAATGCTCTCCCTCATGGATGGATGCTCTGGGTATAATCAGGTCAGGATTGCTCTTGAAGATCAACATAAGACAACTTGTACATGTCCTTGGGGTAGTTACTGTTTGCAAGTCATGCCCTTTGGTCTTAAAAATGTAGGAGTAACTAATTAACGCGCCATGACCACTATTTTCCATGACATGTTGCACAAAATCATGGAAGACTATGTAGATGATCTCCTTGGAAAATAAAAAACAAGAGAAGAACACCTTGAGATTCTACGATAGATATTTAAACGCCTTAGAGAATACAAGCTCCATCTAAATCATAAGAAATGTGTCTTTTGTGTCACATCCAACAAACTCTTGGGGTTCATCATCTCCCACATAGGTATTGAAGTAGATCTGGCTAAGGCCACTACTATTACATAAATGCCACCACCAAAGACTCTCAAGCAACTTCCTAGTCTACAAGGAAAGCTTTAGGTTATCTAAAGGTTCATTGCTCAACTCCCTGATAAATTCCAACCATTTGCCCACTTACTCTGTAAGAAAGTATACTTCAAATGGGATCAAAATTGTCAGTAAGCATTTGACTGCGTCAAGGATTACTTGGCTTCACCCCCAGTCCTTATGGTACCCACCCATGGAAAGCCCCTATTATTGTACATATCTGCCACTTTAGTAGTACTAGGGGCACTTTTAGCACAACACAAAGAAACTAATCGTGAAAGGGCTATATAATACATCAACATGACTCTTGTTAGCTATGAGCTTAATAATACACCTATGGAACGAGCATGCCTAGCTGTCATATTCTGCTCTCAAAAGCTACAACACTACATGTTAAGTCACTCAATCAAGCTCATCTCAAAGGTCGACCCTCTCAAGTATCTACTTTCTAAGGCTTCACTCACATGATGAATGGCAAAATGGGTGATGTTACTCAACGAGTTTGATATTGAATATGTTGATAGAAAAGCCATCAAGGGACAAGTAGTGGTAGACCAGCTAGATTAAGCACCTCTCATAGATCATCAACCAATTTCTATTGATTTCCCAGATGAATCCATTGTAACTATAACAAGATCAACAATCTGGAAGTTATACTTTGATGGATCCTTCACAAATCATGTTTTAGGGGTAGAAATACTCTTGGTAACCCCGTGGGGAGACTACATTCCTAAGGCATACAAGCTTGCATTCCCTTGCACAAACAATGTGGCCAAATATGAAGCCTTGATCACTAGTCTTAAAACACCAACTCAATGGAACATCCAATAGCTATAGGTCTATGGAGACTCCTAATTGGTTATCAAACAAGTCAATGGTGAATACCTCACTAAGGATGACAAGTTGATTTCCTACAAATAGATGGTTGATGAGTAAAGGTCTTTCTTAACCTACATTCAGTTTGAGTAGGTGCCCTGAGTACACAACAAAGTAGCTGATGCCATGGCTACCATTGGGTCCCTCTTGGATATGCCTCATGATAGTCATCAGTGTGGGTTCATTGTGTAACAACTTCTCATGCTAGCATATTGAATCGCCCAGTCGAAATTTGTATGTGAGATTGTCACAAAGTCCATGCAAGTATCTATGGTACCCACACAAGTAGTATTGTCCTAGCCAAAAAACTCTTACATACATGATATTACTAGCCAAAAATGGAACATGATGCATGTGAATATGTGAAGAAATGTAAGCCTTGTCAACAGCATAGAGATCTCATACATGCTCCCTCTCAGGCATTGCAACCAATCACCATACCATGGCCCTTTTCTCAATGGGGCGTAGATCCCATTGGCAAGATTCACTCACCCTCTTCTGATGGACACAAATTCATCATCACCACTACTGAATACTTTACCAAGTGGGTTGAAGCTATTCCCCTCACTTTTAGCATTGGTACCCAGATTGCCAAGTTCATCGTTTACCATATCATTTGCCATTATTGTATCCCATTCGCCCTTGTCATAGATAATGGTAAACCCTTCAAAAATAATGATGTTTGTGCCATTTGTGAACAATTCCATATTCAACACCATTGGTCCACTCCATATTATCCCCAAGAGAATGACTAAGCTAAGGCAACTAATAAAAACTTACTCAAAATCCTCAAGAAAGTTCTCAATGAAACTGGTCATGACTGACACCTTCACATCCACCCCACCCCCTGGACCTACCGCACTAGCATCTGTACTCCTACTAGAGCCAATCCATACTCACTTATCTTTGGTGCCGAAGCTATCTTGCCAATTGAGATCGGATTTCCCTCATTGTGCATCTCTCTTTGCAATGTCATCACTGAAGAAGATTACTGTGTTGCACTCCTCCAAGAGTTAGAGCTATTGGATGAATAGTGTCACAACGCCTTGAATCATCTCCAGGCATACTAGAACAAGTTTCGTAGATCTTATAACAAGAAAATTTGTGCCAGAGAATTTACATTAGGAGACCTGGTCTTAAAAGAAAATCAAAAGAATCTCTCAGAAAGAAATAGGAAGGGGAAATTTGAGCCTAATTGGTTGGGTCCCTATGTGGTCATAGCTAAATATGGCTCAGGAGCATATTGCCTTTCTACTCTTAAAGGAGAAGAGCTTGAAGAACCTATGAACATTATCCATTTGAAACAATTCCATAGCTAGGTTGCTGAATACCCCAAATCAAAAATCCAAAAAAAAAAGTCAAAAAATCCAAAAAATAAAAAAATGTCAAAAAATCCAAAAAATAAAAAATGTCAAAAATACCAAAAAAATTAAAAAATGTCAAAAAATGTTAAAAATCCAAAAAAATCAAAAATGTCAAAAAATCAAAAAAAGTAAAAAAAGTAAAGAAAAATAATTCATCCTATGGTGAAAATCGCTTCTCGTGGTGCCTTGGACAAGTACCATGATGAAAACTTGTTTGCAGGCATATGTGTAGTCTCAAACTAGATCCATTATTCACCCCTCCCACTATCACTACGTCCATCATCCCACTCATTCACTTCATCCATTACCTATCATTCCCGCTATCTGAGCTTTCACTCCTCCATACATCTGAGCATCTATCATTCCCACAATATGCATCTCCCACCTTGACCACACAAATCACAACATATAAATCCTTTCATCACCATCCTGTATGTGTTCCATAAGATACTAAGTAACAGAAAAGCAAAAATCACACCCACAATAAATCCTCCCACCTTCTCCACCCAACTTAGCTCATCCACCTAGTCCCCCTTGATCACTCATCCCCTAGTTCATCTTTGTGGTTTTTATAAACATCACATCTTTGCACCGCCAAGTCACCCAGTGGGTTATCCTACCCTCTCATCCATCGAACCCCCCTTGATCGCTCATCTCGTAGTTCATTTTCATGGTTTTATAGCATCATGTCTTTACACTACCAACACATCACCTAGCCAATCACCATCACTCCCCTTCACATCACATCCCCACCCTATTCTTCCTAACTGTGATTTTAATACCATGGTACAGTCTAAAAACTGACAATCCAATCCCCTACTCAACCTCTATCCATCTACATCATACCATCCCTATTGTAAGTATGTGCCTAATCAGTGTTGTCATTGATGTCGACATATCTGTGTTTCCATTGGTGTCAACTATGCTCTTACTTTGTTGAGGATATTGAGAAAATTAGCCCCTCCGGTGATAACAATGTGTTGCAGTAGAAATAGTGCATTACATGCAGAAGAACAGTCTAGAAGAATGCTTTGTATTTCTTGAAGAATGAATATCTTTACCTACAGATTGGAAGTTATTTAGAAGCCTGTCTAAAGATGTCATATTCCAAGTTTGAGCCTTCGGTATGAAGAATTGAGTGAGATTTTTTCACCAGAGTGAAAACTTTTTCTGTGTGTTTGGTGGTGACAGGGAGAAAGTGTTTTGCTCCGCATTCCTCCACATTGAAGTATTTTGGTTTGCAGTTCTAGAAGTAAGTCTATGATGATGTTAAATGCCTTCAAGTGTAATGGTTCATGATTTGGTGGTCCACAAGCTATCTTTTACTCATGACATTGGCTGGCAGTGTTGTTCTTGTGCTCCAGTTTGAAGAATCTTGTTGATAGAGTTGTTATAAATCGTGCGGTTGTTTTTAGTGATTATAATGTGCTTGTGGATGTCTCCTAATCATGCTCCTACATTCGGATTGGTCCGTAAGTTGTAATTCAGATCGTGCATGAAGCGTGTTCTTGAGAATACTTGTGTTAACATCAGTCTTGGCCAACTTGGTTGAATTCATCTATTGCGAAGATGCATCGAAGATTGTGTTTGAGTCCCAACTAAGGCATGGCATGATCCACATACATTCTTACATCCTTTCCTTAGCTAAATTTATATTAGGTCCAGACCTATTTTATGTATGTTTGTAATGCTGACCTTGGAGATTGTTTCAATGGTTGATGATTGTAATGCCAACCTTAATGATCATTCTAAGGTTGATGTAGTGTATAAATACTTGTATTTGAGTCGTGAAAATGTATCAAAAGTGTGAAGATGCGAAGAGAAAGGGAAGTAAAGTAGCATAGCAGAGTAGAGGTGTTTGCGATTCAATGGAACTGAACCTTGGCATGAAGTAGATGTTGTTATCTCAGTTCAACCCTTTGGTAGTGAGCCTTCTTTTGGTAGTGAGCCATCCATAGGCAGTGAGCCTTTGATTTTTGTTATTGATATAACTTATATATTTTTGTGGGCTAACACCCACCATGGTTTTTCCCTTTTAGGGTTTTCCACATAAAAATCTGGTGTCTCCTATGTTGATTATGCTTTTGTGTTGAGCTTCCCATTCTATGCTTTCATGGTTATATATGAATATAAGTGATTGATAAGTTAAGGATTGAAATTGGTTAAAAGTTTTAGGACAACTGATTCAACCCCCCCTCTTAGTTGTCCGGTGTAGTTCAACAATTGGTATCAGAGCCAAGTTCCTCTAAAGGAAGCCTAACAACTTGAGGAAGATCCGAGATATTTTATAAGAAGGAAGCTCCACATTTTGATGGGACAAATTATTGTCTTTGGAAGGCATGAATGAAAAGCCATCTTCTTTGTCTTGGTTATATAGTATGGCTAGCTACACTATCACAATTTGTCATGCCTGAAGATGGTTTGACAAATGAAGATGATATCAAAGAATATGAGCTGGATGTCAAAGCAAAGGATGCTCTGTTAAGTTCCTTAAGTGACACAGTGTTGACAAAAGTTGTGGACCTTGAATCTGCAAATGAGGTATGGAAGAAGCTGAAAATTTTATATGAAGGAGATGATTCTATAAGAGAAGCCAAGCTACAAAGCCTTAAAGTAAGATATGAGGGTTTGAAGATGAATGAAGATGAAAACATAATAGCCTTTATGCAAAGATTTGATGAACTTGCCACTAGAATAAAAGGCATAGGAGGAACTCTCACTGATAAGGAAGTTGTGATGAAAATTCTCAGATCACTACCAAAATCCTATAGTCACAAGGTGGCTTCTATTGAAGAATTTATGACTATGAAAACTATTGACAAACATCAGTTACTTGGAAAGCTTACAGCCTTTGAGATGAGAGAATTTGGTGATGCTCTTCCAAAAGTTGAATCAACTTTCAAAGCCACTACTTCATAAAAGATTTCCAAAGCTAAGAAATATAAAATGGATGATGACTTTGATGAAATTGGAGCTAACTTTGTTGACATGATGCAAAGAGGTTCCAGTAAGTTCAAAGGTAAATTACCTTTCAAATGTTTCTCTTGTGGTAAGGTAGGCCATTATGCTTCCAGATGTCCTGAAAGAATTGAAAGAAATAAGAAAATACATGAGAGTAGACCTAGAGTTCCAAATAAATGCTACTATGTCAAAGATTTTGATGATGAAGGTGTGACTGATGCTGAATCTGATGATGCTAGTACTAGTACAAATGAATGTTTGTTTATTTCTATTAAAGAAGATCATGTGTCTACTAATTCTGCTAGTTGTGTGAAGGATGAAAACTAGTGGAAGAAAGTGCTTTGGCTGTCTAGGTTGAGAAAGATAATGATGAATGTATTATTGATAGTGGATGCTCACATCACATGACCGGTGACAAAAGTAAGTTTGTAAGTTTGGAAAAGTATGATGGAGGACCGGTTAGGTTTGGAGATAATTCAACTGGTAAGATTTAAGGAAAATGATCTATTTCATTTGAGGGAAAGCATAATATTGACAATGATCTGTATGTGAAGGGTTTGAAGCATAATCTTTTGAGTGTTGGTCAAATGTGTGACAAAGGATATGATCTAAGATTCAAAGATAATGGGTGCAAGATCATGGAAATATCTGGAACTATGATTGCTACCGGTAAGAAGGCAAAAGGTAACATCTATCAATTGAGAGGAATGAATTATTATTGTTTATTAGCTCAAGCAGATGAAAGTTGGCCGTGGCATGGAAGGATGTGTCATATAAACTTTGATAGTCTGGTAAATATAAACTCAAGTCAGGCTGTGAGGGATTTACCAAAACTTGTGAAATCCTCCAACTCAAATTGTAAGGAATGTCGTTTCGGAAAGAAGATAAGGACAAGTTTCAAGAGCAAAGAATAATGTTCTACCAGTTTGCTGGATCTAGTGCATACAGATCTCTGTGGTCCTACAAGGGTGAGAAGTCTACAAGGTGACAAGTACTTCATGTTGCTTATTGATGATTATTCTAGAATGACTTAGGTTACTTTTCTAAGAGATAAATCAAAATCCCTAGAGAAAAGCAAATCTTTTAAGGCAATGGTTGAGAATGAAATAGATTTAAAGATCAAATGCTTGAGATTGGATAGAGGAGGTGAGTTCACATCAAACAAATTCAACATTTTCTATGAAGAGCATGGGATAAAGAGACAACTGTCTGCACCTAGGACTCCTTAGCAGAATGGAGTTGTGGAAAGGAAGAACATGACAGTTTAGGAGGCTGCCAAGATAATGATGAAGGAAGAAGGTCTGCCAGAAGTCTTTTGGAAAGAGGCTATTCACACTGTTGTCTACATTCAAAACATAGTTCAAGTGAAAGGTAATGGTACTAAAACTCCCTATGAATTGTGGTATGGAAGAATTCCTATAGTAAAATATTTCAAAGTCTTTGGAAGAAAATGTTATATCAGGAGAGATGAAGATCTAGGAAAGTTTGATACAAGATGTAATGAAGGAATCTTTCTTGGATACTCTACCAAGAGTAAGGCTTACCGGTGATACAACAAAAGGCTCAAAAAGATTGTTGAGAGTGCAAATGTGAAGGCAAAGAAAGAATATCAGACCTGAGTTGTTATGAGCTAGATGAACCTGTGACTATAGAAATTGAAGAGAAAGATGAGCAAGCAAACAGTCAGGATGAAGAAGAGGCTCTAGAAAGTGCTGTCAAGACTCCTAGGTATGTAAGGATCAATCATTCTAAAGATCAGATTATAGGTGACAAGAACAAAGGTGTGCTAACAAGAAGAAGAGTTACAGAGGAACAAGTCAATTACTATTTGCTTTCAAAGATTGAACCAAAAAATGTGAATGAAGAATGCAATGATGAAAATTGGGTAAAGGCAATGGAGGAAGAACTAGTGCAGATAGAGAAGAATGAAACTTGGGAATTAGTTCCTAGACCTACTCACAAAAATGTTATTGGAACTAAATGGGTCTTCAAGAACAAGCTAAATGAAAATAGAGAAGTTGTAAGGAATAAAGAAAGGCTTGTATGCAAAGGATATTCTCAAATTGAAGGGATAGATTTTGAAGAAACCTTTGCCCCAGTAGCTTGGATTGAAGCAATCATAATGTTTTTGGCATTTGTAACTCACAAATATTTTAAGGTATATTAGATGGATGTGAAATCTACCTTCCTAAATGGTGAATTAGAAGAGGAAGTATACATTGAGCAACCAGAGGGATTCCAATTGTCAGATCAAGGTGATATGGTATGCAGGTTGAAGAAAGCATTATATGGACTCAAACAAGCTCCTAGAGCCTGGTATGCAAGGTTAGATAGGTATTTGTTGCAATTTGGATTCAGTAAAGGCACTGCAGATAGCAATCTGTACTTCAAAATCAATAATGATCAGATCTTGATTGTTTAAGTCTTTGTTGATGACATTATCTTTGGAGGAAATGAAGGTATGTGCATAAGGTTTGCCGGTGAGATGAAAAGTGAATTTGAAATGTCCATGTTTGGTGAAATGAATTTCTTTTTGGGTCTACAAATTAATCAATCAGATAAAGGAATCTTCATATCTTAGTCCAAGTATGTGAAAGAGTTGTTGAAGTTTGGGATGGAAGACTCTAAACCAGTATGTACTCCCATGGTGACTGGTTGCAAGTTGAGCAAAGATGATGAATCACCTAAGGCTGATCTAGAAAAAATACAGATCCATTATTGGAGGATTGCTTTGTCTAACTCAAACTAGACTTGATATTATGCATGCAGTTTGTCTTGTTGCAAGATTTCAAGCTGATCCAAGAGAATCACATGTGATGGCAGTTAAGAGAATACTAAGGTATTTGAAAGGTACTCCAGATTATGGCTTATGGTATCCAAAGGATAATGATTTCACTCTTAGTGCTTATACAGATGCAGATTGGGCCGAAGAAGTTGATGACATAAAGAGTACAAGTGGAGGTGCCTTCTTCTTGGGTAATAGATTGGTCTCATGGCTGAGCAAGAAATAAGATTCAATATATTTGTCAACTATAGAAGCAGAGTATATTGCAGCAACATGTTGTTGCACTCAAGTATTATTGATGAAGCAGACTTTGAAGGATATAAGAGTTGTTTATGAAGATCCAATTGCAATCTTTTGTGATAATACAAGTGCCATAAACATTTCAAAGAATCCAGTGATGCACTCAAGAAGGTGCCAGAGAATGAAGTAAAGATGGAATATGTGTCCACAAAGGATCAGATTGTAGACATTTTCACTAAGCCTCTGCCTAAAGATACATTTGAGTATCTTAGAGAGAAGTTAGGGGTCATTACCCCTCTTGTCCTGAACTAAGATGCATAGGAGTGCATCAATCCAGTGGAGCTCAAAGTGTCATTCCTTGATCTGGATTGATGTTCTCAAGGCTACCTCTGAGGAGGAGTAGCTAAATGTTTCTGGTAACGTAAATGGATCTAAGCAATATCGTACAAGTATATGCCCTTTTCCATTGATGTTAAAGGCAGAGAGAAATCATGTGAAAAACTTAGGGGGAGAAAGAATACAATTGTGTAAAGAGAAAGGGGGAGAATCTTGTCTTAATGGCCTTTTTAGTTTTTCACATCATATGTTGCCATCAATGACAAAGGGTGAGATTGTTGCAAGTATGTGCCTAATCAATGTTGTCATTGATGTCAACTATGCTCTTACTTTGTTGAGGATATTGAGAAAATTAGCCCCTCCGGTGATAACAATGTGTTGTAGTAGAAACAATGCATTACATGCAGAAGAATAGTCCAGAAGAATTCTCTGCATTTCTTGAAGAATGAATATCTTTACCTATAGATTGGAAGTTATTTAGAAGCCTGGCTGAAGATGTCATATTCTGAGTTTGAGCCCCCAGTATGAAGAATTGAGTGAGATTGATTCACCAGAGTGAAGACAACTTTTTCTATATATTTGGTGGTGACAGGGAGAAAGTGTTTTGCTCCGCATTCCTCCTCATTGAAGTATTTTCATCAATGGTTCTAGAAGCAAGTCTATGATGATGTTAAATGCCTTCAAGTGTAATGGTTTGTGATTTGGTGGTCTGCAAGCTATCTTTTACTCATGATAGTGGCTGGCAGTGTTGTTCTTGTGCTTCAGTTTGAAGAATCTTGTTGATAGAGTTGTTAGAGATCGTGTGGTTGTTCTTGGTGACTATAATGTGGTTGTGGATGTCTCTTGATCATTCTCCTACATTCAGATTGGTCTGCAAGGTGTAATTTAGATCGTGCATGAAGTGTGTTCTTGAGAATATTTGTGTTAACATCAGTCTTGGCTGACCTAGTTGAATTCATCTATTACGAAGATGCATTGAAGATTGTGATAGCGTGTTGTGGTGTGGAAGATTGTGTTTGAGTCCCAACTAAGGTGTGGCATGATCTACATACATTCTTACATCCTTTCCTTAGCTAAATTTGTATTAGGTCTAGACCTATCTTATGTATGTTTGTAATGCCGACCTTGATGATCATTCCAAGATTGATGTAGTGTATAAATACTTGTATTTGAGTCGTGAAAATGTATCAAAAGTGCGAAGATACGAAGAGAAAGGGAAGTAAAGTAGAAGAGTAGAGCAGAGGTATTTGCACTTCAATGGAATTAAACTTTGGCATGAAGTAGATGATGTTATCTCAGTTCAACCCTTTGGCAGTGAGCCATCCATAGGTAGTGAACCTTTCTTTGCAGTGAGCCCTGTAGGCAGTGAGCCTCTAATTTTTGATATTAATATAACTTATATATTTCTGTGGGCTAACACCCACCTGTTGCAAGTATGAGGTTAACTAGTGTTGTCATTGATGTCAACATACTCATATTGCATTGATAAGAAGGATTGGATGAGTTGTGTGCTGAGGTTATTGAGGAAATTAGTCTCAATCAGGAACAGTGAAGAACAATGATGAGAAGAAGAGGCAAAAGTACTCAATAGGTTGAGGATTAGAGGGTGCAGATTAAAGGTTTGTAGATATGAGTCTTGAGATGTTCCAGTTAAGATTTCAGAGGTCCGCTTGAAGATCTGAAGAAGTTGTGATTGATCAAGTAGAACCGGTTCTAGGAGATGCTCCGGAGTGACAGAGTGTTACAAAAAGGTTTGGTGAGATCCAGAAGTGCATTGTCCTATTCTACAGATTGGAAGAAGTGTTTGGGATGTCCTTGTGATCTGTCATCTCAATTTTTACTTAGTTTGGAGGTCTGAAAGCACCTTTTTCAATATGACAGTGGCGATAGACTGTATCATTGAAGTTCTGGATGAAGAAGAAAAGAATTCTAGTAAGTGGAGGAAGTGTGGATGTACCTGGTCATTCAGGCAAGCTTGAGAAGGT
Organism: Cunninghamia lanceolata; assembly: GCA_027924645.1. NCBI lineage: Eukaryota > Viridiplantae > Streptophyta > Pinopsida > Cupressales > Cupressaceae > Cunninghamia > Cunninghamia lanceolata. The sequence goes on along the minus strand of BSBN01000741.1, from coordinate 3,689,804 downwards.
TCTTGGATCATGTTGAGGTTGTATTGTTGGTCCGCATTAGTGTTAGAGCCCAGAATTGGAGATACTCTTTCAGATGAAGATGTTCTTGTTCAGGCTAACTGACCGGATGAGTTACTCATCTTGCGAATGTTCTTGTGGATGATTGCCGACTTAGATGATTGTTCCTAAGTTCTTGGATCATGTTGAGATTGTGTTGTCAGTCCGCATTAGTGTTAGAGCCTGGAATTGGAGATATACTTCCGGATGAAGATGTTCTTGTTCAGGCTAGCCGACCGGATGAATTATTCATCTTGCGAATGTTCTTGTGGATGATTGTCGACTTAGATGATTGTTCCTGAGTCGATGCCTTGTATAAATAAAGGTTTGTGAATTCATTTCAAAGTGTGTCGTGGAGCGGATGAGTGTGGCATAACAAAAGAGCAAAAAACAGAGCAGGTGTGTCTCGGGCTTAAATGGAACTAATCTAGACATGGTAAAGATGTCAATCTCCAGTTCAAGTTTGTAATACTTGTTATCTTATAGATAGTGTGTCTCTTGTAGGCAGTGTGTCTCTTGTAGGCAGTGTGCCTCCTTGTGGGCAGTGTGCTCAGGTAGTGAGCCCTAATTGGCATGTGCCATCCATTTTTCTTATTCTTCTAACAGAGAATAATCCTTGGGTTAATCACCCCGTGGTTTTTCCCTTAACCGGGTTTTCCACGTCAAAATCTTGGTGTCTAATGTGTTGATGTTTATCTGCTTCGGTGTTTATGCTTTATGCTTTCATGAATGGTTAATTGATATGCTATTAACTAACAAAGAAGAATCAAGTGTTTGAAGTAGAAGCAAGTTTTTGTACAAATGATTCACCCCCCCTTTCAGTTGTGTGCCCTAGATCTAACAATTGGTACTGCTTGAGGAGATCCAGGATGTCGTCATACAAGAAGGATAGTCCGAAGTTTGATGGAACCAACTTCTCTCTCTGGAAAGGTCACATGAAATGTCACTTGGAGTGTATGGGAAAAGCATACTTGTCCATGGTCACAAAAGCATATGTACCTCCACAGGGTGGTCGAATAACTCTAAATGAAATCATAGATGCTGAAAATAATCTGTGGACCAAAGAGGCTCTTCTAAGTGCATTGACTGACTCAGAACTCTCAAATATTATTAACCTACCAACTACCTATGAGATCTGGGTTAAACTGGAACTTCTGCATGAAGGAGATGAGTTTGTTAAGAGTGCAAGGTTGCAAAGTCTCAAAGGGAAATTTGAAAGATTGAAGATGAGAGATGATGAGAATATGAATACCTTTATGCCAAGAGTAAATGAGCTGGTGTGTGGAATTAGGAATGCTGGTGGAGTTCTGGATGAAAATGAGATTGTTTGCAAAATTCTCAGATCCCTTTCTGCTGCCTACAAAATCAAGGTTGCTACCATTGATGAATTCAGAGCCCATACAACTGTCACAAGAGACCAATTGGCTGGCAAACTGGCTGCATTTGAAATGACCGAGTTTGGTGATGATCCCCCCAAGACTAAATCTACATTCAAAGCCAGTGCCTATGTGAAAGGCAAACTAAGATTTGATCTGGGAGAAAACTCTTCAAGGAAGCTGTCATGGTATGATCAAGCAAGGAAAGACATGGAAGAGGAAGAAGCAGAAATAGCTCAACTTGAAGCCCTCATTACAAAGAGACTGCCAAGAGGATCCGGTAAGTATGAAGGAAAATTACCCTTTAAGTGCTTCAACTACAATAAGATTGGTCATTTTGCTTCAAGATGTCTGGAAAGATCTGCAAGGTCAAATTCTAACAGACAAAGGTTCTAAAAGAACTGTTATTATGTTCATGAAGAAGATGATAATGAAGGAGTAACAGATGATGAATCAAAAATAGGAAACAAATTCAGAAATGAATGGGTGTTTATTGCCATCAAGGAAGAAGATCCAATATCCTCTGAATCTGTCAATCATAAGGTTGTAGAAAAAGCTTTGGCTGCCCAAGTTGAAGAAAAGGCTGATTGGGTTATTGATAGTGGATGTTCTCACCATATGACAGGTGACAAGAACAAGTTCTTAGATTTGGAAAGGTATGAAGGAGGAATGGTAAAGTTTGGTGACAATTCTGCTGGTAGAATCAGAGGTAGGGGAACTATTTCTTTTGATGGAAAGAACAAAACTGGTAATGTACTGTATGTTGAAGGATTGAAGCACAATCTTCTCAGTGTTGGACAGTTGGTAGACAAAGGTTATGATCTTCGGTTCAAAAATAGAAGATGCAGGATCTTTGAAAGCTCCAAAACTGAGATTGCATCTGGTACTCAAACAAAAGGTAATATCTTCCATCTAGTTGGTTCTAATAAAAGTTGTTTGTTTGTTCAAGTTGATAAAAGTTGGTTATGGCATAGAAGGATGTGTCATGTAAATTTTGATAACATCATCAAGATAAGCAATACTCAGGCTGTAAGAGATCTTCCAAAATTGGTGAAACCTGCAAATAGTTTGTGCAAAGAATGTTAGCTAGGTAAACAGAGCAGAGTTTCTTTCAAAAGCAAGGATCAGTCCTCTACCGGATTATTGGAATTAGTTCATATTGATCTATGTGGTCTGACAAGAATCAAGAGTATGCAAGGTGATAGATATTTCATGTTACTGATTGATGACCATTCTCGGATGATGTGGGTTACCTTTCTAAAAGAGAAATTAGAAACCTTTGAGAAGTTCAAAATCTTCAAGGCTATGGTAGAGAATCAAACCGGTTTGAAACTAAAATGTCTGAGGTCTGATAGAGGTGGTGAATTCACATCCGGTGAATTCATAGACTTTTGTGAGAAGCATGGTGAATTCATAGACTTTGGTTTGGTATAACTCCTACTGTGAGATATTTTAGAGTATTTGGTAGCAAATGTTACATTAAAAGAGATGAAGATCTAGGAAAGTTTGATGCTAGAAGTGATGAAGGAATTTTCTTGGGTTACTCCACTCAAAGCAAAGCATACCAGTGTTACAATAAGAGATTGAGAAAGATGATAGAAAGTACAAATGTGAAGGTTGATGAAGGAATTGGGAAGCCCTCAAGGTTTTATGAATATGATGAAGATGATCAGAATGGTTCTCTGGTGCAAGGAGCTCAATCCTCCTTTGAAAGTCAGATTCAGACTGATCTGGTAAATCAGGAAGAAGAGGTTTGTCTGAATGAGCCTGATCAAGAAACAGTAGTGCAAGAAACTCCCAAAGTTCCAAGGTATGTAACTCTGAACCACTCTGAAGATCAGATCATAGGTGACAAAAGCAAAGGTGTGCAAACTAGAAGGAAAATTGCTCAAAATTCAAATGAATGTTGTCTGATTTCAAACATTGAACCTAAGACAATAAATGAAGCCTGTAATGATAAAAATTGGACCAAAGCAATGGAGGAAGAGTTGATGCAAATTGAGAAAAATCACACTTGGGATCTTGTTTCTAGACCTAATAACAAGAATGTGATTAGAACAAAATGGGTCTTCCAGAACAAACTAAATGAAGTTGGTGAAGTAATCAAAAACAAAGCCAGATTAGTCTGCAAAGTCTACTCTCAAATAGAAGGGATTGATTTTGAGGAAACCTTTGCTCCGGTGGCAAGAATTGAAGCAGTCAGACTATTTCTTGCATTTGTTGCCTTCAAGGATTTCAAAGTATATCAGATGGATGTCAAATCTACTTTCCTTAATGGTGATTTAGAAGAAGAGGTGTACATTGAACAACCAAATGGATTAAAAATTGTCTGATCATGGTGATATGGTCTGCAAATTGAAGAAAGTACTGTATGGTTTGAAGCAAGCCCCAAGAGCTTGGTATGAAAGGTTGGATAAGCATCTTGTGCAGATTGGTTTCAACAAAGGTACTGCTGACAGTAACTTATATTTTAAAATTGATCATGAAAACATCTTGATTGTTGAAGTATTTGTTGATGATATCATCTTTGGAGGAAAAGATAGCATGTGTAAAACTTTTTTAAATCAAATGAAAAGTGAGTTTGAAATGTCAATGCTCGATGAAATGAATTTCTTCTTGGGTCTGCAAATTACACAGACAGAGAAAGGAATCTTTATCTCTTAGACTAAATATGTGAAAGAACTTTTGAAGAAATTTGGAATGGAAGATTCAAAGCCTATGAACACTCCTATGGCTACCGGATGTAAGTTGAACAAAGATGATGACTCTCCTAAGATAGATTAGATAAAGTACAGATCAATGATTGGAGGATTATTGCATCTCACTCAAACTAGACCAGATATAATGTAGGTTGTTGGTCTTGTGGCAAGATTCCAGGCTTATCCAAGAGAATCTCATGTTATGGCAATCAAGAGGATTTTTAGATATCTAAAGGGGACAGTTGAGTATGGTCTATGGTACCCTAGAGATCATGATTTCTCTCTTCATGCATATACAGATGCAGATTGGGTAGGAGATGTGGATGAGCAAAAGAGCACCAGTGGCGGAGCTTTCTTTTTGGGAAAAAGATTGGTTTCTTGGCTAAGCAAGAAACAAGAGGCAATATCTCTATCTACAACTGAAGCAGAATACATTGCAGCAGCAGGTAGTTGCACTCAAATTTTGTGGATGAAGCAAATGCTAAGAGACATTAAAGTAGAATATGAGGAACCTATCACAATTTTCTGTGATAATTCAAGTGCAATAAATATTTCTAAGAATTCGGTGTTGCATTCTAAGACCAAGCACATATCTATCAAGTTTCACTTTCTGAGAGAACAAGTGAACAAGGATGAAGTCAGATTGGAGTATGTATCCTCCAAGGATCAGATTGTAGATATTTTTACTAAACCTCTTCCCAAGGACTCTTTTGAGTATCTCAGGGAGAAGTTAGGGGTCATTTCCCCTTCGGTGATGAACTAGGATGCACTGATGTGCATTAGTCCGGTGGATATCACAGTCATATCTTGTGATCCAGATTGATGATGGGGAGCTGCTACTAAGGGAGAGCAGCTGGTATGATTCTAATGTGTTAGAATTGCAAGTGTGAGCCCTTTGCCATTGATGTCAAAGGGGGAGAGAAGACATGTGAAAAATAAGTGGTTGATGATCAAAGGGGGAGCAGTAAAGGAAGAGAAGACATGTGAAGAGTTGTTGCTAATAGGGGGAGCTATGACAAAAAAGAGAAATTCTTGTCTTGATGGTTTTTCACATCATATGTTGCTATCATTGGCATGTGAGCCCTAATTGGCATGTGCCATCCATTTTTCTTATTCTTCTAATAGAGAATAATCCTTGGGTTAATCACCCTATGGTTTTTCCCTTAACCAGGTTTTCCACGTCAAAATCTTGGTGTCTAATGTGTTGATGTTTATCTGCTCCGGTGTTTATGCTTTATGCTTTCATGAATGGTTAATTGATATGCTATTAACTAACAAAGAAGAATCAAGTGTTTGAAGTAGAAGCAATTTTTTGTACAATTGATTCACCCCCCCTCTCAGTTGTGTGCCCTAGATCTAACACCACCATGGTTTTTCCCTTTTAGGGTTTTCCACATAAAAATATGGTGTCTCCTATGTTGATTATGCTTTTGTGTTGAGCTTCTCATTCTATGTTTTCATGGTTATATCTGACTATAAGTGATTGATAAGTTAAGGATTGAAATTGGTTAAAATTTTTAGGACAACTAATTCACCCCCTCTCTTAGTTGTCCTGTGCAATTCAACAATCCCTTCATCAAGTTGTCAGAACTACATATCATCACCACTCGATCTTAGTGTGCTTTGATCCTGTGGATATAGGGTATGTAGGTAGTGTAGAATATGAAGGAAGTATCCAGTATGTAAGTACATAAGATGCCACCCATCCAACCCCCACTTGGACATTCTCTATTACCTAAGCTTGTTGATCACACTTGACATCATTGCAAAATGCTCGCTACACATACTATCAAAGCATAAAATTTTCACTAAAATCATGGATTACCAAATCATCTTCAACCACACCTTATGGCCTATATATCTCTTCATGCATCCTTCGATTTATCCTAATCATCTATCAATCCCTGCCTTGCGGATGTATCATTCTGACAATAGGCAGAATCCTCTATCTACACACATCTTGGCAAGAAATATAGTGGATGCCTATTTGGTCACTTGGTCTTTTTGTTACTGATTTTATCTTTTGGTCTATCCTTAGATTGTTTCAAAACTACCTTGATCTTACTATATCATGGTGCATGGTGAAAAATCTAGAATGGGGCATGGTCATTGCTTTTGTATGATTACTCCAATTTTATATTCATATCTTTTGAACGTTGGGATTGGCTCTTGCATATTAATTTCCTTTTGCATCTAAGGTTCCTCATACCTTTTGTGCACTAAGGACTTATGATATGGGTTTCCCCCCTCGTTCGTCTAGACAAGGTTGTACTATCTTAGGTATGTATGGGAATCACCCTATTGTTTGCAAAGTCAAGTCCAATGCATGGGATACATTGTCACCTTGGTTCCTCATACCCTAATGCATACCATCTCATGCTATATCAACATCAGTGCTCATAATTGTTAGTAGAATTTCTATTACATTCCAAAATCCCTTTTGTCCATACATCCTACATACACCCTCCTATTATCAGTTCCCACCTCCTATGTTGCTCCAAGTTTCATCAGAACGATCTTCTTCTACTACCTATTCACTTCTTGACCACTCCTTATGACCATTTTCAGGACCTTGGTGTCATGATCGATAAATCAACCATCAATTCATCCATGACATTACCATTCCCTCTCATTATCCATCTCATTTTGCATTTATCCATTCATGTATCATCATCATCCATAATATATGTTTATTAATCTAAACATATGTTCATTATCCATTTGGATTCCATTATCATTTTTCATTTATCCATAATATATTATTATTAATCTAAACATATGTTCATTATCCATTTGCATTCCATTATCATTTTTAATTTATCCATAATATATGTTTATTAATCTAAACATATGTTCATTATCCATTTGCATTCCATTATCATTTTGCATTTATCCATAATATATGTTTATTAATCTAAACATATATCCATTATCCATTTGCATTCCATTGTCATTTTGTATTTATCCATAATATATGTTTATTAATCTAACCATATGTTCACTATCTATTTTGCATTCAATTGTCATCCATGATATATTTTTATTAATATAAGAATATATTCATTTTCCATTCGCATTTCATGACATTAGTATACCCATTAATTCATACATCCATTTCATCATCAATTGTCCATTTGTATTACATTCCATTATCATTAGTGACCCATTTGCATTAGTTATTAGGTTCATTTATCCATTTTGTTCCCCTCTCCCTTTGCATTCCATTAGTTCTTTATCATTCCATTTCTTCATCATATATCAATTTCATCATCATTATGCATTAGTTTATTATGTTTATCCATCCATCGTATCATTGCATTACCATTAGTCCATTATCATTAAGATTACATGTTAAACCACTAATTCATTACATATCACCTATCATTTCATTACCATATTACATTTAATTCATTCATTTATCTATTTGTACTTAGTGTTGGCAATGTGTGTTGTCATTGATGTCAACTCAATAGGTGTCAACTTGAGGTCGGGCTTGTATAGAGTTTTTGTATAGAAGTTGAAGAGGCTAAGAAATGGTTAGAGATAAGTTGATGAACAGTGGAAGATTTGAGAGAGATGGTTTGACACAAGGTCAGCATGTTTGACACAATAGAAGATTTGAGAGAGACAGTTTGACTCAGTTAGAGACATAGGGTCAGCATGTTTAAGGCATGTCAGTCCAAAAGACCTAGCAGATGGAGAGAAATTATCTAAGTATGAGGAAGAATGGTGATCAATATGATGCCTAAGTGTGATGTGGAGATGAATACACTTGTTCTAATATGTTTCCTATATGTCTACATTTATATCTTACTAGTTTGGTGTACTGCACTTAGAGATAAGTTGTAGAAGTTTTGCTAAGGCATTTACAGTGTATACTCTAAGGCAGAGCCATAGTTTTTTGGTCCACATTCCTCCACAGAGCAAGATTTAGTTTTGTGGTTCAGACGATAAGTTGACTGGCATATGGAGGAGTTATATCCAAGATTTCAAGTCATTATACCTTCAACAATGAAATTTATAAGTGACAGAATTCTGGTCTGTGATTTGACAGAGTAAAGTAATGATGGAGACTTGTTTTAATGCTCCACATTCCTCTGGAGTGATAGATATGGTTGTTCAGATTTGGGGATATGTTTTGAGTAGTGTATGAGTTCATCCATATGAGGTTCAGATGTTTTGGAGAACTGTAATGCAATATCCTAAGTATTGATGGGTCACAATCAGTCAGGGATGCTCTGTTTTCAGTAGTTCAATATGTTTCTCTTCTTGCAACAACACATAATGATCAGATACTTCAGGAGAAGGTTGTAAGGGTATAGTTGATGAAGTATATTAATCACATTTTGGTTCGCATGATGTTTTTGGTCTCTCACCGATGGTGTGAAGATAAACAGTGGGTAGTGTTGATGTTGTTTGGGCCAACAATCCGGTTCCCTTCATTTGTAGTTGATCTTGATTACTAAATTTTTCGTTGAAAGATATGTTGTTATGTATTTGGCCCTGTTATGTCATGTGTTGTGATCTACAACTCACTTTCTCTTCATAATGAGCTGACCTATACAGTATCACACATTTCATCTAAAGGTCATCCTAGTGTTGACCTAATTATGGTTTTGAGTTGTTGCGGAGGATATTTAGAGAAGAAAAAAATCATTTATGAAAGGGAAGAGTAGAGATTGAGGAATGTGTTGAGCATGAAGTGTGTGATGTCAGAGTGATGGGGTAATTGTGTGAAATAAGGGACTACAATATTAGGATAGGACAAATGCCTTCTTTACAATAGTTCATGTGTGTGTCTTCATTGTAATTCTCATGTATCCTACTATCAGACAATGAGTCTCTTCAGTGGGTCCTTGTATCTTGCTCTAATGGTGTAGCCTTAGTCTACAAGTCCAATAGGGAGTAGTAGCTTCCTTGGGTTGTAGCCCTAAAATAAAGCTATAATTTTTATAGCAATGAGCTTCATATATTGTGAGTTAATCTTCACCATGGTTTTTCCCTTATTGGGTTTTCCATATAAAAGTCTTAGTGTCTTTGTGTGGTGCATGTTTTACCTTCTATTCTTCATATTTTGGTTAAAATGATTTAATGGTGTAAATGGAATTGATTTAAAGTTTAAGAATAGACTGATTCACCCCCCTCTCAGTCTCTGGATGTGTTCAACACTTAGTAGTGTATCCATCCATTTTCATTAATTCATTTTCATATCCATTATACTATATGTTTATTAATTTAAACATCATACATTCATCTCATTACCATTTGTCCATTTGTCCATATACATTTCACCAACATACACACATCATCACATACATCCATAATATCAAAAACCATGTCATATATCCATGTTCATAACATTAAAAAAATACATCCATACCTTGCTTATCCTAATCCACATACATCATCCACATCATAAACATCACACATCCATCATACATCATCAATCATGTCATCCTGCATAACACACACATAACCTCATCTCACCCTACATAACAACCAATCATACTCATAACCATAGATACATAATCCATATCCTGCATATCAGTCCATCATGAATCACAACATACATCCACATCATAATCCATAAACATAAATAACAAACCATAAACACAATCCATATCATCGCAAGTCCCATCTCATATATATATATACATCAAAAAATGATCATGATACATAAGTCTTGAGGACCCGTAAAAAATACATAGATACAATCCAAAATATGAGTCTACAGCCCTTAGGTGGAACTATCCCACGTTGATGTCTCTGATTGGGATGGCCCTGCTCCTCTATGTGGTGGTGGCCCCATGGCCTGCTTGCCCCTATACTAGTGTCTATCATGGTGGTGGTGCTTGTGCCTGTAAAGGTTGTTGCACTGACCACTTTGATTGACTAGTCCTCCTTGAGCCCAAAACCCCAGATCGACTCCAGAAACTCTCCCTCTATCCTACAAGCACTAGGTACTCATATAATGTCCTGTAATGTTGCACCTCCCTCCCTGCCTCACATGCCTGCTGCTGTAGATATAAACATATCGACCATCTTTGGCCCCAGTGCCTGCCGCACTTGATCACACTCCTACTGGTACTGCTGTACCTATCCCTGTAGCTATGCTACTTAGGCTTGTAACTGGGCCATCTACCCATCACCCTGTACATGTGCTAGCTACCCTTATAGTTGCGCTACATGATCCTATAGCTATTGTACATGTCCCTATAGCCTCATCACCTCTACTACTGCTCCACCATCCCCATCTCCCCAGCTCATCCATCACCCTCCTCATCATCCACCTCCATCTCCACAATCTCTACATCCTCCTCCTCCTCCTCTCCCTCTCCATCATCCCCATCCCCTCCTGTTGCCTATCCTGCTGCCTGTCCCCCAGCTGCCAGGCCTAGTTGCATTGTCAGCCGAATTGAGCTCTCCTATGTCCACCACTGGTCATACAACGTAGTGGTACCTACATCTTCTACCTGAGGCCTCATATCCCATGCTCTACCCTAAATCCCATCAAACTATGCTATCACCGATCGTGGGTCGATGTTGCACCCCATCGTGGTGCCTCTACATAGATCTGTCACATCTCCACTTTTTCATTTCATTTATAATTCAACATTTTTTATGAGACTATTAGACATTACCTTATAATTATTTGATTATTGGATAATGACATGTGCGTAAAGGTAAATTTTCATTATTTTTATAAATGCATAAATTTGAAAGTTGTTATAATAATGGATTAATATGTTTATGATTATGGATTTATATTTTCTCGAGCTTCAGCTATGAATTTATGGACTAACCTATTGACGAGAATTTGAGTGTGACTAAGTGTAGGAACATGTCAAAGACAAGAACATGGTTGAGGTATAAGCGTCCTAGCCTCCCGGCAAGAATGGGCATGATGGAAACCCGATTCATGCACACACTAACTTAGTTTCATACATATTGCATCATTCATATTGCATTATTGAATGGATTTATTATGCATTTGTTACATAGTTATGTAGTCTTGATTTTTCTTTTACATTGGATATTGGATGTGGTTGACATTTGATGATTAGTTAAATTATGTAATTTAATTTACTAAGTCTGCATGAGTTTGCCATGTAATCATGCTTTCTTTTTTGTCTTACGATTTAATAAAACTATTAGGTTGATTTCAGATAGATTTATTATTAATTATATATTTTCTAATAAATAAATAGTGTTGGTTAATTATGTGAGCATTATACTATATTATTTCTTTTATTTATTTATTATGGTAATTAATTTCTTTTGGAAAAAGAAATAAGTTGAATTATTTTAATTTTTTAATTTATTTAATTATTGAATCTGCATGTCTATTTTAAAGATTTAGAGAATCAATTATTAAATTTATCATATTTGTGAATTAGAAAATTATATTTTCTAATATTAGTTTTAAGTAGAATGTGCATGAATATGAATAAAGATATTTTAATATTATTTTACTTTTTCTAAGAATATAATATTATATTTCACTTTTTAGGTTTTGGGGAAAAATAGGAAGAGTTGTTAAAAGAAAAGAATTATCTTTTTTATTATTCATTCTTCTTTTTGGTTTTCAATTTTATTATGCAAATTAGAAGAAACGGAAAAATAGGTTATTGAAGCTAAAGGATTTGGAAGTGCCTTTTTATAAGAATTGAAGGATTGTTGTGGTAGCAGAATTGAATGGTTTATCTCCATTTTTTTTACCAAATTGCTACAAAGATTGAGGTAGGATTCTTGTCATAAAAGACTTTAGCAAATATTTACTTTGGTTAATAATTAAATATAGGATTGTGTGAAGAAAATGTGATTTATATGCTTCTAGTGCAAAAAGAAAGATTCAGACAAATTATAGTTTCATTGATTTTGAAGATTAGAAAATGATTTTTGTTGAATTGGATTTGTTGAGAATTCTTAAAAGTTAGTAGGAGGATTTGATAGGTTATTTGATCTGAATATGGTTTTTAGAATATTGAAATATTAATTTCTTGTATAGGAAAAAAAAACATAATAGAAAACTTGGGAAGAGATTGAAAAGAAAAATAGTAATCTATCTTAGTATAGACATATCTCTTAAACAATGATCTAGGTATTTCTAATTTTTGGATAGATGGTTTTAAAGTAGGGGATAAAATTTACCTCCTTTTTTGTAATTTTATCTTTTATATTTTATTTTATATTATTAAAACAAGTTGATTGTTTTTTTAACTGGTAAATCTGTCATGAGAAAAAATAGTCTGTTGCAACATCAATAAATTTATTTTTATGAATTGGGTTTCTAATATATTTTTAGAAAAGGTGCAAAACTAGGTTTTGTAAATCATATGAAAAAATTAGCCTTACCCAATTTATAAATTCTATATATGTATTAATTCGTGACTATCTATCTCTACTGCTATTTTTAGCATGATGTTTATATGTGATTATATTGTATTTATAAAATTATATTAAAGATAGTTATTATGAAAATATTTATTGGGTTTTGTAGATCATTGTATTTTATTTCCAACACATTTTAAAAATTAGAAAAATGTTGTGTTTTGAGAAAGTTATGTCTGTTTTAGTGAAAACTTTTTTATGCAATATAAATCCAAGTTGCTAGCATAAAAGTCATGTTTGGTTTATGTGTGATCTCCCAACATGGTTTTGTGACTTTGTAAGCATGTTAAAATTGCTATGTGGATACTATTTATGAGGGTGTGAGCATGGGTTGGAAAATTATAGTGTTTCGGACCACATTTAAAGTCACATGTAGTGTCGATGCCCATATTTAATTTTGTTGTCCTATCGTTTTGTTTCTTGTAGCAGCATCTTGATCACCTATTGGTTGAATTTAACTGACTTATCTATTTATGCCTTCACTTAAATGATGTTCTAGTTTGACAAACATGAATCTAAAATTGTTAGAAAAAAATATATTACAAATTTAATCATAACGATATTATAAATATGATCTTGCTTATGGGTATGAATTCATATAATATAGCTTTATTTGTGAAATAATTGTGCATGCAAAGTGGATTAAGTATATTTAACATATATATATTTATATAAGTTCCATCATAAACAAATATTGGCATCTATTATTATATAACTGAATTCTCTTATCCCTATTGCATAAATCAAGAAATGGTTAGAAAAATATGAGTATGATAGTATTGGTATTTGAAATAAATCATGCATGAAGCTCATTGTTAGAAGTATGATATGCATACATCATATAGATCTTGTACTTGTTTGAAAGTGTATTCACATTGTTTTTGCAAGAGAGTAATTAGTAACTGTTATTAGGCAAATGCATGTGTTACCTAAATTGTTTTGTAAAGGAAATAGTTATCTTTTTCTATGCGTGATTGGGCTTACCTTTTGGGATAGGGTGCCAAATGTGGGCTAACAGAGAAGGCTAATCCTCTTTTCAAGATTTGACCATTGCTTATAAGTGCTTTGGACAAAGCCATGTCTTCATTGAAATAGATGAATGTATGTGTCTAGCAAATTATATTAATATGTTTCTCTGCCACATCCTATTTGTGAGATATTTGCACATTCTAGTAGAAAGATATGCATTTAGACATCAGGTTACACTGGGTTGTCCCTCCTGCCTATTGTTTCTAAGTTGCTAGGTACTTCATGCAAGGTCAGGTATCCTTCATGTTAGGAAGGATTTCAGGGAAGCGTAATGCTTCGTGGTTGGGCGGAAAAGTGCCTGAACCATGTTCTTGTCTCTCAGCTTTGTGGAAGACCATGTGGGTTAGTGGTAGTCGGTGACAGTGATTTTATTCATTATTATTTCTTGCATAATTATAATATTTATACTTTATTATTGTACTAAGTTGACTATGGCATAAGAGCTAAAGATGTATCATTGTATATTATATTAATGTGCCAACACCTGGATTGGGCACATGTATTTGTAAGATGTAAGTTGGTATCTTTACATATATGGGAGATGTGTATTTTCTATTTCCTATTATTATTAATGAGATGATTTATTTAACTCTATGATATAGTTTATGGGAAGCATACTTTATAGGATCCGTGGGAATATTGTCTGCTCTTGTGGCACATCCTGCATGATCCCAAATTGTCTACCCACCCAATCTGACATGTACTTGTCTATAATCAGCTTGGTATGTCCCATTAGGTACTGAGGCTACATCACATATCCCAGTTGGATAATGTCATCTAACCATGACTCACACCCTCACCACAGTCTCCAGAACACCTATTGAACATCATCGATCATCGTCCTCCAATAGCTCAAGTCCCCCAACATGTGATGCTGAAGAACCCCACCATAAGCAATAACAAAGGGGTGACTCCTTGCTCGATCCTTCACTGTCACTGACCTGGTGATGAGGATGTGCTCCCATGCCCAAATGTGAAACAACATCACCCCACACCCCAAGCTATCCCCTCCGCCTATAGACAATGGCATCCATATCATGATATAGGTGCACGAATACGCACGGCCCCCATGCATATACCACCCCATCTCTAAACATCTTGAGTAGTACCATCCCCCACCCCATTGGAAACCCCTTAGACCTCCTGTTTGGTACCAATGTCCCTGCAATCACTCCTTCCACGAACAAGGGTAGAGTGTATAGCCTTCCCATCACCTGGGTGTATACCATCTCAGTCCTCCCAACGTCAAAAGGAACCACCGTTGGGGCAAATACCTCCTCCACAAATTGACATCCCCGTTCATGGTCGTATACCACCATCTCCCCATGAATGGGGATTTGTAGGATCCTCCATACATCCTCAAGTGTGATGGTCATCTCTCTTGTGGGCAACAAGAAAGTGCATCACTCTAACTGTCATCTCTCAACCAGGGCCATCACCATCGCCCTATGTGCTTAGATTGTTGGCATCTCAGTAATCCACCTCAATCTGATCAATCACAAAAAGAGTATGTCCATGGAACCCAGTTGGTCCCATGGCACTTGTGTTGGCAGTCATCGCTCATGTGACTGTAGCACATTCTCATCATCCTGCACACATTTCAAAACCACTTCATTAAGTCCACTTTTCCTGCTGGGTGCTAATCCCTGGCACTTAGGTGCTAAATCCACCTTGGGTGCTAAAAATTTCATTTTCAGCACTAATCCTTTGGCTTAGGCGCTAATCACCAGACCAGACATTGCTTTGCCTTGCATGCTAGGTCTACCATTTTTTACACAAAACTTTTCCCTCTATGCACTACTATTAGCCCTCTAAGTGCTAATCACTAGAGCAGGCACTGATTCTTAGTGCTAAACCTACCATTTTAGGCTCTAAACCATCCATTTTAAGCACTAAACCCTCCCCTTCTTCCCTATTTTCCTCGGTGCTAAACCACCTCAGCTTGGCACTAATCACTAGATTGGGCCTTAAATCTTGGTCTAGGCACTAATCCCTCCCATCAGGGTGCTAAACGTGGCCCCCAGACGCTAAATCATCTACTTTAGTGCCTAACTTCTACCCTCTTTACCCTAGCATTTATCATGCCTATGTACCCCGAAACCAAATTCACGAAGTGTCGTTAGGGCACTTATCAGGTCACCAGCCACTGCAGGTCATAAGTACTCCCTCACCCACTCCACTCGGTGCTCCTCTTGTGGGATTCATGCCATCTCTCAATTCACTTTTTCTTCTCTAATCACATATTTACAATTAACAATAAGACAAATGAGAAGAATGGCCCCCATCACTCATATGTAGCCCCTGGAACCCTAATTTCTTCTTCTAAGCCTTGTTTTTCATCCCTTGTCCCTATTTTCCTCCCCCAATCCTATCTTCTCTTCCACATCGAACCTTTTTCCACTTTTCTCTCCCCATCTACCCTTCCTTCCTCTTTCGAGACATCAAAGGAAACATTTTCTTTTTTCTGCTGATCTCTCGAGAGGCATCACCTCACTATCCTTTATTCTCCTGTTAGTTGACTAGGGCATACACATTATCAAAATATTTTTGATATCCCGTTAATCCCCAACAATAATGATGCCATATCAAAGAGGGGAAAAATGTAGACACCTAAAAATGGTCACAACCACCTTCATCTATTATCTACATTCTAAACCTGATAATTCCCATTATTCTACTTGACACATGTTAATTAAATAATTCACAATTATTTAATTAGTATTCCCTCACCTTTCCCCATTACGAAAAATCAATTTCTTCTACTATAGTTCAAAAAATTAAATATTTTGAAAGACTCTAGTTCATATGCACTCCCAAAAATTAAATAAATGTGTCTATTTATTTAATTCCCTATTTTGTGCACTTTTGATTACTTTTAGTAATCATCACTATTTTCCTCTTAGTCAGGTGCACATGGGTTAATTAAATTTAACCTACAATTACATCTCCCCATGTTTCTAGAAGTCCACTTGTCATTCAATGTACATGCATGTACATGACAAGTGGTACTTTGGAAGCATGGGCAAATTTTCTAAAAAGTCCATTTGTCCTTTTTTCTTCTCTTTAAATTCCATGTGGCACTATTCCTCCAGTATTCATTTAATTTTAAATTACATGTGTCCTCTCATGCCAAATTTAAAATTCTCACAAAATCCAAACAATACCTTTTCATAAATGAGTCCTTACATGTCATACACCTACCCAATCCTAGCCATCCATCCATTCAACCATTCAATTTCATCCATTGATCTTCCCTTGAATATTGGAGCATTATTCTCATCCAACCTCCTTATGACACTTGTCCAATTCTCCTTGCTTGAGGGTCCTCAAGCAATGTGAGCCCTTGATCTTCCAATTCAATCCTTGTCCTCCATCCTCACCTCCAAAAATCTATAAATTGAGTACTCCCCATCAATTTTCAACAAGCACTTGGAATGTAATAAAATATGTCAATTTGAGCAATTACATACTAGTAATTTAGCATAGAATCATAGAAATTAGGACATATCAAGAACTAGGCATATTCAATTAGGGTGCGATCTTGTTTCAGCTGCATGTTTATATCCAGTCCCTGACACTAATTCATTTGGGACGGGGAGTCACAGGGAGGATCATTGTAAATCTCGATCATTTGTCATTAGGTCACATATCTAATGGTCAATATTATGTCAGTTTTCTTGCCCTAGAAGGCAACCCCCTTTTATAAGGATATTTGTACTATGTTTTTAGCAAAGTTGAGAGTAATAGGCACCGCTAGATTGAAGACTGAAGAAGGAGAGGAAGTGCTTGTATTGTAATATCATATTTGAAGATAATACAACTTGAAGCCTCTTTTCTTGGTGGAGTTTTTTACTTGAAAGGGTTTTCTCCATGTTACATACTGTGTTATGTGTTCAGTTCTTAATGCATGTTATTTTTGTGTAGTGGATTTTATTTATGTTGCAATCTCCATTGATTCTACATTGTTTAGAGGACATAAATAAGGTTTGAATCAGATTTTTGTTGTGTGGTTTGCACCTTCATTTCTAACAGTTTGTTTGCTTAGTTTTTTAGTCCTATCATGAGGTTGCATTGATTGTAAATGGAATAGGTTGATTGATTTAGCTTGTTCCTGTAGTCTACTCTCTTTTGTATACACTTAGCTTCATTACATAAACAAAGAGAGAGATGAGTAGGTAGAGGAGAGAGATGGGGGATAGAGAGGGGTAGAGAGACAATGGGAGAGAGAGATGTTGGCAAGAGACATTGGTATGTTAAATAATTGAGTGTTGTCATTGATGGAAACAAGGCAAAAAAGACATCACTTCAAAAGACCAACTTGATCTGGCATCAAGGCACAAGTGTAGAAGGCCAAAATGACTAAGTATGGACAATGTATAGAAAATAGATCAGTATGCCTCCAAAGAAGAAGACCTCCTAATGCAGATCAGGTATGATGACTCATAGGTATGTGATGATGATTCAGTCTAGTATTCAAGTCATGACTTCCTCCGGAAGTCATGTGAAGGAATTGTCTAAGTCTAGACAAACATAGGTAGGACAAAGACAGTGAACAGGGCACAATATAATGGTCCACATTCCTTTGCAAATGTATATTGTGCTCTGTGATTCTAAAGGTATGTTAAGTAGTCAGTAATGAACATTGGATATGATTTGTGAGGTCCCATTTGGTCCGTAGTGCGAGCTGTGATGTGACAAATGAACTTGTCAAGTATGTTCTTAAAGAACAGGCCGACTGGTATGTTAGATCTTTATGCGGAGAAGATGTAATGTTTGGATAATCAATTTGAGCAGTCATATGACCAAGGCTAACCTATATGAAGACTTGTGCATGATTATTTAAGTCTACATTGGAGATTTTACATAAGAACAAGCCGACAGAGTATGATAGATTGGCTTACACATTTTCTTGTTTAGTTTGTTGACCTCATCAAGTAATAATTCTTGATGCAGATATATATCTAATGGATTTGAGTTTTGAGGATAATGGTAATGTGATGTGATGTATGTGATGTGAATGTGAATGTGTGACATGCAAAGAAGAGTGATTGTATATGTAGACACCTAAAATTGACCTAGTTATTATTATTAAAATATTATTTATCATCTGCATTTGTCTAACACATTTGAATAATTTATCTATTTTTCCTCTATCTAAAATTAAATAATTTTTAATTATTTAATTATCTTTCCATTCTCTCTAATTTTAATTAAATAAATTTTATTTATTTAATTAAAATTTCATCTTAATCCCATTCTAATCCCACTTTTAAATTAATTGAATAAATCTTACTTATTTAATTAATTTCCACATCATCTCCCAACTAACTCAAATAAAATATTTGAATTAGGTCCTCACCTTTCATCTCATTTCAACACTTGTCCATTTCTCATTTAGATCATGTGTGGTAGTACTTTTTGTGTACATAATCACATATGAACTACTTTTTATGTACACAATCACACATAAACTTATTAAATAAAAGTATCTGTGTACACAGTCACACGTGCTTTATCCTCTTCCTTACTCTTGTCCTATGCATATTCACCTATGATTATGTATTTATCTCAACTGTTCAAACTATCTTTTCTTCTCCACCGTTGATCAACTTTTATTGAGTGCTATATATACACCCACTCATTCTCATTTATCATCATCTCACCATATAGTGTCCAGAGTATCATCTCAAGAATAACATCTCCATTAGCATCCATTCAGCATTCCATCCATTATCATGGTAGCTTTAGCATTTATGATTGTTCACACTTGAGAAGCAATCCACAAATCCAACCAAGGAATCAATAATCTAGGTGATTTGCTTTCATTTGCTTGCATTCTTGTGTCATTTAGATGCATTCTTTGAAGGTGGTAGGATTGGGTTTGATTTGCATTACTTGATCATACTAACCTAATTTTTCCTGCTCACACATTCTGGCACACCCAGTGGGACCCATGTCCTTGATTTAACATCTTTTTTGTATAGTTGTTTTTGTGAAGTTGGATTTTGTAGGGTTCTGAGCACAGTTGTTCCACATAAAATCACAATTACACTACAAAAACTTGCAATTAGCTAAAAATAGAGTGTAATTGATATGTAGAATTTCACATTTGGTCATATTTTAAGCGTAATTACACAACAGAGCGTCACATTTGGTTTTTCCAGCTGCATTTGGTTAGCTAGGGTTTCTATTTTGTAGGCCGTGTGCAACTGTTCAGACCTGACCGCAATTAAATCGCAAACCGTCACATTTGGCCCAAACACATATGCATTTGGTTGGTAAATTCTCACATTTGGCTTTATTTTATGCGCAATTGTAACCCAAATCATCACAGTTGGTCTTTTTGATACGCATTTGGCTGAATCTTATTTCTACTTGATTTCCTTGGCATCTAATCATCTTCTTGTGTAGCATCTTATCCATTTGTCAAAGAAATGAGCTTTTGAAACTCCTAATCCATTTGTTGTAGCATCGATCGGTCCAAGACATATCATTTTTATCACTAATCAAGGAACATTTGGATTTGTTGCTTAAAAGGAACCATTATTTTCTCCATGCTTGTTTTATCTTTCTTGATTGCTTATTGTGTATGTGTGTAACCCAAATTT
This sequence comes from Cunninghamia lanceolata, assembly GCA_027924645.1. Lineage (NCBI taxonomy): Eukaryota > Viridiplantae > Streptophyta > Pinopsida > Cupressales > Cupressaceae > Cunninghamia > Cunninghamia lanceolata. Next base: position 3,669,665 of record BSBN01000741.1, on the reverse strand, counting down.
AATAACAAAAGTATCCTCTCCCCTTGTCTATTAAATGGATCTTGGGTGCATGAGAACTTGTTATTATCTTTAGAGGTCTGTCTTCCTAGTGTGAGAAGGGGATGACCCAAGTGATAACAAGCTAAAGCCAAGCTCTTCCAAATCGCTATACAAAAAATGTGTTTGTGGTGAAAGTCATAAGCAATGGGTGCAGTTGTGTTACACCAATGAATGTTTCCCCCAAAACCTCATAGAGCATAACCTCTTCAGGTTGGGAAGCCTCCATCAATGGAGCAAATCACTGCATGTGTAGCCACTCGAATGGATGTCCATACTAGAAACCTTTGTGTAGTAGCCAAAAACCCTCTATCCATTGATACAAGAGGATAGCTGATTAGGCCTCTAATAGTCATCCCACATTTTCATGGCTTATGGCAGAGATAGGAAAGTATCTTAAGATCTGTGCGTCTTAAGGACTTAGAATTTGGTGTGCCTGAGAAGTGAGTGCACTGTAAGGGGGAGCCCGTGCCCCAAGTTCTTGGAGCTATACACCATAAGTAGGCATGGCTGGGTAAAACCAAGTGGGAACTCAATAGATATTGTTCTTGCCTAGCCTAGGGTGTACATGTTTGTGAATCTTGGAGTGATTGTTTGTTTACAACCATTATCTTTCTGTCAAACACAGTCTAAAATCACAATTGAACAACATAAAATTGCAATTGAATAGTAAACCCTTGCATTTGTTAGAAAACCATACGCAATTGAGCCACAGTCCATTGCATCTAGTCCATATCTCTATGCAATTGGTCTCTGTCAAATCTTGCTGCTAAAACCCCTATGAAATGCATTTGTCAATTTTTAGATGCAATTGAGCCTCAGTCTATCACATCTATCAAAATCTCAGTCGTAATTGAATTGCAGTTTGTCACAATTAGCTTATTCCAAGTCGTAATTGAGCTATCAGTCTGTTAGTGCCTGAATTGACTGACAATTTTTGAGGAATTTTCATGTAGGCACTTTCCCTAAGTATCCAAAAAAAAAATGTTCTAAGTGTTGGACCTCCTCAGCATTTTTCAGCTGCATCATCATATTTTCTTCGAAGAGGAGGTCATCATCATATCATGTTTGCTTCGATGGTGGTCGGCATCATCATGTTTTGTCGACTTGTTTTTCATCAGGATCATCATGTTTCAATATCGGGTGATGTTTGTTATCATCCTGATCCTGCTGATGAGCTACAGTGTGCCCTGATTTGCTTGCGGGGGTGATTTTTCAAGTATCCGGTGATTTTCCAATTATCACCTTGCCCTTTCATGATGATGATGTCACCCCGATCTTCTGAAGGGATTATTCTCTGAGTTGTTCGACCTGACTTGTTTTTTCTTAAGGGTCGTCATCATCATCATCATATTTCCAGTTATCACCGTGTTGCTTGCTGGGGTCATCATATTTTGAACGTCAGGATGATCTTAGTCAATATCATCCTGATGTTGTTGTATCACTTTATGTTCGTTGTTTTATCATCCTAATGATGCTGACGTCATTCTTATGTCAGGGTGATATCTATTTCTCTGCCTATCTGCATCATGATATTTCCGAAGAAGGGGGTGATATTTTCATTTTTGAATATCACTCGGATGTATGTTTGTTCCAGCGTCATGATGATGCTGATATCAAGGAGATATCCGCCTTCCGGCTTCGTGCATTATCTAGTGGGGGGTGATCTTTTCAAGCATCATCATATTCATCTATCGCCCCGATCTTATAGTGGAGCTACAGTGCAACCTGATATTTGTGCATCAGGATGATATTTCCAAATATCCGGTTATCTTCCAAATATCATCCTGATGTCGATATGATGATGACGTCATCAAGGTCCGGGGGGGGTCATATTTCTAACACTGATCATCTTGTGGAGATCCCCCGATATTTGCAAATATGATGATGACATCATCCGGATATGAGGAGGTGCGCAGTAGGCAGATATGATGATGACGTCAGCAGGATATGACAGTGACGTCATCAGGATGTTCATCGGCCAGACTTTTGGTATAGGCTCAGCAGGAGGATGTTCCTCCGATGGATCAGGTTGTGCCGATGAAGGCGATTATCATGCAGGTTATATTGCGATATGATGCTGACGTCAGGGTGATATTTCAAGCGACAGGATATCATGCTGTTGGAGGATGATGATGAAGTCTTATACTAGTGTCGTCAGGAGCAAAAGCACCGACATTATACATGCTCGTGGCCTAGTATATAAAGTGTTGAAAAGGTCGCCGCGGGGTGCATGTGGGATAATTGATATCCTGCATATTTTCAAATATCATGATGATGAATCTCGGCGGGAAATGGTTGCGATGCAGAATTGACGTTTTCCCGAGGCCACGGGTTGGTGCGCCATTAATGGCGAAGGTTGCAGAGGTATGGGCGGATCTGGTACCCGATTGAAGGTGTACATCGACGGACAGTGGCGCAGGGCTCGAGATTCCTTCCTGTCTCCTCCCCTACCTGCTGCATTCATGTTTGGGTGCCAATCTGGTAATGCGTTGGGCGCCATTTTTCCGATACTGTGTATCTGGCGGGATTTTTGGTCAACCATGTAATTAATTGTTGTGGTACACTACCTGGCTGTTATAAGCAGGAAGTGTTACTCATTTTTGGTTGTTGAAAATTGGACATTTTGGCTCTGTAATAAGATACAACTGGTTTTGGTTGCTCTGTGCAGCAAAACTTGTGAGTTTATGCATCTCCTGTTGTATGATTTGGCATGAATCCACTGATTTCATGGTTAATCTTATATGAATAATGATGTGTTTGCATGTGTTATGCTGATTCTGTCTCCAGTTTTGCATGTATCTTTCTTACTGCAATAGGGATGCCATAAGTATAGACAGCTTAACACTCTTTATTGGGAGATATCTGTAAGGCAGATATCATGTGTATCCCCCTAAAATCCAGTTTTAGCTATTCATGCTGATCATTCACAGGTGTATGTCTACCAACTCCAGGCCCTGGATAGGCACCAATCTAGCTCTGTGTTGAGGTTATACACCGTGTCCAGCTTTGCATCCAAAATTCAAACTAAACCATTTCATACTTCCACTTGTTAGTTGTCGGAGTAGGATTAGGAACCCCCTGCATGCTCTCATACCCAACCAGACATCATGTCCAAGAATGTTGCCAACCTTGTGATCTATCATATAGATCTTGGTCCATACATGAGAGTATTCTGCCTGTTGTTGTCAAGTTAAATCTTTCTATCTTTGAGCTAGTCAAAGTTACATCTTGAGTTATAGGGATTCCCCCCTTGGTGCGGCAGAACCAGAAGTGAAGGGGAGGCAGCTCACGCAACCTCCTGTATTTAGTTGGCTGAATCTGCCTGTGCATTAGAAGTGGCAAACCCTAATGCTGATTCAGAAGAAAAACCAACAAATTGGCAACTCCGCTGGGGAGAAAATTGATGAAAAAGTGTTATATCTTGTGGCCTATCTGAGTCACCAACAAACGATGCTCTGCTGGTGGAATGAACCTGGAAAAGTAGCTTTCAGCTATTGAAAATTTTGTCCTCTCTAGAGAGGTGGCGACTCTGCAAAAAAGATCCAAATGCACATGAAAGATAGATGTATGTTATTGGTTGAAAGATGTACATATTTCTGCATCTGTATGAGAAAAGGTACCTTGTTACTTCCCCTTTATTTGTTGTTCTACTGCATAAGTTAGATGCCAGGGGAAGCCTTAGGTCTTAGACAGGCAAAGGATGTCTAAGAGTAGGGTTTTTATGAATCCAAGTATGAATTATCCCATACTCAGTGGTGAAATGTTGAATAAAAGAATAGAAGAGATAAGAAATAGGTTCATATTCTTAGAGGCTGAGCAGGCCCAGTTAAAAAGCAGTAACCCTGTTGTGTCTGCCAGTCAGAAAGCTAAACCTCCTGTCAGCCCTTTTGATCCTTTGTATGACCAACTGGATTTGTCATGGGTGGATTATAAAGTAGAAACTATGCCTGCTAGGATATACTGTCAGATGCCTAGATTTAGTGGTCACAATGTATGTGATGGGAATGCACATATCCAAATTTTTCACAGTTTTATGGGAAAATATTCATTCAGAGATGAGGATATGTGGATGAGGTTTTTTGTTAGGTCCTTTGATGCAAAAGCAAGAGACTGGTATTTGAGCTTTCCAAAGAAATCCTTTGCCTGTTGGGATGAGCTTGCTGACTGTTTCAAGGAAGAATTTGCAAAAGAACCGGCTGATCTTGTTGCAGAATTGATGAGAATCAGAAAACAAGATGAAGAGCCATGTGTTGATTTCAGTCATAGGTTTGCAATAGCCCTTTCACAGATCCCAGAAGTCTTCAGACCTAATATTTCAGCCTGTGTTGGCATATTCTTTGAAGCTTTTGAGGAGGGCTTTAGTGCAATACTGAGGGATTTCAAGGTGACAAGTATGCAGATGGCATACAGGTTCATAGAAAAGATAGAAAAAATTAGAAATGTGTACCTGCTGAAACCCCTGTCCCCAGGCCTTGGTGTGAGAAATGGTTATGAAGCTGCAAATGACCAAATGATTATGGCATCATGTGCAGATAAAAATGAAAATAAAAGCATAGAGGTTGAGACTGCTGTGTTTGAACATAATGCTAACAATACTGCTCAACTGGATTGTTCACCAGTTGAGGATGCCAGTGAAAGGACTAATGAGGATTCCCATTGCAATGATGAGGCAGCTGACCATGAAAACAATAACGAGGTTGTGGACAGCAATGAGCAATTTTTGGAATGGACCTGTGGAGACAATTGTGAGTATTGTACTCAAGACAGAGAAGATATAAGCAAACAGAGAAGCAGTCCTATGTGTGACCCATTGCCTACCTTTCAAACACATGGAGATCATGAAGAGCAGTCAGAAATTGAAATAAGTGCTAGTTCAGAGCATGATTGTTTTTCATTTGATGGCTATTTTGCTTATGACACACAGGCTGATACTCCTCCATAGAGTGAATCCATTGGTGATGAAGATGTGTGCTCTGCTGCCCATGAACAAATGGCATACTATGATGAAACTGATGCACCTGGGTCACCCATTTATGACACATATGGCGATGAGGATCTGTCTGAGTATGGTGAAGATCTAGACACTATTTTTGGCTTGGATTTTGTTTCTCATCCTGATGAAAGAGGAAACAACATACATTAGGTAAGTGACTGTGAAAATGTGCCTGATTTGGAAGAGATGCCAGAGCCTAATCTTTTCCAGCCTGGTGATGCTGATTGTTGTGTACCTGATGTGCACAATTGTGATTTTGAAAGCTTTTCTTTTGATGTGCCAGCATATAATACAATGAGCCCTAATCTTCCTAGTTGTGTGGTGGACTCTGAGTGTTTCCTATTTGCAGTCCAGCTAGGAGATCATGTTGCAATGCATGATGATGATACAGATGATAACCTGTGTTCTATACCATTTGAGTATGCATTGCCTGATATATTCTGCACCCACATGTCACATGATGTTGAAAGTTATCTGCACAGGGGTGATAATGACAAGCCAAATCAGAGGGTTGAATATGCAGATGACAAGGTTTGTTTGTGGGTGGATCCTGACAGTATCTCCAGGCTTGACCCAGTGCATGCAGATGAAAATAAGATATTTGACAAAGGGAGATACATGTTTTTCTTTTCTTGGTGGCCTTAGGCCATCAAGTGTGTTTGGTGATGCAGGTCAGTGCAGTATTTGACTCTGTGCCCAATGGATAAGGGACTGGTCTGCATCCCAGAGTTTTGGGGTTCTCGCTGCAGTCTTGCACCTGCACGTCCCCAGACAGAGCCAGTGTTAGTGCCTGAATTGACTAACAATTTTTGAGGAATTTTCATGCAGGCACTTTCCCTAACTATCCAAAAAAAAAAAGTTCTAAGTGTTGGACCTCCTCAGCATTTTTCAGCTGCATCATCATATTTTCTTCGAAGAGGAGGTCATCATCATATCATGTTTGCTTCGATGGTGGTCGGCATCATCATGTTTTGTCGACTTGTTTTTCATCAAGATCATCATGTTTCAATATCGGGTGATGTTTGGTTATCATCCTGATCCTGCTGATGAGCTACAGTGTGCCCTGATTTGCTTGCGGGGGTGATTTTTCAAGTATCCGGTGATTTTCCAATTATCACCTTGCCCTTTCATGATGATGATGTCACCCCGATCTTCTGAAGGGATTATTCCCTGAGTTGTTCGACCTGACTTGTTTTTTCTTAAGGGTCGTCATCATCATCATCATATTTCCAGTTATCACCGTGTTGCTTGCTGGGGTCATCATATTTTGAACGTCAGGATGATCTTAGTCAATATCATCCTGATGTTGTTGTATCACTTTATGTTCGTTGTTTTATCATCCTGATGATGTTGACGTCATTCTTATGTCAGGGTGATATCTATTTCTTTGCCTATCTGCATCATGATATTTCCGAAGGAGGGGGTGATATTTTCATTTTTGAATATCACCCGGATGTATGTTTGTTCCAGCGTCATGATGATGCTGATATCAAGGAGATATCCGCCTGCCGGCTTCGTGCATTATCTAGTGGGGGGTGATCTTTTCAAGCATCATCATATTCATCTATCGCCCCGATCTTATAGTGGAGCTACAGTGCAACCTGATATTTGTGCATCAGGATGATATTTCCAAATATCCGGTTATCTTCCGAATATCATCCTGATGTCGATATGATGATGACGTCATCAAGGTCCGGGGGGGTCATATTTCTAACACTAATCATCTTGTGGAGATCCCCTGATATTTGCAAATATGATGATGACATCATCCGGATATGAGGAGGTGCGCAGTAGGCAGATATGATGATGACGTCAGCAGGATATGACGGTGACGTCATCAGGATGTTCATCGGCCAGACTTTTGGTATAGGCTTAGCAGGAGGATGTTCCTCCGATGGATCAGGTTGTGCCGATGAAGGCGATTATCATGCAGGTTATATTGCGATATGATACTGACGTCAGAGTGATATTTCAAGCGACAGGATATCATGCTGTTGGAGGATGATGATGAAGTCTTATACTAGTGTCGTCAGGAGCAAAAGCACCAAAATTATACATGCTCGTGGCCTAGTATATAAAGTGTTGAAAAGGTCGCCACGGGGTGCATGTGGGATAATTGATATCCTGCATATTTTCAAATATCATGATGATGAATCTTGGCGGGAAATGGTTGCGATGCAGAATTGACGTTTTCCCGAGGCCGCGGGTTGGTGCGCCATTAATGGCGAAGGTTGCAGAGGTATGGGCGGATCTGGTACCCGATTGAAGGTGTACATCGACGAACAGTGGCGCAGGGCTCGAGATTCCTTCCTGTCTCCTCCCCTACCTGCTGCATTCATGTTTGGGCGCCAATCTGGTAATGCGTTGGGTGCCATTTTTCTGATACTGTGTATCTGGCGGGATTTTTGGTCAACCATGTAATTAATTGTTGTGGTACACTACCTAGCTGTTATAAGCAGGAAGTGTTACTCATTTTTAGTTGTTGAAAACTGGACATTTTAGCTCTGTAATAAGATACAACTGGTTTTGGTTGCTCTGTGCAGCAAAACTTGTGAGTTTATGTATCTCCTGTTGTACGATTTGGCATGAATCCACTGATTTCATGGTTAATCTTATATGAATAATGCTGTGTTTGCATGTGTTATGCTGATTCTGTCTCCAGTTTTGCATGTATCTTTCTTACTACAATAGGGATGCCATAAGTATAGACAGCTTAACACTCTTTATTGGGAGATATCTGTAAGGCAGATATCATGTGTATCCCCCTGAAATCCAGTTTTAGCTATTCATGCTGATCATTCATAGGTGTATGTCTACCAACTCCAGGCCCTGGATAGGCACCAATCTAGCTCTGTGTTGAGGTTATACACCGTGTCCAGCTTTGCATCCAAAATTCAAACTAAACCATTTCATACTTCCACCTGTTAGTTGTAGGAGTAGGATTAGGAACCCCCTGCATGCTCTCATACCCAACCAGACATCATGTCCAAGAATGTTGCCAACCTTGTGATCTATCATACAGATCTTGGTCCATACATGAGAGTATACTGCCTGTTGTTGTCAAGTTAAATCTTTCTATCTTTGAGCTAGTCAAAGTTACATCTTGAGTTATAGGGATTCCCCCCTTGGTGCGGCAGAACCAGAAGTGAAGGGGAGGCAGCTCACGCAACCTCCTGTATTTAGTTGGCTGAATCTACCTGTGCATTAGAAGTGGCAAACCCTAATGCTGATTCAGAAGAAAAACCAACACAGTCATTGCAATTAAATTATCTTGCCTCGCAATTGGTCATCTACAGACAGTTATCCAAAATCTCTACTAAAATCCTCAGTTTCATTATTGTTTAAGAATCATTTCTAGTCTATAAGATTCCTTCTGAGTATTCATCATTAAGTTTACATAGAAATCATTTCATTGAGCCTAGAACCATCATCTATTTTGGACTTTTGAACACTTATATCCATTGAGACTCCCGAAATAACAAATCATATCAATCATCAAATCAAATCAGTGGCTTCTTATATCTAAAGTCATCATTCAAGTCTGATCATCATCATCCTTAGCATCTTATCCAACAACAACATATCCCTTGAGTTCAAGAGTCTATCTCTAGGGGTATTTCCTATCCAACGATCCAAATCAACAATTGAGCAACTATCCAATCAACCAAGCAACCAATCCAATTAGCAATCTAATCAACATATCAACCAATCAGACCATATCAAATCCATAAAAACAACAACCAATCCAATAGAGTAATCAAGAAATCCAATCCAAATAATCATCGTAGCAATCCAAAGCATCCTATCAAACCATCCATCCAAGCAACATATCAACAAAACATCAAACAATTAACCATTATCTTAACCAACTTTAGAGTCTCAAAACTTTGCAAAATAACTCCATCAATCTGGGCCAACATCATCCCATGTCTCAAACAAGGAGACAATACAACGAAGCCATGGAGAGAAACTTACAACAATTCTGAAACACTCCTCTTAAGGATGCCTCACAATATACAACTAGAATGAATCTGCAACACCTTCTACCTGAAGGTTACACTTTAGGAGCTTCATCCTCTACTTTGAGGCCACAAGAACAAGTATATGTCTATGAAGATTCCTTGGAAGATGACCAAATGTCCCTCCAAGATCCAAAAGCCATGCAACATGCCAACAAGATCATAGAAGCCAATCAACAAAGAGTACTTGTGAATTTTCTCAAAGGTGGAACTTTTCTACCAAGTGACTTTGATTTGTCCACTATCCAAAAAGAAGCACCTTCAAATGTCACTCCCACTGCTATCACTACTATATCCACTAAGCCCACAATCACACCATCTAAGGTTGTGTCACCATCCTTGGCTTAATTTCCTCCTTTTCATACTCCCATCACCGAGCAACCTCTCATACAACCAACTGTCATTTCTGAAATGCACGAGTCCTTAGCTTCTCAACATACAAATCAAAATGCAACACCAATTTCACAAACACTTGCAAGTTCTACTCAAAATGTGCCTATTTCTAATTTACCCCAAGCCATGCAAAGAACTACAACCATAGTCCAAACAGCTCAAGTGTCACAAGCATCAATTACCAATGTGTCACATGTTGAACCATCCCAACCATCTAATGCATCTTCCTCCATAAATACCATAACTATACATCAAACTAATCTGGATACTCCCCTCATTGACCTCAATCCTCCCAACACCAATCCATCTCCACTTGACCAACTTTTCTTTGGATCACATCCTTCCAATACTCAAGCCTCTTATGTTAATCCAGTCGTTGTCTCAGAAGCACAATTCCAAGCTAATCCATCTACCAATCGATCTTTCATATCTCAACCTCCATTGACAAATGTGTCTACCTCATTACAAGTTAATCCATCCATTGGTACACATGTATCATATACCAACCCATCCGCTAATGTCCAAAATACATCCACCATATCCCAAGCACCTATCATATCTTATGTTAACCCAAATCTTGTGATCCAAAATCCATTGACCGTCTCTCAAGCCCCACACAATTCCACTCTGCAAGTAACCTATATCAATCCATCCCATGGTTCACATGTGACAGCTGCATCCAACCTCAATACCACCGCATAGTAATTTATTCCTCCACCTAGTACCCAAGGGCATAACACATACATCCAATCCTACATCACCCAACCAAATCCAAATAAACAATATCATATACCACATCCAAGCCATCAAAGTCATATACAACAGCAATCACAAATGATTACTCCTGAGGAACTTAAAAAATTACGACAAGATATGAATCTTATATGATTGGGTCACACCAAGAAAACATTTTCATTTGAGGAAGTATGTCTCTACCCATTCGATAGATCATTGCAAATGACACCTTTTCCTCCACATCTTGAAGTGCCTCCTTTTCCTCCACATTTTGAAGTGCCCAATTTAACAAATGCAAAGGGAAAGGAGATCCTCATGACCATCTTAGATCTTTCCATGTCACTTGTCTAGATGTTGCCTATGATGACACATATCTCTTGCATCTATTCCCTCACAGTTTAGGAGGACAAGATATCGAATGGTTTGCTCATCTTCCTTCATGGATCAAAACTTTTAGCGAATTGGCTGAAAACTTCTCATCACACTTTGCTTTCAACATTGAAAATGACATCTCCATGAATGACCTTGTCACAAAAAAATAATGCAATGGTGAGACATTTGTATCCTTTTAGCAATCTTCCTTGGCAAATTATCTTTGTAGAAAATATCAATCCGGAACTTTCATTCCAATTACAATTGCAAAGTGCTACTTCATTTGATGAAATCATTGCCAAGGGAACAACTATTGAGAAAGCCTTAATTGCCAAAGGTGTGATCAAAATCTTCAAAGACAACAAAGACAACCTGCAATCTTCAAGTGGCAAATCTTGTTTTCAAAACAAGAACAAAAATGTTGTTAATAATAGCATTGTAGACTCAAAACATGTCTAAACTCTGAAAGCTCCTATGTCTATTCAAGATGCTAATAGAAACACTACAAACAAAAATACACCATTCCTCCTGAGAGATCAAACCCAAGCCAATCCACCACCAAGACGCAAGTTCACCCCTTTGGAAGAGCCTATTGAGTTTGTTTTGAAGAAACTTGTTCAATCTGGAGCTATTGTTTTACCAGAAGAGAAACCATATGACGAACCTTAATTCAAACCCAATTGGTACAAGGATAATGAATATTGTGAATACCATAGGGTGAAAGGACACAACACTGCTGGATGCATGAAACTAAAACATCTCATTCAAAACCTGATTGATCAAGGTCTAGTCAATTTAGAACAACCTAAGCAAACATCAAACTATGATCTTGATGCTTTTAAAGATCCACTTCTTGCTCATGATAAAGGAAGTGCCTCCTCTTCAAGGAGAATATCCAATACACATATGAGACATCCACCATTGGCCGCATTGACCATGCTCTCATATCGACCATCTCCATAAAAGTGAAAGAACCTATTCATATCCAAGCTATAAAACAGCCTAATTGTGCTATTACTACTTGTCATGGTCATGTGACAATCCAAGCTGCACCACCCATTGTAAGACCGACTATGGGATACAATATCCTTGATCATCTAGGCAAAACTCCTGCACATATCTCCATTTTGGAATTGCTATGCATATCCCTCGCACATAAGGCTATCCTTGACCAAGCATTGCAAAAATCATCGGTCCCCAATAACATAGACACTACACAGTTCCAAGCCATGGTAGCAAGCATTGCATCCCCATATCGCTTAACCTTTTCTAACAAAGACCTATCACCACTTGGTTCATCCCATAATGAAGCCCTCCACATAGAAGTCTTCATTAATAAATGCCGCATTAAATGAATCTTAATAGATGGTAGAGCGGGTCTAAACATTTGTTCTTTAAGATTAGTAAAATTATTGGGATATTCTGAGGATAAAATTGATACATCAAAAAGCATAATAATCAAAGCATATAATGATGCTGAAAGAGAATTAGAAGGGATTATAACTTTGCCTATCATAGTTGGTCCAGTCACTACAGATACTCATTGCCAAGTCCTTAACATTGAATTACCATATAACATTATCCTTGCTCATCCTTGGATTCATGCCATGAAAGCTATGCCATCAACTTACCATCAATGCCTCAAATTTCCTCATAATGGAGCCGAGATCACCATTCCCGCAGATCCCAATCCTTTTGAGTTCTGTCAAGCATATCAAGCTAAGTATCAAACTCCTAATCGTATACCTATCAATACCGAAGCATATCCATCCACTTCCTATGTTGACCCTACCGATCTCAACAAAGCATCTTCAAGCAAAGCCATCCCTAACATAGAAATCAAGTACAAGGACCAATGACTTGGCGAGTATAAATTGCAAGAATCTTGTTGTGTTGGAACATTGCCTCTATCCCCAAAGACATATGGAAAACCATCAGCATCTAAAGCATCATCATCTCAAACAATTATCAAAGATCCTCCTACAGTAGTTATAAAATCAAGGCTACTAGATGATGAAGACATTGAAGACATTCATTCATGGATTTTCTATGATGAAAATGATCAAAAAACACTTGAAGTGGAGCATTACAACAATGGTTTCTGCATCATCAAAAACATAAGATACAAAAGACAAGGTGGTCTAGGACTACATGAGCAAGGACCTATAAAACCAATCACTTTGACCAAGAAGTTTAATAGGAAAGGTCTAGGGTATGGACAAGAGGACCTGCCTTCTAAAGACATCAAATGTGTTCTCGACATGGTAGCTGAAGCTTTCCCTACAGAAGAGACTTCTAATCCAGATACCATCGATGGTCTTCCCTTCACCTCACCGAACTATTTCATGATCTATCCATTTTCATTATCTCATTCACAACCTCTATTCCCAAACCTCATCCAACTTACCTCTCGTATATCCTGACCTCGTTGATTGGGACCAACAGGGGGCACCTATATTGGATACATTTCAAAATGATGAAGCTCTAGCAGAATTCTTGGGACTAAGAATAGGTTTGTCACTCGAAGATCATATGGTGGGCTACAAAATGGATTTACCTCAATTAGCATACTTTGGGGGAAGTGTCAAGGCCTCTAGTCACAAAAGTGAAATAAATAAAAAAGAAAATAAAAGGTCTCTAGGTGAAAACCGTAAGGCACCTCTTGACCAAGAAAAAGTAAAAATAAAGGATGTATCCAATGGTGAAAACCTCTCTGAGGCACCTGAGGATGGAAGACTTGATCTTCTTTTGAGGGAATATCAGGAATAATCACCTTTGTTAATTGCGAAATCTTAGAAAGTAAATCTTGGTATAACAGAACAAAATCCTAAGATCATACACATAGCCTCATCATTATCAAAGCAAGAAAAAATAGATTTCACGATATTCCTCATGAAACACACAATCAATTTTGCATGGACTTATGCAGATATGCCAAGATTGGATCCATCACTTATAGTACATCACGTAGCAGTATATCCAAATGCCAAGCCATTGAAGTAGAAACTTCGAAAGATGCATCCTCAAGTAGCTTTGTTAGTCAAGGTGGAAATTTAGAAACTTTAAAATGCCTAATTCATAATACCCATTGACTATCCTAAATGGGTGTCAAATCTTGTGCTAGTATCAAAACTAGATGGAAGCATCCTTCCTTGCACAGACTTCAGAGATCTAAACAAATCATGTCTAAAAGATGACTTTCCATTGCCAAGCATTGATATCATTGTAGATCTCATAGCTAGGCATGAAATGCTATCATTAATGGATGGTTTTTTAGGATACAATCAGATCTTAATTGCTCCCTAAGATCAACACAAAATAGCTTTCATCTGCCCATGGGGTACCTACTATTGGAGAGTGATGCCATTTGGTCTCAAAAAATACTAGAGCAACATATCAACGGGCAATGACTGTAATCTTCCACAACCTTTTCCATACCATAATGGAATTATATGTGGATGATATTCTAGGCAAATCTAAAACTCAAGAAGATCACTTGAAGGTGTTGGAACAAATCTTTGACAGATTAGAGAAATATCAAGTTTAATTAAATCCAAAGAAATGTGTGGTGTAACATCAGAAAAGCTATTGGACTATATAGTATCAAGAAGAGGTATCAAGGTAGATCCTAAGAAAGTGAAAGCTATAATGGACATACCTCCTCCAACCAATCTAAAACAACTCCATAGTCTTTAAGGTAAGTTGCAGTCCATCCGCAGATATATAGCAGAGTTAGCAGACAAATGTCATCCTTTTCAACATTTGCTCCATAAAGGAGAATCTTTTAAATGGGATGATAAGTGGTAGAAAGATTTTGATCATATCAAGAAATACCTAGCAACTCCACTAGTGTTGGTACCTCCTATACCTGATAAACCATTGTTACTATACATCTCCACAACAACAACAGCTCTAGGTGCTTTACTATCTCAACATGATAATCTAGGAAAGGAACAAGCCATCTACTACATCAGCAGAACCTTGGTAGGTTATGAGCTCAACTATTTGTCAATGGAAAAAGTGTGTTTGGCAATAGTGTTCTCTTCTCAAAAGTTGTGGCATTATATGTTAAATCAGAGAACTAAGCTCATATCCAACTTTGACCCACTCAAGTATCTATTGTCAAAAGCAGTACTCATAGGAAGACTAGCCAAATAGGAAATGATTCTCAGCGAATTCGACATAGATTTTGTTGATCGAAAGGAAATAAAAGGACAAGTAATAGTTGATCAACTAGCAGAAGCACCCATAACAGATATTCATCCAATTCATGCAGAATTTCCTGATGAAGAGTTATTCAACTTGCATCCTTCAATAGTTTGGCAACTATATTTTGATGGTTCCTTCACACAACATGGATCTGGAGTAGGCATATTGTTCATCACCTCACAAGGAGATTGTATACATAAAGCATATAGGATAGCTTTTCCTTGTACAAATAACATTGTAGAGTATGAAGCATTGATCACAAGATTGTGCATGGCAGTACAATGGAACATCAAATGACTACAAGTCTTTGGAAACTCACAACTCATAATTAAACAAGTCCTATATGAGTATCAAACAAAGGATAAAAAGCTTCTTCCTTACAAGCTAATGGTCGATGATTTCAAAAAGTACTTTTCCAAGATCACATTTGAACAGATTCCTAGGATCAATAACAAAGCAGTAGATGCCATGGCGATGATTGGTTCTCTTCTAGACATGCCCAATAATGCACACAAATATGAGTTTCTAGTACAACTTTTGATCCCAGCATTTGAAGTACCTCAGTTTGAGCTTGAATGTGAAGTTGTTGGTCCCAATTCGCCTTGGTACAAGGATATATATGAATACCTCCGCAATCAAACTTTCCCTCTCCATTTCTCAAACTTCTAATGCAAAACATTCATAGACGAGCCTCTCGTTACACTATCATTGGAGATACCCTTTATTGAAAGAGCCTTGATGGTATCTTACTTAGATGTCTCGACTCAGATGAAGCTAAAACTACCTTACATGAGGTACATGGAGGTGTCTGTGGATCACATTCCGTCGGCCCTAATCTTACTAAAAAACTCTTGAGAGTAGGTTACTATTGGCCGGCAATGGAGAAAGATGCACATCAATTTGCCAAGAAATTTCTATAGTGTCAACAACATGGTGATCTTATCCACGCTCCAACACATGAACTACAACCCCTCATAACTCCATGGCCATTCTCACAATGGGGACTTGACCTCATAGGGAAAATACATCCGTCATCTTCTAATGGTCACAAGTTTATCATTACAGCCACTAAGTATTTCATGAAGTGGGTGGAAGCTATATCCATGACATACGTCACTGGTAAGTAGATATCCAAATTTATCCTCCATTATATCATCTGTTGATACGGTGTTCCTCAAACCATAATCACTGACAACGACCATCCATTTAAGAACCAAGAAGTCCATGATTTGTGTCATAAGTTCCATATCCAACACAGAGTTGCTACACCATACTACCCTCAGAGCAATGACCAAGCTGAGGCTTCAAACAAGACTATTATCAAGATCCTTAAGAAAATAGTCAATGAAGCTGGCCGTGACTGGCACTTACAGCTTGATCTAGCATTGTGGGCTTATCAAACTAGTGTCAGAACTCCAACTAGTGCTACACCTTACTCTTTGGTTTATGGAACTAAAGTTGTTCTACCCATTGAGGTCGATATCCCATCATTGAGAGTTTCCTTGCAACACATTGTCTCTGATGAAGAATATAGAAGATCTAGATTGACGGACCTTAAATTACTTGACGAAAGGAGTCTAGCAGCCCTAAATCATCTCCAAGTATATCAAAATCATCTTCATTGTAGCTATAATAAGAAAATCAAAGAGAGAAGATTTCAAGTAGGTGACCTCGTCCTAAAGGAAAATCAAAAGAATCATTAGGATTGTGATAGAAAAGGCAAATCTAAACTGAATTAGCTTGGACCATTCATCATCACAGTAGTCTGCAGATCTGAATAATATAAATTATCAACACTAGAAGGCATTCCCTTAGATGAACCAATCAACAGTGTTCATCTCAAGAAATTCTATGCTTGAGCCTTAGAGTATCTAAAAAAATCATCAAAAGAAGTAAAGAAAAATCATTTGTCCTATGGTGAAAACCTAGTAAATAGGCACCTTGGATAAGTACCATAGTGAAAACCTAGCAAACAGGTGCTATGTGTAGAAGACTAGCTCCCACCATCTATTTTATATTTGTTTATCTCCATATTCCATTCTGTAATTATCCTACATAATCCACATCATAATCCATTAGTTCCCTACATAATCCACATCATAATCCACTATCCTTTTCCCTAATAACACTGCCTATCCATCTTTGCATGCTACTAGGAGTCAATACGTTATTCCATCTTATGCTAAATCATCTAGGTTATCACTTGATCCATGATCACTGCTTAATAAGTCCATCCCACACTGGGGGCACTTGCTTACACCTCATTTCAAAGTGGACCTTCAAAGTGTCATTATCAGATATTTTGTAAATACACTGTAGATATATTGTAAATACGTTGACACCTTAAAACATCCAAAAATCTAAAAAAAAATCAAATATTCCCAAAAATCTAAAAAATCAAATATTTCCCAAAATCCAAAAAAAATCAAATATTCTCAAAATTCCAAAAAAAAATCAAATATTCCCCAAAAAATGCAAACAAAAAATCAAATATCCAACAAAAAAATCCAAGCAATAACATCAATCATCGCCAATTAATCATCACATAAAAATCAATCCATCAAATCATCAACTCAAATCCAACTAATCCGTCACATCAAATCAACTCAAAACAAATCCAATCATAACATCCAATCAATCCCAATCAATCCATAATCTGATCGATCGATCCATCTTTATTGTCATCACCATCCCATGGTAAAGAAGAACTACATCTCATTTCTATCATTGAAAGCTTTGATCCCATGTATACAGGGTATGTAGGTAGTTTGGTGTATGAAGGAAAAACCTAGATTCAAGCATAAGACGATACCCTTTCTTTCATCATCTATCTTTCTTCTGATCATCTTTTTCTTCTTTCATCACACCTTTCTTCCTCATACCTCCTACATCATCAATAAAACCCATAACTACATATTCATCATGTCTCATCGTCATCGTGTGGAGCTTTGATCCCGTGGATATAGGGTATGTAAGCAATCTAGAATATGAAGGAAGTATCCAATACGTGAGCACCAACGATCCATTCTTCCATACCTCTGTCATCTTCTTTGTCTTTTGCTTTCTTCCTTTTGACTAACTCAAGTAGGAAACAAACTATGCATACCTCGATAGCTCAAGAGCGTACTAAAATCAAAAGCTAAGCTAAAAGTTATTTGTCTATCATACCTTAAGCCAATATTTGTTGTATCTATTTCAAGCAAATCATCTTTAGCCTTCAACAGGATATATCTTTCCTCACAACAAGGCGCTATCCAATCTATCCAACAATATTAAAATTTGGCAAGAGAACATGATGGCTATGTCTTTTGTTTTATCTTTTGTCCCTTTCTATACCTAATCAAGATTGCCTTGATTTATCATATCTTGGTATGTTGAGATGAAGTATAGACTGGGGCATGGTCATTGGCTTTCATATGCTATGTTTGTGGGATGATCTTATTCTCCTACTATGCCTAATGGTATCTTGTATGTGTTGGGATTAGCATCTTGCATAGTAATATCTTTTGCATTTGAGAAGCTAAACAGTCTCCTATGCATTAAGACTATTTCATGCTAAGACTATTTCTCATACATATAACCCACAAAGTTTCATTATGTCTAGTGGAGGTGAGTTAAAACCTTTTCTTGCAAAGTCAAAAATCCATCTTAGAAAAGAAGCTAATATTCATATCTTGTGTATGTTGGATCAACATCTTGACCTCACACGTTGGACAAGATTGTATTATGTTGTATGCATTCGATACATGACACCCTAGTCTTCTATACCTTGGTGCATACTATCTATATGCTATATCAAACATAAGGATTGTAAATCTCATAACTTTGAGGCAATCATTTAAGTTGTCTCTATCCATCCATCCATCCTACAATAACACAATAGCACTCATGAGAATTGATCATTGGTTTTCTTCTTCATCTCATCATCATCTTCATTCTTCTCATCCTACCAAAACAAATGTGTTAGACACATACCATTTGCATTATCCATTATTATAATATATAATATAGTATCACTTATTATTTCCATCACATTTGCATAACGCATATCATGACATATTTCTATTGCACAAGTTATCATCTATTTACCATTATATGCATTAACATAAACTCCTATCATATGCATTACATAATCATTAACCATGTGCATCCATACGCCATATATACATCCATATCCATAGCATGAAAAAACATAAACACATAACACATCATGAACATCCATCTCATATATATATATATATATATATATATATATATATATTCATCTTGTCATCTATTTGCAAGTCAACCCAGCCTTTTCCGATCGCCTGGTGTTTCCTCTCGAGGAGGCACCATCTGCCAGTTTCACTGGGGCAAAATTTGTTTCCTGAAAGCAACATATCATATCATATCATATCTTCTTTGAAACAAAGTTCTAATGAACATCGTCTCAAAGAGGGGCAAAATGTAGACACCCAAAATTGACCTAGTTATCATTATTAACATATTATTCATCATCTGCATTTGTCTAACACATTTGAATAATTTATCTATTTTTCTTCTATTTTTTACTCTATCTATAATTAAATAATTTTTAATTATTTAATTATCTTTCCATTCTCTCTAATTTTAATTAAATAAATTTTATTTATTTAATTAAAATTTCATCTTCGTCCCATTCTAATCCCACTTTTAAATTAATTGAATAAATCTTATTTATTTAATTAATTTCCATATCATCTCCCAACTAAATCAAATAAAATATTTGAATTAGGTCCTCACCTTTCATCTTATTTCAACACTAGTCCATTTCTCATTTGGATCATGTGTGGTAGTACTTTTTGTGTACACAATCACATATGAACTACTTTTTATGTACACAATCACATAAACTTATTAAATAAAAGTAGTTGTGTACATAGTCACACATGTGCTTTATCCTCTTCCTTACACTTGTCCTATGCACATTCACCTATGATCATGAATTTATCTCAACTGTTAAAACTATCTTTTCTTCTCCACCGTTGATCAACTTTTATTGAGTGCTATATATACACCCACTCATTCTCATTTATCATCATCTCACCATATAGCGTCTAGAGTATCATCTCAAGCATAACATCTCGATTAGCATCCATTGAGCATTCCATCCATTATCATGGCATCTTTAGCATTTATGATTGTTCACACTTGAGAAGCCATCCACAAATCCAACCAAGGAATCAATAATCTAGGTGATTTGCTTTCATTTGTTTGCATTCTTGTGTCATTTAGATGCATTCTTTGAAGGTGGTAGGATTGGGTTTGATTTGCATTGCTTGATCATACTAACCTAATTTTTCCTGCTCATATAGTATAAGAGCAGAAGAAGAGAGATTTTGTTCCTATGTAAAAGCAGAGCAGTGAAATAGAGTAGTCAGAGATGAAGAGTTTTGAGACATTATTTTTGTGCTTCATTGGAGTTGTAACCATGCATGTGTAGATGTAATCAAAGCAATTCAAATTGGCAGTGAGCCATTCTTCTTTCTTCCTTCTCTTTCTAGGTAGTGATCCTTCCTTGTAGTGAGCATTTCTTTGGGCAATAAGCCTTCTTGTAATCTGGTATTGTGCTATATTAATATATTGTGAGCTAACACTCACCGTGGTTTTTCCTTTTTTTAGGTTTTTCATGTAAAAATCCTGGTGTTCATATGTTATGTCTTTATGGTTGTTGTTCATATGTTTATTCTTCTTTCATGTTATTAACTTTGGAAATTGGATAAATAAATTTGTGACGAAGTGGTTTTGTGGAATACTGATTCACTCCCATCTCAGTATTCCTTATTATCAACAATTGGTATTAGAGCAAGTTCCTTGGAAGAAGTCTAACAACTTGAGGAAGATCTGGGATAGTGTAATCATGGCAGCAAGAAGATTTGGAAATTATGAAAGCAACAAGGAACTAGAAGTAGATCTTATTGATCTTGAAAAATTTGAGGCAGAAATCAGGGATCTAAAGGATAACCTACAAGAAGCTGATGAATGCATCTCAAAATTAAAAGGACAAGTCAAGAAATCCAAAGACAAATACAAAGAAGTTAGTGATCAATTGATATTAGCAAATGAAACCTTGAATGATTTGGAAGCAGAAGAAGATCTAAATTTAATGATGAAAAGCAAATCAGAAGATTGTGCCAAACTTGAAAAAGAAATTGTGAGTCTAAAAGAAGACTTGGAAAAAGCCAAGAGCATTGAAGAAAAGTTCAAGCTAAGTTCTACAAATCTTGATGAGATGATTGACAGTCAAAAGAGTGCTGATGATAAGCAAGGTTTAGGATTTGAGAAATGAGAAAGATCAAAATCTGGTCAAACCAACACTGAGCTAAAGCAAAACATAGGAAACCAGTTCAAAAATCAAAGTAGAAGAACTAGAAGACCTTTGGTCAGACAACCAAATGCTCAGAGGTATCCATATTTCAATGGCCATTATTTTAATTGCAATAAGTTTGGTCATAAAGCTACTCAATGTAGGAGTAGAGTAAATCAGAATGTTCCATCATTCTTTGGTCAATGTTTCAATTGTAAGAAAATTGGTCACAAATCAAATGAATGTAGAAATTTGGTAAGAAATGGGTCTTACAATGCACAGAATAATCAATCATTCAATGGAAAGTGTTTCACATGCAATAGATTTGGACACATGGCTAATCAATGTAGATCAAGGATGCATTCATTTAAAGAAAGGAATCAAGGACAAGGAAAAATTGTATACTTCAATTGCAATAAATTTGGACATGCTGCAAGATTATGAAGAAGAAAGAATGTGAAGAGAAATTATTATGCTGAAGAAAGGAAAATAGAGCAGAGGAATGATAAGGGAAAAGAAAAGATTGATCCAGTTGAAACCAAGAAGGAAATGGACAAGATCTGGATCGAGAAAGAAGTAATTAAAGAAGAGGATAGATTCGCACCAACATCTGGTGCAGATACTTCCTCTGGGAAGTAAATTGGGTGCTCTGGCTCAGGGGGAGCAGTGTTGAAAATCTCAACCCCCAGCTAGATAGTTAGTGCTGGAGTCTGGTACAAAGATATGTGGTAAAATCTAATATGGAAGATCGTATGGAAGAAAATCTAGAAGAAAATAAGTTAGTGTGGTACATTGTGGAGAAATTTTGATCGACTATATCTATCAGAGAAAAATTAGAGAACTTTTGAGAATTAGCATTTATGATGACTAGGTTAAGTGTGGAGGATAAAAATAAACTCATTTTCCTTCTAATTCATCTTGCATTTGAGCTATCAGATATCTAAGAAAGATTGAAGTGAAATTTTAAGCATCAATAGAAATTCATAGAACTCAGAGCGATCCAGGTAAAGAAAAACCCTAATTCGGCATATTAAGGTATTTACCGTTAAAACTCTATTGTGAATCTGTTAAATCTTTGCAATGGCAACCCCACAATTTGTTGATATCACTGAGCAACCATGACATAAATTCAAGAAACACCCATTTAAATCAGTCGAAGTTGATTAGATGGGTGCATTTTCAGAAGTTCCACATGGAGTTTTACATGCAGAGGATGTTTGCGCTTATATTCATGTTGCCCTAGAAGAACATGGGAAGAGCAAACTCACATACCTATTCCTAAATCACTTGTGCAGTGAGGGTTACGATTTGAAAAATGAATACAAGGCATTGGAAACAAAGAAATTCATTTAGTACGTTGATTTCCTGACATTTGCTGAGGATGAGTGGATCCGGTATGTATTGAGCAGGGTTCATGATGAATTCATGTGGCTTGAGAGACCCTTTAAGATCACAAAATATGCTATAAATATAGTAACTGGGCTATGCTCCACTGGATCGGTGCCAGTATTGAAAGCTGTGAAGAATGATAAAGTAGTGGTGGCCACCAGAGTAAAGTTTGACAAAAGAGTGCTAACAATCAATGATATTGAAGACCATGCAGTAAGATTTGTATCCATGGTTATTGGCTACAATGTTTATTTCTCAAATTGGGAAAATTCGGTCTCTAATACAACAATCTATACAGCATTTGAAATGATTAAAGAAGATGAAGAGTCTGATCTTTGTGAACTGTTCCATCAACAACTGATGAAAAACTTAAGGAAGACCAAAGACCAAAAATATCCATTCAAGTATGGTATGTTGCTTATCTGTTTATTCTTTTACTTCATGTAAGAGTTGCCAAGTATGAAGAATCTATTTTGGACAAATGATAAACCTGCTACAATTCAAATTAGAAATCATCTAAATAGTATAGGCAATATTGGTGCTCAAAATTTAGCCATATGGGCCTATTTCAAAAACTTCCAAAGGTTGATGCAAGCCAAGGAAAGAATCCCCAAAGCAGTAGTTGAAAAATACAAGGACACTATCTACTTTATTGTAACAAAAGATCAATGCTTGATGGAGGTCATTGAGCCTAGAACGGTATGGGTTATGCCCATGGGATTTGAGGTAGATGGAGGAATATTAGAAAATTATGCTCAACATGTGTTAAGTAAACCTAGAGATCCCAATGAAGGAAGATTTAGGACTTATGAGGAATTGCACAATAAAATCTTTGTTGAAGTGAGAAAACATGAGATCTCTAGGAAAATGCAAAAAGTGGCAGAAGTAATTGCCCTGAAGCATGGGTTCACAAAAGAACAAGTGGTAAAGGAAAGGGAAAAGGCACAGGCTGATAAGAAAGCAAAAGAAAAGAGAAAAGTGAATCAATTGGAGCTTCAAAAGAACCCAAGGGTGAATTAGAAAAACTAGGAGTAACAAGAAGGAGAACCAGAGGATCTACCTCTGCAAAAGCTACATCTATCCCCTCCGATTCTACACAGTCTGTAAGTGTAGAAGCTCCTACCACCAGTCATAAAAGAAAGAAGACCAAGGCTAAAAGAATCTATGTAAGCATTGCAGTGGATGAAGAAGAAAAAAAATCTGATGTAGAAGTGAAAAAAGATGAAAGCTGAGGCTATTAAAGCCTCTGGAAGCAGCAAAAAGAAACCCTTCGGTAAGGGTAAACCTAGGAAAAGGGAAAATAAAGATGTGCCTCAGACAGAAGAAGCAACCATTAGTCTTGAAGATGTTCTCAAAGCCATAACAGTGGATGGCAATTTGAAGCCTATTTCATAATTATATGATGAATATAATGATCCAGTCATTGAGACTACTATTGTAGAGTATCTAAACATCTACAAGGCCCTAATTAAAATAATTGATGATCTTCTATATAGCCTGGCAAGTATAATGACTGCAAGAAAGGAAGTGGCCTAGGTAAAGGATGCTGAACTAAGAGAGCACTCTTTATTAAAACTATGTCCGGAAATCACTCCGGAAGAAAAAGTAAAAATATCCAAAGCAATTCACAGTAAATTCAGGTCAAAGAAAAGAATGAATGCTCTAATGTTAGGAGAAATTGAAAAAGTGGTAAAGGAAACTGAAGAAGCCACTCTGAACACATTAAGGGAATTCAATCTTCCAACCATTTATGACAATGATTTTGGAAATGATACATCTATTCCAGAAATAAATCTTGATCAAGAAATAGATGAAGGTGTCAAAGTGACTGAGGAGAAACAAGTGCTTGCTAAAATGAGATCCTCTTTGGAACATCAAGCTGAGGATAAAATTAACAAGGAGAGGACTGAGGAGGAACAAGCTAAAGAAAATCCTTCACTAGAATAGAAGGAAGAATCTAATAAGGACATGGATCTAGATGACCCATAGTAGAGCTTGAAGGAAGAAGTCTCTACTGCACCAAGAGACACTACAGAGTCAGTTAAAGAACTTTTGGAGAAAAAGAAACAAGTTTTGGATGAGCCTGAGTTTCTACATGGTCCAATAAACTTGGACACAATGTCCCCTATTAAAAAACTCAGATTGGTGTCAAGTACACAGGCAAAAGCAAGAGAGGAAATGTTGAAATCTCACATAGAGGATAGTGAGCTCATAAGTAAGACATCTAGTATTTTGGAGAAATTGATGCCATCATTCTAGAAGCACACCTCTCTATCATCATAAAACCAACTCAAAGGTCTTATAAACTCTATAAGTAAACATTTTGAATCCTTTGAGAAATCTACAAAAATAAAATTTAAGCAGGAGTTTGATGATAGAAGATTGAATGAGTTGAAGGAAATGATAGCTAATGACAAAGTCCAACTAGATAATAGGATAAAATGTGTTCAAAGTGACATTAAAGAAGCTGGTGACATATACAAATTTTGTTTATCTTGGTCGAAAGTCACAAAGAAAATAGAAGAAAAGATCAAGGATTTGAAGTAGAAATTGATGACCACTTCCAATACATTTGATCCGGTAGTAGAATCAGTTAGCAGCAAGGAAAGTCAAGTCATCAACTTTCATGATGAATTGAATAATCTAATAAGTAAGAAGGACAAAATCAAAAACAAAATCTGTCAGCTAAGAAGAATAAATAGTCCTAAGCTAGATTCTATGTTTAATCTAGCAGCTGAAGCACAAGTGGCTTTACAATTTGACATGCCCTCTGATCTTCAAAAGGAAGAGGCTGTAGTTTTTCTACTCAATGGTCATATTTAAATTTTGGACAATGCTAAGAAAAGATGGGATGGTGAGCTGGCCCAAATTATGAACATTTTCAATGATATTTAATCTAATAAGTAAGAAGGACAAAATCAAAAACAAAATCTGTCAGCTAAGAAGAATAAACAGTCCTAAGCTAGATTCTATGTTTAATCTAGCAGCTGAAGCACAAGTGGCTTTACAATTTGACATGCCCTCTGATCTTCAAAAGGAAGAGGCTGTAGTTTTTCTACTTAGTGATCATATTTAAATTTTGGACAATGCCAAGAAAAGATGGGATGGTGAGCTGGCCCAAATTATGAACATTTTCAATGATATCCTCCAGCACATGTAAAATAAATTTGAAGATTGTACTTATACATGTATGCAGTAAAGTATAGCAAATTTTGTAATTTTTATTCCAGAACCTACACCTTTGCTATTGATGTCAAAGGGGGAGAAGAAGATCAGTGAAAAATGGGCAAACATCTCAGGGGGAGAAGAAATATAGAGTGTATATAGATAGGGGGAGCAGTCAAGGCAGTCAAGCATTTTTCACTAAGTGTTGTCGTCAATGCCAAAGGGGGAGATTGTTGGCAAGAGACATTGCTATGTTGAATAATTAAGTGTTGTCATTGATGGAAACAAGGCAAAGAAGACATCACTCTGGAAGACCAACTTGATCTAGCATCAAGGCACAAGTGTAGAAGGCCAAAATGACTAATTATGGACAACGTACAAAAAATAGATTAGTATTCCTCTGCAGAAGAATACCTCCTAATGCAGATCAGGTGTGATGACTCATAGCTATGTGATGATGATTCAGTTCAGTATTCAAGTCATGACTTCCTTCAGAAGTCATGTGAAGTAATTGTCTAAGTCTGGACAAATAGAGGTAGGACAGAGACAGTGAACAAGGCACAGTATAATGGTCCACATTCCTTCGCAAATGCATATTGTGCTCTGTGGTTCTAAAGGTATGTTAAGTGGTTAGTAATGAACATTGAATATGATTTGTGAGGTCCCATTTGGTCTGCAGTGTGAGTTGTGATGTGACAGATGAACTTGTCAAGTATGTTCTTAAAGAACAGGTTGACTGGTATGTTAGATCTTTATGCGGAGATGTAATGTTTGGATAATCAATTTGAGTAGTCATATGACTAAGGCCGACCTATATGAAGACTTGTGCATGATTTTTTAAGTCCACATTGGAGATTGTACATAAGAACAAGCTGACAGAGTATGATATATTAACTTACACATTTTCTTGTTTAATTTACCGACCTAATCAAGTAATAATTCTTGATATAGATAGATATATCTGATGGATTCAAGTTTTGAGGATAATGGTAATGTGATGTGAATGTGAATGTATGACATGCAAAGAAGAGTGATTATATAAGAGTAGAAGAAGAGAGATTTTGTTCCTATGTAAAAGCAGAGCAGTCAGAGATGAAGAGTTTTGAGATAGTATTTATGTGCTTCATTGGAGCTGTAACCATGCATGTGTAGATGCAATCAAAGTAGTTTAAATTGGTAGTGATCCATTCTTCTTTCTTCCTTCTCTTTCTAGGAAGTGAGCCTGTTTTGGCAGTAAGCCTTCCTTGGAGTGAGTATTTCTCTGGGCAGTGAGCCTTCTTGTAATCCGGTATTGTGCTATATTAATATATTGTGAGCTAACACTCACCGTGGTTTTTCCCTTTTTGGGTTTTCACGTAAAAATCCTAGTGTTCATGTGTTATGTCTTTATGGTTGCTATTCCTATGTTTATTCTACTTTCATATTATTAACTTTGGAAATTGGATAAATAAATTTGTGAAGAAGTGGTTTTGTGGAATACTGATTCACCCCCTCTTAGTATTCCTTATTATCAACAAGAGAGAGGGAGGGATAGACATATAAATAGATAGAGAGATAGGGAGATTGATGGAGAGAGGAATAGAGATAAGTGATATAGAGCTAAAGAGAGAAAGAGATAGAGGAAGAGAGAGAGTGAGAGAGGCACAGTGAGGGTAGGAGAGAGAAATAGAGAGGGAGGGATATTTACAAAGAGAGAGGAATAGAGAAAGAGAGCCAAAGGAGAGAAATATAGAGATAAGATAGATGGAGGGAAAGACAGATAGAGAAAATAAGAGAGAGAGAGAGAGGGAAAGAGATGGGTATAAGGATAGAGAGGGAGATAGTGGTATATAGATAGAGAGGGATAGAGCGATGGTGAGAGAGAAAGAGAGAGACAAAGAGAGGGAGGGAGAAAAACCTAGAGAAGAGAGATAGAGTTATAGAGGAAGAAAGAATAATAGAGATTGATAATTGTCACAAAAATTGCTTGATAGGTAGGGCTGACTTTCAAATTTAGACCCTAAAAATTTGAATCCGTTTAGTGAATTTTTGAACAATAAATGACCATCAAACACCTTAAATAGAATAAAAAATATTTTTTAATAGAGAGAAGAGAGATAGAGTGAAAGCAGAAGAGAGAATAATAGAGGGAGATTGATATAGAGAGGGAGGGAGAGGGATAGAGATAGAGAGGGATAGAGAAAGATTATTTGAGAGAAAGAGAAGGACAAAGAGAGGGAGGGAGGAAAACTTATAGAAGAGAGATAGAGTGATAGAGGAAGAGAGAATAATAGAGATTGATAATTGTCATAGAAAATTTTCTTGGGAGGCAGGGTTGACTTTCAAATTTAGGCCCTAAAAATTTGAATCCCTTTAGTGAATTTTTGAACATTAAATGACCATCATAGAGAAATAGAGATAGAGTAGGAGATAAAGATATAGATAGGATCTATAGAAAGAAATACAAATAGAGAAAATAAGATAGAGAGAAAGATATGGGTATAGGGATAGAGAATGAGAGAGAGAGGTATATAGATAGAGAGGAATAGAGAGAGATGGTAAGAGAGAAAGAGAGGGACAAAGAGAGGGATGGAGAAAAACCTAGAGAAGAGAGATAGAGTGATACAAAGATAGAGAGGGAGAGAGGGGTGGGAGAAAGAGATGGACAGGGAGATAGATAGAGAAAGGGAGATTGATGTAGAGAGGAAAAGAGATAAGTGATATAGAGGGAAAGAGAGATAGAGAAAATAGATAAAGAGATAGAGGAAATGAGAGAGTGAGAGACGCAACAAGAGTATGAGAGATAAATAGAGAGGGATGAATATTGATAGTGAGAGAGGAATAGAGAAAGAGAGATAGAGTAGGAGAGAAAGATAGAGATAAGATATATAGAGGGATATACAAATAGAGAAAATGAGAGAGAGAGAGAGATGGGTATAGGGGTAGAGAGGGATAGGGAGAGATGGTGAGAGAGAAAGAGAAAGACAAACAGAGGGAGGGAGAAAAATCTAGGGAAGAGATAATAATAGAGAGGGAGATTGATATAGAGAGGGGGAGAGAGGAAGAGAGATAGAGATAGAGATAGATAGAGATAGAGATAAAGATCTCAGATGGAGAGGAGGAGAAAGATAGAAAGAGGAAAATAGAGAAACATAGAGATATAGAAAGAGACAAAGAGAGAAGGAGACACAGAGATATAGAAAGAGGTAGAGTGGTGGAAAAAAAATTAAATATAACCTTGGCATAGTGTTTTGATATCATTTGGATTGTATTGTAGGGATTTGTAGGCTTTTAGTTTAGGTCTGAGTATCAACATGATACTAAAGTGTTAACACATGGGCTACAACATTAGTGGAGTTTCTCAATCTATTATAAGCTTATTTTGAAGGAAAACATTAAGGTTTACTTTTGGTGGTGGGTTTCTTACTCAAAAGGGTTTTCCTAAGTATATATGTCATCTTATCTTCTCTATTTCCTTCACTTATTATTCTATGTTTAATTAAGGTTACATGTGTTTTAGATCAACAAATTTTATTACATAGATAAGGTCTATGTAGTCCAAATATGTCATGATTCAAGAATGACTATGTGGAATTGTAATGAATTAATAAAAATGGATCCAATTGATATCTTAAATTTGAGCATCACTTATAAGCTTTATACATCTAATACAATGTAGTTGCCTTAAAGAAAGTTCAAAATTTTTCTTGAATCATTTTGGAAGGATGTTTTGCGTCCACATAAAAAGATATTGGATCATGAGATTCAAGTTAGAAGTAAGTTGATACACAAAATAATTTACCAACACATTGTAATTTTGATGGTAGTTAATATATAGAAAGAGAGAGAAGGGGGAGAGAGATAGAGACAAAGGGATAGGGAGAGAGATAAAGAGAAATAAAGAGAAACAAAGAGATAGAGAGGGGGGAGCCAAGGGGAAAGAGATTAAGAGAGAGGAAGGGAGAAAGAGAGATAGAGGAAAATAAAGAGATAGAGAGGCAAAGAGCTATAGGAGAAGGGGAGAGAGAGAGATACAAATAGACAAAAAGAGGGGGGAGAAAGAGAGGGGAAGAGATAGAGAGAGGAACATAGAGAGATAAAGAGAGGAAGAGATAGAGATAGAGAGACATAGTGATAGAGGAAGAAAGGTGAATAGAGAGGGAGATTGATAGAGAGAGGAAGATATAAAGAGAGATAGAGCAAAAGAGAGATAGAAAAAAGAGAGGAAGAGATAGTGAAAGATATAGAGAGAAATATAACAGACATAGATATATATAGAGAGAGGGATATTTATAGAGAAATAGAGCAAGATAGAGATAGAGATAAGAGATATAAAGGGAGAGAGAGAGTAAACTTTGATCAGCCATTTTATGCCAACAATCTGAAGATGGCACATGTCCATGGGGGGAGAGAGGAATAGAGACAAGGATAGAAAGGTAGAGAGAGAAGGATAGAGAGGGGAGAGAGGGAAGGATAGAGAGAGGGAGAGAGAGGGAAATAAAGATAAATAAAGAGAGATAAAGAGAAATAAAGAAATAGAGGAGACAAATAAATTTAGAGAGAGAGATCAAGAGCAAGAGAGATAGGGAGAGATAGATTGATAGAGAGATGAATAGAAAAAAAGAGATAGAGTAGGAGAGAGATAGAGATAAGAGATATAAAGGGAGATAGATAAAGAAAAGAGAGGTTTACTTTTGGTCAACTATTTCATGCTAGCAATCCACAGATGACACATGTCCATGGAGAGAGAGGAAGATAGAGCACATTTAAAATTATGGCCAAATTTGGACATAAATGGTTGGCATCATCTTATAATGATGTAAAACAACATAGAGAGAGAAAGAGAGGAAGAGATAGAAAGAGGGAGAAATGGAGATACTAAGAGATAGAGAGAAGAGAGGTAGAGAGTGTTGGATCTAGGGCATACAACTGAGAGGGGGGGGGGTGAATCAGTTGTATAGAACTTGTTCTCTTTCAAACACTTAATTCTCTGTTGTTAGTTAGCAGCATATCAAATAATCATTCATGGAAGCACAATACATAAACACAAGAGCAGATAAGCATCAACACATTGAACGCCAAGATTTTGACGTGGAAAACCCGGTTAAGGGAAAAACCACGGGGTGATTAACCCAAGAATTATTCTCTGTTAGAAGAATAAGGAAAAATGAATGGCACATGCCAATAAGGGCTCACTGCCCGAGCACACTGCTCACAAAGAGGCCCACTGCCTACAAGGAGACACACTGTCTACAGAGTGATAAAAATCACAGTCTTGAACTGGAGAATGACATCTCTACCATGTCCGGATCAGTTCCAATTAAGCCCAACAATCTCTGCTCTGCCTTTCGCACCTTTCTTCGCTACACCTTACTCATCCACATACTGCCACACTGAAATGAATTCACAACTCATTATTTATACAAGACATCGACTTAGGAACAAGTATCTAAGTCGGCAAACAACCATAGGAGTATCCGCAAGATGAATAACACATCCGGTCGGCTATCACAAGAACATTCGCAGGATGAACAACTCATCCGGTCGGCTAAACAGAGCAATAACTTCATCCGGAAGAATAACTTCAATTCCGGGCTCTACCATCGATGCGGACCAACAACACAACCTAAACATGATTCAAGAGCCTTCACAAGTCTGTCTGAATGTCCGGATACATCCGCACTTCCTCTGCTTACTGGAATCTCTTGTCTTCCTCATCCGGAACTTCAAGAACACAGTCTGTCGCCACTGTCATGATGCAGGAGGTACTTCCGGACCTCCAAATCACACACAAATCAGGATGACACATAACAAGGACATCTAAAACACTCCTTCCAATCCGCAGATTATGATAATACAATTCCGGACCTCACCGGACCTTTTTGTGATCCTCTGTCACCTCCGGATACTTGCCGGACCCGGTTCTATACCGGCAGCCATAACTCCTTCAGATCTTCATGCGGACCTCTGAAATCTTAACTGTAGCATCTCAAGACTCATATCTACTAACCCTTTAATCCGCATCCTCCGGTTCTCATCCTATACAGTATATTTACCTTCTTCTCATCACTGTTCTTCACTGTTCCTGACTGAGGCTAATTTTCTCAATATCCTCAGCACAAAGCTCATCAAATCCTTCTTGTCAATGCAGTATGAGTATGTTGACATCAATGACAACAATGGCTCACCTCATACTTGCAACAATCTCCCCCTTTGTCATTGATGGCAACATATGATGTGAAAAACCATCAAGACAAGAACTTCTCTTTTCTGTCACAGCTCCCCCTATCAACAACCACTCCTCACATGTCTTCCTTTGCTGCTCCCCCTTTGATCATCAACCACTTGTTTTTCACATGTCTTCTCTCCCCCTTTGACATCAATGGCAAAGGGCTCATACTTGCAACTCTCATGCATCAGAATAATACCAGCTGCTCCCCCTTAGTTGCAGCTCCCCATTAGTCCGGATCACAAGATATGACTGTGATTGCCACCGGACTGATGCACATTAGTGCATCTTAGTTCATCACCGGAGGGGCCATGACCCCTAACTTCTTCCAGAGATATTCAAAAGAGTCCTTGGGAAGAGGTTTTGTAAAGATATCTGCAATCTGATCCTTGGAGGGAACATACTCCAATCTGACTTCTTCCTTGTTTACTTGTTCTCTCAAAAAGTGAAATTTGATAGATATGTGCTTAGTCTTAGAATGCAATACCGGATTCTTGGAAATATTAATTGCACTTGAATTATCACAGAAAATTGTGATAGGCTCCTCATATTCAACTTTGATGTCTCTTAGCATCTGCTTCATCCACAAGATTTGAGTGCAACTACCTGCTGCTGCAATGTATTCTGCTTCAGTTGTAGACAGAGATATTGCATCTTGTTTCTTGCTTAGCCAGGAAACCAATCTCTTCCCCAAAAAGAATGCTCCACCACTAGTGCTCTTCCGGTCATCCACATCTCCTGCCCAATCTGCATCTGTGTAAGCATGAAGAGAAAAATCCGGATCTCTAGGATACCATAGACCATACTCAACTGTCCCTTTCAAGTATCTAAAAATTCTTTTGATTGCCATAACATGAGATTCTCTAGGATCAGCCTGGAATCTTGCCACAAGACCAACAGCTTGCATTATATCTGGTCTAGTTTGAGTGAGATACAACAATCCACCAATCATTGATCTATACTTTGTCTGATCTGCCTTTGGAGAATCATCATCTTTGCTTAACTTACATCCGGTTGCCATAGGAGTGTTCATAGGCTTTGAGTCTTCCATACCAAATTTCTTTAACAATTCTTTCACATATTTGGTCTGAGAAATGAAGATCCCTTCTTTTGTTTGAGTAATTTGCAGACCCAAGAAGAAATTCATTTCACCAAGCATAGACATTTCAAACTCACTTTTCATCTGATTTGCAAAAGTTTTACACATACTATCTCTTCCTCCAAAAATGATATCATCCACAAACACTTCAACAATCAGAATGTTTTCATGATCAATTTTGAAATATAAGTTGCTGTCAGCAGTACCTTTGTTGAATCCAATCTGCACAAGATGCTTATCCAACCTTTCATACCATGCTCTTGGGGCTTGCTTCAATCCATACAAAGCTTTCTTTAACTTGCAGACCATATCATTATTATCAGACAATTGAAATCCATCCGGTTGTTCAATGTAGACTTCTTCTTCCAGATCACCATTTAAGAAGGCAGACTTGACATCCATCTGATATACCTTGAAATCTTTGAAGGCAGCAAATGCAAGAAGTAATCTGACTGCTTCAATTCTTGCTACCGGAGCAAAAGTCTCTTCAAAGTCAATTCCTTCTATTTGAGAGTAGCCTTTGCAGACCAATCTAGCTTTGTTTCTGATTACTTCACCAGCTTCATTTAGTTTGTTCCGGAAGACCCACTTGGTTCCAATTACATTCCTGTCTCTAGGTCTGGGAACAAGATCCCAAGTATGATTTTTCTCAATTTGCATCAGTTCATCTTCCATTGCTTTGGTCCAATTTTCATCATTGCAGGCTTCATTTATTGTTTTAGGTTCAATCCTTGAAATCAGACAACATTCATTCTGATCTTGAGCAATATTCCTTCTAGTTTGTACACCTTTGCTTCTGTCACCTATGATCTGATCTTCAGAGTGATTTAGTTTTACATACCTTGGAATTTTGGGAGTATCCAGTACTGCTGTTTCTTGATCAGGCTCATTTAAACCTAACTCTTCTTCCTGATTTACCGGATCAGGCTGACTCTGTTTCACCGGAGAGGATTGAGTTCCTTGAACACTATCTTGGTCATCTTCATCAAATTCATAAAATCTTGAAGGCTTCTCAATTCCTTCATCAACCTTTACATTGGTACTTTCTATCATCTTCCTCAATCTCTTATTGTAACACCGATATGCTTTGCTTTGAGTGGAGTAGCCCAAGAAAATTCCTTCATCACTTCTAGCATCAAACTTTCCTAGATCTTCATCTCTTTTAATATAACACTTGCTACCAAATACCCTGAAATATTTCACAGTAGGAGTGATGCCAAACCAAAGTTCATAGGGGGTCTTACCGGTGTTGTTTCTGATTTGAACTCGATTGAGAGTGTAGATTGCAGTGCTGATAGCTTCTTTCCAAAACATTTGAGGAACATTTGCTTCCAACATCATTGTCCTAGCAGCTTCCTGGATGGTCCGGTTCTTTCTCTCAACTACTCCATTCTGCTGTGGAGTCCTAGGAGCAGACAACTGTCTCCTTATACCCTGTTTCTCACAAAAGCCAATGAATTCACCAGATGTAAATTCACCACCTCTATCAGACCTTAGACACTTTAGTTTCAATCCGGTTTGATTCTCCACCATAGCTTTGAAGATTTTGAACTTCTCAAAAGCTTCTGATTTTTCTTTCAGAAAGGTAACCCACATCATCCGGGAATGATCATCAATTAACAACATGAAATATCTATCACCTTGCAGACTCTTGATTCTTGTCGGACCACATAGATCAGTATGTACTAATTCCAACAATCCGGTAGAAGACTGATCTTTGCTTTTAAAAGAGACTCTGCTTTGTTTGCCTAACTGACATTCTTTACACACACTGTTTGTAGGTTTTATCAACTTTGGAAGATCTCTCACAGCCTGAGTATTGCTTATTTTGATGATGTTATCAAAATTTACATGACACATTCTTCTATGCCATAACCAACTCTGATCAATTTGAACAAACAAACAACTTTTATTTGAACCAACCAGATGAAAGATGTTACCTCTTGTCTGAGTACCGGATGCAATTTCAGTTCCGGAGCTTGTAAAGATTCTGCATTTTCCATTCTTGAACCGGAGATCATAGCCTTTGTCCACTAATTGACCAACACTGAGAAGATTGTGCTTCAATCCTTCAACATATAGTACATTACCTGTTTTGCTCTTACCATCAAAGGAAATAGTTCCCCTACCTCTGATTCTGCCAGCAGAATTGTCACCAAACTTTACCATTCCTCCTTCATATCTTTCCAAATCTAAGAACTTATTCTTGTCACCAGTCATATGGTGAGAGCATCCACTGTCAATAACCCAATCATCCTTTTCTTCCACTTGAGCAGCCAAGGCTTTTTCAACAACTTTGTGATTGACAGATTCAGAGAGCAAGGAATCTTCTTCCTTGATGGCTATAAACACCCACTCATTTCCGGATTTGCTTCCTGGATCTGATTCATCATCTGTTACTCCTTCATTGTCATCTTCTTCATGAACATAATAGCAATTCTTTTGAAACCTTTGTCTGTGAGTATTAGATCTTGCAGATCTCTCCGGACATCTTGAGGCAAAATGACCAATCTTATTGCAGTTAAAACACTTAAAGGGTAGTTTTCCTTCATACTTACCGGATCCTCTTGGCAGTCTCTTTGCAATGAGGGCTTCAAGTTGAGCTGTTTCTGCTTCTTCTTCTTCCATGTCTCTTCTTGCTTGATCATACCATGACATTTTCCTTGATGAGTTTTCACCCGGATCAAATCTCTGTTTGCCTTTCACATAGGCACTGGCTTTAAAAGCAGACTCAGTCTTGGGTGGATCATCTCCAAACTCGGTCATTTCAAATGCAGCTAGTTTGCCAGCCAATTGTTCTCTTGTGACAGTTGTGTGGGCTCTGAATTCATCAATGGCAGCAACTTTGATTTTGTAGGCAGCAGGAAGGGATCTTAGGATTTTGCAGACAATCTCATTTTCATCTAGAGTTCCACCAGCATTTCTGATTCCACATACCAGCTCATTTACTCTTGGCATAAAGGTAGTAATGTTTTCATCATCTCTCATTTTCAATCTTTCAAATTTCCCTTTCAGACTTTGCAACCTTGCACTTTTGACAAACTCATCTCCTTCATACAGAAGTTCCAGTTTAGTTAGGATCTCATATGCAGTTGGTAGGTCAATGACATTCGAGAGATCTGAGTCATTTAATGCGCTTAGAAGAGCTTCCTTGGTCCGCAGATTGTTTTCAGCTTCTGTGGTTTCATCAGGAGTTGTCGGACCACCTTGTGGGGGTATATATGGTTTTGAAATCATAGCCAAGTATGCTTTTCCCATACATTCCAAATGACACTTCATGCGACCTTTCCAGAGAGTGAAATTGGTTCCATCAAACTTCGGACTATCCTTTTTGTATGACGACATCCTGGATCACCTCAAGCGGTTAAGCTCCTATCAGAGGAACTCAGCTCTGATACCAATTGTTGGATCTAGGGCATACAACTGAGAGGGGGGGGGTGAATCAGTTGTATAGAACTTGTTCTCTTTCAAACACTTAATTCTCTGTTGTTAGTTAGCAGCATATCAAATAATCATTCATGGAAGCACAATACATAAACACAAGAGCAGATAAGCATCAACACATTGAACGCCAAGATTTTGACGTGGAAAACCCGGTTAAGGGAAAAACCACGGGGTGATTAACCCAAGAATTATTCTCTGTTAGAAGAATAAGGAAAAATGAATGGCACATGCCAATAAGGGCTCACTGCCCGAGCACACTGCTCACAAAGAGGCCCACTGCCTACAAGGAGACACACTGTCTACAGAGTGATAAAAATCACAGTCTTGAACTGGAGAATGACATCTCTACCATGTCCGGATCAGTTCCAATTAAGCCCAACAATCTCTGCTCTGCCTTTCGCACCTTTCTTCGCTACACCTTACTCATCCACATACTGCCACACTGAAATGAATTCACAACTCATTATTTATACAAGACATCGACTTAGGAACAAGTATCTAAGTCGGCAAACAACCATAGGAGTATCCGCAAGATGAATAACACATCCGGTCGGCTATCACAAGAACATTCGCAGGATGAACAACTCATCCGGTCGGCTAAACAGAGCAATAACTTCATCCGGAAGAATAACTTCAATTCCGGGCTCTACCATCGATGCGGACCAACAACACAACCTAAACATGATTCAAGAGCCTTCACAAGTCTGTCTGAATGTCCGGATACATCCGCACTTCCTCTGCTTACTGGAATCTCTTGTCTTCCTCATCCGGAACTTCAAGAACACAGTCTGTCGCCACTGTCATGATGCAGGAGGTACTTCCGGACCTCCAAATCACACACAAATCAGGATGACACATAACAAGGACATCTAAAACACTCCTTCCAATCCGCAGATTATGATAATACAATTCCGGACCTCACCGGACCTTTTTGTGATCCTCTGTCACCTCCGGATACTTGCCGGACCCGGTTCTATACCGGCAGCCATAACTCCTTCAGATCTTCATGCGGACCTCTGAAATCTTAACTGTAGCATCTCAAGACTCATATCTACTAACCCTTTAATCCGCATCCTCCGGTTCTCATCCTATACAGTATATTTACCTTCTTCTCATCACTGTTCTTCACTGTTCCTGACTGAGGCTAATTTTCTCAATATCCTCAGCACAAAGCTCATCAAATCCTTCTTGTCAATGCAGTATGAGTATGTTGACATCAATGACAACAATGGCTCACCTCATACTTGCAACAGAGAGATGGAGATAGAGAGGAAGGGAGGGATGAAGAGATAAATATAGAAATATATAGAGAGAAGGAAAGATAGAGAGATAGAGAGAGGTCATTCAATGTTTAGCTTTCATCTTTATGGATTGAACATGTAATGTTGAACGTTAAGATTTACTAATTTGTGTTAATGCCTTAATGTCTATATTTAGGATTTTGGGTTCAAATTTAGGTAAATTAGATCTCAACATTCAGAAAGATAGAGATGATAGTGGGGAGAGATAGGCAAAGAGAGTGTGGAGAGAGAGAGAGTTAGGTAGATAGATAGATATATAGGGCGAGTGGGACAAGGAGAGATAGAGATAAAGAGATAGAGGGGAGAGAATGAGGGAGAGATAGATATGGAAATATAGAGAGAAAGTGAGAGGGAGAGATAGAGATATAGAAAGGGAGAGATACAAAAAGGGATGGGGAGACAAAGAGATGGCTTGATAGGGGCAAATATAGAGATATAGGTTGGTCCAAATCATCTAGCTCCACTAGAGCCTCATGAAATGGAAAGAGATAAAAAAGAGA
Organism: Cunninghamia lanceolata; assembly: GCA_027924645.1. Taxonomy (NCBI): domain Eukaryota; kingdom Viridiplantae; phylum Streptophyta; class Pinopsida; order Cupressales; family Cupressaceae; genus Cunninghamia; species Cunninghamia lanceolata. Next base: position 3,631,474 of record BSBN01000741.1, on the reverse strand, counting down.
GTGACTTGGTATGGGTTGGTCCATATCATCTAGCTCCATCGGAGTGGCAGAGAGAGATAGAGATAAGGGATACAAAGGGAAAGAGCATCTGTAAATACAAACAAATCAATCGGTCATTTCATGCCAACAATCCAAAGGTGACATGTGTCCATTGGGAAATACACTTAGAGAAACATGTCATTTTCTTAAGGACCTGATAATTCACTTTTAAGACCTATTTAGTGTACCCATTGCTCACTACAGTGTACCTATCTCTAACAATAACATCCTATCTCCAAGCTTCATTGATTCATACATAGCATGACCAATAAAATGGCTCAAAAATGGACATTTGTAATATCTTGAAAGTGTAACAAATGGAAAGAATGCTTAACACTAGTTATTGTTCGAGAGGGGCAAAGAAAGGGGGGCAAAATAGAGATAGAGAAGAAAGAAGGGAAGATAGAGATGGAGAGAGAGAGAGAGAGACAAAGAGAATTAATAGACAAATAGAGAGGGATAGATTTATATATAGAGGTAGAGATATAGAGAGATAAAGGGGGAGCTTAAATTAGACAAAAAAAGAGAGATGGTAAGAGAGAAATCTTACACATTGAGAGTTATATTCTAATTTGGGTTTGTTGACTTCTCATGAGGGGTGTCAAAATTATCCCATGGTTTTGTTGAAATGACAAATGGTTTATAGGATTGATTTTTTTATAAATATAACCCTTGGCATAGTGTTTTGATATCATTTGGATTGTATTTTAGGGGTTTATAGGCTTTTAGTTTAGGTCTAAGTATCAACATGCTATTAAGTATCAATTCTCTTCACCAATCTTCTAGATCATTTAAATAATATTATCTATATAATCGATACACTATCTATTTTTTAGTGTTTACATGAATTAGATGTTGTAATGGGCATAGAATTAGTATGGCATGAGAGTAGGTTTTATATCGATAAATAAATCGTAATCTATTTTCTTAATAGAATTAGTGTTTTACAATAATTAATAATTATAATTCAATGTATAACTTTCAAATTTTATAGTTAATATATAAATCCATATCATTAGAAAAGAATGAATATATGAATCCATACCATTATGAAATAGAATGAATAGTAAAATAGTGAAATATAAATGAAAGAGAAATTATATAATAAATATGACTAATATACAATTGTGCATTGGTAGTGGTACAAAGCATACATCTAGTAAATGAAATGATTTTGTGATGTTATGGGTTGTATAAGGAAGACTTGAGGCTTGCAAAGCATAGATGCTAATGTAAAGATGTATAATGGATAAAGAGAGAGGGGTAGAGAGAGAGAGGAGACAAATAGAGTTAAACAAAAAGAGAGAGATGAGTAGAGAGATATTTATATAGAGAGTGAGAAAGAGAGATAAAGAGGGGAGACAAATAGAGTTAAACAAAGAGAGATGAGTAGAGAGAGGAGAGGGGGGATAGAGAGAGAGTGGGAGAGAGTGAGAGATAGAGAGAGGGGGATTGATATAGAGAGGGGAAGAGAGGAAGAAAGATAAAGAAGAGAAAGATGTTACCAATTACAATCCTAGAGTTATTAGTTTGACTAGTCATGCTAACCATGGTTTCCTTTTACAAGGATTGAATGAAAGCCTAGAGGATGTACAGAAAATTAAATTTCATAAAAGAAATCACTTAGATTTAGAAAAGGATCAATGAAACCCATCAGAAGAAACCATTTTAGAAGATACATCTCAAAGAAAGTATGTCTTCCAAAGGTTTATCTATAGAAAATAAAGATATATTTTTTGTTTGCCACACCATGTTAAAGGATTGGTTGGATTTGGAGATCCAGATCACCTAGTGCATCGGTAGTGAAAGCTTAAAGAGTTTGAGAAAGGCCCACCATACTTTTACTTTGAATATGTGTACAGTATGCTAAAGGGTGTATAGGTAAACCATATCCTTATTTATGTATGATTTTGAACTAAAATTTGTGGATTTAAAGTACTTTTCAGCTTCAAGTAGAAAACATGGCTACATGAATAACCTTCCTATGAATAATTATTTTTAGATTTACCTTTACCATCCATAACAATTGAAGAGACATTTCCTAAAACAAATAATAATTGGCCATCATGGGATTACAAAACTAAGCTTAACTACATAAACATAGTGGCAAAAAGTGTTTCATTGTGTGATAGACTGGCTCCATTACATTAAAGATAAAGCTATGATACTCTTACAATGTAAAAAGTGGAGCTTGGTATGGGTTGGTCTAGATCATCTAGCTCCATTGGAGCCTCATGAAATGGTACTTTTACAAAAATAGAGAGAAAGAGAAAGAGGAAAAGAGAAAGAGAGATGGAGTAGGAGAGAGATAGAGATATGAGATATAAAGGGAAAGAGAGATAAAAAAAGAGAGTGACTCTCAATTAGTCATTTCATACCAAAAATCCAAAGATGACATGTGTACCCATTTCATATAAAGTGTGGCTATCTCTAATAGTAGCAACATCTCGTCTCCAAGATTCATTGATTCATACATGGCATGACCAATACAATGGGAAACAATGTCACTTATTGAAGTGGCCCAAAAATGGGCATTTGCAGCATCTTGGAAGTCCAACAAAAGGAAAGAATGCTACATCTCTAGATCCATCGATAGACAATGATGATGAAACTCCTTCTGACTGGGGACATGCAATGCTCCAAGAAGATAGTCTTAATGAATGGGAAGTATTGTTAAGTCTATACCTACGCCTACCATTTCAATTATATGGGATCAACATGCTTGGGAAACAAGAAGATGACCAGTAAAGGTTACTATCAATTGCAAATAATTGACCGAAACAAAAAACAACTTTACAAGCATACTTGCTTTTACCCACTACTATTCAAAACAACTTTACTTTCATGCATGTCAACATATATCACTACATTCTTTCAATGTTCAAATGATGGATGGACAACAACCATTCACGAGCAGCAAAATGGTATGTGCTCTTCTTAAGAAACCACTTATTACTTTTACCTACATGCTATCTCGGCATACCCATTGCACACTAAGGTGTGATTGCTAGTATTATTCTTGTTGCTTATTGTTTCAACCCTTGCAGAACTAAGTTTCCTACTTCTGCTTGATATTCTGACTAACCCTCGATGAGTATTGACAAAAGATCTTTTCTACTCTATGCATGATTTGTACACCGTCATTTCTTTATTATTTTCTCGAATATATGGGTTCCATGAATGGGGAAAATTTCAACTTGTACCACATGATTTCTTGTTGGGTTGTTGTTCATGATTAAATACAAAGATATATTTTGGGTGCGATTATGAAATGAAAGGCATTTGTTTCACCAAAATCCTCCTTTTTTTTGAAAAATAATGAATATGGCTAAAAGTGGAGTCTCTTCACCTTTTTCTTCTTAAATCTAGGGTTTTAGTATTTTTTTTTTCATTTTCATTTATTCAGAATCTATATTCTAATATATTAAATTATGGTGAAGAAAATTTATAGTATATCAAATATAATAAATACAATTATAATACATGTAGAGTAAATATATAATTTTAATAATAAATATATAAATATTAAATCTATAATATATTTAAAATAAATAATGATCTTATAATATAATATTATATTAAATATATTTTATAATAATATATAATTATAAAATAAATTTTATATATAAAATAGATATAAATATTAAATATTTGATATATTTATTGTAAATATACAATTTGATAATATAATATTATATTAATTATATATTTATTTTATATATAGAATCTATATTATAATTATGTTTATTATTATATATTATATTTTACATAATATAAATTATTAAATATAACTATAATATAATACATATTTAATATTTAATTATATATTTATTTTATGTATACACTTTATATTATAGTTATATAGTTATTTTTATATTTTCTACAATATAAATTACTAAATATAAATATATTATAATATATAGTATAGATATTTTTATATATTATACTATTTAAATTAACCTATAAGAAATGTAATAACTTAATTGATCTTCCGAGAGAGAGAGAGAGGTCACTAACATATTTGGTTGCAACTCAAGCATACATATGTGTCAAAAGAATCCATCATATAGTATCAATAAAATACTAATCAAACTAATGTCCAAATACCTAGCAAGGATGCAAGACAGTTGTAAAAACATAAGGATGCATTACTAATGTGACATCGAGCAATGAGTCATGGGTGATGGAAATCAAACCATTAGTGTCTCAACACATATAGATTTTGTAAATATAATCAATGACAACAATGGAATATAAAAAAAGTGTGTAATATGACATTCGTGTGTGGACAAGGGACATCAATTTGCATCTTTTCTTAATCTTTTTTTTTTTAAATTTTCTACATATTTAGAAGATGGGAAAAGTATTAGAAGTGGATAAAACTTAAACCTATACGTGTTTTCAATTTCTTTTCCATGGACATCGAATTTGAAAGTTAATTATAATGAATTTTTTATATTTCGAGAATTAAGTTAATAACTTATTTTTAATTGTAAATTTAAATATTTTTTCAACTAATTAATTTTGAAATAATTAATATAATGATATAATTTTTATCATATTAATAGTAAGGAACATTAATATAACTAATTGTATATAAAAACTATGTTAGGTATTTTGAAAATTATATAATATATATCATTTCTTATAAGTAACCTTTACAAATTTTGTTTCTTATTGCATTGTTATTACGAACACAGTTCACACTTCTCATTTATAATAATATAGGCAACAAATTTTGAGGAGTAAATCTACACATTACATTACTTCATGTACTGCAAGGATTCAATGGAGTTAGTCCCTCATGGACTGAATATCAATGTAGTAGTGAGAGAGTCACCAGCTTTTGAAGTCAGTGGCCATGACTACCCCTTCCAATAGATAAATGGCATTAACACTTAGTTAATCCAATCGGTAATAGAGGTCAATTTTTTTAGCATAGAGGGGGTCTTTATAAATTTATAGCAATGGTAAAGGATGCAAATCATTGTGTACATGAATCAACCACTACCCTCAAGAAGACTCTTGTTTCACTTAGCTCCCGATGAATAGGGCTCACCAAGAATGAGAGAGAGAGAGAGAGATATAGAGAGATGCAAAGAGGTACAAAGGGAGAGAAAGGTACATAGAGAGATGTATAGATATAGAGATATTGAGATAGGTAGAGTGAAAGAAGAGAGAAAGAGAGAAGGGGAGAGAGATTGAGAGAGAGGGTGGGAGAGAGAGGGGTGAAGAGAGAAAGATCCTGATTATCTCTCTTAAGTATATATTCCAACAGAGAGGTAGAGAAAGAGAAATAAGGAACAAAGAGAGAAATAAAAAGGGAGAGAGGGGATATAAATATGAAGATTTATAGAGAGATAGAGTGGGAGTCATGCACACAAAGGCAAAGACAGAGACAGAGACATCAAATTTGAAACGTAATTATAATGACTTTAATATTTTGATAATTAATCTAATAGCTTATTTTTAATTGTACATTTTAATAATTTTTCAATTGATTAATTTTGATATAATTAATATAATGATATTATTTTTACAATATTAATAGTAAGTACTAACCTCAAATTTAATTTTTTCAATAACATTTCATATAAATGCATAAAATAAACTATAAAATAAAATAGTTTTTAAAAAGATTGAGTGAAGTCGAAGTTAAATTATAGCTAATAAATATGATCCATTAACTCATTATTTCTCTTCACTTTATTATATAGAAACTAATGCAGGGGCATCCTAGGTTGAAGAGCAATCTTGCATCAACCAAAAATACTTTGAGTCTTTTCTTTTCTTGCATTTCAGTTTTAGTTTCAACATTTTCCACTGCATTTTACCGCATCATCATTTCATAGCTCCCAAAGCAGGAATTAGATTCTACACTGTCATCTACATCATATTCAGATTTCATGAGATTTGGATTTGTTTGTGGCTATCAGAACATCAGGAGAATTCACAAAACAGAGCATTCAACATTCAGTATGAACATACAAGGTTTGCAGAGCATTCTCGTGACTTGCAGAGCCAAATGGAACATCACACAAGGCAATATGGGACTAGATAGACCTTCATTGAGAACCACAACATGTTTCATTCATTTACGGAGCATTACCATGAGTTGTAGGCTGACCTACACATTTCATCATGCATTAGAGTTTTAACCCTCTCGATGTTGACGTGTAGCATTCTTTGAGCTGGAAGATGATATATAAGCATCCATTAGATGCACTAGGAAGATAATTAAACATGATAGAAAGTTCTTAGTCTTTAGATGTGAATTTGTGGAAGGCACTTCAAAGCTATATTATTCATGTAATTTGAATTCTACTGGAGGGCATGTTGCAGACATATAAGGATTGTAATTGTCTAAGATATTGAGCATATAAATCTTCCATTGCATTCTATTCTTGTGTTGTTTCCGTTATGTTTACTCTAGCTGCATGGTTGGACAGTCCATTCTCTAGACCCTCCATCTGTGACTACACCAAAAACCATTAATTATACATTTAAATATTTTTAGATATAATTATTTTTGATATAATTAATATAGAGATATAGTTTTTATAGTACTAATAGTAAGTAAAATTATTATAACTAATTGTATATAAAAACTATGTTATGAATTTTGAATTATAATTCACCTTGAATGCATTGCAAAAGATTAGAAGTGGATAAAGTGATATTTGGTATTAATTTGAAAGTTAATTATAATGACTTTTTAATATTTAAAGAATTAATTTAATAACTTGTTTTTAATTGAGATTATATATAGCTCTCTTGCATTTTTGGCAGCCCATTGTCTAGAAGTACAAATTGAGTCCTAGAATTATTAGAATGGGAAGACTTCAATCTAAGTGTTCTTTGTTGAAGTTGAACTACTTAACAAATAAACAAAGCTAAATATCTTTTGTCCTCATACTGGATGAAGGTCCTTGATAATTCATGAAAGTATCTGAAAAGACATGTTAGATAGAAAAGAGAGACTAACTCAATAGATCAAACTAGGTCAAACCCTCTTCTATCCAACATTAGGACACAAGTCAAGCTTGGATTCTACCCAAGAAGGAGAGCCAAACTACAAGGGCTTTGTCCCTTTGTTGTATAGAGAAGAATCAATCAAATCCAATCAATCAAACTAGGGCAAAACATGAAACCCTAATTGAGCAAGATCAAAGCATAATAGACAATCAAAAATAGATACAGATAATCCAAAAGCACAATAGAGACCAGGGGACAAAGGAGAACCTAGATCTAGAGTTGGGAGGCCAAAGGACTAGGGCGCTTGGGCACCCTGGACCCTACTTAAGGTTTTGCAGAATTTCAAACCTCTTGTGTCTTCGCCTTTCTATGTTCCTTTTCCCTATAACTTGATTTCTACGAATTCCTCCAGATCTGACCTGTACACACACAAGAAGGAAAATGGTTGCGTATTATTTAGAAGCTATGGTGTTTCTACCTCCATAATAGCAATGATGATAGATAAAGAGAGCATGCCCTAGGAGGGCAAAGGCACATCTAAAGTAGAATGGAATGCTAGAACAAAGCATGAAGGAAAGAAATCACCATGAGCATGGAAACCCTAGAATGCTTGATGTGGCATCATAACTTGAATCAAGAAGTTGGTGTAGCTCAAAGTAGAGAGATCTTCACAAGACCTACAATAAGTTAGTACTATAGCAATAATCCACCATATATAACTTTAGAGAAGAGTAGAGAGCATGAGAGAGAAGAAGAGGAGTGCAAGAGTGCCTAGATTGCTTAGAGAACTTAGAGAAGTTCAAATGAATAAACTAACTTTCTTTCATATGCATTCCTGCTCACAAACGATGAATAAAACCAAATTGGGCCGACATGACGAACCACTTAAGATGTCTTAAGCTGACATACCTAAAAAATAGGTCAGGGCTAAATGAGGGACCAGGGTGCTTGGGCACCCTTGTTCTTTAACCCAAAAATCTCGTCATAAGTCTCTTTAGGTGTTCTTAGTTTGGTCTCATTGTTATTTTGTTGGGTCTTATCATCGAGATCAAGAATTTATCATTTATTGTTCAAAAAGGTGTTAAAATAGGTCTTGATTAACAAGTGTAAACATTTTAGGTCCACCCAGGTGCTAATCTAAGTGTAAAATAATAGTGTACACATTTTACAACGTAACATTTATCCCCCACTCTAGCATGGGTATAAAGTTACAATCAAACTTACACTAAAGGATGGAGATGACAAATTTCAAACACAACATACATGGAAACCATAGAATGATGCCAAAGTTGAGGGGTGATCAAGCCCCCAAGTTTAGGATTCTAGGAGTCTATGATGATTGGCATACATAAAAGACACATGACATAATTCACTCATATATGAAGCACTTAGAAAACATCAGATAAGACAAGACATACACAAGGCATACACTTTGAGAAATCACAATGCATACATGTAATACATAAAGTATACACACCTGACACAAAGCATACACATAAGGCATAAAGTATAAATACAACACATATGAAAAACACACAGAATACACATGAAGCACTCAAGAGACATGCATAAGGAACACATAGAGAGAATACATGCAAGGCATGTGCAAGACATGAAGAATATAGAGTAATAATATATGAGGAGAATACATGCATCATACATCAATCACAAGAGACACATAACAGAAGACCCTAAGTCAACATGATAAAGGAGACCTCAATCTAAATGTTGTCTCAATCACCATGCATCAATCCCCAAGATGAAATAAACAAGAATGATAAGGGGTTAGTTAGAAATAAGAAGAACAAGAGGAGACAAACACATCATACACATAATCTATCTAAAGAGAAGTATTTCCACTCAAGGGAATACACAATCCACCTCCCGCAAGAGGATTTACATGAAGCTTTCCATAATAAGAAGGCGAAGTGACCTTACTACCAAACTCTAGTTTGTGGCACAACCCTTCTCCAAAACATGCAAGGAGCTTCAACTTGGGAGGACAAGATAGACTCAAGATCTTGTTTCCAAGCTTGCCATTATCCTTTCCAAGAGAGTAGAGTAACAAAGATAATCAACAAGCGTTTAGATAGAAAGATGAGAGTAAGGCTCATAGCATGATATATTCCCCCACCTTAAAGTGATTGATAACTCCATCAGGGAGCAATTTCCTTTAAGGTGGAGTGAGGAAGAAATATAAAACAAGCACAAGATCTTTCTAAAAGCACATGCCCAAATGATATGTGTTTTCAATAGCTACATCGTGATAAAGGGTTGTCCCCATGATGAGAAAACCAAGGTGATGCTTATAGGAATGATACACAATGGCTTGTGTAGTCATGGTATAATGTAGAGCATTGCAACAAGGTGCCACATACATAAAACATCAAAATTTACAAAGATGACAGAAGAAAGATCACATGAAAGTAGACCATACATAAATTGAATCATGAAAGGATGCTAAATCATCCAACAAAAATAACAAAATTATATATCACAACATATAGAAGATTGAAGATACATATAGAGGAATGACACAACACATTCTTACTCTTTGTACCTTTTGCTAACAAGGGTGTCAAGGGAGAACTAACAATCAACAAAATATCACAATATAGGGATAACAATACATACAAGCATAACAAAAATGAGAGTGAGGGACCACACTTGTGAGTCGACCTATAACAAATTATCCTCCCACCAACTTGGTTTATAAAATGGATGGAGGACAAGGTGCTCTATGGACTACATCAAGCATGGTGAGAGGTGCTAGAGCCAAACCTTGTTCAAAGTTGTTGAATTTTGTCACCCAAGACTCGACATTCCTTAGTGGAATGGCCAAGTGCTCAATGATATGCACAATAATGAGGTGTTGAATGATTTTTTGTTGAATCTTTTTATGTGTTGGAGGAGGAAGAGTGATTAAGTAGTCTTTGAGTAGACTTAGCAACATACACTCTTGTTGAGATAGTAGAGAAGATTTAGGTGGAGTAGGAAGAAATCCTTTTTGTTGTGAACATAGTGGAGGGAATGTAGGAGAAGGCTGAAAACCTAAACCTACTTTAGACAAGTGTAGTGTTGGTTCCACAGGTTCCTTAATTCTTTGTTCTTTTCATCCTAACCCATTTTCATTGTATCCTTGTTTAGAAAGGATTTTGAATCCAAGCCCATAGTGCATCTCCAAGTTCATGGGAAGAGGAGAGGTTATATGGCTAGCTTTATTGAAATGCGCTGAAGAAGAAGGATCATTCTTTTCATCATGGTGAGGGGGGTCAACCTTTGTTTCAACCATCCCATGGGGGTTGAAATTTATAAAGAGATCTTGTCACTACCAAGATATGTATTAGAATTAGATGATACTTTATCACAAATGGCTGCCATTTCTATAGAAGAAGATGGATCATCATCAATATCAAAAGTTCCATCAATATTACTCTTGAGTTTAATTTTATTAGGAGTATGAGATTGTGTTGAAGAAATTTAATTTACCTTTGAGATTTTAGGGTGTGAGGGTGAGATTTTATACTTGCTCGTAAAGGAGGGTTAAAATCTAACGAACCCCAATCATCACTAAAAATGCATTTGAAGGACCGACACTATCCTAACCAATGTTGTTGTTAGCAATGAAGAATAGTGGTTTGGTTTTTGTTAAAGAAGGGATCAAATTACTTAAAGGCATTTGATATCTTACTTCCATTTGTAAGCAACTTTCTTAGATTGAATCATCTTTGATTGTATATCTAGCTTGTTTTCAAAGACAATTTTTATTGAGCGATGGAGAGTAGATGGGACCGCCCCCATGGCATGAATCCACGGTCTACCAAGAATAAGATAGTATGCGAGAGAATTAGGCATGGCATGGATAAGGGTAGGAAATGTCACAAGTCTAGCTATTTAAGGTGATTGTACCTAGTGATTGTTTGCTAACATTATCAAAGCCATGAAGGATGAATTTATCTGGTTTAATGAGAGAGGTATCAACATTGATTTTATGTAACAAGTCTATGCCATAGACAGTAAGACCTGAACCACCATCAATCAGGGTATGTCTAACTCTCATTTTATTATTAATAATGATAGATATCATAAGAGGCTCATATTGGTTTTGAAATTATATGGGAAGTAATTCATGTTGTTGAAATGAAATATTTGATGTTGTCACATTCATCAAACTAAACAGAGATGCTACATCATTTGGCCTAACAAAATGTGGAACAACTACCTTTTGTAGAGCCTCTTGGAGCATTATGTGGTATGTAGGAAATGTTTGTGTTAAATCCCATAGAGAGATCTTAGTCGGAGTAGCATGGAGCTGCTTGACAAGATCATATTCTTTACCAATATGTTGAGGAAGACGAGGTGCTTGAGGAAGAATAGGTTGAGAAGGTGGAAGAGAAATGGGCACATGTGGTGCTTGCTTACTTTTCTTTTTATTAGGGGTGTTGTATGTGTGAGAAACCGTGTCATAATGAGATTGCTACGACACATTTTGGACACCTTGATTCCTTTAAGTAATTTGGTTTACAATATTGAGAAACTAAGCAAGAGGTCGAGATGGTTTTGGAACACCTCAAACTGTAATCATAGGTTTAGAGAAGGAAGGCATATTAGGTTCCTCATGCACAACGATTTTAGGAATATTTTGAACATTAATGCACTTATTCACTATCCCTTTAGTGGGCGGAATAAGTCTATTAATGACGATTAAATTGACATTGTTTTCCTTTTGAGTAAGCTCAACATCTATCCCCAAGGGATTTAAAGTGAGAGACTGCTCTTCATCCACTAATGCTTCATCTTTTGAAGGGAGAGCATTGAAATGAAGGGAGGGTAAAGTGTTGTTAAGAAAATTGTTGATGATATTATACTCGGTGATGTCCAAGGGGTTTGAACATGCAACCAAAGGAGGACTATAAAGGGTCTTCACATCCTTAGTGATATCCAAGGTATTTTAACATTCAACCAAAGGAGGAAGATCATGGGTCTTCACTTCCTTAGTGATATCCATGGTACTTGAATATTCAACTAAAGGTGGAAGATCCATAGGATGAGCCATAGAAACCTCATGTACTATGGTAGAAATAGAATATTTAAGATGATGATATGAATGCCCATTATCTACCCATGGGGGATCCTTTATGAGAGAAGGCCCCTCATCCACTAATGCTTCATCTTTTGAAGGGAGAGCATTGAAATGAAGAGAGGGTAGAGTGATGTTAAGAAATGTATCAATGATTTCATCCTTTTGCACCAAAATATCCTCACAAGTGGGAATAATTTTGGGAGAGGGATCCAAATCATAGGGTGAAATAGGCAAATCTAGGTCACTATCACATGTATTAGAGAGTAGATCCATGGGAATAGACATTGCATTATCATGACTTGTAGTAGAAGTAGAAGAACTATCAGCATCATCTTTCTCATGATTATTCATGGAGATGAATTTAGTAAAGTCTTCTAATGTTGATAGAAATAATACAAAGAAGCCAATAATACATGTAAGTGTGATATGGAACAATAATGTACAAGTGAAATTAGACATGATTTGATTATCTAGAATAATATTACAATCAATGATCTACAAGTGCAAGATAAGCGGGGCTTTCCAAAAATGTGATGTTTTTGGTAACCACAACAACTAAGTCTTGCAAATGTAAGGTGTGTAGTATGTGCAAATTATATTCCAAGTAAACACAAGAGGGATTTAGAAAATTTTCTTTAAAATAAGATGCATAAGTGTCAAATGAAGCTAGATTGTTTTGTTTATGCTTTTTGCTTTAAAATTTCAAGGAGAAGATGAATGCATGAATGTTCTAATTTAAACAAATATGACACATATGATGAGTTACAGCAACTTAAAATCAAATTTATCAATCATTCAACATAACAAAGATCTGAATACAAGATTTCAAATGCAACCAATAAATGCAAGACTAGCTAGGGTTTATCATCAAATCCTAGATCTTAAATGCTTATTTCCTTAAATCACAATTTTTTGATGCAAGAATTATTTTTGAACACAAATGAAATTTATGAAATGATACAGCAATGGAAAATCAGATTTTAAATGTTTATGACAGCAGAAAAATCTGAAACAAGATTTTAATTACAAACCCTAGGTTTTGAATTTGATTAGGTTTTCAAAAATGTAACTTTTTTGACAAAACCCTAGCAAAATAAGAGGTTTAAATACAAAATGTATCACTGTGAAATGATTAAATTCTGTTATACCAATCAGACCTGATGCAATAATCAGAAATTTAAATCTTTCTATGTTGATGTAAAACATATGCAATGAAAACAATGCATAAAATATGCCTTTTTCTAAGCCTAAAATGCTTGATTTTTTCACTTTTCAATGCAAAAATGCAAGAATGTATTTTCTTAAACACCAAGATGATATGATATAGAAAATTAAATCAATTTAATCAACCTATCAATGCAACAAGAACTAAAACAACATACTAATCTACAATCCCTAGGTTGAAGATTAGCTAGATTTCCTAGAAATGCATGGTTTTTGCAAACCCTAGTTTTGAAATAATGTCAAATTCAACTATATAACTATGCAAAATGATGAATGAATGTAATATAATCAAATCTAGGGCAGAAAATTACTCAAATCTAAAGCAAGAAGGATGTCAAAGTATAAGAAATGATGGGTTCACCAAAATGTTAGATAGAAAAGAGAGACTAGCTCAATAGATCAAACTAGGTCAAACCCTCTTCTATCCAACATTAGGACACAAGCCGAGCTTGGCTTCCACCCAAGAAGGAGATCCAAACTACAAGGGCTTTGTCCCTTTTTTGTATAGAAGAGAATCAACCAAATCCAACCAATCAAACTAGGGCAAAACATGAAACCCTAATTGAGCAAGATTGGAGCATAACAGACAATCAAAAACAAATACAGATAATCTAAAAGCATAACAGAGACTAGGGGATAGAGGAGAACCTAGATCTAGAGTCATGATGCCAAATGAATAGGGTTCTTGGGTGCCCTAGACCCTAATAAGGGTTTTGTAGAATGTCAAACCTCTTATGTCTCTGCCTTTCTATGTTCCTACTCCCTATAACTTGATTTCTATGAATTCCTCTAGATCTGACCTACAAACACAAGAAGGAAAATGGTTGGGTGCTATTTAGGAGCTTTCCTAAGTCAAGCTCTATGAATGGTGTTTCCACCTCCATGAAAGGAAGCAAGGTACCCGTAAATGCTTCCTACATCAATCTAATAAGGGGAGATGTATGCAAATTATTTTAAATCCTTACAATTGCAACAATGTTAAGCATATAATAGAGATATTACGACAGCAAACATAAAGACTAGAGAACATGTGACACAAGATATATCATGGGGAAAACCTTTTCAGGTGAAAAACCCCACACTCTAAAACCTGCACAATGTATTATCAAAACAATAATAGTTTACAATACACTTGCAATGCAAGTTCTTCCAAGAGTCTTCAAATGTCATTTCTAGAGTTATTTGGGTAGCATAACAATACATGTACATCAACTATGCAAACTACAACTCCAAACTCCACATTATATAGAGAACGCATAAATAAGAAGCTTCTAGAGATGGACGTCCATCTTGGCCACATGGCCATTTTCCAACACCCAAGGACACTTGTCCAACATGAATATACCTTTCTTACATCTGTCATAACATGGCAGATTTGACTTCCCAAGATGAAGCGCTCCAAGGATAAAAATAGACTATGACAGATGCTCTTACGCATCTTACAGCTATCATAAATTTGCCCAATATAACAACCTTAAATTTTGTAAGAGAATCCATCATACAAGACTAAATATAGCATATTCCTCTTACAACATGTCATATCCCAACTTGGGCTCCCAAAGATGCCTTTCTCACATACAAAGATACTCTCTGACACTTTTCCCCACTTGTCATAGGAATCTCTATACTTGGCTCTTACGTGTCATAGATTATGTCATACAAAATAACTCCTCCATCATAATCCAAGATGCCAACACATGGCATATTATTGCGACCTCAAATGGGATGCCCAAATCCACATGTGTTTGACTTGACCATCCAAAGCATATTCCAAGTAAGATGACATGTCACTATGCCACCTCAAACTAAATGCCAAAACCAAATGTGCAAGTAAATACAGAATTGAGCAAATAAATAAATAATCAAATAACCAATGCTAGTAATTACAAGGTTGAGACACCTTAATTCCCAACACTCCAGAATAGAAATAATGATAGATAAAGAGAGCATGCCCTAGGAGGGAATAGGCAAATCTTAAGTAGAATGGAATGCTAGAACAAAGCATGAAGGAAAGAAGTCACCATGAGCATGGAAACCCTAGCATGCTTGATGCAACATCACAACTTGACTCAAGAAGTTGGTGTATCCCTTGAAAGAAGTAGAGAGATCTTCACAAGACCTACAATAAGTTAGTGCCACAGAAATAATCCACCATAGAGAGCTTTAGAGAAGAGTAGAGAGCATGAGAGAGAAGAAGAGAGAGTTCAAGAGTGCCTAGATTGCTTAGAGAATTTAGAGATGTTCAAATGAATAAACTAACTTACTTTTATATGCATTCCCACTCACAAACAACTAATAAAACCAAATGGGACTGACATGAGGAACCACTTAAGATGTCTTAAGCTGACATACCTTAAAAATAGGTCAGGGCTAAATGAGGGACCAGGTCACTTGGGTGCCCTTGTCCTTTAGCCCCAAAACTTTTAGCATAAGTATCTTTAGGTGTTCTTAGGTTGGTCTCATTGTTATTTTGTTGGGTTTTATCATCGAGATAGAGAATTATTCGTTTAATGTTCAAAAAGGTGCTAAAATAGGTCATGATTAACAAGTGTAAACATTTTAGGTCCACCCAAGTGCTAAGCTAAGTGTAAAATGATAGTGTATACATTTTATGACATAACAAGACATTGTAATTTCCCACAAATCTCCTAGTAGATAGGACCCTTGGATACAAAATGTTCTTCACTTTCAAGCTCAAAAAAATACAAATTGCATATAAACTCATCTCGTGGGAGGTCATGGTCTAATTCCAACAAGAACTAATGTACAAAAAACAAATTTCATTGACCATTAATTTACCTACATGTGTCCCTAATTTATGAAAATATATTATTTACTTCCTAAATTCAAATAAATGCATATGATTATAATTATATACACATTGAAACTTTTCACTAGATATAGGAGAACATAATTAAATAATAATTGTCCTTACTATATAACTTCTAAGGCCACTTCTACTCTTTCCTTGCATACTCAATTCTCCCATCTAGATATCCAAACTAACATCTCACTTTCTTGATTTTATAATTCTTAGTGTTGTCTTCAACCCACCACCCCTAAAATGGAAAAAACAACCCCATTTTATACATTGCATTCTCATTCAACCACCTATCTCATTCCACTCTAATATTTCTCCCATGTATTTATATTTTCCATGTGTCATTTGACAAGACATGGACAAACTTTACCCCCTTTTGAGCTATATGGCCAACTGCCCTAATAATTTGCTAGGTGGGTTGTTTGAATTTTAGATCTTTTCATGTGCAACTAAATCCACTAAAGGGTGGTTAATAATAACAAATTAAGTAATAAGTTAAATATTAAATTCTTCATAATAGGTGAAAGAATGAAAAATAATAATATTGAATGTTTTTTAAGTGTGGTTATGTGTAAACTAGATGCAAATTAAGGTTATGTCTAGGTAATTAGATGCAAACCAAATGAAAACTAAGGTACCTAAAGTTCTATCCAACTAGCCACACCTTAATTAACAACCACTAATGAGTTGGGATAGATAATGTGATCAAATGTTGGAGGAGACTATGTTAAATGAATGCATGCAAGACTAGGAAACTTGAAATTACCATGCTAAAATACAAACAAATAGAATATTTTCTTTCTTAGACATGTTTTATGAAAGGGAAAGGTGGGGTTCACACATACAACAATTCTAGAGATGACAACTTGAGGCTTAGGACATAAGAATGGGATAAAAAATGAAAGACAATAGTTAGGAAGGATAAATAAGGATTAGGAACAACACTAGAGAAGGGTACAACATGGCTAGGGAAAAACAAAGACTAGGCAAAAAGGGTTAAAATGACACACAAAGCACAAACATGGACTAACAAATAAAATAGACACAAAAAGTGTAATAAGGGTTAATGAAAATGTTGTTATTATAATTTTCCCCACTTTAGTAGGATTATGATTGGCTATAGGAGCAAGTTGACTAAAGGTAGAATATAATGACATAATTCATTAAGTGTAGAGGATACATGAATACCAATAGGAGAGATACTGGTCTTCATATTTGACCTTCATTCTTGCATTGGTTCTTGTACCTATTCTTGAAAAGAACCTAAGGAAAGTAGTCACTAAATCTGACCAATCCTTTAACATCGTGTGGTAAATGAAAATTTATATCTTTATTTTCTATAAAAAAACCTTTGGAAGACATACTTTCTTTGAGTTTTATCTTCTGAAATGGTTTCTTGTGATGGGTTTCATAATAATCCTTTTCTAAATCTAAGTGATTTATTTTAAGGCATTCAAGGAATTCAAGTGTAGATTAATACAATAATTCCCCTCTAGCCCATCCCTTGTGTTCCTATTGTTGCCTGTCAAATTATTACACATGCTTCCACCTATTATGAGATCAAAACCTCCAATTTAATTAATCATTTCATCAAGTCTTTGTTTTATCAAAGAAGGGAAGATATATATCTATATATATATATATATATATATATATATATATAGAGAGAGAGAGAGAGAGAGAGGTAATTAGTATTAAAGCACTCCCCCACCTTTTTTAAATATAACATGCTTCTATACATTTTTTTATTTGACAAAATTCAAATTTTGGGACATTGATATATTTTAAAAATTCATTTTTTCCTTCTTTATAGGTATTTGTCAGTTTTCACGAGGGTTGTTCCTTGCATGGTAGGCCTCTTTTTTACTAATAATCACATTCATTTTATAATTTTTTTTCCAAAGAGAGATTGAACACAACAAGCTCCCATGACATAGAATGCACTGTTGGGAATTAAGGTGTCTCAACCTTGGTAATTCCTTGTATTTTTACATTGTATTTACTTATTTATTGCCTATTGTATTAATTGGATGCAAATCCTATGTTGTCATATTGTGGGAGTTGGCACGATGATGTGTCATCCTACATGGCATATGACCACATGTAATTTTGTCCTCACATGAGGAGATAGGCATCCCACTTAGTGGTAGGAATATTTTGCCATGTATCGGCATCTTGGATGTTGTGTAAGGGAATATTGACTGAAACAGTCATGACAGATTCCTATGACAAAGTTATGACATGTAAGAGTCAGAAATAGAAGATCTTATGATAGGTATGAACATGTGTCGAGAAACATCTTTGAGGAAGGCATCTTTGGGTGCCCCAAGGTGGGTTATGACATGTTGTAAGAGAATGTGCTATTTATAGCATGTGTATGATAGATTCTCTTATAGCTGTAAGTTATTGTAACGTCAAAAAATGTCCCCTTGGGGGATTTTCCTTCATGAGGTTTAGGTCTCGGGTCTTTTGCATGCATTTAGGACATCTTACTTCATAATTTGGCATCCCGATGGAATGAGCCCTAGGTGACATGACAAATGGGACCTAGGAGGACCCCTTGAGCTACAACCTACCCAAAATAGGGGGGACTTGGGTGGCTGTGCACTAGTCCTACCCTATTTTGGGGCAGCCCCAATTTTGGGGTGTCAGTTTATAACCATTATTTGGGTCCTTTGCCGACACGGTAAGTTTGAATTATGAAAATCTTGGCAAGAGTGTTTGTAGTTGCATATAAAAGCATGTTTAGGCATTCATTTAGAGACTAGATGGAAATTAGATTTCATCTAGATGATCATTGTGAACTTTAGGCATTCTCAAGGTGATTCAAGGCTTTCATTGTGTTGCAAGAGTAGATTTGTGTGGTTTATGTGTTTGTGTTTGCAGATTTGAGCATCCATTTCATCATGGAATGAAGAGCATCTTCCTCCCATGATATCTTCACTACAAAGTGACATTATATTGTGAACATTTTCATCATCATTTCCTTTGGTTTCTTCCTTTGCCTCACAAGGGCATGCACTCTTTATCTGACAATGGTGTTCAAAGACTTAAGTGTCCTCTAAGGCTTGACTGAGGCAAGCCTCTAAACACCACAACCCCCTCCCAAAGTTTTCATGGTTGTAGGTTATAGGTTGCGGAGCTAGAAAAAGTGAAGTTGCAGGAAGGCATCTTGAAGTGTCAGAATTGCAGAATAGAAGGAAAAATAGCCACCTGGACTTGGGCACCTGCTCATTAGTCCTCCAACTTCCATGACGGGAAAATCTCCAGGACAACAGGGAAGAGTTGCAAACTGAGTTTCCAGATTTGGACAAAAAGTAGGGCATTGGACTTGGGCACTCACTCTTTTTTCCCCAACTTTCTACCTCAGAACCCCAAAAATAGGTACTTTGTGATTTGATATTTTGTTTCCATCTGCAAGAGTTTTTTCTATTATTCTTCTGTTTATAGTCATATTTGCAAAATTAGGGTTTTAATGGTCAATTAAACATAAGAGAAGGAAATTTGATAATTAAACACCATAATCCAAGCCACCCTACATCTCATAGTGACCTAGGGTATGATAGTGAATTTCCACTTGACCCTAGATCCTTGAATGTATAGGGTGAAAGGGGGATTCAAACATCTAAACAACACTAAACTAAACAATCTAAATTTTACACTAAACATTTTGGTGAACCCATGTTTTTTGACTTAAATTGTAACTTGTTGAGTGTGTGTCTTCAGATTTGGATTGATTTTATTCATTCATATAGTCATTCATTTTATTGCATTGAGAAAAATTCAAAAAAATTAAAAATTTTGAAAAATTCAAAAAATTGCATTTAGCTTACTAAATTGCATGAATTCTTTCTAAGTTTTCCTAATTCATGATTTTTGCATCAGATCTAATATAAACTATGAAAAAATACCCAAACTCAGAATTTTGCATTGCATTTTCTTCATTAATTTGCTAGGCTTTTATAGAAATTTTGACAATCTTCATATAACCTAGTAATTCCAAAATCTAGGGTTAGTAGGCAAAATCTTCTTTCAGATTTTTCTACTAATTTTGGAGGCTCATTCAAATTTTAATTTGGCTGTAGTCTTGCATTTTAGTGTAAATTTGCATTTAGATTCAAAATATTTGCATTTTTGCATAGAAAATTTCAACAAAAAACTAGCAATTTTCATGCATTTTCATTAGATTTGCATTGGCATTTTGCACATTAAAGGTTGGAAATAATTTTCAGATCTGCAATTAATTCATTTTCATCATAAATTGGACTTCAAAACATTCACATAGCATTTTGTCCCAAGATCTCAAACCTAGGGCTTCAAAAACAACAATTTTCACTAAATTTGGCCTTATCGACTCTATAAACTTCCACCATAGGCATGTTATGAGGAATATTTTTGTATTAATTAGATGTTATCAGGGTAATAATTTTCTACCCTTCCTAAAAATATTCACAACACCCTTTTAACAAGCTCTTGTATTGAAAATTCAGTGAAAAACTACATATTTTGGCTATTTTTGCCCTAGGGTTTGACCTAGTTTGCACTCCAAGCATGTTGTGACAAATTTTATGGATTGAGGTGAATTATGTCATTGATTTAATTTTATTCACCTCCTAAAATTCATTACAACACCCCTTTTGCTAGGTCTTGGAGTTGAAAAACTGTGAAAAATAGCCTATTTTTGCTATATTTTCACTAGGGTTTTACCTTAAGTGGCACTAAAAGCATGTTGTGTTGGGTATTTTGGCACCAAGTGTATTTTATTATTGATATTATTTTATTTCCATCATCATTTTCCTCACAACACCCTTTGTTATGCCCTCTTGCATTGAGTTTTGGTGAAAAAAGTGCCTATTTCGACATATTTTCACTATAGTTTGACTTGGCATTATCTTGGATTGGAATCAAGAGTGTGTTGAGAAGGATAATATTTCTGTTTTAGACTGATATCAGACATATAAATTTCTTTCCTTGACCAAAATCCTTATAACACGCTTTGTCTCACCTATTTACTTTGAAAAAGTACAACAAATTAAGCATTTTAGGCTACCTTTTGGCATATCATTTTGCACTTGCCCTTGATACACCTTTTGGAAAAACTTTCAAATCTGATTTGAGCATAAAAACATGGCCTCTAATCACAACAACAATACTAGGTTCCCTCCTAGACCTTACATGAAAAGAAAGGCTCCTAAACCTGAAATTGTGTTTACACCTCATGATAGAATAATTGGAGACTCCGATGGACCTCTTTACATCACTATGAAAATAATGGGAAATCCTGTGGATGGAACTCTTATTGATCCCAATTGCATGACTTATGTTTCCACTGAAGAGTTCCCCTTTTCACATCAACTAATGCAAGGTTCTTATGACCCATTGAACATGATGATTAAGACACATAAGGGAACCCTTATCAAGCCTTTGGGTAAGACATCATTGTTGGTAACTGTATTTGAGAAACATGTTGAACAATGGTTTGATGTTATCCCCATTTCTGATACCTTTGAAATCAAACTTGGAATCCCTAGTTAAAGGCTATGAAAGCTATCCCTTCAACAATACATCATTGTCTAAAATTCCCTTTAGATGGATGTATGATAACCGTCCCTCACAACAAATATAAACCTTTGGTTAAGAAAAAGCATTACAGACTGAATTATTTTTGGGATAAAACTAAAATACCTAGTCATTCTATAAATGACAAAAGATAAACAACATGCATGTGAAGAGAACTTTAGACTGAAAGGACAAGGTCCCTATGCTTAGGTTCCTCCCCTGAAATCCTTACAAAGATCAGGAGGTCATTGTCAACAAAAAAATGTTCCACCACGACAAATGAGGTTTGATCCCAATGCTTCATCTTCTAAATTGCACAAGCCTATGGAAGAGGATAGCCCAATCTTACAAGAGATAAGTGGTAAAAGAAAATGAAATAGAAAAGCAAGAGAAAGAAGAAAAAGAAGACAAGATTATGCTATAAATCTGGCCTCTCAACAAGAAAACATTGATCCCAACATTCAACCAAACAATAACGATCCTAACGATGAACAACATGATAAACAAGGAATTAATTTGGCTATGGTACCTTATGTCCCACTTTCCTCCAACATTAGGGAGTGGGAAGATGATGATTATGATTTGTTTATAGACAATTCTAGCCCACAAGGGGCCCTACAGGTAAGTATCTCTAACCCTTTATCTCTATCGTGATGCACTTCCCCCTGATGTGTTATGTGTTTTTTAGGCCTCCTGGGATGACCTCAGATTCTCCTATAAGGTCTGGGATACTAGGAGACCACCTTTGTTATGACCTTCTTCTATTGTATCATCATTCTTCTATATTGCCTCTCTTTGATTTCATTGTTGAGTTTTGTGTCTTACGAACATAGTGTTGTGGTTGGTGACACTAGGGGCACCCTCCTACGTGACTGTCCCTAAGAAACTTGTTTCTCCTCTCTTATTTATTGTTTCCCTTCCTCTAGTGTTTCCATCTAGTGGGAAGATGACGATAAAAATTTATACTGATGTAGACCTAGTGTCCCTTTTGAGAGCAATAAAAAATTGGACTTAGTTCCTAATATGACGATGGGGTTGTATATTTTATCTGACGCTTGGCTAGTGGAAGCACTCATGCTTTCCGCGTAGTGAATTTCACGATGTTTCTATCACATTTACAAACCTTAACAATATTTCTACTCTGTGCACCTTTGTTTGTCTTTGAATCTAGCCTTGTTGGTACTCAATTCAGAGAGCTTCATGATATAGCCCCACAGTTATCCTCGAACTCTGAATTCATTGTATAACCTTGGCTCTTTGTGTAGTTAATCATATGCATCAATGTCGTTATTTATCATGATCTTGTAGACACTAACATGTTTCTTGGAGGGATGTGTTTATGGGAACATTTGGTGATCATAAATTACATGTCATCTCCAGGGGGCATGGGCTTTGCAAAAGTTGGTGTTCCCTTGTGTATTTTCTTCCTACCTTAACGTGCTTGATATCAATAACTGATATCAACCACCTTAAAGTGGGGGCATATATAAGGTAAGTTATCTATTATAGATGTTAGCAATGTGTTTGTCCTCAGGTGCAAAGTCCTACGTGATGAGTGCATCATGCATCCTGAGTTTGTTTACAATCAATCAATCAATCATGTAAGCCCTCTATAGAGGTGGGATATTGCGTATATCCTTTTTCTTAAGCCCTCTACAAAGGCGGGGATGGTGTACTTCTTGGAGTAGATTGCATCATCATGTCATTTTCAAAAGTCCTTTGCAAAGGTAGGGAGCGGTTCTGTGACTAACTCAACCCTTAAGCGTGTTTTTAGTGATTGTTGTGGCGAAGCCCAATCATTGGTGTGTGCCTGTAATGTGCCTGAGATGGTGATGAACCTAGAAATAGGGAACACACCATTGCTTGTCTGCCATGTTTTCTCTATGTCTTCAAGTGTGTGTGTTTTGGCGTGCTTGCTTTGTTTGGCATGTTTGTTGCCCCATGTGCAGAATAAATATCAACACCTTCAGGCTGTGCTTCCTACATTTTGGGAGGTTTTGCATATCTTGCATGTGTGTTGCCCCATATATATAAAGACCTGTGCGATGAGTGCATCATGTATTATGGGAGGTTTGTTTACTATCCAGTACTTGCATTTACATTTCATGTATATGAGAAAAAGGAAAGAAAAGATATCATTTCTGTCTTCCATGCATTAATGTGTCTTCTATGCATTGACTATCTTCTTTGTGTTCTGCATGACTGTAACTGTCTTCTCTACATTTTGCATGCCTGTTACTGTTTTCTATGTGATTGGCGTGTCTTCTCCATGCTTGATGTGTTTGTGACCTTACTTTAATGCATGTATTGGCCTTGCATTTATTGATACATTAAAGTGGGGGCTAAATGTAACGGTGGAAAATGTCCCCTTGGGGGCTTTTCCCTCATAAGATTTAGCTCCCAGGTCTTTTGCATGCATTTAGGACATCTTACTTCATAATTTGGCATCCCGATGGAATGAGCCCTAGGTAACATAACAAATGGGACCTAGGAGGACCCCTTGAGCTGTACCCTACCCAAAATAGGGGGGAGGACTTGGGCGCCCGCGCCCTAGTCCTGCCCTATTTTGGGGTAGCCCTAATTTCAGGGTGTCAGTTTATGACTGTTATTTGGGTCCTTTACCAACATGGTAAGTTTGAATTACAAAAATCTTGGTGGGAGTGTTTGTAGTTGCATATAAAAGCATGTTTAGGCATTCATTTAGAGACTAGATGGAAATTAGATTTCATCTAGATGATCATTGTGAACTTTAGGTATTCTCAAGGTGATTCAAGGCTTTCATTGTGTTGCAAGAGTAGATTTGTGTGGTTTATATGTTTGTGTTTGCAGATTTGAGTATCCATTTCATCATGGAATGAAGAGCATCTTCCTCCCATGATATCTTCACTACAAGGTGACATTATATTGTGTTTTCATCATCATTTCCTTTGGTTTTTGCCTCTACCTCACAAGGGCACACACTTTTTATCTGACAACAGTGTTCGGAGACTTAAGTGTCCTCTGGGGCTTGACTGAGGCAAGCCTCTAAACACCACAACCCCCTCCCAAAGTTTTCATGGTTGTAGGTTATAGGTTACGGAGCTGGAAAAAGTGAAGTTGCAGGAAGGGATATTGAAGTGTCATAATTGTAGAATAGAAGGAAAAACAACCACCTGGACTTGGGCACTCACTCATTAGTCCTCCAACTTCTGTGATAGGAAAATCTCCAGGACAACAAGGAAGAGTTGCAAACTAAGTTTCTAGATTTAGACAAAAAGCAAGGCATTGGACTTGGGCACTTGCTCTTTTGTCCCCAATTTTTTTGCCTTAGAACCCCAAAAATAGGTACTCTGTGATTTGATATTTTTCTTCTGTCTACAAGAGCTTTTTCTGTTATTCTTTTTTTACAATCGTATTTGCAAAATTAGGGTTTTAATGGTCAATTAAACATAAGAGAAGGAAATTTGATAATTAAACACCCTAATCTAAGCATCCCTACATCTCACAACGATCTAGGGTATGATAGTGAATTGTCACTCAACCCTAGATACTTTAATGTATAGGGTGAAAGGAGGATTCAAACATCTAAACAACACTAAACTAAACAATCCAAAGTTTACACTAAATAGTTATAACAACTATGACAGATTCTATGACAGTTGTAAGAGTCGTAGAAGCATTTGTCATTACCCATTTTGGGAATAGATGACCTCTTTGGGATGGGGTGACATAACAAGTGTTAAGAACATCCTACAGTGTTGGACAAGTGTCCATAGGTGTGGGTTTTGGGCCATGAGGCCATGTTGGACGCCCATCCCAAGATAGAGCTATTTTTACCTTGTATATTCTATATAAACAAGTGCTTTGGATAGGTGATGTATTACAAGTTTGATAGGTACTATTATGCTGTTAGATCATCTCCAGACACGAGTGTCAAAGACTCCTGCAAGAGTATTGGCTCTATGTTATATTGTAACCTTCATTGTTTACAGAATACATTTGAGTTGTGTTTTGGAGTGTGGGGTTTTTCACCTGTAAGGGTTTTCCCCACGTATATCTTGTGTCTCTCTTCTTCTGTCTTAATTTCTTGTGTATGTGTTTTTTGCAATATCTCTGTTAGTGAGTTAACATAGCTATAATTTTAAAGATAAAATTGAATTTGTACTCTCCTCCCCTCATTAGATTAGTGTAGGAAGCATTTTCCACACACCTAGCTTCCTTTCAGTTGGTATCAGAGCCTAGCCAATTTTGGTTCTAGCTGCTGGGTAGGGAGTTTTTGAGCTAATCTTAGGTTGAGTGGGAATATTGTGCAAAGCATTCTATATCTTATTCCAGCATGGAGATGGTAACCACATCCTGAAGGTTAGAGGTGGAGAAATTTAATGGCACTAATTTCAAGTTGTAGAAAGTCAAGATGGAGGACCTACTTGTTGATCGTGACCTATGGGAAATTGTATCCAGTGTAAAACCTATAGCAATGTCACAAGATGATTGGGACCTCAAAGATCAGAAGGCTAAGGGTCTCATAAGACTCTGTCTAGCTAACTCTATCTTGTTGAATGTCCATGAGGAGAAGAGCTTGAAGGATCTTTGGAAGAAGCTAAGTGATGTTTATCAGGCCAAGTCCTTGGTGAACAAGATTTTTCTGAAAAAGAAGTTGTTCGCTCTAAAGATGGAAGATGGAGGATCTGTTGTGGACCACATGAATGCTTTTAACATGATTATTGCATAGTTGACATTTGTGGGTGTGAAGATGGAGGAGGAGGATCAATGTATGACCCTACTTTGTTCTTTGCCAAATTTGTGGGATCATCTTGTCATGGCTATTAGAAGCACCACTACCACCTTCAAGATGGAAGATGTAGTGTCCTCACTATTGTCTGAAGAAATGCAGAGGAAGACATCTGAGTCATCCAATGAAGCTCTTGCAGTTCATAGAAGACCCAAAGAGAAACAGAAGAAGAAGGACAAGAAAGGTGAAAAGGGTAGATCCAAATCTCTTGGAAAGTCCAAGGCTCTCTGTTGGAACTGTGGCAAATCTGGGCATTTCCTAAAGGAATGCAAAGAAGAAAAGAAAAAGAAAAATAAGATTGCCCCAGATTTAGATTTTGACAAGTCACAAGATGATGGTGATGCCTTCATCGCAGCCTTGGCTACCCATGCATCTGATGATGTGTGGTTAATAGATTTTGGTGCATTCCACATGACCTTTCATTGAAGCCGGTTCACAAAGTATGAAGAGTTTGATGGTGGAAGAGTGTACCTAGGTGACAACTCTCATCTAAAGATTGGTAATCATGGAAGAGTCTCAATCCGATTCCCTGATGGACAAATGAAGGGGATCACTGGAGTTATGCACATTCCAGGCCTTCCACGGAACCTGCTTTCTATAAGTATGTTGAATGATGTAGGTGTGCAAGTTGCCTTTTCGAAGGATGGATTTAAGATGACTAGAGGATCTATGGTGCTTGCTAAGGGTACTTGGAGGGGTACTATGTTTCAGCTGGAGACATGTACTACATAGTGCAATAGTTCTTTTGACTCAAAGAAACGAGCAGTGAAGAAATATGTTGTAACTAGTTCTAGTGGTAGTGCACATGCTATGGAAGCTAAGCTTCCTACTGAAAAGACTATGTTATGGCATTTGAGATATGGGCACACTGGTGAGAAGGGTCTTAGAACCCTGAAAAATAAAAACATCATTGAGGGGTTAAATGATTGTAATCTTGAGTTTGACTTTTGCAAACATTGTGCATATGGAAAGAAAAACCATGTTTAGTTTTACTCTAGTTCTCACAAGTCTTCTAGTGTATTGGATCTTCTTCATTCTGATGTGTTTGGTCATGTTAATTTTCCTTTGATTTCAAAATCTGTATATTTTTTATCTTTCATAGATGATTACAGTAGAAGGACATGGGTTTATTTTATCAGAAGAAAGACTAAAGTCTTTAGTCAGTTTAAGGAGTTTAAAGCCTTTGCTAAAAATTAGACTAGTAAAAAGATTAAGTGTTTGAGAACTGACAACGGTGGTGAGTTTTGTTCAGTAGAGTTTGATAAGTTCTTTAAAGAGCAAGGGATTGAAAGATATAAGACAACTCCTTACACCTTACAAAAAAATGGAGCTACAGAGAGGATGAACATGACACTAATGGAGAAGGCTAGGAGTATGCTTAGTGGAGCAAGCCTCAAACAAAAGTTTTGGGCTGAAGCTATTGCCACTGCTTGCTACCGAGTAAACAGGTCTCCTACATCAACTCTTGTTGGTAAGACACCTATGGAGGTGTGGTCTGGTAAGAAGCCTTCAGTTAGGCATCTTCATGTTTTTGGTTATGAGGCATATGCACATGTGCCTAGGAAGAAAGAGTCTAAATTGGAGAACAGGGCTATTAAGTGTATCTTCATTGGCTATAGTGTCGGTGTGAAAGGATACAAGCTTTGGGATCCTGTGGCTGAAAAAGTGTTGTATAGCATAAGTGTTATCTTCAGAGAGCTAACACCTTCTTCCATTATTCTACAACCAGAACAGACAAAAAAGAAAGAAGATGTGGTTCAGTTTCCTTCTACCCCTAAGAAGACTGAATCGATAGACCCTGTGAGACCTGATGATGAGGCGAGCTCTAGCAGCTCTAAAATCTTAGAAGAAGAAGTAGAACCTGAACCTCATCCATTGAGGAGGTCTACACGAACAAGAAAGCAAATTGATAGGTTTGATTATTCATTACTTGATTCTAGTTGTGCTTTTGCTTTACTTACTAACACTGATGAGACTAGAACTCTGAAAGAGGCTATGGGCATGAAAGATGCATATTCCTGGAAGGAGGCCATGTAAGATGAGATGGCTTCTTTGGAAAAGAATGAAACATGGGACTTGGTGCCTTTGCCTAATGGATAGAAACCCATTGGATGAAAATGGGTGTTCAAGAAGAAATTTGGTGCAGATGGCAGTGTTGAAAAGTATAAGGCTAGATTGGTTGTGAAGGGGTACTCACAAGTGGAGGGAATTGATTATGGTGAAATGTTCTCTCCCGTTGCAAAGTTGACATCCATTCAATTCATGTTATCTCTTGTAGCTACTTATGACTTAGAGATAGAACAGATGGATGTGAAGACAGATTTCCTTCATGGTGATTTGGAGGAAGAGATTTACATGTCATAGCTAGAGCATTACAAAGAGAAAGGTAAAGAAAATTTGGTTTGCAAGTTAAAGAAGTTTGAAGTAGTCTCCTAGGATGTGGTATATTAAATTTGATGCCTTTGTGTTGTCCATTAGATTTCTGAGATTGAAATCTGATCATTGTGTGTATTACAAGTTTGACAATGATCGCATTCTCATTATTGCATTATATGTTGACAATATAATGTTGATTGGGAATCATAAGAATATGATTTCTGATTTGAAGTCTTAGTTGTCAACATAGTTTGAGATGAAAAACTTTGGGACAGCTAAGTACATTCTAGGAATGGAAATTAGAAGAGACAGAGAAAACATAAAACTTTGGTTAAGCTAGAGTAAGTATGTGAAGACCATGTTGGATAGGTGTAGCATGGCATATTGTAGACCATTGTGTGTTCCTATTTCATTGGGGACAAAGTTGTCTGTTAATGATTGTCCAAAATCTCCTAGTGAGATGGAGGACATGACCAGAGTACCTTATGCTAGTGTTGTTGGCAATTTGATGTATGCTATGGTCTGCACAAGACCAGACATTGCCCAAGCAATGGGAGTCCTTAGTTAATTTATGGCTAATCCTAGACGGGTACAATGGGATGCAGTTAAGCGAGTGTGCATATACTTGAGGGGTACTTCTGAGTATTCCATATTCTATCACGATAATGCTATAGGACCTCCACATTTAATTTGTATTTGTGGATTTGTGGATTCTGATTAGGCAGGTGACATTGATAGCAGAAGATCCACCAGTGCCTATATGTTCACTATGTTTGGTGGTGCAATTAGTTGGATAAGTAAACGACAACCTATGGTTGCTTTGTCGACGAAAAAAGTTGAGTACATGGAAGCAACTCATGCTTGCAAGGAAGCCATTTGGCTTAAGAGATTGTGTTTAGATATTAGTGTTGATGTAGGACAGATTATGATTTGTTATGACAGTAGAGTGTGATTTGCCTTGCAAAGAATCCAAATTTCCATGCCAGAACAAAGCATATTGATGTACAGTTTCACTTCGTGTGAGACATGGTAGAGGATGGGAAGGTAAATTTGGAGAAGGTAGATACTTTGAAGAATGTTGTGGATGCATTGACAAAACTAGTGGGCACAGAGAAGTTCAGATGGTGTTTGGAGTCTATGGGTCTTTTATCCTATAGCAATTAAATCCTGTTAATTCTATTGAATCTTATAAGGTGTTCGAGAAGTGGGAGAATGTTGGGAATTAAGGTGTCTCAACCTTGGTAATTCCTTGTATTTATTTATTTATTGCCTATTGTATTAATTGGATGCAAATCCTATGTTGTCATATTGTGGGAGTTGGTACGGTGATGTGTCATCCTACATGGCATATGACCACATGTAATTTTGTCCTACATAAGGAGATAGGTGTCCCAGTTAGTAGTAGGAATATTTTGCCATGTGTCGGCACCTTGGATGTTGTGTAAGGGAATATTGACTAAAACGGTCATGACAGATTCCTATGACAAAGTTATGACATATAAGAGTCAAAAATAGAAGATCCTATGACAGGTATGGACATGTGTCTAGAAGCATCTTTGAGGAAGGCATCTTTGGGTCCCCCAAGGTGGGTTATGACATGTTGTAAGATAATATGCTATTTATAGCATGTGTATGATAGATTCTCTTACAGTTGTAAGTTATGATAGCTATGACAGATTCTATGACAGTTGTAAGAGTCATAGAAGCATCTGTCATTACCCATTTTGGGAATAGGTGACCTCTTTGGGATGGGGTGACTTGACAATTGTCCAGTGTTGGGAAGAGACACTATATGGATTCATGATTGTTGTCATTGATGGCAACAAAGTTCATCCCACACATCTGCAGGACATGGTGTGTCTCTACTGGAAGTCAGAGTGAAGAATGTTGTGGTCCAGTAAACAAGAACAGAGCATGTGGCAAGGTCTGACAGACAAGTCTGGATCTCTCAGAGGAAGTATCTTGGTGAAGTACGGATTTGGGGAAGTCAAGAGGACTACCTTGAGTGATAGATTCCAAGGATTTAGCCTCCGGTGATAGATGACGAAAAAGATATGAATACTTGAGTACTGGGTTCCTGAGTGACAGTATGAACAGAGGAAGAACTGACTGGCAGAACATCAGACTTTATTCCAGATGTGTTACTGATGGTGGTAAAGGTTATGAAGGCATGAATTATGTTTGGCCGACATGATTAATGATTTCCACAAGTATATCCTTGATCCGCAATATTTGGTAAGCAAGGATTCAGCCGACAGATCAGAGTTTGTGAAAAGATTGACTATTCTAGATGCCGACTAGAAAAGTGACAAAATCACTTGTGCGAATATATATGCATGATGGATTTAGTTGTGAGAGGTGTCATGGTTATTGGTGATGTGTGAATAAAAGTAGAAGAGCAGAGCAGAAGTAGTAAGGAAGGTCTAGCATGTGAAAGAAAGCAGCATAAGAGAAGAGGAAAGATGAAGTACAGCAGATCAGTGTACTGAGCCTAACCGGAACTGAACTCCAGCATATGTAGATGCTCCCAAATTAGTTCAAGTATTGTATAACACTCTTTTTGTAGACAGTGAGTCTCTTGTAGGTAGTGTGCCTCTTGTGAGCAATGTGCTCAGCCAGTGAGCCCTAATTGGCAAGTGCCATTTTGTTTTTCCATTCTTCTAATAGAGAATACAATCTTGGGTTAATCACCCAGTGGTTTTCTCCCTTAACAGGGTTTCCACGTCAAAAATACTATGTCATGTGTATTTCCATTTCATAGTTATGTTTGCTTATTTGAATTAATGCTGCATTGATCATTAAGAAAGTTAAGAAAGAAGAAAATAGTAGGATAATTGATTCACCCCCCCTCTTAGTTATCAACAATTGGTATCAGAGCCAAATTCTTCCTAACAGAGTCTAACAGCTTGAGGAAGATCTGGGAATTCAAATGGATGCATATGGTTTAAGGGAGCAACTCAAGACTGCCCTTGATGATCTTGAACAATCAAACTCTGAAGTCAATGAATTAAAGAAAAGACTCAAACAGGCTGATGATTTCATGAGAGAACTAAAATACAAATTAAGTCTCTCTATGAAAAAGAGAAAGGAGTTGCTTCAGCAATTGGCAAGTCAAGGTGAAGCAAATGATGCAAATGAAGAGCTGAAGGAGAAAACCAAGTTATGTGAAAAGTTATCAAAAGAAGTCATTATGGTAAGACATGAAATGGAATCAGGAGTTATGAAGTTTACCCAAGAAGTTGAAGAGAAAAGAAAAACTGAAGATAATCTAAGACAATGTCTCAAAGAGAAATCAGAAGATTGCCACCAAATGGATAGAATTATAAGACATCTTGAATCTGATCTTGAAGATGTTAAAGAAAATGAAGAAAAACTTGAGGATCAAATTGTCTCTCTCAAAAGGGATCTTCAAACAACAAATGAATATAAAGAGAAATTCAAGATAAGTTCTGCTCAACTTGAAGTTCTTCTTGGAAGTCAAAAGAGGGTTGATGACAAGTGTGGTTTGGGATATGAGAAAGGAGAAAGTTCTGGATCCGTTCGGAAGAATTTTGGATTAGAAAATCCAAGGAACAGGCCTAGAAGACCTCTGGTAAGACAGCCTAATGCTCAAAGATATCCATCCTTCAATGGATACTGCCACAACTGCAATAACTTCAGTCATAAAGCTAATCAGTGCAGAAAGAGAATGAATCAGACTAATTCATCCTTCTCCGGATAGTGTTTTAACTACAAAAGGTATGGTCACAAATCTCATGAATGCAGAAACATGCAAATAAATAATTCATTCAATGGTAGATGCTTTGCATGCAATAGAATAGGTCATATGGCTAATCAATGCAGATCAAGAGGATATCAATCAAATATGCAAAGAAATGTTGTTCGCCAAATTTGCAATAGATCCGGTCTTATTGCAAAATTCTGTAGAAGCAAGAATTAGGACAAAAGAGGTCCAGTATATCATAATCAGAATCAAGATAAGGGAAAACAAAAAGTAAATACGGATGAAGTTCAAAGTCAGATGAACAAGATTTGAGTGAAGAAAAGTACAAAGAATGTAGAGGATGGATCCGCACCAGACTCTGGTGCTAATATTCCTTCTGGAAATTAAAAAGTGAGCTCTGGCTTAGGGGGAGACACAAAGAAAACCTTGTTCCCCCAGCCAATCAATTGGTGCTTGAACTGGCACAAGAAGAGTTGCGGATTGAAGAGTTCATAAGGGAAACATCCAAACAAACTATGGTTAAGATTTGGAAGATCTGCAAGATGTTTAAAGATCAGGATTGATCTAGTTCTTCAAGTCATCTGAATAAGGCAAACCGGAATAACTTAGGTCAAGCATTTATTGCAACTTGACATTAAGGTTTGTGGAGAAATATAAGGGTTTTCTCATTAACCACTTATTCATTCTGCATTCAAGAAGAAATGAAAAGTGGTGCTCTGCGACAAAATTCCTCAAGTTCATCGAAGATCATTTGTAGAAGTCAATTCATCCAGAAATCAATCCGGCCAACTTCATGAAACCGAAAGGTACAAAAGGTATTTTCCATTCTTAATATCTCACTGCAAATCTTTTGAAAGATGGATACTCCGAATATAGTAAAGATCTCTGATAGGCCCCGCCCTGAATTTAAGAAACATCCATACAAATCATTGGAGGTAGATCCCATAGGAGCATTCTCTAGTGTTCCGCATGGTTTTTTGCACACCGAAGACATTAGGGTTTACATACATGCAAATATTAAAGAGTTTGGGGAATTCAAACTAAGAGATCTATCACAAACAACTGATAGATGATGCTTTTGAGCTTAAACCAGAATATAAGGGTATCCAGGAGAAACATTTTGATCAGTTCATTCATTTCCCTTGCTTTGAAGAAGATGAATGGGTCTGGTATGTATTGAGTAGGGTACATGATAACTTCCTATGGCTGAACAGACCTTGCAAGATCACAAAGGAGGTAATTAGGGCAGTAACTGGTTTATACTCCTTTGGAGGGATACCTGTTCTCAAATCTATCAAAAACAACATTGTAACTGAGGCCACCGGATCAAAATTTGATAAGAGGGCAATGACCATTGAAGATATTACTGACCCGGATATCAAGTTTACATCTATGATAATAGGATACAAGATATATCACTCTAGTAGGGAGAATTCAGTATCTGGAACTGCAGTATATACTGCCTATGAGATGTTGAGAAAGAATGTAGAATATGATCTCTGTGAACTTCTTTTGAGCCAATTAATGGAAAACATACAAAAGATCAAAAAGGACAAGAAGAACTCTTTTAAATATGGTGCACTAATATTATGTTTATTTTTCTACTTCATGAATGAGCTGCCTAGATCAAATGGATGGGTATGGAAAAATGACAAACTGGTAGCAATTTAGATCAGAGATTACTTGTATGAACTTGGGGATGCTAAGGCAAGGAATACAGCTCTGTGGGGTTACTTCAAGCACTTTCAAAATACAATGCAAATCAAAGAAAGAATCCCCAAATCAGTAGTTGAGAAATACAAGGATACAGTGTGCTTCATGGTAGACACTAATCAATGCCTAATGGAGGCAGTAGAGCCAAGGACAGTCTGGATCATGCCTATAGGGTATGAAGTTGATGAACAAATAGTAGAGCTGCATGTTCAACACATGCTCAGTCAGCCAAAGGACCCAAAAGCAGAAATATTTGGAACCTTTGAAGAACTAAGTGTGAGAATTCACACTGAGCTAAGGCAGCCAGAGATCAAAAGGAAGGTAAGAAAAGAAGTTGAAGAAGTTGCAAAGGATTTGGCATCTCAAAGGAGGCACTTGATGCCAATAGGAAAAGAGGCAAAATGCTAAGGAAGAGAAGAAAGAGGCAGAAAAGGAAAGCAAGGAAAGTGCTCCGGTAGAAACTTCAACCCAGACTAGATCATCAAAGAGATCTAAACTTGTCACAGCCAAAAGCTCAAGAACATCAAAATCAGAAGTCCAGGCATCTGACAAAGGAGAGAAAAGATCAAAGACAAAAGCCACAAGGGCTTATGCTAGTCAAAGAGATGAAGAGGAAACCAAATCAGATGAGGAGATAAAGAAACTGAAGAAGAAGAAGAAATCATCTGGTGAACACTCTACTGGTCAAGGAGAAGAAGAGAAGGAAGAGGAATTTGCTGAAAAACCTACTCTATCCTTAGATGTTGTAGTGAAAGCAGTCACTATGGATGGGAACCTGCAACCCTTAACAGAATTTTATGATGAATATAATGAAGTAGATAAAAAGATTCTGGAGGAAGCCACAGTTCAGTTTTTGAACACTTACAACAAAGCCTTTATTTAAATTATCTCTCTAATTCCCAAAAGCTTAGAGAAAAGGCTTGAAATGAGGAAGAACAATGCTCGAGCAAAATATCTCGAGATCTGGGAACAGGTCGCCATTCAGCTCTTCCCTTCAATCACTCCGCAACAAATGAATATGATCTTTAAAGATTGCAAGGATGAGTTCTGGAGCAAAGCCAGGATGAATCAGCTCATGCTTGGTGAAACCGACAAAGTGGCAAGAGAGATTGAAGAGATCCTCCAAAATGCTCTTAAAAAGTTCAACATTCCCATCACAGAGGACTCTGGTAAAGACAAGGGCTCAGAATCCTCTATTCTAGAAGAGGTGGCTCATGAACAAACAAATATCTCTCCTCCGGTTTCCCCTATAGCCTCCAGATCTAAAGGAGAAGATAGAATACAGGAGAAAGAAGCAAGAGTGAAGGAAAAATAAGTTGACAGTACCAAGGTTGTAGAGGGAGAGAAGACCTCAATAGAGAAGACCACAACTGCTAGTGGTAAGAATGTAGAAGGTGAGAAAGCTCCAAGGGACAGCTCTAAGAATGCAGAAGAGAAGAAACATCTGTCTCCAGCAAGAGACACTGCAAAAACTGTCCAAGAATTCCTGAACAAAGAAACAATGGAGATTGATGAACCGGAGCTTCTACAAGGACCATTTAATTTTGATTCTCTTTCTTCGGTATAGACAATGAAGATAGCCTCATTTGCTAATGCAAAGGCTAAAGAAAAACTCTTAAAGTCTCACATGGAAGACTGTGAGTTGATAGAAGCTGCTTCCAGAGTGCTAGAAAAGATTATGCCATCGTTTCAGAAGGATCCCATAGCCTCCTCATCTGGTAATCTCAAAACTCTAGTCAATAGTGTTAGCACACATTTTGATTCTCTAGAGAAGTCAGCTGAAGAAAAGGTCCGGAAGGAGTTTTTGGATAAGAGATTCTCAGAGGTACAAGGGTTGATCATTAATGATAGGAGAAATATGAATATTGGGATAAAGAGCTTAGAAAATGCTCTTAAAGATGGTGGTGAAGTATACAAATTTTATATTTCCTGGTCCAAAGCAACAGTGGAGATTGAGAAGAAAATGAAAGAACAAGAGGATAAACTGATAAAACTTTCTCAAAATTTTGATCCACTTTCTACATCAATAATAAATCAAGAATGTCAAACGGTTGCAGTTTTGAATGAAATTAAGAAGCTTGAAAAAGAGAAGAAAAATAGAATCAGTAGGTTGAGTGAGCTCAGAGGGATAATTGTCCCTAAATTAGAGGCCATGCATGAGGCCATAAAAGAAGCTAAAATCACAGCCCAGACAAATGATCCAACAGATTAAAAAGGGTAGATGTGTTTGCATTTCTATTGAGCGGTCATATATCAATTTTGGACAGAATGAAGCAAAGTTGGGCTACATAATTCATTCAACTGAAAATAACTTTTGCAGACATACTGCAGTATATGTAAGTATTCCATATGTATATACTTATGCGGCTAAGTATAGTTAAATTTTTGAAAATTTTGGTATGTGGACCCTTCCCTTTGCCATTGATGTCAAAGGGGGAGTGAGGAGCAGTGAAAAATGAGGAATCCAACTAAGGGGAAGCTCCAGAATATGTATATAAAAATAGAGCATCAGCCAAGGGGGAGCATAGTGTAAACACTTAGTCATTTTTCACTAAGTGTTGCCATCAATGCCAAAGGGGGAGATTGTTGGCAAGAGACACTAT
This sequence comes from Cunninghamia lanceolata, assembly GCA_027924645.1. NCBI lineage: Eukaryota > Viridiplantae > Streptophyta > Pinopsida > Cupressales > Cupressaceae > Cunninghamia > Cunninghamia lanceolata. Next base: position 3,594,586 of record BSBN01000741.1, on the reverse strand, counting down.
ATGGATTCATGATTGTTGTCATTAATGGCAACAAAGTTCATCCCACACATCCGCAGGACATGGTGTGTCTCTACCGGAAGTCAGAGTGAAGAATGTTGTGGTCCGGTAAACAAGAACAGAGCATGTGGAGAGGTCCGACAGACAAGTCCAGATCTCTCAGAAGAAGTATCTTGGTGAAGTACAGATTTGGGGAAGTCAAGAGGACTACCTTGAGTGATAGATTCCAAGGATTTAGCCTCTAGTGATAGATGAGGAAAAAGATATGAATACTTGAGTACCGGGTTCCTAAGTGACAGTATGAACAGAGGAAGAACTGACTGGCAGAACATCAGACTTTATTCCGGATGTGTTACTGATGGTGGTAAAGGTTATGAATTATGTTTGGCCGATATGATTAATGATTTCCACAAGTATATCCTTGATCTGCAATATTTGGTAAGCAAGGATTCAGTCGACAGATCAGAGTTTGTGAAAAGATTGACTATTCCAGATGCTGACTAGAAAAGTGATGAAATCACTTGTGCAGATATATATGCATGATGGATTTAGTTGTGAGAGGTGTCATGATTATTGGTGATGTGCGAATAAAAGTAGAAGAGCAGAGCAGAAGCAGTAAGGAAGGTCCGGTATGTGAAAGAAAGCAGCATAAGAGAAGAGGAAAGATGAAGTGCAGCAGATCAGTGTACTGTGCCTAACTAGAACTAAACTCCAGCATATGTAGATGCTCCCAAATCAGTTCAAGTATTGTATAACACTCTTTTTGTAGACAGTGAGTCTCTTGTAGGCAGTGTGCCTCTTGTGAGCAGTGTGCTCAGGCAGTGAGCCCTAATTGGCAAGTGCTATTTTGTTTTTCCATTCTTCTAATAGAGAATACAATCTTGGGTTAATCACCCCGTGGTTTTCTCCCTTAACAGGGTTTCCACGTCAAAAATACTGTGTCATGTGTATTTCCATTTCATAGTTATGTTTGCTGATTTGAATTAATGTTGCATTGATCATTAAGAAAGTTAAGAAAGAAGATAATAGTAGGATAACCGATTCACCCCCCCTCTCAGTTATCAACATCCAGGACATCCTATAGTGTTGGACAAGTGTCCATAGGTGTGGGTTTTGGGCCATGAGGCCATGTTGGATGCCCATCCCAAGATAGAGCCATTGTTGCCTTATATATTCTATATAAACAGGTGCTTTGGAGAGGTGATGTATTACAGGTTTGACAGGTATTGTTATGCTACTAGATCATCTCCAGATATGAGTGTCAAAAAATCCTACAAGAGCATTGGCTTTGTGTTGTATTGTAACCTTCATTGTTTACAGAATACATTTGAGTTGTGTTTTGGAGTGTGGGGTTTTTCACCCATAAGGGTTTTCCCCACATATATCTTGTGTCTTTCTTCTTTTGTCTTACTTTCTTGTGTATGTGTTTGCTACAATATCTCTATTAGTGGGTTAACATAGTTGTAATTGTAAAGATAAAATTGAATTTGCACTCTCCTCTCCTCATTAGATTAGTGTAGGAAGCATTTTCTGCACACCTAGCTTCCTTTCATGCACAACATTTCTGAGATCTCGAGATCATTCCCATATCATCTAAAAATTCAAACACATCAAAAGTTTTGCCCTCAAAATTTAATATTTCTAGACAATTAGGAATTCTCAATCTAAAATTATAGCATGTCTAAATTTTATTTTAATCCATTTGAGTTCCAAATTATGAAAAGGTGCGAAATTATAAAAGCAATGAGGGTCACTAAACTTGATCAATATTTGTATTGTGTGATGTCCCATGAGAGGATGCATGATGTTAGGAAAGATGACAGCTAAACAAGATGTAGGTGGTAACCATGCTTATATTTGCAAGAGAATGCCTATTAAATGTAGGTGTCAAGATGTGAAATATGAGGTTTCTGATAATCAAATATACATTGTTCAAATAATATGCATAGGTGATGACTAATGGAATGTAGGTGAAGCCAGGTGTAGTGCATATAGAGAGGGGGGACAAAGAGAGACATTGAGAGAGGGGGGGAATAGAGTGAAAGAAGAAGAGAGAAGAATAGGAAGAGAGATTGATAGATTTATCATGTATGACTTTATAAAATGCTTCTGGAATCAAATACGTGGGATAATTAGCAACCTGCAGTTAGATCTCTCCACTTGAACCTAGCTTATATATAGTATGCCTAGGTGACAAGTAATGGAATGCAATTGTTCACCTAATTTCAATGCATGAACAAGAATCTAGAAAGGGGATGCATGTAAATAGACACTAGACACAAAACATGAAAGCTCACAAATTTGAAGTAGCTACTAAGCAAAACATAGGGATATTGAAATATATTAACATTATACAAAATTCATGACAATTGAGAAAAGGATCTTACAAGTGATAGAGAGATAGAGAGGGATGTTGAATGCACAAGACAACTGAGAGAGGGGGTGAATCAGTTGTAACTTATAATTCCAAAACCCTCAAACACATTCAGATCCACATTGATTTAGTTTATCCTTAAACTGTTAAGATGATTAAGCATGAAAAATAATAATAAAAACTGAACCAAATCAACAACATACACAAGGAAATACCAAATTTACATGAAAAACCCAAGAAGGGAAAAACCACAGTGAGGATTAGCTCACAATATAAAGTAATATCAACACCAAATATAATAGGTCTCACTCCCAGAGGGCTCACTACCCAAAAGAAAGGCTCACTGCCAAAGGCTCACTGTTGGAACAGAAAATAAGATAGAGAAGAATGTTACAATGAGAAAACCATCTCAATGCAAAAGAGAAGTCCACCAAAACATCACCAACAGCTTCACAGTCATACTGAAGAATTTTAGACACCTTATACTCACTGCATCTAGTAATCTAACACACGAAAGCTTGGACTATACTTTGCACTCTCACACACCACACATCATTCACCTCTCACACACCACACACACACTTCTACCTCAACAACTCAACACTTATTTATACCATATTCAACCTTGAAACATTCTCCAAGGTCAAAAATACACCTTAACCATGTAAATTCAAATTAGGTCTACACCAAAACATTCTCATGGTGGAAAGGAATGAAGGCAAACCACAACACACCTTATCTTGGACCTAAATCCACTCATATACACCACACCACACTTCCACAATCACCGAAGTAGATCCACAATTAGTGTAAACACCTAAGGTCAGCTGAACCTATGTTAACACCATAAAAATTTAGGTACATGCTTCCTCAAAACCAAATATGACTCACAAACCACACACCATGCTTGAACACAATCTAGAACATCCCACAAACATCCTGAAATCCAACAAATTCCTCCACAACAACTTTCACCTGAAGAAAGTGTTGGCAAGAGACACTATGTGGCTTCATGAGTGTTGTCATTAATGGCAACCAAGTCCATTCCACACATCTGTAGCACATGGTATGTCTTTACCGGAAGTAAGATTGAAGAGTGTTTTGGTCTGGTGAGCAAGATCAGAGCATGCAGCAAGGTCCGACAATCTGGTTTGGATCTCTCAGAGGGAGTATCTCAACAAACTGTGGACTTGGGGAAGTCAAGAGGAGTACCATGACTACTACATTCCAGAGATTGAGCCTCTAGTGATGAAAGAGTGAAAAGATATGAGCACCTAAGTGTTGGGTTCTTTTTTGGCAGAGTAGACTGAGGAAGAACTGACCGATAGAGCATCAAACCTTAATCTGGATGAGAAATTGATGGTAATCAAGTTTCTTGAGGGATCATTCATGGTTGACCGACATGATTCATCACTCCTATAACTATCTTTTTGATACGCATCACTTAGTAAGCATGGATTCAGTCGACAGATCAGAGTTTGGGAAAATCTTGAGTATTCCGGATGCTGACTAGAAAGATGTTGAAATCCTTTGTGTGGATATATATACTAGATCGATTTCAATGTGAAGGTGTGTGTTGTGAAATAGTGTGTGCAAAGAAAAGTAGAGAGTAGTGTGGAAGCAGTTATACAAATCCGGTATGTGACAGAATAGTAGCACTAAGCAAAGGAAGAATATAGTGCAACAGATCCATATATTGAGCCTAACTGGAATTGAACCTCGGCATATGTGGATGCCTCTAATCAGTTCAAACACTTGGTTACTTTTTATATACCTTGTAGATAGTGAGTCTCTTGTAGGCAATGAGCCTCTTGTGAGCAGTGTGCTTGGACAGTAAGCCCTAATTGGCAAGTGCCATTTTGTACTTCTTATTCTTTTAATAGAGAATACAATCTTGGGTTAGTCACCCCGTGGTTTTTCCCTTAACAGGGTTATCCATGTAAAAATCCTTGTGTTATGTGTGTTGATTTCATTTCTGCTCTCATGTTCATTTATGCTTATATGTTTTGATACTGCACTGTTGTTAAAGAAGAAAAGAAAGTTAAGAAATTTAAGATAAACTGATTCAGCCCCCCTCTCAGTTATCTACCTTGTTTCCAACAATTGGTATCAGAGCTAAGTTCCTCTAAATAGAGCGTAATAGCTTGAGGAAGATCTAGGAATCTCAATGGATATGTATGGTATGAGGGAACAACTTTAGTCTGCCCTAGATGATCTTGAGCAATCTCACTCTGAAGTCAATAACCTGAGGGAAAGACTCAAACAAGCTGATGATTTCATAAATGAACTCAAAGAAAAACTAAGTATCTCAATGAAGAAAATAAAGGAACTACTTCAACAATTAGCAAGTCAAAGTGAAGCAAATGATACTAATGAAGATCTAAATGAGAAAACAAGTTATGTGAGAAGCTATCAAAAGAGGTCATTTTGGTAAGACATGAAATGGAATCAGGGGTTATGAAATTCACCCAAGAAATTGAAGAGAAAAGAAAAATTGAAGATAATCTAAAACAATCTCTCAAGGAGAAGTCAGAAGACTACCACAAAATGGATAGAATAATCAGGCATCTGGAATCTGATCTTGAAGAAGCTAGAGATAATGAAGAACAACTTGAGAATTAGATAGACACTCTTAAAAGGGATCTTCAAACTGCAAATGAATATAAAGAGAAATTCAAGATAAGCTCTGCTCAACTTGAAGTTCTTCTTGAAAGCCAAAAGAGGGTAGATGACAAGCATGGCTTGGGGTATGAGAAAGGTGAAAGCTCTGGATCCAGTCAGAAGAATTCTAGATCAGGAAATCTAAGGAACAAACCTAGAAGACCTCCATGAAGGTAACCAAATGCTCAAAGATATGCATCCTTCAATGGTTACTACTACAATTGCAATAACTTCAGTCATAAAGCAAATCAATGCAGAAGAAGAATGAATCAGACTAATTCATCCTTCTTCAGACAGTGTTTTAACTGCAAAAGGTATGGTCACAAATCTCATGAATGTAGAAATATGCAAATAAACAATACATTCAATGGCAAATGCTTTGCATGCAATAGAATGGGACATATGGATAATTAATGTAGATCAAGAAGATATCAATCAAATTTGCAAAGAAGTGTTGTTTGCTACAATTGCAATAGATCTGGTCATATTGTCAAATTCTACAGAAGTAAGAATCAGGATAAAAAGGGTCTGGTGCATCATAATCAAAACCAAGACAAGGGAAAAGGAAAAGTGAATGCAAATGAAGTTCAAAGGGAGATGAACAAAATTTGGGTGAAGAGAAATATAGAAAATGTTAGGGATGGATCCGCACCAGAATCTGGTGCTGATATTCCTTCTGAAAACTAAATAGATGAGCTCTAGCTCAAGGGGAGTCTCAAAAGAAAATAAATTCCCCCAGCCAGTCAATTGGTGCTTGAAATTGGCACATGGAAAGTTGTGGATTAAAGGACTCTTAGAGAAACATCTAAATAACCCTTGGTCAAAATATAAAAAATCTGCAAAAAGTTTGAAAAGGTTAATCATCCCAGATTAATTCGGTTTGACAGTCATCCGGCAAAAGTAGGATTTTCACAGTTAGATCTGGTATGATTCAAAATTGAAATAATTGGATCTGCGGTTAGATGGAATGATTGGAGAAAGGGAGATACATTGTAAGTTATCATTCTAAGTGCAGCTCAGTGATTCAGAAAGATCTCTCTTAGAACAAGGAGAACAAGGCAACCAAAATGACTTAAGTTGTGTATTTATTGCAAAATGGAATTAGGGTTTGCACAGAAATAAAAGAGTTCTTTTGTTCATCATTTGTGTGAGGCTGATTATTTCACCTCCCTTATTTTGATCGATTATGCTATTTTGTGATGACATTATCAGACCTTTAGTGACTATGGTTTTAGATGCAGACTTGTTTATTATCTCCTAATTATGATGGGACCTTGATTTGACATATGTGATTTGATTCGATCATAGTGGATGATATTTTACAATTTGACACATGGGATATATTAGATTATATTTCGTGATGAGTTCTAATTAATTATGTGATGTCGACTATTTGACATATGATTTTAAATGCAATTTAAATTGGAGTTATGTATTGATGATTATTGATGTATTTGAATTACGTGAATTTAATTCCAGTTGCTTTGGCTATGATTCCATGATATGACTAACACTTGATCGAGATGTGCAGGTTTCACATTCCCTAGCCACAGGAAAATCGAAGGTAGAATTCACACTATGTTATCCCCTATAAATCCGATCCATTCCCAAGAGGGATAAGGATCATGTTTGAATTTGAATGTTGATTTAAGTAATTGATTTAATTTTTATTATTTCGGCCTAAGTACCCCTTGTCTATTTATTTAATAATGAGTGTTGTATAATTTTACTTGATTTACACCACTTGGTATTTATTTTATTTTGAGGCCATTTAAATGTGATTTTTAACCCCCTTTGTGAACCCTAGAGTCCCAAAAGCTACCCTAGGTGGTTACCCATGAGTCTAGGGTCAACTTGGACTATCTAACCCTAGATTTGACTAAGGTTTGGTCACTCTAAACCTTGGTTTGGTAAAAGTGACGAAAATTTGAAATAAGGGAAGTGGGAGATGAGTCATGCCTTTCACCCCCCTTCCCAAAAGTGTGGGAACCCTTTCCCAAGGAAGACTTGGGAGGTCTCCAAGACTCCCAAGTGTGTGGGAGCTTCCCCCAAGACTCTCACACATATGTGAGAGCATCTTGGAGGAAGATGGCTCCTTGAGGGAATAGGAGGATGCCATATGGCATCCCTTATCCTCTTGTGGGTGTGAGTGGAGTTGGCACCTCACTACTTGCCCTCTCACACATGTGTGAGAGCACAAGTGGATGAGGTGAGGATTGAGAGGGAATGAGAGGATGATACTTGTCATTCTCACACTTCCTCTCCCTTGCAAGTGGCATGGGAGGAGGAAGGAGAAGGTGACAAGTGTCACCTTCTCATTCCTCAAGGCCAAATTCATGGCCTATATTATCTCCTCTTGTTGAGGAGTGTGGGGTTCTTCAATTTTATTCTTATTGCAAATTTTTGGAGGAGTTTGGGAGAGTTAGAGGTATTGCTTGAAGGATTGGAAGGCTTGGGAAGGCTTGGAGCTCTTCACCAACTTACTTCCATTATAAGGGCTTTGAAGGTAGGCCTCTTAACTTGTTTTCTCACCCTAACTTATATAATGTATTGTGTTTTTGTTTTGGTTGTTTTGCTATTTTGCATTGTGTTGTTGGGATGGGTGTATGGTGAGAGCACCTCCAATGGAGGTAATGCTCAACTTGTCATGGGTAGCGGAAAGGAACCTCCTTGAGGTCTCTCCCACTTATTTTGTGTTTATGCCTTGAGGGCTTTTATTGTTGAACAGAGTACTAATGGCAAGAGTGCCATAGAGATTATTGTGGTTTTATGGAAAATGGTGTTTGGAGAGTTTGGCTTGAGGCCATGAGGTTGATATTTCATCTTTTGGGAGCCCTTTTAAGTTGAGGGGTCCATTCCCTACCCTCTACAACTCATTTCTATGAGTTGAGTTTTGTGACAATTCTATGGGTTGATTTGTGTTGTTGATGCCTTTTCTTGTTGTGGAATGTATACCTGTGTGAATCCCTACCTCCCTAGCTCAGGGGTGACCCACTTGCGGGTCTACAGTAGGGAGGAGAGCTTTCAAAGTGGTTGGTTTTGTTCTTGTTGTTGTGCTTACTGTAGGATTAGAGTGGAAAAATGAAGTGGTTGAAGAGCTTCTCTTGTGTGGTGGTGTAGTGTTTTAATGGCTGTTGGAGCCATGGCTATTTTGGCCTTATTGTGTTGTAATGTTGTAAGGGGCTGCTAAGATATTTACCATGGGGTTGGCTGTGATTTTTGAATGTAATGTAAGCTTCTGTTTATTTTAATTAAAGCTGTCTATTCCCTCATTTGTGAAGTTTGAGCAATGTATGAGAAAAGTTATTTATATTTCTATCATTTTAATTTAATGCTGTTTACTTTTGTTTTTTTGGAGCTATGAAGTTGTGAAATGTTTGTGAAGATACAAATAGTTTTCTGCCATTATCTTTTCTACAAAAAAATATGGAAGATGTTATTGAATTTCTGTTATTAATAAAAAAAAAGAAGCAAAAGTTGTCAGGTTGTTATCTAGATTTTGTTGTAGATGAAAGAAAGAGAAAATGTATTTTACAAATCTGTCTTTAATCTTTACAAAAAAATATGTATGAGTTGTAATGGTTGCTAGATTTTAGTGTAGAAGAAATAAGGAAAAAAAAATACATCTAGTTACAGAATAGTTTATTTGCATACAAAAATAAAGGGGAAGGTTAATTCAGTTTTCTAATTGAGCGTTGAAAACTTATAGTAATGGTTGTTGAAGAAACTAGGAGAAAATGCATTTTCATATTGCATATTACTTCAAAAAAAATATATAGAGTTTCTATTTTAGTTTTCTGCACAAATCTGGATGTCAATCTTTTTCTATTTAAGTCCTATCCTTGAGAAGAGATGAACTGAGTGTATATACATTTAAATATACATATATATTTATGGGAGTACATATATATGTATATATAAATATGTTTATATTCATTATATTTTAATTCTTTAATCATGCCGTTAGTGGTATGTTCTATTTCCTATTAGAACAGAGAATACAGAAGAAACAATTTTGTTGTATATTTATACATAAATATGATAATGTTTATTAAACTGGGTATAGCTGAACAATTGAGGTATATATATATATATGTATATATATATCCTTAATAAAATAAATATCTAAATAAAAAAAAAGAAACAAAAAAAAATATAAGGGAGGGATAGTCCCATACTACAAAAAAACTAAGAGGGGTGTGGTGGAGGCACCGCCTCCCCCACACCCCATCACCGTTGACACAGCCCGCCCAAAGACTGCAGCTCCCGCACCCCCTTTTCCTCAACACCATCGGCGTTAGCCCTTCAGCCGGCTCGACCTCCCAGTGCGCTACCTACAGTCCGCACTTGCCCCCTATTGCTTGCGGTGCCGCCTGACCCACGATATTCCCTTCGCCACCAGCATAGCCTCCGCTGTGGCTTTACCTCAAACCTCTGCCCAACCATCACTCCCTCCGCTGTGTGTGCCGCTGCCGTTGTCTTGTCTCTCCACCCTGCCTCCATCAGTCCGCTCCTCCGTCGATTCCCCGTCTCCGCCCTCTCTCAACTGCGCCGCTGCCGTCGGCCCTACAAGCTTGAACCAGTGTGATATAAATTGCTACAACATTAATGAAAGACAAACAATATATGTTATTTTTTTTGATAAACAAGAGAGGTGACTCAAAAAAATTTTGACAGAAGCCCACTATGCAAACCTCTGGGAGGTCCATCCATGGCCTCCTTTGGGTTTTGAAACCCCATCCTATAAACTAACATACAAAAGAAAGGAGGCAAACAAAAACAAGAGATTAGGGCAACTCAATATGTGAACAACCTAACATATAATTAGGGCATTCTATTTTTGATACAATATCTTTTTTCTTATTTTCTTTTTGAGAGGAATTTGTGAGGAAGTGGGTTTTAATTTTATTTTTTTTTAAACCTCATTTCCTTCTTATTGTTTAATTTTAACTTTTGGTATAATTGTCTTTATTATTGAGATTTTGGTTGGAATGAGTTTATTTTTGACATCATGGTTTGTCTTGTGTATTTGAATTTAATTTATTTCTTTTTTATTTACTAAGGGTATCTTCCCTCTTCCCTAGTTTTTAGAATTATTTTAAATGGGGTTGATATATTTTCTTTTTGACAAAATTTTATCTTTCATATTTCATCGGTTTTATTATTATTTTACAAAGAGAGTTATTTAAACTCTCTCCCTCCCTCTATTAATTTTTGAGTTAGCTATTAAATATAATTGTCAAATTGTATTTAATAACAAACTTAATTTCCTTCTTAGACCTTTTGACGTCTTGTCAATTAACTCTATTTTATTATTTTTTCTTTGAATCAATTCTGAATTTACTCTTTAGTTGATTTTATTTTATTATTAATTTTTAGTTATTTCCCTAAGGGTGAATGGTTTTCAAATTTTATTTTACGTTTATCGAAAACGTGTTATGTTGCCAGAATTTTGCTTGATTCCTAGGGTTATATTTATGCGATGTTTTATTTATTCCATTCCATCATTCACCTAAATCACGTGCCATCTATCATTGTTTTACTTAATCACTTTTTGATCCGAGTTAAGATAGGGTTCGAGGTTGAAATCATCTTTACCTAGGAGACTTAGGGTTCAGATTAAACCAGTCTAACCCTAGACGTGACACCCTACGTATCGCATACCCCCTAGATGGCCTTCACCTTTCGGTTATGTTGACAGGTTTACACCTTAGGTGTAATGCCACTGAGCATGCAGACGCGTGCGACAGGGTTTCTAGGGATAGGTAGAAAAGTTTTTCGCAGTTCATGTCATGACCACATGGCAAATGTGGACATGACATGTGTGTTTGTGTGTCATGACCGCATGGGAAATGCAGGCATGACATTTGGTATCAGAGCCTAAGTTTAAACACTGGGCTTGTTTTGGGCACATTTTATTTTTGCAACTTTGACTGATTCGTGGTTACCTCATTTTGTAGGATGCCTCCCCGACGAGTTTGGCGAGCACAGTCCCGCCGCACTCCACCCGCCGAGGTGCACACTGACTCTTCAGCTGAGGGACCGGATTAGCCAGTCCCATAGGCATAGGCAGTTCCACAGATACCACAGGCACCACCGGCCATACCAGACATTGGGCCATAGATTTTGCAGGCCTTACAGACAATTCTAGATAGGCTTCCATCGGTTGTAGTTGAGCCATGCATAGAGCCACGTGTCGAGCCCTGTGAGGATCCGCGAGAGGAGCCACGCGTGGAGCCACGAGATGAGTCTCGTGTTGAGCCACATGTGGAGCCCCGCATAGAGCCGCGAGGGGCACCATGTGTGGAGCCTTATGTCTAGTTCCCAGAGACAGAGGAGGTTGGTTCGACCGACAAGGCCCGTAGCAGGAGTCCTTCACGTCATGCTAGATATGATGAGGTAGCAAGAGTAGAGTACTTTGGTCATAGGCCTTATGACTACTATACAGATGAGCCTATCAGGAGGCCTAGAGATAGAGGAGACCCCATTAGGGATATATTGAGGTTGAACCCTCTTACATTCATCGGGACCATAGAGGGAGCCAAGGCAGAGGCCTGGCTTATCAGTTTAGACAAATGCTTCACGTTGCGTCCTTACGAGGGCAACACGAAGGCCCATGTGGCAGTACACTTGCTGTGAGATGCAACAGCTACCTGGTGGCACACTGAGGAGTGCAAGCATCACCTTTCTTTAGACACCCTCACATGGGATACCTTCATTGAGCGCTTCAATGCGCAATACTTATCAGACCATTATAGGCAGTGTCGTATAGACAAGTTCCATGACCTAGAGCAGAGGGGTCTTACAGTGGCTCAGTATGAGGGTAGGTTTACAGAGTTATCTAGATATGCGGAGTATCTCCATGAAGAGAAACTCCTGTGCATAAGTTTATCAAAGGACTGAACCATAGTATAGCAGGGCCTGTTCAGATGGCAGAACCCTAGACTTTAAGTGATGCTACCGAGAAGGCATACATCGCTGAGGAGATTCAGGGATGAGGGTAGGGTTCACACCCTCAGTTTCAGGATCGAGGATAGCAATAGCATCAGCAGAGCTTCCGTAGACCATCACAAACACCTCATAGAGGGGGATTCAACTCCGCACCTTTACCCCCTAGACCCCCATAGCAGCAGTAGCCACAACAGCAGTAGAGAGTTAGGACACAGTAGAGGTCACATGGGGGACATAGTAGAGGGTGGTAGTAGCAGGTCCCACACAGAGATCAAAGGCAGTAGGGACCACCTGTGGGACCTGTGAGGTCACAACAGTCTTATAGGGGCTCGCAGGGGTCTACTGGTAGATCAAAGCAGCAGCAGTCGAGTAGGACTCAGACTAGAAAGGTTCAAGCTAGAGGCCCTTGTTATGTTTCTGGTGGAGCTGGACACCTAGCTAGAGAGTGTCCATAGGGTTTTACAACAAGGGGACAGCCTCATGCAGGAGGATCTGAGCAGACTGTGGGTGATGTGGGTAGATCCCACCGTATGTTTGCAGTGGTTGATAACCGCTAGGCAAATTTTTAGGTGTCAGTGATTGAGATGTCAGGTATGATTAGGGGTAACCCCATTTCTATTCCCTTTGATTCTAGTGCTACTGATTCATTCATATCTCTATCGTTAGTTGAACGTTGCAGGCTGGTGGCCTCTAGGTAGGGTGATAGGTGGGTGGTTGAGTTGGCCTCTGGGGCCAAATTGACAGTAGATACCTTAGTCCATGACTGTGAGATTGCTTTGGGACCCTTTACCACAGTATGCGACCTTAGAGTCATGACATTAGGATCATATGATGTGGTGTTGGGCATGGATAGGCTTGCAGCTCATCGAGCCAAGCTAGATTGTCGCCAAAAGGTGATCAGTTGTTTAGATGATCACGGCACATTAGTTGAGATTGTGGGCATGCAGAAGCCCACAACAGTGCATATGATATCTGCTCAGTAGCTTAAGCGCTGCATGCGGAAGGGATGTCAGATGTTTGCCATCACAGTAAGTGACAAATTAGATGACGAGCCAAAGGCATCTTTGGATGATCATCCCATCCTTAGAGAGTTTGCCGATGTGTTTCTAGCAGAGTTACTGGGGATGCTACCCCGTCGAGAGGTAGAATTTCACATAGACTTAGTGCCGGGTGCCGAGCCAGTGTCTCATGCACCCTACAGGATGACCACGCATGAGCTCACTAAGCTCAAGTTACAGTTGGAGGACTTGCTCGAGAAGGGGCACATCCGACCGAGCATTTCACCTTGGGGCGCTCCTATCATCTTCGTGAAGAAGGATGGGTCTCTTCGTTTGTGCATGGACTACAGGTAGTTGAATAAGGTGATGATGAAGAACCGTTATCCTCTGCCCAGGATCGATGATCTTTTTGATCAGATGCAAGGAGCCAGGGTGTTCTCTAAGATAGATCTAAAGTTTGGGTATCATCAGCTATGTATCACAGAGGGGGATATCCATAAGACCACCTTCCAGACTTGTTATGGCCACTATGAGTTCATAGTAGTTCCCTTCGGCTTGACGAATGCCCCTGCAGTGTTCATGAGTCTCATGAACGGGGTGTTCCATACCTATTTGGATCGGTTTGCGATCATTTTCCTTGATGACATTTGGATCTATTCACAGACCGAGGAGGAGCATGAGGAGTACCTTCGTCAAGTTCTACAGTGTTTACGAGAGCAGAATCTTTATGGGAACTTGGCGAAGTGTGCATTTTTCAGGACAGAGGTTCAGTATCTAGGGTATATCCTATTTGGTGATGGAATCTTAGTAGATCCATTGAAGATCAAAGCTATCAGGGATTGGCCAACACCCACTAGTGTGACAGAGGTCAGGAATTTTATGGGGTTAGCTGGTTATTACTGTCACTTTGTTGAGGGTTTTTCTCAGATTGTGCACCCCATCACTTCCCTTCAGTGGAAAGGGAAGAGCTTCCTATGGACTGAGCAGTGTGAGAGGGCCTTTAGAGTCCTCAAGGAGTGTCTTACCAGTGCTCCTATTTTAGCAGTTCCTGATCCTGCAGCAGATTTTATGGTTTGCACGGATGCATCACTTAAGGGATTAGGAGTTGTACTTATGCAGGGTGGTAGAGCAATCACGTATGAGTCACGAAAGCTCAAGATCCATGAGCTGAACTACCCAACGCACAACTTGGAGTTAGCGGCAGTAGTTCATGCTCTAGTTCATTGGAGACATTTCTTGTTGGGTCGTCGCTTTGAGCTCCATTCTGATCACCACAGCCTTTAGTACATCTTTGAACAGCCTAATCTGAACACCCATCAGCGGCATTGGATGGAGTTCCTCTGCAAGTATGACTTTGATGTCCACTACATCAAAGGGAAGGATAACGTGGTTGCTGACGCATTGAGTCGGAGGCGCCACGAGCTATTGACCTTGACTCTAAGTGTGGACTTGAAGGATCGCATTATTCAGCATTTGCCAAAGGATGAGTGGTATCTAGAGGTGCAGTAGGAGATCAGTGCATAGAGGGCCCTTGTGGGCAAGTTTGCAGGGTATTCACTTGAGGTAGATGGTTTACTTCGTCATTGACAGCACATCTATGTACCCCGCGCAGGTGACCTATGTACTATAGTGTTATCAGAAGCTCATAGAGAACCATATGCGACACACCCAGGGGTGAAGAAGATGCATACCGATCTTCGACAGTTGTACCATTGGGCGGGTATGAGACGTGACATAGCAGAGTTTGTTGCTCGATGCCTTGAGTGCCAGAGGGTCAAGGCCGAGCATCAACATCCAGCGGGTCTTCTATACCCACATGATATACCTGAGTGGAAATGTGACGCCATTTCCATGGATTTCATTGTTGGTCTCCCTATGTCTTCGCATCACCATAATGCCATCATGGTGACAGTCGACAAGTTGACCAAGGTAGCACATTTCTCACCTGTACGCACGACGTACAATGTGCCAGTAGTGGCGAGAGTATTCTTAGATGATATTGTGAGATTACATGGAGTACCTCGCCGCATTATTTCAGATAGAGACCCAGTTTTCACTTCAGCATTCTGGAGAGCCTTGCAGCAGGCATTGGGCACACAGCTCAATTTTAGCTCCGCTTATCATCCCGAGACAAATGGATAGACAAAGCGGGTGAATCAAGTGTTGGAGGACATGCTTTGGATGTATGTTATGGACCATCAGTCTGGATGGGAGGAGTACCTATATCTAGTTGAGTTTGCCTACAATAATGGGCATCACAACTCATTGGGTATGCCTCCCTTTCAAGCTTTATACAGCAGACCTTGCAGGACACCATTGAGTTGGGATTGGATAGAGGACAGAGTTACCATTGGTCCAGAGCTAGTTCAAGATATGGAGCAGCAGATCACACTGATTAGACAGAGGTTACAGGAGGCACAGGACAGGCAGAAGAAGTATGTCGATGCTAAGAGGATTGATCGGAGCTTCTTAGTGGGTGACAGGGTATTCCTTGGAGTGCGGCCACACAAGAGTCCTATCCATTATGGAAAGGGCTCTAAGATAGGACCAGTTGCCTATCGTCTAGCATTGCCACCTAGCCTATCACGTATCCACGATGTCTTTCATATTTTTGTTTTGAGGTGATATATATCTAATTTATCTCACGTGCTGGACTGGAGTGCATTACAGGTAGAGGTGGATGGGTAGTTGGCTTTGGAGCCAATTCACATATTGGCTCGTCAGACGCTGGGCCTTTGAGGTCAAGAGCTGGACTAGGTTAGGGTCCAGTGGGATCGATATGACGAGGTCACAACAACTAGGGAGGATGCAGCTAGTTTGAGGGCAC
This sequence comes from Cunninghamia lanceolata, assembly GCA_027924645.1. NCBI lineage: Eukaryota > Viridiplantae > Streptophyta > Pinopsida > Cupressales > Cupressaceae > Cunninghamia > Cunninghamia lanceolata. The sequence continues at coordinate 3,578,778 of BSBN01000741.1, read as the reverse complement.
TCTATCCTCACCTTTTTTATGACTTCCAGGAGGAAGTTCAGTCTTAGGGGGGGAGGATGTGAGGCTGATTATTTCACCTCCCTTATTTTGAACGATTATGCTATTTTGTGATGACATTATTAGACCTTTAGTGACTATGGTTTTATTATGCAGACTTGTTTATTATCTCCTGATTATGATAGGACCTTGATTTGACATATGTGATTTGATTCGATCATAGTGGATGATATTTTGTGATTTGACACATGGGATATATCAGATGATATTTTGTGATGAGTTCTAATTAATTATGTGATGTCGACTATTTGATATATGATTTAAAATGCAGTTTAAATTGGAGTTATGTATTGATGATTATTGATGTATTCAAATTGCATGAATTTAATTCCAGTTACTTCGGCTATGATTCCATGATATGACTGACACTTGATCGAGATGTGCAGGTTTCACATTCCCTAGCCACGGGAAAATCGGAGGTAGAATTCACACTATGTTATCCCCTGTAAATCTGATCCATTCCCAAGAGGGATAAGGATCACGTTTGAATTTGAATGTTGATTTAAGTAATTGATTCAATTTTTATTATTTCAGCCTAAGTACCCCTCGTCTATTTTTTTAATAATGAGTGTTGTATAATTTTACTTGATTTACACCACTTGGTATTTATTTTATTTTGAGGCCATTTAAATGTGATTTTTAACCCCCTTTGTGAACCCTAGAGTCCCAAAAGCTACCCTAGGTGGTTACCCATGAGTCTAGGGTCAACTTGGACTATCTAACCCTAGATTTGACTAAGGTTTGGTCACTCTAAACCTTGGTTTGGTAAAAGTGACGAAAATTTGAAATAAGGGAAGTGGGAGATGAGTCATGCCTTTCACCCCCCTTCCCAAAAGTGTGGGAACCCTTTCCCAAGGAAGACTTGGGAGGTCTCCAAGACTCCCAAGTGTGTGGGAGCTTCCCCCAAGACTCTCACACATGTGTGAGAGCATCTTGGAGGAAGATGGCTCCTTGAGAGAATAGGAGGATGCCATATGGCATCCCTTATCCTCTTGTGGGTGTGAGTGGAGTTGGCACCTCACTACTTGCCCTCTCACACATGTGTGAGAGCACAAGTGGATGAGGTGAGGATTGAGAGGGAATGAGAGGATGACACTTGTCATCCTCACACTTCCTCTCCCTTGCAAGTGGCATGGGAGGAGGAAGGAGAAGGTGAAAAGTGTCACCTTCTCATTCCTCAAGGCCAAATTCATGGCCTATATTATCTCCTCTTGTTGAGGAGTGTGAGGTTCTTCAATTTTATTCTTATTGCTAATTTTTGGAGGAGTTTGGGAGAGTTAGAGGCATTGCTTGAAGGATTGGAAGGCTTGGAGCTCTTCACCAACTTACTTCCATTATAAGGGCTTTGAAGGTAGGCCTCTTAACTTGTTTTCTCACCCTAACTTATGTAATGTATTGTGTTTTTGTTTTGGTTGTTTTGCTATTTTGCATTGTGTTGTTGGGATGGGTGTATGGTGAGAGCACCTCCAATGGAGGTAATGCTCAACTTGTCATGGGTAGGGGAAAGGAACCTCCTTGAGGTCTCTCCCACTTATTTTGTGTTTATGCCTTGAGGGATTTTATTGTTGAACAGAGTATTAATGGCAAGAGTGCCATAGAGATTATTGTGGTTTTATGGAAAATGGTGTTTGGAGAGTTTGGCTTGAGGCCATGAGGTTGATATTTCATCTTTTGGGAGCCCTTTTAAGTTGAGGGGTCCATTCCCTACCCTCTACAACTCATTTCTATGAGTTGAGTTTTGTGACAATCCTATGGACTGATTTGTGTTGTTGATGTCTTTTCTTGTTGTGGAATGTATACCTGTGTGAATCCCTACCTCCCTAGCTCAGGGGTGACCCACTTGCAGGTCTACGATAGGGAGGAGAGCTTTCGAAGTGGCTGGTTTTGTTGTTGTTGTTCTTATTGCAGGATTAGAGTGGAAAAATGAAGTGGTTGAAGAGCTTCTCTTGTGTGGTGTTGTAGTGTTTTAATGGTTGTTGAAGCCATGGCCATTTTGGCCTTATTGTGTTGTAATGTTGTAAGGGGCTGCTAAGATATTTATCGTGGGGTTGGCTGTGATTTTTGAATGTAATGTAAACTTCTATTTATTTTAATTAAAGCTGTCTATTCCCTCATTTGTGAAGTTTGAGCAATGTATGCGAAAAGTTATTTATATTTCTGTCATTTTAATTTAATGCTATTTACTTCTATTTTTGTGGAGCTGTGAAGTTGTGAAATGTTTGTGAAGATACAAATAGTTTTCTGCCATTATCTTTTCTACAAAAAAATATGGAAGATGTTATTGAATTTCTGTTATTAATTAAAAAAAAAAGCAAAAGTTGTCAGGTTGCTATCTAGATTTTGTTGTAGATGAAAGAAAGAGAAAATGTATTTTACAAATCTATCTTTAATCTTTACAAAAAAATATGTATGAGTTGTAATGGTTGCTGGATTTTAGTGTAGAAGAAATAAGGGAAAAAAAAAACATCTAGTTACAGAATAGTTTATTTGCATACAAAAATAAAGGGGAAGGTTAATTCAGTTTTTTGATTGAGCATTGGAAACTTATAGTAATGGTTGTTGAAGAAACTAGGAGAAAATGCATTTTCATATTGCATATTACTTCAAAAAAAAAAAATAGAGTTTCTGTTTTAGTTTTCTGCACAAATCTGGAAGTCAATCTTTTTCTATTTAAGTCCTATCCTTGAGAAGAGATGAACTGAGTGTATATACATTTAAATATACAGATATATATGTATGGGAGTACATATATATGTATGTATATATAAATATGTTTATATTCATTATATTTTAATTCTTTAATCATTCCGTTAGTGGTATGTTCTATTTCCTATTAGAACAGAGAACACAAAAGAAACAATTTTGTTGTATATTTATACATAAATATGATAATGTTTATTAAACTGGGTATAGCTGAACAATTGAGGTATATATATATATATGTATATATATATATATCCTGAATAAAATAAATATCTAAATAAATAAAAAAGAAACAAAAAAAAATATAAGGGAGGGATTGTGGGCACTGCCCACAGTCCCATACTACAAAAAAACTAAGAGGGGTGTGGTGGAGGCATCGCCTCCCCCACACCCCATCACCGTTGACACAGCCCGCCCCAAGACTGCAGCTCCTGCACCCCCTTTTCCCCAACACCATCGGCGTTAGCCCTTCAGCCGGCTCGAGCTCCCAGTGCGCTACCTGCAGTCCGCACTTGCCCCCTATTGCTTGCGGTGCTGCCTGACCCACGATATTCCCTTCGCCACCAGCACAGCCTCCACTGTGGCTTTACCTCAAACCTCCACCCAGCCATCACTCCCTCCGCTGTGTGCGCTGCTGCCATTGTCTTGTCTCTCCACCCTGCCTCCATCAGTCCGCTCCTCCATTGATTCCCCGTCTCCGCCCTCTCTCAACTGTGCCGCTGCCGTCGGCCCTACAAGTTTGAACCAGCATGATATAAATTGCTACAGCATTAATGAAAGACAAACAATATATGTTATTTTTTTGATAAACAAGAGAGGTGACTCAGATTTTTTTTGACAGAAGCCCACTATGCAAACCTCCGGGAGGTCCATCCATGGCCTCCTTTGGGTTTTGAAACCCCATCCTATAAACTAACATACAAAAGAAAGGAGGCAAACAAAAACAAGAGATTAGGGCAACTCAATATGTGAACAACCTAACATATAATTAGGGCATTCTATTTTTGATACAATATCCTTTTTCTTATTTTCTTTTTGAGAGGAATTTGTGAGGAAGTGGGTTTTAATTTTATTTTTTTTAAACCTCATTTCCTTCTTATTGTTTAATTTTAACTTTTGGTATAATTGTCTTTATTATTGAGATTTTGGTTGGAATGAGTTTATTTTTGGCATCATGGTTTGTCTTGTGTATTTGAATTTAATTTATTTCTTTTTTATTTACTAAGGGTATCTTCCCTCTTCCCTAGTTTTTAGAGTTATTTTAAATGGGGTTGATGTATTTTCTTTTTGACAAAATTTTCTTTCATATTTCATCTGTTTTATTATTATTTTACGGATAGAGTTTTTTAAACTCTCTCCCTCCCTCTATTAATTTTTGAGTTAGCTATAAAATATAATTGTCAAATTGTATTTAATAACGAACTTAATTTCCTTCTTAGACCTTTTGACGTCTTGTCAATTAAACTCTATTTTATTAATTTTTCTTTGAATCAATTCTGAATTTACTCTTTAGTTGAATTTATTTTATTATTAATTTTTATTTATTTCCCTAAGGGTGAATTATTTTCAAATTTTATTTTGCGTTTATCGAAAACGCGTTATGCTGCCAAAATTTTGCTAGATTCCTAGGGTTATATTTATGCGATGATTTATTTATTCCATTCCATCATTCATCTAAATCACGTGCCATTTGCCATTGTTTTACTTAATCACTTTTCGATCCGAGTTAAGGTAGGGTTCGAGGTTGAAATCATCTTCACCTAGGACACTTAGGGTTCAGATTAAACCAGTCTAACCCTAGACATGACACCCTATGTGTCGCATACCCCCTAGATGGCCTTCACCTTTCGGTTATGTTGACAAGTTTATGCCTTAGGTGTAATGCCACCGAGCACGCGGATGCGTGCGAGGGGGTTCCTAGGGATAGGTAGAAAAGTTTTTCATAGTTCGTGTCATGACCACATGGCAAATGTGGACATGACACATGTGTTTGTGTGTCGTGACCGCATGGGAAATGCGGGCATGACAATTTGCACATTTGCATTCGAGAAGAATAAAGAAGGAGCTCTGCAACAAGATTGCTTCAACCCTCTCAAGGATCAACCATATAATTCAACTTAACCAATGATCATTTCAGCTCCTATTGTGAACCCTAGAAGTGTAAAAAGATATTTTCGCTCTTGAATAGCTCTCTCTGAATCTTTTGAAAGATGACTACTCCAAATGTTGTTAAGATCACTGATAGGCCGCGCCCTAAGTTCAAGAAACATCATTACAAATCCCTAGAAGTTGATCCCCTAGGTGTGTTCTCTAGCATTCCGCATGGGGTTCTGCACATAGAAGATGTTAGGGTATACATTCACGCCAACATTGAGGAATTTGGGGAATCCAAGTTGATGGATATCTATCACAAGGAATTAATAGATGAGTCATTTGAACTTAAACCCCAATACCAAGCCATCTGGGATAAGCATTTTGGACATTGCATCCATTTCCCCTATTTTGCAAAAGATGAATGGGCCCGGTATGTTCTGAGCAGAATGCATGACAACTTCATGTGGTTGATGAGGCCATTTAAGATCACAAAAGATGCAATTAGGGCAGAAACCGGATTGCACTCATCTAGTGGGTTGCCTGCTCTCAAATCAGTCAAAAACCAAACTATAAGTGAGGCTACTGAATCAAAATTTGACAAAAGAGAAATGACAATAGAGGATATCACAGATCCAAATATTAAATTTGCCTCTATGATTATTTGCTACAAAATATATCACTCTAGTAGGGAGAATTCTATATCCAGAACAATAATATACACTGCTTATCAGATGCTAAGGGAAAATCCTGATTATGATCTTTGTGAGCTTCTCTTGAACCAATTGTTAGAGAATTTGTAGAAAATAAAGAAGGATAAGAAGAATTCCTTTAATTACGGTGGCTTGATACTATGTCTATTCTTCTACTATATGAATGAGCTACCCAGAACTAGTGGTTGGATATGGCAAAATGATAGACATGTTGCCATACAAATCAGAGATTATATGTATGGGCTTGGTGATGCCAAGGCTCAAAGCACAGCTCTCTAGGGATATTTTAAGAATTTCCAAAGTATGATGTAGGCCAGAGAAAAAATTACTCAGACATTAGTTGAAAAATATAAAGATACAGTGTGTTTTATGGTAGATAGAGATCAATGCCTAATGGAGGCAGTAGAACCCAGAATAGTTTGGATTATGCCAATGGGCTATGAGGTGGATGAGAAAATTTTGGAACTGCATGTCCAACACCTACTAAGTCAACCTAAGGACCCTGAGGCAAAAAGGTTTGGAACCTTTCAAGAATTGAGTGTGAAAATTTATGTTGAATAAAGACAACCAGAGATGAAGAGAAAGGTGAGAAGGGAAGTCGAAGAAGTTGCCAAGAGATATGGGATATCAAAAGAGGTGGTTGATGCTAATAGAGAGAAAATAGAAAGAGTAGAGAAAGAGAGACAAGAAGTAGAAAAAGAAAGTGATCCAGTGCAAGCCCCCTCCCGAACCAGATCCTCCAAAAGCTCTGCACCTGCCACCTCTAAGAGCCAAAAAGCCTCAAAGCTAGAAGCCAAGACATCCGGAAAGGAAGAGATGAGAACAAAGACAAAGGCCACAAGGTCATATATAAGTCAAAAGGATGATGAAGAGACAGAGACAGATGAGGAGGTTAAGAAAATGAAGAAGAAAAAGAAAACATCTGTGGAATTCTCTGTCGGCAAGAACAAAGAAGAAGAAGCATAAAAAGTTGTTGAAAGGCCTATTCCTTCTGTTGATGATGTCATCAAAGCAGTCACTATAGATGGGAATCTGCAGCCCATAACTGAATTTTATGATGAGTATAATGACACTGACAAAAGATTATTGGAGGAAGCCACAGTCAAGTACTTGAATATCTATAATAAAGCATTCATTGAAATCATCTCTCTAATCCCCAAGAGTTTAGAGAAGATACTTGAACTCAAAAAAGACAATGCTATGGAAAAGGATATAGAGATTCAAGAACAGATAGCTATTCAACTCTATACTTCCATCACTCCTAAACAAATGAACATGATCTTCAAGGATGAGTTCTGGAGCAAAGCCAGAATGAACAAGCTTATGCTCGGAGAGATTGATCAGGTGGAAAAAGAGATTGAAGACATCCTTTGGAATGCATATAAAAGATTCAATCTTCCTGTTATAGAGGACATAAGTGATGAACCATCTGCCATGGATGTCGAAGGATTAAGTGTATCAAATGAATATCCTACTAAGAAATTTGTAGAAGAGTCAAAGGAGTTAGGTGAGGAGAAGACTAAGGACTTGGATTCCTCTGCTCCGGAAGAGGAAGTCCATGAAGAAGTAAATATCTCTCTTCCAGATCCCCCAATAGACTCTAGAACTGAAGGAGAAGCAAGACAAGAGGAGAAAGCAAGTCAAGAAGAAGGGAAAAAGGTAAGAGAAGAAGAACAAATAGAGAAGATCTCTGATGACAGCTCTGAGGCTACAAAAGAAAAGAAGTCTCTGGCAAGAGACACTGCAGAAGCAGTGAAGAATTTTTTGACCAAGGAATTAATGGAGATAGATGAACTAGAACTATTTCATGGACCACTCAATTTTGATTCCCTCTCTCTGGTCTAGACAACGAAGGTAGCATCTTTTGCTCAAGCTAAAGCAAAAGAAAAACTTCTGAAGTCTCACATGGAAGACTGTGAACTAATAGAGATTACATCCACTGTGCTAGAGAAAATCATGCCATCCTTTTAAAAGGATCTTTTAGTCTCCTCATCCAGTAATCTGAAATCTCTTGTTAATTCTGTTAGCACACATTTTGATTCTTTGGAGAAATCAGTAGAAGAGAAAGTATGGAAAGAGTTTTTGGGTAAGAGATTCACTGAAGTTCAAGGGCTTATAGAAAATGACAAGAGAAATCTGAATATTGGAATAAAGAGCCCAGAAAATGCTCTTAAAGATGGTGAAGAATTATATAACTTTTGTTTATCCTGGGCCATAGTGATAGCAGACATTGCCAAGAAGGTGGAAGAACAAGAGAGCAGACTATCAAGTTTATCCCAAAGTTTTGATCCTCTCACCTCATCCATAATGAATCAAGAGTGCCAGGCTATTGCCACTATAAATGAGATAAAGAGGCTTGAGAAGGAGAAGAAGAATAGAATAAGCAGAATGAGCGAACTAAGAGGGATAATTATCCCTAAGTGAGAGGCAATGCATGAGGCCCTAACTGATGCCCAAACCACAGCCCGGACCAGTGATCTGACAGACTTAAAGAAGGTAGAAGATTTTGCATTTCTGTTAAGTGATCACATCTCAATTTTAGACAGGATGGAGCAGAGTTGGGCAACAAAATTTGTCTAGTTGAAAATCACTTTTGCAGATATACTTAAGTATATGTAAGTATAACTTGTATATATACTTATGCGGCCATGTATAGGTTAAATTTTGCAAATTTTGGTATGTGGATTCCACCCTTTTCCATTGATGTCAAAGGGGGAGTGAGGAGCAGTGAAAAATGTGGAATCTAGGTAAGGGGGAGCTTCAAAAAAGTGTACATAAGAACATAGCATCAGCCAAGGGGGAGTGTGCTATGACACTTAGTCATTTTTCACTAAGTGTTGCCATCAATGCCAAAGGGGGGGATTGTTGGCAAGAGACACCGTGTGGCTTCATGAGTGTTGTCATTGATGGCAACCAAGTCCATTCCACACATCCGCAGTATATGGTATGTCTTTACTAGAAGTCAGATTGAAGAGTGTTTTGGTCCGGTGAGCAAGAACAAAGCATGCAGCAAGGTTTGACAATCTAGTCCAGATCGCTCAGAGGAAGTATCTCAGCAAAGTGTGGACTTGGGAAAGTCAAGAGGAGTACCATGACTACTACATTCTAGAGATTGAGCCTTCAATGATGAAAGAGTGTAAAGGTATAAGCACCTAAGTGTTGGGTTCCTATTTGGCAGAGTAGACTGAGGAAGAACTGATCGGCAGAGCATCAGACCTTCATCCAGATGAGAAATTTATGGTAATTAGGTTTCTTGAGGGATCATTCATGGTTGGCCAACATGATTCATGACTCCTATAACTATCTTTTTGATACGCATCACTTAGTAAGCATGGATTCAGTCGATAGATCAGAGTTTGGGAAAATATTGAGTATTCTGGATGCCGACTAGAAAGATGTTGAAATCCTTTGTGTAGATATATATACCAGATGGATTTTGATGTGAAGGTGTGCATTGTGAAATAGTGTGTGTGAAGAAGAGCAGAGAGCAGTGTGGAAGCAGCTATACAAATCTGTTATGTGACAGAACAACAGCACTAAGCAGAGGAAGAATGAAGTGCAACAAATCAGTATATTGAGCCTAACCAGAACTAAACCTCAGCATATGTGGATGCCTCTAATCAGTTCAACCACCTGGTTACTTTCTATATACCTTGTAGACAGTGAGTCTCTTGTAGGCAGTGAGCCTCTTGTGAGCAGTGTGCTTAGGCAGTGAGCCCTAATTGGCAAGTGCCATTTTGTACTTCTTATTCTTTTAACAGAGAATACAATCTTGGGTTAGTCACCCCATGGTTTTTCCCTTAATAGGGTTTTCATTGTAAAAATCCTTGTGTTATGTGTGTTAATTTCATTTCTGCTCTCATGCTCATTTATGCTTATATGTTTTGATACTGCACTATTGTTAAAGAAGAAAAGAAAGTTAAGAAATTTAAGATAACTGATTCTCCTCCCTCTTAGTTATCTGCCTTGTTTCTAATAGAAAGTACACACCCAATTTATTCAAACATCTCTGACAAACACTACAACTCAAGAAATTGACTTACAGAGCACCAAACCATGAACAACTTCAACTAAAGGTAGATATGAACCTTATAAACACACTTCCAGAGCTGCAAGACCTAAAACCACTCTACAGAGAAATGCGGAGCAAAAACCTTTCTCCTGGACACCCCTACAATACATAGTTCACACACTAGTGAACATACCTTCCTTTGCACAATGGTCCAACATGCCAAAGTCTAAATGCAACACCTCTAAACAACATATCCAAACTCCATGAGTAGATCTTCAACATAGAAGAAATGCAGAGCAAAACTAGAATACCACTTTGTATGCCACAACACCTTTACAACACACTGTTTCCCCTGTTATTCAAATTTTCTCAAAAGCACTTGGAAACCAAGCACTAGAAATATATCAACAACATCTTCAACACTTCCTCATTAGCAGAGACAACATCAACTCAAAACCAACTACTCACATTCTTCCAATAATCTCTTGCTCATACAGTTGACACCAATGAGAACACAAGCTTGTTGACATTAATAACAACACTATCTGCACATACTTGCAACAATCTCCCCCTTTGTCATTTATGGAAACACATGATGTGAAAAACCTGATGGTGTCATATTGTCATTGATGTCAAAAAGGTCTTGCAGAATCTTGGGTTGATCTTGTAAACATTTGAAGGTCACTAATCAGGAGCTTAGTAAATGTGAATGCTTGGTTATCAAGGTTGGAACAATGATGATCATCAGAGTTAGTGTGCATCTTCATAAGGTATCATCAGGGTTGCCTGCACTATTGACACATGTTGTTCAAGATCATGTCTCTCACATTGTTCACTCTATTAGGAAGATCATTCAGGGGTTGTTCATTTGGACAAAATAAGTGTTGTAAGCTGGGTTGATTAGTGTATATCTTTCATATATAGTGTGGTGTCTTCAAAAGATGTGTGAAGTTGTTACAGGAGTACATCATGAGGAGTACATCATCTTGTGTGTTGTTGCAGTGCTAGGGTTGATAGAATGTTAATGGATGTGTGTTGTGTTGTTGTTCATCAAGTTCATGACAAGGTTAATGATGTCAAATGTTGGTCACAATGTCATTTGTGGTAATGGCATATCACTCTTGTTTGAATCACATGACAAGGAGGTAAAATGGCAATGAGTTTAACACCTAACAAATATTCAAGAGATAGGTTTCAAATGGTCTTTTTATATAGACATCATTCATGCAGATACATTCATAATACAGATTCAAGGATGATTAAATGTTTAGAAATGTTTTGATGCAGCAAGTAAAGACTGGCAGAATTTTTAGTGGGTCAATTTCAAGATGCATTTGACATGGTTAAAGAGTGCAAGATCTATTTGAAAGATCATAAAACACTTCCTTAAAGCCCTAGACTAAATGTCATATCAAATGAGCTCTTTTTGTTATAAAAGTGTGTTGACCTATCTCACAGGTCACGGGCCACTTAAGTGGTTGTTTAAAGGGTCTATACATCATATGAGCACCGGCCCCCTTGGTTCTCTCCACCGCTAGCAGCGGTCACAACTTTTGATGCGATGGCGCCCTTGTAAAATCAACGGTCTCCTTTGAAATTTTAATGCGCAAGCAAAAAGAAATCAATGATCATTGTTTAAAATGTGAAACATTTTCCTGCAAGAAAATTGATGCCCATTGAGAAGTATGCACAGTGGTTAAAGGTAGTTAAAGACTATTTTTAGCATTTTTTTAAGGCAGTTTGAGCCCGATTGGAAAGGAATTTTTTGGGGGATTCATATAATTGTTTTTAGAAGATTTTTTTATAAATGGATTTCTTTCTAATCTTTATATCTCGTGGCAATTAAGATATAGAAGCTTTATAAAAACATTTTTCTAAAGAGAAGAAATCTTTGTTTAGGGGAAGATATTATTTTTGAAGAGTGTTGAGAAGATAAAGAGTTTGTTTGCAGGAATATGTAGAGAATTTTTTTAAGAGGATTTGAAGATTTTATTCTCTGCAGATTGGAGAATGTTTGAAGAAGATGAAAAAGATTTTATCAGAAATATGAAGAGTCTTGTTGAAAAGATTCAAGGAAAATGAACAAGTTTTTTGAAGAACTCAGAATATGAAATATTTTTGGAGAGTCTTTTCACTTTCCTTGTAGATGAATGAGAGAAGTTTTTATTATTGAATAATGTGAGAAAATCAAGGATCTTATTTTTTGTAAAAAATTGCAAAGAGAATATGAATTGTTTTTGAAAAAGATTGTTTATACACAGATGTTTGCAAATTGAAGACTCAAAATGTGAAAAGTCTTATACAGATGTTTTAGGGAATGGCCTTGAAAAGAATTGATTTTTATTTACAGGGGAGTTGAAGAAAAGGAAATTGAAAGGCCTCAAACATAAATCATTTTTTTTCAGATCATAGAATATGAAGGGTTATTTTGATGCAACTTCATATTTGGACAGAGATAAAACATACAAAATGATGCAGTGTTGTTGAGTGTATAAATATACAGAATTGATTTTGAATATCTGAGTTTGTATATGATTTGGGTTGATGAAAAGAATAGCCATTTGATAGACACATGAGAGAGAAGAAATGTCTTGTATTGAAACAGAGAAACCCTTTGAATTTTTGTTTTCAGTTTGTTCTAAATTAGGGGTTGGTGCTCCTTGAAGCTGGTGCTTCTAAACATTGTTGCCATTGAGGCACACAATATGCCAGTGAGGCTTGTAGGTTAGTGAGACCTTTCAATTGTCAGTGAGACATAATATTCAGCCAGTGAGGCTTTGTAAGAAGTTTTAAAGTTAAGCCAGTGAGGCACTTCATGAGTAGTTTTTCTACCCCGAGAGGGTTTTCCACTCCAGAAATTTTTGTGTTATAATTTGTCTCCATGTGTGCATATTTGTGTTTTGTTTATAAGTTTTTGGTTCACATCTTTCACTATCAGTCTTGTGCATATGAGCTCAACAAATCATTAATGTCTTTCTTTCTACTTGTCTTGTAAAGTTTGCAAAAAGTTAAGAATTTACATAACACTGATTCACCCCCCCTCTCAGTGTTGTCCTTGACTCCTACAAAACCACCAACACAACATCATCCTCAATACTATGCTTCATACCAACTCTTTTCCTTTCTCTCTCTCCCCCTTAGCTTACTACTCTCTTTTTGTCAACTGACTCTTTCCTTTTTCACATTAATCTCTCTCCTCCATTGACATCAATGGAAAAGGGTGACACAACTCTCTCTCACTCTCCTCTTTTGACATTACTCATACTTGTACCTATTCACCATTGCTTGGCAACATCTTTTCTTTTACTACTCTGCATTCTCCCCCTGACTACAACAACCAACAAAGCCACTACCTACTCCTCCTAAGAGGTAGCCTCCAATATCAGTCCATAACAAAGAATGAATCTTGAAATCTAGTGGACTGATGCATCTCCTTATGCATCTAATTCAAATGAGGGGCAATAACCCCCAACTTCTCCTAGAGATACTCAAAAGTATCCTTAGGAAGAGCCTTAGTGAATATGTCAGCAACCTGACCCTTTGTAGGCACATACTCAAGCTTCACTTCATTCTCTTCAACCTTCTCTCTCTAAAACTGATACCAGATTGAGAAATGTTTAGTCCTTGAGTGCATCACCAGATTCTTTGAAATGTTAATAGCACTTTTATTATCATAGAAGATAGGAATCGGTTAATCATTTACAACTCTGATATCCTTCAAGGTTTGCCTCATCCACAACACTTGCATGCAAAAGATGTTGTTGCAATGTATTCTACCTCTACAGTAGATAAAGACATTGAATCTTATTTCTTGCTTAGCCATGACACCAATCTGCATCTAAGAAAGAATGCACCACCACTTGTAATTTTTATGTCATCTACACAACCAGCCCAATCTGCATCTGTGTAAGCATTTAGAGTAAAGTTAGTACCTTTTGGATACCACGAGCCATGATCTAGAGTCCCCTTTAAATATTTGAATATCCTCTTTATTGCTGCAACATGCGACTCTCTAAGATCTTCTTGAATTCTAGCCACAAGATAAACTGCATGCATAATATTTGTTCTAGTAGTAGTTAGATAGAGCAATCCTCCAATCATTGATCTATACCTTGTCTGATTAGCCTTAGGAGTTTCATCATTCTTGATCAGCTTGCAACTAGTGACCATAGGGGTACATACTAGTTTAGAATATTCCATTCCAAACTTCTTCAATATTTCCTTGACATACTTTGATTGTGAAATGAAAATACCTTTATCTATCTGATTGATTTGAATCCCAAGGAAGATTTTCATCTCTCCAAACATTGACATTTCAAATTTTTTCTACATCTCCTCTACAAATTTCTTACACAGCTTCATATCCTCCAAAAATAATGTCATCAACAAACACAACTACAATTACAGTTTGATCATTTTCAACTTTGAAGTAAATATTATTGTCTACGGTACCTTTATTGAATCCTAGATATAACAGATGTTTGTCTAACCTTGCATCCAAGCTCTAGGAGCTTTCTTCAATCCATATAGTGCCTTCTTCAGTCTGCAAACCATATCCGGTTTATTTGATAACTGAAATCCTTCCGATTGTACTACGTATACTTCTTCTAACTCACCATTCAAGAAATCAAACTTCACATCCATTTGATATACTTTGAAATCCTTATGTGCTGGAAAAGCCAAAAACATCTTGATGGCTTCCATTCTAGCCATCAAAGCATATGTTTCCCTAAAGTCTATTCCTTCTACTTGTGAGTAGCCTTTATACACAAGCTTTGCCTTGTTTCTTATCACTTCTCCATTCTCATTCAGCTTGTTTGGGTAAACCCACTTAGGTCCAATCACATTTTTGTTTGTTGGTCTTGGGACAAGTTCCCAAGTGTAATTCTTTTCAATCTACATTAGTTCTTCTTCCATATCTTTGATCCAATACTCATCCTTACATGCATGCTTCAATCACTGTTTTAGGTTCAACTTCAGAAAGTAAACATAGATTTACCTATTCTTCAGTAACTTTCCTTCTTGTCAGTATACCTTTGCTCTTGTCACCAATGATCTATTCTTCAAAATGATGTTTCTGCACATACTTGGGAGTTTTAGGAATCTTTTTCAAAACTTCTTCCTATTCAAACTGTACTTCCTTTTCTTTAGCTTTTTTCTTCTTCACTGCAAGAAGACTCATCTGATTCATATCCATTCACCTCTGAATTCATCTATAGGTCTTCATCAACCTTAACATTTGTACTCTCAATAGTTTTTCTTAGCCTCTTGTTGTAGCACCGATAAGCTTTTCTTTAGTTAGAATATCCAAGAAAGATACCTTCATCAGATCTTGCATCAAACTTTCCCAAGTTTTCTTCATCTCTTTTGATGTAACATTTTCTTCCAGACACTCTGAAGTATTTGAGAGTAGGAATTCTTCCATACCATAACTCATAAGGAGTCTTTGTGTTGTTTTCTCTTGCTTGAACTATGTTGAGTACATAAACAATAGTATGAATTGCTTCTCTCCAGTAGAGTTTTGGTAGATTTGCTTCTTTTATCATTGTCCTTGCAGCTTCTTGAACAATCCTATTCTTTCTTTTAACCACTCCATTCTATCAAGGAGTCCTAGGAGAAGATAAATGCCTCTTTATTCCATGATTCTCACAAAACATGTTAAACTCATTGGAGTTGAATTCTCCACCTCTATCAGACCTCAAACATTTGATTTTGATATCTATTTCATTCTCAACCATTACTTTGAATGTTTTAAACTTATCTAGGGCTTTTGATTTTTCTTTAAGAAAAGTAACACATGTCATTCTAGAACAATCATCAATTAGTAGCATGAAATACCTGTCACCATGAAAACACCTTACTCTAGTAGGCCCACAAAGATCTGTATGCACCAGTTCCAATAGTTTGGTAGAAGATTGATCTTTGACTTTGAAACTTCTTCTTTCTTGTTTTCTAACTTGACACTTCTTACAGACATCATTGATAGGCTTTGTAATCTTTAACAGATCTCTCACAACTTAAACTGAACTTATTCTCACTAGGCTATCAAAATTGATGTGACACAATCTTCTATGCCATAGTCAACTCTCACTGATCTAAGTCATGAAACAATAACCATAAGCACCTTTGAGCTGATAGACATTTCCATCAGTCCTCCTTCAAGTAGCTATAACAATTCTGGGATCTTTTCTGATCTCACAGCCACCATCCTAAAACATAAGATTGTATCCCTTGCTACACATTTGTCCAACAATCAAGAGGTTATGTCTTAAACCCTTAACATAAATAACATCATCTGTGTTATGCTTGCCATCAAAATTGATTGAACCTTTTCCACAAATCTTGGCAGATGTATCGTCACCAAATCTAACTAGTCCTCCATCATATTTTTCAAGTTTAACAAACTTACTCTTATCACTGGTCATATGATTAGAGCATCCAGTGTCAATGATCTAGTAGCTCTTTTCCTGTCTAGCATGAAAAGCAAATATCAAGGTGCCTTCAACATTAGTACTTACTTCCAAAGCCCTTTCCTTCACACATCCCTCAAAGTTAGCAAAAATAGTATCATCTTTTAAAGCCATGAATAAGCATTCACTATCCTCATCATCTTCATAATTAGATTCATCATCAGATATCCTTGCATATTCTCTAACATAATAACTTTTCTTAATCACCTTACATTTGTTTTTCCCTATTTTTGTTTTTCAAAATTTTGTGTGGACATCTTGAAGCATAATGACCTATCTTACCACAAATGAAATGCTTGAAAGGCAACTTACCATTGTACTTATCAGTACCTTTTTTCATTCTTCTCACAAAGTTAGCTTCCATATCATTATAATCCTCCTGATCTGATTCCACAGTCTTCTCTGATTTACTAGCCTTAAAAGCAATCTCAACTTTTGCACTACGTGTACCAAATTCTCTCATTTCAAAAGTAGTTAAAGTACCATACAACTGATCTTTGGTAAATTGATCCAAATTTTGTAATTCTTCAATAGCAGAAACTTTATGACTGTAATCTTTGGGAAGAGTTATGAGTACCTTCATTACCACTTCTTTTTCTTCCAGTTCTCCACCAAGACCTTTGATGCTATTGACAACTTCATCCACCTTCTGCAAGTAGCTTGTGATATTTTCATCTTTATACATTTGCATGGTCTCAAACATGATCTTCAGATTCTGCATCTTAGCTTGCTTGACCTTGTCATCTCCTTCATAAATGCTTTTTAACTTTTCCCAAATTTCATTAGCAGATTTTAGATTCATAATTTTCACCAATTCAGAATTAGTAAGACCACTTAAAAGAGCATACCTTGCTTTACCATTGTTTTCATAAGCCTTGATCTCATTAGCACTACTCAAACCATTCTCAGGTAAAGTGCATGTAGACTCAATAGACTTTCAGATTTCATATCCAAGAGAAATCAGGTAACCTTACATCCTTATTTTCCAAAATGCATAGTTTGATTCATCAAATAGAAGAACATCTTTCTTGTGTACCATCCTAGATCTACCTTAAATGGTTAAGCTTTCTTCCAAGGAACCTTGCTCTAATACCAATTATTGAATGCACAAGACAACTGAGAGGCGGGGTGAATCAATTGTAACTTATAATTCCAAAACCCTCAAACACATTTAGATCCACATTGATTCAAAATATCCTTAAACTGTTAAGATGATTAAGCATGGAAACAAATAATAGAAATTGAACAATATCAAAAACATACACAAGGAAACACTAGATTTACATGGAAAACCCAAGAAGGGAAAAACCACAGTGAGGATTATCTCACAATATAAAGTAATATCAACATCAAATGCAATAGGGCTCATTGCCCAAAAGAAAGGTTCACTGCTAGGATAGAAAAGAAGATAGAGAAAAATGTTACAATGAGAAAACCATCTCAATGCAATAGAGAAGTCCACCACAACATCACTAACACCTTTGTAGTCATACTGAAGAATTGTAGACACCTTCTTCTCACTGTATCCAGTAATCTAACACATGAAATCTTGGACTGCAGTTTGCACTTTACCGCACTATCATTCACCTCTAACACACCACACACACACTTTTACCTCAATAATGCAACACTTATTTATACTATCTTCAACCTTAAAAACATTCTCCAAGGTTTGAAATACACCTTAACCATGTAAATTCAAATTAGGTCTACACCAAAACTTTCCCGCGGTGGAAAGAAATGAAGGTGGACCACAACACACCTTAGCTTGGACCTAAATCCACTCATATACTCCACACCACACTTTCACAATCACCAAAGTAGATCCGCAATTAGTGTAAACACCCAAGGTCGGCCAAACCTATGTTAACACCATAAACATTTAGGTACATGCTTCCTTAAAACCAAATACAACTCATGGACCACACACCATGCTTGAACACAATCTAGAACATCCCACAAACATCCTAAAATCCAACAAATTCCTCCACAACAACTTTCACCTGAAGAAATTACACACCGAATTTATTCAAACATCTCCACCATACACTACAACTCAAGAAATCAACTTGTGGAGCACCAAACCATGAACAACTTCAACAAAAGGTAGATATGAACCTTATAAACACACTTCAAAAACTGCAAGACCTAAAACCACTCTGCAGAGAAATGCGGAGCAAAAACCTTTCTCCCAAACACCTCTACAATACATAGTTCACACACTGGTGAACAACCTTCCTCTGCACAATGATCCAACATGCCAAAGTTTGAATGCAGTACTTGTAAACACCTTTGAACAACACATCAAAATTGCACAAGTAGATATTCAACATAGAAGAATTGCGGAGCAAAACCAGAATACCACTCTATATGCCAGAACACCTTTACAACACATTGTTTCCTCTATTATTCAAATTTTATCAAAAGCACTTGGAAACCAAGCACCAGAAACATATTGACAACATCTTCAATAGTCCCTCATTATCAGAGACAACATCAACTCAATACCAACTGCTCACATTCTTGCAATAATCTCCTATTCATACAGTTGACACCAATAACAACACAAGCTTATTGACATCAATGACAACACTATCTATACATACTTGTAATGAGGGAAAGATAGAGAAGGAGAGATATAGAGAGGTAAACACATAAAGAGATAGAGAGAGAGAGATACATAAGGCTGCCGTAGATATCATGACACAGGTTGAACTAATGGGATACTACTATTAGTGTTGATGAAAGATAACAAAACTCGTATCCTTGACTAGCACACATATGCCCTTCCTTCACATGAAAGTATTAATGATTACCTATACACAACCATTGATAGAATTCCTCAAATAAACTATAGTTAATACTATTTTCCATGTAACATATTTGGTTTCAAATCAAGATTACATATGTGTCAAAGGAATCCATCATATAATATCAATAAAATACTAATCAAACTAATGTACAAATACCTAGCAAGGATGCAAGACAGTCGTAGAAACATAAATGATGCATTACTAATGTCACATCAAGAAATGATTCATGGGTGATGGAAATCAAACAATTAGTGTCTCAACACACATAGATTTCGTAAATACAATCAAATGACAATAGTGGAATATAAAAAAAGTGTGCACAATATGGCATTCGTGTGTGGATAGAGGACATCAATTTGCATCTTTTCTTAATCTTTTTTTTATTTTCTACATAGTTAGAAGATGGGAAAGGTATTAGAAGTGGATAAAACTTAAACGATATAAGTGTTTTCAACTTCTTTCCCATGGACATCAAATTTTTAAGTTAATTATAATGACTTTTTAATATTTTAAGAATTAATTTAATAACTTATTTTTAATTGTAAATTTTAAATATTTTTCAATATTTAAGACCTGATAGTTCACCTTTACGACCTCTTTACTATACCCATTGCACACTAAAGTGTAGCTATCTCTAACAATAGCAACATCTCATCTCCAAGATTCATTTATTCATACATGGCACAACCAATACAATTAGAAACAATGTCACTTATTGAAGTGGCTTAAAAATGGACATTTGTAGCATCTTAGAAGGAAATAACACTTAACACCGGCTATTTTTTGACTCCTCCCTCATTTCACCACTATCCCAACAATATATAGTCAATGTTTTCAAACATTCTATTTGAGTTAACTTTTGCTACACCATCCATTAAAAATCAAGATATTGAAATAATTTCAAACAACTACCATCCATGGAATTTGCACTATACATCTCTAGATCCATTGATAGACACTGATGCTAAATTCCTTCTGTAAAAAGTCTAATGAATGACAAGTCTTATCAAGTATGTACCTAGGCCTTCCATTTCAACTGGATGGCATTGACATGCTTGGGAAACAAGAAGAAGACCGGTTAAGTGCACTATTAATTGCAAATAATTAACTGGGAAAAAAGGAAAAAAAAAAGGTTTCTCATCTCCATACTGCTTTTACCCACTACTATTCAAAAACAATTTTACTTGCATGCATGTCAACATACATTCTTTCCATATTCAAGTGATGGATGGGTCCAACAAAACTATATGCTCTCTTCTCAAGAAATTTTAATGTGGAACCACTAATTACTTTTATCTACATGTTATCTTAGCATACACATTGCACACTAAGGTGTGATTGCTGGTACTATGAAAAGTTAGTAAATATTATGTACTTATTATTAGGAAAGGTGTCTCAACCTTGCATCCTAATGTTAAAAATCAATAAAAAATACAATTTTCAAGCTATAGAACACAAAAATATAAATGTTAGGACTCTAAATGTCATTTTAGGTCTCAAAACAATTGTTGCAAGATACCTTAATTGGGACAAGTGGGTTACAATGGCATGGGCCTCTTTGAGCTCTACAAATTTAAAAAAAGTGCTCAATTGGCTTTGTGGATCAAAATTTATGGCCTTTGGAAGTTGGGCCTCCCATATTAGAAATGTAAGAGCATCTACGACACATAAGAGAGCTACAAGAGGGAATTACACTTGTTGACCAACTTATGATGCATGTTATAACATGTCATAAGGCATCTTTGAATAGAGATAATGGAGCCAAAATAGAGCACCCAAATTGGTGAGTGGATTATGATGAGCTTACGGAAGGTAAAAATAATATGATATTTTTAGCTTGTGGACTCAACTTAGGATTTGGGCATTGGATTTTTAACTAAGGATTTGGCTGCCACATCTTGGTAGCTCATTGTTTCATAATTATAATTTGATGGTTTCATGTATTTCTTCTCCTATTTATTAGGTTCTTGAGATGGAGGTTTCATAGTGAGTTTTGTAGGTGCTATGATGCTATCATAATTGCTCTAGATCTCTTGTTGGAGATACTCTTGTAAAGGCTTAGACTCTATAGTGTATTATAACCATTGATTACTAAATAATACATTGAGTTTCTTTGGAGTGGGTTTTTTCTCTTGAAAGGGTTTTTCCCACATAAATCACTATGCTATAGTGTATTTCTTCTATGCTTTTTTTCTTGTAATTGTATAATTAATTTAATTTTTGCACATACCTCCTCTCATATATTAGAGTAGGAAGGGTATTATGCACCTCTACTTCCTTTCATTTGGTATCAGAGCCTAACCACCATAAATTATAAGTGTTAGGGATAAGGGTTTATGTACTAATCATGGATTGAGTAGGATCTTGCATAGAAGAATATCTTCTTGCAAGAAAAATGGCAATCACATCAAGTATAGAGATGGAGAAGTTCACAAGCACTAACTTTGAGTTTTGGAAGCTCAAGATGGAGGATATGCATGTAGACAAAGATCTATGGGCTTATTATCTAAATCCAAACCATTTGAAATAAAACAAGAAGACTAGGACATATTGGATAGAAAAGCAAAGGGCCTCATTAGGCTCTATTTGGAAGACTTTGTGTTGTTAAATATAAATAAAGAAGCCACATAAATAACTCTTTAGAAGAGGTTGGGAGACATTTATCAAGATAAATACCTAGTAAATAAAATTTTGCTTGAAAAGAAGTTGTATACCCTCAAGATGGAGGATGGTGGTTATGTGGCCAAGAACATGGATTCACTCAATATGATTGTGACTTAGTTTCACTCCATTGTAGTGAAGATGGAGGAGGATGATCATTGCATGACACTACTATATTCTTTATTAGACTCATGATATCACTTGATTGAGAGTACTGCCTCTAAATCAAGATGAATGAGGTAGTTACGGCATTATTTTTAGAGGAGATGTAGAGAAAAGCTTTTGAATTAGTTGAGACCCTAGCTATTCATGGAAGATCAAAAGAGAAAAGAAGGACAAGAAGAAAGACAAGTTTGGATCCAAATCTCATGGGAGATCCAAAATTTCCTAGAAAGACCAAGGCTAAGAGTTGGAACTATGACAAGCCTGGTCATTTTAGAAGAGAGTGCAATGAAAAGAAAAAGAAAAAGAAAAATGATTCAGATGATGAGTCCAAAAATTCTCAAGATGATGGTGATACTTTTGTCATGGCCTTCACAACACATGCATTGAGAGGTGCATGGTTGATAAACTTCAAAGCTTCCTTCCACATGACCTTGAATTAGGGTTGGTTTTTAAGGTATGAAGAATATGATAGTAGGAAGGTGTACATTGGAGATGAGACTCACCTGAAGATTGTTGGTTGTGGAAAAGTTTTGATCTAATTTCCTGATTTATGTGTGAAGTGGATCATTGAGTTCTACACATCCTTGGTTTGGCATGGAATCTATTTTTAGTTAGCAAACTCAATGATGCAGTTGTGTGGGTTGTTTTCTTTAGTGGAGGGTGTTCATGCAAGCACTTTGTTTTAACTAGATGCATGTACTATTCAATGCAATAGTTCTTATGTTCTTATAATGAAGAGATATGTAGAATCTACACCTTCACCATTAGAACCAGTAACAAAAAGGAGTGTTATGTCTACTTTTGATGGTCATGCTTTCTGGGTACCTAATTGAGCTCTTTCTTTTGAGATCAAGTACCAAAGAAGGGGCCATATAGGTGAGAAGAGTCTAAGGACCTTGAAAAATAAAAATCTTGTAGAGGGTTTAAATGATTGTGCTTTTGAGTTTAATTTTTGTGAATACTACATATATGGTAAAAAAATTATGTTTAGTTTTACTTGAGTTCTCACAAATCTTCTAGGGTTTTGGATCTAATTCATTTTGATGTATTTTGTCTTTGTAAATGTTCCTTCTATTTCAAAATATTTGTATTATGTATCTTTTATAGATGAATATTCTCAAAGAACATGGGTGTATTTCCTTAGAACTAAATTAAAAGTTTTCTATTGTTTTACAGAGTTTAAGGCTCTTATAGAAAATTAGACTGGTAGGAAGATTAAGGTTTTGAGAACTAACAAACATGATGAGTTTTGTTCAATAGATTTTGATAGATTTTGTAAGGAGCTAGGATAGAGAGACATAAGACAACTCCATAAAAACTTAAGAAAAATGAAGTTGTAGAAAGAATGAATAAGACATTGATAGAGAGGGCTAGGAATATGCTTAATGGGGCTACCTTGGAGTAGAAGTTCTAGGTAGTAGTTACTATGGCTTGTTACCTGGATAATAGGTCTCCTACATCAACTCTTATGGATAAGACTCCTACAAAGTCTTGGATGGGAAAAAATCCCTCATTGTGATATCTTTCTATTTTTGGTTGTAAGGCATATGCTCATGTGCCTAAGGAGAAGCGGTCAAACTTGGATAATAAGGTAGTTAAGTGTATCTTTATCAATAATGGTGTTGCTATGAAAGGGTACAAGATTTGAGATCATGTGGCTGAGAGAGTTTTGTACAACATAAGTTTTATATTTAGAGATTAAGCCTTATACATTTTTAAGCCAACACATTTTTAGAGGATGAGAAGAAATAAATGATTCAACTACTCCCAAAGATTGAGAAGGTTGAATCAAAAGTTTATGGAGGAACAAAAGAGGACAAAAGACCAAATAGTTTAGATAGTTCTAAAGAGGAGGTAGAACCTCCACCTACACTCTTGAGGAGGTCCACTTGGCAGAGACAATGACCAAATGGGTATATTCTATTAGGTAAGGCGTCTCAACCTTGTAATTACAAAAAGTATGATTTTTTAGTTATAAAAATAGAAAAACTCAATTTTTGGGCTATAGAGTTGGTTTTTGTCAAAATTAAAATTTTGAGTTGTTCAACACCACCTAGGGGGTGCCCAATGCATATATATCTTCGAGCTCTTCAATTTAAAAAAGGACCCAATTGGCCTCCTAGATCAAAAGTTATGGCCTCCAGAAGTTGGGCCTCCCGTATTGGAAAATGTAAAAATGTGTTGGACATAGAAAATAGATAAAAAGGAGGAGTTACACATGTTTACCAACTTATGATGCATGTTATGGCACATCATAAGACATATTTGATTGGAAATAATGAAACCCTAAGGATTTGGGCATTTTGGCTCATGGTTTTGTAATTACCATTTGATGGTTTCATGTATTGTATCTCCTATATATTAGGAGCTTGAGATGGAGGTTGGGTGTGAGAGTCTTATAGATGTTGTAAAGTTGCCTCTAGATCTATGGTTGGTGATACTTCTATGAAAGCTTGCTCTGCAAGTATATAGTAATCTTGTTAATATTTCTGAATAATATATTGCACAACTTTTGAGTGTGGGGTTTTTCTCTCGAAAAGGTTTTCCCCACATAAATCATTGTGTTGTGGTATGATTTCTATTTATGTTTATTTCTATATAATTTTTGTAATTGTTGAACATATTTGAAATTTTTTGCATAACCCTCCTTTCAAGATTAGTGTAGGAAGTTGTTCTACTACCTTAGCTTCCTTACAAGTGGTATCAAAGTTTTATCACCTTTGGTTTCAATTATGGTTTGTTGGGCTTTTTGAGCTAATCTAGTTTTGAGTGGGAGCTAGTGTAGATGATACTCTGTGATCTTGTTGCAAGAATTTTTAGATGGTGAGCACATCAGGGAGATTAGAGATAGAGAAATTTTCTTGTAACAATTTTGAGACATGGAAGCTAAAGATGGAGGATCTGTCAATTGATTGAGATATGTGGGATGCTATTGATGAGCATGTTTCAAGGCCTACAAATTCTACTTTGGCTTCTCAATATGATGTTATAGACTATAAACCCAAGGGTCTAATCAGATTGTGCCTGATAGACTTTGCTTTAATTAATTTCCATGAAGAGTCCTTTGCGAAGAAACTATGGAAGAAACTTGGGTGAGATATATGAAGCCAAATCTTTAGGGAACAAGATTTTCTTAAGTAAGAAATTATATTCCTTGAGAATGGAAGAGGGTGGATGAATTGCAAACCACCTGGAAGAATTCAATATGTTGGTGGCTCAATTGGCATTAGTTGGTGTAAAGATGGATGAGGAGGAGAGAGGTTATATCCTTTGTTCTTTGCCTGATTCATGGGATTCTCTTGTTATGACTATTGAGAGTACTTCTATTGTCTTGAAAGTTGAATATGTTGTGGGTTTTCTACTTTCTAAAGAGATGAGGAGGAATGTATCCTTCAGTGCAAAGAGGCCCTAAATGTTCCTGGAAGACCTAAAGAAAAATGAAAGAAGAGCAAGAAGCATGACAAATCCAAGTCCAAGGGGGGATCCAAATCTCCTAGAAAGTCCAAAGTTATTTGCTAGATTTGTGGTAAGCCTGGACATTTTTGTAAGGAGTGCAAAGAAGAAAAGAAGAAGAAAGAGAAGAAATTTGATTCTGATTTTGAATCTGAGAAGGAAGATGGTGATGCATTTATTGTAGCTTTGGCCACTCATGCAGGTAATGGTGCATGGTTAATTGAGTTAGGTGCAACTTTCCATATGACCTCTAATATAGATTGGTTTTCTAAATATGAAGAATTCGATGGAGGTAATCTGTGAAGAACAAAAAATAGAACAAAGCAAATACATAGAAGATATAGTAATAAAGCCAATACCCTTTTACCTCAAACTATTCCTTCTCCTTGATAGATCAGATTGGAATGCACCCTAGTTCCAATGGATATTCTCTCTTGATGATCCTATGTGGATTTCTCACAAAACCAACATAACCTAGCTATAATGGAGGAAAATATGGAGGCAAAATAGCAACATAAGTTTACTAGCAAAAGATGTGATCAAGTGGCTTGGTTGAGGGTCCATTTATAGATTTTTGATACGAGGGATGGAGGGATGGAGGGATGAGATTAAGAGGTGGAATGGATTGATAAGATTAAGAGGTGTTGTGAATGGCTAGGATTAAGAATTGGAAGATAAAATGGATGGTGTAAGTTAAGAGGTGGAGGATTAGGGCTTCTAGGGCATTCTTTATGTGAATGGTGGAGATTAAGAGTTGGAGTTTGAAATGAGTGGCTAGGATTAAAAGTTAGTTTGACTTTTGGGATGAGGATGAGGACAAAATAGGAAATTAATTAAATAATATGATTATTTAATTAATTTTTGAGAGGGGGTCACATGTGAGAGAAATTAAATAAATAAATAAAAATTATTTAATTAATCATGGCTATGGAAAATAATGGATTAATTAATTAAATAAATATACTTTATTTAATTGATTTTGGGAGATGGAGACAAAGGATTAATTAATTAAATAAATAGAATTTATTTAATTAATTTAGATGATGGAGGAAAAAGGATTAATTAAATAAATAAAATTCATTCAATCAATTTAGGTGGTAGGAAATGGATTACATAAATTAATTAGAGGGGACATGTTAGGATGAAAGGTGATGTTAGGGCGATGTCAAAAATGATGGTGAAGGCATGGTCAATTTTTAGTGTCTATAAGGTGTACTTGGGTGATGATTCTTATTTAAATATTGTTTTCCTTGGTAAAGTTAAAATCAAATTTCCTAATGGTAGAGTAAAAAGGATTAATGGTGTGTTGCATATCCTTGGGTTAACACAAAATTTATTATTTATGAGAAAACTAATAGATGCAGGTGTGCATGTAGTCTTTTTTGATGTAGGATGCAAGATTGTTAGAGGTTCTATGGTGATAGATAGAGGTGTCAGATTTGGTACATTGCATAAGCTTGATGCATAAACTATTGAGTGTAATAGTAGTTTTTTGAAAAGAAAGTCTATGACTACTTTGTTGAAAAAAGTGAGGGTTTCCTCTTCAGTAGATGGTTGTGGCTTCTGGGCACCTAAGGGCCTGCTCTTTCTTTTGAATCAAAACTACCTATAGATAAGACTATGTTCTGATACCAAAGATTAGGCCACATTAGAGAAAAGGGTCTAAGGACCTTGAAAAATAAAAACCTTGTTGAAGGGTTGATTGATTGTAACCTTGATTTCAATTTTTGTGAGCATTGTATTTATGGTAAACAAAACTATGTTCAATTTTACTCGAGTTCTCATAAATCTTATGGTGTATTCGATCTTATTCATTTAGATGTGTTTGGTGGACTGTAGATGTTCATTCCATTGGAAAATCCACATAATATGTTTGATTTATTGATGATTATAGCAGAAGCACATGGGTATATTTTTTAAAGAGTAAATATGAAGTATTTCAGTCAATTTAAAGAATTTAAAGCAATGTTTGAGTTGCAGACTAGAACGAAAATAAAATGTTTGAGGACTGACAATGGTAGTTAATTTTTCTCTAATGATTTTGATAGATTCTATAAATATTGTGGTATTCAAAGACATGAGACAACTATGTATTCTCCATAGCAAAATAGAGTTGCAGAAAGAATGAATAGGACACTGACTAGAAGTATGCTTAGTGATGCTAGTCTAGAACAAAAGTTTTGGGTTGAGCTATTGCCATTGCTTGCTACCTTATTAACAAGTTACCTACATCGGCTCTTGTTGATAAAATGCCTATGGAGGCATGGTGAGGTCACAAGCCTTCAATAAGACATCTTAGAGTTTTTGGTTGCAAAATGTATCTTCATTAGTTATAGTTATGGTGTGAAATGATACAAGCTTTGGGACCCTATTACATAGAAGATAATATATAGTAGAAGTGTGGTTTTTAGAGAAACTAATCCTTCTTCTATTACAATGCAGCTAGAATAAAGTGAATAGAAAGATGTGATTTAGCTTCCTTCTATGCCTGAGAAAGTTGAATCAAGGCCCCTAGATAGACAAGAAGTTGAGGAGAGCTCATCTAGCTCTGAATCTTTAGAAGAGGAAGAAGAACCTCCACCCCAACTAGTTCAAAGGTCTACAAGGCATAGACAACCACCTGAAAAGTATTCACCTGATAATTGGGGTTGTATTTTTTCTTTGAATAATAACATGGATGAACTGAGATCTATAGAAGAGGCATTAGGTATGAATGATGCAAAATACTAGAAGATTGCTATGGATGAAGAAATGGTATCTTTAGAAAAGAATGATACATGGGATTTAGTACCATTGCCTAAAGGATGAAAACCTGTTGGTTGCAAATGGATGTCCAAAAGAAAGATTGGTTCAAATGGAGATATTGAGAAGTACAAAGCACAATTCATTGCGAAAGGTTACTCTTAGGTTGAGGGTGTTGATTATGGTGAGATATTTTCTCTTGTTAAAAAAATGACATCCATTACATTCTTGCTTTCTATTGTCACAACTTATGATCTAGAGGTTGAGAAAATAGATGTGAAAATGACATTCCTTCATGGTAATTTAGAGGACATTTATATGACACAACTAGAGCACTACGTGGTGAAAGATAAAAGTAATTTGGTCTGTAAATTGAAGAAATCCTTGTATGGCCTGAAACAAAGTCCTAGGATGTGGTACTAGAAATTTGATACATATGTGTTGATTTTGGGATTTGAGCATTCAAAATTAGATCACTATGTTTATTATAAATCTGATGGTGATCATTACTTGTTTATTGCATTATATGTTGATGATATGTTATTTATTGGTAAAGGGAAAGGAATGATTTCAAAACTAAAGTCTCAACTTGTAGCTAAATTTGAAATGAAAGATCTTAGTGCCGCTAAACACATTCTTGGGATGGAAATCATAAGAGATAGTGAGCATAAAACTATGGCTTGGCTACAGTAAGTATGTCAATTCAGTTTTACAAGGGTTTAACATGCAAAATTGTAGACCATTATGTGTTCCTTTTACAGTTGGAATGAAGTTATCTACTTCACAATGTCCAACATCCCCATTGTAGATGGAAGACATGAGCAGAGTGCCTTACCAAAGTGCAGTCAAAAGTTTGATGTATGTTATGGTCTGTAATAGACCAGACATTACCCAAGTAATAGGAGTTCTTTCTAGATATATGTCTAATCTTGGTAGAGTTCATTGGAATGTAGTTAAAAGAGTATTCAGATATTTGTGAAGTACCTTAGAGTATTCCTTGTGTTATCACAGAAATTTGAGAGGAGACGGGCATTCCCTTAATATTCGAGGCTATGCAGATTCAAACTGGGCAAGTGATGTTGATAGCAGAAGATCCACTAATATTTATGTGTTTACTTTATTTGGTGGTGCAATTATTTGGATGAGTAAGTGATGGGCTTTGGTTTCTTTATCCACTACTGAATTTGAGTATATGGTAGCTACTCATGCTTGTAAAGAATCTATTTGGCTTAATAGATTGTGTTTAAATATTGGAATAAAATGGGGTGCAGTGACAATTTATTGTGATAGTTAGAGTGTGATCTACCTAGCGAATAACTTGACATTTCATGCTAGTGTTGGTGTGAATGGGGTATATTACCTAAATGGTTCCATATTAGGTCCTATTTTCACTTGTCTAGTTTAGTTTACTTAGGGAATTTAATATTTTTGTCTCATGTCATAGGATTAAGACACTTGTCATGATCACATGTTGGTCTAGGTCTCAACCTTGCCTATATAAGCAAGGGCTCTCATTGTACATAATCATGTTGTGTATCTTGTATCTTGTATGCATCATTTTCATTCTTTGGAAATATAGCTTTGTTATTGCTTCTCTCTTGTTATGTAAGGTTGTTTTGATTGCAGGTGATACTGGGCACCTCTTGAGTCCATTGTGTGCCTCTTACATGGTATCAGAGATTTAGATCTACCATTCCCTTCCCTCATTTTGGAGATTCTTTGTTAAGAATTTTTCACGATTCATCCTAGTACAAAATGGACCTTGTCATTGCATCTGGAAGGCCTGATAGATGAATTTTGACATATAACACTTCATATTTTGGAGTAAAAAAGATTGGTCATTTTGAAGGTTTTTAGATTTTTCATCACTAAAAATTATGTATGTTTCATACGAAGTCCATGTAGTCATATGGATCCATACTATACAGACTATATAAGTTGCAGTAGTCATCGATATATTCCTTCAGCATAGGTAGAATATTATATTGCTAGCACTTTGCCTGCATCACCGTATGTCATCTCAGTATGAATGATGTGATTTGATTGGATCGTAGGTATAAATTTGCATCATCCAGCCTTAGATCTACACTGATAGGGCATGATGATGTCATCAGCCAGGTTTGGCTACATAGGGGGTCGAAGACTTAATCTAGCGATTAATTATTTCTTCGACAATTTTTTCGTCACCTCTGTAGATTTTATCCAGCGGGTGAAAGTTCAGTGGGAGTGTAGTTTTTTTAAGGGCTAAAGACCATGGACAAAAGGGGTTTACCCCTTAGTCTCCTCTAGCCTTGGGGGATTAAATCTAGAAGCTAAGCCATAGGGGTGGTGCAAGGAGCGTTGCCACCATGAACTCCACCGACTAAGCATCCAAAACCTCTACTTAGTCAGTGTTTGAATCTTGCAGACCTCCAATCACTAGCATCTCCACCAGTTTAGCACTACTACTACCACCAGTGGACCACCTAGGCACTACACTAACACTACTGACAAGCACCAGTAGGGCCCTTAGGCCTATTTTCATGCCCTAATAGGGTATTTTTCCATGAGCCATGACTTTTCACCACGATATAAGTTTTTTTGCAAAAGAATAGGCATTGGAAAGATGATTTCAAACACTTCATAGTGGTGTAGGTATTTTTTCTAATTTTACTATAGGTGCCTTATTTTGATGTTTGAAGCCCATACTTGCTTGTAATCTTCACCAAGCCATAACTTGCACCCACTGTGTCAAAATTTCAACTTCTTATAAGCATTAGAAAGGTATTTCTAAGCAGTAGAGATCTATCTATGCCATTTTTATAGATTCTACCTTAGACATCAGATTTTTAGTTTGAGGCCATATTGGGTATTTTCCCTCATTGATTGGAAAATTGTTCAAATTGGTGGTTGTTTTTGCTTGGGGGGATTCAATTTGAGAATTGATTCATATTTAAGAGGTTTTAAGATAGATTATTGCTAAATATTGTCTATTTTTCTCTATTGGTGTTGTTTCTCTAATGGCTAATACAAATTCATTTGAGCTCCTCACTCTTCATAACTATCACTCATGGAAACACAAAATGCAATGATTACTTTTGTCTAAGGGTTTATGGTTTGCATTGGATAAAGCTCAACCTAAGTTAACTAAGGAATATGAGAAATTTTCTCATACTTGAACAAACTTGATGAGGCTATGGTTTTGATTGCTTTACATGTTTCTGATAGCTTGTTGTTTCATATTGAGGATTGTACAACACCTAAGCAAGTATGGGATAAGTACAAATATCTATTTGGTAAAGTTAGTGAATTTTGTGCTTTGTAAATAGAGGTAGAATTGACTTCTCTTTCTCCTGATACATTTCCTTCAATTGAGGATTATTCGGTTAAGTTCAAATCTATGAGATCTCAATTGGCTAGTTGTGGGAAAGATAAATCTGATAAGGAATGCATATTCTTAATTTTGTCTAATTTAAAAAGGTTGTGTGCAGTTTTTTCTTCTACATTTTATTCCACTATGGATGCCTTAGGTGATGCATTCACTATGCCTTCTCTTGAGTTTTTTTGTGATTGTTTAACTAGAGAGCATGCTAACCTTATTGATTTAGATGGACTTCCCAAGAGTCATGCCTTGGTAGCTCAATCATCATAAGGTAATGGAAAGAAGAAACCAAAACTTAAGACATAATTAAATTCAATTAATGAGCCTCCCACCTCTTCTAAAGAGGATAAATCTTAGAAGGAAAAAATTACTTGTGCTTATTGTAAGAAAACAAGGCATGATGAACATAATTGTTATAAAAAATATATTGATGAGTTGAAGCATCTTCTTCAAAAGAATAATATTCAATTGCCTTCAACAATGTTATCTGGTTCATCTTCTTCTTCTACATCATAATCTACACAATTAGGGACAACTGGTTTAGAAAATGCAATAGAAAATATGAAGACGAAGGGTCAAGCACTCCTTGCATCTATAAGTATTTAGTCACATCTAGATGGCTTCTTGATTCTAGAGCTTCTCATCATATGGCTTCTTCACAAGTTATGTTCTCTTCATTTGAGCCTTGTACTATGCCACCTATATTGATGGGTAACAAAACACATATGAATTCTATTGGAAATAGATCTATTGATGTTGGGGAGGGTACCCTCAATAATGTATTGTGTGTGCCTTCTTTGTTCAACAATATTATTTCTATATATCAGATTACTCATGGTGGAACAGGGAGAAGTGTTGAGTTTACACATGATTCAATGTTTATTAGAGACTTGGAGAGTAGAGAGATTATTTCTATTGGGATGGTTGATCATACATCTTGATTGTACACTTTTTCTCATTTTTCCCTTGATGAGATGGTAGTTCCTTTGACTAGTATTCACACATCTATTGTGGATTGTATTTCCAATGAGAAGTTTGGTCACTTGAACCTCGGTATTCTTTCATCCACTCTAGTTCTCGAGACTTGTACTAAGATTCCATATCCTCCACCTCTTGCTTCTTTAGATTTTAGTGTAGATTCATCTTTCAATACTTTAGTTTAGCAAGATGTTTATTGTCTTTTAGATTTGTCTTTATGGGATGAGTATGTGATAGGTTTTTCATATTTGTTTTGTGAGTCCCATCTTGCAGATTTGGAGGACACTCTTGAGGATATTCCTTTCCTCTTTGGTGATAGTTATAGCATGGCTATTGTCACACCATATTTGTCTTTGGAGATTGTTGATCCTAAGTTTTCCTATTGTCTTGGATTGTCACATTCTTTGATTAGGCATGGAGTTCCTAATTTTGTGGAATCTATTGATTATGACATATGGAAACTTGAGCAATTTTAAGAGACATCATTCTCCATGAGACTTCTTACCTCATCTCTTGTTTTGGAGTTGGATTTTATTCTACATATACCAATGGATTTGTTTCTTCCCAAGGGGAGAAATGTTGTTTGCCAATTTTGGATTCTTTTTGGTATCCTTCTTCGAGCACTCACTATTAGCACAAGAGCTACTTTATTATTGGGGGGGATATCTAGTCTCATGGTTTCCCTCTCATTGGGGGATTATTAATTGTTTATTTGTGATGGATGTAGTCCTTGGGGTATCTTGATGTTGTGTCCTTCATCCATCACTCCATCGCTTGTACATGTTATTTTCTTGTTTTTTCTCTTTTGGAGAGGGGTTTTTTCCTATGGGTTTTTCTCCTTTACTCCATTTGTGAGAGATTTTGGTACATGGGTACCTAACATGGCCTTGTAGTTGGGACACATCTTTACATCTTTAAATTTGTTTAATTCTCCTTAGGTTGCACTTAAGGGGGGTGTTGGTGTGAATGAGGTATGTTACCTAATTGGTTCCATGTTAGGTCCTATTCACACTTGTCTAGTTAAGATTACTTAGGGAATTTAATATTTGTGTCTCATGTCAAAGGATTATGACACTTATCATGATCACATGTTGTCCTAGGTCTCAACCTTGCCTATATAAGAAAGGGACCTCATTGTACATAATCATGTTGTTTATCTTGTACCTTGTATGCATCATTTTCATTCTTTGGAAATATAGCTTTGTTATTTCTTGTCTCTTGTTGTGGAAGGTTGTTTTGATTGCATTTGATCCTAAGCATCTCTTGAGTCCATTATGTGACTCTTATAGCCATGACCAAGTACATTGATGTACAATATCATTTTGTCAAAGATATGGTCGAGGATGGTGGGCTGAATCTTGTTAAGGTAGAGACTTTGATGAATGTCACAAATTCATTACCTAAACTTGTGACTACAAAGAAGTTTAGATGGTTTTTGGAGTCTATAGGCCTCTTGACCCCTAGCAATTAAATCATGGTGTTGATACTCTTTTTTATCTTGCAAGGTGTTTGACAAGTGGGAGAATATTAGGAAAGGTGTCTCAACCTTGCAATTACAAAAAGTGCAATTTTTTTGTTATAAAAACAAAAAACTCAATTCTTGGACAATAGAGTTGGTTTTTGACCAAAATAATTTTATTTGGTTCTTCGACATTATTTAGGAGGTTCCTAGTGCATAAATCTTTTTGATCTCTTCAATTTAAAAAGAACAAGCCCAATTAGCCTCCTGGATCAAAAGTTATGGCCTCTGGAAGTTAGGCTTCCCGTATTGGAAAATGTAAAAACGTGTTGGATGTGGAAAAGAGTTGTAAGGGGAAGTTACACATGTTGACCAACTTATGATGTGTGTTATGACACATTATAAGGCATCTTTGATTGGAGATAATGAAACCCTAATGATTTGGGTGCCAATTTTGGATGGTTTTGGCTCATGGTTTTGTAATTACCATTTGACAGTTTTATGTATTATATATCTTATATTTTAGGTGCTTGAGATCTAGAGGTTGGGTGTGAGAGTCTTATAGATGTTGTAAAGTTGCCTCCAAATTTCTGCCTAGTGACACTCCTATGAAATCTTTCTCTACATGTATATTGTAATTTTGTCAAGATTTATGAATAATATATTGAGTTGCTTTTGAAGTGTGGGGTTTTTCTCCCAAAATGGTTTTCCCCACTTAAATCATTGTGTTGTGGTATGATTGCTATTTATGTTTATTTCTATGTAGTTTTTATAACTGTTGAAAATATTTGAAAAGTTTTACATAACCCTCCTCTCAAGATTAGTGTAGGATTTTGTTCTACTACCTTAGCTTTCTTACATATTCCTCTTGATTAAAGATGTATTTTTACTTTGATTACTAATATTGATGTGCCTAGAACTATGAAGGAGGTGATGGGTATGGTAGTTTTGAGTCATGGAGAGTGGCTATGGATGAAGAGTTGTTTGTATTGAATAAGAATGACACATGGGGCTTGGTATAGTTTCTAGAAGGAAGAAATTGTTGGATGTAAATGGGTGTTGAAGAAGATCGGTTTAGATGGTGGTGTTGAAAAGTAAAAGGCAAGATTGGTTGCAAAAGGATATTCACAAGTTGAGGGGATAGACTTTGGTGAGATTTTTGCCCAATTGTTAAGTTGACATCTATCGTATTCTTGCTATCTATAGTAGTAACTTTTTATTTAGATATAGAATAGATGAATGTGAAGACAACGTTCCTACATGATGACTTGGATGAAGAGATCTACATGACACAACTAGAGCACTATGTTGTTAAAGACAAGGAGTCTTTCATTTACAAATTAAAAAAATCTTTATATGGTCTCAAATAGTTTCCTATAATGTGGTATTAGGAATTTGATTCATTTGTATTGGGGTTGGGATTTCTAAGATCCAAATTGGATCACTGTGTTTAATATAAAATGAACAGTGATATATTCCTTGTTATCAAATTGTATGTAGATTATATGTTATTTTTTGGTAACAATAAGGATGTGATTCGTGATTTAAAGTCTCAGTATATCTTGAGTATGTTGAAATTAGGGCAGACAATTGAGAGGGGGGGTGAATCAGTTGTCACAAAACTTTTATCTTTTGTTGCATTTAATCTTCCTTCCCACTTATTAATAGATTAATGATATAACCATGAAAGCATGAATCAACAACACATGAGTAGAAACACAATCAACACACATAACACCAAAATTTTTATGTAGATACCCGATTAAGGGAAAAACCATGGTGGGGGTTAACCCACAAGATTTATTCTCTGTTAAAAGAATAGAAAATTGGGAAGGCACTTGCCTTTAGGTGCACTACCTATTGTGATGCTCACAACACACCCCATTTTACTCCTTAGCAAAATGAGGACCCCTGTTGTAGCTGGTTTGCTTTGCTTGTTAGTGTGGTTTGCTTGGTGGTAAAATGGAAGAGGAGCTAAAAATTCAAACCTTGTTAGAAATAGTGGAAAATTTGCATTTGAGTACCAGGTCAAAATACAGGTGAATTCCTTGTTGAAAATAATAGGGGTTGCTTTTTGAATTTTTCTAAAATTCGCTGTATTTTGCAAGTTATTGTTGTTTTTGGTAAATGTACAATTAGAGGGTTTGTGCCTTGTATATACAAAGTTCGTTGTATATGCAAGGTCGTTTCTTATACAAATACATTTGTATATCAAAAGGGGGAAGTCGTCGGGTTTTATTATTTTGTTGCTTTTTCCTTGTATGCATTTAAGAAATGTTTTATACATACATACAAGGTGGACCCGAAAGGAGTTAGGTTGGAATGTATACATGTTGAAATCTGCTATGTATATTTTGGTTTGTTTATTTGGCAAATGGAGGACATACAAGTAAATATACAAGGGATTATACATAGCGCGGAATTGAAGAGGTATTAGGGTCGGTGTAATCGATGTATGTTTGGCACTTGTATATTTGGCGGATGTGAAATATACAATCGTGAGATACAAAGATAATATACATCGTGGAATTGAAATGTTATTAAATAATGTAGGTATGTTTGTTTATTGGGTTTTGTGTTAGTCACAAAACGGGAAGGTAATCGAGTCTTATCTAATATTATACTTATATACATCCTATGATAATGCTTTATCTACATACATACAGGCTGGACCTGAAAAAGTTAAGGTTGAGATGAATAAATGATTGAAATCCGCTATGTATATTTTGGTTTGTATATTCGGCAAAGGAAAAATGTACAAGATAAATACACAACAAGATATACATAGTGCGAAACTGAGAAAGGGTGTTAAAGTTGCCATATTTGTTGTATATTTTGCGCAATGTATATGTATGTTTAGTTATATACATTGTCATTTACATACAAAGCAGAATTGCAAGTAAATTGAAATACAGTATAAATGGGGCGTTCGGACTTAAAAGGATATTTAGTGATGCATCAATTTATACAAAGTGCGGAACTAAAAAAGTTATCAAAGATAATAAAGTCAATGTATATTGCGCATTGTACATTTCTTATATACAACTCTGATATACATTGCACTTTATACAAATCGAAACCGAGGATATTATGGAATAATGTTAAACTGTTGTATGTTTTTTGTCGTTGTATGTTTCGGAATGTACAGGGCAGGATATACAAGGTTTTATATGCATTACGGATGCGAGGGTGGATACAATATGATTTATAGTGGTTTGAGGACTGAAAGCTCAATAAAGAGTAAAGGCATCGCAGAAGCGGCAAAGTTAAGAGGTAAAGTGGACCCCACTATATGTACATTTGTTGCTTGTATAATGAGAATGTATATTTTATGATGTACAAGTAGATGTACATTCGGAGATACAAGGTGGAAATACAAGCCAGATGCCAAAAAAGAGTAAAAAATAGAGAATTCCTTGTATATTTGGTGTTTGTATATTCGTAATGTACAATCTTGATATACAAAGAATCAAAGGGCATTACGAAAGAATAAAAGGTAATGAATGTTTGTATAATGTGTTTGTATATGCGGTTACACAATAGAATATACAAGTGAGGTATACAAGCAGGAAGTACAAAGGGTGTATGGAAAAGGTAAAAGGGGGAAAGGCTTTAATTCAATTGTATGCATAAAGTGATTGTATATTCGAGGATACAATGAAAAGATACAAGAAAAGCATACAACGAGATATACAAAAGAAAATGCATGTTTAATTAAGCTAACGGTCAAAAGTTTAAAAAACTCAAACATGGAAAAGGAAGGCCGAAGGTCACAAGTCATTAATGACTGTAATTAATGCAAATTTAGTACTCAATCAAATGGAATTTAACGAGGGGTAGGGCAGAATTGTTGTTATTTTGCTATCGAGAGATATTGTTAACATTGAAATTTGCAGAAAAGGTGTTGTCATAGTAAAATCGAATAGAATTTACCAAGTTAGTGAAGTTACAGTTGCTGGGTGAAAGCGAAAGGTAAAGTAAGTCAACATCAAAGGGTAAATGGTCACAGAAACAGGTATTTATCTTGAGACCCTGTTTAATTTTTGAATGGTAAAACGTAACTGTTAATTACAGTAATTTCGCTGTCAAAATGCATGCATGTGTTTAAATTACTGCTTTAACTATTAATTAGCTAAATAGAGATTAGTCCCTTTAAGGGTAAAATAACAAAAAAACAAACAGGTTAAGGTTAATGATAGAAAATAGATATTCATAGTAAAACCCTAGATATGAAATGGAAACGAAAATTGAGACATGTATACTTCTACAGGATGGCCCCTAAACAGAAGAAAGACTCTGGGGATGAAGTAAAGAAAGAGAGAAAACCAAGGAGGGAAGTAGAAAAAGAAGAATTGCCGATATA
This sequence comes from Cunninghamia lanceolata, assembly GCA_027924645.1. Classification (NCBI taxonomy): domain Eukaryota; kingdom Viridiplantae; phylum Streptophyta; class Pinopsida; order Cupressales; family Cupressaceae; genus Cunninghamia; species Cunninghamia lanceolata. Next base: position 3,540,737 of record BSBN01000741.1, on the reverse strand, counting down.
CAGAGGTTGTCCCACCTTGATTGGTACAAGCGGAATGGGCACTGATACAAACATAGGAACTTATGACGCAGAGGATGTGCTGAAGAAAATCACTGCTGCAGATGCCTCCCCAGATATGAAATGTATTTGGGATAGTGGACTATATAGAGCTGCAGGGTTTCCTTTGGCTATGGAGACAAAAGATCTATGTCTAGATTGTGTAATCTTGTATGACCCTAATACAAGAAAGGTAATGCTACATGACAGATTAATTGTTGATCTAACTCCTGAGGGGATTGCAAGAACTTTTGGATTGGAGATCACTAATAAGATGACAGACATTGATATTGATCAGTATAATGAGAGTTTCTACACAAATGATGGAGACTATATGGGTAAAATATTTCTCCACTGGTACAGTCTAGAGAACAAACCAAAGGCAGTGGCCAGAATTCCTAAAAATCTACTAAGGATACATTTCAGGGAGGAGATATATTTGATGATTACTATGCTGAGCAGACTGGTTGGATTGAGGGATGGCACCAAATGTGAGCCCTGGATGTTTACTGTCATAGAATACCTAAGAACAGGGGAAAAGAAACAAGGACCAATTCATTGGGTGAAGGCCATTAGTACAGCCATATGGAGACAGGCTATGATGAGACAGCAGAAAGGCTTTCCTTTCTATATGTCTTCCTATATATTATACTCTTGTGCTGCAGGGGTTAGACCACATAGACATGGACTAGAGAGAGTTGGTGTTCTAGGGAATGGCCCTAAGCAGAAGTTGGTATATGAACACTACCTAGAATTACAAGAAGAGAATGCCTTGAGGAAGTTTGCTTTAGTTAATGATGTTTTCTATACCTACATGGTGAGAGTACTGAATGAAGAACCAGACAAAAGGTTGTCTAAAGAGGCTGAACATATAATTGGATTGCATTGTTCGTGGTTTATACAATTTGAGCAATTTTCATACATAAGAACTGAAGGATTTGAGGGGAGGCCATTTATGCTCCCAAGATACCCTTCTGACAAACTAATTGTCTTGGAGTTTTCAAGACAAATTTTGAATGCTTTCAAGATGTACAAGAGGAAATTAAATGGCAGGGGAAATGTGAGATTACCTTGGGCCATTGGTAGGTATTCCTATATCAGTGAGGATGCTGCAGCCTATTTAGAACAAGAGCTAAGGTATTATGGGTTCCAGGAATTTGATTTGGCCAGAAAGTTTGATCCATTCCATAGAATTCAAAACTTTGTTGACAAGAAGTACAAGCATCAAGTGCATATTGAGGATTTCTGGGCTGACTGCAAGAGTGACTTGGAGGTAAGAAAGAGAGCTCATAAGAGACTAACTATTGAACAAATGAGGTCTATTGGTAATATCTACGTTCCTCCAGAGGTTCATGAGGATGACAAATTGTTGCACCAAAGTTATGCACAGGCAAGGCTGGCTCCCATTACGGAGCCTAATTGGTCGAAGCCTTGGAACACATCATTGGATATTTTGACAAAACCTATGATACTATTTTCAACAACATGGCTTAAGGACAAGATAGAAGAGCTCAAGGCTGAAAGAAAAGAGGTTACATTCCCAAAGAAGGGAAGGAAGAGAAAAACAGAGCCCAGTGAAGACCTGCAGTGTTTCTATGAGAAGAAGAGGAAAGTTGTAGAGGCAAGGATTATGGAAAAGAACAAAAATGCTACATTGATGGATCCATATGCTTTAGGCATAACAGTAGCAGTGGCATCTCAAACTTTTATTGATGCAAAGTCCATGAGCCATGAGATCAATGCAGAGGAAGTACAGGCTACAAAAAAGGTAGCAGGACCATCAATCATGAGGGCAATTCCCATAGGCTTGTCAAAAGGGGAAACTTCTAAGCCGGTTAATGTGATTGGAGCATGGGAAGTAAAGGAAAATCTAGGAAATATAACCAGTGCCTCCACATCAATAGAACCATGACAAACCTTTATCAGAGTAAAAATAGAATTGGCTGGAGAGAGGCTACAAGAATCAAAACTTAGTAAAGCCAAATTTGCTACTGTAGAAACTGTGCAGATTGAAAGCAGTGATAGTGAAGAAAGGAAAATGTATAAAGGGAAAGTGATTGACTTGGAGGAAGAATCAAGCCTGCAAGCTGAAATAGAAATAGAGCAAAATATAGAAATTGAAAAGGAAGAGGTACAGGCAGAAGTAGGATCTATTGATCCATTTGGTACTCTAGTACCACCATAAATCATTAGAGATGTGCAAGAGGAGGCACATAAGATTGAAGAAGCTGAGAAAGAGGGATCATCTGAAGAGGTAAACACAGAAGGACATGCAACACAAGAGGACACCTCAGAGGTGGATGCATTGGATATGCTAAATATGTATGTCGAGCTTAGTGAAGAAGAAAGGAGTGAAGAAGGCGTGCACGGCCAAGGACAGGAAACAAAGGAAGACAACACAAGAGAGGGGTCCCATGCACATATAGAACAAGCACAAGAAGAAGAAACAGATAGAGCACAAGATGAGATCAAAGATCCTAGGGAGGTAGGAGGAACAGAAAGGAAGATGAAAACAAAATAGGTGAACAAGCAAAAGAGATTAATCTGCAAAATGAGGAACAAATAAATGAAGAAGAAGTTCTTGAAGAGGAAAATCCTGAAGAAGAAGCTGAAGATGGAAGGGACATTGAGATAGAAAGAGAGGGAGATGAAGCTGAATCAAAAGGACAAGAAGAGCAACAACAACAAGAACCTCCACTACAGTAGCAGGTCCCAAAAGAGCAACAACATGAACAATAGCAGCAGGAGGGAATTGGAATAGATAAACCTCATGAAGAGGTGATTGATGCAGAGAAAGCTGCAGAAGGCATAAGAGAGGTGCCTACCTGGCTGGAAGGGGAAATAAGAAGGGAGAAGAGAGAAATACAGTTGGCTCCAATTGATATTAAGAGCTTATTGGGAGAAAAAGCCACTCCAAGGAAAGAGAAAAGAAAAGCTAGGACAGTGTCCGCAATACAGAGGGGTCTAGATGGATCTAGAACTTTGAACCTAGCCATACCATAGAAGGAGAAAGAAAAAGGTGAGATTACCCTGGAGGAATACAAAATACTAAATCTAGACCTCAGGCATTCCATGAGAGAACAACACATTGCTGAGTGGAAAGATATGAACCAGGTGACAGTAGAAATGCTGAGGAAAGACAAAAATAAACAGGAGGTATTGAAGGGACACATTGTCCAGCTCCAGCAATTCATTAAGGAAATATTTGACCCCAGTGCCATAGTGCCTGACTTACCTACTAACATAGCAATAGTATCCAAGGAGGAAGTGTAGGACATGGAGAATAAAAGGTTCAAGGCCAACATTTTTGATGATTGGTTTCATGATTTTTTGCAAGAAGGTGAACAAACCATAAGGCAAGCTGTGAAGAGCTAGAAAGTGGCCACAGAAGAGAGGAGCAAACGTGTGGTATTAATAAATAACTATCAAACAAGGGTAGAAGAGTGTAGATCTGAAATTGGACAATTGACTGAGATTGACAGAAGGGTAGAGGAATTAATAAATGAATGGGCACTCAATGTCACATTGGCAAATCAAGTGCCAAAGGTAATTTTGGAGCTCAAATTTGAAGAGGATAACCTCAAGAGAAATGTAGTAGTCATGCAAGAACTGGTAAAAGGAGCAGAGGAAATGGTAAAAATGCACAAAAGAATCATAGAGAAGCTCCTACATCATGAATGTGCAGAGACACCAACCTATAACTTAGACAAAGCACTGACAGAGTTCAGGGCCATATTCACGCCCTGTACTGAAAATCCTGATGCAATCCTCAGCAAGTAGATGATGGACACATTAATGGAAGAGAAGGATAAAATAAAGAAGTATAAGAAAAGAAGAGAAAACTTAGAGAATGAAGAAAGGGAATTGAAGGAAAAGGTGATTATGCAAGAATATATTTTAACAAAAAGTCCAGGAGGGGACTGCACCTTTATGGAGGGTGTGATTGACAATTTCGTGAAATATTTGAAGAAAGGGTAAGAAGGTAGGAGCAAAGAATTTTGAAAAGAAATCAAATGAAGAGCCTCGGCGGGAAAAGGTCACATTAAATGGGAATCTTATGTAAAGATTCCAAGAGCATCCTTTGAGAGGAAAAGATGCCAAGTAGTGGACTAGCACACGGTTATGAAGTAAAGACACACCATTGGTCAATAGTAAAGGGGATCTCAACCATAAAATAGTGGTTGTAACTGTAGAGTGGTGGTCATAACCGTGAGGTGGAGGTTGTAACCATAGCATGGGAGGAAATTCAAATTCTATATAAGGAGCGTGCTACTTGTATATTTTTTTACACAGGGATTTATAGAAAATAGCATAGCAATTGTAATTTACCTGAAGTTTTTTGAATAGAGGAGGTATTTTAGCTTAGAGGAGGTTGCCTGTGTCTACATTGAGGAATGCGTGGAAACATCCAGCTTTCCTACTGTATTTGTAAAGCATTGTGAGTTTTTGTGAATTTTGATTAATAAAGCTAAGAGTCATACATACATTGTAAACCATATATGGCTATGTGTTTTGAACATAAATGAATCTGGAAGTCTGCATCTATTTTCTGAGTGTCTTCTAGCTCTTCGTTATATTTGAAACAGTTTCTCTGAAAGCTCACAATCTTGAATGCTTGTTTGTGAAAATATTAAAAACATTTGCATTTAATGATTTGATCTACTGAGTTAATTGAATTCACTATATTTCTTACTGTGTGCATAATAGAACATTTAGATCCTGTAGTGAATGATGGTAGATTTAAATTTCTCTAACTTTTCCCAACAATTCTGAAATACTTAGCTTAAACATTGAAATCAAAAGGAGATTATCTAACATTTGAAGAGTTTAAGAGCAATGAGTTGATATTTGATAATCTTCATAAATAGTTGAAAGGGCAAAGCAGGTTTGAATATAAATCATATAAAGCTTTGAAGTACAGTAAAAATTTTATGCAAATAAATGATTAGAAAGTTGATATTTGTATTGGTTTGCATAATAGGAGTCCAGTAAGTCGCAAACCCACTTTAAATCACGTAAGGCCCCTTGCATATTACAGCTTCATAATAACCTACTGAATGGTCCAACAGGTCAAGACCTGACCAATAAGGAAACTTGGGATCAAGTAATCTTAGTTGATTTCTTCGTATCTTTCAAGATAGTTAGGTTCATTTATGAATTTTAACTTTTGTTATGAGTGTGTAAAAACAATCATCAATAGTTTTTGGCGCTAGAAGGAGGGCCTGATTGGAGTTAAGGTTGTATTTGAGTAAAACTAGTTCATAATAGTAGTAGAGTGACCAAGTCTAGAGCTAATCGTGACGACATATTTGCGCAACTACCTGATAGAGGACAGAGTAGAGGTTCTCTAGTTTGGAGTCCTAAAACATCAAATACAGGAAGTTCATCTGGAATGCCTCCTAGATCACCTTTTTACACCCATAGTATTGGCAGTCCTAACAGTTCTTCATCCGGGTCCTTAGGTCCTGGTTTAGGTTCTCCTAGAGATCCCAGTCCACCTAGAAATTTAGGTACTCCTACAGGGCCGGGTTAAGCATAAATACCTACAATGGCGTATTTTAATGTCAACTCTCCCATATATTTCACATATTATCATGAGATGCCAAAAAACACTGAGAAAATATGTCCTAAATACCAATTACACTAGGATCCAGAGGATCATATAAGGATATTTAAGGAAGCCTGCTTTAGAGCCTAGTTAGAACATGAAGATGTAGTCTATATGTTATTTCCTTATACTTTCAATGAGCAAGCTTCCAATTGGTATGTCAATTTACCTAGTGGCTACATTTCTTCCTGGGCACTTATGGAAGAAACATTTCTATCCAGATTTAGGGGACCAGTCGATCCTGTTAGTGCCTGAATTGACTGGTAGTTTTTTGAAAAATTTTCATTCAGGCACTCTCCCTAAGTATCCAAAAAATGTTCTAAGTGATGGACCTCCTCAGCATTTTTCAGCTGCATCATCATATTCTCTTGAGGAGGAGGTCATCATCATCATGTTTGTTTCGAGGAAGGTCAGCATCATCATGTTCTTCGTCGACTGGTTTTTCATCGTCATCATCATATTCAGTTATCGGGTGATGTTTGGTTTTTATCCTGATGATGCTGACGAGCTACAGTGCGCCCTGATCTGCTTGAGAGGGTGATTCTTCAAAGTCTCCGGTGATCTTCCATTTTATCACCTTGTCCAAACATGATGATGATGTTGCCCCGTTATTCTGAAGGGGTTATTCTTTGTGTTGTTCGACCTGACTTGCTTTTTCTTAAGGGTCGTCGTCATCATCATCATATTTCCAGTTATCACCGTGTTGCTTGCGAGGGTCATCATATTATCTGCATCATGATATTTCACCGGGGTGATATTTCTATCATCGGGTGATCTTGGTTATGATCATCCTGATGATGATGTTGAAGAGTTCTAAGTGCGACCCGATATTCACTAGGGTCATCATATTTTGAACGTCAGGATGATCTTAGTCAATATCATCCTGATGATGTTGTATCACCTTGTTCTTTGTTTGTCATCCTGATGATGCTGACGTCATCCTTATATCAGGGTGATATCTTTTTCTCTGCCTATCTACATCATGATATTTCCGAAGGAGGGGGTGATATTTTCATATCACTCGAGTGTGTTTGTTCCAGCATCATGATGATGCTGATATCAAGGAGATATCCGCCTGCCGGCTTCGTGCGCTATCTAGTGGGGGTGATCTTTTCGAGCATCATCATATTCATTTATCGCCCCGATCTTACAGAGGAGCTACAGTGCAACCTGATATTTGCACATCAGGATGATATTTCCAAATATCCAGTTGTCTTCCGAATATCATGATGATGACGTCATCGAGGTCCGAGGGGGGTGAGATTTCTAACACAGATCATCTTGTGGAGATCTCCCGATATTTGCAAACATGATGATGATGTCATCCGGATATGAGGAGGTGCGCAGTAGGCAGATATGATGATGACGTCAGCAGGATATGATGATGACGTCATCAGGATGTTCATCGGCCAGACTTTTGGTATAGGCTCAGCAGGAGGATGTTTCTCCGATGGATCCGGTTGTGCTGATGAAGGCGAATATCATGCAGTTTGTATTGCGAATATGATGATGACGTCAGGGTGATTTTTCGGGCAACAGGATATCATGCTGCTGGAGGATGATGATGATGAAGTCTTATGCTAGTGTCGTCAGGAGCAAAAGCGCCGACATGATATATGCTCATGACCTAGTATATAAAGTGTTAAGGAGGTCATTGCGGGGTGCATGTGGGATATTTGTATCCTGCATTTCGAAATATCATGATGATGAATCTCGGCGGGAAGTGGTTGCGATTAACTGTTAGATGTTCTTCCCGAGGCCGCGGGTTGGTGCGCCATCAATGGCGATTGTTGCAGAGGTATGGGCGATGGCATGGACGGATGTAGTACCTGATTGAAGATCTGAATCCCTAGGCGGTGGCGCAAGGCTCGAGATATCTTCCTGTCTCCTCCCCTACCTGCTGCATTCAAGTTTGGGCGCCAATCTGGTAATGTTTGAGCGCCATTTCTATGATACTGTATATCTGGCGGGAGTTTTGATAAACCTGGTAGTTAATGCTGAATACATCCTCCTGCTATATAATGCAGACGATGTTATTCATTCAAGGTTGTTGAAAGTTTAGGATTTTTGGCTCTGTAATCCATAACCAGCTGATCTGGTTGCTCTGTACAGTTTTCTTGTGAGTTTATGTATCTCCTGTTGTAGGACTTGGCATGAATCCACTGGTTTCATGGTTGATCTCATATGAGTAATGCTATCTTAGCATGTGTTGTGTTAATTCTGTCTCCAGTATTGCATGTATTCTTCTTCTGGATCTGGATATTTGTGTGATGTTTAGATTCTAGAGCATAGAATTCCTATGTTGAATGTCTGATCTTTTAACCTCTGCTTAAGGGGCAGATTAAACTGTTTTCAGGTTGAACATTGGGAAGGGTATACTGCAGTAGGGATACCATAAGTAGAGATAGCTCAACACTCTATATTGGGAGATATCTGTAAGGCAGATATCATGTGTATCCCCCTGAAATCTGATTTTAGCTATTCATGCTGATCATTCACAGGTGTATGTCTACCGACTCCAAGCCCTGGATAGGCACCAATCATGCTGTGTTCTTGTGTTATACACCATGTCCAGCTTTGCATCCAAATTCAAACTAAAACACTTCATCTTTCCACCTGTTAGTTGTAGGAGTAGGATTAGGAACCCCCTGCATGCTCTCATTCCCAACCAGACATCATGTCCAAGAATGTTGCCAGCCTTGTGATCTATCATGCAGATCTTGGTCCATACATGAGAGTATTCTGCCTGTTGTTGTCTAGTTAGATCTTTCTATCTTTGAGCTAGTCAAGGTTACATCTTGAGTTATAGGGATACCCCCCTTGGTGCGGCAGAACCAGAAGTGAAGGGGAGGAGCTCACGCAACCTCTTGTATTCAGTTGGCCTGAATCTACCTGTGCATTAGAAGTGGCAAACCCTAATGCTGATTCAGAAGAAATGCCAACAGATCCTTCCATTTTATACCATAAACTAGCTACAATCAAAAGAGGTGAAGGAGAACTAATTGATAATTTCAACGACAGGTTTCAAAAAGCTTATTCTAGGATACTGGCTCCATACATAGTAGCTCCAGATATATTGTTAACTATGTATTATGTTGCTTTAGATCCATTAACTACCATGTTTGTCAAGAGAAAGCCTAACATAGATAATGTATCCAAAGCCTATAAAGAAGCAGCATCTGTAAACTAGGAAATGAGACAGACAACCTATAACCCATTTTTCAATGGAGTTCCTACACAAAATACTCCAATGCTAAATCCAGTCCCTACATACACACCTGTGTATAACCCTGCTCCAATTCAAGCTATAGTACCTTACACTTGTAACATTGCCAATCTTAATCAGAACAATGGCCAATCATTTTTCCAACCACCTCAAGATACATTTGTAGCAAAAGCACAAGAGGAAAGGGAAGATATCAAAGAAATCACTACACATCTGAGAAGATTGACCACCGAGATGACACAGTTGAGAAATGAGAATTTCTATGGTAGAAATAACCTGGGGTATAACCAGAACTATAATCAGAGTTAAAACCAGCATTACAACCCCAACCATAATCAAAATCAGAATCAAGGTTATAATCAAGGTCAGAGTTTTAATCAGGGTCAAAATCACAGTCAACATCAGAATCATAATCAAGGACAACAAATGCAAAATAGAGGACCAGCTATAGATAACAAAGCCTCGAATAACAATAACAAGAATCAGAATCAGCCTAGGCCACCAAAAACTTGGAACATAGGGCCTAATAATGGCACTCTGGCTTCTCCATTTGAGAATGTAGATAACCAGAAGACAACACAAACTGCTAGGATTCAAATGGCCAATGTAGCACTGAAGAATTGGTGTAGGATCCATAATACTAGTGCCCATGCTGAATTAGACTATCCTCAGTTTCATCTGGTAGCAAGTATTTTTAATGTGGATGTACAGGCTCCTACTTCTGAGTTCTTAGTTCCCAAAGGTAATGAGATAGTACCCTCAGGGTATGATACGGCTCTAGTTTTAGAGACCTTCACATTTAGGGACAAGGAAGATGACCAATTGTTAGATGATGAACCCTATTATTGTGAAAGCCTATATCCTGAGACGGCCTTAGTACTGAATGCTTTTCAATTTCCATTTGAAACTGAAAACGAGGTGTTGTGTGGGACAAAGGAGGTGCAGGCCTTCCAATAGTCGAGTAGAATCATACTTACAACCTAAGAAGTAATCCAAGGCCAGGTGGACCTTTCATCACTTCCACTCCTCCTAACAATTTTAACACAACCCTGGACCAGAATACTAGCAATAACCCTGCTATACTGAAGCCAATCATAATGCAAATAATGGAACAGTAACTCAGAGGGCCCAGACAAGTAAAACTGTGACAACAGAAACATTGGGACTGATGAGTTATCTATCAGAAGAAATTAAGAAAGTCAAGGTCAGTGTACCTTTGTGTGAACTGTTAAAAAGTCCAGAGGTTAGAAATGCCTTTATAAAATCTTTGGATACATCTGTAGCAGGAGGGACTTCTACTGAGGTACTTGTGCCTAATAGAGAGACACAACCAAAAGAAAAAAGTAAGAAAGTTGAGCAGCCTTCCAACACAAATGTAGTAATGTATGCTGATAAGAGGGATACTCCTCCCTTCTTGTTAACTGTTAGATTGTGTGGGAAGAACATCATAATTGTATGGTGGATTCAGGTGCCTCAGCTAATGTGATGCTAAGGAAATATGCAAAGGTCAGATACAAGGGTGGGGTCCACCAATTGTATGTATATGCGATTGTATCTTTGCACATACAATCGCATATATAGGGGAATATACATTCCTGAGATACAAATCCTAGACCCGAAATGAATATGCATTCTGGTTGATAAAGGCACAAGTGATTATATACATCTTTTGTTTGTATGTTCGCATTGTATGTTCAAACATACAAAGGGCAGATACAAGGTCACATACAAAGGGCAGGTACAAGTTCAAATGCATGTTTGTATGTACAGGTTTGTATGCAGGTTTTTTTTGTATATTTCACATTGTATATGCGATATACAAAGCGGACCCGACTGGAAAATCAAAATTGGCAAATTTAGCGGTGGGTTCCGCAGTTTGTATGTTGAGTTGAATTGTATATGCTGATATGCAAAAAAGAAAAGATACAAAGGCCGGACCTATTCTAGAGTTACAATATGGTTGATGATCCTTTGAGTTTCGCATTGTATGTATGTGCGATTGTATCTCATATACAATTGCAATGAACAATTTAGATACAAAGGGATTTTTTCAGCGAGACTTAGTGCATCAGCTGCTTTGTTTGTGGTCTTTCCGATGGCTGATAAACCATGTGAATGTTTAGAGATGGATCATAGTACTCAATGGCAAATTAGGTGGTGCCATGTGTCAGGGCTGATTCAAAGGGCGTTTCAAAAGGTAAAGACCCGCGATGGTATGTAGGCACATGCAAAGCAAATAGAATATGCAAAAGGCAAAAGTGAAGGAGACTTTGTATGTGGCACCAAGTGAACCTAAAAGTGCAGTTGCAATTGTATATACAAAGGCCATAGACAAATGTGAATGTACATCGGCAAGATACATGCTTATCGACAGCTCAACTCATAGTCTCTCTGATGGCTGATGAAACATACAAGTGCAGATATGCAGATGCAAGATGCAGTTGACTGTAACTTTGACCACCCATATCTCCCTCATTCTAGCAAATTTCAACATGCTTCAAAAGGTAAATATGCTTGTTTTTGCCTCCTCTTTCATCTGGCGGGCTTTATGGAGAATATCTTCACTTTAAAAAATTGATGCAAGTCTACATGCTTGATCGACTGGTCGTTTCAGTGACCATTTTTTTGGCATATGCAAATGCAGATATTTGTTGCATTTATGGGTGTAGGTTGATGATTCAATAGCTCACATTGAAGGCCCAAAATATCTTCCACCTGCCCTTGTTCCAGATATTTTATGCCATAACTTCTTGCAGGTGGACGTCTCTTCAGACGCAGATATTTCCTGACAGAGCCCATGGGCGAATTGATTGTAACTGACTGAGGTCAAAAATGCAAATGCTATATATACATGGGAAATAGATGTATTATTGTTGGTTTTTCTTCTAGGCTATTTTGTAATGGCTACTTGGCCTCTATAATCAATATAAACTGGCATTTTGCCTCTCTTTTATTATTTTAGCACTGTGTCTATTCTTTGGATTAGTGTAGGCTATGTATTGTGGACAAAACGGTCCCTTTCATTCCTCCACTATTCTGTCTTGACCTCTGTTAGAATCAATATGAGTCTGTGTAAGTCTTTCCAGCTGTGAGATTATTATTGTGTCGATTTAGTTACAGCCAAACACATTTAAATCTAGTGTATCATCCCCCTTCATTTCAGTTTCTTTCTAACCATTTTCCCCTGCAAGCATTAGCACTAGGTTTAGATATTTTCCTCTAAGCATTAGGCTCAGAGGTACAAAGCCGGCCTTCTCCGGAGGTCTGATCTCATTTCACAAGGTCCCACACTTCAAGATCATTCCCATGTTTCTCTAGATTGCTAAGTTTTTTAAATCTCAGTAAGGGTGCAAATCTGGGTGATAACATCCTCAACATACAAGTCTTCTAAACAAGTGATAGAATAAGATACAGTTAACACCAATGATAACAAGGATATGTTGACGTCAATGACAACACTGATTAGGCACATATTTGCAACAATCTCCCCCTTTGTCATTGATGGCAACATATGATGTGAAAAACTGATTCAACCACTAAGACAAGGACTTCTCCCCCTTTCTCTTATCACACCTGCAACCACTTTCTTCACTGCTCCCCCTTTCACCAACAACTACTCACTTCCATCCAAGTTTTTCACATGACTTTTCTCCCTCTTTGACATCAATGGCAAAGGGCACATATTTGTAATCACCTCTCACCCTTTTTGTTTCTTAGACAAGACCAAACTGAACTCAGAATATACTGATTACTCCCCCTGAGTAGCATCCCCTTAACACCAATCTGGATCACAAGATATGACTGTGAATTCCAGTGGACTAATGCATACTAGTGCACCTTAGTTCTAAACAAGAGGGGTAATCACCCCTAGCTTCTCTCTGAGATACTCAAAAGTGTCCTTAGGTAGAGGCTTAGTGAAAATATCTACAATCTGATCCTTTGAAGGAACAAACTCCAATCTGACTTCATTCTCATTTACCTTCTCTCTCAAAAAGTGATACTTGATGGATATGTGCTTTGTCTTTGAATGCAACACCGGATTATTTGAAATGTTTATTGCACTTGAATTATCACTGAAGATTGTAATAGGATCTTCAAACACAATTCTGATATCCTTCAACATTTGCTTCATCCACAAAACTTGAGTACAATTACTTGCTGCTGCTATAGACTCTACCTCTGCAATAGACAAAGATATTGCCTCCTACTTTTTGCTCAATCAAGAAACAAATCTCTTTCCCAAGAAAAATGGACCTCCACTAGTACTTTTTCTGTCATCCACATCTCCTGCCCAATCAACATGTGTATATGCATGAAGAGTGAAATCATCACCCTTAGGATACCATAAGCCATAATTAGATGTTCCCTTCAGATATCTAAAAATTCTTTTGACTGCTACAACATGAGATTTTCTAGGATTAGCTTGAAATCTAGTAATAAGGCCAACTGCATTCATAATATCAGGTCTGGTATAAGTTAGATAAAGTAGTCCTCCAATCATTGATCCATACCTTTTCTAGTCTGCCTTAGGGGAATCATCTTTACTCAACTTGCATCAGGTTATCATAGGAGTACTCACTGGTTTTGAATCCTCCATTCCAAACTTTTTCAACAACTCCTTTACATACTTAACTGAGATATGAATATGCCCTTATCTGAATGAATGATTTGCAGACCCAAGAAGAAATTCATTTCCCCAAGCATGGACATCTCAAATTCACTTTGCATCTGATCAGAAAAATTTTTACACATGCTCTCATTTCCACCAAAGATGATATCATCAACAAATACCTCAATAATCAAGATGTGTTCATGATCAATTTTGAAATAAAGATTACTGCTAGCTGTGCCTTTGCTAAAATCTAGCTTTAGCAGATACTTATATAATCTTGCATACTATGCTCTTGGGGCTTGTTTAAGTCCATACAATGCTTTCCTCAACCTACAGATCATATCTCCTTGATTAGACAACTGGAATCCTTCAAGTTGCTCAATGTAGACTTCTTCTTCCAAATCTCCATTTAGGAATGTTGACTTGACATCCATCTGGTAAATTTTGAAATCTTTGTAAGTATCAAAGGCAAGAAATAATCTGATTGCTTCAATTCTTGCAACCAGAGCAAAAGTTTCCTCAAAATCAATTCCTTCTACCTAAGAATATCCTTTGCACACCAATCTTGCTTTGTTTCTCACAACTTCACCATTTTCATTCCATTTATTCTAGAAGACCCATTTAGTTCCAATTACATTTTTGTTTTCAAGTCTAGGAACAAGATCCCAAGTTTGATTCTTTTCAATTTGCATTAATTCTTCTTCCATTACTTTTACCCAACTTTCATCATTACAAGATTCATTCACTGATTTTGGTTCAATCTTTGAAATCAAACAATACTCCTCTTGTTCTTCAGCAATTTTTCTTCTAGTTTGAACACCTTTATTTTTATCTCCTATGATCTAATTTTTACAATGAGTCAACCTTACATACCTAGAAGTTTTAGGATTTTCTTGAACTTCTGATTCTTGAACTTGTTCCTCAGCATTTGTACTAGTTTCTTGAGTCACTGGATTCTCTGGAGCAATATGAATCTGAGTTTGAGGACTTTCATTTTGATCATCTGATTCATATCCAAAAAACTTGGAAGGTCTCTCCTTCCTTTCATCAACCTTGACATTAGCACTTTTAATAATCTTTTTCAATCTCTTGTTAAAACACTGGTATACCTTGCTTTGGTTAGAATAACCCAGAAATATCCCTTCATCACACCTTGCATCAAACTTGCCTAGATCTTCATCTCTTTTGATATAGCATTTACTACCAAAAACTCTGAAGTATTTCATAGCAGGAGCATTACCAAACCATAATTCATAAGGAGTTTTACCAGTATTACCTTTGACCTGCACCCGGTTAAGAGTGTAGACAACAATACTCACAGCCTCTCTCTAATAGACATGTGGAACATTTTCTTCCATCATCATGGTTCTAGCAGCATCTTGAATAGTCCAGTTCTTCCTTTCCATAACTCCATTCTGCTAAGGAGTCCTAGGAGTAGATAAATGTCTTCTTATTCCATGCTTTTCACAAAATGCATTAAACTCACTAGAGGTAAACTCTCCACCTCTATCAGATCTTAGACATTTTATCTTCACACCAATCTCATTCTCCACCCTAGCCTTGAACATCTTGAATCTATCAAGAGCCTCTAATTTCTCTCTCAAGAAAGTGACCCACATCATCTGGGAGTAATCATCAATCAGCAACATAAAGTATATGTCTACTTGCAAACTCCTAACTCTGGCAGGACCACACAAATCAATGTGCACAAGTTCCAACAATCCACTTGAAAATTGTTCTTTACTTTTGAATGTAGTTCTTCTCTGTTTGCCCAACTAACATTCCTTGCACATGCTATTAGCAGGTTTTACAAGCTTTGGAAGATCTCTCATAGCCTGAGTAGTACTTATCTTGACAATACTATCAAAGTTTACATGACACATTCTCCTATGCCATAACCAACTCTGATCAATCTGAGCAATCAAACAACTTTTACCAGTACCACTTAAATGAAAGATATTACCTCTAGTCTATGTACCAGATGCAATCTTAGTTTCAAAGCTTTCCAAAATTTTACATTTTCCATCCTTGAATCAGAGATCATACCCTTTGTCAACCAACTGTCCAACACTGAGAAGATTATGCTTTAATCCTTCTACATACAAAACATCATTAGTGTTATTCTTACCATCAAGAGAGATGGATCCTCTACCACGGATTCTACCAACTGAATTGTCCCCAAACTTCACAATTCCACTTTCATATCTTTCCATAATTACAAACTTACTCTTATCACCTGTCTTATCCACTTTCAATCACCCATTCATCCTTTTCTTCAACCTAAGCAGCCAAGGTACTTTCCACATTCACACAGCTAGCAAATTCAATAGGCACTAGATTTTCTTCTTTCATAGAAATGAACATCCATTCATTTCTAGATGTACTTCCTTTATCAAATTTATCATCTATAACTCCTTCATCAGCAGCTGCTTGGACATAGTAGCATTTCTTCTGAAACCTAGGTCTATTAGGGTTTGGCTTTGAAACCCTCTTTAGACATCTTGAAGAAAAATGACCAATCTTATTGCAAGCAAAACATTTGAAAGGCAACTTTCTTTCATACTTACTAGATCCTCTTGGTAATCTTTTGGCAAAAAGGTGTTCAAGTTCTTCAAGCTTCATTTCATCTTCTTCAAGTTCCTTCCTTGCCTTCTCATAACTGGTTAGTCTTCTTGAAGAGCTTTCACTTGGCTCAAATATTTGCTTCCCAAAAACATTGGCCTTAAAAGAAAATTCTAATTTAGGAAGGGAATCACCAAATTCACTCATTTCAAATGTTGAAAGCTTGCCAACCAACTGATCCCTTGTAATAGTTGTCACAGTCCTGATCTCCTCAATAGCAGCAACTCTATGCTTATATGAAGTAGGTAAGGATCCGAGCACCTTGCCAATAATCTCTGATTCTTCTAGTTTTCCACTAGCACACCTGATACCACACACAAGTTCATTCACCTTTTACATGTAGGAAATGATGTTCTCATCTTCACTCATCCTCTAACTTTTGTATCTACCTTTCAGGCTCTACAACTTAGCACATTTGATATATGCATCACCTTCATATAAAGTTTCTGACTTCTTCCAAATTTCATGAGCAGTTTTCAATTCCAAGACATTTGTCATTTATGTATCAGTTAGGGCACTCAATAATGCTTCTTTAGCCCGAATGTTGTTTTCAGCATCTTTGATTTCATTTGGAGTTGAAGGACCTTTCTCCAGAGGCTTATACTCATCCTTAGTTATCAACCAATAAGGATCACCCATACATTGCAAATGATACTCCATCTAATTCCTCCAAAGAGAGTAATTTGTTTCATCAAATCTCATACTATCCTTCTTGTATGTCGACATCCTAGATCTCCTCAAGTAGTCAAGATTCTTTTAGAGGAACCAACTCTGATACCAATTGTTGAAATTAGGGTAGATAATTAAGAGGGGGGATGAATCAGTTATCAAAAAACTTTTATCTTTTGCTACATTTAATCTTCCTTGCCACTTATTAACAGATTAATTATATATCCATGAAAGAATGAATCAACAACACATGAGTAGAAACACAATCAACACACATAACACCAAAATTTTTACATGGAAACCTAGTTAAGGGAAAAACCACAGTGGGGATTAACCCACAAAATTTATTCTCTGTTAAAAGAATAGAAAAATGGGAAGGCACTTGCCTTTGGGTGTACTGCCCAGAGATCACTACACAAAGGAGGTTCACTACCTACAAGAACATTCACAATATTAACACATAAAGATTGAACTGAGAAATAGCATCTTCTTCATGCAAGGTTCAGTTCCATTGAAGCGCTCAACACCTCTGCTTTGCCCCCACTCACTTCCTCACTACATCCACATCTTTGCTCATAACCACACATTTCCATGACTTCACAACACTTATTTATACATGTCATCAAATTTGGAATGAACATCAAAGTCAGCCAAACAATCATCTATCTAGAATATTCTCCAAGATAGGCATTACAAGAAATTACAATCACAAGACTTAACTTGATATAAAATGCTATATGCAAACCACTCCTATGTTGGTCAAGCATAGTTGGGACTCAAATCTTCCTCGAACAACATGCCATGCTCCATAGAACTCTTCTTAGATCATCTGCAACACGCACCAAGCATCCGGTCGGCCAAGACTGGAAAGAACAACAACACTCAAGGAGAAATCTTCAACCACGAGCTCAATGCTCAATGTAGACCACCAACACAATAGGCACATGATCCAGAGACCACCACAAGCACAATGAAATCAACAAGAACAACCGCATCACCTCAAATCACCAAAAACACTTTCATCTTCATCCGGAAACTTAAGAACATAAACTATCATGATTGTCACACTAGAAAGATTGCTTGCAGACCTCTAAACCATGAACCACTTGAGTTGAGGATACACACCAATATACCAAACATACCTCTAGAACCATAGACCATAATATCCCAATGTGAAGCAATCCGAACCAAATTCCTGCCATTCTGTCACCTCTGAACAACTGCAAAACCCGGTTCTACTCAGATGGCCATAACTTCACAAATACTTCATGCAGACCTCTCAAATCCTAACTGAAGCAAATTTAGGAAATCCTCTACAAACCCTTTAATCTATAGACTCTGATCTTCATCTCACTGGGAATGTGGAGCAAACTACTTCACTAAACTACACTATCTTCATTGTCTCTGATAGAGAGATATGTAACTCACTTGTTTCTTCCAAAGAGGCTAATTTTCTCAATATCCTCAACATACAAGTCTTCTAAACAAGTGATAGAATAAGATATAGTTGACACTAATGACAACAAGGATATGTTGACATCAACGACAACACCGATTAGGCACATATTTGCAACAGAGTATGGTGTTCAAAAGAGATAGAGTGAACATAAAGCTTTGGTTAGGTTTAAAGTAAGTATGTGAACTTTGTACAATAGAGTTTTAGTATGGCACTTTAGAGACCAATCAGTGTTGCTATTTTTATGGGAACTAAGATTTCAGTGGAGTAGTTATTGTGCCTTGCACACACACCTCGTTTCATCAAATGGAAAGCCCCTTTCTTTTGATTCGCCTTGTTTAGGCTTGGTCTCGGCAAGTTTCTTTAGAAGTGATGTTGTGATCTCAAGGTCAATTTGTTCATATTTGCATCCAAGTTGCATGAGTTTTGGTATTTGGGTCCTTGAAGTAAGTCTCAAATGAGCTAAGCCCTTTTTCAGGAAATCCTAAGTCTTTGGTATGCTTTACACTGAAAAGGGTTGTCACTGCACTTGCGCTAAAATCTGGTGACACTAGATATTAGTGTTTCTCCTTTATAAACCTATTTTGTGCTAAAAGTTTGGGACACTGGATTTGCACATAAATTGTGCTTCACTAGACATGATTGGTGGTCTTTACAAATCTCACTAGTTGGTGGATGCCAAAAACTCCGCTAGCGCTAAAAGTGAGTTTGAATAGATTGGCATGGACAACCTACCCTACTGGACACATCTGGTCCCCAATGAAAGCTCCATAGATCCTGTCAATAGAAAAACTTCTATCATGGGTGCATGACACCCTATCCTTGTACCTCTGCCATTAATGGTGACCTTTTAGGAATATAAAATGCTTGAAACTTCCCATTTAGGCTTATTTCACGTACAAGACTTTAGTATTTCTATATTTTTGAGTACATTGGGCAAATTCAAGCAGTGTGAAATGATTAGTGGTGATTCTCGTTAACTTAAGGTGATTTATGAGCATTTGAAGGTGGCATAAACAGTTTCCACTTCCCCAATTCATCATTTTCACGTCGGCACCGTTAAAAACTTGATTTTGTATTGAAATATTATAGTCAAGGGTTTGAATTGGTTTGAACTTCATTTGTGAAATCTTTTTGAATAAATTGTTCATGTTTTCATTGAAAATTCTTTTGAAATTGTCAGCTTTTAGGTTTGAATTTGGGGTTTTATTTAGAATTTGTATACATATATTCAGTGTGTATATGCTAGGTTTGAGGTTTCTTTTTTCTTTCTTGAAGATTTCGTAGTTAAGAGCCTCTCAAAATCTCAATTTCACACTATGTCGAAACCCTAGACGAGCTTGCATGCAAAAATGACTTCACAAGACATATCTCATGATCGCTAATATCCTCGTAATTTGTTGATAACTGAGAGGGGAGGGGCGAATCAATTATCTTAATTATTTCAGCTTTCTGAACTTCCTTATCAATTAATGCAGTATCAAATCAAATAAGCAAACATAACCATGAAATGGAAATAACATCAATACACATGACACAATGATTTTGACATGGAAAACCCTATTAGGGGAAAAACCACAGGGTGATTAACCCAAGATTGTATTCTCTGTTAGAAGAATAAGATAGTACGAAATGTCACTTGCCAATTAGGGCTCACTACCCGAGCACACTACTCACAAGAGGCTCACTGCCTACAATAGTTTATATAAGGAAACTTGATACTTGAACTGATGAGAAGCATCCACATATGCTGAGGTTCAGTCCCGGTTAAGCCCAATATACTAATCTGCTGCACTTCATTCTTACTCTCCTTAGGTGCTGCTGTCCTATTACATTCCGGACCTATCTTACTGCTTCCACACTGCTCTTCTACTATTCTTCACACAATACCACACACAATACTCACATTCATATCTAAATCCATTTGGTATATATATCCGCACCAAAGATTTCATCCACTTTCTAGTCGGCATCCAGAATACTCAATATTTTCCCAAACTTTGATCTGTCGGTTGAATCTTTGCATACTAAGTAATGTGGATCAAAGAGATGCTTATAGAAGTCATTAATTATGTTAGCCAATCATGAATGATACCTTAGGAAACTTAATCACCATCAATATCACATCCAGATTTAGGTCTGATGCTTTGCCGGTCAGGTCTTCCTCTATCTACTCTACCAATTAGGAACCTAACACTCAAGTGCTCATATTTGTTCACTCTTCTATCACTAGAGGCTAAGTCCTTAGAATATATCAGTCAAGGTACTCCTCTTGACTTCCCCAAATCCACAATTTACTAAGATACTTCCTCTGAGAGATCCGGACTTGACTATCAAACCTTGTTGTCTGCTCTGTTCTTGCTTACCAGACCACAACACTTGTTCAATTTGGCTTCTGGTAAAGACACACCATGTCCTGCAGATGTGTGGGATGGACTTTGTTTCCATCAATGACAACACTAATGAAGCCACACAGTGTCTCTTGCCAACAATCTCCCCCTTTGGCATTGATGGCAACACTTAGTGAAAAATGACTAAGTGTCACACTATACTCCCCCTTGGCTAATGCTCTATTCTTATGAACATTTTTTGGAGCTCCCCCTTAGCTGGATTCCTCATTTTCACTTCTCGTCACTCCCCCTTTGACATCAATGGCAAAGGGTGGGGTCCGCACACCAAAATTTGCAAAACTCAATCTATATTTAATCGCATAAGTATATTATCCGGTTATACTTTACATATACTTTAGTATATCTACAAAAGTGTTTTTCAATTGTACAAGTCTTGTTGCCCAACTTAGCTTCATCCTGTCCAAAATTGAGATGTGGCCACTCAACAGGAATGCAAAAGCTTTTGCCTTCTTGAGATCTGTCGGATCACTGGTCCGGGCTGTGGCCTGAGCATCAGTTAGGGCTTCATGCATGGCCTCTAACTTGGGGATAATGATCCCTCTAAGTTCACTCAACTTGTTTATTCTATTTTTCTTCTCCTTCTCAAGTGTCTTTATTTCATTTATGACTGTAATAGTCTAACACTCTTGATTTACTATGGAGAAGGATAGAGGATCAAAACTTTGAGATAAACTTAATAGTTTACCCTCCTGCTCTTTTACTTTCTTCTCAATATCCTTGGTCACTTTAGGCCAGGATAAACAAAATTTATATATATCTCCCCCATCTTTGAGAGCATTTTCTAGGTTCTTTATTCTAATATCCATAACTCTCCTATCATTTGATATTAACCCTTGTACCTCTGATAATCTTTTTACCAAAAACTCCTCCAAACTTTATCTTCTGCTGACTTCTCTAAGGAATCAAAATGTGTGCTAACACTATTAACTAGAGATTTGAGATTACCAAATGAAGAGGCTACGGGATCCTTCTGAAAAGATGGCATGATCTTCTCCAAAACATCGGATGCAGTTTCTATGAGCTTACAATCTTCCATGTGAGACTTCAGAAGTTTTTCTTTTGTCTTTGCTAAAGTAAAAGATGCTAGCTTCATGGTTTGAACCATGGAGAGGGAGTCAAAATTGAACGGTCCTTGAAGAAGTTCTGGTTCATCAAATTCCATCATCTCCTTGGTTAAGAATTCTTTGACTGCTTCTACTGTGTCTCTTGCCGGTGACAGGGTTTTGTCCCCTTTTGCAGCCTTACCACTATCATCTGTGGTCTTTTCTGTTGGAGTTTACTCTCTTTCTACACCCTTACTACTGTCATATTCTTTTTCCTTCTCATCTGCTTCTTGACTGATCTTCTCTTCTGCTCTTTCTTCTTCTTTAGATTCGTAGTCAGCAGGGGAAACTAGATGAGAGATGTTTGCTTGTTCATGGACTTCCTCTTCTGGAGCAGAGGATTCTAAGTCCTTATCTTTCTCTTTACCTATCTCCTTTACCTCTTCTGCTACAGTCTCAGTAGATTCTTCTTTGTTATCCATTCCTGAGGGATCATCACCTAAATCCTCTACAATAGGAATATTGAATCTTTTATAGGCTTTCCGGAGGATTTCTTCTATTTCTTTTGCCACTTTATCAGTTTCTCCAAGCATGAGCTAATTCATTCTAGCCTTACTCTGGAACTCATCCTTGCAATGTTTGAAAATCATATCCATTTGTTTCAGAGTAATTGATGGATAGAGTTGAATAACTATCTGTTCTCTAATCTCTAAGTCCTTAGCCTTGGCATTTTATTTTCTCATTTCAAGTTCCTTCTCTAAACTTTTAGGAATTAGAGAAATTATTTCAATAAATGCTTTATTGTATATGTTCAAGTACTTAACTATGGCTTCCTCCAAGATCTTTCTATCTGCATCATTATATGCATCATAGAATTCTGTTATTGGTTGCAGGTTTCCATCCACAGTAACTGCTTTAACTACATCATCTAATGACAGAGTAGGCCTTTCAACAAACTCTTCTGCCTCTACCTCCTTGGTTTCATTGGATACTTTCTTCTTCTTCTTCATCTTCTTGATCTCTTCATCAGATTTTGTCTCTTCATCATCTTTCTGACTGATGTAAGACCTTGTTGCCTTTGTCTTTGTTCTCTTTTCACCTTTACCAAATGATTTTGCTTCCGGTTTTGATGCCTTTGAGATTTTAGCAGTGGCGGATGCAGAGCTCTTAGAGGATCTGGTCTGGGAGGAGGCTTCTACCAAAGTACTTTCTTTTTCTGCCTTTTCCTTTTGTTTTTCTGCCATTTCCATCTTGTCCCTATTTGCATCAAGTGCCTCTTTTGAGATGCCATACCTTTTGGCAACATTCTCTACTTCTTTTATCACTTTCCTCTTCATCTCCAGTTGCCTTAACTCCACATGAATCTTCACACTCAGCTCTTCAAAGGTTCCAAACCTTTCTACCTTAGGATCCTTGGGTTGACTGAGCATGTGTTGAACATGTAGCTTTACTATTTTCTCATCTGCTTCATACCCCATTGGCATGATCCAGACTACCCTTGGCTCCACTGCCTCCATTAGGCATTGATCAGTTTCTACCATAAAGCATATTGTATCCTTATACTTTTCAACTAGGGATTGGGAAATTCTCTCTCTGGCTTGCATCATGTTTTGAAAGTTCTTAAATTACCCCCAGAGTGTTGTATTCTGAGCATTGGCATCACTAATTCCATGTAGATAGTCTCTGATTTGAATTGCTACTAGTCTGTCATTTTGCCATATCCACCCATTAGATCTGGGTAGCTCATTCATGTAGTAGAAGAATAGACAAAATATCAGGCCACCATATTTGAAGGAATTCTTCTTATCCTTCTTTATCTTCTATAGGTTCTCCAAAAGTTGGTTTAGGAGCTCACAAAGGTCATAATCAGCATACTTTCTTAACAGTTCATAAGCAGTGTAAATTGCAGTTCTGGGTACTAAATTTTTCCTGCTAGAGTGATATATCTTATAACAGATGATCATGGAGGCAAACTTGATATCTGGATCAGTGATATCTTCTATTGTCATCACTCTCTTGTCAAACCTTGATCCGGTAGCCTCACTCACTATCTGATTCTTGACAGATTTGAGAGTAGGTATCCCACCGAATGAGTGCAATCTGGTAACTACCCTAATGGCATCCTTAGTGATCTTAAACGGCCTGTTCAACCACATGAAGTTGTCATGTATTCTACTTAATACATACCAGACCCATTCATCTTCAGTAAAACAAGGGAAATGAATGCACTGACTGAAATGTTTATCCTTGATGACCTTGTATTGGTATTTGAGATCAAATGAGTCATCTATCAGTTCCTTATGGTAAATATCCATTAGTTTGGAGTCTTTGAATTCTTCAATGTTTGCATGAATATATGCCCTAATGTCTTCAACATGTAAAACCCCATGCGGAGTGCTGGAAAATGCACCTAAGGGATCCACTTCTAAAGATTTGTAGGGATGTTTCTCAAATTTAGGGTGAGGCCTATCATAAATCTTTACAACATTTGGAGTAGCCATCTTCAAAAGATTTACAGAGAGATATTCAACAATGGAAAATACATTTTACACTTCTAGGGTTCGCTAAATGAGCCAGATTAATTTGTTGGATGAGTCAACTTCCACAGTTGATCTTTTGAGAATTTGAAATGATTTGTTGCAGAGCTGCTTTTCTTTTCTTCTTGAATGCAAATGTGTAAATGACAAATGAATGAACCTTTTTATTTCTGGGAAAACCCTAATTTCATATTGCAATAAATGCGCAACTCAAGTCATTCTGGTTGCCTGGTTCTTCTTATTTTGAAAAAGATCTTTTTTTGAATCACTGAGATATACTTAGAGTTATCCTTGGTGATTAATAACAAACTATCTTACTTTCCCCAAACATTTGATCTATCCACAGATCAAGATGCCTCAAATTTAAATCATACCGGATCTAACTGTGATAATCCTGTTTTACCGAATGATTGTTAAACTGGATCAATCTTAGAAGATTAGACTCTTCAAATCTTCCTACAGATCTTCCATATCTTTACCAAGCTTTATTTAGATGTTTCCTTGAGAATCCTTTAATCTGTAACTTCCCATGTGCCAATTTCAGGCACCAATTGACTGGCTGGGGGATTTATTTTTCTTAGTGATTCCCCCTTAGCTAGATTTCATCTACTTAATTTTCAGAAGGATTATCAGCACCAGATTCTAGTTCAGATCCATCCCCAACATTCTCTGTGCTTCTCTTCACCCAGATCTTATTCATCTCCCTTTGAATTTCATCCGCATTCACTTTTCCCTTTCCTTTTTCTTGGCTATCATTATACTGATCCGGACCCCTTTTGTCTTGACTCTTACTTCTACAGAATTTGGTAATATGACTGGATCTATTGCAATTGTAGCAAACAACATTTCTTTGCAAATTTGACTAATATCCTCTTGATCTACACTGATTATTCATATGTCCCATTCTATTGCATGCAAAGCATCTACCATTGAATGAATTGTTTATTTGTATGTTTCTACACTCATGGGATTTGTGACCATACCTTTTGCAATTGAAGCATTATCCAGAGAAGGATGTATTAGTCTGATTCATTCTTCTTTTGCATTGATTTGCTTTATGACCAAAGTTTTTGCAGTTGTGGCAGTATCCATTGAAAGATGGATATCTTTGAGCATTTGGTTGTCTTACCGGAGGTCTTCTAGGCATGTTTCTTGGATGTTCTGATCTTGAGTTCTTTTGACCGAATCCGGAGCTTTCACCTTTTTCATACCCCAAGCCTTGCTTGTCATCCACCCTCTTTTGGCTTTGAAGAACTTCAAGTTGAACAGAGCTTATCTTGAATTTCTCTTTGTATTCATTTGTTGTTTGAAGATCACTTTTAAGAGTGTCAATCTGATTCTCAAGTTGTTCTTCATTATCTCTAGCTTCTTCAAGATCAGATTCTAAATGCCTGATTATTCTATCCATTTTGTGGCAGTCTTCTGACTTCTCCTTGAGAGATTGTCTTAGATCATCTTCAGTTTTTCTTTTCTCTTCAATTTCTTGGGTGAATTTCATAACTCTTGATTTCATTTCATGTCTTATCATAATGACCTCTTTTGATAACTTTTCACATAACTTGGTTTTCTCCTTCAGATCTTCATTTGTACCATTGTCTTCATTTTGACTTGCCAATTGCTGAAGTAGATCTTTTCTCTTTTTCATAGAGATACTCAGTTGCCCTTTTAATTCATTTATGAAATCATCAGCATGTTTGAGTCTTTCCTTCAATTCATTAACTTCAGAGTTGGATTGCTCAAGATCATCTAGGGCAGACTGAAGTTGTTCCCTCATACCATACACATCCATTTGAGTTCCCAGATCTTCCTCAAGCTATTAGGCTCTGTTTGGAGGAACTTGGCTTTGATACCAATTGTTGATAACTGAGAGGGGGGGTGAATCAGTTATCTTAATTATTTTAGCTTTTTGAACTTCCTTATCAATTAATGCAGTATCAAATCAAATAAGTAAACATAACCATGAAATGGAAATAACATCAATACACATGACACAATGATTTTGACGTGGAAAGCCCTGTTAGGGGAAAAACCACGGGGTGATTAACCCAAGATTCTATTCTCTATTAGAAGAATAAGATAGTACAAAATGGCACTTGCCAATTAGGGCTCACTGCCTGAGCACACTGCTCACAAGAGGCTCACTACCTACAATAGTTTATACAAGGAAACTTGATACTTGAACTGATGAGAAGTATCCACATATGCTGAGGTTCAGTTCCGATTAAGCCTAATATATTGATCTACTGCACTTCATTCTTACTCTCCTTAGGTGCTACTGTCCTGTTACATTCCAGACCTGCCTTACTGCTTCCACACTGCTCTTCTGCTATTCTTCACACAATACCACACACAATACTCACATTCATATCTAAATCCATCTGGTATATATATCTGCACCAAAGATTTCATCCACTTTCTAGTCAGCATCTGGAATACTCAATATTTTCCCAAACTCTGATCTATCGACTGAATCTTTGCATACCAAGTAATGCGGATCAAAGAGATGCTTATAGAAGTCATTAATTATGTCGGCCAATCATGAATGATACCTTAGGAAACTTAATCACCATCAATATCACATCCGGATTTAGGTCTAATGCTCTGTCGGTTAGGTCTTCCTCTGTCTACTTTGCCAATCAGGAACCCAACACTCAAGTGCTCATATCTGTTCACTCTTCTATCACCGGAGGCTAAGTCCTTGGAATATATTAGTCAAGGTACTCCTCTTGGCTTCCCCAAATCTGCACTTTACTGAGATACTTCCTCTGAGAGATCTAGACCTGACTGTCGAACCTTCCTGTCTACTCTGTTCTTGCTTACCAGACCACAACACTTCTTCAATCTAACTTCCAATAAAGACACACCATGTCCTGCAGATGTGTGGGATGGACTTTGTTGCCATCAATGACAACACTAATGAAGCCACATAGTGTCTCTTGCCAACATAATTAGCCTTAGCCAAATCTCCTAAAATGAAGCATTTGAGTATAGTTGGTTCCCAAATCTGGCGTCATTGCACATAGTGCTAAATTTTCCCATCACTTGATTTTCACTAAAAAGTGCTATCAATGGATATATCCCTTGATGCCCTAAAGACCTGCAAATCCACTAATCTCATAAAACTCTACCGACCTTGACATTAAATGCCCAAGTAGACTTGCACTAAAAAGCCCCATCACTAGACCTGCGTGTAAACTCACCATCACCAAACAATGTCTTGTGCCAACCAATTTCCCTACTAAGTCCTAAGGAGCTTGAAATTCATGCTAGAAAGCTTTGCGATAAAAACCCTCGCTCCCTGACTTGCATTAAAAATATCTATCACAGGACATATCCTATAGTCCATGAAACTCCTACTAATCTTGCAGAGGCTAAAACTTCTATTGTGCTTTGTATAGAGAGTAGCGCTAAAATTTGAAGTCACTGGGCTTGTGCAAAAAATCACCCTCACTAGGCATATCCTATCATGCCCAAAAATCCCGCATATTCGGTGGAAGACTAAATCACCACCAAGGGAGTACTATACACTTTGCGCTAAAACCCACCTCCCAACTTGCGCGAAAATTCCCCTTCACTGCACACATTTGGTCAACACAAGAATCCCTACCATCCAGTAATCAAAGACATTCCCGCTTGGAGTACCTAAAGAATCTAGTGCTGAAAATGAGCCTCACATGATATATCTGGTAAGGGCCTAAAAGCCAGCAGATCCGATTGTCAACCAAAATGCTGCTTATCCCATTGACTTCATTCTCCCTGTTGGAGGTGTTAGAAGAGCCTAGCACTACTTTAGAGCTTCACTGCATATATCCTATAACACCTCAAATTCCCACACCTCCTGTGATACCCAAAAAGCCTGCTAGGTCTAGTAAGGACATAAATCCCCGTTGACTCTATGCGTGATGAACTGTCAAGATTTTCTAAGGGAATATGAGGATATTTGATCAATTAATTTAATGAGATGCATGATGTCAATCAAAATTCTTGTGTTTTATCCATATGTTGTTATATCATTCTCTTAATCTAGCATTTATTGCATATGTTTAGTGAGGCCCCAAAGGCCTTCTAATTATTCTTTTCTATCTATTACTTATGAAATTGTGTAATAAGTGTTAGTGAGAATGCAATGAAACTCTGTAATTCTTGAATTGTGGGTTTCTTTGATGTAATTTGATTGAACAATGGGATTTTAAACTTAGGGTATGAACTGAAAATCATTTAACTATCTTGAACCTAAGTCTATGCCATAAACATAACTAAGTTATAAGAGTTACTCATTAGGTCCTATCCAACAGGATAAATGTCTTCCTGTGCAATCAACATGAAGTATGAGTTTAAGTGAATTCCTCCTGTGACCAAGATTACCTCAATGTGGACAAACATTGGAGATATTGACTTGGGACATATAGATATAGAGGATTTTAGGCTTAGAGCCCTAGGTTTGAATCCTACTCCATTGGCCAAAAGGATTAGAGACAACGAGATAGCTTAGGCTACTGCATTCCCTACCTCAGTACAATGCCCAAAACTAATTGTAGCATGTCCCAACAACTATGATCAAGCTATAAGAACTATACAAACTTAGGATGGATAGATCTTGGTAGATCTTAGTGCACAATCAATTGCAGAAATCCTTGATATCCCTCCATTCCCAAAACTCATCTTGTTTGACAAAGAGGAGAATGAGAAAATGTACAAGCAGGATCCAGAGACCTATAGAAAGAAGATAAATGATGGGTGGATGAATAATAAAAGGTCAGCCATGTCTAAGTTGCCTCATACCCTATATAGGAGTGACTTCAAGGAAGAAGTGGGAGATTTGGTAACACTCCTCAGTAGAATCATGGGGCTGCCCACTGCTTCAACATTCAAAGGGTGGATGTTTGTGTTTATTGAAGAAATATTGCATGGAGATAAGAAAATACATTGGGCCCAGATTCTCAGCAATAACATCCATGAAGTTTTTCTTGCCTTCAACACAGATGGAACTTTCATATGGACATCCTACATTATGTATGCTTTGGCTAGGCATGTGGTATATCCTGGACTATCTAGGCTAGGTAATGTTGGCAATGTAGATTGTCAATTTAAGGTGTATGAATGCTATGCACAATTATAGGTCTCCCAATCTTTGGTGCACTATAAAAAAGTCAATGATGCCTTCACCATGCACATTACTGGAATTCTGCAAAATAACACTACTATGAGGTTGTCTCCCAAAGTTGCCAATGTTCAATTATATGGGAGATGGTATATTCAGTTCCCAAAGTTTACTTATTTGAGAGTACAAGACTTTACAAGAGCACCATATAAAATGCCAAATTATCCTACAGATAAGGTAGTGCTTCTTGAACTAACAAGACAACTCCTTCCTTGTGCAAAGAAATTGAAACACTTGCACTGAGCTTCCATCAAGTTTCCTGTTCTTTTGGGAAGAGGCCATTATTCCTGCACCACTCTTGGGGTAGCTGAACATTCTGATACAGAACTGCAATTGTTAAACCTCCATCTATACCACAAAATAAAACATTTTGATCCATTCGGTATAATGGAGAGGCATGTGAGCAAGAAATTGTTTCATAAAGAACACCTTGAAGATTTCTAGACTAATTGTCCAGATGATTATGAAGTGTTGAAGAGGAATTATTCCAAACTATCTTTGAATTTTGTCAAGAGATTCTATATTATGTAGGTCTCTGATTAGGTGGTGGAAGATGATAACCTAGTCCAAATGGGACCATGGGAGGCATTATTTAATCAGCCAATTTATTTTCCTAACTAGGCTGATTCTGAAGAGAGCTCACTGGACAAAACAATGAAAAATCCAATTAGGTTGAGCAAGAATTGGGTTAGGGGTTAGATTGCTAATTTGACACAAGTAGGGACAACTCTAAGTTATACATAACAAACCCTGGATAAAACAAGCAGTGATGAGGAGGATGAGCCCATTGAGGTTCAAGATGCAACACAAGAGGCCATGAAAGACATTACTACAACCAATGTACCTGAAGATAGTGAGGAAGATGTTCCTCTAGCAGAAAAAGTGAAACGCAAGAAAGCCCTCGTAAGATGCAAAATAAATAAAATCCTCTATCATCTAGGACAAGGGCTGCCAAAGGAAAGGACATGCCTAGTGGGAAAGGGGAGACATCTAAAGCAAAGAAACCTAAGATATCTACACATGTTTCCCCTCCACCACAACTAGATGCAACTACTTCTTCCTCTATTGTCATTAATGCTTCATTACTTATCTCTCCATCCACCATTGCAGTTGCATCTTCTCCTTTGGTAATGAGTACAAGCTCACCCATTCCCCTTTCCCCACATACCATTTCCTTAGTCATTTCTTTTTCTACCTCTTTGCCTTCCATCTCTTCAATATCCACCTCCACACCTTTGTCCATCTCTTTTGCTTCCCACTCCATCTTCTCTTCCTCATCCTCCACACAATTTTCTCTAACCCCCATTTCTACTATCCTTGCACCATCCTTTTCTTTTCCATCACTCAACCTTTCTTCACCCATCTATATTTCTTCCATGCTTTCCTCTCCTCCTATTCCACCATCTTTAGCCTTTGCTTCTTTTGCCAATTTGTTTCAAGTGTATTTGCCACCTATTGCTATTAATTCTCTTGTTGTGGTAAACAACTCATTGCCTCATCCTATCAGCCCAATTAAGGATTCAATTCAAATGTCCTTGTCTATTCCTCAACTACCTGGTATAGAAAAAGTATGTACTGAATTGGACTCTCAAGAAGAGGTGATTATCAAGGATATAACACATGAACCTCTTACTGATCCCAATACAATTGAGGTAGTTGATATAGAGGATAGTCCAACAGAAGGAGGAACTACAGACTCAGTTTTGGAATTGGCTTAGAAGGCAGTCACTAAAAATCTATAGTACATAGAGCAACCACAATCTCCTCACAATGATATAGCAAATGGTGAACAAAATGCAAGTGAGGATAAAGGGACAAGAGAAGAGTTAGAAGAAGAAAATATTCATGAAGATTATTTGAATAAAGGAGATAGTCACATTGACTCTACTAAGGGCACTTCCACAACTCTAGATTGGATGCAACAGAGGCTAAGTAATAAACCTCCTGAGGTAGAGGTAATGTCTTTAGATTTGGACAGTTTCCTGGCTAGATTAGAAAAGCCAAGGAAATAGAATAAGGCTAAGGTCCAATCGATAATTTACAAAGATATCATAGATTCATGTGTTGTTGAGATGGCAGTCCCTCGAGAACAAGCCAATAAGGATGATGTAAGACCAGAAGATTATATTGTCACAACAAAAAAATTTGGGGCCAACCTCCAAGGAACAAGAAATTGAAGAATTCAAAGGTTCTGTGTCTAGTATTCTAGATAGGCTAAATAAAGATGAGCTAACTAAGTAGCAATTAAAACAACAAAATGAAGAGCTTAGGGCATGTATAAAATTCTTAATGAAGCCCATGAATGCAAATGGACAGCTAGAGGCAGCACCTTCTCTTCTCTCTAAGAGTTGACAAATTTTGACAATATCAAGACCACTGCAGTAGCCACTAAGGAATGGTTTCATAAGGTATATGGAGAGGGCTACAAAATAATGGATGTGGCTTCAAAATTGCACAAGGATTTTTGTATCCTGAAATCAGAATGGGAAGAAGCTAATAATGACTACACTTCTTATCAAGATTATTATTCCCATATATACCCTAGAGTGCATGCTATGAGTAATATCTTGGATGCCACCCTATTAGAAGAAGGTATTTTGACTCAAGATAGATTGGAAAAACTAGAGCAATGGTTAGAGCTAGTAGGGTTAAGAAAAGAAGTGTTTGATAAAGCCAGAGATTCTTTTGAACTAGCTAGAGCCCAAGTTTTGCAAGTCATTTATAAAATAAATGATGTAATGAGAGCCTGTACAAATTTGGACCTTGATGATACAGCTCTAGTAAATGCATAAGAATGTAAGGATAGGTTGTATCACTTTATCCATGGGGAATCACCCCTCAATATGATTGGGAAGTTAGAGAAAGTTGGTGACCTCAGGGCTTCATTCATGGAATTCAAAAGGAATAAGAGGTCCAGAGATGTTGTTTATTATAAATTTTCATAGAAGATTGATCGGCTCAAGTTTAGAATGGATTACATCAAGGATCCAGACCCAGCTGATATCAATCTAGCATTGATAGCCCTTATAGCATACAACAATAGGAGATATGAAGAAGACAAAGTTGACTTGGATGATGAGGAGCAATAGAATATTCCAGCAAAAATATGAAATCCTGTCATTCCACTTTAGCTACAATTTCCAAGGTCGTATAACTTTATTTGACTTTATTTTATCTTGTAAATTGGCTCTTTGTCATGTACAACCAAATGGGTATTCATTTTGTCCACATTCAATGTATTTTAAGGCTGTATTTTGTCATTTTCTATCAAGACAAAAATAAATCCGAAAATGTAACAAACTGTTGTATCACATTCAATGCTATATAAATCTGGACTGTTAGTGTTGAGTTAATCTCTACCATTCATGAAAAACTCGGTATGGTGCCTTCTCTATAAAGGGCCATCCTCTTCTCTCATTGTAACAGATCTTTGATAGTGAATTGTTGAGACTCTACTGAATTGATTAATACAAAATAGATTTTGTAGGATTGCTGGAAATTTGTCCATTGTGTTATCACTTTTGCTTTCATGGTTCACGTCATTTTGGAGTTAGTTAAATGTGCTTTTGCAATATTGGATGAATGTTAAAGATATTCAATGAATGCTTTGGTCCATACTATTAGTGCTTGTTGATTGTAAGTTGTTGTGTATAGTTAGCCTAGGCCTTATTATGGAATTTAGTTTGATTACATTTTACAAGTTAGATTATGCCATAATCTGGGTATTTGATGAGTAAATGTGATCTAAAAATCATTAATCTCCATTGAAGATTGCATCATCTCTTATAGTATTATGGTTTCTACAGCCTGGTAAAGTAAGAGGTTGTATATTGAAAGTGTTTGTCTATCTGTAGCATTTCATCCATTTGTGATTGTCACTTAGGATTTTACATTCTCTCTCAACCCTTTACCTTTTGCATTTTATTTAATCAAGATTTGTTAGATTTAGGTTTCAAGAAGCAATTACATTCACAAATCTATTGGAAATATCATAGGGTTTTGCACACTTTGTTGTCATAGTTTCATCAAACTCTATCATTGCATGTAAGTCCACTTGCTGGTACAACTAGTACATTCCACTGAAGTTATTCTTGCAAAGCTAAGACCTAGTTGTATAAACCTTGGAGTAGTCCTATCTAGGATAGGGTATCTTTTCAAGAGAGGTGAGATAACCTATATTTCACATGTGTTGTTGTGTGCTAAAACCACCATCAACAGACTTGGCGCTAGAAGGAGGGCCACCACAAGCTTAAACATCATATAAACCCTTCTTTTCTAGATAGGTAAGGCTAGGGACTAGACAAAGGCATACCAGATCTAGTTCAGCTGGACAAGAATTGCTATCCTTGACCCAGTTTAGAAGAACCAGGAGAGACCAAGGAGTGCCCAAAACTCCAAGGGCATAGTCTTCCCCAAGAAACCTAGGTACAGTTCAAGTCAATTTCCCAAACATGGCTTTTTTCTCTTCTAATAACTAATCTCCACTCAATTTAAACAACTACCATGACATGCCCAAAAATCTTGATAAGTTTTGCTCAAAATTCTGCACTAACAACCCTGATAGAACCGCTGATGAACACATTAAAAATTTTCAAAGCAGTATGTTCATGTTATAGGTACAAAATGAGGATGTGGTTTGTAGGTTGTTCCCCTACTCACTGCAAGATGAAGCCTATTACTGGTTTGCTAACCTTCCTTCTACTTTCATCAATTCATGGCTAAATTTAAAAAATGTATTTTTGAACCACTTCAAAATGCCCACCACCTCTATAGACCTTTATAAGTCCTTTGTGGATATTCGCAAAGCCAAAGGAGAACTCATAAGTTCCTTCAACAATTGATTTCATAAGGCATACAACCGTCTTCAGGCTCCTTTTGACCTTGCTCAACTAGCGGCTCTGCCTATCTACTATGCAACACTAGACAAGCTGACATCCATGTTTGTGATAAGGGCATATGCTGAAGTTGTTATGGTAAACACACAATTAGGGTAGGCTACAACAGGGCCACTAAATCATATAGGTCCCACAGCCATGCCAAACCAAATATTGTTGATTAATTAGGCCTTGGCCAACCAAACCCCGGTAATGAACTTGAT
Organism: Cunninghamia lanceolata; assembly: GCA_027924645.1. NCBI lineage: Eukaryota > Viridiplantae > Streptophyta > Pinopsida > Cupressales > Cupressaceae > Cunninghamia > Cunninghamia lanceolata. Next base: position 3,506,258 of record BSBN01000741.1, on the reverse strand, counting down.
CCTAGTCCCTACAGCAACACAAGATTTAGTTGTTCACCCTGGAGCTCCAATCTCAGAACTACCACCTGCACAAATGTCTTTCCTTCAGTCAGTCGAGGCTGCAAAATCTAAGGATGACAAGGATGACATCAAAGAGTTGGCAAAACAAATGAATAAACTTACAGTTGAGGTGACACATTTAAGGAATCAAAATACCTACTTGCAACAAAGGAACTAGGGTTAGAACCTATCAAAATCAAAACTATCAAAGGCCCAATCAGACATGGAACACCTAGCCAAATAATGGTGGAGTACCTTCACCATTGGAGAATCAAAGCACAAAGAATCATCCACTTGGCTGAGTGATGTTGGCAAAAGCAATTTTATCTTCATGGTGAAGGATTCATAACACAAATGCATATTCTAAATTGGATTGTCATGAATTCCATATTACATCTAGTATCTTTGAGAGGGAGGTTCAGAACGTGAAGACACAAGAGGCTCCACCTACCGGGTATGAACTAGTACCCACCTAGAGGTATGATACTGCTTTGGTTCTAGATAGTTACATCTTTCCTTTCCAAGATGAAAATCAACCTAAGGAAGAAGAGGTTGAAGAAGTTCATGCCTACCAGCAGTATAATAGAACCCATACAACCTCATAACTAACAAACCAAAGGGTCCTTTCACTACCTCCATACCCCTGAATAACTATCAAGTCCCACCTGACCCAAAGGCTTCCAATAATTCTAGGTCCCCTAAGGTTGTACCCTAGGCTGCAAATCAAAGTCAACCAGTTGAGTCCTCTCAGAGGTCTGAAGTGGCTAAATTGGGATAGTATGTGGTAGATGAGCTTAAAAAGATGAAGGTTGGGTTATTAGTATTTGAGTTAATAAAAGTCCCAGAGGTTAGGATATGCTTCCTTCAAGATATTGGAGTGAATGTTAGGGTGAGTCTTCCCCTAAAGAAATACTGCAAAAGGAAAATCTTGACAAAGGAAAATATAAAGTCCATGTTACAGATGCCAAACAAAAGGTGACCTTGTACAAGGAAAAGAGAGAGTCCCCTCCTTTTTTGCTGACCCTCAAGATATTTGGAAAAAACCTCCAAAACTGTCAGGTAGATTCAAGGGCCTCCACTAATGTGATGTCTTTATCAGTTGGCAAGGCACTGGACCCAACTCATGCCAAGTCCTCCAGGAAGGTTACTCAACTAGATAAAATAGAAGTCAATGTGATGGGAGAATTAAATCAAATTCACATGTAGTTGGTGTCATACCCATGAGTGCAGCAGTACATACATATCCAAGTGGTTGATATTCCTGACATATATGGCATGTTGCTAAGTAGAGACTGGTCCAAAACATTGAATGGATACATGGCTACTGACTTTTCTCATATGTGGCTGCCATGGAAAGGGCTAGCTAACCAAATTCATATTGAGAGAGAGCCCAAGATGAAGCACATGATTACGCAGTACAACCATATGAATGAAATCTTATACTTAGAAGTGGATTTGGGAGTATATCTTCCTTAGATAAACCAAGTTGAAGAAGTGCTTATGCTGAGTTGTAACCAGTTCCCTAATCCACCACTCATCAAGTGTCAGGAAAGTACAGAGGCATGTGTTCAATCTGATCAGGGGTGGGATTTTTGAGGGATTCAGGAGCTTTGTTGCTAAGTTCATGTGTGATTAGTTGGCTGTTCGGAGGAAAATACAAATGGAAAAATTGTTACTACCTAATTGGTGTCGTATTCATAATGCATCACATTCAAAGTTTACCTATTCTTTGTGTCAGCAGGTGGTATATCAAGTAAAAAAAAATTGAAGTTGACTTTTGCCCTTGATGAAAAGAAAGTTGAACATATTCCTATAGTTTGTCATAAGATTAAATTGCAAGGCAGACAGGATCCCACTCCAGAGAAAGATATAACAAACCCCCAAATCTAGACATTGAGATTTGATGGGTCAAGGTCAAGACAAGGGTCTAATGCGGGTTTTGAGCTTATCAGCCCCACTGGGAATTCTTATCTAGCTGCATAAAGGTTGCAATTCCCCTGTACCAACAGTGTAGCAGAGTATGAGTCATTAGTACATGGATTGTTGATGGCACTCCAGAAAAAGGTCAAGGTAATTCAAGTATTTTGAGATTTAGAGTTAGTGGTCAAGCAAGTTAGATAGTAGTACTCTTGTCAAGACAAGAGGCTAAATTGGTACCACCATAGAGTTTGGGACCTTGTAGAATGTTTTTATGGTTTCAATATCCAAGTAATCCCAAGGAAACAAAACCATGTCGTTGATGCCATAGCACAAGTTGCGAGTTCATTGGAACCTCTTACCATGTCTAATCTAAAGAAATTCACTGTTGAATTGGTTCCAACCCCATCTGTACTAGACAATATCACTCACTTTCAGGTCTTTGAAGATGTCAAACACATCATTTATTTTCTTGCATCTTCAGATGTATTTGTTGCATAGATAATTGATGAAGAAGAAGCGGAGCCAACTGAAATAGATATAGAAGGAGTCTTAAATCTAAATACTAACATGATCCCTCATGGTATGGTAGAGTTAGAAAGGATTTTTTATTCAGATCAGTTCGGGACTCATAAGAAACAAGTTGATTCAACTAGAGGAAAGTGTGAACCATACAACTTGGGTATAAAGGAGGAAATCAAAAATGTATTCATTGGGAAGATATGTACTCCTGAGGAAAGGAAAGGAATTATTTAGGCATTAATGGATTATCATGATGTCATTGCTTGGAGTTATGAGGACCTAAAGACATATGATACATCTATCATAGCCCACACCATACCTCTCAAGCCAAGAGTAAAACCATTTAGGCAAAGACAACGACCGGTCAATTTTCTTTTAAAGCCTTTGATTTTCAAAGAGGTTTAGAAGTTACTAACAGCAAGAATTATCTTTTTGGTGAGGTATTCCACATGGGTAGCTAATCTGGTACTAGTACGTAAAAAGAACAATGAAATATGATTGTGTGTAGACTTCAAAAATTTGAACAGAGGTTCAAAAAAAGACAACTATCCGCTACCATCTCTTAACGAAGTGTTGCAAATAGTCAATGGGTCGTAGATGATGTCATTCTTGGATGGGTATTCAAGTTATAATTAGGTGATGGTAGAATATGCTAATAGACTTAAAACTCCTTTCACTTGTAAATAGGGAATTTATGCATACTGTAGGATGCCATTTGGACTGATAAATGTGGGAGCAACATTCCAACATGCCATGGATATTTATTTCAAAGGCTTGGTAGGTAAATATATTATCATTTATATGGATGATCTAACCATATTGTCCAAGAAGAGGGGCGATCATATCTCTGATTTGAGGAAAGTACTGCAATGCTGTAGAGATTATGAAATTTCATTAAATCCCAAGAAATGCATCTTTGGCATCACTGAAGGTAAGTTGCTAGGGCATGTAATCTTAGAATAAGGTATATCAATCAACCCTAACATAGTCTAAGATATCTTTAAGATTTAGTCTCCAGCTAGTAAGAAGGGGTTAAAGCCTTCTTTTGGGAAGATTAACTTCATCTGCAAGTTTATTACTGGATTTGCTGAGATCATCCAACCTTTGAATGCAATGTTAAAACAAGATGCTATGATCGAATGGATGCCCAAAGCCAAGGCTAATTTTTGCAGAAATTAAGCAGGCCATAGCTAATGCTCTTGTACTAGTGAGTCCAGATTATACTTTTCCATTTTGCATATACTCCTTTTCTTCAAACTACACATGTCCAACTATGCTGACACATAGAAGGGGAGTCGATGATGAATGCCTAATTGCTTTTATGATCACCCCATTAAAAGATGTTGAACTTAGATACCCAAATGTAGAGAAATAGGCCTATGCTTTGGTCAAAGTGGTCAAGAAATTTTGTCATTACATTCTAAGAAGCAGACTAATTGTTGTTGTTCCTGATGCTATAGTTAAAGCATTACTGATGCAAAATGAATTAGGTGAAAGAAGAGGAAAATGGGTCACGATATTATAGGACTTTGATTTGGAGATACAACCTATGAAACTAGTACATGAATAGGCACTTTCTAAGACTATGGTAGAGACAGATCCTGGGTTGGTGTCTTAGCAGTATGTGTTGGAAGACATTTCAAAAAAGATGAATGGTATGGTGATATCCTATTTTACCTCTTCAATCAATGATGTCCACCTCACCTAACTTCAGTTCAAAGAAGAGCTCTAAGGCTAAAAAGTAGCAGTTTCATGGTTAAAGGATCAGTCTTATATAAGAGGAACCATGAAGGAATTTATTTGAGATGTCTCAACAAGACAGAAGTGATGCAAGTTTTAACCAGTTTTCATGACAAGTTTGGAACAAGCCATGGTTCAGCTCATTCCACCGCAAATCAAATTCTCTAGGTTGGCTATTACTGGCCTACATTGTTCAAAGATGCCCACGCGCATACACAAACTTGAAATATTTTCCAAATTGCTGCTACAAGGGAAAGGAATGTTAGTATGCCATTACAACCAGTGCTAGAGGTATGCCCATTTGCACAGTGCGGAGTCAACTTCATTGGTATGGTCAATCCAACTTCTTCTATGGGCCACAGGTATATTCTAACTGCAACTAACTACTATACAAGATGCTCTAAAGCTTAATCTTGTAAGCAATGTACAACTGAGGTGGTAATTGAATTTGTTGAAAAGCACATCATTACAAGGTTTGGCTATCCTTTTTCTTTTGTTTGTGATAATGGGCTAGCATTTTCTTCTTTATGCCTTTCAAATTGGGCTTTTGACTATGGTATTGTGCTAAAATTTTCATCTAAATACTATCCCCAAGGGAATGGAGTTGTTGAGTCTACAAATGAAAACTTGCTTGAGGTCATCAAAAGATTGCTTGATAAAAACCCTAGAGACTGGCACACCCAACTGAGATTTGCCTAATGGGAAGATAGGATCAGACACAAGGCTAATCTGGGAACATCGCCTTATCACCTGGTCTACAATCTAGAGCATGTTTTCCCTATTCATTTGTGAATCCCTACATTGCAATTCATACAAGACTACCTAGAATCAGATGAAAAAAATTTATACAGTTTAACCCAGCTACTGCATCTAGAAGAGAAACGTGATGTTGCCATTGAGAACTTAGCCAAACATCAAGGTGTAGTGAAATGTTGGTTTGACAAGAGAGCCAAGGTCAAAGCCTTTTGCATCTCTAATTTGGTCTTGTACTAGGGCAAGGCCCATGAGAGAAAAGGTGAACAGGGAAAGTTTGATAAGCTTTGGTTAGGTCCCTACCAAATAGCTGAAATCTTAGGGGACAACACATATAGATTGAAAACCCTTACTAATGAGGAACTCCCATTGCCTATTAATGGGTAGTTCTTAAAGCACTATTTTCAAGATTAGAAGGCACCCATGCCTTCCTTTATGTACATAGTTGGTCTTTCTATTTGCTCATTCTATTTTGCTTTGATTAGGTTAGTTTTCTATTTAGTTTAGTTTTTTTTTGTTTTATGTTTTGTTTTTTTTCTTTAGTTGTTATTTGTTCCTTTTAATCTACTTTGCCTAGGTTAGGTGTTTTGCTTTACTTCCTACATCTATTTTTCCAGGGTTCTCCATTTCCTGAACGTGGTGGCAGCTGTGCAATCCTACAAAGGGTCATCTCTGGGTAAGTAATCTAGAGGATTACCCTAAGAAACTTTAGTTTTCTATTTGGGTCTTCTTGTGGGTCCTATTGTTACTCTCAAATGGTATGATGCTTGTTCATAGGAAAAGAGTCACTGGTTCAATCCACTTGAAGTATTTTCAAGTCTCATATCTCTCACATCTTTAAGTAATCCAGATGCTTCCAATGGAGTCTTTGTGATTTTGGGTCAGTGAAAATCCTAAAATCTCACACCATGAACTGTCTTATTTTGTCCATTATCTCACACAGATCACAACACCCTCCATCCACTCCACCTTCATCTAATAATGAACTCAAGTCTAGTATCCAAATCTTTAACAGTCCTATGGTTCATTGCATAGTTTGAAGAATGAATTGTCAAAAGTTAAGCTCTAAGCCTTTATGGGCAAGATATCTTCAAGCTTATATTAGTATCTCTTTGTGCTCATCCAATTTTGAGTATTTACCCCAACGTAAAATGGCATCAAAATGTTGGTAATTCCTCCATCTTTCCTAAGTCCACCACTTTCTGTCACACATCTCATCATGCCCCCATGGCATATATGGCCATTCCATTTTCATGATTCTACATATCCCAAAGGCATGTGACCACATACACCCTCCTTCATTCATTTCACCATTGTTGTTTAACCTTCCCTTAACTCCCTCCACCAGATCCCTGGTCATGGTCAACAAATGTGCACACCGTTTAAACAAGAAGCTCTTACTCACCCCCCCTTCCATGGGATTTTAAAGCTCATATTTGGATGCCTCGGTCAAGTTGATTTTTTCTTTTGAATCAACATCAGGGTTTGCCAGTTCCTATGCACGTGCAGATTCAGCCAACTAATACAGGAGGTTGTGTGAGCTCCTCCCCTTCACTTCTGGTTCTGCTGCACCAAGGGGGTATCCCTATAGCTAAAGATGTAACCTTGACTAGCTCAATGATAGAAAGATCTAACTTGACAACAACAGGCAGAATACTCTCATGTATGGACCAAGATTTGCATGATAGATCACAAGGTTGACAGCATTCTTGGACATATGTGTCTGGTTGGGTATGAGAGTATGCAGGGGTCCTAATCCTACTCCTATAACTAACAGGTTGAAATTATGGAAAGGTTGGAAGTGATGTTTGGATGCAACACAAGGGGGATGTGGATCATAACTACTAACCCAGAAGTAGACCGATGCCTATCTCAGGGCAAGGAGTCAACTAGATGTATACAAGACATGGTTTGCAACTGGCATTCAAGTTTCATGGGGTTGGAGCTGATGCTTGCCTTACAAACATCACCCAAGAATGGGTATTTAGCTGCCTATACTTACAGACATCCAAACTGACATACATTCTTCTCCATACATTGACCTAAAATAGTTTAATCCACTCCTTGAATGGAAGTTATAGATCAAGCATGCAACATAGAAATCTATACCCTAGAATCTATGAAACCCTTAGCAACCAGATTCAGAAGAAGAATGATATGCAACAAAGGAGACAAACAGGTAAACACATGCATTACAGCATTTTCATAGAAAACAACAATGAAACTGAACATATATGCAAAATACATTCATCATGCAACTCATAAACTCCAAAGAGATAGAACAACCAAGATCATGCCCTGTTCTTTGTTATTTACACAAAAATGCTCCAGGCCTTCAACAACCAACAAATGAGCAACACAGCTTGCTATATACAGCAAGGCAGGTACTCAGCATTAATCACTAGGCGACTCAAAAGTCTGCTAGATACAGTTCATTCTGAGGAAATGGTGCTCAAACATTTAATGCAGCAGGTGGAAGAGGAGATAGGGAAAGGTCTCGAGCCTTGCGCCCCTGCCTGTGGATGTACAACTTCAATCGGGTACCTGATTTGTCCACATCTTTGCCCATACCCTGTAACATCCGCCATTAATGTCCACCTACTTGCGGCCTTGGGAAAAATAATTAATTGTGTGCTCCTAAAACTTTCCCACCAAGATATATCATCCTGATATTTCAAATTTATGTGGGAACTAATTATCCCACATGCACCACGCGGCGACCTCTCTAATACTTTATACACCATGCTACATGCAAACATACTGTCGCGCATTTTACTTTGTGCGACCAACAAGCCATCCGCTAGCAGCCCATCGCCCTAACTCCTGCCGACGCCAAGACTCCATCGGTGTGACCCACGCCATCGGAGCAATAGAAAATACTTCCACCGACCACATCGATCACGCCGATGCCGACACCCTTGCTTGGTCTTCGGCCAGACCCAAACCATCGATGCACTCAAAAATTCCTTCACTGATATGCCTTGTCATGCCGATGGACACCTTAGAAACACCTCATCGGCCAAACCCCAACCATCAGAGTGACCTCCTCCAGGCATGTCGATGCCACACATCACACCAATGAACATCCTGATGACATCACCATCACATTCTACATACCGCGCACCTCCTCATATTCGGATGATGTCATCGTCATATTTTAATATGAGGGGATCTTTGTAAGATGACTAATGTTAGAAATATGATCCCCCCCGGATCCTGATGACCTCACCAGCATATTGGGAAAAGGTGATAGTCAGAAGATCACCAGATATTTAGAAATATCACCCCCCCACAAAATATCAGGGTGCACTGTAGCTCCATTGTAAGATCGGGGTGATGTATGAATATGACTGATACTTGAAAATATCACCCCCTTCCTTGGAATATGATGAAGCTGATTAGACAAGTGGATATCACCCTGACATAAGAATGACGTCAGTAGCATCAGGGTGATCCAGCGAACATGAAGTGATAAAATAACATCAGGGTGATCTTAGCCAAGATCATCCGATGTTCAAATATGATGACCCCCTTCGGAAAGCTGGGTCATACGGAACCTTGCAGCAACATCATCAGGATGATCTTAACTAAGATCACCCAATGTTAAAATATCACCCCGGCGAAAGATCATGCAGGCAGAAAATATGATGACCCTCACAAGCAACATTAGGGTGATAACCAGAAATATGATGATGATGACCTCCTCGGAAGAAAAAATGATGTTGAAGTTGAAAAATGCTGAGGAGGCCCAAGGACTTAGAACTTTTGGATTTTTTGGGAAGGTGCTTGCATATACATATTTAAGCACCAATAGGTCATACAACAAAATTTCCAGTTACTTTATGCCTTAGGAGCACTCATGCAAAACCCAAATAATGTCAGAAATCAAATCATGGTACATTCAAAAGATAATTTGAATCCATGTCTCCTAACAAAAATAGTCGAAGATAAAATGATTTCAGTACATAAGTAAGGAAAAGGCAAGTCAGAAGGGGCACCCATATTTCCAAATTCTAGACAATCCCCTTTCCATCCATCCCATCCATACAAAATCTCATTTCATTCAAAGTACCTTAAGTTCATTCATCCCACAAGTAAAAGAAGCACAAGGAAAATCATGAAAATTGTGAGTCTATGTGGGTCTCTGAAATCTCAAGCCCTCCATTTCACTAGTAAGCATTTCCATTATTTCCTACACCCCTCTTTGCACCCAAGATTTAGTGTTTATTTCGATGTGTACAGTCATTGGTCATGGTCTCCCACCATTTTACATCAATCCTGTATACCTCCATTTCCCTGTCTACCACCCATTATCTCATACATTTCTTTCCCACCTTCCTATGGTATGTGCTTTTGGATCCGCTTTCCATCATTGTGCACAATCCCCATCATAATCCATAGTTTCATTCATTATCCTCCATAATCCATAGTGCACTTTGCAATCCATTATTCCCTACCAACATTGACGAGCATGATAACTCGACATGATTTCTATGTGATGACGTTTGACACTTGATGTGAACTACTGCCCTTCATGGATCTAGATAGCTGAGTCCTTTTTGTCCATACCTCTTTTGCCTTCCAAGTATGTATGTATGTGTATATATATATATATATATATAATCCCTTCATCCAAAGGTGAAAACCACCCCTAGTGGTGCCTTATATAAGTACTATGATGAAAACTTGGTAAACAATCATCATGGTAGGTTGCTCAAATTATGTCAACTCTCACTTACCACCCCATCATGTCACTTCCATATCCTATCAACCACATCCATGCACACACTTATCTTGCTTCATCCATTTATCCTCCCTTCCAAGAAAGTTCATGAGGTGATGATTATTTACGTAGCTCAACACAAGTTTGCATTAATGATCTTGGTTGCTGACGGATGGAAATTAATGCAATTGCACACACTTAGATCTTTGGGCTATGGATTGTTGTTCTATGTTAGTGATCTCTGCTTCTTTGATATTACATCATGATGTTTAGTTTAATATGTGCGAAACACAAAGATCCTAGGTTCGAAACTGAAGTTTATCTTCGAAATGCTCTAGAGCATTTCCCTAGTAGAAGTTCATCGAATGGAAACACCCTTTCTTTTTCTTCACCTTATTTCAGCTTGGTCTCGACAAGTTTCTTGAGAAGTGATGTGATCTCAGGGTCAAAGTTGTTCATATTTGCATCCAAGTTGCATGAGTTTCGGTATTTGGGTCCTTGAAGTAAGTCTCAAATGAGCTAAGCCCTTTGTCAGGAAATGCTAAGTCTTTGGTATGTTTTACGCTAAAAAGGGTTGTTACTGCACTTGCGCTAAAATCTAGTGACATCAGATATTAGTGTCACTCCTTTATAAACCTATTTTGTGCTAAAAGTTTGGGACACTGGACTTGCGAATAAATCGTGCTTAACCGAACATGATCGGTGGTCTTTAAAAATCCCACTAGTTGGTGGATGCCAAAAACCTTGCCAGCACTAAAAGGGAGTTTGACTAGATTGACGTAGAAAACCTACCCTACTAGACACATCTGGTCCCCGATGAAAGCTCTGCAGATCCTATCAGTGGTAAAACTTTCATCGTGGGTGCGTGACACCCTGTCCTTGTACCTCCACCATTAATGGCAACATTTTAGTAATATAAAATTCTTGAAACTTCCCATTTAGGCTTTTTTGCACACAAGACTTTAGTATTTCTATATTTTCGAGTGCATTAGGCAAATTTGAGTAGTGTGAAATGATCAGTGGCGATTCCTATTAACTTAAGGTGACTTCTGAGCATTTGAAGGTGGTACAAATAGTCTCCACTTCCCCAATTCAGCATTTTTAGGTCAGCATTGTTAAAAACTTGTTTTTGTGTTGAAATATTATAGTCAAGGGTTTGAATTGGTTTGAGCTTCATTTGTGAAATCTTTTTGATTAAATTTGTTCATGTTTTCATTGAAGATTCATTTGAAATTGTCAGCTTTTAGGTTTGAATTTGGGGTTTTATTTGGAATTTGTTGTTGGCAACATAGTCAAGAGACATTGCTCTATTGATTAAGGTAAAATGTTGTCGTTGATGGAAATAAGGTTTGGTAAAGGGGATTTTAGTTCGGAAGACTAATTAGCTAGAATGACTAAGTATGGATAGTACACAGAGTGATTGACAACAATAGGAATGGTATGCCTCCGCAATTGAAGATCAAGTTATGTGGTTTTGGTATGTTTAAATCAACCCTTTGGTGATGTTATGTTTTAGTATTCAAGTCTTGACTTCCTCCGGAAGTCATATGGTGAAATGTCTAAGTTCAGGTGAACAAAGTTAAGTTAGAAACAATGCTAAATACCTAAGTAATTTGGTCTACATTCCTCCGCTGATGAATATTTTTATTTACGGCTCTAAGGAAATGTAGACACATGTCATAAGTGTCTAAATCTAGATTTGTAGTGTTTGAAGTTCATCAGATCATATTCTACAAGTTCTCCAGTATCGGCTTCTAGTTTGACAGTATTTCACTATGATAGAACAATAGTTCTGAGATCCATATTCTATTGTAGAAGACTATTATGTCTTGTAGTTCTAAAGGTTTTCTAAGAAGTATATAATGGATGTTGGCTATATTTTTTAGAGTCTCATATGGTCTGCATTGAAGGTTATGGTATGATAGTTGAATAGTCAAGAATGTACTTAAGGGTTAAGCCAGTGGTCATGATTAGATCAATATGTAGTGAAGGTATATGATTGGAATCATTAATCTAAATGGTTCTATAATAGTTCCAGACTCATATGAATAGTCTTGCATGATTGATTAGGTATGCATTGTTGTTAGGGCACAATAACAGGCCGACAAGGTATAACTTGAATATACAAGCTTTATCTTTTGCATGCCAACCTAGTTTGAGGAAATTCTTGATGTGAATATATATACTCGATAGATTTTAGCCTTGGAGGTATGAAGGTGTGTGAAAATAGTGTGAATTCAATGTGTGTGTGATCTAAGCCAATTTTGTGACTAGAAAAGGATAGTGAGGGCAGAAGAGCAGAGTATATGTGAAGCAAAGCAGAAAAAGGCAGGGCAGACATTATGAAGACATTTGAGTCTGTATATTGAGATATTAATGGAACTGCACTTCAGCATTCTATAGATGTATTTGCAACAGTCACCTCTTAGTAGTGAGCTAATCCTTTTTTAATCTTCTCTTCTATTTTATTATAAGTGAGCCTATTGCAGTGAGCACTTCTTTGGACAATGAGTCCTTGGGTAGTGAGCCCTAAGGTAGTGAGCCTTCATGTAATTCAGTATTGATATCATAATATATTGTGAGCTAACACTAACCATGGTTTTTCCCTTTTTGAGTTTTCCACGTAAAAATCATGGTGTCTATGTGTTATGACTTTGTGGCTGCTCTTCTTATGTTTGTTTTGCTTTCATGTTATTGAATGTGGTAAATGGATTAATAAATATATGAAAGAAAATTTTTATAGAATAGTAATTCACCCCCCTCTTAGTATTCTTTGTGATCAACAATTGGTATTAGAGCAAGGTTCCTTGGAAGGAGCTTAACAACTTGAGGAAGATCTAGGAAGGTGTACACATGGCAGCAAAAGGATATCTCACTTCTCCATAAGCAAGTCATTCAAGTACCATTAAAATTAGTGATTGTATATATGTCAACAATGAACAACTACAAGATGCTCTTGAAGATCTTGACAAGTCTGAATCAGATATCAAAGATTTGGTGGAAAATATCAAAGAAGCTGATTATTGCATTCTAAAACTAAAGGAGCAAGTCAAGAAGTCCTAGGAAAGAAGAAAAGAGCTAAGTGAGCAACTAAAAGAAGCACATGAATCCATAGATAGTCTATCATGGCTAGTTGAAGAAAAACAAAAGTTGAGGAGTATCTAAATCAGGTTGTGAAGGATAAGTCTGAGGAATGTGAAAATTTTGGGAAAGATGTGTTAATTTTGAAGTATGATCTGGAAGCAGCTAATAGCTATAAAGAAAAATTCAAAATAAGCTCTGCAAAGCTTGAGGAGTTGATTGAAAGTTAGAAGAGTTTAGATGACAAGCAAGGCTTGGGATTTGAAAAAGGTGAAAGTTCTAAATCAGGTCAAGAAAACATTGAGATGAGGAGAAACAAAAGCAACCAGTTTTAGAATCATAGAAGAAGACCTAAAACACCTCCGATCAGGCAGCCAAATGCTTAAAGGTACCCATCTTTGAATGGCTATTGTTTTAATTGCAATAAGTTTGGTCATAAGGCTACTTAGTGTAGGAGTAGAATGAATCAGAATGTTCCAACATTCTCTTGTCAATGTTTCAATTACAAGAAAATTGGTCATAGATCAAATGAATGCAAAAGTCTGGTAAGGAATGGTTTTAACAATACAAGGAATACTCAATCTTTCAATGGAAAATGCTTTGCATGCAATAGATTTGGGCATATGGCTAACCAATGCAGATCAAGAATGAATCCAATCAATAGAAGGAATCAGGGACAAAGGAATGTGGTATGCTACAATTGCAATAGGTTTGGACATGTTGCAAGATTCTATAGAAAAAAGAATGAGAAAAGAGACTATCCTACATAGAAGAGGAAAATAGAGCAGAGAGAAGATAAAGGTAAAAACAAGGTTGATCCGATGGAAATCAAGAAGGAAATGAGCAAGGTTTGGATTAAGAAGGAGGTTAATGAGATCAAGGATAGATCTGCACCAACCTCTAGTGCAGATACTTCTTCTGGGAAGTAAATTGAGAGCTCTAACTTAGGGGGAGCTATATTGAAAATCCTAATCCCCTAGCCAAATAGTTTGTGTTGGGATTCGGTACGAAGATATGATGAAAATTTTTACATGACAAATCTTTTGAAAGAAATTTTGGTAGAAAAGGTTCAAATGTAGAGCATTGTAGAGCAATCCTAATCAATTGTATTCTACAGTGAAGAGTTTGACAGCTTTTGGAGAACAAGCATTTGTTATTATAACAAGGATTAAAAAGGAGCTCGTTCGATAGATGAGTCACTTTGCATTCAAGCTATCAAGACCCCAAGGAGAGATGAAGCAAGATTCTAAATGACTACAATGATTTCCAAAGCATCTCAAAGAAAATCAAGTAAACCCTAATTCAACAAAAGAGGTACTTTATAGCTTGAAACCCTATTGCAAATTTGTTTGAATTGTTAAGGAAATGGCAACACCACAAATAGTTGATATTACTAAAAGACCATGGCCGAAATTCAAGAAACACCCTTTCAAATCAACAGAAGTGGATCCAGATGGTGCATTTTTAGAAATTCCATTTGGGATTATGCATGAAGATGATGCTAGGGCTTATATCCCTATTTCCCTAGATGAACATGATGGCTGAAAAATCACATAATTATATTTGAATCACTTAAGTGGAGATCAGTTTGAATTGTTGGACAAATACAAGGCCCTAGAAGAGAAGAAATTCATACAATACTTAGATTTTCCTACCTTCACTGAAGATGCATGGGTCTAGTACGTATTTAGCCGAATGCATGATGAGTTCATGTGGTTTGAGTCTACACATATGATAGTAAAGGATGCAATAAGGGCAGTTACCGGTCTAAGCTCTACTGGTCCAATACCACAATTAAAATCTATGAAGAATGCCACAGTCATAGAGGCCACTAGAGCACAATTTGATAAGAGGGCTCTGACTATGAACACAATTGAGGATCATGCAGTTAGGTTTGCATTTATGATCATTGGTTATAGGATATACTTCACTAATCGAGAGAACTCGGTCTTTGGAATAGCTATATACACTGTACATGAGATGATCAAGAAGAATAAGGATTATGATCTATGTGAGCTTCTCCAGCAGAAGTTGCTAGAAAATTTGAAGAAGAGTAAGGAATCAAAATACACTTTCAAGTTTGGCATGTTAATACTCTATTTATTCTTCTATTTCAAAAGAGAAGTTTTGGGAATTAATAACATTATTTGGGATCCAAGAAAACCTGTAGCTGTACAAATAAGAGATTATATTAGCAGTCTAGGTGATGTAAATGCTTAGAATGTAGCATTGTGGGGATACTTTAATAACTTTCAGAAGTCAAAGCAATCAAGAATGAGGATCCCTAAGTTAGTTGTGGAAAAGTATAAGAATGACATTTGTTTTATTATGAATAAAGATCAATGTATGATGGTGGTAGTAGAGCCTAGGACTATTTGGGTACCACACATGGGCTATGAGGTGGTAGAGGATGTTCTAATAGGTCTTGTAGATCTTATGTTGAAGAAACCCAGGGATCCCAATGAGCCAAGATTTGGCACATATGAAGAGTTATCTATTAAAGTTCATGTTGAACTAAGAAGATCAAAAACTCATAAAAAGATGAAGAAATTGGTAGAGGAATATGCCCATAGCATAGGGATTACAAAAGAAGAAATTGCTAAAACAAGGGCAAGGGCTGAAGTAGCTAGAGCACCTAAAAATTTGAAGGAAGGTGAGCCTAGCAAGGCTCCAGAAATGCAAGAGATAAAGACAGAGGGACCTACAGAAACAAAGAAGAGAACAAGAGCATCTACTTCACAAACTACATCTGCATCCTCTAGTCCCACACCCTCTATAGAAGCACCTGCCAAGAAACCTACTGAAAAAGGATACAAAAGAATAAAAACCAAAGCTAAAAGGATGCATGTGAGTAAAAGTGTTGATAATGAAGAAATAGAATCGGATGAAGAAGTTAAAAAGATGAAGGTTAAACTAGCAGAAGCCTCTGGTACTGGTCAAGGAAAGCCCTCTAGAATTGGGAAAGGAAGAAAGAAGGAGAAGAAGGCAGAGCCTATGAAAATAAAGGCTACAATAAGTCTAGAAGATGTATTGAAGGCCATTACAGTTGATGGCAATCTAAAACCTATAGCCCAACTATATGATGAATATAATGATGCAAACAAAGGCATCATTGAGATTGCAGTAATTAGATATTTGGAGATCTATAATAAAGCTCTCATTGAAATAATAACGGATCTCCTTGACACCCTTGCCAACATTATGACTATTAGAAAGGAAGCAACTATGGCTAAGGAAATTGAGCTGAGAGAATATGCATTGATAAATCTATGTCCTAAGACCTCTCTAGAAGAAAAGGCAAAGGTCTCCAAAGCACTTGGAAAGAGATTTAGAACAAAGAAAAGGACAAATACTCTCATGTCAGGTGACAATGAGAAGCTAGCCAAGGAAACTGAAGATATCACTCTAGAAGTACTGAAGGAACTTCATCTCCCAACTATATATGACAAAGAAGAACAAAATATTGGTGATGATAGTTTTGTACCTGAAGTCAGCATGGATCAAGGCTTGGAGCAAACTGATACAAATCTTCTGGCATAAGACAAGGCAATGGAAGAGGAAGAGGAAGAGAAAAGTATTGAGAAAACTAAGGAAGACCTTGAAGAAGTAGCCTCAGAAAAGGAAGAATCTAATCAAGCCCCTGCTGCTAATGATCAAGACAAAGCTGATAAGGGCCTAATAGGGACAAGTCCTCCTGATCAACAAATTGATGATCAAGAAAACAAGGAAAAGACTACAAAGCAAAATAAAGTTAATGACCAAGAGGATGAACAAGATGACAAGAACCCTCCTCCGGAACAAAACATTGATGAATAAGAGGTTATGGATCTTGATCCACCAGAGAAAAATCAAGAAAAATAAGTGTCTGGTATGACAAGAGACATGTTAATATTCATAGGACAATTGACAGGGGGGTGAATCAGTTGTCACAAAACTTTAACCTCTTATCAATATATCATATGTTCAAACACTGTTATTAAGATTTAACCATGAAAGCAAGAAACATGAAGTTTAACACAACAACATATTCAACATATGAGACACCAGATTTTTACATGGAAAACCCTATAAGGGAAAAACCACAGTGGGTTTTAGCCCATAGAAATATATATATATATATATATATATATATATATATATATATAATAACAATACCGAAAAATAGAGGCTCACTACCTTAGGGCTCACTGCCCAATATGCTCACTACAAATGTTTAGGCTCATTATCAAGATCAACTCACTGCCAAGATTGGTGAACTGATTTGATAGAATCTACTCCATGCTTGGGTTCAGTTCCATTGAAGCACAATATATCTCCTCTGCTCTGCTCTTTTACACCTTCATACTTATCTTTTCATTTTCACACTTGGATACCTTCTTCGCAACCACATTACATGCTTTTATACAATTCATCAACCTTGGAATGTACATCAAGCTCGACATTATATTCATCAACCATTGAAACAATCTCCAAGGTCAACATTACAAACATACATAGAAATAGGTCTGGACCTAAACAAAACTAGCTAAGGGAAAAATGTATGTGGATCATCTTATGCCTTAGCCAAGACTCAAATGTAATCTTCCATGCCATGACATGCTTTCACAATCTTCAATGCATCTCTGCAAGTAGTGAAAACAACCAAGTCGGCCAAGACTGGTGTTAACACTAAATTAAGAATAGTCTTCATCTACGATCCGAGTTTCTCTTTGCGGACCAATCCAAAAGTAGGAACATGATCAGGAGACATCCACAAGCACATTGTAATCACCAAGAGCATCTTCACAACCTTAAACCAATTTGTTACGAGGATTCTTTAAATCAGAGCACTTAAACAACACTGTCAGCTACTGTCATAAGGAAAAGATCGCTTGTAGACCACCAAATCATGAACCATTAAAGTTGAAGGCACATAACATCATCTCAGACTTAACTCTAAAACCATAGATCAAAATACTTCAATGCAGAGCATAATACATTCTCTCTATCACCACTAAATATACAGAAAAAGTAGTTTTCACTCTGATGAACATAACTCACTCAAATCTTCATACCGGAAGCTCAAACTTGAGATATAGTATTTTCAGACATGTCTCTAAATAACTTCTAATCTACAAACAAAGATATTCATTCTACAGGAAATCTGGAGCAATCTATTGGACTATTCTTCTGTAAACAAAGATATTCTGCAACACATTATTTCCACCAGAGAAGCAAATTTTCTTAATATCCTCAATATCAGGATCTCCAATACCTACATAGGCAAATACAAAGCATCTAGCTCATTATAAGTAAGCATCAAAACAAGAGCACAGTTGACACCAATGACAACACAGATATGTTGACATCAATGACAACACCAATTAGGCACATACTTGCAACAAGACACTGCTGTCTTACAGGATCCAGGAGACTCTATCAAAGAATATTTGGAAAAGCAACAAGTTTTGGATGAGCCTAAGTTCCTACAAGGACCAATAAATTTGGCCTCAATATCTCCTGTATAGAAACTTAAACTGGTATCAATTGTCCAAGCAAAGGCACAAGAAGAGATTCTAAAGTCACATATACAAGACAATGAAGTCATTAGTGAGGCATCCAGAATTTTGGAAAAGATGATGTCAACATATCAAAAGGATACTTCATTATCTTCAACAGATCAACTCAAGGGACTAATAAACTTAGTAAGTATATATTTTGAATCTTTTGAAAAGTCTTCAGAAACAAAAGTTAGAAAAGAGTTTGATGAGAAGAAATTAGTTGAGTTGAAGACCATGTTAGTTAATGATAAAACTCTGTTAGATAATGGAATAAAAGGTATACAGAGTGCCATCAAAGAAGCTTGTGATTTGTACAAATTTTGTCTATCATGGTTGGAAGCTACAAAAGAGTTAGGAGAGAAGATCAAGGATCAGGAACTGCAGTTGATAAATATCTCTAATTCTTTTGATCCAGCATTTGAATCAATAAGTAGTAAAGAGATGCAAGCTATAAATATCCACAATAACTTAAGTAGGTTGATGAATAAGAGGGAAGAAGTTAAAAATAGATTGTGCCAACTAAGAGGGTTGATAAGTCCTAAAATAGATTCAATGACTAATCTTGCAGCAGAAGCCTTGAACATAAAAGCAATAATTGATACACCCTCAGATGTGTAGAAGGAATAAAAATTAGTTTTTCTGATAAATGGTCACATTCAAATTTTGGATAGTGAAAGAATAGATGGGATGGAGAGTCAAATCTGCTAAAGACTATTTATAATGATATTCTACCTCCCACAACTAACTAATTAAGTTAAAGATTGTATTTGTACATATGCGGCAGAGTATGACAGTCTTGCAGATCTAACACAAGTTTTGAAACTTGTACATACACCTTTCCCATTGATGTCAAAGGGGGAGAAGAAAACCAGTGAAAAATAGCAAATCAACTAAGGGGGGAAGTAAAACAGGGTGTACAGAGTAAGGGGGAGCAACATATATTTTTTACTAAGTGTTGCCATCATTAACAAAGGGGGGATTGTTAGCAACATAGTCAAGAGACACTGCTCTCTTGATTAAGGTAGAATGTTGTCATTGATGGCATCAAGGTTTGGTAAAGGGGATTTCAGTCTGGAAGACTAATTAGCCAGAATGACTAAGTATGGATAGTACATAGAGTGATTGACAGCAATAGGAATGGTATGCCTCCACAGTTGAAGATCAAGTTATGCAGTTTATTATGTTGAAAACAACCCTTTGGTGATGTTATGTTTCAGTATTCAAGTCTTGACTTCCTCTGGAAGTCATATGGTGAAATGTCTAAGTCTGGGTGAACAGAGTTAATTCAGAAATAGTGTAGAATACCTGAGTAATTTGGTCTGCATTCCTCCGCTGATGAATATTTTGATTTGTGGTTCTAAGGCAATGTAGACACATGTCATAAGCATCTAAATCCAGATTTGTAGTGCTTGAAGTTCATCAGATCATATTCTACAAGTTCTCCAATATCAGATTCTAGTTTGACAGTATTTCACTATGATAGAACAATAGTTCTGAGATCCGCATTTTGTTGTAGAATACTATTATGTCTTGTGGTTCTGAAGGTTTTCTAAGAAGTCTATAATGGATGTTGGCTATATTTTTCAAAGTCTCATATGGTCTACATTGAAGGTTATGGTATGACAGTTGAATTAGTCAAGTGTGTACTTAAGGGTTAAGCCAACAGTCAGGATTAGGTTGATATGTGGTGAAGGTATATGATTGGAATAATTAATCTAAGTGGCTCTATAATAGGTCTAGACTCATATGAATAGTCTTGCATGATTGATTGGGTCCACATTGTTGTTAGGGCACAATAGCAGGCTGACAAGCTATAACTTGAATATACAAGCTTTATCTTTTGCATGCCGACCTAGTTTGAGGAAATTCTTGATGCGAATATATATACTCGATAGATTTTAGCCTTGGAGGTATGAAGGTGTGCGCCAATAGTATGAATTCAATGTGTGTGTGATCTAAGGCAATTTTGTGACTAGAAAAGGATAGTGAGGGCAGAAGAGCAGAGTATATGTGAAGCAAAGCATAAAAAAGTAGGGCAGACATTATGAAGACATTTGAGTCTAGATACTGAGCTATTAGTGGAACTACACTTTAGCATTCTATAGATGTATTTGCAGCAGTCACCTCTTGGCAGTGAGCTAATCGTTCTTTTATCTTCTCTTCTATTTTCTTGGCAGTGAGCCTATTGCAGTGAGCACTTCTTTGGATAGTGAGTCCTTGGGCAGTGAGCCTTCATGTAATTGGGTTTTGATATCATAATATACTGCGAGCTAACACTCATCGTGGTTTTTCCCTTTTTGGGTTTTCCACGTAAAAATCTTGGTGTCAATGTGTTATGACTTTGTGGCTACTCTTCTTATGTTTGTTTTACTTTCATGTTATTGAATGTGGTAAATAGATTAATAAATATATGAAAGAAAAGTTTTACAAGATACTGATTCACCCCCCTATCAGTATTCTTTGTGATCAACATTTGTATACATATATTCAGTGTATATGCTAGGTTTGAGGTTTCTTTTTCTTTCTTGAAAAATTTGCAGATAAGAGTCTCTCAAAATCTTAGTTTATCACACTATGTCAAAACCCTAGACGAGTTTGCATGCAAAAATGAAGTTTCAAAAGACATATCTCATGATCGCTAATATCCCCATAATTATCCTTAGCCAAATCCCCTAAAATGAAGCATTCGAGTATATCTAGCACCCAAATCTGATGTCATTGCAATTAGCACTGAATTTTCCCATCACTTGATTTGTGCTAAAAAGTGCTCTCAATGGATATATCCCTTGATGCCCTGAAGATCTATAAATCCACTGATCTCGCAAAAGTCTGCCGACCTTGACATTAAATGCCCAAGTGGACTTAACACTAAAAAGCCCCATCACTAGACCTGTGCGTAAACTCACCATCACCGGACAATGTCATGTGCCAACCAATTTCCCCTCTAAGTCCTAAGGAGCCTAAAATTCCCGCTAGAAAGCTTTGCACTGAAAACCCTCGTTGCCTAACTTGCACTAAAAATATCTATCACATGACATAACTTGTAGTCCATGAAACTCCTGCTAATCCTACGGAGGCTAAAAGTTCCATTGCGCTTCATATAGAGAGTAGGGCTAAAATTTGAAGTCACTGGGCTTACATGAAAAATCACCCTCACTAAACATATCCTGTCATGCCCAAAAGTCCCACATATCCAATGGAAGACTAAATTGCCACCAAGGGAGTACTATACACTCTGCACTTAAACCCCACCTCGCGACTTGTGAGAAAATTCCACTTCACTGCACACATCTGGTAAACACAAGAATCCATGCCATCTGGTAATCGAAGACATTCCCTTTGGAGTACCTAAAGAATCTAGCACTGAAAATGAGCCTTACATGATATATCCGGTAAGGGCCTAAAAGCAAATAGATCTGGTTGTCAACCAAAATGCCATTTATCCCATTGACTTCATTCTCCCCATTGCAGGTGTTAGAAGATCCTAGCTCTACTTTAGAGCTTCACTACATATATCATGTAACACCTCAAATCCCCGCACCTTCTATGATACCCAAAAATCTCACTAGGTCCAGTAAGGACATAAATCTCCGCTAACTCTGTGTGTGATGAACTATCAAGATTTTCTAAGGGAATATGATGATATTAATTTAATGAGATGCATGATGTCAATGAAAATTCTTGTGATTTATCCATGTTGTGATATCATTCTCTTAATCTAGCATTTATTGCATATGTTTAGTGAGGCCCCAAAGGCCTGCTAATTATTTCTTTTTATCTATTACTCATGAAATTATGTAATAAGTGTTAGTGAGAATGCAATGAAACTCTGTAGTTCTTGAATTGTGGGTTTCTTTGATGTAATTTGATTGAACAATGGGATTTTAAACTTAGGGTATGAACTAAAAATCATTTAACTATCTTGAACCTAAGTCTAGGCCATTAGGATAGCTAAGTTATAAGAGTTACTCATTAGGTCCTATCTTGTAGGATAAATGTCTTCCCATGCATCAACATGAAGTACGAGTTTAAGGGAATTCCTCCTACAACCAAGATTACCTTAGCGTGGACAAACATTGGAGATACTGACTTGGGACATATAGATATAGAGGATTTCAAGCCCAGAGTCCTAGGTCCCAATCCTACTCCATTGGCCAAAAGGATTAGAGACAATGGGATAGCCCAAGTTGTTGCATTCCCCACCTCAATACAATCCCTGAAACTAATTGTAGCCTATGCCAACAACTATGATCAAGCTACAAGATCTATACAAACTTAGGGTGGATAGATCTTGGCAAATCTTACTACACAATCAATTGTAGAAATCTTTATCCCTCCATTCCCCAAACTCACCATGTTTGACAAAAAGGAGAATGAGAAAATGTACAAGTAGGATCCAAAGATCTATAGAAAGAAGATAAATGATGGGTGGATGAAGAATAAAAGGTCACCCATGTCTAAGTTGCCTCATACCCTGTATAGGAGTGACTTCAAGGAAAAAGTAGGAGATTTGGCAATTCTCCTCAGTAGAATCATGGGGTTGTCCACTGCTTCAACATTCAAAGGGTGGATGTTTGTGTTTATTTAAGAAATGTTGCATGGAGAAAAGAAAATACATTGGGCCCAGATTCTCAGCAAAAACATCCATGAAGCTTTTGTTTCCTTCAACACAGATGAAACTTTCATATGGACATCCTACCTTGTGTATGCTCTGGCTAGGCTTGTGGTATATCCTGGACTATCTAAGTTGGGTAATGTCGGCAATGTAGATGGTCAAATTAAGGTGTATGAATGCTACCCACAATTAGAGGTCTCCTAGTCTTTGGTGCACTATAAAGTAGTCAATGATGCCTTCAGCATGTACATTACTTAAATTCTGCAAAATAAAACTACTATGAGATTGTCTCCCAAAGTTGCCAATGTTGTTCAATTATATGGGAGATGGTATATTTAGTTCCAAAAGTTTACTTATTTGAGAGTACAAGGTTTTACAGGAGAACCATATAAACTACCACGTTATCCTATAGATAAGGTAGTGCTCCTTGAAACAACAAGACAACTCCTTCCTTGTGCAGAGAAATTGAAACACTTGCACTGAGCTTCCATCAAATTCCCCATTCTTTTGGGAAGAGGCTATTATTCCTGTGCCACTCTTGGGGTAACTAAACATTCGGATATAGAGCTGCCAAAAGAAAGGACATGCATAATGGGAAAGGGGAGACATCTAAAGCAAAGAAACCTAAGACATCTACCCCTGTTGCCCCTCCACCACAACTAGATGCAACTACTTCTTCCTCTACTGCCATTGATGCTTCATCACTTGTCTCTCCATCCACAATTGTAGTTGCATCTTCTCCTTTGAAAATGAGTTCAAGCTCACTCATTCCCCTTTCCCCACCTATCATTTCCTGGGTCATTTCTTTTGCTACCTCTTTGCCTTCCATTTCCATTATTTTTGTACCATCCATCTCTTCAATATCCACCTCCACACCTTTGTCCATCTCTTTTTCTTCCCACTCCATCTTCTCTTCCTCATCGTCCACATAATTTTCTCTACCCCCCATTTCTACTATCCTTGAACCATCCTTTTCTTTGTCATCACTCAACCTTTCTTCACCCATCTCTATTTCTTCCATGCTTTCCTCTCCTATTCCACCATCTTTAGGCTTTTCTTCTTTTGCCAACTTGTCTCAAGTGTATTTTCCACCTATTACCACTGATTCTCTTGTTGTGGTAAATAATTCCTTCCCTCATCCTATCAGCCTCATTAAGGATTCAATTCAAATGTCCTTGCCTATTCCTCAACTACCTAGTATAGAAAAAAGTATGTGCTGAATTGGAGTCTCAGGAAGAGGTGATTATCAAGGATATAACACATGAACCTCTTATTGATCCCAATACAATTGAGGTAGTGGATATAGAGGATAGTCCAATAGAAGGAGGAACTATAGACTAAGTTCTTGAATTGGCTTAGAAGGTGGTCACTAAAAATCTATAGTACATAGAGCAACCAAAGTCTCCTCACAATGATACAATAGATGGTGAGCAAAATGCAAGTGAGGATAAAGGGACAAGAGAAGAGTTAGAAGAAGAAAATATTCATGAAGATTCTTTGAATAAAGGAGATAGTCACATTGACTCTCCTAAGGGAACTTTCACAACTCCAAATTGGCTGCATTAGAGGGTAAGTAATAAACCTCCTGAGGTAGAGGTAATGTCTTTAGATTTGGATAATTTCCTGGCAAGATTGGAAAAGCCAAGGAAATAGAAGAAGGCTAAGGTCCAATCCAGAATTTACAAAGATACCAGAGGTTCACATGTTGCTGAGGTGGCAGTCCCTCTAGAACAAGCCAATAAGGAGGATGTAGGACTAGAAGATTATACTATCACAACAATAAATTTGGGGCCAGCCTCCAAGGAATAGGAAATTGAAGAATTCAAAGTTTCTATGTCTAGTATTCTAGACAGGCTAAATAAAGATGAGCTAACTAAGCAGCAATTAAAGTAACAAAATGAAGAGCTCAGGGCATGTATAAAATTCTTAATGAAGCCCATGAATGCAAATGGAGACCCAAAGGCAGCACCTTCTCTTCTCTCTAAGGAAGAGTTGACAAATTTTGACAATATGAAGACCATTGTAGTAGCCACTAAGGAATGATTTCATAAGGTATGTGTAGAGGGCTACGAAATAATGGATGTGGCTTTAGAATTACAAAAGGATTTTTGTATCCTTAAATTAGAATGCGAAGGAGCTAATAATGACCACTTCATATCAAGATTATTATTCCCATATATACCCTAGAGTGCATGCTATGAGTAATCTCTCAGATGCCACCCTATTAGAAGAAACTATTTTGACTCAAGATAGATTGGAAAAACTAGAGCAATGGTTGGATCTAATACAGTTGAGAAAAGAAGTGTTTGATAAAGCCAAAGATTATTTTGAACTAGCTAGAGCCCAAGTTTTGTAGGTCATTTATAAAATAAATGATGTACTGAGAGCCTGTACAAATTTAGACCTTGATGATACTGCTCCAGTAAATGCACAAGAATGCAATGATAGGATGCATCACCTTATCCATGGAGAATCACCCCTCAATATCATTGGGAAGTTAGAGAAAGTTAGTGACCTCAAGGCTACATTCGTGGAATTCAAAAGGAATAAGAGGTCCATAAATGTTTATTATAAATGTTTACAGAAGATTGATCGGCTCAAGTTCAAAATGGATTACGTCAAGGATCCAAACCTAGCTGATATCAATCCAACATTGATAGCCCTTACAGCATACAACAATAGGAGAGTTGAAGAAGACAAAGCTGACTTGGATGATGAGGAGCAATATAATATTCCAGCTAAAATTTGAAATCTCGTCATTCCACTTCAGCTACAATTTCCAAGGGTCATATAACTTTATTTTGTCTTGTAAATTGTCTCTTTGTTATGTACAACCAAATGCGTATTCATTTTGTCCACATTCAATGTATTTTAAGGTTGTATTTTGTCCTTTTCTATCAAGACAAAAATAAATCCGAAAATGTATCAAACTGCTATATCACATTCAATGCTATGTAAATCTAGACCGTCAGTGTTGAGTTAATCTCCATAATTCATGAAAAACTTAGTATGGTGCCTTCTCTATAAAAGTGCCATCCTCTTCTCTCATTGTAACATATCTTTGATGGTGAATTATTGAGGCTCTGCTAAATTGATTAATACAAAATAGATTTTGCAGGATTGCTAGAAATTTGTCCATTGTGTTATCTCTTTTGCTTTCATCATTCACATCAATCTAGAGTTAGTTAAATGTGCTTTTGCAATATTAGATGAATGTTAAAGATATTTGATGAATGCTTTGGTCCATACTATTAGTACTTGTTGATTGTAAGTTGTGTATAGTTAGCCTAGGTCTTGTTGTGGAATTTAGTTTGATTACATTTTACAAGTTAGATTACGCCATAATCTGGGTATTTGATGAGTAAATGTGATTTGAAAATCATTAATCTCCATTAAAGATTGCATCATCTCTTATAGCATTGCGGTTTCTGCAGCTTGGTAAAGTAAGAGGTGGTATATTGAAAGTGTTTGTCTATCTACAGTATTTCATCCATTTGTGATTGTCACTTAGGATCTCACATTCTCTCTCAACCCTTTACCTTTTGTATTTTATTTAATCAAGCTTTGTTAGGTTTAGGTTTAAAGCAGCAATTACATTCACAAATTTGCTAGAAATATCATAGGGTTTTGCACACTTTGTTGTCATAGTTTCATCAAACCCTATCATTGCATGTAAGTCCCCTTGCTAGTACAGCTAGTACATTCCACTGAAATTATTCCTGCAAAGCTAAGACCTAGTTGTATAAACCTTGGAGTAGTCCTATCTAGGATAGGATAACATTTCAAGATAGGTGAGATAATTGTAGAGGAAAACTAATGCGTTGTAGACTTAAATAAAATTTAGGGGTAAACCTATCTGAATAATGCACTCTATCATTACATTCCTACATTGAATTATCAACCAAGGAGCGTAAGCTTATGATGATGCTCGCACTATATATGCCTTCAAGACTCATTTCTATCCTAAACTAACTCATACAGACTTATTCTAATTAACTTAATCTATTGAAGTTTACATAAATGAAAGAACAACAAAAACAGTTAAAAATGTAGTTACTACAAGTACCTTTAGCATAAGCTAAAGATAACTATATTCAACAGAGAATTACACAATTAACTTGAAATACACATAATGATAAAATAATTGACACTAACCTTCAAAGGACTTTAAATATGTGTTCTATGCAAGAATCATAACTACTCGAAATAGCAATCAAGATATCTTACTTATTCCACAATGCAACTTTATAAAATAACATGAAATAGTTTTTACTAGAAATGCATGAATAAATAAGGGAAAATACAAAGTAAGAGTTAGTACCTTGAGTGGCCATCTCAGGGAACTATCTCACTTGATCTGGAAACTAAATCTACTTCAGATTCTTGTAACACATAGTTGGATTCACTCCATATCAAAAACATGACCTTTTCATATTTGTATTCAATAAAACATGTCTGGATAAAAATAGTGTAACCATTGAGCAACTGTAAAAACAAAGTATCTTGGAAAAGAAAAACTTCTTCTAACTAACTTCCCATCGAACTCACCCCTTTTAACTTATACAAAAATAGGAGAGTACAATGTAACTACCAACTAACTTGATCATCAATTCATCCCTAGATGTCAGGGTATAGGTTTGAGATCAATTTATTATTCTAACTGAAACAAAGGAAGCAGAGTTTTGCTCAAATAGAAATTCCTATCCAACGGATCATGAAATGAAAACACATAAGTTGCGATTAGAATTCTAGAGCAAGTCTTCTTCTTCACTCGTATTTATTCCTCCATGATGATCATGTTCAGCTTCAGTTGGTGCCTAACTGTGACTTCCTACAATGCTCTATCTTGCAATGTGTTGTGAACTCTCCTCTCCTTATGTTATCAATCTTGTTGCTGCATAGGGTTAATCCATAAAACATATACATACAAAATAGCCTTCGTAGTTAATCCACAAAATCCCATTTATATACATACATACTTATGTTTAACTCATGCATTTGACAAATATCATCACCATGTTTTACATTGGCATATTAAGTTCAAGGTTTGCAAAATATATATAAAAGACAGCATATTATGGTAGTAATGTCTTACGAAAGTATCTAAAATAGCATAGGTATAAAGTCTGAAAGCATGAGAAATAGCATAAAAGAAGTCAACATTTGAACCCATCATTTCCCCCCAAATTAGACTTTTGCTCGTCCTCAAGCAAAATATTTAATAAAACACCTAGGGGAAAAGGTTATAATGCAAAGTTATCTGCCTCAGATCCATATCTTCTTTGACCCCCTTTCCCTGTTTGAGATAGAATCCATTGTAACATGCAAGTTTCTCCAATCTGATCAATTCAGCATGCCTGCACTCATCACCTCTTCCTCCTATCCAGTGTGGTACTAGATAAAGAAGAATAGGAGGGTGATAAGTAAGGGGTAGCCACTCCACTCCTTTTCTCTCTGAGATCTAGATGTACCTGCGCAATCTCGCAAACAAATTTATAAAGTTGTGAAGAGAATGAGGCTCTTTCTTCTGCAACTCTGGGGTCAAACTATTCCATCTATTCTGCACATATATTTTGGAATTTTGAATGATAGATATTGCCACCAATGTATTCTCCTATAATCCCTGAGTCTTAAATCTATAATCACCTTACCTAGACCCTTATGAGAAAGTAGTGTTAGCCATTGGGTCAGGATCACTTCAGGCTTCAAGGCTTCTTTCCTAAGCTGCAGTGGCATTTTCTTTTCATGTTCCTCATATCTATCCATTAACTCCACTCTTAGCTGGTCATTTCTAAGATAAGACATTAGTGCTCTGAATTGAAGATCACCAGCATAGATCAGGAGATTCTGTGTATATGGAAAAATTGATTAAATCTAAACTAAATAAAACCAAAGAACCCAATAACATAAAGGAAACCAATTTAAATAAAAGCCATAAATAATCACTCAATGAAATAAAGACTTTTACCGAAATCTGTGTTGTTTCCTTTGGATTGAATGTGGATTGCTCAATGTAGTTGCAAAGCCATGGCTGCAACAAGCAAGTAGTGCTCAAGAGATCAATGTCAAAAGATCGTTATAGTGCTCAATCGACGCATTGTGTATGCTCCAAGCTCTGTTAAGTATGCCTGAGAATACGATCGAAGAGAGAGGCCCAATGAAGGAGATGAGGGGGGTTTATATAGATTTCCAGGAAGATCGATCAACGGTCCAGATAATTCAGAAGAATCAATGGAGGAGAATAGTTGAGGAACGTGCAACGAATGAGAAGAGGACATGTGTCTTGCTTTCTTTTGCATGAGAGGAGTTATCAAGAATAGAAGAATGAGTTAACTGAAGAGATAAATCAATTAAAAGAATAAAGCAATCAGTTAAGTGATTTAAAACAAGAAGAAGGGATTTGCATGAGAAAAGAAGATATTTTGCTTTATTAAATATAGAAATATTTAATTGATGAGCAAGAAAGCTTGAGTTATTTTAGAGATAACTCAAATTAGAAGAAAAAGCAATTTAAATAAATAATTGATTTATTTAAATTTAGAGAAGATATTTTGGAAGAAATAATTAAATAATTAGAATTATTTAATTTAGAAGATTTGAAAAGCTAATTAAAGAAATAAATTTATTTAATTGTTGTGCATGATTTTGAAAGAATAAATTTGACTTAATTAAATAATTTAAGAATTATTTAATTTTAGATAAGAGGGAATTTGTTGAATTAATTAAATAATTGGGATATATTTAATTAATGTAGAATTGAAATTTGGAAAGAAGATAATGATCAAATTAAATAATTAAAATTATTTAATTGTGGAAGAATATAGAGGAATTTAATCTAATTAATTAAATAAAGGGAATTTATTTAATTAATGTTGAATTTAGGAGATTTAGAAGAATTTGATGAAATTAATTAAATAATTAGATTATTTAATTAACGTTGAAATGCAGGTGATTAGACAGATTATGAAATGCAAGTGATTTGACGACACGGTCATTTTAGGGTGTCTACAGATTCCACTCTGTATCTTCATCCATCAAATAATTGTGCAAACAATATTCACACAGTTGATCTTGTTCTTCCAAACTAACTCCTTGAAATAACTGAAAGAAATCATTTCTTGAATACATGGAAATGGACTAATTATTGATAAATCTATTGAATTGAAAACTAAGAAACTTTTCTTTAAGAAAAAAGGCATACACTTTTGGTGGAGGTCTGCATTCTATGATTTGAATTGCCTTTTCAACTACCTCTGTTAGCTTCCCTTCCAACCTTTTCAACTCAACATTTTTACTGTCTAATGATGTATTAAGAATTTGTTTCTCCTTTTCCCATTTTTCTTTTTCTTGTTTGAATTCATCATTGAACTTCATCAATTCAAAGCCCATAGATAGAACAATGAGGCATGTAGGAGGTCTTATTACAAGAGGTTGTAGGATTGGAGCTTCATTTTCCTCATTTTCCATTTTACTCTCAATCACTTGTGCTAAGAGATACATGTTAGATCCATGACCATATATCTGAATATTTATCTCCAATTCTTTTATTCTTATCTCTTTCTCCATATCCTTCTCTTCATACTATTTCACTTGTTCTTCTAATTGTCTAATTATATCAAGGCCTTCCTAAAGTTCTTGCCTCATATTTCTATCTTCTAACAACTCCTTTTCTTGTTCAAAATCAAAACCTTCATCCTTACTTTCAGTAATATTAAAAACTTTTCTAACAGGGCTGCTTGGAACTATTTTTCCCATCTTTCTTACAATGAAAATATCCTCTGAATCACAACTAGAGGATGAAGAAATATACCTTCTACATTTAGCAGGCACACTGACATTAGTAGGAGTATTACCAGGGACATTTCCTTCCTTCTCTGAAGCTGTGTCCAACAATGTTGGATCTTGCTGCTGCTGTGCTTCCTCCTTTTCTGCTTCCCCTTGTCCCTCATCAACTCTTTTTCCTACATTCTGCCTCCTCAATCTTCCTGAATGCCTAGGTGTGACAGTTTCTGGCTTATCCTCTCTTTTTCTCTTTTTCTTACTTCTCCTCTTCTTCCTTTCCCCTGCACCCTTCTCTCTCTCAATGCCCTTATGCTTCTCTACATTCTTCTTACTCTTCTTC
The DNA here is from genome assembly GCA_027924645.1 of Cunninghamia lanceolata. NCBI lineage: Eukaryota > Viridiplantae > Streptophyta > Pinopsida > Cupressales > Cupressaceae > Cunninghamia > Cunninghamia lanceolata. Next base: position 3,475,206 of record BSBN01000741.1, on the reverse strand, counting down.
TTATTAGAAGAAGTAGAAGCATCACTTCTCATGGTTCCCCTCATGAGTTTAGGGTTAGGAATTGGGGTTTCTTTTGTTGTCACTGGCCTAGTTTCTAGAGGAATTTCCTCCTACGGCTCTTCTTGCTCAAGCTCAACTTTAGGTTCAACCTCTGATGTTGGCTCTAGTTCTACATCAAGTTCAATTTTAGGTTCAACCTCCTGTTGAGGCTCCTCTACTTCCAGAAATTTAGAAATATCCTTACATTGTTTAAAAGCATCCTAGCTAACCTGTGGGAGATGGATTCTCAAACTTCTTTTAACCAGTAGAGCTACCAGACAATGATGAGACAATGTAATCTCTGTTTATCTTTTATGATACTTAAATGACATTCTTTTCAACATATCCTATAGATAATTGGGAACTGATGCAGAGGCATCCACACTATAACCTTACCATACAGCATGGATGTCTGCAACCCATCATCATCATAATCATCATCATCATCATCATATTTTCCTTTACACTGTCAGCATCATCATATTTACTGTGCCGACCGATATCCTCCTGCAGACAAGCCTTCGCACTTTCGCCTGCCAGCAGCATCATCATATTCGGCAGCATCATCATGTTCGGCAAGCGTGAACATCCTCCTGACGTCCACTGTTCATCTCACCGACAACTTCGACCTTCGCTATCTTCAGCATCATGATGTTCAACATCATGTTAATCAGCAGGATAAAGAACATCCGGTTCTTCCCATTTATCCTGATGATGACAAACCTTAACTCCACGCACCGTCCCCTCGATGCTTACGTCACCCCGATATCCTGATGACGATTATCCTGATGACGATGACGTCACCTGCAGTTCCTCAATATCCTGCTGCTCCGCAATATCCTGATGACGTATATCCTGATGATGATGACGTCATATCCTGCTGTTGGCCACACTTAACTTTTTTAGCCCGCGATCAACACGATCTTCTTCCTTATGCCGATACGCTCCTCCTCGGCACCTCCTGATGATGATCACCCCGACGCACTTTCACTTCATGCAATCGATAGCATCATGATCACCTCCACTTATCCGGATGATGATGCTCGAAGCGACTGCAGGATATACGAAGAAATATCCTGATGATGCCGTTTTTGACGAACTTCCAACCTTAGCGAAATTTTGCTTCGCCGATCCTCCTGGGATGACCCGATCCACTCTCAGGGTGATCTTCCAAGCTCTATCAGCTCGACCTAGCACATACCCATGCTAGGGTTCTCAACATCTCTCGACGGCGATCCTGCACACCTGCATGCAAACAAACAAACTAACTCCTAACCTACTGTACATAACCATTCCACCGATTCGATGAATCAACCGGTGGAATGGATCAGCAAATCCATGAAACCACCAAACCAGCGAATCGATCAAACAATGGAATTCAACAGAGGATGAACACAAACAGGAACACTTTATTTGATTTCAAAAGATGCAAATACAATGATCAATCTCTCTCTCAGTCTCACTCTCTGCAACCTAGCTCGATCGATATCTCCAATACCAACCGATCCTCATGCTTAAATAGATTTTCCTGCGAGTACTACTGACCCGACTCCAAGCGGCTGGGAAATCTCTCCAGGTGGCTGGGAGATCCAACCGGTCCTATAGCATGACAGCTGTTCTAACAAACTAACTAAAAATAGAAAAGCATGGTCAGCATGATCTTAGTACAGTCAGCATGACCTTATTACATGCATTGGTCTTATCAGACCTTCTTGAAAACATAAACAAGACTCAAACTAACTAACTGCCTCATGAAGGCCAGCTGTCAAGTAGGTGCTCCTGCACCATACTCCCCAACAGAAAAGAACTCATGTCCCATGAGTTTAGTATGTGGAAGTCCTCCACCTTTACACTTTGCCTTAGCAATATGCTGAGTTGTTCCAGCTTTGTCCTCTGATGTCTCTTGGCTGCTCCAAGACTTCTGAACTGTAACTTGCTTTCTGGCAAGTAAATCCTCATGCCTGTCAATGTAGGCCTTTCTCTCACATACCCTGTGTTTGTCAGGTTGTCTGACCAGAACCTCTGTCTAAACTGCCTCTTGAACTTCTGCAATGTTCAACTCTATCTGTCTGTTAACCTTTATAGGACAACCAATAGTCCCAACTATGACAACATCCTTGTCATTCCTCTCAACTGGTGGCTGTGTGCAAACCTGTTTCTGCACCTGCTGCTGACCTCTGTCAGTCAAAACTAAAACTTTCTTCATCCTGTTGTCCTTAACAACTTCTTTCCCTGCAGTGTCCTCATCTGCCTTTATGCCTGCTCCTCTAGGCATCTGCACATACTCCTTCTTTCCCATCAAAATGATTTTGGCTGCCCCTTGTACTGCAGCATCTGCCTGTAATGGCATCAACTTCATAGTCTTCCCATCTTTCTTGATGGTATAGGTATTAGCATACCCATCATACAGTACCTTTCTGTCAAATTGCCATGGTCTACCCAACAGTAGATGACAACATTCCATGGGCAAAATATCACACAGAACTCTATCATGATATGCCCCAATCTGAAAATCCACATATGCCTGTTCATAGACAAAAAGTGATTGACTATCACTCACCCAAGATGCCTTGTAAGGGTGCTGATGTGGAATCCTTTCCAAATTCAGTTTATCCACCATTTCCTGAGATACCATGTTGTCTGTTGAACCAGTATCAATGACAACCTTACACACTTTACCTTTGCTCTTGCATATGGTCTTGAAAAGAGCTCTTCTTTGCATCAGATCCTTTGATGCCTGCAAACTAATTCTCCTAAGCATCAATGATTCTCCCTCCTCAGGATATGCATAATAGTCAGGCTCCTTATCTTTTTGATAAGTGTTTGAACTCTGCACACTTTGCTCTACTTTCTCTTCTTGCACAAGTTGTACTCTCTTGTCATTTGTTCTATCATTTCTGGATGATGAACCTTTGTTTTTTGGACATTTGAAAGATGGATGACCAAACTCACCACAGGTGTAACACTTTCCTGAAAATGTAGTAGAACCTCTACCACCTCCAAATCTTCCTTTATTACCTTTCCATCCACCTCTAAAATCAGACTGTCCCTGTCCTTTACCAGTGTCTTCTTGACCCTCATTTGTTTGCTTTTGTGTAGGGGCTGCTCCTCTTCCCCTCATATTGTTTCCTCTTCCTCTCATGGACTTATCTTGTGTCCTATTCATCTTTTCTTCAATCCTGATTGCCATTTGATAACAATCCTCCACATTCTTAGGGTTAGCTAAAACTAACTCATCCTGTATGTTCAATCTCAAACCAGCCAAGTACCTAGCCACCTTTTCTACCTCATTCTCATGATGACCAGATCTCATACTCAACTTATAAAACTCCTCAGTATATGCCTTCACATCCCTTTCCTTCTGCCTTAAAAATTGCAGCTTCTTAAACATCTGGATTTCATAATCCCTTGGCAAGAATTTACCCTTGATCCTTGCTACCATTTTATCCCATGAAGTGATCTTTGACTTCCCTTGTTTCCTTCTCTCAGATTGTACATAATCCCACCAAACCAAAGCATGACCTCCTAACTTGGTCTTTGCAATCTTTACCTTCTGATCCTTAGCAAAATCTTCACATTCAAAGTGATTATCAAGTGCAGCAATCCAATCCAGTAACTCATCTTCATTCAAACTTCCATTATACTTGGAAACATCAACCTTTACCTTAGGTTTATCACTCTGCACTGCCTTTAGCAGTTTTGCAAGTCTCTGGTCTTCAGCATCCAGATCTTCAGCTACCTCTTCATACTCTGCAACAGTATCTTCATCTTCTTTAGACTCACTGTCTTCCACTTCCCTCTTTTTGTTCTTTTCCAGGGCTACAAGCCTGGCTTGAAGTGCTTCAGCAAGCTCCTTCATCTTCCTCATCTCTCTAGCATGTTTTTCCTTCATCTCCTGCAATTCCCTTGCAGTACTACCTTTTGGAGGCATTTTGTCAACCTCTTAATCAACACACAACACACAAGCAACTCTAGCTCTGCCCTTTTGGTGACAGAATCAACACACAACAGCCCAGATGTTTTGCTGAGCTCTGATACCACTATGATGCAGAGGCATCCACACTATAACCTTACCATACAGCATGGATGTCCGCAACCCATCATCATCATCATCATCATCATAATCATCATCATCATCATCATATTTTCCTTTACACTGTCAGCATCATCATATTTACTGTGCCGACCAATATCCTCCTGCAGACAAGCCTTCGCACTTTCGCCTGCCAGCAGCATCATCATATTCGGCAGCATCATCATGTTCGGCAAGCGCGAACATCCTCCTGACATCCACTGTTCATCTCACTGACAACTTCGACCTTCGCTATCTTCAGCATCATGATGTTCAACATCATGTTAATCAGCAGGATAAAGAACATCCGGTTCTTCCCATTTATCCTGATGATGACAAACCTTAACTCCACGCACCGTCCCCTCGATGCTTACGTCACCCCGATATCCTGATGACGATTATCCTGATGACGATGACGTCACCTACAGTTCCTCAATATCCTGCTGCTCCGCAATATCCTGATGACGTATATCCTGATGATGATGACGTCATATCCTGCTGTTGGCCACACTTAACTTTTTCGGCCCGCGATCAACCCGATCTTCTTCCTTATGCCGATACGCTCCTCCTCGGCACCTCCTGATGATGATCACCCCGACGCACTTTCACTTCATGAAATCGATAGCATCATGCTCACCTCCACTTATCCGGATGATGATGCCCGAAGCGATTGCAGGATATACGAAGAAATATCCTGATGATGCCATTTTTGACGAACTTCCAACCTTAGCGAAATTTCGCTTCGCCAATCCTCCTGGGATGACCCGATCCACTCTCAGGGTGATCTTCCAAGCTCTATCAGCTCGACCTAGCACATACCCATGCTAGGGTTCTCAACATCTCTCGACGGCGATCCTGCACACCTGCATGCAAACAAACAAACTAACTCCTAACCTACTGTACATAACCATTCCACCGATTCGACGAATCAACCGGTGGAATGGATCAGCAAATCCATGAAACCACCAAACCAGCGAATCGATCAAACAATGGAATTCAACAGAGGATGAACACAAACAGGAACACTTTATTTGATTTCAAAAGATGCAAATACAATGATCAATCTCTCTCTCAGTCTCACTCTCTGCAACCTAGCTCGATCGATATCTCCAATACCAACCGATCCTCATGCTTAAATAGATTTTCCTGCGAGTACTACTGACCCGACTCCAAGCGACAGGGAAATCTCTCCAGGCGGCTGGGAGATCCAACCGGTCCTACAGCATGACAGCTGTTCTAACAAACTAACTAAAAATAGAAAAGCATGGTCAGCATGATCTTAGTACAGTCAGCATGACCTTATTACATGCATTGGTCTTATCAGACCTTCTTGAAAACATAAACAAGACTCAAACTAACTAACTACCTCATGAAGGCCAGCTGTCAGGTAGGTGCTCCTGCACCAGGAACATTAACCAGTTTGTCATGGCACAGGTGATTCAACAATTTAAAGTGTGCAGTATACAATAGGTTATGCCTACCATCACAAGTGATATATTTGATGATATACAAAGCACATTTCCCCCAAAAGAAAGGAAGGGATAATCTTTTTGTACCTTGTGTTGTCCACTATAGGTTCTTGCCATGCTCACAAAATTCCTCCCTCATCGTTGCTGCATCAGTACGGGCTGGATACTTAGACCCTATTTGTGGTAAACTGATGACTTGGGAAATAACTATTTCAGAGGCATCCACAACTAATCCACTCACTGTCGCTTCGTCATACTACAAAGTAGCTGCAAAATCCCTTGCCATATCATTGTCATACTCTGTTAACTTCAGAAAATATTCTAACTACCCCACTCTAGTAAAGAGTGGAAGAACCAATACATCTTCCAATATCTCCTTGTGTGCCAATGGTTCTCTTCTGATTACATCACCCCCCATTGCACCTATATTCTGCACTCCTATCACTTCTCAATTTTGCCTAATTTCAATTTTACCACCTCAGAAAACTACCTGTCAATACTTTCACCCCCCAACTATAGCTTTAAAGAAATGTGAAATTCAACTCACTCACAGGAAAATATCAAGCTCTCAATTCAGGGTAGGTCAATCTATCATAGAAAATGGCATAGGAAAACCTTGACAGTAGCTTAGAGAAAATTTGATTGATGGTAAAAAAGAAAAAAACATAAAATTAACCATATGTCCTCCCCCCAACTGAAAGGTGAAGTGACCACACTTCACGAACGAATGTGCAGGGATGAAAGAGGAATGATTACATGAAAAGGGATCATATATTGCTGCATGCATAAGATAGACACTTAGTAATAATAAATATAAATAGAAACTTTGAAGACAATCATTAAAAGGTTACCTTATGTGCATTGATTATGAAGAGCAGGGAGCGGATTGCCTTGGAAAAAGAGATTAGGATGTTGGCACGAGCAGAGTGATGTGCATTGAGTAGATGGGAGGGTGATGTGTACGTTGGAATTTATTCAAGTTGACAGGCCATAAAAGTTGATGTAACAATCGGTGAATACAATTTGAACAAACATGTCGTAACCGTTGGATTATGAAAGGTGATTGAAGCACGTGGAGTAGTAAGGAAATGTGCATGAAGAAGGATAAAATATGTGCCAAATGGATGAAAATCTCCACAAACACTCATTTCTACAGGCACCCTCAGCACAAGTCCCGACTGACTATGTGCAGAAATAGGAAACCAGGGCCCAACTGCAATAGGTCCCTATGAAATGTGAAAAACAAGTCCCTCTGAAATTGACAATGGTCATCATGTACAATGTGATGTGTGTGCATGTGATTTTAAAGCAAAGAAATTTGTGTTTCAGCAACAAGGGTTGAGTATTGCAACTCAACCTCTACATCACTAGACAATGTTGGTGGATCAGTATCTGAAGGTGTATCATTTGGTGTCACTTCATCATCATCAAGAGTGTCAAGAGGACCATACTAAGCAGCTAGAGAAACAAGAAAGTCATCCCTCTATAGTGGCTTTTTATACAATTTTAGCCTGTGCCTATTTACTAGCATTGAAAACCAAACTGCATCAACAGTCTGCAATTGAACTGCACCATTAGGAAAGACTTTCTTGATCTCATATGGGCCTAACCAATGTGACTGAATCTTGCCCTTGAAGTCCTTATATCTTGAATCATAAAGGAGTACCCAGTAACCTACAGTGAATTCCTTTGTCTTGATGTACTTATCATGCCATTTTGCTCTCTATTTCTATATGACCTTAATATGATGAATAGCCTCTAACCTGATTTCATCCAAAGCATTCAAATGTTGTAGCCTTTCTTGATGTGTGGTGGTCAAATCCATTCCTAGTTCCACTACTGTCCTCAGGGTTTTGTGTTCAAATTATATAAGCAAGACTGTTGTCTTGCCTAAGACCAACTCATAAGGTGTAAACCCTATAGTTGTTTTCTAGGTTGTTATGTATGCCCAAACAGCTTCAGGGAGCCTAGAAACCCAATCTCTTCTATGAAGCTACACTGTCTTTGTCAAGATGTTCTCAATCTCCCTATTTGTGACTTCCACTTGACCATTGGCTTGAGGATGATAGGAAGTAGATTTCTTATGTCTGGTCTAATATTCCTCAATCAATTTGGTGATTAAATTAGATGTAAATTGTGGTCCTTGGTCAATTACTATCTCTCTTGGAACACCATACCTAGTGAAGATGTCTTCATGCAGGAATTTAGCCACATTGCCATCTCTAGCAAATTGTAATGCCTTCACTTCAACCCATTTAGTTTAGTTAGTACATACCACAATATATTCTTTGTTGTTGGATGTAAAAGATATAGGACCCACAAATCCAATCCCCATTTGTCAAAAGGAGCTAATGATATTTGTGGTTGCAAGGGCATCTCATCACTTCTTGTAGGCCTCCCCATTCTTTGACATCTATCATAGCTCCTAGTGTACTTGACAGTGTAAGGGGTGATTTTTGGATGTTTCATTTTTGGTAGATTTATGTGTATATCCTCCTTTCAACCTTACATTCAAGGACCTAGGGTCGAGTTGCAATGTACTACCATACCCTAGGTCACTATTGAGATGTAGGGAAACATGGATTTCTATGATTTGACTGTCAATTTCCTTCTCTTATGCTCAATTATACCTTAAAACCCTAATTATGTAAATAGAATAGTAAACGGATGAATTATAGAAAATGCTTTTATAGAAAGATGCAAAATAACAAATAACTGTGCACCTATTTTTGGAGTTCCAAGGTGGAAAAGTTAGGGACTAAGAGTGGGCACCCAAGTCCAGTGCCCTACTTTTTGTCAAGATCCAAAAACTTAGTCTGTAACCTGTATCTGCTATATCAGAGATTTTCCCATTGCGTAACTTTGAGGACTAAGGAGTGGGCACCCAAATCTAGGGAGCTATTTCTTTCACTGATTTGCAATCCCAACACTCTATTGTACCCTCCTGCAACTTCACTTTGTCTACAACTCCAACCTGTAACCTGCAATCATGAAAACTTTGGGAGGTGGTTGTGGTGTTTAGAGGCTTGCCTCAGTCAAGCCCTAGAGAGACATTCAAGTCTTTCAAACACCGTTGTCAAATAGAGAGTGCGTGCCTAGGGAAGTAGAGGCAAAAACCAAATGATAAATGCTCAATAATCACAATAGATATCACCTTGTAGTGAAGATCTCATGGGAGGAAGAAGCTCTTCATTCGATGAGGAGATGGATGCTCAAATCTACAAACACAAACACATAAAAAACACAAATCTAGTCTTGCAACACATTGAAAGCCTTGAATCACCTTTAGGATGCATAAAGTTCACAATGACAATCTAGTTTACAAATGAATGCCTAAACATGCTTATATATGCAACTACAAACATTCCTGCCAAGATTTCATAAATTCAAACTTATCGTGTCAGCCTAGGGACCAAATAACAGCCATAAACTGACACTAGAAATTTGGGCCTGACCCAAAATAAGGCAGGACTAGGGCATGGGTGCCCAAGTCCTTCCCCCCTATTTTAGATAGGGTTAAGCTCAAGGGGTCCCCCTAGGCCCCATTTAGGGTTCATTCCATTATGATGCCAAATTATGATGTAATATGTCTTAAATGCAACTAAGAGACCTGGGAGCTAAACCTTATGAGGGAAAAGCCCCAAAGGGGACATTTTCTAACATTACATTTAGCCCCCACTTTAATGTATGTATAAACATAAGGCCAATACATACATTAAAGTACGATCAACAAACATAGTAAACATGCCAAGTGCGGAGACGACACGCCAGACACATTGAATACAATGACAGGCACACAAAACATGGAGAAGATAGTTACAATCATGCAAAACACAGAGAATACATTAAATGCATTGAATGCATGGAAGACACATTAATGTATAGAAGACAGGAATGATTTCTTTTCTTTTCTTTTTCTCATATATATGAAATGTAGATGCAAGTACAGAAAAGTAAATAAACCTCCCATAATAGAGGATGCACTCATTCACCTAGGTCTTTAAACTGTATATGGGGCAACACACATGCAAGACATGAAAAACCTCTCAAAATGTAGGATGCACTCATTATGTAGGTCTTTATACTGCATATGGGGCAACAAACACTCCAAACAAAGCAAGCATGCCAACACACACACTTTGAAGACACAGAGAAAACACAGCAAACAAGCCATGGAGTGTCCCTATTTCTAGGTTTAGCACCGTCTCAGGCACATTACAGGCACACACCGGCAATTGGGCTTTGCCACAACAATCACCAAAGACACGCTTAAGGGTTGAGTTATCCACAAAACTACTCCCCGCCTCTCGATGAGGACTTTTAAAAATGATAGGATGATGCAATCTATGCATAAGAAGTACACCATCCCTGTCTCTGCATAGGGCTTAAGATAAAAGGGATATGCACATGATATCTCACCTCTGTAGAGGGCTTATATAATTGATTGATTGATTGCAAACAAACTTAGGATGCAGGATGCACTCATCGCACAAGTCTTTAAACTGCACCTGAGGACAAACACATTGCTAACATCTACAACAGACAACTTACCTTATATATGCCCTCACTTTAAGGTGGTTGATATCATGCATCAATATCAAGCACGTTAAGGTAGGAAGAAAACACATAAGGGAACATAGACTTTCAAAAAGCCCATCCCCCCCAGAGGTGACATGTACTTTGCGATCACCAAATGTTCCCACAAACACATCCCTATAAGAAACATGTTAGTGTCCATAATCATGATAAACAACAACATCAATGCATATGACATATGAGGTATGCAAGATTTAAGATAGACAAAGTGCACGAAGCAGCAGTATTATTATGATTTGTAAATGAGATAGAACACCATCAAATTCACTACGCAGAAAGTATAAGTTCTTCCACTAGACAAGCGTCAGATAAGATATACAACCCCATTGTCATATTAGGAACTAAGTCCAATTTTTTGATTGCTCTTGAAAGGGACGCTAGGTCCGCATTAGTATAAATGTTTTTTGTCATCTGCCTGCTAGATGGAAGCACTAGAGGAAGGGAAACAATAAATCAAGAGAGGAGAAACAAGTGTCTTAGGGACAGTCACGTAGGAGGGTGCCCCCAAGTCACCAATTGCGATGCTATGTCCACAAGACACAACACATAACAATGAAATCAGAGAGAGAGGCAATGTAGAAGAATGATGATACAAATAGAAGAAGGTCACAATAGAGGTGGTCTCCCGGTATCCTAAACCTTACAAGAGAATCAAGGGTCATCCCAAGAGGCCTAAACAACACATAACACATCACGGGGAAAGGACATCATGAGAGGGATAAAGGGTTAGAGATACTTACCTGTAGGATCTTCGTGCTAAGTCTTATCAAGTAAATCATCAAGGAGGTCGTCATCTTCCCAAATTTGAATGCTAGAAAGGGGTATAGGTTGTTCTATTTGTCTGTCTAATGTATTTTGATCACCTCCCAATCCTTGAGGGGATAACATGTTAGATTCAGGACAGACAACTGAGAGGGGGGGTGAATCAGTTGTCCAAAACTTTCTTCCAATTTAGACACTCAAATCCACTTTGTAATTCAGTAGCATAATAATAATTCAATCATGAAAACACAATGCATTAAACCAAGAGTAGAAACACATTAACACATAAGACACCAAGATTTTGATGTGGAAAACCCGGTTAAGGGAAAAAACATAGGGTGATTAACCCAAGATTGTATTCTCTGTTAGAAGAATAGAAAGGACAAAATGGCACATGCTAATTAGGGCTCACTACCCAAGCACACTGCTCACAAGAGGCTCACTACCTTCAAGAGACACACTATCTATGGAAGAATAAGTATCACATACTTGAACTGAAGAATAGCATCTTCATCATGCTTGAGTCAATTCCATTTAAGCCCAAAACATTTGCTCTACCTTTTGCTCTTCTTCTCTCTACCACACTCTCATCTCCACAAGATGCTTTTGAAATGACATTCCAAACTCTTATTTATACAAGACATCGACTTAGGAATAATCATCTAAGTCAACAAACATCTATAAGAATATCCACAGGATGTGTAACTCATCTGGTCGACTAGACTCAGGAGGTACACCATAATCTGGAAGTAATTCTTCAATTGTAAACTCAAACTTCAATGCGAACCACCAACATGAACTAGACACAATCCAAAGACCTCCACAAGCTTGCCTGAATCACCAAGAACATCCACACTACATCTTCTTACTAAAATCCTTCTCTCCTTCATCCAAAACCTCAAGAACACAGTCTGTCATCACTGTCACAAAGGAATAGATGCTTGCGGACCTCCAGACCATGAACCAATCGAGTTGACACTTATCAAGGACTTTCTAAACACTCCACCAAATCCACATAATAGGATAATGCATTTCCAAATCTCACCAGACCTATCTGTATCACTCTGTCGCTTTTGAACACTTGCTGGAACCAGTTTTACTTCAGCAGCCACAACTTCTTCATATATTCATGTGGACCTCTAAAATATTTACTAGATCATCTTAAGACACATATCTACAAACCCTTTAAACCACATCCTCTAATCCTCATCTTAACTAGGCCTTTTACCTTACTGACTTCAATGTTCTTCATTGTTCCTGAAATGACCAATTTTCTCAATATCCTCAGCAAACAGTTCATCTAATCCTTATCATCAATGCAACAGAAGTATGTTGACATCAATGACAACACTGATTAAGCCCATAGTTGCAACATAACAAAGGGTGGACCTCAACATGAATATCATCTCTTAGTGGACTAGGTGGGTTTTGAAACTATTCCTTATCCACATCAATCATTTTGAATAGGTCCGTATAGTCAAAATAGTCTTGTGTTGTCATGATGTCCTCCATTAATGCTTCATTTTGGTTGGGAGGATAATTCAAATTGCTAGAGCTATTCTTAGTCTTCTCATTTGAGTTATCTAAATGCTCAGATGTAGGAGAAGTGGGGTGGCTTGTGAATTCATCATCGCTCTCATAGTGATTGTCAATATCATCTCCATATGTTTCAGCTATCAATTCCAAACTATTAAGAGAAGTGTCGTGCTTTTCCTTCAAAGTGTGTTTTATCAACTCTTCTACTACCCAAGGGTATGTATTGATAAGAGATATGAAGTTGTTAAGATCATATACATAGTCAAGGATTTCGAAGGAAAAGGACACAAATATATCCTTGTTGTACATAGCTTGTATATAGGTAATGACATGAGGATGCATGCTAAGAAATTGTAGAGATTTTCAAATTTTGTGACATATGCATGTAGAGATTTTAAAGAGCATTGAGAAGATGATTCCATGAGTGCCAAATCAGATTTTAAAAGTTTTTCCTAAAGTTATACACAAGTCAAGTGCAAAACTATATGCAATAATGACTTAAAATGCTTGATTTTTTTATTTGTCCTTTTTAAATGCAAATGTATAAAAGGAAAGGTGTTGTAAGGATTTTGATCAGGGGCATAAAATTATATGTCTGATATCAGTCCAATACAACAATAAGATCCTTCACAACACACTCTTGATGCAAATATAAGATGATGCCAAGTCAAAATATAGTGAAAATACACTAAAATATGTGATTTTTCAGCAAATCTCAATGGAAAAGAGAATGACAAAGGGTGTTGTGAAGAAAATGATGATGGACAGAAAATTATATCAGTAATGATAGCCACTTAATTCCAAAATATCCGTCACAACACACTTTTAGTGCCACTCAAGGTCAACCCCTAGTGAAAATGTAGCAAAATAGACAATTTTCACGGTTTTTCAATTCCAAGACCTAGAAAAAGGGGTGTTGTAAAGAATTTTAGGAGGTTCATAAAATAATATTGATGATATTAGTCACCTCAATCCATAAAATTTGTTACAACACAATTAGAGTGTAAACTAGGCCAAACCCTAGGGCAAAAATGGCAAAAATGTGTAGTTTTTCACCAAATTTTCAATACAAGAGCCCGTTAAAAAGGTGTTGTAAAGATTTTTAGGAGGGATAGAAAATTATTACTCTAAAAATAACCAATTAGTGCAAAAATATCCTTCACAACACACCTATGGTGCAAATTTAGAGTCGATAAGGCCAAATCTAGTGAAAATCAATATCTTTGAAGCCCTAGGTTTGAGATCTTGAGATAAAATGGTATATGAATGTTTTGAAAGCTGATATATGATGATAATTACATGCTCTCAGATCTAAAAATAGTTTTCATACTCTAACATGCAAAATGCAAGTGCAAATCTAATGAAAAATCAATGAAAATGCTAGTTTTTGTTGACTTTTTCTATGCAAAAATGCAATTTTTTAAAATCTAAATGCAAATTTGTGCTAAAATGAAAGACTACCACCAAATTCAAATTTGAATGAGTCTCTGAAACCAGTAGAAAAATTTGAAACAAGATTTTAGCTACAAACCCTAGATTTTTGAATTACTAGGTTATATGCAAAATTCACAATTTTCAACAAAACCCTAACAATTTTATGATAAAAATGCAATCCAAACTAATGAATTTTTGTAATTTTCTATAATTTAAATCAGATCTAATTCAAAAATTAGAAATTTTATGAACTTGAATTTACTTAATGCAACATGCAAAACCCTAACATGCAATTTTTTCCAATTTTTCCAATTTTTCAATTTTTTTGTAAGTTTTCCAATGCAATAAGATGAATGATACTATGGATGAATAAAATCAATGAAAATATAAAGCACAACACTCAGCAAGGTGTAAATAAGTCCAATAACATAGGTTCACCAAAATGTAAGGGGGATTTTTAGATGTTTGGTTTTTGGTAGTTTTGTGTGTATATTCTCCTTTCACCCTTACATTCAAGGACCTAGGTCGAGTTGCAATGTACTATCATACCCTAGGTCACTATTGAGATGTAGGGAAACTTGGATTTCTATGATTTGATTGTCAATTTCCTTCTCTTATGCTCAATTGTACCTTAAAACCCTAATTATGCAAATACGACAGTAAACAGATGAATTACAGAAAATGCTTCTGCAGAAAGATGCAAAATAACAAATAACTATGCACCTATTGTTGGGGTTCTAAGGTGGAAAAGTCTGGGACTAAAGAGTGAGCGCCCAAGTCCAGTGCCCTACTTTTTGTTGAGATATGAAAACTCAGTCTACAACCTGTATTTGTTGTATCAAAGATTTTCCCGTTGCAGAACTTTGAGGACTAATGAGCAAGCACCCAAGTCCAGGGAGCTATTTCTTTCATTGATCTGCAATTCTGACACTCTGTTGTACCCTCCTACAACTTCACTTTGTCTACAACTTCAACCTGTAACCTGCAATCATGAAAACTTTGGGAGGGGGTTGTGGTGTTTAGAGGCTTGCCTCAGTCAAGCCCTAAAGAGACATTCAAGTCTTCCAAACACCGTTGTCAGATAGAGACTGTGTGCCTAGGGAGATAGAGGCAAAAACCAAATGATAAATGCTCAATAATCACAATAGATATCACCTTGTAGTGAATATCTCATGGGAGAAAGAAGCTCTTCATTCCATGAGGAGATGGATGCTCAAATCTGCAAACACAAACACATAAACAACACAAATCTACTCTTGCAACATAATGAAAGCCTTGAATCACCTTCAAGATGCATAAAGTTCACAATGACAATCTAGTTTACAAATGAATGCCTAAACATGCTTATATATGCAACTACAAACATTCCCACCAAGATTTCATAAATTCAAACTTACTGTGTCAGCCTAGGGACCAAATAACGGTCATAAACTGACACTAGAAATTTGGGCCTGACCCAAAATAGGGCAGGACTAGGGCATGGGCATCCAAGTCCTCCCCCTCTATTTTGGGTACGGTTAAGCTCAAGGGGTCCCCTTAGGCCCCATTTGTCATGAAACCTAGGGTTCATTCCATCGAGATGCCAAATTATGATGTAATATGTCCTAAATGCAGCTAAGAGACCTGGGAGCTAAACCTTATGAGGGAAAAGCCCCCAAGGGGACATTTTCTAATGTTACAAACAACATCTTTGTGAAGTATTGGCCAGTAATACCCTATTGTTAGTATCTTGAAGGTTGTCCTCTTGGTTGCCAAATGTCCCCCACAAGGCTCATCATGATAGGCCTTTAATATATCAAACATTTCGTCCTCCCTGATACATCTTCTCTTAATATTATTTGGCCCAGTGTAAAATAGAAATCCAGAAATCCATGAAGAAGGAAAACATTTGTGAATTAGCTACCTCTTCTCCCTTGGAGAGAAATATCCTTGAATCTTCCCTGTAACCAAATAATTGGCTATATTTGCATACCATGGATTGTGTATGGTGAGAGCAAATAATTTCTCATTAGGAAAAGAATCATCAACCACTCCTTCTAAAGACTATGTAGGTAGTCTGGACAAAAAATTAGTAACTAAATTGGCCTTGCCTAGTTTGTCAACAACTGTAATATCAAACTCCTACAACAACAATAACCATAGTACAAGTATGCCACCCACTATTGGTTTATTCATCAAATATATGATGGCTACATGATCTGTAAGTATGAAAAACTTGTAACCAGTTATGTAGTGCCTGAATTTATTAATTGCATAAAAAACTGCCAATATCTCTTTCTCTATCACAGTGTATTTTAACTCAACTCCTTGCAAATTTTTACTCACATAGTATATGGCATATTACTTAGTTCCTTCTTACTGGCCTAGAACTACTCCAATGGCAAAGTCTGATGCATCGATATGGATGTGAAAAGGTAGTGACCAATTTGGACCTCTAGGAATAGGGGCTTGTGTGAATGATGTTTTTATCTTTTCAAAAGAAATCTGACAAGTTGATGTCCATTCAAATTCACTGTCTTTTGTTAGCAGAGTGAACAATGGTGCAGCAATCTTGCTAAAATCTTGAATGAACCTCCTGTAATATCCTACATCTCCCAAGAAGCTCCTTACATCCTTCTATTTTTGTGGAATAGGCAAGGTAGATATGATCTCAATCTTCTTTAGGTCAACTTGGATTCTTGCACTTGAGATAAAATGTCCCAAGACTACTCCTTGTGTCATCATCAAAAAACACTTTTCATTACTCAAAGAGAGGTTGTGCTTTGTACATCTTTTTAACACCATCTCCAAATTGTGTAGAGCTTCATCACATGTGTCACCATATGTGGTGAAATCATCCATATAAATCTCCATACTGTCATGGGAAAAATTAGAGAAAATACTAAGGACTGCTCTTTGAACTGTAGCTGGGGTGTTGCATAAACCAAAGGGTAAGATAGAATATTCATATGTCCCCCAAGGGCAAGTAAACATTGTCTTATCCTAATCCTCTGGAGTAATCTTAATCTGGTTATAACCACTAAAAGCATCAAGAAAGGAAAAATATTTCTTGCATGCTAAAGAGTCGAGAACTTGGTCAATAAATGGCAGTGGGAAGTGATCCTTCCTGGTAGCAGTATTCAATTCCCTGTAGTCAACACAAACTCTCCATTTGCCACATTTCTTGGGTACTATGACCAATGGTGAAACCCATTCACTATCTAAAATGGGGTATATAAAGCGCATTCAGAAGATTTTAAAGCTCGAATTTCACAATTTCTCTGACGGCAGGGTTCATGTGCCTCTGTTGTTGCCTGATAGGTCTATAACCATCATCAATATATATTTTGTGCATGCATAAGGCAGGATCAATGCCTTTCATGTCACTGTAATCCCAAGCGAATGATGATGAGTGTGTATGCAATATTTCATGTAGGGATTGTTGTTGTTCATCAGTTAATGTATTGTTAATATTCAACATCTTACCTCACTTGATTTCTACTTGTTTGGATAGTTCTTGAATGAAAGATAAATCAAGGTTGGTTAATACAAGTAAGCATTGATGAGGTAATAATGCATGGAATATTTGGAAGACTTCTTCTGATGAACTACAGGGTATTATGTTGCTCAAAGGGTCTTGTAAGCAAGATAGACAGTCTTGTTGTTATGGGTATCTCCCACAATTGTTTTGCATAACATGAGCAATTAATTCATCTTCATCTGGAATATTCAGTAAAGGGTTGCGTTCAATAGTCATCAGGGTTTGCAGGGAATAGGTGTCCTCATCCTCTAGGCTAGGCCAAATGGTTTTGTCAAGCTCATGGTATGGCTGGGCTAGTGGATATAAAACCAATTTCTTAGTCACTGTCCCATTGGATATGATCATGTTACCAAACCTGCAAACTATAAATGCATCAGTAGTGGCAACCCATGGTCTACCTAGTATAAGAGGATAACCTGCAAGATTAACCTTTGGCTACAAAACTATGAAATCAGCAAGTATTCCCAAGAATCTAATGTAATGACCAAATATTCTATGACTCCTTCAGGTTTGATTGTAGACCTATCAGCTAATTGCAAGACTGTCTGAGTAGGCCTAAGGTTGTTCAATTGGAGTGTCTGCATTGTTTCCTTGGTCATGACATTAATTGTAACTCCTAGATCTATCAAAGTACTCTTAATTAGAGTCTCATTGATCTTTACATCCACCACTGGACTACCTGGATCTGTGTATTTGGTAATAGTTATATTACCCAACATGACATTAGCAAGATTACCTAAAACATGTACTATCTGAGTGTCTACTCTCTTCCTTCCTGGCTTCTTTATGCAAAGATCCCTAATAGTTTTGGTGTAGATAGGAATATCCTTGATGGCTTGGATTAATGATGCAGAGGAAAAGGTATCAGTTTGACTTCATACTAGCATTTTGCATAACACAACATGACCAACACATGGTCTTTGACCCAATAACTTCATTCTACACCTTCCAAGATGCCTAACTCCATCTAACAATCCTTCAACTCCTCTACACAGATCTCCAAGACAGCAACATCCTACCACACCTTCCAAAGACAGTCACAACCTCACTGCTACATGAGGAGGACAGTCACCACATCCTCTTTGTGATGATCTCTATTGAGACATACTCAATCTCATACCACAAGCCAATCTATAACATGCATACATACCTAATGCATTTATTGACAAAACAATACTAAACCAAACAAGTCTATTACCTTCTTGCAATGGCTGACTCCAAGCCTTCCTTATTGTGACTGTTGTCCAAGTCAGAGAAGAGAAGAAAGGACTGTTATCTTAGGGAAATCTCTCCCTACTCCTTGTCTTGGATCCATGATCAGATCTAGGGCTCCTCCACCAGTCTCAACACCTTCATTTACCAACATTTCACTTCCTTGTCACTAGTTACCAGCTAGTTGTTGCTGTCCATCTCCAAAGTCACAACACATAGCTCTACAGGGTCATTTGCATGCCCAAACTCAGTCTACCCTGTCCTCCTGCCTCCACATTCCTCACAAGGCATTGCCCTCACTAATATACAACCCATTCCATTGATTAGGGCAGACAAAGATCAATGGAATGGGCAGAAATCCATCAGGTATTCAAACAAAGCCCTAAACTAGGTTTTCAAACCTTTTTCAGACAAAAGAGAAATGTAGAGCTAATCAATGGTGTCAAGGGCCCAAACCAAATGCAAAGGATAGGTAACTCAACACTCTAAACAACCATCACCAATACCATCCACCACTCAGTCGTACCAGTATGGATCAATGCAGAAAACAACAATTTAATGGATGATAACAGCAGTTTAAAAAATAGTTTTGGAAGAACCAGTGATATCTCTCCTCTAGATCAATGTCAAGATTACAACCAAGACTCAAATCAAAGCTAACATTTCCTACTTTCCATCCAATATGAACTTGGGCAATGATGAAGCCGTACAGTCCCGGGTATGGTTTGGTAACAGTAAAGAAAATTAGAAAAAAAATAGGAAAAAGCAGAAAAACAGTGTTCCTTTGTTATTTCTTCTCAATCTATTGAATGTTTTCCACCATAGCAACCTTCCTTGGCTTAGAACAAGCCTTACATATGCATGGAATGGTAGGGGTCGATCAAAACTAACCAAAACCATCAATGCTTTCTTGATTTGTTTAACTGTTGTCTTTTAAACTATTTTTGGAAACTGTCCTTTCTTGCACCGATGGATTTTTGAGTTTAACAATGCTTTCAACATATGGTTAACCTTTGGATAAGGTTATAACAAACTTCCAAATCCATGACATGCCTTTAAAGGCTACAAACATTGAAAATTTAAATGACTAACCTATATAAACATTAAAACTTAAATGACTCTTGCAACTACCTATGACTGTCCTAACTAGGACTTATAACATAGTAAAAGATTCTTTTTGACATTTGGACATAGTCCAACTACAACATGGCTTTCAAGCCTTATACATCAAGTAAATGGTCTCAGAGACCTTATTAAACCAAACAACCTCCTTGAAAATCAAGTAAAATCTTGACATCTTGGTGCTCCTGTACCAATTAAGGGAATATTGATGCTTATATTTTTTAGCTGGCTGAGAAGGATAGTATCTGTTTGGGTTGTTTGCTTTTGCATGGCCAAGTACTTAGGGAAAGGAGGAGACTTTTGTTGTAAAGTAGTTTGGGCATCTTGGGTTGATTCAGGTTCCAAAGGTGGTTTATCTAAGGCTCCTTTAGTGGGTTCTTCATCTTCAAGCTTTGTGATTTGGGGAGATGAAGGCCCTACAAGGTGTTTCCCTGATCTGAGATGAACATTACTCACTTCCACCCCATAGGTGGGATATTGTATTACCTTGTTAGTATAAGCCTACTGAACAGGCTTGTTGTTAGGGTTAGGTGCAGGTTGGGTAGGGATTTGGGTAGGTCTAGGAGGTGGATTTTGGGGTGTTGATGGTGGCATTATGGCTGATGTGGAATTAGAGGTTGCTGAAATTGTGCATTTTGCTGCCATTGTTGGCCCTTGTTCCACTGAGGTTGCCATTGTTGCTTCTGAGTAGGCCACTAGGGGTTATAGTTGGGACCTTGGAATTTTTGTTGAGGCCATGAGTTTGGTTGTTGTTGGTTCCAACCAGCTAGTGGAGTAGGCCATTGAGGAGTAGGCCATTGGGGGTTTTGCCATGCATTTGGGTTACCAAGCCATTGTTGAGCATTCCAAGCAGAGAAGTTCTAATTTGCAGTAGGAAAGGGAGAATTAAAACTAAGTGGATTAGAGGGCATACCTTTCCTTTGGTGCCAAGGTCTCCTCTAGGCTATAAAGAACAGTTGTCCATCTTCTCCTTCAAATGGTTGCAATTCTAGCCTCTCAATCTTTTCTTGTTGAATACTGGCCACCCTTTTGCATTTACAATTGGCCTTCCTTTGTCTACAACTAGGGCAATACTCAGTAAGCATTGTGTCTACTTCTTCTTATTTCTTCTTGATATGAAAAGTGTCCAGCTATGTAGCCATATGGCTAATAATGTCCTCCTTCATGTTGGTCAGCAAGTTACTAATCTCCACTCTTGAAACTCCATTAGTTTCCTTGCATGTGATGGCTGCTCTTTCTCCCCTTGGTTTTTGAGAAAATGTTCTAGAATAATTTCTGGAGGCTCTACAAACTTCTTCAAAGGGAATTTGAGATATATCCCCTGTTCCAATGAGATTGAGGGCATCCATGCAGTCATCATTAACTCCCCTCAAAAAGACCAGCTTCAATGATTCTTCAGACAATCTATTTTGAGGGTTTTTCTTCAAGGCAAACTAGAATCTTTCCACATAGTCTTCTAGTGGTTCATCCTTTTTCTATGACATCCTAAAGCTGTCATCTCTTCTCCTATCATGTCCTTTGCAGTAGTCTTTATATTTTACCAGGAACTTTGTCTTCATGGTATCCCAATCTGGAATGACATCTTTCCCCAACCCCATAAACCACCTTAAAGCAGCATCTTTTAGTGTAGCAGGGAACAACTTGATTTTGTAAGGATCAATGGTGTAGTCATAACTCCTACACAAGACATCAAACTCAAACAGGAAAGTTGTCAGGATCTTCAGTCACCAAGCCATAGAAAATAGGCAATGCGGAAGGTGGTATATTTTTTAGAGTAGCAGCCCGTGCTTGGTTTGGGATAGTGAATTCAAATGTTGCTTGTCCTAGAGGATCCTCTACTGCAACATCTGCCATGGTTCTAAAGATACCTTTTGTGGCTGTGGAGGAAGTTGATAGAGATGCAAGAGGTTTTGATGAAGAAGTAAGAGGAAACTCTTCTTCAACACTTTCTACCATGTAGTTGATAAAATCAGCCATGTCCTCATTATCCTAAGAAGTTGAAGGGAGGAATCTACCTTGGTGATCTCTCTGCCTCCGCATACAGTAGTTTTAGCTTGATATTTCCACGGTCCTACACAATGTTAGTAGAATATATGGTGTTTCCTAAAAAGTGAATTTATTAAGTCTAATGTTGTAAACATAATTTAATCAATGAAATCACATAAAACTAATGAGACTATGAAGATAGCATTAGTATAGTGGTGAGTATTCCTGCATGTCATGTGGGTGACCCAGGTTTGATCCCCAGAAATGATGCTAAAAATTTAGAGGAAAACTAATGCATTGTAGACTTAAATAAAATTCAGGGGTAAACCTATATAATTAGTCCACCCTATCATTGCATTCCTACATTGAATTATCAACCAAGGAGCGTAAGCTTATGATGATGCTCACACTATATATGTCTTCAAGGCTCATTTATATCCTAAACTAACTCATACAAACTTATTCTAATTACCTTAATTTATTGAAGTTTACAGAAATGAAAGAACAACAAAAATAGTTAAAAATCTAGTTGCTACAAGTACCTTCAGCATAAGCTGAAGATAACTATATTCAACAAAGAATTATAGAATTAACTTGAAATACATAGAATGATAAAAGAATTGACACTAACCTTTGGAGGACTTTAAATATGTGTTCTATGTAAGAATCATAACTACTTGAAATAGCAATCAAGATATCTTACTTTTTCCACAATGCAACTTTATAAAATAACATGAAACAGTTTTAACTAGAAATGCATGAATAAATAAGGGAAAATACAAAGTGAGAGTTAGTACCTTGAGTGGCCAGCTCAGGGAACTATCTCACTTGATCTGGAAACTAAATCTACTTTAGATTCTTATAACATATAGTTAGATTCACTCCATATCAGAAACAGGATCTTTTCAGATTTGTATTCAATAAAACATGTCTGGATAAAAACAGAGTAATAGTTGAGCAACTGTAAAAACAAAGTATCTTGGAAAAGAAAAACTTCTTCTAACTAACTTCCCATCAAACTCATCCCTTCTAACTTATACAAAAAATGGGAGAGTATGATGTAACTACCAACTAACTTGATCATCAATTCATCCCTAGATGTCAGGGTATAGGTTTGAGATCAATTTATTATTCTAACTAAAACAAAGGAAGCAGAATCCTACTCAAATAGAAATTCCTATCTAGTGGTTCATGAAATGAAAACACATAAGTTGTGATCAAAATTCTAGAGCAAGTCTTCTTCTTCACTTGTATTTATTCCTCCATGATGATCATGTTCAGCTTCAGTTGGCGCCTAACTGTGACTTCCTTCAATGCTCTATCTTGCAATGTGTTGGGAACTCTCCTCTCCTTATGCTACCAATCTTGCTGCTACATAGGGTTAATCCATAAAACATGTACATACAAAATAGCCTTCATAATTAATCCACAAAATCCCATTTATATACATACATACTTATGTTTAACTCATGCATTTGACAAATATCATCACCATGTTTTACATTGGCATATTAAGTTCAAGGGTTGCAGAATATATATAAAAGATAGCATATTATGGTAGTAATGTCTTAGGAAAGTATCTAAAATAGCATAGGTATAAAGTCTGAAAGCATGAGAAATAGCATAAAAGAAGTTAACATTTGAACCCATCAATAACCTATATTTCACCTATGTTGTTGTGTGCTGAAACCACCATCAACAGTAGTATCCTATGATACCCATAGAAATGGAGGATATGTCCCATGTTCCTTATGCTAGTGTAGTTGGGAGTTTGATGTATGCTATGGTTTGTACTAGACTGGACATTGCCCAAGCAATGGGAGTCTTGAGCCCCTTTATGGCTAATCCTGGATGAGATCATTGGGATGTAATTAAAATAGTATTTATATATTTGTGGGTTATATTTGAGTACTTTATTTATTATCATGGTGGTTCTAAAGGGGATTATCACTTAGTGGATATTTTTGGATTTCTAAATTTAGATTAGGAAGGATTTGTTAATAACAACAGATCCACTAGTGGATCTATGTGTTTAGTTTATTTGGTGGTTCTATTAGCTGGATGAGTAATTAAAAGGCTATTTTGGTTTGTCCACTATAGATGATAAGTACATGGTAGCTACTCATTCCTATAAGGAGGCCATCTAACTTAATATATTGTGTTCAGATGTGGGGCTAAGTTAGGGAGATATTTGAGTTCTTTGTGGCAGTCAAAGTGCCATATGTCTTGCAAGGAACTTGACCTTTCATACAAGGACAAAGCACATATATGTCCAATACTATTTTTTCATGACATGGTAGAGGATGGGAGGGTGATGCTATAGAAAGTTGAAACTTTGAGGAATATTGTAGATGCATTGACAAAGCTAATCAGCACAAATAAGTTTAGGTGGTGTAGTGAGTCTATGGGCCTCTTGACCCCTAGCAGATAGTTGATAGCATAAATATTCCCTTTGCTCTTGCAAGGTGTTTGAAAAGTGGGAGAATGTTAGGAAAGGTGTATCAACCTTGCAACCTTATGTTTTTTATTATGATAAGTAGCAAACAAGGGTGCCGGTCCCTATAACAAAAAGCCACAAGGGAAAAAAAGGCCAGGCCACAAACAGGCCATCAATAATGCACAAACAACACACTACTAGCCAAAAGTCATTAACCAGTTCATATGGACAAAACCCATAACCAAAAACAAGTACAAGAATGAATAGAAACTAAACAAACATCTACCCCCAGTCCTCTACAAGGAACTTATACATATCTTCATAATTAACAAAAAAAATTGCATCCCAACCATGCCTATTGAGTTCTAAACCCTGGAGGACAGACAACATAGTAGCTAACATATGCATCACCTTCGTGTTGAAAGTAGCCAACACCATCATGTCTTTTTCTAGAGTAGTCAACTTAACCTTCAGCTTTGTGACTCAATAACCTATTTGCATTGAGTACAATCCTTTTGAGCAGGGGTAGTATCCTTAGTCAAGTCCACATTCTCATCATCTCACTCAGAATCTAAAGCATTCATTTCTTCAAATAGGCTTGCTCCCTCCTAAAACTCCTTAGTTTTTTGGGTCTCCACCACCTTTTGGAAATCAAGATCATCCTCAGATAGAGTGTCACTAGAATCTTCCACTTCAATAAGTTTGGGGGTGAGCCTCTCTGCTAGCCTATTGGACCATCTGATACTCAACCTTCTTAATGCAAAAGCATTCCCCTCTTGACAAGAACACACACGTGTCCCTCAACTCTCACACAAACATACACATATTCATATACATAGGTAGATACTCTCTACCAACCATTTGAAACTCAAATTCAATAAATATTGCAACATCCAAGTCTTACAAATTTATTGTTATTCAACTCACAATTACATTATTTTCATCAAACTACAATTACATATCTACAATGGTAAAATTACAAATACCATGGTCTTCATTGGTCCCTTTCTCACTTCATTTTCCCTCAAATCTACAACTCACATCTTCATGTAATGCCTTCAATATCTACATGGAGTTCTTCATTCTCCAAATCAAGTGCCTCTCCCTTCCTCTCTATTCTACAAACAATTATATCTCATTCTCCTTTGTGGCAACAGCTCAATTCTTCGCAACTAATCGCCTCATTCTTCCTTTACAAGTCATTCTGGCAACCAATACTCCTGTATGCCTCCTTTGTACAAAAATTCTCTTCCAATCAACTGTACTACTTCACCTCATAGCCATATCTTTCTCAATAAGCCGAACTCTTCTCACTGGTAGCGAACCTTATTATCATCCTTCTTGTTTTCCACACAAGTAGTGATCACCAATATTTTAATCTTATGTTCTTGTCGTGCCCCTTCACTCATCCACCTCTTTTTGTATTAAAACAAATAGAAGACTTTTAGCCTTAAAAGATCATGAAATAAAATAAAGTGCTAACCCAATAGAAAGGTAAATTGTATGATTTAAATGAATTTCAAAAATATCTTCCTTGTTACGCTAGGATCTCTCCCATCTGGCCGCTAAACTTATATGTGTTGGCAAGAGACACATTGTAGCTTCATGAGTGTTGTCATTAATGGCAACAAAGTTCATCCCACCCATCCGTAGGACATGGTGTTCTTATACCGGAAGTCAGATTGAAGAGTGTTGTGGTTTGGTGACCAAGAATAGAGTATGCAGCAAGGTTCGACAATCAAGTCCGGATCTCTCAGAGGAAGTATCTATGTAAAGTACGGACTTGGGGAAGTCAAGAGGAGTACCTTGACTAATAGATTCCAGGGATTGAGCCTCCGGTGATGAAAGATTGAAGAGATATAAGCACCTAAGTATTGGGTTCCTATTTGGCAGAGTAGACAGAGGAAGAACTGACCGGTAGAGCATCAGATCTTAATCTGGATGAGACATTAATGGTGATCAAGCTTCCTGAGGTATCATTCATGACTAGACGACATGATTGATGACTTCTATAAGCATCTCCTTGATATGTATCACTTGATAAGCAAGGATTCAGCTGACAGACCAGAGTTTTGGGAAAATATGGACTATTCTGGATGCTGACTAGAAAGGTGTTGAAATCACTGGTGCGGATATATATACAAGATGGATTTGGATGCTAAAGGGTGTGTGTTGCATTGATAAGTGCGAAGAAGAGTAGAGAACAGCGTGAAATAGAGATAGAGGTCCGGTATGTGATAGAACAACAGCACTAAGGAAGAGAAAGAATGAAGTGCAATGAATCAATGTAGTGAGCTTAACCAAAATTGAATCTAAGCACATGTGGATGCTTCTCATCAGTTCAAGTATCTAGTTTCTTTCTATAAACTATTGTAGGCAATGAGCCTCTTGTGAGCAGTGTGCTCGAGCAGTGAGCCCTGATTGGCAAGTGCCATTTTGTATTTCTATTCTTCTAACAGAGAATACATTCTTGGGTTAGTCACCCCATGGTTTTTCCCTTAACAGGGTTTTCCATGTCAAAATTATTGTGTTGTGTATTGACTTTATTTATGCTTTCATGATTATGAATGCTTATTTTCTTTGATGCTGCACTAGTTGTTAAAGAAGAACAAAAAGTTAAATTAATTAAGATAACTAATTCACCCCCCCTCTCAGTTATCAACAATTGGTATCAGAGCCAAGTTCCTCCAAACAGAGCCTAATAGCTTGAGGAAGATCTGGGAATTCAAATGGATGTGTATGGTATGAGGGAACAACTTCAGTCTACCCTAAATGATCTTGAGCAATCTAACTCCAAAGTCAATGAATTGAAGGAAAGACTCAAAGAGGCTAATGATTTCATAAATGAACTAAAAGGGAAACTGAGTATCTCTATGAAAAAGAGAAAGGATCTACTTCAACAATTGGCAAGTCAAGGTGAAGCCAATGATACAAATGAAGATCTGAAGGAGAAAACCAAGTTATGTGAAAAATTATCAAAAGAGGTCATTATGGTAAGACATGAAATGGAATCAGGAGTTATGAAATTCACCCAAGAAATTGAAGAGAAAAGAAAAATTGAAGATGATCTAAGACAATCTCTCAAGGAGAAATCAGAAGACTGCCACAAAATGGATAGAATAATTAGGCATCTAGAATCTGATCTTGAAGAAGCTAGAGATAATGAAGAACAACTTTGATGTAGAGTCGGCAATGGAAACGTGCGCAATGGTTGTCAAACACTCGCTAACATACATTTATCTTTGTATGTTCTCCCATTGGCAAGACCATCTTCATCGGCCAACCAATTCCTTTTCACACCGAAGTCCTACTTCACATTGATGTGTCCCTAACACTTCTATCACCAAGACTTATCCCGTCGGCGTAGCTCAAAATCCTTCTACCGATCCCAAGCTTCATACCGATGAATCCACCTTACCTTTGTTACCTATCGGTAACACATATGCTATTGGCCTCCTGAATAGATTTCTCCTCGATGTTTTCCATCACATCGATACAATCAGTTTTGTATATACAAACTGTGACTTACTATGTCGGTTCTATCTACCACTCCTACCGGTCGGTATTTGCATCCGCAAACAATGTATGTTTCAACATACAATCATTATATGCGATTGGAACATACAAGTGACAACCCCCAATCACCGGTTCCTCCTACCGCTCCTGCTAGTCACCTTATGCATATAACCCAAGGTATCTGCGAAATGTCTATTCTGATATACATTCAAAACATACAACTCAAAATATGCATACACCAAATTTTCCTCCAGAATATGCTCTCCAAGGAAGTTGACCGTTGACTTCTTTGTATCAACCCGATGTACATTCCCAATGTACGTTCAACATATACAATATGCCGCATACATCTGCGGGATACTCACAAATAGGCAACTGTAGTATACGCAGGGATTAAACCCGATATACATTTGCAATACACAGAGATTGTATATCAGCGTCCAAAAGGCTTCTCTCTCCTTTGTACATGTGATAGACTTGTATATTTGCGACGTATGTTTCCTACATACAACTGCGATAGACAAAAGTGATATACACAGACACATGCAATAGCGATATACACACAAAATGTATATCTCGCATACAAAAGTGATATACACACAAAATGTATATCTAATTGAACACTGTGGAATCTCCCCATTCTGATCCGCTGAACCCTCGTGATTTCTCTAAACTGTTTCTCCTTCAATCATACAGACTTTTACTCTTTACCAACCTAGCACATGAGGATGCTAGGGTTTATCGAAGCATGCTACAAACGATTCTGCAAACATGAACATGAACAAAACAAGAAAACAAAACAAAACACAGATCTATATATACAGCCATTCCATCGATTACAAAGTAATCCAATTGGTGGAATGGGTTAGGAACCCATATCGATTCCAAAGAAAAAAATTGTTACACCATGAATTCGAAAACTAGAAAAACAACACAAAACAGGATCTTCTTATTATTTCAGAATTTGTATACAGATATCTGATTTCACAATTTCACAGCTACTGCTCTATCTCTTCACTTCTATATATGAAATCGATCTGAGCTGAGCTATTTAACTACATGCCAACAGTAGTACTGACTTGATTCCCAATGGCTGGAGAGATAACCAACCAACAAACTTCTAACAAACTAACAACCTTATCATGACATCTCAATAAGTGTCCTAGGGACTACAAACAAAAAAACTAAATTACAAACACCAATGACAAGTCTGGTCAAACAAACCTTATTACATTAAATATAGAAAATACGTAAAATGCATAAGACTCTAGTCTTCGTGGGGTGCTCCTGCACCATACTCCCCGAGAGAAGAAATCTCAAGTCCACTTGAGATGAGAGTTTGAAGATCTGCACCCTGTTTAATGATCTACTCTTCAGTCATCCAAACTACCTCTGAATCAAGTTTCCCTTGCCAAGCCACCAAGTATTCCAGATACTCTTTGTTCCTGGTCTTCTTTGCCATTCTTGAGTCTAAAATCTTCTGCAATTGTGGTGGATCATGCTTAGGAATATCATCATCTGCTGCATCCTACAATGGTTCCTGTTTGACATCTGTATTATGCTTGTATGGAGTTAAATCACATACATTGAAAATAGGTGACAATCCCAGATCAGAAGGAAGTTGGATCTCATAAGCATTTTGTCCACACTTCTTCAGAATCTGACATGGTCCAATCTTCCTCTATATGAGCTTAGTATATTTTCCTTTTGGGAGTCTTTCCTTCTTCAAATTAACCCACACCAAATCTCCAACATCAAACTATACATCTCTCTTCTTCTTGTAAGTATATTCTTTATACTTCAATGTAGTTTGCTGGAGTTGAGTCTTGACTTGATCGTGCACCTCTTTGATTGCTACTGCAAAAGCTTCTCCATGTGCACTAATAGACTCTCCTGTAGGTAAATCTCTTAACTCCAAAACACCTCTTGGATGAGTACCATACACCACCTAGAAAGGTGATTTCCCTGTACTTCTATTGATAGTGTCATTATAGGAAAATTCGGCCTGTGATAGGATGTTATCCCACTTCTCTCCATGCTGCCTTGTCAAACACCTTAGCAAATTTCCCAATGAATGGTTAACCACTTCAATTTGTCCATCAGTTTGAGGATGATAAGTTGATGAGAAGGATAAATTGGTATCAAGCTTCTTCCAAAGAGTCCTCCAAAAATGATCAATAAATTTCACATCTCTATCTGAGACTATGCTCAATGGCAATCCATGTATCCTCACTATTTCCTTGAAAAATAGGTCTACAACATATGAAGCATCACAAGTAGTTTTGCATGGCAAGAAATGTGCCATTTTACTGAATCTGTCTACTACCACAAAAACACTGTCATATCCCTTCTTTGTTCTAGGTAAACCCAACACAAAATCCATACTGATGCTCTCCCATGGCCTAGAAGGAATGGGTAGTGGCTGATACAAACCTGCATTAGTGGATCTCCCCTTTGCTTTCTGACATATCACACATGCTTCCACAAATTTCCTCACCTCTGATTGTAACTTAGGCCAATGGTAATGTCTCTTTATAAGATCCAAAGTCTTATCTAGACCAAAATGTCCTACCATAGCCCCACAATGCTTCTCCCTAATAATATTCAACCTCATAGAACACCGTGGAATACACAACTGTCCACCTTTGAAAAGTAATCCATTCTGTATTAGAAATTCAGAATAGTCAACATGATATTTGTCTTTAAAAGAAGTACACACTTTGTAGATCTCTCCAAAGTCTTCATCATCCTCATACATAGTCTTTAAGGAATCAATACCAACACTTTCCAACTGTATCTAACTTATTGTTAGAACCCTCCTACTTAAAGCATCTACTACCTTGTTCTTGACCCCTTTCTTGTGCTTGAGTGTGAAAGTGAAAGCTTGTAAAGTCTCCACCCACTTCATGTGCCTATGGTTTAGCTTCTCCTGACTGTTTATGAAACTAAGGGCCTGATTATCTGTAACCACTATGAATTCCTTTGGCATCAAGTAATGCCTCCACTTCTTGAGTGACTGGACTAGAGCATACATCTCCAAATCATATGATGAATATCTTTTCTTAGCATCATTTAGTTTCTCACTGAAAAATGCAATAGGCCTACCTTCTTGACTGAGTATTGCTCCAATTGCCATCTGACTTGCATCACATTCTACCTGAAAGATTTTATTGAAATCAGGCAGTGCAAGGACTGGCTGTTGTGCCACCTTTTTCTTCAATGTCTCAAATGAACCATCTGCTTCTTTTGTCCAGGTGAATCTGCACTTCTGTCCTCCTTTTATGGTGTCAAGCATGGATGCACAGATATGACTAAACCCTCTTATAAACTTCCTATAGAAGGTTGCTAACCCATGGAAACTTCTAACATCATTCATTGTTCTAGGAGTTGGCCAAGACAGTATGGCACTTACCTTCTCTTGATCCATTTTCAGTTTGCCATGTGAGATGACAAAACCCAAGTAGATGATCTCCTCATGCATGAACAAACACTTGTCCAAGTTGATCATTAACTGCTCTTCATGTAACACTTTGAGGACTAGGTCTATATGTTTGAGGTATTCTTCCCTTGTATTATTGAAAATCAGAATATCATCTAGATATACTATGACAAATTTGCCCATAAATTCTCTCAAGACCTCATTCATCAATCTCATAAATGTACTAGGAGCATTGGATAAACCAAAAGGCATAACCTTCCACTCATACAACTCCTCATTTGTTTTAAATGTAGTTTTCCATTCATCTCCTGGCCTAATCCTAATCTGATGATAGCCACTTTTCAAATCTATTTTTTTGAAATATTTGGTACCTCCTAAACAATCAAGCAAATCCTCTATCCGAGGGATTGGAAACCTATACCTGATTGTGATCTTGTTAATAGCCCTTGAATCAGTGCAAAGCCTCCAAGTGCCTTCCTTCTTTGGTGCTAGTACAGCTGGTACTGCACATGGGCTTAGACTTTTACCAATTAGACCTGTCTCCAACAATTCTTCAATCTGCCTTGCTACCTCTGCATTCTGTTCTGGTGTAAGCTTGTATGCTGCCTTGTTTGGTAGTGTAGATCTAAGGATTAGATCTATGCAATGACTAATGTCCCTCATAGGTGGTAGGGATCTTGGCATTCCATCAGAGATGATGCCTTTGTACTTGTCCAATAGTTCTTGGACAGTAGGGTCTATGAACCTTTGCTTCTTCTCTCCCTTGACTTCTTGTTGTTGCTTCTTGTTCACTTTTAGGCATGGAATGAGGGCATATGCAACTGCTCCTTCATCTACTATCTCCTTCATGAACTATTTGCCTTCTACCATCATCACCTTGACTTCATTTCCTTTTGATTCTACCTCCTTCTCCATTAATGGTTGTAACAGTGTCTTCTCACCATCCTTGGTGATTGAATAGGTGTTCCTGACTCCATCATGTTGTGCTTTCAAGTCATATTGCCATGGTCTTCCAAGTAGGAGATGGCAAGCATCCATCTGAGCTATGTCAAACAGTAACATGTCCTTATATGGGCCTATTTGAAACTCTACCCAAACCTGTTCTTCCACAACTATTTGCTGACCTTGAGTGAGCCATGAGACCTTGTACGGGCAAGGATGTGGTAGTCTGCTAAGCTTAAGTTTTTCTACCATTTCAACAGACACAAAATTTTTAGTAGATCCAGAATCAATCAAAACTTTACATACCTTTCCTCCTACCTTGCAAGTAGTTTTGAAAAGAGCCTTTCTTTGTGGGGGTTCTCTGTCAGGCACCTTCATAATGGCCATTGCTCTCCTGATCATCAAAGCTTCTCCTGTCTCAGGATATCCATATCTGACAATATCATTCACACTCTGATAAGTGTTGGAGCTTGTCGCACTTTGACAATCAGATTCTTGGATCAAATTTGTCCTCCTGTCTCCCCCTGAACTTGTCACTTTTTCTAGACATCTACTAGCTATGTGGCCTTCCTGATTGCAATTGTAACATCTGACAGCTCCTCTGCCCTAAGATCTCCCTCTAAATGGTGGTCTTCTGCCCCTGAAATTTCCTTTTTGATCATAACTTCCCTTTTGAGTTTGACTACTGTCTCTTTTGCTGCTCTCTTGATTGGTTTCACCTTCGAATCCAAATCCATTTCCTCCGCCTCTAAAAGGACTTCTTCCCCCTCTTTGATGTCTTCCTCTTCCTCTATTGTTCTACTCTTATTTTCTCTTTAGTTTCTCTTCCACTTTGAGTGCCAATTGATAGCACTTCTGAACTGTATCTGGACTATGCAGATTTAGGTCTTCTTGGATGGTGAACCTCAACCCATTGAGATACCTTGCTACCTTCTCTTCCTCATTCTCCCTCACCTTTGTCTTGAGACAGAGCTTCATGAACTCTTCAGTGTATGCACTGACATCTAACTCTTGCTTTAGATTTTGTCTCCTCTTATGTAATTGGATGTTATAATCCAATGGAACATAGGCTTCCTTCACCAAAGCCTTCATCTTCTTCCACGTAGCAACTCTGTTCTTTCCTTCTTTCACCCTGTCATCTTGGATGAAATTCCACCAGGTTAGTGCAGCCCCTTTCATTTTGGACTGAGCAATCTTCACTCTTTGATGGTCTGGTATTTCCTCTATTTCAAAGAAATTGTTCAAGGAGTCTATCCACTCCATCACTGAATCAGGTTCTTTTTTTCCTGCAAACACTGGCAGGTCTATTTTCAATACCATGGTCCTCCGCTCCATGGATTTGAGGGCATTTAGTAAGGGCCTCTGGTCAGCAAGAACCTCTATCTCTTCCTGCCTAGGGATCTCCTCTTCATCCCTATCTCGTTCACTAGAATATTCCTTTTCCTTTCCTACTCTGTCCCTCAACTTCTCCAACTCATCTTTCAATTCCTGATTCTGAGCACTAATTGCTTTACTCTCTGCAATCTGCTTCTTTACTAGGATAGCCAACTCAGCATTGGTCATCCTTGTCGGGAACTCTTTTGATCCCTCTCCATCTGACATTTTATTTTCTCCTTCTTCCCAAAGGATACTCCTTTGCTCTGATACCACTATGATGCAGAGCCGGCAATAGAAACGTGCGCAATGGTTGTCAAACACTGGCTAACATACATTTATCTTTGTATGTTCTCCCATCGGCGAGACCATCTTCATTGGCCAGCCAATTCCTTTTCGCACCGAAGTCCTACTTCACATCGATGTGTCCCCGACACTTCTATCACCAAGACTTATCCCGTCAACGTAGCTCAAAATCCTTCTACCAATCCCAAGCTTCATACTGATGAATGCACCTTACATTTGTTACCTATCGATAACACATATGCTATCGGCCTCCTAAATAGATTTCTCCCCGATGTTTCTGTCACACCAATACAATCGGTTTTGTATATACAAACCATGACTTACTGTGTCAGTTCTATCTACCACTCCTACCAGTCGGTATTTGCATCAGCAAACAATATATGTTTCAACATACAATCATTATATGCGATTGGAACATACAAGTGATGACCCCTAATCGCTAGTTCCTCCTACTGCTCCTGCCGGTCACCTTATGCATATAACCCAAGGTATCTGCGGAATGTATATTCCAATATACATTCAAAACATACAACTCAAAATATGCATACGCTGAATATTCCTCTAGAATATGCTCTCCAGGGAAGTTGACCGTTGACTTCTTTGTATCGGCCTGATGTACATTCAACATATACAATATGCCGCATACATCTGCGGGATACTCACAAATAGGCAACTGTAGTATACACAGGGATTGAACCCGATATACATTTGCAATACACAGAGATTGTATATCAGCATCCAAAAGGCTTTCTCTCTCCTTTGTACATGTGATAGACTTGTATATTTGCAACGTATGTTTCCTACATACAATTGTGATAGACAAAAGTGATATACACAGACACATGCAATAGCGATATACACACAAAATGTATATCTCGCATACAAAAGTGATATACACACAAAATGTATATCTGATTGAACACTGTGGAATCTCCCCATTTTGATCCGCTGAACCCTCACAATTTCTCTGAAGTGTTTCTCCTTCAATCATACAGACTTTTACTCTTTACTAACCTAGCACATGAGGATGCTAGGGTTTATCGAAGCATGCTACAAACGATCCTGCAAACATGAACATGAACAAAACAGGAAAACAAAACAAAACACAGATCTATATATACAACCATTCCACCGATTACGAAGTAATCCAACCGGTGGAATGGGTTAGGAACCCATATCGATTCCAAAGCAAAAAATTGTTACACCATGATTTCGAAAACCAGAAAAACAACACAAAATAGGATCTTCTTATTATTTCAGAATTGCATACAGATATCTGATTTCGCAATTTCATAACTACTGCTCTGTCTAACCTCTGCTCTATCTCTTCACTTCTATATATGAAATCAATCTGAGCTGAGCTATTTAACTACATGCCAACAGTAGTACTAACTTGATTCCCAGTGGCTGGGAGAGATAACCAACCAACAAACTTCTAACAAACTAATAACCTTATCATGACAGCTCGATAAGTGTCCTAGGGACTACAAACAAAAAAATTGAATTACAACCACCAATAACAAGTCTCGTCAAACAGACCTTATTACATTAAATATAGAAAATGCATAAAATGCATAAGACTCTAGTCTTCATGGGGTGCTCCTGCACCAAACTTGAGAATCAAATTGACACTCTTAAAAGAGATCTTCAAACAGTAAATGAATACAAAGAGAAATTCAAGATAAGCTCTGCTCAACTTGAAGTTCTTCTTCAAAGCCAAAAAAGGGTAGATGACAAGTAAGGCTTGGGGTATGAAAAAGGTGAAAGCTCCGGATCTGGTTAGAAGAACTCCAAATCAGAAAATCCAAGAAATAGGCGTAGAAGACCTCCAGTAAGGCAACCAAATTCTCAAAGATATCCTTCCTTCAATGGATACTGCCATAATTGCAATAACTTTGGGCATAAAGCAAATCAGTGCAGAAGGAGAATGAATCAAACTAATTCATCGTTCTTCGGACAGTGCTTTAATTGCAAAAGGTATGGTCACAAAACTCATGAATGCAGAAATATGCAAATGAACAATTCATTCAATGGTAGATGTTTTGCATGCAATAGAATGGGACATATGGCTAATCAGTGTAGATCAAGAGGATATCAATCAAATATGCAAAGAAATGTTGTTTGCTATAATTGCAATAGATCTAGTCATATTGCCAAATTCTACAGAAGTAAGAATCGGGACAAAAAGGGTCTGGTACATCATAATCAAAACCAAGACAAAGGAAAAGGAAAAGTGAATGCGGATGAAATTCAAAGAGAGATGAACAAGATATGGGTGAAGAGAAGTATAGAAAATGATGGGTATGGATCCACACCAGAATCTGGTGTTGATATTCCTTTTGGAAACTAAATAGATGAGCTCTGGCTCAGGGGGAGTAACAAAAGAAAAACATTTTCCCCCAGCCAGTCAATAGGTGCCTGAAAGTGGCACATGAAAGGTTGCGGATCAAAGGGTTCTCAGAGAAATATCTAAATAAGCCATGGTAAAGATATGGAAGATCCGCAAGAAGTTTTGAAAAGATTAATCTTCCAAGATTGATCGGGTTCAATAGTCATCTGGTAAGAATAGGATTTTCACAGTTAGATCCAGTATGATTCAAATTTGAGGTATCTTGATCTGTGGATAAATGGAATGATTGTGAAAGGTAGATAGATTGCTAATATCCACCGAAAATAACTTTAAGTGTATCTTAGTGATCTAAAAAAATCTCTTAGGACAAGGAGAACAGAGCAACCAAAATAACTTAAGGTATGTATTTATTACAAACAAAATTAGGGTTTGCAGAGAAATAAAAGGGTTCTTTTATTCATCATTTGTACATTTGCATTCGAGAAGAAGAGAAAAGGCGCTCTGTAAACAAATTGTCTCAAGCCTCTCAAAGATCAACTGCAGAAGTCAATTCTTCCAACAATCCGATTCAGCTCATACCTTGAAACCTAGAAGTGTAAAAGGTATTTTCTATTCTTGAACATCTCTCTGTAAATCTTCTTGAAAATGGCTACTCTGAATGTTGTGAAGATTACTGATAGGCCACGCCCTAAATTTAAGAAGTATCCCTACAAATCTCTAGAAGTTGATCCCTCAGGTGCATTTTCCAGCATTCCGCATGGTATTTTGCATGTAGAAGATGTTAGGGTTTACATTCATGCAAATATTGAAGAATTTGGGGAATCCAAGTTAAGGGATATCTATCACAATCAGTTAATAGATGATGCTTTTGAACTCAAACCGCAGTACAAGGCTATCCGGGACAAACACTTTGGACATTGCATCCATTTCCCCTATTTTGCAGAAGATGAATGGGTCCGGTATGTTTTGAGCAAAGTGTATGACAACTTCATGTGGTTGAATAAGTTGTTCAAGATCACAAAGGATGCCATTAGGGCAGTGACCAGATTGCACTCATCCGATGAGTTACCTACTCTCAAATCAATCAAAAACCAAATTGTAAGTGAAGCCACCGGATCCAAATTTGATAAAAGAGCAATGACAATTGAGGATATCACAGATCCAGATATCAAGTTTGCCGCCATGATAATAGGCTACAAGATATATCACTCTAGCAGAGAGAATTCTGTATCCCGAACATCAATTTACACTACTTATGAAATGTTAAGAAAGAATGTGAACTATGACCTTTGTGAGCTCCTTCTGAACCAACTTTTGGAGAATCTTCAAAAGATAAAGAAGGATAAGAAGAATTCCTTCAAATATAGTGGCTTGATACTCTATTTATTTTTCTATTACATGAATGAGCTACCTGGATCCAATAGATGGGTATGGCAAAATAACAAACCGGTTGCAATTCAAATCAGAGATTACTTGCATGGGCTTGGTGATGCCAAGGCACAAAACATGGCTCTATGGGGCTACTTCAAAAACTTCCAAAGCATGATGCAAGCTAGAGAGAGAATCCCCCAATCCCTGGTTGAAAAATACAAGGATACAGTGTGCTTTATGGTAGACATTGATCAATGTCTAATGGAGGCAGTAGAACCAAGAATAGTATGGATCATGCCAATGGAATATGAGGTTGATGAGAAAATTGTAGAGCTACATATTCAACACATGCTTAGTCAACCCAAGGATCCTAATGCAGAAAGGTTTGGAACCTTTAAAGAGTTGAGTGTGAAGATTCATGTGGAGCTAAGACAACCAGAAATGAAAAGAAATGTGAGGAGGGAAGTAGAAGAATTTGCCAAGAGGCATGGAATTTCAAAGGAGGCACTTGATGCAAATAGAGAGAAGATGGAAAGGGCAGAAAAAGAAAAGGAAGAAGTAGGAAAAGAAAGTACTCTGGTAGAAGCCCCCTCCCGGACCAGGTCCTCTAAGAGCTCTACACCTGCCACTACTAAGAGCTCAAAGGCATCAAAACCGGAAGCAAAATCATCCGGTAAAGGAGAAAAGAGAACAAAGAAAAAGGCTACAAGATCATACACAAGCCTCAAAGATGATGAAGAAACAGAGACAGATGAGGAAGTAAAGAAAATGAAGAAGAAGAAAACATCTGGTTAACCCTCTACCAGTCAAGGCAAAGAAGAGAAGGCAGAGGAATTTGTTGAAAAGCCTACTCTCCGCATTGATGATATCATCAAATCAGTTACTGTAAATGGGAACTTACAACCAATGGTTGAATTTTATGATGAATATAATGAAACTGATTAGAAGATATTGCAAGATGCCACAATCAAGTATTCAAACATCTACAACAAAGTATTCATTGAAATTATATCTCTGATTCCCAAAAGCTTAGAGAAGGAACTTGAAATAAGGAAGAACAATGCCCAAGAAAAAGATCTAGAAATCCAAGAGCAGATTGCTATTCAGCTCTATCCATCCATTACCCCTAAACAAATGAATATTATCTTTAAGGACTGCAAGGACGAGTTCCAGAGCAAAGCTAGAATGAATCAGCTTATGCTTGGTGAAACTGACAGTGGCAAAAGAAATAGAAGATATTCTATGGAATGCTTTTAAAAGATTTAATCTTCCTATTATTGAGGACTTAGGTGATGAAACCTCTACCATGGATGATAAAGAAGGATCCACTGAGACATTAGCAGAAGAGGCAAAGGAGACTAGTGAAGAGAAAGCTAAGGACTTAGATTCCTCTGTTCTGGAAGAGGATGTCCAAGAAGAAGTAAATATCTCTCATCTGGATTCCCCTGCAGACTCCAGATCTAAAGGAGAAGAAAGAATAGAGGAGAAAACTAGTCAAGGAGAAGAAGTAAAAGAAAAAGAAAAAGACCAAATAGAAAAGACTCCAGGAGACAGTTCTAAGACTACATAAGGGAAGAAGACTTTGTCTCTGATAAGAGACACTGCAGAAATTGTCAAAGATTTCTTGACCAAAGAGATGATGGAATTTGATGAACCAGAACTACTTCAAGGACTGTTCAATTTTGATTCCCTCTCTTCGGTTCAAAAGATGAAGCTAGCATCCTTCACTCAAGCTAAGGCAAAAGAAAAACTTCTAAATTCTCACATGGAAGACTGTGAGCTCATAGAAATTGCATCCGGTGTATTGGAGAAGATCATGCCATCTTTTCAAAAGGATCCCTCAGCCTCCTCATCTGGTAACTTAAAATCTCTTGTCAAATCAATTAGTACACATTTTAATTCTTTGGAGAAGTCAGCTGAAGATAAAGTTTGGCAAGAATTTTTGGGAAAGAGATTCTCTGAGGTGCAGGGTCTAATATCAAATGATAGGAGAGTTATGGATATTGGGATAAAGAGCTTAGAAAATGCTCTCAAAGATGGCAGAGATATATATAAATTTTGTTTATCCTGGCCTAAAGTGACCCAGGATATTGAGAAGAAAGCAAAAGAGCAAGAGGATAAACTACTAAGTTTATCTCAAAGTTTTAATCCTCTCTCCTCTTCCATAGTAAATCAAGAGTGTCAGACTATTGTAGTCATAAATGAAATAAAGAAGCTTGAGAAGGAGAAGAAAAATAGAATAAATAGGTTAAGTGAACTTAGAGGGATCATTATTCCTAAGTTAGAGGTCATGCATGAGGCCCTATCTGATGCATAGACCATAGCCCGGACCAATGATCTGACAGATCTAAAGAGGGCAGAAGCTTTTGCATTCCTGTTGAGTGGTCACATCTCAATTTTGGACAGGATGAAGAAGAGTTGGGCGATAGAAGTGGTACAGTTGAAAACCACTTTTGCAGATATAATTAAGTATATGTAAGTAAAACATGTATATATGTTTTTGAGGCCAAGTATAGATTGTTTTTGGAAATTTTGGTGTACGGACCCTACCCTTTGCCATTGATGTCAAAGGGGGAGTAAGGAGGAGTGAAAAATGTGGAATCTAGCTAAGGGGGAGCTTCGGTAAAAGTGTACATTAGAACAGAGCATCAGCTAAGGGGGAGTGTAGTGTGACAGTCATTTTTCACTGAGTGTTGCCATCAATGCCAAAGGGGGAGATTGTTGGCAAGAGACACATTGTAGCTTCATGAGTGTTTTCATCGATGGCAACAAAGTTCATCCCACCCATCCATTGGACATGGTGTGATTATACTGGAAGTCAGATTGAAGAGTGTTGTGGTTCAGTGACCAAGAACAGAGTATGCAGCAAGCTCCAACAATCAGGTCCGGATCTCTCAAAGGAAGTATCTATGTAAAGTGCAGACTTGGGGAAGTCAAGAGGAGTACCTTGACTGATAGATTCCAGGGATTGAGCCTCTGGTGATGAAAGATTGAAGAGATATAAGCACCTAAGTATTGGGTTCCTGTTTGGTAGAGTAGACAGAGGAAGAACTGACTGGTAGAGCATCAGATCTTAATTTGGATGAGACATTGATGGTGATCAAGCTTCCTGAGGTATCATTCATGACTAGACAACATGATTGATGACTTCTATAAGCATCTCCTTGATACGCATCACTTGATAAGCAAGGATTCAACCGACAGACCAGAGTTTTGGGAAAATATGGACTATTCTAGATGCCTACTAGAAAGGTATTGAAATCATTGGTGTAGATATATATACAAGATGGATTTGGATGCAAAGGGTGTGTGTTGCATTGATAAGTGCAAAGAAGAGCAGAGAACAGCGTGAAATAGAGATAGAGGTCCGGTATGTGATAGAACAACAGCACTAAGGAAGAGGAAGAATGAAGTGCAGTGAATTAGTGTAGTGAGATTAACTAGAACTGAATCTAAGCACATGTGGATGCTTCTCATCAGTTCAAGTATCTAGTTTCTTTCTATAAACTATTGTAGGCAGTGAGCCTCTTGTGAGCAGTGTGCTCAGGTAGTGAGCCCTAATTGGCAAGTGCCATTTTGTATTTCTATTCTTCTAACAGAGAATACATTCTTGGGTTAGTCACCTCGTGGTTTTTCCCTTAATAGGGTTTTCCACGTCAAAATTATTGTGTTATGTGTATTGACTTTGTTTCTGCTTTCATGATTATGAATGCTTATTTGCTTTGATGCTGCACTAGTTGTTAAAGAAGAATAGAAAGTTAAATTAATTAAGATAACTGATTCACCCCCCCTCTCAGTTATCAACAATATGTTCAATCCCTCCTTTTCTTAGTTTCTTTTTTTGTTCTTTGTTGATCTCTCCCTCTCCCTATTCTTGACCACTGACCCCCCACATTGCCCATCGAATTTCTTTTTCATTCTTTTACATGGCTTTTCATTTCATCATTATAATGGAGTATATGAGGCGTCGCCTCTTATCCAATATGTATTAAGTTCATTGCAAATTTAATAAAAGAAAGTCATTTGAAACAGACATAATACCATATACTTAACTACCAACAGTGAAAGGTTGTACTCCTACGTACCATATAGGTTGCACCTCTTTAGAGGCTAAGTAGATTATGCCAAAGAGA
Source organism: Cunninghamia lanceolata (assembly GCA_027924645.1). Classification (NCBI taxonomy): domain Eukaryota; kingdom Viridiplantae; phylum Streptophyta; class Pinopsida; order Cupressales; family Cupressaceae; genus Cunninghamia; species Cunninghamia lanceolata. The sequence goes on along the minus strand of BSBN01000741.1, from coordinate 3,433,590 downwards.
GAACAAAGCTTTCCTTGTGACTGCACCAAATACATCCCCAATGTCAATCCATGGATTGACCATATATTGAATTATTAAAATCAGTAAAGTGTTTCCCTCCAAAAGGAAATAGAGGAATAGGTTGTCAAAAAGGATTGGTAACATGAAGTCACCCAACTAGCCACAACGACACTGCCAACATCCTAAAGATTGCAACTGAAACAACAAACTAGATTGAAATTAAGCAAAATTGAGATATGATCTTTTTGTTGATGCAGGATTGTGCATGCGCCTGGGTGCTCCTGCATCAGACACGCTAGGTAGAAATTTTGTGAGCATAGGCTCACAAAGGTGGAGTTGAGTAGTTGAACTACCTTTTCAGGTTACAACCAACCTGTAGCAAACTCCATCATTGTGAAATGTGCACAGCATTATTTCTTTTTTATTTTTTTCTAGCGCCTCACCGGCACAAGCATCATCCTCCTCCCACAACTCCATTCACCACTCTTCTCTTCTCTTGTGGATCTACATCCACCATGTACCATCCTCCAAATTATTTCTCCTCTCCTCATTTGTAAGATCCAACCCACCACAAACTGACCACCTCCACCAAGTTTCACCTACACCATCCTCTACAACCTCCATATACAAATATGTAGCTTTCACATACCAATCTGCAACTATATGATCCCTCTTTCCATCTACTTGCACTAACTCCTTATTCAACTCAACAATATGCAATTCCCTAACTTTCTCATCACAATTTACAAAAAAATTAAAACTTACCTCTTCATTCTTTGCTATTCCAACATCATCCTTTGCTACCATGTTTATCTTCTCACCTTCATCTGTTGCAACCTCTTTGTATTCTACCGATGCAGCTTCAACCTCTTTATTCTCAACTACCTATACTACAAATTCACTCTTTCTCTCTTCTTCCATGCTTTCATCCAAGCGTACTACCACATCCTTTTTCTTATTTTCATGATTGATCAATTCACCACACTGTCAGGCTTCCAATCTACTCAATATCTTATCTAATCTCTCATATTTACCTGCCACCATCTCAAGAGTCTTTCACTCTTGATACTTCCTCCAACCTTCCCATATCACGAGCTTCCTCAAGTATATCCACATCTCATCTGCTATTGCAATCTTTCACATACACATCCCACGCTCTGCAATATGCAAAACACTTTCCTTCGCTGTTTCAAGCTCTCTCACTGCTCAGGACTTCTCCTACCTGCAACAACCCTCACACAAGCTTCTTCTCTACAACCACTTCACTCTCTTGTAGGTCCTAGTGGATTCTCTCCATTCCTAAGATCCCATGCTCTGATACCATATAATGCAGAAGCACTCCCCTCTTGACATGAACACACACATGTTCCTCAACTCTCACACAAACATACACATATTCATATACACAAGTAGATACTCTCTACCAACCATCTAAAACTCAAATTCAATAAAGATTGCAACATCTAAGTCTTAAAAATTCATTGTTAGTCAACTCACAATTACATTATTTTCATAAACTATAATTACATATCTACAATGGAAAAATTACAAATACCATGGTCTTCATTGGTCCCGTTCTCACTTCATTTTCCCTCAAATCTGCAACTCACATCTTCCTATAGTGCTTTAAATCTCTAGCTAGAGTTCTTAATTCTCCAAATCATGCACCTCTCCCTTCCTCTATGTTCTACAAATAATTATATCTCATTCTCCTCTATGGCAGTGACTCACTTCTTCACAACTGATCACTTGATTCTTCCTTTACAAGTCATTCTGGCAGCCAATACCTCTATATTCTTCCTTTGTACAGCAATTCGCTTCCAATTGATCATAATACTTCACCTCACAACCATATCTTTCTCAATAGGCCAAACTCTTCTCACTGGCAGTGAACCTTATTATCATCCTTCTTGTTTTCCACAAGCAGTGATCACCAATGTTTTCATCAATATTTTTTTATCTGTTCCTACCATGCCCCCTCACTTATCGACCTCTTTTTGCATTAAAATAAATAGAAGAATTTTCATCTTCAAAGAAGATGAAAGAAAATAAAGCATCGCCCCAGTAGAAAGGTAAATTGTATGATTTAAATAAATTTCAAAATTCTCTTCCTTGTTGCACTAGGATCTTTCCCATCTGGATGCTAAACTTATATGTTCAATCCCTCCTTTTCTTAGTCTCTTCTTTTTTTAATTCTTTATTGATCTCTCCCTCTCCCTATTACTAATCGCCCCACATTGCACATCGAATTTCTTTTTCATTATTTTACATGGATTTTCATTTCATCATTATAATGGCGTATATGAGGCGTCACCTCTTATCCAATATGTATTAAGATCATTACAAATTTAATAAAAAGAAATTCATTTGAAATGGACACAATACCATATACTTAAATGCCAAAAGTGAACGGTTGCACTCCTATGCACCATATAGGTCGCGCCTCTTTAGAGGCTAAGTAGATTATGCCAAAGAGATAATAGAGCTTTCCTTATGGCTGCACCAAATTCATCCTTGATGTCAATCCATGGACTGACCATACATTGAATTAACAAAATCAATAAAGTGTTGCCCTCCAAAAGGAAATAGAGGAATAGGTTGTCGAAAAGGATTGGTAACACAAAGTCACCCAACTAGCCACAACAACACTGCCAACATCCTAAAAATTGCAACTGAAACAACAAACTAGATTATAATTAAGCAAAATTGAGATATGATCTTTTTGTTGATGCAGGATTGTGTGTGCACCCGAGTGCTCCTGCATCACTTCTACTTTTAGAATCCCCACTCTTGATCTTACTAGTCTTCCCTTCCTTTTCAGTCTCCTTCACAACCAATCCATAATGAGTACTCTCCTTAGTGATTTCCTCCTCAGCATTGGGTTTTTGCTTAGGTTTGACAACAGTCCCAACAAGGTTACTCTCTCCCTCCTCAAACAGCACAGGGTCAACCTTGGCCTTTTTGGTTTTAGGTTTCTTATTGGGCCCTACAGAGCCTCTTTTAATAGTCACCCTCTCCCTATCAGTGATTTCCCTTGGGATACTCTTTAAGTTACAAAGCCTTGTCGCAGCTTCCTTTTGGGTAGAGGAGCTTCAGGCTGAGGGCTTAAGTATAGAGGGTGGGGATGGGTTGGCACCAGAATCTTCAAGAAATTTTGTGATAGCAATAGGAGGGGAGTCTTTGGTGATGGAAACTTGTTTTTTCAACTTATTGAGAGGCGGGAACCCAACAATAGCCAAAGGCTTGGACTTTTTACCCACAGGGGTTTTAATATCATCCTAGTCTAATTTTTGTTTACCTTTAGAAGAGGACCCCACCATGGGATTTGGAGGTGAATACCCAATCAGACATGTGGTAATGGGCTTGGGTGGACAAAGGATGAGATGGAAGTGGTACAAGTGGAGGATTAAACCTTAGTGGAGGGGGACATCAAAGACATTAGGGTTTTTGACCAACAAATCCTTAGTGGCTTTCACAATAGATTCTAAAGATGACAACAAGTAAAATGAGAAGCTTATGATGGCTTTATGACAGAAGTGGTTTAGAAGAGCATAATGGTGGTGAAAGAAGCACTTGTAATGACCTTCTAAAGTCACATTATTCATTAAAACATAGCATACCTTGTCCCAGGGGTTGATCAACTCCCTTCTGTCAAAACCCTCTTGAAGTTTGATCAGGGTTTCCCCTTCCTTAAAGAATATCTACATGCTCTCCTTATCTTGCACCTTGGTTTGTCTTTTCAACTTCTTCCCCTTGCTAGACAAATATGTGGCTTGAGCAATTATGTCCTCACTGATTTCAAATTGAATACCACCTAGTTGCACATGCCAGTTATCCCAAGAGACAACAAATTGCACTAGAAGGTTTTCATCGTAACCATCCAGGAATTTCATAAGTGGAGTTATACCACCTTCATAACAAACACTCAAAAGTATCTCATCCTTTCAGAATTCTTCACATGACTCCAACTATGTCCTAACTCTTTCACCTCCCATTTTGAGAACAAAATTCTAGAGAATACCACACAAAGAGTTACCAAATTGTTGAAGGAAGTAGATTAAGTTCTTAGTTTCATAAAGCCCTTTATTTTGATTATGGTTTTCACAATAATTAAGATCACATCTGAGATACTGAAGAGTGTTAGAATTACTACCCATTCCCTCTCCATAGCTCAAGTAATAATTACCAAACATGCAATTTTCATCTGGCATGTGATCATTAATGCTTAGCACCATCAAGTATTTAAAAAAGTATGTCTTATTCATCCTTGTGTACCACCCATACTTGCTTCATTGGCGCTGATAGTTGATGTTGGCCATACCCTTAGTTAAGCTACCTAGCCCTTCAAAAAATCTTAGCCACCTCACTTCCCCATCCACGTGGATAATCTTCCTCTCCACGTAAGCATTGTGCTTACTCTTTATATCTTGATCCACCTCAACACCACACATCCTTCTCTCCTTTTCCAAATGGGATTCCCTCCCAAACTTCAATTGATTCTCTTAACATTTAAGAGACATAAAACATAAGGATTATTAGAAATCTCCTTATGAATAAGGTTTTTGACAATCTTGGAGAGAATATTCAAGACTTCTCCAACATCTCAATTGAGTGTAGTTGATACCCTGGTTATCCAGGCAATCCACCACTCTTTTATTATATCACCCACTTGCCATCCTGGTTGTGCTTTCCCACTAACAACATCAAGAATAAGTTTAGAGTCACCTTCAATCTGTAACCTGTTGATTTCCAAAGATAGAGCAATTTTTAATCCCCATAGGAGGGCCATGGATTATGCAACATTGTTAGTTCTACATCCTAGCCCTCCAACGTAATCAGCAATAACTTCCCCTTTATGAGATCTTAGGATTCCACCACCACTAGCCTACCCTGGGTTTCCTTTCACGGCCCAATCAAAATTCAACTTACACCAACCTTCCAAAGGAGGTTTCCATTTCATGTTTAAGCGAGATAGCTTTTTTGGAGTTATCAAACTTGTTGATATAAACAACAATACCCTAGTTGTTGACAACCCTGATTTCCACAGGATTAGGTGGGGCCTCCGAGATTTTAAGATTACACATTTAGACATTTTCCACCAAAAGTTTAGAAAACAAGAGAAATAGTTATTTAGGATTCTTGTCCTCATCTCTAAAAATTCTATTGTTCCTCTCTTTCCTAGGACTCCAGCCTATATGTGGAGGGATTTGCTTCCATAACTCCCTAACCCTATGATGTGAGAAAGGGCTTCTCTAAGCTTCTACGATTGAGCTTACATTATCACTCATAACCCAATCAATATCTAATTTATGCAATGTCATACCCCATATTTCCTTAGTAAATTCACAGTGGAAAAGCAAGTGTGGGACTAATTCTTCCACTTTGCAGCATAGCACACACCTATTGGTTATTTGGAATCCTCTACATTTGAGATTATCCTAGGTGAGAATCTTATTGTGGGTTAATGTCCACCAAAAATAATTAAATTTAGGGATTAGAGTATGGTTCCAAATAAGTCTTCGTAAGCTATTTTTGATAGGGTCTAGTAGTAGACTATAAGTAGTCTTGACTATGAACATTCCTTTACTATCCTGAGACCAAACCATCTCATCCTCCTTGGGGAATATAAAGATTCTACACTTAAGGAGTTCCTTTTGAAGGTTATTGGAGGCTAGTGATCTTAATTCGGATAGCACTCAAAGATAATCCTCAAATGCTTTCTACCCCTAAATTGGGTTATATAATTACTCACCTCCTCTCCAAAACAGTTGCTAGCATGTTCCACCAAAGTATTGTAGGTCTACTGATTGAGAAAAGGTTTCTCTTGTAACCATGTGTCCTTCCAAAACCTTATCCTTCTACCATTGCCTAATTTCCATTTAGTTCCTTTGAGGACAAGGTTCCTAGTTTTCAAAACATTGTTCCATATGGCCAAACCTTTAGGCAATCCTTATTGATCTATAAATCTATTATGTCCCAATTTATGCAAGTATTTGGATTTCATTATGGAACCCCAATAATTCCCATCTTTAATAAAGCCCATCCAAGTTTTTCTAATAAAACTCTATTCATTAGATGGACCTTTCTGATACCAAGACTCCCCTGCTCCTTGGGTAGGCAAACCTTGTCCCAACTTACCAAGGCCAATATTTTTTTCTCCTCAACTCCCATCCATAAAAAAGTTCTTTGAATATTCTCAAAATATTCAGCAATATATTTTGGCATTTTGAACAGAGTCAAGAAGTATATAGGGACCCCTACAAAGAGGCTTTCATAAGTTGTAACTTCCCTGCTTGGCTAAGAATTTTTCCCTTCCAGCCTGCAAGATTTCATTGAATCCTCTCTAGGATAGAATTCTAAAAAGAAGGGGTTACTTCCTTAACTATTAGTGGGAGGCCAAGGTAAGCACTTGGAAGTGTAGCACAAGAGCAGCCCATTATTCCTTTAATTTTCTATTGTATCTCAATGTCCATGTTGAAGAAATATATTTGACTTTTGTCATAGTTGATGCATTGTTTAGATGCCCTAGCATAATTATTGAGGATTTGTTTCCATTTCCTTGCTTCCACCACCAAAGCTATCAAAAAAAGGATTGTATCATCTAAAAATTGTTGGATAGCTGAGGGGTCTACTATAGAGGAAGCTTTAATACTCTTCAATTCTCTAGACCTTGGGAGGTTCATAAAACTTCTTACCAAAACTTTAGCCATAAGAATTGAGATAGGGAAAAACTTTCAAGGATGCAAAAAACAAGCTACAACAAACCCTAGCTCCCAATGGAGTGCAAACTAGCTAAGAAAACAATCAAATAAACATAAAACAACTAAGATTCTAAGCTAACATTTGACCTATCTCCATTGTTCTCCTTAATTTTACCATTTGTTCTCAGATTTTGTAAGCTTGCAAGGACCTTGAGAAGCTCTAGCGAGTGATTAAGCAAAATATCAGAGAGTATACAGGAGATTAGAGAGTTGTGAGTTAAGAGACCTGGAAAAATGGTTGTAAAAGTTGTTTTATAAGAGAGCATGTTTGAATGGATGGCTCATATTCCATGTTGACTTTGGAGGAAAATCAAGGGTGGAGGTTGATTAGGGTTTCCCTCCACTACAGGACAAGAGATAATTTTAAATTGGAAGAAATGATGAGGTGGAGAATGTTTTCAAATTAAATAAATTGGGTTCATTTATTTAATTTATTTGAGAAGGGGAATAATGTGAGAGGATTAATTAAATAAGTGGGACCTATTTAATTTAGAACAAGGCCTATAATTTAAATAAATGTTTATTTATTTAAATTAAAGGGGGAAAGTGGATGTTGAGTGTATAATTCAATAATTAATCAATTAAAATTAATTATTAATCATAGAGGAAAATTAGGGGAAAATAGTAGAATGTGGAAGAGATTGGCATTTTGCAATCTGAGGACACTTTTAGGTGTCTACATTTTGCCCCTCTTTGAGATGATGTTCAAGATGATGAGATTTATGTTGAGTAACATCATTTCAAAGAAGCTAAGGAAATGGATAGAGGAAAAGGATGATGATGGAAAGATAGGATGATGATGCCCCCTCAAGAGGATAGGCAGGTTGGACAAACATGGGTAGGCTCTCGAAATGAAAGGGATTGGTCAAGGAAGAAAGATAGGGGAATGGATAGAAGAAATGAATGATACGTTATGTTGCAATGAAGGTGGAGGAATGAAAGATTTGGCTAGAAGAATGGAAATGAGATCTTGCTTTGATAGATTTTTGAGCTTCTCACTTGCAATTTTTCTACTTATCATCATAGAACTTATTATGTCAACGGACAACAAACACAATGGTGTGACAGAGGCTAAAGTGCAAAGATGAGATCCCTTGAAAAATAGGCACATGACAGATAAGGAATGCCTGACTCAGACTAGTAATTGTGGTACCTTGTTGGAACATGTGATGAGATAATTGTGAGGTGTGCAAATCTGCATGCAAGGAAGCATTTATTCTTTCTTATGCATAGGATGTCTTTGATTCATACCCAATGGAATCCTAATCACATGCAAGGCACCAAGTTGCCCCAATCATCTTGTCAAGACAAACCGCAAACAACAATCAAAGAAAAAGGTCTCACTCTATCCTCGCTTCTCTTCATCACTTAGGGACTACCTTGAGAAGCATAAGAACAAGATTGAACATCAATCCAAATGAAAGATAAGACAAACTAACCAAAAGATTCAACAACCATTAGATCATTTGTCGAGTGAGATGTGTTTGTTTGTTTGATTATTATTAGATGAATAGGGTCTGGTTTCAGGATAGGAAGCATGTCGAATAAGACATTCATTCTGGTTTTGACAATGCGACCACCTGTATAAGAGAGATGATAGGATTGGGACATCTCATATAAGACATGTGGTCTGGTTTCAAGAATGTCACAAACTGTGAAATGATTGGCTTGTGATGATCTTAGAAATGATGCATGTCGTATAAGGTGCAGAGTCTTGGCTTTGATAATGCCCCATTCCGTGTAGGATATGTGATAGTTGATAAAGATAGTTGATAGTGACATATGATTATCACAAGGTGATTGATTGGTTTGACTGATTGGATAGCTTGTCTTGTTGATGTTTGGGATTGTTTTTCAAATGTGTGTTCTTGTGAAAGATTGATTGTTTTGTCTGATCAAAGTATCCATCTTACCAAAGGATGACTTATTATGACAGTTGACTTGCAACAAGCCCTAAGGGGCTAACCTAGTACCTTGGGGGCACATCAAAGATGCCCTTGCCTATGTGAAAGCTCAGAGGTGCCGTAGTTTGACCAAGAACTTGGTTTGATTTGAGAATTGATTTGACTAATATGATGATGTGATTGATTAGGATGTTTGAATGGATCAATCAAGAGATTTGATTGAGTGATTTACTTGAGGAATTGAATGATTTGAAGAATTGATTTGGTTGGAATGATGTGATGAATTGAATTAGTTTGAATGAATGGATTGAATGATTTGGTGGATTGATATGATGAGTTGATTGATTTTATTGCTTAGATTTTTGTAGGATATTTGATTTTTTTGAATTTTGGGGAATATTTTGATTTTGGAGTTTGAGAATATTTTGGTTTTTTTGGATTTTAAAAGTTGTGATTTTTTTGGATTTTTGACATGTTGTGGTTTTTTTGGATTTTTGACATATTTTGATCTTTTTGGATTTTGAAATGTTTTGATTTTTTTGGATTTTGAAATGCTGTGATTTTTTTGTATTTTTGACATGTTTTGATTTTTTTGAGTTTTTGGAATGTTTTGGGGTGTCAATGGATGAAAATTCGAATAACCTTTGTGTTAGATACCAATGACAAGGGAAAACCAAGTCTAGGTGCAAGGAATTGGATGAATGGATAAAAGGATGGGTGATAGTGGATGGAATGGATGAACGCGTAAGAGAGCAAGGATGTGATCTCCAAGGACTATGTTGCCTAGGAATAACTTGCCCCATTCTAGGTAGTATGCTTAGGATTTAGCATGACAAAGCTTATGACAATAGGATGACAAGAGGATGGTTGGGATTGGATAGGATGAGGTATATCAAGAGATAACCAAAGCATGTTTCAAAATTTTTCCCCCATTTCTTTATCAAGATCAAAAGGAGGAAGAGAGGATGAATGGAATCGATAGGATAGGTATATGTATGTGTATGGGATATGGATGGTAAGATAGGAAATGATAGGTTGGATGAGACAACGTGCCTCCAAGTGTAAGCGACATAGAAGATCAATCTACACATGACGCCTATTTACTAGGTTTTCATCATGGTACTTATCCAAGGCACCACCAAGGGTGGTTTTCACCATTGGATGAAGGATTTCTCTTTACTTTTTTCATTTTTATTTTTATTTATTTATTTATTTTACTTTTTTTTAACTTTTTTCACTTTGTGAATGCAATAGGTGGAGTGCCATGAAAGGTGATAGTCCCATTAGAGAGGGATGTCATCACATGGACCTGTTGCAAATATGTGCCTAATCAGTGTTGTCATTGATGTCAACATATCCTTGTTGTCATTAGTATCAATTGTATCTTATTCTATTACTTGTTTAGAAGACTTGTATGTTGAGGATATTGAGAAAATTAGCCTTTCCAAAAGAAACAAGTGAGCTACAGAGAAGTGCAGTACAAACGGTGAGTTGTATGCTGAAGATCAGTTTGGTAAACTATTCTACATTTATTTCTACCTAAAGATTGGGTCTGTAGATTGGAAGTAAGTTAGAGGTATGTCTAAGGATGCTACATTTCAGGTCTAAGCCATCCACATGAAGATCTGAGTGAGTTGTGTTCACCAGAGTGAAACCTATTTTTTTTGTAAGTTCAGTTGAGACAGGAAGATAGTATTTGGCTCCGCAATCCTCTGGAATAAAATATTTTGCTCTGTGGTTCTAGAGGGAAGTCTGGGATAATGATAAGTGCCTACAGTTGCAATGGTTTGTGGTTTTGTGGTCCGTAAGCTATCTTTCTTTTATGACAGTGGAGACAGTGAAGTTTATGTGTTCTGGTGAGAAGATTCCTATGGATAAAGTGGTTAAGGTTTGTACAGTTGCTCCTGATGATTATATCATTCTTGTGGATGTCTCCTAATCATGTTTCTATCTGGACTTTGGTCCCTATTAAGAAATTGAGATGGTGTGTGAAGATTGTTCCCAGTTAATGTAGCATGTAACTAGTCTTGGCCGACTTGGTTGATCCCAGTGATTGTGAAGATCTCTGGAAGATCATGTTTGAGTCCTAAGGCATGGCATGATCCACATTTCATTCCCTTTGCATGATGTTGCAATAGGTTAGGACCTGTTTTGTAAATATTTGTAATACTGACCTTGGAGATTGTTCCAATGGTTGATGATTGTGATGCCGACCTTGATGATCATTCCAAGGTTGATGTAGTGTATAAATACTTGTAGTTGAGTCATGGAAAAGGTGTCCTTGAGTGAAAATGATAATATATTAAGAAAGGTCCAAAGGCAAAGTAGAGAAGAGGCAGAGGAAAGAAGAGGAAGAGCAAAGCAGAGGAAGAGCAAATCAGAGGAAGAGAAAAGCAGAGGAAGAGAAGAATAGAGGAATTGTTGTTCACAATACATAAAGGTGTTGATCATGGCAATAAGCCACCAGTAGGGTTTAACAACCCTTATTGTAATCTTGTCAGGTTTAGGGTTGAGGCATTGAGCCTGCTAGACCTAGTTGTTCTTCATGGCAATAAGCCAGTATGTTTAGACCCATGGAGTGACCAAGCCTGAACATCATTATTAATATATATTGAGAGCTAATCCTCTCCATGGTTTTTCCCCACCTTGGGGTTTTCCACGTAAATCTGGTGTCTCTTGTGTTTGATGTTGTATCTGTGGTTAAGTTTATGATTTCATGCACTCATGGTTAAATCATAATAATTGTGGATAAGTGATGAATGTTTAAATTACAGAAAGTGTTTGAATTTTTGTGACAATTGATTCACTGCCCCCTCTCAGTTGTCTAGCGCATATCAACAATTGGTATCAAAGCCAAGTCCCTTTGAAAAGAGTCTAAGAACTCAGGGGAGATCCAAATGGAGACAAAAGGAAAACAAATACTCTCCGATACAACTGAATGCTCATCAAGAGATATCAAGAGCAGATTGTCCAAGGAAGTGATTCACGAAGAACAAAATGACAACCATCGAAGATGGTCTGAATCTTGTACCAATGATGAAGATTGTCGGGTTATTGATAGTAGCTTCTCAAACCATATGACTGGTGACAGAAGTAAGTTTGTTAGCTTGGAAGAATACAATGAAGGGCTAGTCAGGTTCGGAGATGACTGCACTGCTGAAGTCTGTGGAATAGGATCGACAAATTTTGGCAACAGACAAATTTCTAAAGATGTTCTTTATGTAAAAGGTTTGAAAAAAAATGTCTTAAGCATTGGATAGTTATGCAAGAAGGGATTCAAGTTCGTATTTGAGAATGACTCTCTTGAAGTCAAAGAAAAATCTAGACCTACAATAGCAATTGCAAAAAGAACTGAAAAGAACCTCTATCATCTCAGAAAAAGTGACTTTCTTGGATACACATCTCAAACAAATGAAAGTTGGATTTGGCATAGAAGACTTTGCCATACAAATCTTTGTGATAACAAACTCAGTTCAAATTGTGAAGGATCTACCAGAGATTGATTACTCAAGTAACATCAGTTGCAAGAAATGTTAAAGATTGACAAGAAAATCATGGCAAGATAAAGAAAGATCCTCCACTAAATGATTGGAATTAATACATACAAACTTTTGTGGTCCTACAAGAATACCAAGCCTCCATGGTCAAAGGTACTTTATGTTTTTCATTGATGACTTTTCTAGAATGACTTGGGTTAGTTTTTTAAAAGATAAACTAGAGATTTTGGAGGCACTCAAAATTTTTAAAGAAACCCTTGAAAATGAGCTAGGCATGAACATCAAAGGCCTAAGAATTGGGAAAGAAGAAGAACATATTTCCAATGATTTCAGTATATTTTGTGAAACCTATGGGATAGAAAAATAGCTCTCTACCAAAATTAAGATAACAAAAGAAGAAAGTAGGACTATTCATAGAATACAAAATTAATGATGGAAGAAGCAAATTTACCAGATGTATTTTGGAAGGTGGCAATACAAACCACTGTCTATACATTAAACAAAGTTCAGGTAACAACCAAAGAAGGAAAGACCCCTATTGAGTTATGGTGTGGATCAATACCCACTGTGAAATATTTCAAAATCTTTGGAAGCAAATACCTCATCAGAATGGAAAAGGACAATGCTAAGTATGAGGAAGGCATTTTTCTTGGATACTCATCCTGGACCAGAGCCTACCAGTGTTACAATGTAATAGATTGGGAAGGATCGTGGAAAGTACAAATGTTAAGGTTATTGATAACATCCAAGAGAATTTAATCTCAACCAACAAGGGTTTGCAAATTAAAAAATAAGAAGGTTCCCAGACCACCGAATGTGATATGGAAGATCACAAAGCTATTGTGAATCAAATAAATATGTGCTTAATTGCCAGTATTGATAGAAACAACTCAAGAATTGTAGATGAAGACATGGATTTGAAAGAAGATTTAAGAAGGCAAATCAGATAGTTACAGCAAACTCTAAAAGAGAACATTGAAGAAAAGACAAAGATTGAGAATTGTCTAGAAGACAAAATTAAAGACTGCATGAAGCTTGAAGAAGAGGTTGAAGACTTGAAAGCTGATCTAAAACATGTACAGGCTCAAAGAGATCAATTCAGTGTGAGTGCTGCTAGATATGATAAGTTAATTGCATAATAGAAAGATGATAGAGAAGGCATAACATTTGGAAAAGATAAAGGATTCAGAACAAGTCAGGCGAGGACAAGATCAGACGGACTCAGAATCAAAGAAGCAGAAGACTATCAATTAGATAGCCAAATGCTCAAAGGTACTCTTCTTTCAATGGTTACTACAATTTATGTAACAAATTTGGTCACAAGGCTAATTGGTGTAGAAATAGGGTGAATCAAAATATCACATCCTTCTCTAGTCAGAATTCCATTAGATGCTATGCTTGCCACAAAATGGGACATAGAGCTAATGAGTGTAGAAGCCAAGTGAGAAAAGGCTATGGGACAAATGGGAAAATGGAATCCTTCTGTGGCTACTGTTATATATGTAATAAATTTGGGCATAAAGCTAACCTATACAGGTCAAGGATGAATGAAAGGAACAATGGTCAGAAAAATACTATGTACTTTAATTGCAACAAGCCTAGGCATGTTGCAAGATTTTGTAGAAGTAAGAACTTGAAGAAGGATAATCAAGAAGAATTGAAGAAATCAGTGGAAAAGATTGATCTGGCAGAAGTCAAGGAAGAAATGAACAAGGTTTGGGTCAGGAAGGAAACAAATGAAGGAAGAGATGAGTCTGTTGTAGGCTTTGAAGTAGCTACTTCCTCCGAGAAGTAGATTGTGAGTCATGGTTCAGGGGGAGCTGTATTGAAAATTCTAAATCCCCTAGCCAGATAGTCAGTGCTGAGATTCGGCACAAAGATACAAGGACTTACATGGCAGATTGCTTGAAAGGAACTCCGTAGATCAAGGCACAAAAGGATTATGGTTCGGAAGCCCAAAATGACTAAAGTATGAGCAATATATAAAGTAAGTAACAAAGATTGAATCGGTATGCTTCCGTAGTTGATGATCATTATATGTGGTTCAGGGTTAAGCCTGAAACAGTATAAAGCATCTGAGTATTTTTGTCTGCATTCTTCTGCTATTGAGTATTTTGATGTGTGGTTCTGAAAGTATGTTAAGAGGTTAATGATGATTGTTGGATATGAATTCTAGAGTCTCATATGCTCCACATTAAGAGTTCTGACATGACAGATGAATTGGTCAAGTATGTACTTAAGGGACAAGCTGACAGGTCATGAATTTTGGCTAAGTATCTAACTAATAAAATCAAGTGTCAGGGCTCTAGTATTCTAGTCCGCTTGGGTATGCTGTTAAAGATAATGTTCTATAGTTTTGGCATATGGTTATTGATTAGTGATTACATTTACATCCACAAATTTGTCTAATCTTGATAATTGGCTTGAGAATAATGAGTAACAGAAGTTAGATTGTTTTCAGTACAAAGCAGTTTTCTTTGGAAATGGTTTGAAAATCTGTAGATGAACTCAGAGTTGAATGATTATGAACTAGATGAGCTTTTAAGGTAATGATTGGGAATGAGATACAATTGAGGATCTAATGCTTAAAGTTTGATAGTGGAGGTGAGTTCACATCAAATGAATTCAATATTTTCTGTAAAGAACAAGGGACAAGGAGACAATTGTCTACTAGGACTTCTCAGGAGAATGAAGTTGTTAAAAGGAAATATAGGATAGTGCAAGAGGCTGCTAGATCAATGATGAAGGAAGCTGACCTACCAGATGCATACTGGAGAAAAGATATACATATTGTTATCTACATTCAAAACAGAGTTCAAGTCAAAAGTGCTACAATAAGAATCTGGGAAAGATCATTAACAGTGTTGATGAAATCAAAGAAAGAATATCATATCTGAGTAGCTATAAATCAAGAAGATAGTCAAGCTGAAGAAGAAGAAGTTCCAGAAAGAATTCTTGAGATCCCTAGAGATTGTACAGAAGTACCTCACTGAAGACCAGTTCTTGGGTAAAAAGAGCTAAGGTGCATTGGCAAAGAAAAATAATTGCAGATGAATAGATAAATCTCTAGATGAGGTATGCAAGGATAAGTTTTCAATCAAAGAAATAAAAGGAAAAAGGTGTAGCAGTGTAGGTAATAATCAAAGATGGTTGCTGAAGTCAGGA
Organism: Cunninghamia lanceolata; assembly: GCA_027924645.1. Classification (NCBI taxonomy): domain Eukaryota; kingdom Viridiplantae; phylum Streptophyta; class Pinopsida; order Cupressales; family Cupressaceae; genus Cunninghamia; species Cunninghamia lanceolata. The sequence goes on along the minus strand of BSBN01000741.1, from coordinate 3,418,263 downwards.
AGATTATGAAATTATCTCTCAAGGGAAGTAGGTAAATGATGTTAATATGAATTTCTGATAAAGAGCAGTAAGTATTGCAGTGTTACTAGCAGAGAAAATAGGGCAGTAGCAGCAAGATCCTAAGGTGAGAATTTCACATAAAGATCCAAAGTTGTAGTCAAGAAAGCATCAAGTAAGGGGGAGCAGTCAGTTGAAGAAAGTTTAGAAGAGATATTAGATCAGAGCAAAAGAGTGCAAGCATGTGCCCTTTGCCATTGATATCAAAGGTGGAGAGAAGTCATGTGAAAAATTTAGAGTGCAGATGTGTAAAACAAAGGGGAAGAATTTTGGAGAAAGAAAGAAGTGTAGGTGTGTAAAGAGAAAGGGGGAGAATCTTGTCTTGATGGTTGTTGCAGTTTTTCACATCATATGTTGCCATCAATGACAAAGGGGGAGATTGTTGCAGGTATGTGCCTAATCAGTGTTTTCATTGATGTCAACATATCCTTGTTATCATTAGTGTCAACTGTATCTTATTCTATTACTTTTTTAGAAGACTTGTATGTTGAGGATATTAAGAAAATTAGCCTCTCCAGAAGAAACAAGTGAGCTACAGAGAAGTGCAATACAGACAGTGAGTTGTATGTTGAAGACCAGTCAGGTAAACTATTCTGCATTTATTTTTGCCTGAAGATTGTGGTTTACAGATTGGAAGTAAGTTAGAGGTATGTTTGAGGATGCTACATTTTGGGTCTAAGCCATCTGCATGAAGATCTGAGTTGTGTTCACCATAGTGGAACCTATTTTTTTCTATAAGTTCAGTTGAGACAAGAAGATAGTATTTGGCTACGCATTCCCCCACAATAAAGTATTTTGCTCTCCAGTTCTATAGGGAAGGTTGGGATAATGATAAGTGCCTACAGTTGCAATGGTTCATGGTTTGGTGGTCCGCAAGCTATCTTTCTTTTATGATAGTGGAGACAGTGAAGTTCATGTGTTCCGGTGAGAAGATTCCTATGGATAAAGTGGTTAAGGTTCGTGTGGTTGCTCCTGATGATTATAGCGTGCTTGTGGATGTCTCCTAATCATGTTCCTATCTAGACTTTGGTCCACATTAATAAATTGAGATGGTGTGTGAATATTGTTCTGAGTTAATGTAGCGTGTAACCAATCTTGGCCAACCTGGTTAATCCCAATGATTGCGAAGATCTCTGGAAGATTTTGGAAGGGTGTTGTTCATGGAAGATCATGTTTGAGTCCCAGCTAAGGCATGGCATGATCCACATTTCCTTCACTTTGCATGATGTTGTAATAGGTTAGGACCTATTTTGTAAATGTTTGTAATACTGACCTTGGAGATTGTTCCAATGGTTGATGATTGTGATGCCGACCTTGATGGTCATTCCAAGGTTGATGTAGTGTATAAATACTTGTAGTTGAGTCTGTTGATAACTGAGAGGGGGGGTGAATCAGTTATCCTAATAATTCAACTTTCTATGCTTTCTTAACAGTTAATGCAACATCAGATTCTATAAGCAAGCATAACTATGAAATGCAAATAACACCAATACACATGACACAATGATTTTGATGTGGAAACCCTGTTAAGGGAAAAAACCATGGGGTGATTAACCCAAGATATTATTCTCTGTTAGAAGAATAGAAGATACAAAATGGCACTTGCCAATTAGGGCTTACTGCCCGAGCACACTGCTCACAAGAGGCTCACTGCCTACAAAAGACTTACTGTTTATAAGAAGAAAACTTGAACTGATGAAAAAGCATCCACACATGCTGAAGTTCAATTCTGGTTTAAGCTCAATAGACTAATCTGCAGCACTTCATTCTGACTCTTCTTGAGTGTTGTTGTCCTCTTACATTCTGAACCTATTTTTCTGCCTTTTATTTATTCTTCTACTTTTCTTCATATTTCCACACACATAACTCACACTTCACATCTAAATCCATCTTGTATATATATCCGCACAAGTGATTTCAACACTTTTCTAGTCAACACCCGGAATAGTCAATATTATCTCAAACTCTGGTCTGTCGGCTGAATCCTTGCATACGAAGTAATGCAGATCAAGGATATGCTTGTAGAAGTCTTCAATCATGTCAGCCAATTATGAATGATACCTTAGGAACCTTTATCACCATCAACATCTCATCCGGAATAACTTCTGATGCTTTGCCTGTCAGTTCTTCCTCTGTCTGTTCTACCGAACTGGACCCCAATACTTGAATGCTTATATCTCTTTATTCTTTTATCACCGGAGGCTCAATTCCTAGAATCTATCAGTCAAGGTACTCCTCTTGACTTTACCAAATCCGTACTTCACTGAAATACTTCCTCTGAGAGATCCGGACCTGACTGTCGAACCTTTCCACATACTCTGTTCTTGCTTACTGTACCACACCACTCTTCAATCTGACTTCCAGTATAGACCCACCATGTCCTGCGGATGTGTGGGAAGAACTTTGTTTCCATCAATGACAACAATCATGAAGCTCCAATGTGTCTCTTGCCAACAGAGTCATGGAAAAGGTGTCCTTGAGTGGAAATGATAAGATATTAAGAAAGGTCCAAAGGCATAGCAGAGAAGAGGTAGAGGAAGAGCAGAGTAGAGGAAGAGAAGAGCATAGGAATTGTTGTTCACAATACAAAAAGGTGTTGATTGTGGTAGTAAGTCTGGCAGTAAGCCACCAGTAGGGTTTAATAGCCCTTATGGTTTAACAGCCCTTATTGTAATTTTTCTAGGTTTAGGGTTGAGGCAGTGATCCTACTAGACCTAGTTGTTCTTCATGGCAGTAAGCTAGTATGTTTAGGCCCGTGGAGTGACCAAGCTTGAACATCATTATTTCAAGATTGCAATATATATTGAGAGCTAATCCTCTCTATTGTTTTTCCCCACCTTTGGGTTTTCCATGTAAATCTGGTGTCTCTTGTGTTTTATGTTGTATCTGTGGTTAAGTTTCTAATTTCACGCACTCATGGTTAAATCATAATTATTGTGGATAAGTGATGAATGTTTAAATTGTAGAAAATGTTTGAGTTTTTGTGACAACGGATTCACCCCCCTCTCAGTTGTCCGGCACATATCAAAAGGACCATGTCACGTCTCATTATGCTCAGCGATGTTGGTAATGGATTACATGAAAGGGAGATGGAGTAGGTAGATAGTGGATTATGATGTGGATTATGTAGGAATCATGCAAGGATGGATGAAAGGCTTATGCAAAAGCATGGACCATAGGGAAGTGATGGGTGAAATGTGTAGGATAGTTGATGAAAAATGGGGAGATGGAGGTATGGAAAGGAATCATGACCAACGGTTGCACACACCATGATAAACATTGAAGCTTTTGATGTGGAGGAGGTGTAGGAAGCAATGGTGATGTTTTCTTAGGAGATGGATGGTTTAGGCATTTGGTGACCCACATAGACTTAGTATTTTTATGATTTTTGCTTTTCATGTGGGATGAAGGAATTTGGGATTTTTGAGTGGAATGGGATTGTTGGAATTTATAGATGGAAGAGGATGGTTGGGATTTCTGAGAGGTGGATGCCTCTCTTGACTTGCTTTTCTATCTAGGGACCCATACCATTTTAGTTTATGACTTTTCCTTTGGAGGTATGGGCTTGGATATCTTTTTAGATGGATTTTGCTTTGACTTTTTGGATTGATATCCTAAGGCATTAGGACCCTTAAGATTTTTATCTTTATATGTAGAGGCATCCAAATATTTTCTTTTGAATCCCATGGGGTGGATGGAAGCTTTATGTTTAGATGATGCATACATTTGTTGGTCATGATTAAGAATGTGGGGGGATTTGTAAATGGATGAATTTGGTGTTGGGAGAAGTGGAGGTAAAGTGGATGGAGGGATATTAGGAGTTGGAAGGAGTGGAGGCAAATTGGATGGTGGAAGGTGTATGGTCACATGATGCTTTTGATATTTGTAGGATGATGGAGGTTAAATGGCAACATATGTCTTGGGTACATGATAGGATGTGCAATGGAAGTGGACTTAGGAGGAATGGAGGTGGTACCAACATATTGAAATTATTTACCTTGGGGTGTGTATCCAAGGCCATATGAGTGAGGGGGGACCTTTACATGGATAGGCTCCAAAATATGTTGTTCCTGAAGGCCTAAGCCTTTACCTTGATAATTCATGTTTTGGAGCATGCAATGGATAATGGGATTATGTGTGTTTTTGGAACTATAATTGAGTTCTTTATTTGATGGAGAAGGTGAAGTGAAAGACAATGGTTGTTGTTGTCCTAAGGAAGAACACTCATGGATGAAGGTGGTAAGACCAAGTGGATATGATGGTAGACTTAAAATGGGGTTGATGGTGGATGTGGAAGGACCATTAGGATCTTGACTAGCATTGTGTTCACTAAGATCCACACTATTGGTTTGATCATCTATGTGTGCCTGGGAACCACTTGTCTCATGATGGGGAGTGGATGTTTGTGGATCACAGATAGGTTTAATGACAAGCTCTTGACCATGGAATGCATAAAGTTGGCTAAGTGGATCATCATGGCCTTCTTGATCATAGAGGGGATCTTGATCATAGATGGGATCAAGTTTGTTATGGATGGGATCATTAGAAGGGCTTTGATCTTGATGTGGATGAGGGGGTAATATTTCCTCATGCTTAGGATAATTCTCTTGACATATCTCTTGACTTTGAGTGGAAGTGGAAGGCTCTATAAGAGGCTTGATATGTTCTTTGTGATCAACAACATGAGGGCATGATGGATTTTGACTAGGACTTATGGGAGAAGTCTTTTCAGTAAGCTTAATGGTTTGTGGACCGAATGATGGAGGTTGAAAATTGGATATGGCATTCAAAGGTTCTTTGATAGGCTCATGAATGGGTGTTTGATATGGGGAGGGTTGATTCCTTGCTTGTAGTCCTTGCATCCCATCCTTTGTAAGTGTATGGATGGATGAAGGGGTAATGAGAGAGGAAGGTGAAGGCTTAGGATTAGGATTAGGTGGAATGGAAAGTTCCCATGGTGGAGGAATAGGAGGGGTGGAATATGTTGTAGGATTAGTATTTTGGTTGGATGAAGGATCAAAAGGATTGGATGAAGTGGTAGATTTGGATGACTCCACATGTTTACTTTTGTAATGTTTAAACTTAGGGCATGGAGTTAATGGGGGATTAGAGGACAGTAATGATAGTGAATGGCTTGCATGGACTAGGTTGATGTCTCCCTTGTTAAAGGTGGAATTAGGATTCAAAGGACTCTATTTTGTTTCAAGGGGTGACTTAAGCTCACATGTTCTTGTTGGCGTGTGAATGGATATGTTGATGTGGTGTTGACTTGACATGTGGATGGACTAGGTTTTGGACTTGTCTCATCCTCATAATTAAAGAGATAGCCTCCTCAAAGTATGAACTTGGGCTTAGGAGGAGGGGCTCCTTGGAGTAAAAGCTTAGGTCTTGGTTTTATCTCATCATCAAGATTAAGAGGGCCACCTCTAAGTATGATTTTGGGCTTTGGTTTGGACATAGTATCACCAAGGATTAGGACCATGTTGACAAGTGCTTGACTAGGATTAGGGTAATGATAAGGTGGAATCACTAGAAATGTGATAGAGTATGAGATTAATTAGATGATTAGATAGGTTATTAGGGATGGTTAGGTTATGGTTAGGGTTGTGATTAGGATGATAGTGACAAGAATGAATGTGTTGCTGAGAATGTTGTGAATGATGTGTTTATGTGTTCACTATAGGGATAACTAGGAGCATCTACTCCCTTTCTCTTTTTTTTGCAACCATGTAAGACTCATGAATTTTGGGATGGTATGGGAATGTCAATGCAAGGTGATGAGGCCTAGACTATGATAGAGGCTAATGGATATTAGTCTTCAAAAAGTCTAGCTCCAAGAGGGTACTCTCGTCTACTAATGACCTTGCCAAAGTATAAATTGGATTTATCAAGACCTTGAGGTGTGGAAGAAATGATTGCTTCAAGTGAACCTATGAGTTTCAGAATTCACTTGGAAGGATGGACTTAAACTAGCCTTGTGAGTATTAAGCCCAAGTTGTGATTGATTTGAAAAAGATGGCAAGGTCTCTTGGTCCAGATTTGTACTTGTGATAAAGTCAAGCTTCGATAGTTTCTCCTTATGTTTCAACCTTAGGAAGACTAATGTTTAGGGTCCTCTATAGATGTCAAGGGCTGAAGTCTAATGTTCAATGCAACTTACTCCTAAAGGAATTAAATTGAATATGTAGTGGGTGAATAGAACCATTGAGTCTATAATGTTTTGACATAGTTGCAGTTAGATTTGATAGGGAGAGTAGATGCTCAAAGGTTTCCCTACGGTTGTGGTGTATTGTGATTGGGAATGATTAGGATGAAATTGATTGGATTGGAATGAATGGTTAGGATATGATTAGGATGTGATTGATTGGATTAGAATGAAGATGATTATGTGTAGTGATGATATGAAGATGATTTTGATTGATTAGGAAGAAGTTGATTGGATTATGAATGAAGATGATTAGGGTTTTGACTAGGATGACTAATATGATGGTGATTAGATGAAAGAGGTGATTAGGGTTTGATAAGGATGACTTGGATATGATTAGGATGATGTTGATTGGATGAGGATGACGATGTGTAATGATTAGGATATGATTAGGATGAGGTGGAATGATGAAGAATGATGAATAGGATATGATTAGAATGAGGTAGAATGATTAGGAATGATCAATAGGATATGATTCGTATGTGGTTGAATGATGAAGATATGATAAGAATGTGATTAGGATAGGACAAGTAAGATGATCAAGATGTGGATGGTTCGATGATGTGATTAGGAAAGGTGATTAGGATATGATGACTTGGAATGAATGGATGGATTTGAATGTTTAGGGTGATGAGCAAGCACACACATCAATCATAGAAGACACTTGGCAATCCGATTGGCTATTTTTTGACTCTTGACAAGTTTGAAAACACTTGTAAACATGTACAATCCTAGGCTAGTCAAGGATACTACCTGCTAAGTCCCCACTTGGATTTCTCCAAATACTAAGACAAGGTTGACAGCTAGAGAATTTGGTGACATTGGCTCCCCCTTACATGGCATGGGCACACCAAACCTCTTACCCTTTGATCCTAGGGACAAAGGGAATTCTTGTCTCTATAATGAATAGTACATGTGGGGTGGCTATGGAGGTTCGACCTCCTGCACCAGCAAGTAAAAAGGGTTTTTGGCCACTAGCACAAATCATTCTTAATCAATGTTTCAAGATATATTTGTGTCTATACATGCAAAATTTTGCTCATTTAAGAGGCCTCCCAGCCCTTAGAAATGGTTTTTATGCATCACTTGGATATTGAGGAAGACTTTTGTCGATATAGAGTAGCGGCACCAGGTGATTGATGACTTTCATCACAACAACAATTATTTATATAGTAGACCGAAATGAAAGTACCACTTGGGTCATTCCCTCTCACAAATCAAGAGGCAGTTCCTCTAAAGGTTTGCACAAAAGTTGTACAAACACATGTTTTGATCTCCAAGGTCATACGAAGATGCGAGGAGAGAGCATACACGTGTTTGACCACACTAGACAATGTTTGTTTAACCCTTAGATTTAAATGTGTGGTGTGATAATGAAAGTGTTGAGAAGTGTTTTTTATTCCCAAGATCACATAATGTGTGAGGGAAGAGCATACACACCTCAAAACACAAACAAGATCACCAAACAAAGAAGACGGTAATTCTTTTTAAACCCCAAAAAAGTGTGAGAAAACAGTAAGCTACTGTTCATTTTATTGCACCAAATCCAAATGTTCCTAGGATAATAAAGCACAAGCACATGAAAGGAGAAAACCCTGCAACAAATCCATTAATTATTTTCCCAGTGAAGCTACAAAATAGAAATTAGTAGCATATAATCCCTCATCAAAGTGTGAAAAACATGAAACATCAAGTAGACACCCCCTTTTGAAAGCCACCAAGACAAAAAGAATGTAATATGAATCTAGGAAATATCTGAAAATGAAGATCAATCACAACAAAACTAACCATGGCATCAGAAAATTTAGGAAATTTTAAGCAATTTCAAAAAATAATTTGTTGAAATTGGACCAAATTTGCACTAGTTATGCTCGTTTGAAGTTTGAAATTAGGGCTTACTTTGACCCAAAAAAATAGATGATACAATGCTATTGTTACCTGAAATCATCCTTACCACTATGAAGCTAGCTGAATCTCCTTTCCAACGAGCCCTTGTTTGTGAATTTTCAAGCCCGTATGCAAAAGTTATGATAGTTTGAAAAAAAATGCCTACTAGGGGTATGTGGAGGCAAAGAGGGGTCTGGCTGGCAGTTAATGTTAACTGTTAACAGTTTGGGCCAAGTGGTCACATGGGCGTGGTTTATCCTAGATGTTAGGGCTTATGTCTAGTAGTTATGTCTTAGTAGAGCCCTCGATCTCCCATATGACCGAGGGCCAAGATAGAGAAAAAAAAAAAAGAAACAATAAAGGAGGAGGCCAATAGCCATTAGCCCCACCCCTTGGCTATCAAAATAGCTAAGGGCTAAAAGCCCTAAAAACCACTACCTACCTGCGACGGGTAGGAAGACATTGACCACAAGAAAAAATCAAGCCATCCCCACACCGATGATTATGATTTGGAGCTAACAGTTAGGGTCGATGGCTAATACTAAGGCGGATGTTAGGGCTTCAATGCAGCATTTCAAGGATCTTATAATGCCAAGTGGAAATAGGTTAGGGTTTGTAAAGTCAGAAAATGTCCCCTTGGGTGCTTTTCCCTCATAAGGTTTAGCTCCCAGGTCTCTTACCTGCATTTAGGACATATTACATCATAATCTGACATCCCGATGGAATGAACCCTAGGTTTCATGACAAATGGGTCCTAGGGGGACCCCTTGAGCTTAACCCTACCCAAAATAAGGGAGGGAGGACTTGGGTGCCCGCGCCCTAGTCCTGCCCAAATTTGAAGTGTCGATTTATGACCGATATTTGGTCCCTAGGCCGACACGGTAAGTTTGAATTTATGAAATCTTGGCAAGCATGTTTGTAGTTGCATATAAAAGAATGTTTAGGCATTCATTTGTAAACTAGATGATTACTAGCAAGTTATTGTGTTGAAAAGGTGATTCAAGGCTTTCATTGTGTTGCAAGAGCAGATTTGTGTTGTCTATGTTTGTGTTTACAGATTTGAGCATCCATCTCCTCATGGAATGAAGAGCTTCTTCCTCCCATGAGATCTTCACTACAAGGTGATATCTATTGTGATTATTGAGAATTTATCATTTGGTTTTTGCCTCTACCTCCCACGGCACGCACTCTCTATCTGACAACAGTGTTCGGAAGGCTTGAATGTCTCTCTAGGGCTTGATTGAGGCAAGCCTCTAAACACCATAACCTCCTCCCAAAGTTTTCATGATTACAGGTTACAGGTTGGAGTTGTAGGAGGGTACAACAGAGTGTCAGGATTGCAGATCAGTGAAAGAAATAGCTACCTAGACTTGGGCACCCGCTCATTAGCCCTCAAAGTTCCACAATGGGAAAATCTCTAATACGGCAGATACAAGTTGCAGACTTTGTTTTTGGATCTCGACAAAAAGCAGGACCTTGGACTTGGGTGCCCACTCTTTAGTCCCCAACTTTTCTACCTTAGAACCCTAAAAATAGGTGCACAGTTATTTGTTATTTTACATCTTTCTACAGAAGCATTTTTGTAATTCATCCATTTACTATCGTATTTGCATAATTAGGGTTTTAAGGTACAAGTGAGCATAAGAAAAGGAAATCAACAATCAAATCATAGAAATCTAAGTTTACCTACATCTCAATAGTGACCCAGGTTATGATAGTACATTGCAACTTGACCCTAGGTCATTGAATGTAAGGGTGAAAGGAGGATACACATACAAAACTACCAAAAACTAAACTATCCAAAAATCACCCTTTCCATTTTGGTGAACCTATGTTATTAGACTTGTTTGCACCTTGTTGAGTGTTGTGCTTCGAATTTTAATTGATTTCATTCATCTTATTGCATTGGAAAACTTACAAAAAAATTGAAAAAATAGAAAATTTGTAAAAAATTACATGCTAGGGTTTTGCATGTTGCATTAATTAAATTTAATTTCATCAAATTTTTTATTTTTGCATTAGATCTGATTTAAATTACAGAAAATTACAAAAAATCATTAATTTGCATTATAAAATTGCTAGGGTTTTGTTGAAAATTGTAAATTTTGCATATAACCTAGTAATTCCAAAATCTAGGGTTTGTAGGTAAAATCTTGTTTCAAATTTTTCTACTGATTTTAGAGACTCATTCAAATTTTCATTTGTCTATAGTCTTTCATTTTAGAACAAATTTGCATTTAGATTTTAAAAATTTGCATTTTTGCATAGAAAAAGTCAACAAAAACTAGCATTTTCATTGATTTTTCACTAGATTTGCATTAGCATTTTGCATGTTAGATCTTGAAAATCATTTTTAGATATGAGTATATTTCATTTTAATCATAAATCATCTTGCAAAACATTCATACATCATATTGTGTCAAGATCTCAAACCTAGGGCTTCAAAGACATCGATTTTCACTAGATTTGGCCTTACCGACTCTCTAAATTTGCACCATAGGCATGTTGTGAAGGATGTTTTTGGACTAATTAGTTGTTATTAGGGTAATCATTTTCTGTCCCTCTTAACAATCTTCACAACACCTTTTTAATGGGCTCTTGTATTGAAATTTTGGTGAAAAACTACACATTTTTGCTATTTTTGCCCTAGGGTTTGGCCTAGTTTGCACTCCAAGTGTGTTGTAATAAATTTTATGGATTGAGATGACTGATATCATCAGTATTATTTTTTGTAACTCCTAAAATTATTTACAACACCTCTTTTGCTAGGTCTTAGAATTGAAAAACCATGAAAAATTGCCTATTTTGCTACATTTTCACTAGGGGTTGACCTTGAATGCAACTAAAAGCGTGTTGTGATGGATATTTTGACATTTAGTAGCTGTCATTACTAATATAATTTTTTTTTAATCATCATTTTCCTCACAACACCCTTTGTCCTCTTTTGCATTGAGATTTGGTGAAAAATCGCATGTTTTAGTGTATTTTCACTATATTTTGACTTGGCATCATCTTAGATTTACATCAAAAGTGTATTTTTGATGGATCTTATTGCTGTATTGGACTGATATCAGACATATAGTTTTCTTCCCCTAATCAAAATCTTTACAACACCTTTCTTTTCATACATTTGCATTGAAAAAGCACAAAAAATCAAGCATTTTGGTCATTGTTGCATATAACTTTGCACTTGTCTTTTCCAAAGCTTTCAAAATCTGATTTGGCACTAATTTGAGAATATACACATGGCCTCTAATTGCAACAACAACAATAGGTTCCCTTCTAGACCTTACATGAAAAGAAAGGTCCCTGAACCTGAAATTGTGTTTACACCTCATGATAGAACAATTGGAGACACCGATGGACCTCTTTACATCACTATGAAAATAATGGGAGGGAAACACCGTGGATAGAACTCTTGTTGATCCTAATTGCTCGACTAATGTCACCACGGAAGATCTCCTCTTTGAACATAATTTAATGCAACGATCTTATGACCCTTCTTATAAAATGATCAAACACATAAGGGAACTGTATGTTAGGGTAAAATTGCAAATCAGGGCAAATGAATAAACAGCAATGATAAAAACCCTAGCAATGCACAATGAAGCACAAGACAACATGAAAATCAAAATAACAAATGTAAATGCAAACCAATCTCCACGCTATGCTTGATTTATCTCCATTGCTCTTCTCCACCTCGCATGAGCATGCAAGATTTTGAAGGATTATTGTTGGAAGAATGTTGAGTGCTCACCTCTACAGCATAACATTAAGATGAAGATGATATGAGGATGATAGTTGAAGGATGCAAAGGCTCTAATGATATTTCGACAGCATGTGGATACTTGATGATCAATGCATCTTAGAAAATTTAGCAGAATAATGGTACTTGAAGCTCAATGCATTATAGAAAATTTGGCAGAATAAGGGTACTTGAGGCTCAATGCATACTAATGGCTTATGAGGGGGTTGATTTATAGCAAAGGCTTGGTTCCAATGGACGGCTGAGATTAAAAAGCTAAATGATTGATGTGGACGGCTAGGATTGATTAGTTATTCCCACTCTTCAAGGGAGTTGTAGTCATTTGACAAGTGTCAAGGAGAATAGGGCTCATGTGTGCTTGTGTACATAAAAAGTACTACATATAAAAGATATTAAATAAAAGGCTGTAGTACCACTTATCTTTTTTAAATGAAAGAGGCACACATGTCGGCTAAATGATAAAATAAATTAATTAAATAAATAAAATTTATTTAATTAATTAGAAAGTCGGCTTATAATAAGAACTTAATTCAAATAAAATATTTGAATTAGTTGGGATATGAGTTGAATATTAATTAAATAAATAAAATTTATTTAATTAATGGGATAGTGGGGAACTTAATTCAAATAAAATATTTGAATTAATTGGGATATGATGTGGAATTAATTAAATAAATAAAATTTATTTAATTAATTGGCTAAGTAGGATAAAGATGGGATTGAATGAGATTTTAATTAAATAAATAAAATTTATTTAATTAATTGGCTAATGGATAATGATTTAGCAATGTGTTGCTAGACATGAACAAAGTTGGGACAAATTTGGGTGTCTACATTTTGCCCCTCTTTGAGATGATGTTCGAGATGATGAGCTTTGTGTCGAGTAACATCATTTCAAAGAAGTTAAGGTATGGATAATTGATAGGGATGCTGATGATGATGATGATGATGATAGAAATGATAGGTTGGTGATGCCCCCTCGAGAGGATAGGTGGGTTGGACAAAAACGGGTATGCTCTCGAAAAAAAAAAGGCTTGGCTACAAAAGAAAGATAAGGGAATGGATAGAAGAAATAGAGATGAGTTATGCTGCAATGAAAGTGAGTAACCATAATGTTTGATATAGCACTAGACGTTATGCACCAAGGTAGAAGGACCAGGGTGACGATGTGTCTCGTGCCCCAGCGTAATACAACCTTGTCTGAATACAAGATATGAATATTAGCTGGAAATGATACCGATATGATGCAAATGCAAGATAAAATGATAACACACACAAGCAAGCAAGCAAGCATGCACAAATGATTCAAAAACAAACAAGGTATTGCCTCTGTCAAGCTGTAAACCAGTGATTAATTGCTGATTGATGATGGTTGAGAGTGTTGTCATTGTGGGGAAAGCTATATCCCTAGATCAACACAAGGTTGTTTGCTGAGTTGGTTGGCTAGTTGGCTGATTGATTTGGCTTACAACAAGGCTAGGATCAAGACCATGGATTGCGATTGGATAACTTGGCTTGATTGATTAACTTGATTGGTATGGATTAAGGATGGGCTTGCATTTGGATCATTGTTTGGAATGATTGGAAGATAATGAAATGTTGATTAGATGAAGTGATGGATGAAGATTGATGATTTGAAATGTTGATGATGAGATGATATGTAGTGGATTGAGCTGCTTGTGGTTTGTTGGAGTGATTGGATTTATTTTGATTGGATTGGATGTGATTGAGTTGATTTGCTTTGGTGTTGATGCTGATGATTGATATGATGTGTTTCGATGGTTGGCTTGATGTGCTTTGGTTGTGATGTTTTCTATTGTTGGATTGATTGTTTTGATGATTGGATTGTTTTGAATGATGATAGTGATGGTGTGATGATTGGAGTGTCGATTCAATCTAAGCATAAGCAAGTGTTCTCAGTATGCTCAAAGGATGTAAAATAAACAAGGTATTGCCCTTGTCAAGTCATAAACCAATGATTAATTGTTTGATTGATAATGATAGTGTTCTCATTGCAGGGAAAGCTATATCCCTAGATCAACACAAGGATGTGGGAACGCTATATCCCATTGATGATGATTGATGATGATTGATTAGGCTCATGACAATATTAGGATCAAAAACTTGTTGATTTGATTGGATAATGTTCCTTGATTGATTAGCTTGCTTGATATGGTTAGTGTGACTTGGATTTAAGATCATTGCTTAGATTGATTTGATTGATATGATTGGAAGAAGTGATTGATTGAAATGGATGAATGAATGTTATTGATAGGAAGAATTGATGATGATGATTTTATTTTTGAGAATATTTTGATGTTTTGGGGATTTTTGAAATATTTTATTTTTTTTGGATTTTTTGAATATTTTGAATGTTTTTGGATTTTTTTGAAATGTTTTGAATGTCAATGGATTTACAATTTGGCTAGCTTTTGTGCTTGATACCAATGACAAGGGAAGACCAAGTCTAAGTGCAAGGAATGGATAAAAGGATGGGTGATAGTAAATGGGATGGTAAGATCATGAGAGTTGGATGGATAGATAAGAGGATAGGCCATATACGGGATGGATGCTTGCCTCATGATAAATGGATAGGTAGGCTATAGTAGAAAGCTCATGATAAACAGATGTGGATAAGCTATAAGATGGAAAGCTCATGATAAGGATACGCCATAGTGGATGGATCATAAGGAAGCTAGGATGTGATCTCCAAAGGCTATATCATATAGGAAGAACTTGCCCCATTCTAGGTGGTAATGCTTAGGATTTTACATGACAAAGTTCATGACTAAGGGATGACATGATAGATTGGTTTGAATGGGATGGATAAAAGGTCAATGGATAGGACTTGGTTTGGAAAGGAGGTATGTCAAGAAATATCCAAACATGTTTCAACATTTTGCCCCTATGTCTTCATCAAAATCAAAAGGCAAGAGGATAGATAAAATGGGTTCAATAGGATAGGCATGTTTATGTAATGGCTAAGGATGGTAGGATGGTATGGTAATGGTAGGACATGATAGGATGGAAAATGATATACTAGGATATATAGTTTGGAAATGGATAGGTTGGATGAGACAATGTGCCCCCAAGTGTAAGTGACATAGAAGATCAACCTACACATGACGCCTGTTTGCCAGGTTTTCATCATGGTACTTATCCAAGGCGCCTGTTTACCAGGTTTTCACTGTTGGACGAAGGGATTTCTCTTGATTTTTTTTTTGAAATTTTGATTTTTTTTCCTCTTTTGCTTTTTTTGCTTTTAGATGGGTTGACAATTACACATGGCGCCTGTTTGCCAGGTTTTCACCATGGTAATAGATAGGAGGGACTCAAGTGTCTAGTGCTATGGATGTTGGTGGTCCCATTAGAGAGAATGTTGTCATCGCATAGACAATGTCAAGTGTGCTCATAGATGTTGGCAAAGGGATTGCATGGATGGGAGATGGATTAGGTGGATAGTGGATTATGATGTGGAATTATGGTAGGGTAGGCTAGTCGCTTATGATGTGGAATTATATAGGCTTGTGGAATGAAGATGGATGAAAAGTTTATGCCAAAGCATGGACCATAGGGATAGCATGGGGGAGATATGTAGGATAATGGATGGAAGATGGGGAGATGTAGTTATGTGGAGGTGCTGCGGAGTGGAAGGGAACCATGACCAACGGCTGCACACACCATGATAAACATTGAAGCTTTTGATGAGATGGTGGTGTAGGAAGCAATGGGGTTGTTTGCTTAGGAGATGGTTGATGAAGTGATTTAGGAACCCACATGGACTTAGGATTTTTAGTGCTTTTATTTTGCTTGTGGGATTTTTGAAGGGAATGGAAGTTTTGGATGGATATAGGTGATTGGGATTCTTGAGATGTGGATGAGGATGCCTCATTTGATTTGCTAACTATGTGCCTAGGAACCCAAACCATTTTACTTTTGGGCTTTGCATTTGGAGGTAAGGGTTTAGATGGCTGCTTAGATGAACTTTGCTTTGAGTTTGATTCTTCATGTCCTAAGGTATGAAGACCTTTAGGATTTTTGGTAGGATTTTTAGCTTTATAGGTAGAGGCATCAAAAAAATTTCTTTTGAATCCCATGGGGTGGGTGAAGTGGATGAAATGATTGGAAGCTTTATGCTTAAATGATGTTTGCTTTTGTTGGTCATGATTAGGGATGTAAGGATACTTATGAATGATAGGTATGTTAGGTGTTGGTAACAATGGAGGCAAGGTGAATGGAGGGATATTTGGAGTTGGTAAAAGTGGAGGCAAAGTGGATGGTGGAAGGTGTATGGTCACATGCTTTTGACATTTATAGGATGATGGAGATGGAATGGCAACATATGTTTTGGGAACATGATGTGGTTTATGATGGAAAGTGGACTTAGGATGGATGGAGGAATTACCAACATCTTGGCCTTGTTTAGCTTGGGGTGTGTATCCAAGGCCATATGAGCATGGAAGAACTTTAACATGGTTTGGCTCCAAAATACCTTGTTCATAAAGGCCTAGACCCTTGCCTTTGTAGTTCATGTTTTGGAGTATGCGATGGACAATGGGACTAGCTGAGGTTTGAACACTAGACTTGAGTTTGTTTAGTGGATGGAGAAGCTGAAGTGGATAAAGGTTGTTGTTGTCCTAAGGAAGAACACTCATGTATAAGGGTGGATAGACCAATAGGACATGATGGATTTGAAATGGGATCAATGATGGATGTGGAAGGGGGATCATTAGGATCTTGATTAGCATTATGTTCACTAAGATCCAAGTTATTTGTTTGATCTTTTATGCTTACTTGGGGGACAAGTGTCTCATCATGACAAGTGGATGTTTGCTCATTATGGATAGGGCTAGATGGTGGATGATTAAGAGCAATTTGGATATCTTGCTCATGGATAGATCTAGGATTATGGATAGGATCAAGGTGATTATGGATAGCTTCTTCATAGGTATCATCTTGATCATAAAGAAGGTAAATGTTATGGATGGGTTGCATGAAAGGCATTTGATATTGAGTTGGACTAGGGCTTAATGTTTCCACATGCTTAGGATTAAATATTTGACATACCTCTTGGGTTGCTTGAATGGAAGTCGAAGGCTCTTGGATAGACTCCTGGTCAACAACATGAGAACATGATGACTCTTGACTTGGATTAATGATAGGAGACTCTTGAATAGGCTTGATGGCTTGGATGTCACATGATGGGCTTGAAGGATTAGGCATGTTAATTGAGGGCTCTTGGATAGGCTCAAGGATAGATGTTTGGCATGGGGATGGTTTATTCCTAGCTAGTAGCCAATGGATCACATCCTTTGCAAGGGTATGAGTGGATGGGAAATATAATGGATGGATGATAATAGTGGATGGTGTTGTAGGCTTATGATTAGGACTTTGATTGGATGGAAGGATAATGGAGTTTGATAGGCTAAGATTTGGATTGGATGAGGGTAATACATGGGATTGGGATGATGTAGCATGATTTCTTATTGTAGGTAGGTACACCTTGTAAACAATTGGGACAAATATTGGGCATTGATTTGTATTATGGCCTTTGGTCCTATGGTATGCACAATAATCATGTTCATCATATGGACTTTCTTCACAAGGTTTGACTTTAGGAAGTTCAATGAGTTTTGCTTCAAGCATCCTTTGTAAAACTATCTCAGCCGCATCCTTTGGTGAAGGATTAGAATGACATGGTGATGAAGGTAATGAAGGGCTTGGTGATTTGGAAGATGGAGGGATCAATGGACTAGGAATGGGATCACATGGTGGTGTTGGGATAGGACTTGTTGGCTCATGTGTTGGCATGTGATTGGATGGTGGAGGCCATTCTAGATTGGTATCTCCCTTGTCAAAGGTAATTAAGTCTTGCATAGGATAACTTGGACTCATTTGATTTATGTACAAGGAGCCATTGGGATTTGGATATGATTCTTGTTGGAAAGGTGGATTTAGATCTATCAATGGTGCTTGGTGGTCTTGTTGAAAAGGTGTACTTGGACTTACTTGATTTATGTACAAAGGGCCATTGGGACTTGGATGTTGCTCTTGTAATATCACTTGATTGCTTTGTGGATGGGCTTGGTAGTGCATTGGAACGGTGGCATGAAGGATTGGATAAGCTTGAGGTGGATGTTCATAGGTTGGTGTGGCATTGATTTGGTGGATAGTTGGATTAAGTTGATAGGAAGTGGATGGATATGACATGTGGCTATGAAGTGGATTACATTGATAGTGAATGGCTAAGGATTGCTGTACTTGTTGAGCTTGACTAGTGGCTAAAATGTGTTGGACTTGGGCTATGAAGTGTTGCAGTTGAGGTGATTGGCTTGCGTGGGGTTGAGCTCTTTGGATGAAGAATTGTAAAATTTCAATGGCATCTTGGTTTAGGGGTTGTGATCCTTGATAAAGGCTTTGGAGGAATCTTTGGAATTTGATTTCTAGGTCCTCTAGTGTAGACATGTTGTCACCAAGTGTTTGTCTTAAGTCCTTTTAGCAAGTGCTTGTTTAGGGATTTGGATGATGATGTGGATTGTTTGGATGATGTGTTTAGATTGATTTGTTTATGTGTTTGGTGTTTATAGCTTGATTTGGTAATATTCAAATAAATGATTATGCATATACACACATGAATCACTCACACAAGACACATAAGCAAGTTTTAGTTTGGAATAATGTGATGATGGTTAAGAAAGCACGTGAAGACACTTCAACAAGTCCTAGTCAAGGCAAGGCCACTATCACAAGGAGGTTCTAGTGAAAATCTGGGGGACCAGCACCCCACGAGCATCCAGCAAGCCACTTAAGACTTTAACTAACCCTACTAGGAGTTTTAATATACACAAAGGTACACCTCCTTTCGAGTTAGCACTGTATGGTGAGCGCTAATACCGGTTAGACTTGGCTTTCACCTTATCCTCTGATTTTTATAGCGGACCGGATGAAAGTACCACTTGAGGTTGTTCCCTTGGGGTGGATACCAAGGCAAGCCTCTCTAAGGCTAAACAAAAGCAACACAAGTAAATGTTTTTGATCTCCAAGTTCGTGTTGGGATGCGAGGAGAGAGCATACACATTTATTTGGTCACACTCGCATGGGGTTCATTAACCTTAGAAATTCCATGTGTGGAAGAAAATGCAAGCACTTGTTTGTTTTAAAGCCCAAATCCAAATGTGATGAAAGACAATGGTTCATTTTAGCCCAATGTTTTGATGTGAATTTGCAAACAATTGTTCATTTTATACCCAAAATCCAAATGTGTTTGCAAACAATGATTAGAGGATGAGAAATGAAATGATTGCACCTGATTATTCGCTATCCAAATTGCTGTAGATGTTGATGTCAATGTTGCTCCAGCTCCTTATGATCACCTACAACATAAAAAAAATGATATTATAATGCAGGCATAAAAAATAGGCTCATCAGGCAAGGAAAATTGTAATTTTAGATGCATAGCCGAATTAGATTTGATTATTTCAATACATTTTTGGTACGAAAATTAAAAAACAAAAGAAGAGATCCCTATTAATTTTTAGAGAGATTTTCAAAAATGTAAAGAAATCAGAAAAATTCCCTAATTTGCGCCCAGAAATGCGGATTTATGAAAACAGTATAGTCAGTAAAGATCTAATTTTTTCACATTGTAAACGAGCTCTAAATTAAATCTTCAAAACATAGACCCCAATTAGAATTTCAAGAGATTTCCAGAAATATAAAAATTTCTGAAAAATTCCCTGATTTACGCCCAGAATTATGATTTTATGAAAAAACATAAAAACATGATAAATCCTGCAAAAATCATGATAAACCCGAAATTTTTCTTTTGTAGCTTCCTTATATCATGGACAAACTTTTGCTAAAATCTTGTAGAAAAATTCGTAGCCGTTTGGAAGATATGATGAAATCTTTAAAACCTAGGGTTTTGTCAAAAAAATAGCAGATCTGCAACAAAAAGTTAATTAAACCTGCAAAACTCAATAATGGGGGTTATATGAATGCAAATTTTTACTACAAAAACTTGCAAAAAAGATCAAGCGAAGTGGGTCCCACCGGGCGTGCCAAATGTATGTTAGGGTAAAATTGCAAATCAGGGCAAATGAATAAACAGCAATGATAAAAACCCTAGCAATGCACAATGAAGCACAAGACAACATGAAAATCAAAATAACAAATGTAAATGCAAACCGATCTCCACGCTATGCTTGATTTATCTCCATTGCTCTTCTCCACCTCGCATGAGCATGCAAGATTTTGAAGGATTATTGTTGGAAGAATGTTGAGTGCTCACTTCTGCAGCATAACATTAAGATGAAGATGATATGAGGATGATAGTTGAAGGATGCAAAAGCTCTAATGATATTTCGACAGCATGTGGATACTTGATGATCAATGCATCTTAGAAAATTTAGCAGAATAATGGTACTTGAAGCTCAATGCATTATAGAAAATCTGGCAGAATAAGGGTACTTGAGGCTCAATGCATGCTAATGGCTTATGAGGGGGTTGATTTATAGCAAAGGCTTGGTTCCAATGGACGGCTGAGATTAAAAAGCTAAATGATTGATGTGGATGGCTAGGATTGATTAGTTATTCCCACTCTTCAAGGGAGTTGTAGTCATTTGACAAGTGTTAAGGAGAATAGGGCTCATGTGTGCTTGTGTACATAAAAAGTACTACATATAAAATATATTAAATAAAAGGCTGTAGTACCACTTATCTTTTTTAAATGAAAGAGGCACACATGTCGGCTAAATGATAAAATAAATTAATTAAATAAATAAAATTTATTTAATTAATTAGAAAGTCGGCTTATAATGAGAACTTAATTCAAATAAAATATTTGAATTAGTTGGGATATGAGTTGGATATTAATTAAATAAATAAAATTTATTTAATTAATGGGATAGTGGGGAACTTAATTCAAATAAAATATTTGAATTAATTGGGATATGATGTGGAATTAATTAAATAAATAAAATTTATTTAATTAATTGGCTAATGGATAATGATTTAGCAATGTGTTGCTAGACATGAACAAAGTTGGGACAAATTTGGGTGTCTACAGGAACCTTTGTAAATCCTTTGGGTAAGATATCATTGTTAGTAACGGTATTTGAGAAACATGTAGAACAATGGTTTTATGTTATCCATGATTCTGACGTATTTCAAATAAAACTTGGACATCCATGGTTAAAATCTGTGAAAGTTGTCCCTTCAACAATCTATAAAAGTGTAAAATTTCCTTTGAACGGACAAGTGCATCCTATTCATCAAAATACATACAAACCTTTGATTACACAACAATACTTTAACTAGATTACTTTTGGGACAAATCTAGAGGGAAACCTAAACCACTAACATATTTTAACTTCTTGGGCTACAGAAATTACAAAGAAAAACTATTACATCCAACAGCCAGACCCTCTATGCAAGAAATGACAAAAGACAAGCAACTCACATTTGAAGAGAACCATAGACTAAAAGGACAAGGGCCCTATGTTGAGGTTCCTCCCTTGTCATCCTTACAAGGATCAGGAGGTAATAGTTGACAACAAAATATGCCACCTAGACAAATGAGATTTGATCCTGGTGCTTCCTCTTCTAAATTGATGAAAGTGCAAATCCCTATCTTACAAGAGATAAGTGGTAAAACAAAGAGAAATAGAAAAGCAAGAGAAAGAAGATGAAGAAGACAAGCTTATGCCATAAACCTTGCATCTCAACATGAAAACATTGATCCAAACAGTGAACAAAACAAAGATGACCTTAACAATGATGAGAATTGGGCTATGGTTCCTTATGTCCCACTTTCCTCTAAGACCCAAGAGTGGGAAGTTGATGATGATTTACTTGACAATGAGACTTAGCCTGGAGAACCCTATAGGTAAGTATCTCTAACCCTTCATCTCTCTCATGATGTGCCTCCCCCATG
This sequence comes from Cunninghamia lanceolata, assembly GCA_027924645.1. Lineage (NCBI taxonomy): Eukaryota > Viridiplantae > Streptophyta > Pinopsida > Cupressales > Cupressaceae > Cunninghamia > Cunninghamia lanceolata. Next base: position 3,396,414 of record BSBN01000741.1, on the reverse strand, counting down.
ATGTGTTATGTGTTGTTTAGGCTTCCTGGGATGACCCTTGATTCTCTTTTAAGGTCTAGGATACCAGGAGACCACCTCTGTTGTTACCTTCTTCTATGTGTATCATCAGTCTTCTACATTGCCTCTCTCTATGATTTCATTGTTGTGTGTTGTGTCTTGCAAACATAGCATCATGGTTGGTGACACTAGGGGTACCCCCCTACGTGATTGTCCCTAAGACACTTGTTTCTCCTCTCTTATTTATTGTTTCCCTTCCTCTAGTGTTTCCATCTAGCAGGCGAATGACAAAAAACATTTATACTGATGCAAACCTAGTGTACCTTTCATGAGAAATAAAAAATTGGACTTAGTTCCTAATATGACGATGGGGTTGTATATCTTATCAGTTGCTTGGCTAGTGGAAGTACTTGTGCTTTTTGCATAGTGAATTTGATGGTGTTCTATCTCATATACAAATCATAACAATATTGTTGCTCCATGCACTTTGTCTATCTTGAATCTTGCATACCTCAGATTTCATATGAATTGATGTTGTTGTTTATCATGATTATGGACACTAACATGTTTCTTGCAGGGATGTGTTTGTGGAAACATTTAGCGATTGTAAATTACATGTCACCTCCGGGGGGCATGGGCTTTGCAAAAGTCTATGTTCCCTTGTGTGTTTTCTTCCTACCTTAACGTGCTTGATATCGATGCATGATATCAACCACCTTAAGGTGGGGGCATATATAAGGTAGGTTGGCTATTGTAGATGTTAGCAATGTGTTTGTCCTCAAGTGTAGTTTAAAGACCTACATGATGAGTGCATCCTGGGACCTGCATCCTGAGTTTGTTTGCAATCAATCAATCAATCATATAAGCCCTTTGCAAAGGCGAGATATCGTGCCCATATCCTTTTTATCTTAAGCCCTCTATGGAGGCGGGGATGGTGTACTTCTCATGTACAAATTGCATCATCCTTGTTAGACTTAGGGCACACAACTAAGAAGAGGGGTGAATCAGTTGTGGGAAACTTACTCCAATTAAACACTTAAATCTTCTTTAGTGATTAGCAGAATATTAATCATGAACAATAATGCATTCAAATCAAAAACAGAAACATATCGACACATAAGACACCAAGATTTTGACGTGGAAAACCTGGTTATGGGAAAAACCACGGGGTGATTAACCCAAGATTATATTCTCTGTTAGAAGAATAGAAAGAACAAAATGGCACATGCCAATTACGGCTCACTGCCTGAGCACACTGCTCACAAGAGGCTCACTGCCTACAAGAGACACAATGTCTACAAAGAAATAAGTATCACCTTCATGAAGTGGAGAATAGCATCTTCACCATGTTTGAATTAGTTCCATTTAAGCCCAATACTTCTGCTCTACCTTTCGCACTCTTCTTCACTACCACACACTCATCACCCAAGACACACTTTGAAATGACTTCACAATCCCTTATTTATTCATGACATCGACTTAGGAACAATCATCTAAGTTGGTAAACACCTACAGGCACATCTGCAAGATGTGTAATACATCTGGTCGGCCAGTCTTAGAAAGAACACCAACATCCAGTGGTTATTCTTCAAATACAAACTTTAACTTCAATGTGGACCACCAACATGAATTGGAACCAATCCACGGATCAACACAAACTTTCCTGAATCACTAACATCCACACTTCATCTGCTTATTGGAATCCTTCTCTCCTTCATCTGGAACCTCAAGAACACAATCTGTCATCATTGTCACAAAGGAATAGGTTCTTTTGGACCTTCAATCCACAAACCAATCTACTTCACACTTCACAAAGACGTCCCCAACACTTCCTCAAATCCGCAGAATGGGATAATGCATTACCAAACCTCACCGGACCTATCTATGTCACTCTGTCACCTCTGGACACCTACCGGAGCCAGTTCTACTTGAGCGACCATAACTTATTTAGATCTTCATGCGGACCTCTGAAAACTTGACTGGAGCATCTCAATACTTATATCTACAAACCCTTTAAACCGCATCCTCTGATCCTCAACCTAACTTGGACTTTTACCTTGTTGTCATCACTGTTATTCACTGTTCCTGATTAAGACTAATTTTCTCAATATCCTCAGCACACAACTCATCCAATCCTTCTCATTAATGCAACATGAGTATGTTAACATCAATGACAACACTGGTTAAACCCATACTTGCAACAATCTCCCCCTTTGCAATTGATGGCAACATATGATGTGAAAAACCATCAAGACAAGAACTTCTCCTTACTGTCACAACTCCCCCTATCAACAACAACTATTCATATGTCTTTTCTTCCTTTACTGCTCCCCCTTGATCATCAACCATTTGTTTTTCACATGTCTTCTCTCCCCCTTTGACATGAATGGCAAAGGGCTCATACTTGCAACTTCAGAATCATACCTACTACTCCCCCTGAGTAGCAGCTCCCCATTATCAATCCGGATCACAAGATATGATGGTGATATCCACCAGACTGATGCACATCAGTGCATCCTAGTTCATCACCAAAGGGACAATAACCCCTAACTTCTCCCTGAGATACTCAAAAGAGTCCTTGGGAAGAGGTTTAGTAAAAATATCTGCAATCTGATCCTTGGAGGGCACAAACTCTAGTCTGACTTCATCCTTGTTCACTTGCTCTCTCAGAAAGTGAAACTTGATAGATATATGCTTAGTCTTAGAATGCAACACCGGATTCTTAGAAATATTTATTGCACTTGAATTATCACAGAAAATTGTGATAGGCTCCTCATACTCTACTTTAATATCTCTTAGCATCTGTTTCATCCACAAAACTTGAGTGCAATTATCTGCTACTGCAATGTATTCTGCTTCAGTTGTAGATAGGGATATTGCCTCTTGTTTCTTGCTTAGCCAAGAAACCAATCTCTTTCCCAAAAAGAAAGCTCCACCACTGGTACTCTTCCAGTCATCCACATCTCTGGCCCAATCAGCATCTGTATATGCATGAAGAGAGAAACCATGATCTCTATGATACCACAGACCATACTCAACTGTTCCTTTTAGATACCTAAAAATTCTTTTGATTGCCATGACATGAGATTCTCTAGGATCAGCCTGGAATCTCGCAACAAAACCAACAGCTTGCATAATATCTGGTCTAGTTTGAGTGAGATACAATAATCCTCCAATCATTGATCTGTACTTTGTCTGGTCTACCTTGGGGGAGTCATCATCTTTTCTCAACTTACATCTGGTTGCCATGGGAGTATTCATTGGGTTTGAATCTTCCATTCCAAATTTTCTCAACAATTCTTTCACATATTTGGTCTGAGAAATAAAGATTCCTTTCTTTGTTTGAGTAATTTGTAGACCCAAGAAGAAATTCATTTCACCAAGCATTGACATCTCAAACTCACTTTTCATTTGATTTGCAAAGGTTTTACACATATTGTCTCTTCCTCCAAATATGATATCATCAACAAATACTTCAACAATCAAGATGTTTTCATGATCAATTTTGAAATATAAGTTACTATCAGCAGTACCTTTGTTGAAAGCAATCTTCAAAAGATGTTTGTCCATTCTTTCATACCAGGCTCTTGGGGCTTGCTTTAGTCCATACAGTGCCTTCTTCAACTTGCAGACCATATCACCATGCTCAGATAATTGAAATCCATCCAGTTGTTCAATGTACACTTCTTCTTCTAAGTCACCATTCAAGAAAGCAGACTTGACATCCATCTGATACACCTTGAAATCCTTGAAGGCAGCAAATGCAAGAAATAATCTAACTGCTTCAATTCTTGCCACTGGAGCAAAAGTTTCTTCAAAGTCAATTCCTTCTATTTGAGAGTACCCCTTGTAGACCAATCTGGCTTTATTTTTTATTACTTCACCAACTTCATTTAGTTTGTTTCGGAAGACCCATTTGGTTCCAATCACATTCTTGTTTCTAGGTCTAGGAACAAGATCCCAAGTGTGATTTTTCTCAATTTGCATCAACTCTTCCTCCATTTCTTTGGTCCAGTTTTCATCATTGCAGGCTTCATTTATTGTCTTAGGTTCAATCTTTGAAATCAGACAATATTCATCTGAATTTTGAGCAATTTTCTTTCTAGTTTGCACACCTTTGCTTTTGTCACCTATGATCTGATCTTCAGAGTGGTTCAGTCTTACATACCTTGGAACTTTGGGAGTTTCTTGCACTTCTGCTTCTTGATCAGGCTCATTTAGACCAATCTCTTCTTCCTGATTTATCAGATCAGTCTGAATCTGTCCTTCAGAAGAGGAATGAACTCCTTGAACCAGAACACCATTTTGATCATCTTCATCATATTCATAAAACCTTGAGGGTTTCTCTATTTCCTCATCAACCTTCACATTTGCACTTTCTATCATCTTTCTCAATCTCTTGTTATAACACCGTTATGCTTTACTTTGAGTAGAGTAACCTAAGAATATTCCTTCATCACTTCTAGCATCAAACTTGCCTAGATCTTCATCTCTTTTGATGTAACATTTACTACCAAAGACTCTGAAATATCTTACAGTAGGAGTAATGCCAAACTAGAGTTCATAAGGGGTCTTACCGATATTGCTTCTGATTTGAACTCGATTGAGAGTATAGACTGCAAGTGCTGACAGCTTCTCTCCAATAGATCTGAGGAACATTTGCTTCCATCATCATGGTCCTAGATGCTTCCTAGATGGTCCAGTTCTTCCTCTCCACTACTCCATTCTACTGAGGAGTCCTAGGAGTAGACAACTGTCTCCTAATCCCATGTTTCTCACAGAACTCTATGAACTCATCGAATGTGAATTCTCCACCCCTATCAGACCTTAGACATTTCAACTTTAGTCCTGTTTCATTCTCCACCACAGCCTTGAATATTTTGAATTTTTCAAGAGCTTCTGATCTCTCCTTTAGAAAGGTTACTCACATCATCCGGGAATAGTCATCAATTAGCAGCATGAAGTATCTATCACCTTGAATACTCCTAGTTCTTGTCGGACCACAAAGATCAGTGTGAACTAGGTCCAATAATCCGGTAGAAGACAGATCCTTGCTTTTGAAAGTGACTCTGCTCATCTTACCCAACTGACATTCCTTGCACAAGCTGTTAGTAGGTTTCACCAATTTTGGAAGATCTCTTACAGCCTGAGTATTTCTTATCTTGATGATATTATCAAAATTCACATGACACATCCTTTTATGCCATAACCAACTCTGATCAACTTGAACAACTAAGCAATTTTTACCAGTACCAACCAAATGGAAGATATTATCTTTAGTTTGAGAACCGGATGCAATCTCTGTTCTGAAACTTTCAAAGATTTTACATTTTCCATCATTGAATCGGAGATCATAGCCTTTGTCTACCAACTGTCCAACACTGAGAAGATTGTGCTTCAAACCTTCAACATATAGTACATTTCCAGTTTTGTTTCTTCCATCAAAAGAAATAGTTCCTCTTCCTCTGATTTTGCCAGTAGAATTATCACCACACTTTATCACTCCTCCTTCATACCTTTGCAAATCTACAAACTTATGTGTGTCACCTATCATATGGTGAGAGCAACCACTGTCAATGGCCCAATCATCCTTCTCTTCAATTTGGGCAGCTAGAGCTCTTTCCACAGTCTTAAGATTGACAGATACAGAGGACATTAGATCTTCTTCCTTGATGGCAATGAACACCCATTCATTTCCAGATTTGTTTCCTATCTCTGATTCATCATCTATTACTCCTTCATTATCATCGTCTTCATGTACATAGTAACAGTTCTTTTGGAACCTCGGCTTGTTAAGATTTTGCCTTGAAAATCTTTCCGGACACCTTGAGGCAAAATGACCAATCTTATTGCAGTTAAAACACTTAAAAGGTAATTTTCCTTCATACTTACCAGATCCTCTTAGCAGCCTCTTTGCAATAAGGGCTTCAAGTTGAGCAGTTTCTACTTCTTCTTCCAAATCTTTTCTTGCTTTTTCATACCAAGACAATTTCTTTGAAGAATTCTCTCCTAGATCAAGCCTTTGTTTACCTTTAACAAAGGCACTGACTTTGAATGCAGATTCAGTCTTGGGGGGGTTGTCTCCAAACTCTATCATTTCAAATGTAGCCAATTTCTCAGCCAATTGATCTCTTGTGACAGTTGTATGAGCTCTGAATTCTTCAATGGCAGCAGCCTTGATTTTGTAAGAAGCAAGGAGGGATCTGAGAATTTTACCAACAATCTCATTTTCATCCAAGACACCACCAACATTTCTAATTCCACAAACCAGCTCATTCACTCTTGGCATAAAAGTGGTAATATTTTCATCATCTCTCATCTTCAGTTTTTCAAATTTCCCTTTTAGACTCTGTAACCTTGCACATTTAACATACTGGTCTCCTTCATGCAAAAGTTCCAGTTTATTCCAAATCTCAAAGGCAGTTGGCAGGTCAATAACATTTGAGAGTTCTGAGTCAGATAATACGCTTAAAAGAGCCTCTTTGGTCCGCAGATTATTTTCAGCATCTGTGATTTCATTTAGGGTTGTCGGACCACCCTGTTGAGGTACATATGCTTTTGTAACCATGGACCAATATGCAAATCCCATACACTGCAAGTGACATTTCATGCGACCTTTCCAAAGAGAAAAGTTGGTTCCATCAAACTTTGAACTATCCTTTTTGTAAGACGACATCCTGGATCTCCTCAAGCGGTTAAACTCCTTTTAGAGGAACTTAGCTCTGATACCAATTGTTAGACTTAGGGCACACAACTAAGAGGGGGGGTGAATCAGTTGTGGGAAACTTACTCCAATTTAACACTTAAATCTTCTTTAGTGATTAGCAGAATATTAATCATGAACCATAATGCATTCAAATCAAAAGCAGAAACATATCGACACATAAGACACCAATATTTTGACATGGAAAACCTGGTTAAGGGAAAAACCACGTGGTGATTAACCCAAGATTGTATTCTCTATTAGAAGAATAGAAAGAACAAAACGGCACATGCCAATTAGGGCTCACTGCCCAAGCACACTGCTCACAAGAGGCTCACTGCCTACAAGAGACACACTATCTACAAAGAAATAAGTATCACCTTCATGAACTAAAGAATAGCCTCTTCACCATGCTTGAATCAGTTCCATTTAATCCCAATACTTATGCTCTGCCTTTCGTACTTTTCTTTGCTACCACACACTCATCACCCAAGACACACTTTGAAATGACTTCACAATCCCTTATTTATACATGACATTGACTTAGGAACAATCATCTAAGTTGGCAAACACCTACAGGCACATCTGCAAGACATGTAATACATCCGGTTGGCCAGTCTTAGGAAGAACACCAACATCCGGTGGTTATTATTCAAATACAAACTTTAACTTCAATGTGGACCACCAACATGAATTGGAACCGATCCACAGATCAACACAAGCTTTCCTGAATCACCAACAACATCCGCACTTCATCTGCTTACTGTAATCCTTCTCTCCTTCATCCAGAACCTCAAGAACACAGTCTGTCATCACTGTCACAAAGGAATAGGTTCTTCAAGACCTTCAAGACACAAACCAATCTACTTGAAACTTCACAAGGACGTCCCCAACACTTCCTCCAATTCACAGAATGGGATAATGCATTATCGGACCTCACCAGACCTATTTGTGTCACCTCTGGACACCTGCCGGAGCCATTTCTACTTGAGTGACCATAACTTCTTTAGATCTTCATGCGGACCTCTGAAAACTTGATTGGAGCATCTCAAGACTTATATCTACAAACCCTTTAAACTGCATCCTCTGATCCTCAACCTAACTTGGACTTTTACCTTGTTGTCATCACTGTTCTTCACTATTCCTGATTGAGACTAATTTTCTCAATATCATCAGCACACAGCTCATCCAATCCTTCTCATTAATGCAACATGACTATGTTGACATCAATGACAACATCGGTTAAACCCATAATTGCAACAATCTCCCCCTTTGTCATTTTCAAAAGTCCTCATCAGGAGGTGGGGAGAGGTTCTGTGACTAACTCAACCCTTAAGCGTGTCTTTGGTGATTGTTGTGGCAAAGCCCAATCGTCAATGTGTGCTTGTAATGTGCTTGAGATGGTATTGGACATAGAAATAGGGACACTCCATCACTTGCCTACCGTGTTTTCTCAGTGTCTTCAAAGTGCGTATTTTGGCGTGCTTGCTTTGTGTGGCATGTTTGTTGCCCCATATGTAGTTTAAAGACCTGCTCGATGAGTGCATCCTGCATTTTGGGAGGTTTTGTATGTCTTGCCTGTGTGTTGCCCCATATATAGTTTAAAGACCTATGTAAATGAGTGCATCCTGTATTATGGGAGGTTTGTTTACTTTCCTGTACTTGCATCTGCATTTCATATATATAAGAAAAGGAAAAGAAAAGAGATCATTCATGTCTTCTATGCATTAAGGTGTCTTCCATGCATTCAATGTATTCTTCATGTTTTGCGTGACTATAACTATCTTCTCCATGTTTTGTGTGCCTATCATTGTATTCAATGTGTCTGGCGTGTCTTCTTCATGCTTGGCGTGTTTGTTGTGTTTGTTGACCATACTTTAATGCATGTATTGGCCTTGCATTTATACATACATTAAAGTGGGGGCTAAATGTAACGTCATAAAATGTCCCCTTGGGGGCTTTTCCCCCATAAGGTTTAGCTCCCGGGTCTCTTAGCTGCATTTAGGACATATTACATCATAATCTGACATCTCGATGGAATGAACCCTAGGTTTAATGACAAATGGGGCCTAGGGGACCCATTCAGCTTAACCCTACCCAAAATAGGGGGGAGGACTTGGGCACCTGTGCCCTAGTCCTACCCTATTTTGGGTCAGGCCCAAATTTGAAGTGTTGGTTTATGACTGTTATTTGGTCCCTAGGCTGACACGATAAGTTTGAATTTATGAAATCTTGGCGGGAATGTTTGTAGTTGCATATAAAAGCATGTTTGGACATTCATTTGTAAACTAGATGATTACTAGCAAGCTATTGTGTTCAAAAGGTGACTCAAGGCTTTCATTGTGTTGCAAGAGTAGATTTGTGTTGTCTATGTGTTTGTGTTTATAGATTTGAGCATCCATCTCCTCATGGAATGAAAAGCTTCTTCCTCCCATGAGATCTTCACTACAAGGTGATATCTATTGTGATTATTAAGCATTTATCATTTGGTTTTTGTCTTTACCTCCCAAGGCACACACTCTCTATCTGGAAATAGTGTTCAGAAGGCTTGAATGTCTCTTCAAGGCTTGAGTAAGGAAAGCCTCTAAACACCACAACCCCCTCCCAAAGTTTTCATGATTGCAGGTTATAGGTTGGAGTTGCAGGCAAAGTGAAGTTACAAGAGGGTACAACAGAGTGTCGAGATTGTAGATCAATGAAAGAAATAGCTACCTAGACTTGGGCACCTGCTCATTAGTCCTCAAAGTTGCACAATGGGAAAATCTCTGATACAACAGTTATAGGTTGCAGACCTGGTTTCTGGATCTCAACAAAAAGTAGGACCTTGGACTTGGGCGCCTGCTCTTTAGCCCCTAATTTTTCTGCCTCAAAACCCCAAAAATAGGTGCACCATTATTTGTTATTTTACATCTTTCTATAGAATCATTTTCCATAATTCATCTGTTTACTATCATATTTGCATAATTAAGGTTTTAAGGTACAATTGATCATAAGAGAAGGAAATTGACAATCAAATCATAGAAATCCAAGTTTCCCTACATCTCAATAGTGACCTAGGGTATGATAGTACATTGCAACTTGACCCTAGGTCCTTGAATGTAAGGGTTAAAGGAGGATACACATACAAAACTACCAAAAACTAAACTATCAAAAAATCACCCTTTACAAGGTTTAAGTCCACCATGAATGGCGATCGATAGAGCCATGAAAGAGGATATAGTGGGCAGAGTTGAGGTTTCAGCTAGGTAGTGGAAGTCTTTAGACAGGTGGTGATGGAGACCCAAAAGTAGAGGTCAAATAGGAGTGGAGGTGACCTGGCCAAGGGGGAGTAGAGACTGAGATCCCCTGGTGGCGATGGGGTAGTCAGTGGCCGAAGGCACCACCAAAGGCAAAGGTTCTGGTTTCATCAGGAGGAAAAAGGGTTTCTACAGGGCCGAGCAGGGTTTGTGAGTGGTGGAAGGAGGTGTGGGAAATGGAGACTAAGAAAATAGTCAAATAAACATAAAACAACTAAGATTCTAAGCTAACATTTGACTTATCTCCATTTTTCTCCTTAATTTTTCCATTTGTTCTTAGATTTTACAAGTTTGCAAGGATCTTTAGAAGCTCTAGTGAGTGATTGAGCAAAATATCAGAGTATACAGTAGATTAGAGAGTTGTGAGCTAAGATACCTAAAAAAATGGTTGTAGAATTTGTTTTATAAGAGAGCATGTTTGAATGGATGGCTCAGATTCCATGTTGACTTTGGAGGAAAATCAAGGATGGAGGTTGATTAGCGTTTCCCTCCACTACAGGACAATAGATAATTTTAAATTGAAAGAGATGATGAGGTGGAGAATGTTTTTAAATTAAAGAGGGAAAGTGGATGTTGAGTGAATAATTAAATAATTAATCAATTAAAATTAATTATTTAACCGTAGAGGAAAATTAGGGAAAAATAGTAGAATGTGGAAGAGATTAGTGTTTTGCAATCTAAGGACACTTTTAGGTGTCTACAAGAATAAAGAGGTAGGGAGACAAAGGGTCCCCCTATCTAATCCCTCTTTTGGACTTGAAAAATCCCCTAGGTATACCATTCATGAGCAGAGAAAACTTAGCAGTCGTAACACATTCTTTAACCAGATTCATGAAGCCATTCTAAAAACCCATCTTTTCAAGGATTTTGGATAAGAAGTCCCATGTCACCCTATCATAATCTTTAGAGATGTCTAGCTTAAAAATCATCCTTGGGGCTTTATTTCTATCCATTGAGTGTATGATTTCATGTGTATAGATTGTTGCATCAAGGTTTTCCTTTCCAGAACAAATCCCTTATGACAACCAACAATCATACCATCTAGGAAAGGTTGTAACCTATACACCATGATCTTAGAAATTATCTTATAGATGGTATTACATAAGCTTATTAGGAGGAAGTCTCCCATGTTCACAAGATCTTGTTTTTTGGGGACAAGAGCAATGAAAGTGTTGCTAATTTGTTTAAGCAATTTACTAGTCCTAAAAAAGTCTCTAATTGCAACAGTAACATCTGAACCAACAATATCCCAAAATTCTTGGAATAAGGCTAGGGGGAACCCATTAGGGCTAGGAGCCTTAAAGGCGTCCATTGAGAACACAACAACATGAACTTCCTCCTTTGTTATGGGAGTCAAGAGACTCATATTGTCCCCATTAGTCAAGAGAGTAGGAATGCTATCCAATAGCTTCTCAACCACTTCTTCACTTGTAGTTTTTGACTGAGTCAATAGAAAAGATTGAAAATAATTAGCCGCTAGCTAACCTATCTATTCATTAGTATTGACCTCAAGGCCTTCTTCATTTATGAGTTTTTGGATGGTGTTTCTCTTCATGTGCTTCATGATAGACTAATAGAAAAAAGTCATATTATTGTCTCCTTCCTTCAACCACTGAACCCTAGATTTTTGTTTCCAATATATCTCTTCCCTTTTCATGATGTCTTTCCATTCCTAGACTAAGGAGTTTTCCAAGGAGATAGTGGCTTCTATGAGATATCCCTTGGCCATATTATGTTGTATTTCAAATAATTTTGTAGAGACCATCTTTTTTTTCTCTAGGACATTTCCAAAACAAAATTTGTTCCATCCCTTCACTTTATTCTTGACATGGATAAGTTTTTGGACAAGCCAGAACATAGCTACCCCCTGAATGGAGATATTCCACCATTCCTGAATGCAATTTCTCAAATTTATGTGGGAGGCCCGCATTATTTCATCCCTAAAGGGGAAAGGACCCTTTCAATTTACATCATGTCAACTAGCCATAAAGTGGGTTATGATCCAAGATTGTTCTAGGGAGGGTAACCAACTTTGACTAGCTTAGAATGTCCCAAATTAGAAGAGATTAAGAACCTACCCAAATTGACCTAAATTAACTGGTCACCCCTTCCTTTATTGGTCCATGTGAACATTTGGTCATTCAACTCAATGTCCATAAGACTCGTATTATTCAAGAATTCAGCAAGGTCCCCGATACTGTCTGAGAAGTCCATTATGCCTTCCATCTTCTCTAAGGGGAACATAGTGTTGCACATATATATTACCTAAGGTTGTCACTGGTGTGGTTGTCATTGATGTCAACACTCAGTTTGGACTATTATTGATGCTTATGTTCATGATAGACTATGATGGTGTGTTAATAGTGGTGCTACTGATGTTCACGGTTGGATGTCATGTCTTGTTTAATGTCAATTAAAGTTGTATTGAGTATGTTTGTTGTCAGCAGAGATGATCTCATGATGGGAATTAGAAGCATTAAGATGAGGATTGGAAGTAATGTTGATGTTGGGGATATGGTTCTGATGGTCTATAGCAAGTTGCATGCTCTCTTAGGTTGTTCCTGAGGAAGTATGTGCTGCTACAAAGAGGCCCTGGTTTCCAAATGTTGGTGAAGGTTTTTGTTGTAGAGAGTTGCCTTGAAGACTGATTGGGAGAATGCTCTGTAGTCCTCCACATTTGAAGATACAATCATGAGATTCAAAAGTTATGTTCAGTGGGTTGTGAAGCTGTTTCATTCAATGTTTCACATCATTTTTCTCTCCACAGAGAAAGTTGTAAGTGACAGAGTGCAGGACTGTATTGTCTGGTGGCTAGTTTCAGTGTCTTTTGGCTTGCACCAACTTGTTTCTGTATGAAGTGGTGAATTAGTTGGTGGAGAATGATCTTGATGATATTGTGATGTTTCATGTTGCTCTACAAGGTGTTTTATGGTTTCTTTGGAACAGGTTGTGGTCCAGAATGAAGATGTTTCTAGGTTATGCTCTTGCCTGGCTGACTAAGCTATGTTGAAGGTGTGCACCACAAAGTCTTTACTGTGTAGAGTTCAAGGAGTGTTAGGAGATGTTGTATGGGTCATACCAACTCATCTGGGAGAAGCGCAAGTAATGTTCAATCTTCCATGAGTACCACCAAGTTGTAATGGTTGATATGCTACAAGCTTCATGTTTTCTTGCTTAAGGCTGACCTATTTCAAATGTGTGAAGCATGCAGATGTTATTCTTTGAAGGATGATGTTGTGAAGGGTGTTTAGGACTAGGTTAAGTGTGTGTTAGAATCTGTAAGGCATGTTCCTATTCCTAGTGTTGCATGTAGTTTATTTTTGGGCTTGCCCTCTACACGTTTCATGTTGTTAAATCTTTGGCTGACATGTAATTGTAATACGCTTGTTGTCTTTGGCTGACATACAATGTAATCAATGTAATATCATGTAAATATTGTAAACCTAGTTGATCTAGGTGTGGTGTGACTGTGACTGTGAGAGTAAGAAGTCAAATGTGGATGTGTAATGCATTATGATGTGCGACTGAAAGAGAAAGAGCAGAAGTGATAGATCATGTCTGGATTCATCTTGAAGACATTCTTGAGACAAAAGGGAAGTGAAGAGTTTACTTAACTAATTGCTAGAGGTGGTGAGCCAAAGGCAAAACTTCTTGAAGGATGAAAGCAGTGAGTCAGTAAGCTCAAAAGAAGACATTTAAAGAAGTTGCAGAAGTTACCAAAGCAAAAGTGTAATCATCAAAAGGTTTGAATTTAAGTTAGATTCAGACAGTAGAAGGACTATCATGTTGTAATCTTTTCTGAGTTTGTTCTCAGTTTAGGGAGAAGTTACTTCCTTGGGTTGAAACCCTAAAACAAAGTCTGCAGGGAGTTGTAGCTTCCTTGGGAGTGACCCTAAAACCTTTTTCAGGGAGTAGTAGCTTCCTTGGGTTTTAGCCCTAAAAAAAGTTGTAATTGTGATTCTTTTTTGAGGCTAGATTAGGATAGTAGCTCCAAGCAGCTTTTCGCACCATGTTTTTTCCTCTTTGGGGTTTTCCACGTATATCTGGTCTTATGTGGTGTTGTGTGTTGATCTTTTATGTTTCTATTAATGTTGTAAAGATCAAGTTTCAATTTGCTCTAGAGGGTTTAAGATTTGTTTGAATACTAATTCACCCCTCCTCAATATCTGAGTGTGTTCAACAATTGGTATCAGGACCAAGTTCCTCAGAAGGAACTTAACCACTTGAGGAAGGTTCAGGATGGATCATAATGGATCTTACAAGGCACCTATGTTTGATGGAACAAATTACACCTTTTGGAAGCTAAGGATGCAAGGCTATCTATCTTCTCTAAGGTTTGGCATGTCTCAATCTGTCAAGGATGGTTACACTGATCCTGCCGATGATCCTACAAATCCAGATGAGATTAAGTTGTATGATAACAATGTCAAGGAAAAGAATTCTATCTTGAGTGGACAAGCTGATTCAGAACTTCTGAAGGTAATGAGTTACAGTTCTACTAAGGATGTCTGGGTAAAACTTAGAAGCATTTATGAAGGAGATAATAGAGTAAAGCAAGCCAAGATGTAAATCTTCAAGAGCAAATTTGAAACCCTAAGCATGATAGAAGATGAAGACATTGCTAGTTATATGCTCCGAATGGATGAAGTAGTCAATGGCATCAAAGGGATTGGTGGAGAAATAAAAGAAGATGAGATTGTGAAGAAGATTTTGAGATCTCTCCCTAAATCTTACAGTCATAAGGTATCTACTATTAAGGAATCTAAGGACTTGGATACCTATATTGTAGATCAATTGTTTGGTGCTCTCACAGCCTTTCAAATGAGAGAGCTTGACAAAGATGCTCCAAAGAAAGAAGCAACATTCAAAGTTAGTAAGAAGATAGAAGAAGAAACAGCTAATCAAGATGATGACCTTGATGAGATAGAGGCAAACTTTGTGAGAAGATTGAAGAATGGAACTGATAAATATAGAGGTAAATTACCTTTCAAGTGCTTCAATTGTGGGAGAGTTGGTCATTTTGCCTCTAAATGTCCTTTTAAAGAATCAAGGGATAGCAACAAAAGAGAAAAGTTCAAAAAAGTCTCTATTCCATGGAGAACAGTTGTTCTTTAGAAGATGAGGATCATGATGATTCAAATGATGAAACACTTTTCATGGCCTTGAAAGTTGGTGATAAAAAGGGTGATATTGGAAAATGTAAGAAGTCTAGTACCTTGCAGGCTGACAAAAATAATGAAAAGTCTATGGTTGTGTGGACTTCTTTTCATGCAAGAGAAGAAGCAAATACTTGGGTTATTGATAGTGGTTGCTCTAACCACATGACTGGTGACAAAGGGAAGTTCATCAGTCTTAAGAAGTGGAATGGTGGAGCTGTCAAGTTTGGTGGTGATGAGTCAACACAAATTTGTGGAAAGAGTGCTATAACTATTGATGGAAAGAACAAGATTGAGGATGTCCTATATGTTAAAGGGTTGAAGCACAATCTCCTTAGTGTTAGTCAAATGTGCAGTAAAGGATATAATCTTACATTTCATGGCAAAGGTTGTGAAATTAGGAAGGCAGGGTTCGGAAGGTTAGTTGCAGAAGGTACTAGGACATATGGAGATATATGTTATCTAAAGGAGGTAAATGGAAGAACCTCTTTACTGGCTCAATCCAGTGAGTGTTGGTTGTGGCATAAGCAGATGGGACACATTAACTTTGACAATATGGTGAAGATCAAATCTATTCATGCAATGAGAGATATCCCTAAGATAACCAAACCTGCAAACACATTATGCAAGGAATATCAAATGGGAAAGCAGACAAAGACAAATTTCAAGAGCAAGGAGTGTTCTTCTACAATACCATTAGAGCTAATTCACACTAACCTATGTGGACCTACAAGAACAAAGAGTCAACAAGGTGAAAGGTATTTCATGTTGCTTATTGATGATTACTCTAGAATGACTTGGGTTACTTTTTTAAGGGAAAAATTAGAAGCCTTTGATAAGTTTAATATTTTCAAAGAAAATTTGGAGAATGAAATGAATGCTAAGACCAAATGCTTAAGATCTAATAGAGGAGGTGAATTTACTTAAAAATGAATTTGAAAATTTTTGTGAAGATCATGGTATTAGGAGACATCTATCTACTCCTAGGACCCCTCAGCAGAATGGGGTAGTGGAGAGGAAGAATAGGATTGTGCAAGAGATGGCTAGGGCAATGTTGAAAGATGCAGATTTCCCTAATATGTATTGGAAGGAAGTAGTTCACATTGTTGTCTACTTGCTTAATAGAGTACAATTGAGGATCAATAGCTCTAAGACCCCTTATGAACTATGGTATGGAAGACCTCCCACTGTTAGACACTTCAAGATCTTTGGAAGAAAATGCTACATCAAGAGAGATGAAGAGGACCTTGAAAAGTTTGATGCAAGGTGTGATGAAGGGATATTTCTTGGTTACTCAACCAGAAGCAAGGCCTATAGATGCTACAACAAGATATTGGGAAAGATGATTGAAAGCACAAATGTCAAGGTAGATGAAGATTTGCATTAGTTCTCACAAGAACTAGATGTTTATGGATTTGACATACCTCCCTACATTGAAGAAGAAGAGGAGGAGGAGAAAGAAGAGAAAGAATAAGAATCAAAAAATACCCCTAAGACTCTAGCAAAGAATGTTCAGAGGAACCATTTAGTAGATCAGATCATTAGGGATAAGAATGAAGGTGTGCAGACCAGGAGAAGACTTGTAAAAGCAAGTGAGCAAGTGAATTTGTGCTTACTATCATAGGTAGAGCCCAAAACCTTTTCTAATGCTATCAAAAATGAAGGATAGATGAAGGCAATGGAAGAAGAATTGAATTAGATAGAAAAGAATCAGACATGGGAACTGGTTCCCATACCTATTGATAAGAATGTTATAAGAACAAAGTGGGTGTTCTAGAACAAGCTGAATGAAGATGGTGAAGTTGTAAGGAACAAAGCAAGATTGGTGTGTAAGAGTTATTCTTTTGGTATGTATCTTATTTTTATCATAATTTTGAAAACTAGCCAACATGGAATGTTATCTTTATGAGTGTGTCATCAACTTGTGGCATCGCATACTAGTGTATGTTGTAAGGCCTCCATCCTAGGGTCCTTCATTTCAAATGTTTGTTCTATTTCTGTCAAGTAGGTATTTAAGTCTCCTACCCCTGAGTATCTAGGCAATTTTATGTGTGAAATCCCCCATGTAATGTGGTTAATTTGATGTAGTTTTCAGGCTATATCTTTTTGTTGGGTTTCTAATATGGCGCATATGTTTTGCAGTGTCATTTCATTAGATGTGGTGGAATGCGACAGAGTTTCTTCTATTATTTTTACCATAAATACTCTACAAAATCTTGTAACTCTCTAAGTTTTCAATTATGGTTCATCCTACAACCATGCATTTTGTACTTCCTCACTATCTATAATATAATTATCATATTTGACCTCTATTTCTCCTTCTGAATTAGGTTCCTCTAAGGTTTCTTGTTTGGGTAATTTAGATATAGAGTATAGGTTTCTTGGATCCTCCTCACTATTCTCCTCCTAACTAATTTCTTCCACTTAGGTCTCTTCAGTATCTCTTTCTAGTGGGATATGTACTATCTTATTGTTATCAGCAAAAGAAATTTCTTCCTTTTTGAAATCCACATTTCCACTAGTGTTCACATACCACTGGAGTCCTAACAATGCATTAAATGAATCAAATGGTTCTTTCATTGCTACTATTTCAAAGTCTATTATTTGTCTAACTCCCATTATGTTGACTTCTAGTTTCTTCCATGTTCTTAATGTCCCCATGGTTGATCCATCAGCTAAACTAGTGTTATAAGGAGTTACCTCTATTTTTGATCTGCCCAATGATTCCTAGACCCTCTTCGGCAGCATCTTTACATTAGCACCTGAATCTACCATTACTTGTTTGATTCTTTGGTGAATTATGTGGGTGGTAATAATCAAAGGTCCAATTTTCCATGTGTGGCTTGTTTTAGCCATTTTCCTTATCTATGGATTTTAGTTTTCATTTTTATTCCAGTACTTACAAAATTGTTTAATATTTTCTAATAAATTGTTTTGTTTGGTCAATTGTGTAAGATGTTTTAGTTCCACTACTTCTTCTTTAGAAAAGAAATGGTTTTGTTGTTGCTCTTTTAGTTATTCTTTGGTTATTATTTGTTTGGATTTTTCTATAATTTTGTCATGTTAGTGTTTATTAGGGAAGAAGTTGTCTTCTTCCTCTTCATTTGCATCCTCACTATCAGTATTGTATAGTTTTGCAGTATTGCTTCCCTACCTAGTAACTATGGCAGCTTTATTTGTGTTATATTTTCTTATATTTTTGTGTTTTGATTTTAGTTTATTGTGTTGGTACTCATGATCTAATGTTTCAGTGCTTGAAGTGTCTAAGTCACTTTTATTTTCTTGTTGGCATCTCCTAACTGCTTATGGTGTCTCCTTTGGTAATTTTCTTATTATCCTTGCCCCTTTTTGTTGATTGAATCCTTGAAATTCATCACTCTTTGACTGTGATGGCACATTTTTAAAATAGTGTTGAGCCTTGTCACAATTGAAGATGTCATGTTCTGTAGTGCCGCATAATGCACATTGTTTTTTCTTCTCAGACCAACATGTTGGGAAAATATGTCTCAACCTTGCAATTATATAAGGTTTATTGTTGATAGGATATATATATATATATATATCCTAGTTACACCAATAGGTGTAATATACAATGCGAGCATGGGGTGGAGTGGGATGTGTGTTAGCATTTTTTTAACAAAAACTGTTAAATGGCCGACATACATTAAATTAATGATATATTGTAAATTTGGAGCATTCATTATTAGGTTTTAGATCTTATGGTAGATATTTTTTTGGCTTGTCTTGCCCTAGAAGGTAACCCAATTTTATGAGGGTGTTGTATTACAGTTGCAGTATCATGATGTATTCTGAGAGTCTAATAGCAGTCGTGTTGTCTCTAGATCTCTGGTGGTGATACTCCTGTGAGAATCTTTCTCTACAAGTATATTGTAATCTTTGTGATTTCTGAATAATATATTGGGTAGCTTTTGGAGTGTGGGGTTTTTCTCTTGAAAGGGTTTTCCCCACGTAAACCATTGTGTTGTGGTATGCATGATAATTATGTTCATTTCTATTTAATTTTTTGTAACTGTTAAAGATCTATAAACTTTTGAATTATCCTCCTCTTAAGATTAGTGTAGGAAGTTTTTATACTACCTTAGCTTCCTTACAAGTGGTATCAGAGCCTGATCACCTTTGGTTTTAGTTGTGGGCTGTTGGGTTTTTTGAACTAATCCAAATTTGAGTGGGAGCTTGTGTAGAAGACACTTTGTGATCTTGTTGCAGGAATTTTTAGATGGCAAGTTCATCAGGGAGAATAGAGGTGGATAAATTTTCTAGAAAGAATTTTGAAATGTGGAAGCTGAAGATGGAGGATCTTGTTGATGAGTGTTTTAACACACAGCAACGCAGGTGTGATTATTGGTTTCACACCTCTCTTGAAAAGTATCCTACCCTAGGTAAGACTACTCTAAGGATAATACATCTAGGTCTTAGCTTAATTGGAATCTCTCAGTTGGTATGTTCTAGCTGTGCCTACAAGGGGTATTACATGCAATCTACAGATTTTCAAGTTGGGATAGCGAATACACATAAACCCTTTTATGAATTTCAACTGAAAAGACAATACAATATGCTGCTAGAAATCCTAATCTAACAATGGTTTTCAAAGAAAATGCAAAAGAGGTTAGGGTTTTAGAAAAATCCTAAGTGACATCCACAATGTATGGGTTACTTTAAGTAGACAAATACTCTGAAACTTAACTAATTTTCTGAGTTACCAAACTAAAAATTGATGCTACAGCACTGCAGAAAATGATGCTATCTTCCATGGAAATCGACAGATTTTCATATTACATTTATTTGTTAAATACCCAATAAATGGTGCAATTTAACTTGTCAAATGTAATTGAACTTTAGCATAAATGATCAGCCCAGACTAACTTTGCACATCTATCTACCATCAGCAAATAACTAAAAGTATGGACTTAGAGTATTCATCAAACACTTTCAGCAAACCATGAACATTATAAAAGCACAACTAACTAACTATGGGAGAGCAAGAAGCAAACCATGAAAACCAAATAAGGAACACAATACACAAATTCTTAGAAACACTACAGAAACTTGCTTTGCATTACTTCAAATGGTAGAATGTCAACAATTCAGCATCAAAATCTCTCTTACAAATAGTGGAAATGCCAACCCTTTATATAGGAAAGCGGCATATCGTGTTTTTCAATGAATGGTGGAGATTAACTCAACACCGACGGTCTAGATTACATCAATAAGTGTATTTGCAATAGCTCATAGTAAATCCTGAAATATACTTTGTCTTTTATGAAAAAGACAAAAAACAACCCCCAGATACATTGAATCTAGTTAATTTGACTACCCAACTCAATATATTAATAGAAAAGATCATTTTTAAAGCACAAAAGAGACAAAATAGAGTCACATGTTGTCCCAAATATAGCAATTCACAAATATGACGAGATTACATTCCAGAATATTCAAAAAACACATCAAGACTCTTCATCCAAATTGATTTTGTCTTCTTCATCTAGTTTATTATGGTAGTTGAGCCGTGCTTCAAGTGTTGGATTGATTTATGAGGGATCCAGATTCGTCAGATGGCTGACTCGATATTCAAACATCTCCAATTCTCGGTTGAACCTGCTATATATTTTCTCTATTTCTGCCCCAACCTTGTGGAATGCATTGAACTCAGCCTTGACGTCACTAGCTTTATCCAATCTGCCCTCCATATTTAACTCGGTATTCTAAAAATGACCTTATGCAATTTGTCTTTGCATTTTTTAACATCATAAGGTGCATAGTCATTATAAGCCTCTTCCAGGCAATCCCTTAAAGAATCATTAATATCATAAATTAATGCCTGAAGTTCTTCATCTGCTGGCTTATAAGCTTCCTTTATGTTCTCAAAAGTTTCTTTTCTTAAATTCAGCTATTGATACCACTTGATAGCCTTAGACAACTTGTCTCCAGTCAGAATATTTTCAACCACTAGGGTCTACACCAGCAAATCTCCAATGCTCTTGACTCTAGAAAACATGTGAGAATAATATTCTTTGAATGAGTCACACTCTTCCCACAGATTCTTCCACTTTTCATGAAGTTCAACCAATTTCTTATGTGCTTGGGCAGAGGCATCAATGATTTCACATCCTTTTTCAAATACTCTGATTAGCCATTTCTGGGTCCCTTGTGACATGGTTCTTACCTCACTGAGCCTAGCCATTTCATCTGTGGATAGGAAGGTAGGCACTGTCCTTATATCTGCTCCTGCATCAACTAGATTAATTAAGAATTGGAGGCAAGTTCAAAGTTCCTCATTTTGCTACTTTAATTCTTTCTTTGATAACTCATCTTTATCCAATTGCTCCAGAATGGAGGTGACAGACCCCTTGAAATCATCAACTCTTTGAGCATGAGTGGTTAGTCCTAGATTAACCATTAAGATCACGTAGTCCTCATCTCTAACTTGTTCTCTATTCATATTGACTGATGGGACAGCTATTTCAGCGATCCTAGACGCTGTCTCATCCTTATAGATTCTTGATTGTACCTTTGCTTTCTTTTGCTTCTTTGGCCTTTGAGCTTGAGACAAAATTGTGCTCAAATCTAATTACATTACTTCCACCTGTGGCTCGGGGTATGCCACCCTATTTTATAACCACTCCGGCGCTGAAGAAGAGGACTTACTCAGTTCATTGACATTCTCGTTGTCAGCTGTGGTGGGCTCTTCAAGTGATCCCTGCTCTTGTTCTGACCCTTTATCTTTATCCATTTCCTTATCTCCTTCATCAGCTAGGCTTCTTCAGTTTATCATTACATTTTCTTGAGCTAATTTGAAGAGTTCTCCTATTGGACCCTTTTCTGGAGGACTGTTAGATTTATCAATCACTTCAACATTGACTGCTTCAGCAAAGGATTCATTTGGGATTTCATTACTTGCCTCAACAAATGTATCTTTATCTGATTCAAGCAATGCTTCTATTTCTAGCTCTTGTAAACCCAATTCTGCACACTTTGTCAATTCCTAGTAGCAATGGCACGACTATGGAGGTTGAATCTTGATCCACAAGTATCTAAGAGATAGGAATGGTAGAGGATATGGACAATGCAAGCAAGTTTGTTTGTGTTAGATTAGCAAGCATGGTGTACCCCAAAGTTGGTGGGATGGAGGAAGTTGGCAAGACAAAGGAAATGATGATAGGTGAAGAAATAGATAGTGATGGTAAGGGAAAAGAAGGTGAAAGAATTGAAGAAATGGGAGGTAATGATGTGGAAGTAGATAATTGGGTGGAAGAGATGGAAGGTAAAGGTGTGGTGGTGGTAGAGGAACATGAGGTGGCAGCAATGGATGAAATAGGACTGCTAGGGGCATTGGAAGATACTGCCAATGAGTAAGAAATAGTTGAAATAGTTGCGGTGGATGAAGTAGCAGCAGGGACAGCTTCTTGAACAATGGTAGCTGAGGTCATAGGTGCAGCAGATGTAGCAGTAGTAGAAGCAATGGAAGTGGAGGTAGTAGCAGTAGCTACAGAAGTGGAGGCAAATGTGTTTACACTTGAAGCAACAGGAGATTAGGAGGTTGGCAAACTGGTATCCTCTTGAGTTTTAGCAACATCTTCACTGACCTTCTTTACTTTGACTTTCTTAGTTTTGGAGCCTTCTCTAGGACCAGTTGGCATATCCCTTTTCTTAGAGGCTCTTGTTCTAGCAGAAGGGGGCTGGTCTTTCTTCGAAGGTTTTGCAGAGGTTTTCTTACTCTTTTGTGCCTTAGCCTTTTCTGCTAATGGTACCTATTCTTCACTATCAGATTTCTACTTTTTGGTTGGCTCTACCTCATTTGTTATGTTTATTGGTTTATGTTCTTCTCCTCCAGATTCTCTATCTGATTCTAGTGTAGTACATGTGAGTTGCACTCCTTGTCCCTCCAAAGCAACTATTTGACCTCTTACCCATGCCTTGCTTAGTCTGATAGGCTCTTTCATTATGATATCAAGGGAACTCTCTTCAGCATCAGCCCAATTAGGTAGAGGGATTGGTTGGTGGTAGTGAACCTCCCAGGTTCCTCTAACCATGACATTCTCATCATCTTCCAACTGGTCAGGTACTGCAATGATGTGGAACTTCCTTATGAAGGATAGAGATAATCTTGAATGACCCTTCTTCATTACCTTGTAATCATCCATACAGTTGGCCCAAAAGTCCTCAATGTGCATTTTATGAAACAACTTTTTGCTTACAAACTTCTCCATCACTTTATTTGGATCAAAGTGATCCCTTGCATTATAATAGTGGAGATTGAGAAGTTGAAGTTCCTTATCTAAATGATCAACTAATGCCAATGAAGGACATGCATAATTCCCTTTGCCAAACCTGATAGGAAACTGTACATTGGTTCTATGCAAGTGCTTAAGTTTCACAACACAAAGGGATCAATTGCCTAGTTAATTTCAAGAGCACTGTTTTATCATTAGGATATCTTGGGAGTCTGTAAGCAATCCCAGTGAAACCTTGTACCCTTAGATATGTGAACTTTTCTAACTGGATATACCATCTTCCATATTTAGTCACTTCATTCATGGCTTCTGTGGAAATCCTCAAGGCTGTGTTACCTTATAGCAATCTTGCTATATACATTGTGAAAGCATCATTCACCCTTTTGAAATGCATCAAAGATTGAGATGAGGTGAGATGTGGATAACACTCATATACTTTGACTTGAGTCTACTCATCATTTCTAGCTTCTCCTATTTTAGACAACCCAACATAATGGTTTCTTCTTGCTAGTGCATAGACAACATAGGATGTCCATCTAAAGAATCTTTTCTCCTTGAAGTTGCTAAAGGCTTCATGAATATTATCACTAAGAATCTGGGACCAGTGGAACTTAGTTCCTTTTAGTATTTCTTCAACTATGACAAACATCCACCCTTCAAAAGTTGATGCCACAGGTAATCCATAAATTCTACTAAGGAAGGTTACCAAATCCCCTATTTCATCATGGAAGTCACTTCTATACAGTATTTGAGGGAATTTGCTTAGGGAAAACCTTTTACCTTTTGCCCAATTCTCATTCATGTGCTTCCTACATCCTCCTTCATCCTTCTTATATGTGGCTTCTAATTCTACCTTGTTTAGCATGGTCACTACTGTATGCCATGGGATGTCAAAAGTTTCAGCCAAGGAAGGTGGACTCAAGTCAGCTAAGATGTCTCCATTGGTAGTTTGGATTGTTCTAGTCATGACATCATATTTGTCTACACAGGTCACTATAAGTTCTGAACACTAAATGGATGTAGGGAAGGCAATAGCTTGAGCAATCCCACTATCTTTTACTTTATTTGCCCTGGTGTTGGATTTTGGACGAATGTTCTTAGTCTAAAGTTATCTAGGTCTATGTGACCCAGATCTGTGTCTCCTACATCACTCCATCCAGTATGAAATTTTATCTCTAGAGGGATGCCTTTGAATTCGTATCTCATGATTTGGGCTCGTGCAGTCATCTAATCTGCAGGACTAGACCCCATAAGCTTGATACCTTAAGAGATTTGCATTAACTCCTAAGCTTAAGTTCTTCATTATCAAGTGGATCACTAGACTTTCAACCCTATCAAAATCTAATGACTTTATAATGTATCTGCTAAGCTCCTAGACATGCTCTTTGAAAGACAGGAATCTGATATTTACTATTATTACATCCATTTTATAATCTAACTTTAAATCAATTAGCACTAATGCATGCAATAAACATTTCAAAACTATAAAATCCCATTTAAAACATGTAAAACATCAATATTCATCATTTGCAGTCATCACTGCATCCTATCAGACATTTCTCCTTTTGAAAATTCCTTAAAAATAGTCATTTTATATCATTTGCGCTAATTTCAGGGTCAACCGACCTGTGAACAGGAAAGCACTACTTTTGAGGTCAACCGACCTTAGCAGGGAAATCAGGTCCATCCAACCAATTGTTCTTTCAGTGCTTATGTGTTTCCAACATTTTGTGCGGGTTTCAAGGTCAACCGACTTCCGCAGGTTTCTGAGGGTACCGACTTGAGTTAGTCTTTCAGCTAGTCAATTAGATTTTAGCGCAAGACAATTCAGACATCTTTCACTATATTTGCATGAGATTAGACCTTGTTGGACCTGTGCAGGATTTGGAGTCAACTGATCAGGTTGGTGGTGACATATTTCAGCGTGAAGTTAGATGAAGTTTTTTTAGCGCAAGGTCACGTTCTTTGTTTCTAGTGGGAGTTTTGGTAGCCACTGACTAGCGGAGATTTCTTATGTATCTAACCAAGTTAGAGACGGGGTCTTTTAGTGCAAAGTTGATGTAAGGTGATTTCAGCGCAAAATAAACTCTAGGATTTTGCGGGGCTTTTGGATCTCGTCGATTTAGTCAGTTAACTCGCCAAACATTATGGAGGTTAGGGAATTGAGTTTTTAGCATCAAATTTGCTTAAGGCCTCGACATGGATTTTCATGGCCGCCGACTGACTATATGAATCAAAGTTTTGAAGGTCGGTCGAATGCCATTCTAGTGCAAAACTTAGTTTTTTAACCCACTTAGAGATAGATTCAACGTGCTTAAATTTCACTAAGTCTGGTCGAATTGTTCCATTTTGCCTACAGTGATTAACACTACATTTTATTAAAGTTTAGAAACTAGGGTTTGAGACAAATGAACATTTTCAGATATGAAACCCTAGCTATATGCTCAAAATCTTTGCTTGGGAAGAAAACATGCTTGAATCAAATAGTAAAACACTAACCGCATGAAAAGGAAACCCTAAAAGTGAGTTGGAACCCTACCTAGTATAGCTGAGGCAAGTTGAGTTCGAGGTGCACAGGCAAGAATAGGTCTCCAAGTTGATTTCAAGGACACGCAACAGGAATGCTTGACAAATCATTGAGAGCTCTAAAACACTTTATTCGATTACAAAAAATGAACTCAAACAACAAGAAATCCCCTTTTATTCCTCCCAAATAATCTCCATAAATGTGAAACGTACATCGTGTCAGTCAGGAGGTTTGGCAAATTAGGGTTGCACAAGTTTTGGTCTTCTCCGACCGGGTGTCTTTGGCAGGGAAATTGGGTATGACAGACTTGGTTGGCAAATGGTTACTTTAGTGCTATGATAACAAACTTGATTTTGTGTCATTTGCGAGGTTTTGAGGCTCCTCGAACCGGCAGGGATTTCGTCATCCTCTGACCTAGTCGATGATCGAATAATATAGCGCAAGTCAAAGATACCAAGAATTAGCGTAGAAATTCTTGCAAGGGCAAAATCGATCAGGAGAAAAAGTAGTGCAAGGTCAATGGCAAAGGTTTTTAGTACAAAAGTTAGTTGGAGGGCAATTCAATGCAAAGGTCAGTTGGGGCCAGATTTAGTGCAAAAGGACTTATCAGACCAACTGGAAGAAATGCAAAGATCCTAAATTAGCAGACTTTTGAAAAGATTTTCAACATCATCCTACTAATATGGTAAAAGTGTATTTTGACCACTTGACTGCTTGGGAGGTGAAAAACTCACTTGATATTCTAGACCAAATTTGGAAGAGGGGGTCCCTATTTTTTGAAATGGGACATGTGTGCGAGGCACAATAGATCTATTGATAGATCGAGATATGTGAGATGTTGATGAGAAGGTTTCAAGGCTCTCAAATCCTACTTTGCCTACTCAATATGATGTTATGGACTGTAAATCCAAGGGTCTAATTAGATTGTGTTTAGCAGACTATGTTTTAATCAATGTCCATGAAGAAACCTTTGCACAGAAACTATGGAAGAAGCTTGGTGAGATGTATCAAGCCAAATCTTTAGTGAACAAGATTTTATTGAGGAAGAAATTGTATTCCTTGAGAATGGAAGAGGGTGGACAAATACAGACCACCTGGAAGCATTCAATATGCTAATGGCTCAATTGCATCAGTTGGTATCAAAATGGATGCGGAGGAGAAATATCAAATATTGTTTTGTTCTTTGCCTGATTTGTGGGATTTTCTTATTATGGCTATTGGGAGTATTTTTGTTATATTGAAGACTGAAGATGTGGTGTGTTCTTTGCCTTCTAAAGAGATGAGGAGGAAGGTATCCATCAGTGCCAAGGAGGCCCTAAATTTTCATGGAAGACATAAGGAAAAAGATAAGAAGAATGGGAAGCATGATAAATCTAAGTCCAAGGGGAGATCCAAATCTCTTGGAAAGTCCAAAGTTGTTTGTTGGAATTGTAGTAAGCCTGGACATATTCGTAAGAATGTAAAGAAGAAAAGAAGAAGAAAAAGAAGAGATTTGATTTTGATTGTGAGTCTGAGAAGGAAGATGGTGATGCATTCATTGTAGCTTTGGCAACTCATGCAGGTAATGGTGCATGGTTAATTGACTCAGGTGCATCTTTCCATATGACCTTTAATAGAGATTGGTTTTCTAAATATGCAAAAATTGATGGAGGTAAGGCATACTTGGGTGATTATTCTTATTTAAATATTGTTGGTTGTGGTAAAGTTAGAATTAGGTTTCCTGATTGTAGAATAAAAAGGATTAATGGTGTGTTCCATATCCCTGGATTAGCATGAAATTTGTTGTCTATGAGAAAACTAATTGATGTAGGTGTGCAGGTAGAATTTTTTGATGTAGGATGTAAGATGGTTAGAGGTGCTATGGTGATTGCTAGAGGTGTCAGATTTATGAGATTTTCTAAAGAGTAAATCTAAAGTTTTCAGTTGATTTAAACAATTTAAAGCAATGGTTGAGTTGCAAAGTGGAAAGAAAATAAAATGTTTGAGGACTAATAATGGTGGTAAATTTTTCTCTAATAATTTTGATAGATTTTGTAAAGATTGTGGTATTCATAGACAAAAGATAACTCTGTATTCTCCACAACAGAATGCAGTTGTAGAAAGAATGAACAGGACACTGATGGAGAATGATAGGAGTATGTTGAGTGGTGCTGGTCTAGAACAAAGGTTTTGGGCTGAAGTTGTTGCCATTGCCTGTTACCTAATTAACAGGTCTCCTACATTATCTCTTATTGATAAAAACACCTATAGAGGCATGGTTGGGTCACAAGCCTTCATAAGACATCTTAGAGTTTTTGGTTGTGAGGCATATGCACATGTGCCAAAGGAGAAGCGAACAAAGTTAGAGAACAAGGCTATGAAATGTATCTTCATCGGATATAGTTATGGTGTGAAAGGATACAAGCTTTGGGATCCTATTGCATAGAAGGTAATATATAACTTAGAAGTGTTATTTTTAGAGAAACTAAGCCTTCTTATATTACATTGCAGCCAGAACAAAGTAAACAAGAAGATGTGATTCAATTTCCTTCTAAACCTGAGAAAGTTGAATCGAGGCCCATGGATGGACAAGAAGTTGAGGAGAGCTCATCTAGCTCTGAATCTTTAGAATATGAGAAAGACCCTCCAACTCAGCTTGTTCGTAAGTCTACAACGTATAGGCAACCACCTGAAAGGTATTCACCTGATTATTGGAGATGTATTTTTTCGTTGAGTACTAACATGGATGAACCCATATTTATAGAAGAGGCATTAGGTATGAATGATGCAGAATCTTGGAAGATTGCTATGGATGAAGAAATGACATCTTTGAAAAAGAATGATACATGGGATCTTGTACCATTGTCTGAAGGATGAAAACTTGTTGGTTGCAAATGGGTGTTCAAGAAAAATATTGGTTCAGATGGAGATATTGAGAAGTACAAAGCAAGGTTGGTTATGAAAGGTTTCTCTCAAGTTGAGGGTGTTGATTACGGTGAGATATTTTCTCCTGTTGCAAAAATGACATCCATTAGAATTTTGCTTTCTATTGATGTTGCTTATGATTTAGAGGTTGAGCAAATAGATGTGAAAAATTCTTTCCTTCATGGTGACTTGGAGAACGATATTTATATGACGTAGCCAAAGCACTATGTGGTGAAAGGTAAAGGTAATTTGGTTTACAAATTGAGGAAATCTTTGTACGGCCTAAAATAGAGTCCTAGGATATGGTACCAAAAATTTGATACATATGTGTTGAGTTTGGGATTTGAATGTTCTAAATTAGATCATTGTGTTTATTATAAAACTGATGGTGATTGTTTCCTATTTATTGCATTATATGTTGATGATATGTTATTTATTGGTAAAGGGAAAGGTATAATTTTAGAAATGAAATCTCAACTTGCTGCTAAATTTGAAATGAAAGACCTTGGTGTAGCAAGACACATTCTTGAGATGGAAATTAGAAGAGATAGAGTGAACAGAAAGCTATGGCTTAGCCAAAGTAAGTATGTCAATTCAATTTTACAAAGGTTTAACATGTAGGATTGTAGACCATTGTGTGTTCCCTTTTTAGTTGGAACAAAGTTATCTACTTCAAATTGTCCAACATCTCCATCAGAGATGGAAGAGATGAGCATAGTGCCTTACTAGAGTGCAGTTGGAAGTTCGATGTATGCTATGGTTTGTACTAGACCAGATATTGCCCAAGCATTGGGAGTTCTTTCCAAATATATGTCTAATCCTAGTAGACTTCATTGGGATGTAGTTAAAAGAGTCTTCAGATATTTGCGTGGTACCTCAGAGTATTACTTGTGTTATCATAGTAATTTGAATGAAGACGATATTTCCCTTGATATTCATGGTTATGTGGATTTAGATTGGGTAGGTGATATTGATAGTAGATGATCCACTAGTGCTTATGTGTTTAGTTTATTTGGTGGTGCAATTAGTTGGATGAGTAAGTGATAGGTTGTGGTTGCTTTGTCCACTACTGAAGCTAAGTATATGGCAGCTACTTATGCTTGCAAAGAAGCCATTGGATTAAGAGACTATGTTTAGATATTGGAATAAAACAAGGTGTAGTGACAGTTAGAGTACGATCTGTCTAGCTAAGAACCTGACATTTCATGCCAAGACCAAGCACATTGATGTACAATATCATTTTGTTAGAGATATCATTGAAGATGACAGGGTGAAGCTGGTTAAGGTAGAGACTTTGATTAATGTTTTTGATTATCTAACTAAGCTTGTGAGCACAGAAAAGTTTAGATGGTGTTCAGAGACTATGGGCCTTTTGGCCCCTAGCAATTAAGAGACGATGTTTACCCCCTCCCATTGCTCTTGCAAGGTGTTCCACAAGTGGGAGATTTGTTGGGAAAATGTGTCTCAACCTTGCAATTATATAAGGTTTATTGTTGATAGGATTAATTATATATATATATAGTTATACCAATAGGTGTAATATACAATGGGAGCATGGGGTGGAGTGGGATGCATGTTAACATTTTTTGTTAACAAAAAATGTTAAATGGCCGACATACATTAAATGAATAATATATTGTAACTATGGACCGTTCATTATTAGGTTTTAGATCTGATGGTAGATATTTTGTTGTCTTGTCTTGCACTAGAAGATAACCCTATTTTATAAGGGCATTGTATTACGGTTGTAGTATCATGATGTATTCTAAGAGTTTGATAGTGGTCATGTTGTCTCTGGATCTCTGGTGGTGATACTCCTATGAGAAGCTTTCTCTCCAAGTATATTGCAATCTTTGTGATTTCTGAATAATATATTGGGTAGCTTTTGGAGTGTGGGGTTTTTCTCCTGAAAGGGTTTTCCCCATGTAAATCACTATGTTGTGGTTTGCATGATATTTATGTTTATTTTTGTTTAAGTTTATGTAATTGTTAAAGATTTGTAAAGTTTTGTATTATCCTCCTCTCAAGATTAGTGTAGGAAGTTGTTCCACTACCTTAGCTTCCTTACACAACATTCATTTGCAAAATGACCTTGTTTGCCACATTTATAACAAGTTACATAATCTCTTCTTCTCCTTCCTCTATAGCGGCCTCTTCCTCCTCTATAACTATTGTACTAGCTTGTTCCTCATTATTGTAATTATTAGCATAAGGGGCTTGTAAGGTGTTTGCATTTCTCTGGTTTCTCCAACTAGGAGCTTTATAGCCATGGTTTTGATTATAGAGGGGTTTCTCAGCCAATCCTTTCACATATTCCATCTCTTAATCAAGTGTTTGGTTATTGTAGTGGGTGTTACACTAGGGTTCATGATCATCATCCTCTTCTTTTAATCTAAAACATTTTGATGGGTAGTCCTTTGTTTCGTGGTCGTCCTATTCTTCGCAGAGGCCACAAAAGATTGATTGGTTCTTTTTGGGTGTTGTCCTTAGGTTTACTCTTAGTGTTGCAGCCTTCCTTTCTCCTGCTATCTTAGGGCATTTGTTTCTTAGGTGACCCTCCCTTGTACAATAAGTGCACCATATATTTGGCCTTTATGTTTTGTTATCTTGTTTTGCTAATATCTCTTGTTTTAGTCTTAGTTGTTCTAGCTCTAGTTTGAATTTTTCTATTTCTATGTTCTCCTTGTCTTTTTCTACCTTTCTCCATGATTGATTCTCAATGTGGAAGGCTAAGGTTACTGCCTCTAAATAAGTGGTATATTTTACCATCTAGTGATGTCCATATTTCAGGGGCTACTCCTGAAACTAATCATTCAATTCTATGTTTCTCTGTTAATGATTCTTCTAATTTTCTAAATATTTCTTTAAATCTTCTATCAAAATCCTTTATTGATTCATCTTTTCTCTGTACCAAATCTCTCATTTATCTTACTCCTTCTATTCGTACCTCCAGAGATTCAAAGTTATCCAATAATTCTTGTCTTACCACATCCCATTCTTTGTCATGATGTGGATAGGTTTTTCTATACCAATTTAAGGCATCATTTCTCAATGTCCCTATGAAATCAAATAATTTTATCTGGTCTCTTGTTATGTTCTTTCATTACCAAATTGATTCCAGAACAATTATGTGTTCTGCTACCTCAGTTGTGTCTTTTCCAATTACTAGCAATTTGATTGGTGAGTCCATCTTAGTCTCTTTCTAATTTTCTTGTTTGTGGTAAAATTTATGGTATTTTCCTTTTGGTCTCTTATTTGTTTTCTGTTGTAGGGGTTTATTCTCCCTTCCTTTGTCTCTCTGTAGCTTAATATCAAAGTAATCTTTTCCCAATATTTCTTCATAATCCCTTACAATATCTTCTTTTATCTCTCTTTTAACTATCTACTTCTTTGTTTTGGTCTTCTATCAAAATTCTTCTATATTTATATGGCACATTGGGTGACTCCTAGTCAGGGGGTTGTACTTCTTATAAGTGTTGTTTCACATTAGGGGATAACTTGTTGTTTATAAATGACATTCTATTAGTTATTGGTGCCATTTCACTTATTTCTCCTATACTCATGGAATTATTTTTGTCAATAGCCACATGTGCTCTCTCTTCCCATATTCTCTTAACACTACCATTTACCAATTGATCTAGGTATTCCACATCAAGGTTTAATGGTTGGAGGTTTTTCATGGGGATTAATATTGGTTCCCATTGATCATCAATCCTAATCTGAATATTTGACCAATCCAATTGAATGGATGGTATTTTAGGTATGGTCAAAGTTAATATATTTCTACATTCCTCTTCCCATATCTTCCTTGATGTATCATATGCAATGATTCGCCCTTCTAGATTGTTTAGCATCTGGGTAGATTTATCAAGGTGTGAATATATCTCCTACGAAGTCTAATCTACCTCTAGTCTTATTAACTTGATTGCACCCACAGTGGCATGCTCAACAGCACCCTTATTGGGTGCACTCAATTTCCTCTTATTCTTCTACCACAGCCCTCATCGCGTATTCCTTCTCTATCTCTTTTTCCTTCTCCATCCTTTTGTGATATCTCTCCTAACGTTCCTGAGTTTGTTTATTATTCTTTTCTTCCATATTCATCTCCATTGTTAACTATATAATTTCACTAATCTCTCTTAACTTCTTATTATCTCCCTTTGCCATGGGTGTTTTTAATTTAGAATTTCATTAATGCTCATGTATCCCATGGTTGGATTACTTTGAATGGTTACATATTTTCAAGGATATTTTTTAGATTCCTTCCCCCTTTCTATTTTTCATCCCTTAAGTGCTTTCCCCCTCTCACAAGGGTAGGACATAAGATTTCTTTCGCAAGTTTTTTATAAAAAAAATTCTATTTTTAAATTCTATTTTCCAATAGTCTCTTATATTCTGCATTTCCTTTATTCTATTTTACCTCATTTATTCTTCAATGGAACCAATATTGGCAAGAGAAATTAGGACATAGTCCAAAGACCTGAGCCTACAATCCTCTTATGCAATTTGTTTATACTTCAAAAGATACAGTGAAAGAATGATAGAAATTGCGGTAGGAAATAGCATTATGTGTTAAGACCTAATCACATATAACATGTTAAACACATCAATAGACACTTAATCCATAATTTTTAATCCTTATATCTCCTTATATGTTCATATTTAATACATATACAAAAGGCATGTCTAAGTCTCTATTTTGTATATTATATTCCCTTACATCCTCTTACTTATGCTTACTATATTACATATCTTTATACAATATGATGTAATAGGGACATGTCCCTTAACAAAACATCTTTAACTCTATTAGCCATGTTAGCCTTATGCTCCGCACTCCCTCTACGGTGACTTGCAGTAGCTTCTGCTCTCTACCCTGTTTCCTGCCAACAATGTGAATACTAAAATGATCATGTGTATCTCAAATTATGTAACACTCAAAAACATGCATGTAAAGTAAATATTTAGACATAAGAGTATATCCCAAGTCCATATAAAGTAATTGACCACATTGAATTTCATCATTTAATTCCATCCTTTAACATGTGCACTCTATGGGAACTACAAAATAAGGAAAATATGCCATGAGTAGCTCTTGTCATGCAAAAAAGTGAAAAGAATTACAAGCTAAATTTTACTATCATTAATCATAAGCAACTATAATTTATGAAAAGTGTATAAGAGGTTTTTCTTTGTTTTCTAGTTCATTTTTTAAACTATGAAAGTTTTCCCACACTATGATCAATAAGACTATGAAAAGATAAAGTTTAATTCTACTACAACAATACAAAGCTAAATGATATCTTATCTAGACAAGTTTCCATTTACTACTTGATATAAGTGAAAGAGAAATAAAGGAAAATAGAAAGAGATTTGTAGCTTCTAGAAAATGTAACTACTAAAATGATAAATATAGTACATGACTGAAAACTATAGAAAGAGAAGAACCTAGCATAGAGAACTAGAGTCCTCTATTTGGGACACTGGCATGATGCATGGATATCCATGCAATATGATGTTATCTATATGACACACTATGGTCTGAAAATGGAGAAAAGTATGTCCTTTTGTATGGCCTTCTACATTTTATGCACACAAAAGTTGAAAAGACATAATATGAGTATTACAAAAGATAGAGAAATACTGAAATGAAGCTTTACTTAACAAGGAAATGATATTATAAGGAAAGGGAAGAAAAATAAAAAAAACTTCGTGCAGTTGTGATCTTCCAAGCACCTGTAGCTAAAATAAGAGGAAATTTTGGGGATGCTTGGGTTCTTTCCATGAATGGTCAAGCCCCTATTTTGGTCTTTTGACCTCCACGAGCAACCAAGATAGAAAATAGATTAAAAGAGTGTGTGATTTTAGTCTGTGTGTCTAGGAACTAATAATAGTGACAATAAGCTATGAATATCAAATCCTAGTTCTACAAGGACCAAAAAACTAGTGTGTGTGAGATTATATAAGAGGAAGTGAAAACCTAATAGGTTCCAAGAACATAATAATGGATTTTATAAGTAATAACAGAAATAAAAGAGAAGGTTGGAACATTATCACCTCATGCAAGATGGAGAGATGAAGATCTACAAAAACCCAAGAGTGAGATATCCTCAACAAGGTAGATATGTCAAGGAAATCCTTGTTGGATGTAGAGTGTTCAAAACCTTTAAAGAGTGCTTCTAAAATGTTGTTCATATTCACATGAAAGTTTTCAATGTCAATAGCCAAGAAGATTGAAAGATTATCATTGTGTGAGATAAACTAGCATATTTATATTTTAAAAAATATATCTAAAGTGCGTCGAGAGATATCCTTCTAGCCTAATGTTAAGATTAGTGATTAAATAATAGGTGCCTCAAGAAGGATATCTCTCGATATACTTTAGATGTATTTTTTAAAATGTAAATATGCTAGTAGCATCTAGAGCGGCAAGCCTAATTCTACCTATATTATATAATTATAATAATTATTATAGTATTATATTATTTTTAATAATTATTATAATATATTATCTAATTATTATAATTATATAATATTATAATATAGATTAGATATATTATTATAATATATTATAATAATTATTAAATATAATATAATATTAATTTATTTATAATAATTAAAATTATATAATAATTCTAAATAAAATTATATTATATATTATATTTAGGATTAGAGTTAGGGGTTAAAATTAGGGTTAGGGTTAGTGTTTAGGTTAGAATTAGAGTTACAATTAATCTAATAATTAATCTATTTATTATAATTAGGGTTAGGGTTAGCATTAGTGTTAGGATTAAGCTTAGGGGTAGGGTTAGGGTTAGGGTTAGAAATATAATTAGGGTTCAAATTAGGGTTGGGATTATGGTTAGCATTAGGGTTAGTGTTATTATTAGAGTTACGACCAAAATTATGGTTAAAATTAGGGTTAGATTTAGAAAAGCAGATAGGTTGAGGGTTTTGAGGCTTATAAAACAATGCTAAGTGTAATCTTATAAGAACCCTAATCCTAACTCTAACCCTAACCCTAACCCTGATTCTAAGCATAGCCCTGATTCTACCCTAGCTATAACCCTAATTTTAAATCTAACAATAACCCTAATTCTAACCCTTACCTTAATCCTAATTCTAACTATGATTTTAACCCTAACCCTAATTGTAACTCTAATGCTTACCCTAACTCCAATTCTTACCCTAATTCTAATAGTAACCCACCTTAATTTTAACCCTAATTCTAATCATAACCATGATTCTACCCTAACTATAACCCTAATTTTAAATCTAACAATAACCCTAATTCTAACCCTTACCCTTATTGTAATTCTAACTATGATTTAACCCTAACCCTAACCCAAATTCTAACCCTAACTCTAGCCCTAACCCTAACCCTAATTGTAAATCTAATGCTTACATTAATGTAATAACTGTAATTCTAACTCTAATCCTAACCTCAATTCCAACCCTAACCCTAATTATAACCCTAACGTAATTCTAACATTAACCCTAATTGTAACCCTAACACTAACCACATTGATAATTTTAATCCTAACTCAAATTCTAAACCTAACCCTAATCATAATTTTAACCCTAACCCTAACCCTTATTCTAACCCTAAAAATAGCTCTAATTTTAACCCTAACCCTAACTCTAATCCTAAGCCTGACTATAATTCTAACCTAACCCTAACCCTGAAACAACTTATAGGACATGAAACAGTTGTTAGAGATTGCATGCAGAAGATATCAATTAAATGCAAATAAAGATTAAACAAAGGAATGAAAATACATAGAAATAATAACAATGAAAGACAAGTTTTAACATGGTTCACCCAAACTGGTCTACATCCACCAACAGAGAGTCTAATATTATTATCCAGTAAATCAAACTGATTATAACCAGCAATCCTTGCAACTTAATACCACTATAAAATGCTACAATACATCAATGGAAACCCTAACCCTTAGTTGCTTTTATCAAGCCTTATGTCGATTACAAAATAGGGTTTTTTTGTCGGCCAATATAAAAAAAAATAACTCCCAATGCCTTTATAAAATAATAAAATTTGTTTGAGGTTTTGGGAGAGCTGCCCCTGAGCCCCCGCCCTGTATCGTGATAAGGAGCACTGCCCCAAACTCCTACAAGGGGCCCTACCCCTTAACCTCGTTAAATAATTTGAGGGGAAACCACACCGATAAAAGTGGGGTAAATTTAACCTTTAAGTCTTATTAGGCTCCATATAACAACAATCTCCCACTTGGAGACTAATCAGACTCCACACCATATCATTTCCCAC
This sequence comes from Cunninghamia lanceolata, assembly GCA_027924645.1. Taxonomy (NCBI): domain Eukaryota; kingdom Viridiplantae; phylum Streptophyta; class Pinopsida; order Cupressales; family Cupressaceae; genus Cunninghamia; species Cunninghamia lanceolata. The sequence goes on along the minus strand of BSBN01000741.1, from coordinate 3,359,292 downwards.
TTGGAGACTGATCATAACACCACTGACCCTATAGCTCCCACTGGAAATAAGCACCCTGGACTCTGTTGTTTTGATTTTATTGTGTTTCAGTCTTGAAGACCAACTGAAGCTAAAGAGGAGCTCAGCTTCTCCATTGTTACTATCTTTGTAAACATATCCACTGGATTTTCATTTGTATGTATCTTTTCTAGTCATAATTGTCCATCATCCAACACCAATCGAATGAAGTGATACCTCAACTGTGTGTTTGTTCTTTGAATGCAAGGAAAAATTCTTTGCAAGATGTATGGCACTCTGGCTGTCTATAAACAAATAATTGTTAGCCTGTCGTTTGCCTAATTCTTCCATGAAAGATTACAGTCATATCATTTCCTTGCTTGCCTCTGTTGTAGCTACATACTCTGTCTTTGTGGTGGATAAAGCAACCACCTTTTGCAACATGGAGATCCAATTAATCATTGTCCCACCTACAGTAAAGACATAACCTATAGTGCTCCACCTGGTATCAATATCCCCTGCCAAATCTAAGTCCACATAGCCTGCTAAATCAGTATGAGAACCCCCAAAACATAAGTGTTTATTAGATGTACCTCTCAAATATTTGAGAATCCATTTTACCGCATTCCAATGCTCCAATCTGGGATGACTCACATACCTGCTTACGACTCCTATAGCATGTGTAATATTTGGTCTCGTGCATACCATGGTGTACATTAAACTTCCTATAGCTGAAGCATATGGTACCTTGGACATTTTTTCTTCCTCTTCTTGTGTCTTAGGACACATCTCCTTAGTCAATTTCAAATGACTAAGCAAAGGTGTGCTGACAACTTTTGCATTCACCATATGGAATCTCTGCAACACCTTTTGAACATAATCAGCCTAAGATAGAGTCAATTTTCTATTCTTCCTATCTCTACAAATTTTCATACCAAGGTGTATACACCTAAAAATGGCATGACTCTACTTAAATAAATATTTTAAATATTTATTTCATCTTCATACTCTTCTATCAATAAATAAATAAATTATTTTATTTATTTGATTCACTTTCTCCCACTTAATTAAATAAATTACATTTATTTAATTAATTTCATCTACATCAAACTTTATTCTTCTAAATAATTAAATAATTTTAATTATTTAATTAAATCATCTATTCTTCTAAATTTAAATAAAATGCAAATTTATTTAAATTAAATCTCCACAAAAAAAATATATATTTATATATTTTTTTATTCTTCAAAATTATCTACAAATAATTAAATAAATCTATTTATTTAATTATGCTTTCTTATCTTCTAAAAACAAATTCCTCTTGTCATACAAAAGCAAAAGATGAGTTAAAGCAACTTTACTCTTAAATTAGAAAAATATATTCTAATTTAAAGAAAATAAAAACTCATCCTCATCAAGAAAGCAATTAACTCAACAAAGCTTCTTTTTGAATGACACATGTCCTATTCGCGCACGTTCTCTCGAACACTCTCTTCCGTTGATCTTCTTATTTCTTCTCAACTATTGATCTTCTCTCATGCAACTCTATAAATATAACCCTCTTCTTCATTTGATATCCATCATTCGAGTAAACTTATGCTGCAGGAACTATAGCGCGCCATTGGCACCCCTACCATCACTTCATCATATCATCCATCCATATTGTGTTGAAGTTCATCTTCAAATACAACAAGTATCACAATCGTTTCTTCTTGTCATCTTGAGGAATCGAAGCGAGGAAGCAAGCTTCCTGAGGGCCAAATCTTCATCACATCAAGATCAAGAAAAAATAGGCAAGCAATGGAAGTCAAAAGGTAAAAGGTTGTAAGTATCATTCTATTATTACTTTAAATCTCCTTTTTTCCTTCATATTTCATTGATGTTTGGGTTTTTAATATTCAATTGATTATTCCCACTTTCACCCTTACATTTTTGGTGCCCACCATGGGGCCCTTGCCCCTAATCTAATCAAAATCTGAGTTTCTTAGTGACAAGTTCCATACAGGTGTTGTACAAGCTTCTAACAGGTTCATCTGGTGCATACATCCTGTGAGTCGGCGCATTTACCTCCTATCACGGCACATATACCTCCCAAGCCAGTACATCTGCTCACTATTCTGGTGCTTTTACATCTTATTCCGGCGCCTGCATAATACCTGCGCATACACCTTCTGAAACGGCACTTTCATACCTTCTTACGGCACATTTGTTAAATTAACGCATTTACATATTCTTCCTGTGCTTTTGACACCTATCTTAGCGCATCTATACAATGATGCATACAAACTCTGTTTCTGCGCATTCAGACCGTATGGCGGCGCATCTGATCTGTCACTATGGTTTTGAGGATTTCTTGTGATTTTTCTGATTAGGCTAATGTTTGTCTTGTAAGATTAGAGGCTGGAATAGATCATTTAGCTGCATTGGTTAATTCACTTAGATTAATTAAGGGAAAAAGTAAAAAAAAAGGCATGCTTGCAAATCTCATGTAGTATTTAACTAGGAGGATAGTAATTGAACCACTGCTAACTATGCATTATTGCTTTCTTTCCTAGTTTAGAACATGGCTATCTCACAAATGGGAATGAACATTGCTATCTTTTTAACCACTTCAAAGTTAACAAATGTGTGAGTGCCCAAGTAGATAGCACATTTATTTTTTTTCCTTTTAACTAGGATTGGATTAACGAGTGTATTCTGTGTATGTTGAATGACAATAGGCTTATGCTCTCCCCTTCACTGGGTGACCAGAATGCCAGAATTATTATTCCATCTATATAACCTTTAGAGGGGCCTGCCCTTGGGTGCCCACCTGTCTAAGTGGGAATGACCCTGAGTGGAAACAAGCTAAAGCCAAGCCCTACTGATCCACTTTAAATAAACTGTACTTGAAGCAAAAGCTTCCTGCAACGAGTGCTGTTGTGTTACACCGACGATGAACCTCCCCCAAAACCCTCCAAGGCGTAACCCTTGGAGGCTGGGAGACTCCATAATGGAGAGTAGTGCCACCGCACGTGTAACCACTTGAACAGTTGCCTTGACTACTTAGCCACTTGTTTAGTATACCAAAAACCCCTATTTGTTGACACAAAGGGCAGAGCCTTTGAAGCGGCCTCAATTCATGTGATTCTTAGTAGAGGTGGTAGGGACAATCCTATGGTTCGGTGGGGGTATGAGCCTAAGGAAACCTAGATCTGGTATGCGTGAGAAGTGAGCGTCGTGGAGGGGAGCCGGTGCTACCAGATCCTGGAGCTACATGCTTTGAATATGCATAGCTAGAGGATTCAACAAATACTGTCCTATCTAGCCTAGGTTGTAATTGTTCTTGTGTCAAAAAGTCCAAAAATATAAAAAAATAACAAAAGATAGAAGTCATGAAAACTTCTATGCGCTTGCTGTGTCTTTTGCCATAATTGAAAATCAAAATTCAAGAAAAGACCAAGTTTTCAACCAAAAATAGAAATTTTTGAAAAATGTACTAAAAACTCTACAAAACCAAGACAAAAAAACAAAACAGTGCTTTTGCTTCAACCTATAGTGCATTTGATTAGACTTACAATGCATTTGCTACCTGTTACAACACATTTGAAACATTACCAGACTAGTGCATTTGATCTGACTTGTGGTGCTTTTGCACTCTGTTGTGGCGCATTTACTGCTGCACATTCAAACCAGTGAGTTATTCCGTAGTTCCAAGAGAAAAACTATCAAAATTTTCAAAGGCTCATTTCAAAACCTATCTCAATTGTTCCAAAATCTGATTAAAATCTTGCAAGTCAACCATCTCCCTCTTTTTCCGCACCATAGCTACTTTTTCCACATCATATCATCCAAAAATCTCGCAAACTTCTTTTGAAAACCCAAAAAGGTTAGAACCAAGCTATTCTTCATCACATCAAACCTCAAACAAACCTAGTGAGTCTCCACTATCAAGGATCACTTATCCTTTTCTATCGGAACTCCACTAGTGTCTTGTGCAAGACTAGTCGACATCAAGTAAATGGATTTCTATCATCCTTACTTCGACTATCATTTTGTGCACCTAACTTGTTTGACACCAATTAGATCTAAGGAGAACCTTGCTCAAATCTTGTCACATTCTAGCACCTTTGTTCAAAACTTTCAAACTCACTCCATCCATCTCTAGTCACCTTGCATGGTCTTAACGAGGTTGCAAAAATAAAAATAGATTGAAATGGCTAAGAAAACTATTCCAAACTCTCATGAAAGTGATGAGGAAATCTCTATGGAAGAGGTCCTCCAAACACAACAAGACAAAAGATTTCAACGCATAATGGATAAGGTACTTGCCCAAGACCCTACCAAATTCTTTCTACACCTATCACACCAAGGAGTCAAACTTCCTAAAGATTTTGACATAGAAGCTCTAAAAGAAACTAAGAATGAAAGAAACCCTGAGGGAAGCACACACGAGAAAGTACCCACAGATAAAATAAAAGAAACCATTCATTCCACGAATGCCTTAAGTTTAATGACCCAACAGATCCAAGCTTTACAACAACGACTCATAGACATACAAACAGGAGCATCAACTAAACATTACTCCCTAGAGGATATTTCACCATATCCTTTTGATAGGACCTTGATCATGTTACCTTTCCTCTCTAAATTTGAGGTGTCAAAGTTTGATAAATATTGAGGAAAGGGTGATCCAAGGGACCACATTAGGGAATTTAATGCTGCTTGTCTTGAGGTCACACACAATGATACTTACCTTATGCGATTGTTTCCACGAAGCTTAGGAGGACAAGCCATGGAGTGGTTTTCTAGACTACCACCTGGCATTAGAACTTTTAATGAACTTGTGGACAAATTTGTCACTCACTTTTCCTATAATATTGAGCATGACACCTCAATCTTAGATCTTTGTAACACCAAGCAAAAAGGTGGAGTCTTTTGCTGCCTTCCTACAAAGATGGAGATAGTTGGCAAGTAGGTACCCACACCAAATGCCTGAAAAACAAATGTTGGAAATGTTTTTCCATAACTTACAAACTGACCTAAGCTGTCAGATACAAATCCAATGTCCTACTTCCTTTAGTAAGGTCATTGAGATGGGTCTAATCATCGAAAAAGCTTTAATCGTAAAAGGTCAAATAAAGCTCTATAAGGACACTCCTAGTACCAATACCAACACTGATAAACCAAGATTCTGGACAAAGAACAAAAACATTGTGAACGATGGGGTGGTAGATGCCAAGAATGCGGCACCTAAACAACCAATCTTCAACTTATCGAGTCCTCAAAACAACCCCCCACAAAACAAACCAAGAAACACCGAATCACGGTTTACAAATTTTCAACCTAGGAGAAAATTTACACCTTTGGGAGAATCATTGGAAACCACCCTACGAAAATTAGTCACAATTCAGATCATAACACTTCCAACCACGCAGGAATATGAACCAAAATTCAAACCTCCTTGGTGGAACAACAACGACTTCTATGAGTTCCATCAAAACAGGGGGCACAAAACCAATGACTGCATTGCGCTCAAACACACTATCCAAGATTTGATCGAACAAAACAAAGTGTCACTTGATGGACATAACTCTAATAATGATCATCAGACATTCAAGGATCCTCTTCCCAACTATGAGCAAGGAGGACCTTCCAACAAAAACTACAGTGGAACTAACAACGCAAATTACACAAACGTCAGATTTGACTATGTTGTTAACCATATCTCAGAAAGTGATTCACGCATCAATGTGATCACTATAAATAAAGATCCCAATTGTAATGTTACCACCTGCAGTAACAAAGTCACTCTTAGAGGAGCATCTGCCCCTGTGGCTAATCAATATAGTATCTTAGATCAGCTACATAAGACACTTGCACATATCTCCATCTTGGAACTTCTTCGTATGTCCCCGTCTCATAGGGCCATACTTGACAAAGCTTTAGCGGAAGCCTCCGTCCCAACAAACCTCACTGAGGAATAGTTTCAAACCATGGTAGGTCACATTACCTCACCTCACTCCCTATCATTCACTGAAAAGTATGATATGTCAATCACCCAACCTCATAACACCTCTCTTCATATCGAAGCGTTCATACATAAACACAAGATAAAAAGAGTCCTAATCAATGGAGGAGCTGGTTTGAATATTTGCACCTTGAAGCTAATCCTTACATTGGGGTTTTCATAGAAGGCTATAGATCCAAAAAAGAAAATAACTATCAAATCCTATGATGAGGAGGAAAGAACTTCCAAGGGAATTGTTACTTTACTAATCAGAGTGGGACCTATAGTAAAAGATGTGGCTTGCCAAGTCCTTGATATGGAGCTAGCATATAACATTCTTCTTGGGAGACCATAGATACATGCTCTGAAAGCAGTGTCATCAACATAGCATCAGTGTATTAAATTCCCCTATAAAGGCTAAGAGCTCACCATCCAGGGTGATCCCAATCCATTTCAATACTGCAACTCTATTCAATCTAAACCTGAAGTTGTGATTCCTAATAACCGTGCCTCTACTTCATCTTCATCTTGTGTTGACCTAGCTACACTTGCTTCCACTTAAAAAGCATCCCAACCTAACCTCAAACTCAAAGATAAGGGCTTGGGTGAGTACACAATCTCCCAATCCCTCTATTTGGCACAACTCCCCTATCTCCCAGATCATATGGAAGACCTACCCTGAACAAATCCAAAGAAGAGAAAACTACCAAAGGTTTGTTTATCAAATGGAGAAGCCTCAAAGATGAGAGTGATGAAAAGGATATCCTATAATGGTTATACAAGGATGAAGGTAGTTCATCAACACAACATGACCATCATACTATACAAACTAAACAATATGGTCAAGGATTCCAAATGCTACAAAGAATGGGGTATGAAGGACACGGTCCACTCGGTGCAAGAAAAGATGGGATCACTGAACCCATCCAACCCCATACCTTGACAGCCTGAGACACTATAGGGCTAGGATACACTGGTGCATCAAGAACCAATAGAGCAAATAAGAACAAAGGAAAACAACCAGAAGCATCTGCGAGTAATCTGGTTGAGCAAATTCAGCAATTGCAACTGGGGAGCGAGACTGATTCCAATGAATATGAATGGAATAGTTGTTGATAACTAAGAGGGGGGGTGAATCAATTATCTTAATTATTTCAGCTTTGTGAACTTTCTTAACAATTAATGCAACATCAATTTAAATAAGCAAAAATAACCATGAAATGGAAAAACACATGACACAACATTTTTGACGTGGAAACCCTGTTAAGGGAAAAAACCACGGGGTGATTAATCCAAGATTGAATTCTCTGTTAGAAGAATAGAAATATAGAATGGCACTTGCCAATTAAGGCTTATTGCCCAAGCACATTGCTCACAAGAGGCTCACTGCCTATAAGAGACTCACTATCTACAAGTCGTAAGAAGAATAACAAGATCCTTGAACTGAAGAGAAGCATCCACATATGCTGAGGTTCAGTTCCGGTTAGGCTCAATACATTTATATGCTGCACTTCATCCTTCCTCTTCTTTGGTCTTGTTGACCTGTCACATACCGAACCTGTCTTACTTCTTTCAGACTATTCTTCATCTTTTTCACACACCACAACTCACAACTCCACTTTCATACTAAAATCAATCTGGCATATATATATCTGCACCAAAGATTTCATCCACTTTCTAGTCGGGATCCAGAATAGTCAATATTTATCCAAATTCTGATCTGTCAGTTGAATCCTTACTTATCAAGTGATGCGTATCAAGGAGATGCTTATAGAAGTCATCTAACATATCAGCCAATCATGGATGATACCTTAAGAACCTTGATCACCATCAACAACTCATCCGGATTGAGGTCTGATACTCTACCGGTCAGTTCTTCCTCTGTCAACTCTGCCAAACCGGACCTCAATACTTAGATGCTCATATCTCTTCACTCTTTCATCACCGAAGGCTCAATCCCTAGAATATATCAGTCAATGTATTCCTCTTGACTTCCCCAAGTCTGCACTTTACAAAGATACTTCCTCTAAGAGTATTTGGACCTGATTGTCGGACCTTGCTACATACTCTATTCTTGCTTACCAAACCAAAGTATCCTTCAATCTGACTTCCGGTAAAGATACATCATGTCCTGCAGATGTGTGGAATGTTCTTTGTTGCCATAAATGACAACACCAATGAAGCCACACAGTTTCTTTTGCCAACTATCTCCCCCTTTGGCATTGATGGCAACACTTAGTGAAAAATGACTAAGTGTTATACTAAACTCCCCCTTGGTTGATGCTTTGTTCTATTGTACACTTTGTCAGAGCTCCCCCTTAGCTGGAGTCCACATTTTTCACTATTCCTCACTCCCCCTTTGACATCAATGGCAAAGGGTAGGGTCGGTACACCAAAATTTAAAAAAAACAATCTATACTTAGTCGCATAAGTATATATACATGCTATACTTACGTATACTGAAGTATATCTGCAAAAGATGTCTTCAACTGGGCAAATTCTGTTGCCCAACTCTACTTCATCCTGTCCAAAATTGAGATGTGACCACTAAATAGGAATGCAAATGCTTCTACCCTCATAAGATCTATCGGATCACTAGTTCGGGCTGTGGTCTGGGCATCAGTTAGGGCCTCATGCATGGCCTCTAGTTTAGGGATAATCATCCCTCTAAGTTCACCCATCCTGCTTAATATGTTCTTCCTCCCCTTTTCAAGTTTCTTAATCTCATTCATGACTATAATAGTTTGACATTCTTGGTTTATTATAGATACAGTGAGAGGATCAAAATTCTGAGAGAGGCTTGACAGTTTATCCTCTTGTTCTTTCACTTTCTTCTCAATATCCTTTGTTGCTTTAACCAGGATATACAAAATTTATATACTTCTCCTCCATCCTTAAGAGCATTTTCTAAGCTCTTTATCCCAATATCTATATTCCTCCTATCATTGGCCATAAAGCCTTGTAACTCGGAGAATCTCTTATCCAAAAACTCTTTTCTGACTTTCTCTTCTGTTGCTTTCTCTAAAGAATCAAAATGTGTATTAACAGAATTTACAAGAGACTTTAGATTACCGGATGTGGATGCTGTAGGATCATTTTGGAAGGATGGCATGATCATTTCCAGTACACCAGATGCAGTTTCTAAGAGCTCACAATCTTCCATGTGAGACTTCAGCATTTTTTCTTTTGCCTTTGCTTGAGTGAAGGAAGCTAGTTTCATGGTTTGGACCGGAGAGAGGTAATCAAAATTGAATGGACCTTGAAGTAATTTTGGTTCATCAAATTCCATCATTTCTTTGGTCAAGAACTCTTTGACTGCTTCTGCTGTGTCTCTTACCGGAGACAGAATTTTCTCTCCTCCTGCAGCCTTACCACTATCATCTATGGCCTTCTCTGTTGGACTTTTATCTCCTACTGCAGCCTTACCACTATCATTTGTGGCCTTCTCTATTGGACTTTTCTCTCCTACTGCAGCCTTGCTACTATCATCTTCTTTCTGTTTTGCTTCTTGACTGATCTTCTCTTGTACTCTTTCTTTTTCTTTGAATCCGGAGTCTGTAGGGGAAACCGGAGGAGAGATGTTTGCTTGATTATGGACCTCTTCTTCCGGAGCAGAGGAATCTAAGTCCTTACCTTTTTGTTCACTTGTCTCTTTTACCTCTTCGACCACTATCTCAGTAGATTTTTCTTTATCATCCATGGCAGAGGGTTCATCACTTATGTCCTCCATGATAGGAATGTTGAATCTTTTGTAGACATTTCGGAGGATTTCTTCAGTTTCTTTAGCTATTTTGTCAGTTTCTCCAAGCATAAGTTGATTCATTCTAGCTTTGCTCTGGAACTCATCCTTGCAATCTTTGAAAATCATATTCATTTGTTTCTGAGTGATTGAGGGATAGAGCTGAATAGCTATTTGTTCCCTGATCTCAAGGTCCTTGGCCTTGGTATTGTTCTTCCTGATTTCTAGTTCTTTCTCTAGGCTCTTTGGAATTAGAGATATAATCTCAATGAATGCTTTATTATAAATGTTAAGGTACCTGTGGCTTCTTGCAGGATCTTCTGATCAGCCTCACTGTAGTAGTCATAAAATTCAGTAATTGGTTTCAAGTTCCCATCCATAGTGACTGATTTGACTACATCATCAATGGACAGAGTGGGCCTTTCAACAAACTCTTCTGCCATCTCTTCCTTGTCTTGACCGGTAGACGGTTCACTAGATACTTTCTTTGTTTTCCTGATTTTTCTTACCTCCTTATCTGATTCTATCTCTTCTTCATCCTTTTGGCTTGTGTAAGACCTTGTTGCCTTTTTCTTGGTTCTCTTCTCTCCTTTTCCGGATGATTTTGCTTCCAGTTCTATTTCCTTTGAGCTCTTTATAGTGGAGGGTGCAGAGGTCATAGAGGATCTGGTCTGGGAGGGGACTTCTATTGGAGTACCTTCTTTTTCTACTTTTTCTTTTTCTTTCTCTACCCTTTCTGTCTTTTCTCTATTTGCATTAAGTGCTTCTTTTGAAATTCCATGCCTCTTGGCAAGCTCTTCTACTTCCCTCCTCACTTTTCTTTTAATTTCTGGTTGTCTTAATTCCACGTGGATCTTCACACTTAATTCTTCAAAGGTTCCAAACCTTTCTACCTTGGAATCCTTGGGTTGACTTAGCATGTGCTGAACATGCAGCTCCACAATTTTCTCATCCACTTCATACCCCATAGGCATGATCCACACTGTTCTTGGTTCCACTGCCTCTATTAGGCACTGATCAGTTTCTACCATAAAGCATATTGTATCTTTATATTTTTCAACTAAAGACTGGGGGATTCTCTCTCTTGCTTGCATCATGCTCTAAAAATTCTTGAAATAGCCCCAAAGAGCTATATTCTGTGCCTTGGCATCACCAAGCCCATGTATATAATCTCTGATTTGAATGGCTACTGGTCTATCATTCTGCCATACCCAACCACTAGATCCGCGAAGCTCATTCATGTAATAAAAGAATAGGCAAAGTATCAAGCCACCGTATTTGAAAGAGTTCTTCTTATCCTTCTTTATCTTCTGCAGATTCTCTAAGAGTTGGCTCAGAAGAAGCTCACAAAGATCATAGTCTGCATTCTTCCTCAACATTTCATAAGCAGTATATATAGTAGTTCTAGATACTGAATTCTCCCTGCTGGAGTGATATATCTTATATCTAATTATCATTGATGCAAACTTGGTATCCAGATCTGTGATATCCTCAATAGTCATTGCTCTTTTATCAAACTTCAATCTGGTAGCCTCATTGACAATATGGTTTTTGATAGATTTGAGTGTAGGTATTCCACCAGTTGAGTGTAATCTGGTTACTGCCCTAATAGTATCCTTAGTGATCTTAAATGGCCTGCTCAACCACATGAAGTTGTCATGCATTCTGCTCAAGATATACCAGACCCATTCATCTTCCAAAAAACAGGGGAAATGAATGCATTGTGCAAAATGTTTGTCCCAAATAGCTTTATACTAGGTTTTGAGTTTGAATGAGTCATCTATCAAATGCTTGTGATAGATATCAACTAGTTTAGATTCCCCAAATTCTTCAATACTTGCATGAATATATGCCCTGATATCTTCTACATGCAAAACCCCATGTCGAATGTTTGAAAAGGTGCCTAGGAGATCAACTTCTAGGGATTTATATGGATGCTTCTTAAATTTAGGGCGAGGCCTATCAGAAATCTTCACCACATTCAGAGTAGCCATCTTTCAAAGATTTGTAGAGAGATATTTAAGAACGAAAAATACCTTTTACGCTTCTAGGTTTTACGGAGTGATCTAGATCGATTGCTGGATGAATCGACTTCTACAGAAGATCTTTGATGGGCTTGAGGAAATTTGTTGCAAAGCTGCTTTTCACTTCTTCTTCAATCCAGAATGAACAAATGTTTAATAAGAAAAACCCTTATATTGCTCCGCAAACCCTAATACCAAGCTGCAATAAATGCTCAACTTAAGTCATTCTGGTTTACCTTGTTTTCCTTATTCGGATGACTTGATGAACTGAAATGATCTTGTTCTAAGCATCTTGCGGATCTTCCATATCTTAACCATGGTTTATTTGGATGTTTCTCTGAGAATCCTTTAATCCACAACTCTCCTTGTGCCAATTCTAGGACCAATTAACTGGCTAAGGAAGAAATGTTTTTCCTTGTGTCTCCCCCTGAGCCAGAGCTCATTTTTAATTTCTGGAAGGAATATCAGCACTACATTCTGGTGCGGATCCATCCTCTACATTTTCTGTACTTCTCTTCACCCAAATTTTGTTCATCTCACTTTTAACTTCATCCATATTTACTTTTCCTTTTCCTTTGTCTTGATTCTGATTATGATGCATCGAACCCCTTTTGTCCTGGTTCTTGCTTCTACAAAATTTGGCAATATGACCGGATCTATTGTAATTGTGGCAAACAATATTTCTTTTCATATTTGAATGAAATCCTCTTGATCTGCATTGATTAGCCATATGTCCCATTCTATTGCATGCAAAGCATCTATCATTGAATGAATTGTTCATTTGCATATTTCTACATTCATGAGATTTGTGACCATACCTTTTGTAGTTGAAACACTGTCCGGAGAAGGATGTATTAGTCTGAATTATTCTCTTTCTGCACTGACTAGCTTTATGACCAAAGTTATTGCAGTTGTGGCAGTATCCATTGAAGGATGGATATCTTTGAGCATTAGGTTGCCTTACCGGAGGTCTTCTAGGCCTATTCCTTGGATTTTCTGATCCAAAATTCTTCTAACCAGATCCGGAGCTTTCACCTTTCTCATATCCCAAGCCATGCTTGTCATCTACCTTCTTTTGGCTTTCAAGAAGAACTTCAAGTTGAGCAGAACTTATCTTGAATTTCTCTTTGTATTCATTTGTTGTTTGAAGATCCTTTTTAAGAGTGTCAATTTGATCCTCAAGTTTTTCTTCATTATCTCTACCATCTTCAAGGTCAGATTCTAGATGCCTGATTATTCTATCCATTTTGTGGCAGTCTTCTAACTTCTCCTTGAGGGATTGTCTTAGATCATCTTCAATTTTTCTTTTTTCTTCAATTTCTTGGGTGAATTTCATAACTCCTGATTCCATTTCATGTCTTACCATAATGACCTCTTTTGATAACTTTTCACATAACTTGGTTTTCTCCTTCAAATCTTCATTTGTACCATTGTCTTCACTTTGACTAGCTAATTGCTAGAGTAGATCTTTTCTCTTTTTCATAGAGATACTCAGTTTTCCTTTTAGTTCATTTATGAAATCATCAGCCTATTTGAGTCTTTCCTTCAATTCACTAACTTCAGAGTTTGATTGCTCAAGATTATCTAGGGCAGACTGAAGTTGCTCCCTCAAACCATACACATCCATTTTAGTTCTTAGATCTTCCTCAAGATGTTAGGCTCCTTTTGAAGGAACTTGGCTCTGATACCAATTGTTGATAACTGAGAGGGGGGTGAATCAGTTATCTTAATTATTTCAGTTTGTGAACTTTCTTAACAATTAATGTAGCATCAATTTAAATAAGCAAAAATAACCATGAAATGGAAAAACACATGACACAATATTTTTGACATGGAAACCCTATTAGGGGAAAAAACCACGGGGTGATTAATCCAAGATTGAATTCTCTGTTAGAAGAATAGAAATACAGAATGGCACTTGCCAATTAGGGCTTATTGCTCGAGCACATTGCTCACAAGAGGCTCACTGCCTATAAGAGACTCACTGTCTACAAGTCGTAAGAAGAATAACAAGATCCTTGAACTGAAGAGAAGCATCCACATATGCTAAGGTTCAGTTCCGATTAGGCTCAATACACTGATCTGCTGCACTTCATCCTTCCTCTTCTTTGGTGCTGTTGACCTGTCACATACCGGACCTGTCTTACTTCTTTCACACTATTCTTCATCTTTTTCACACACCACAACTCACAACTCCACTTTCATACTGAAATCAATCTGGCACATATATATCTGCACCAAAGATTTCATCCACTTTCTAGTCAGCATCCAAAATAGTCAATATTTATCCAAATTCTAATCTGTCAGCTGAATCCTTACTTATCAAGTGATGCGTATCAAGGAGATGCTTATAGAAGTCATCTAACATGTTGGCCAATCATGGATAATACCTTAAGAACCTTGATCACCATCAACAACTCATCCGGATTGAGGTCTGATACTCTGTCGGTCAGTTCTTCCTCTGTCAACTCTGCCAAACTAGACCTCAATACTTAGATGCTCATATCTCTTCACTCTTTCATCATCGGAGGCTCAATCCCTGGAATCTATCAGTCAATGTATTCCTCTTGGCTTCCCCAAGTCAGTACTTTACAAAGATACTTCCTCTAAGAGTATTCGCACCTGACTATCGAACCTTGTTGCATACTCTATTCTTGCTTACTGGACCAAAGTATCCTTCAATCTGACTTCCGGTAAAGATACATCATGTCCTACGGATGTGTGGAATGTTCTTTGTTGCCATCAATGACAACACCAATGAGGCCACACAGTGTCTTTTGCCAACAATAGTCTCTCAGAGCTATCTTGTGATGAAAAAGATATTGATGTTATCCACGAGTATGACCCAACTCATACAAATGAGAGACAAAGTCCAAGGGCTAGACTACTAGAGTCTGACTCACGTAATAACGATAGTGAAAGTCGTGAGGAAAGAATGATACCCCCTTGACGGACCTGCTAATAGAGAGTACCATCACAGACTTTCTCTGTACTTTTAACAAATCTATCCTAACCATCAATACCATCGAACCAAACCAACCCAATGACCCCTTACCTTTGGTGCACCCCGAACTCATAAATTGGGACTTACAAGGCACTACCCCTGAGCTTGATACCTTTGAGAATGATGAAGCCATCATAGATTATTTTGAGCTTAGAGATCATATACCCGTAGGGGACCACAGAGCTGGCTATGCCATAGAACTCAACGAGAAGGCCTATTTTGGAGAGAGCGCCAAGCCTTTTAGTCTCAAAAATGTCAAAATGAAAGAAAGATCTAATGGTGAAAACTGTTCTACGGCAGTGCTAGATCATGAAAATAGTAAAAATATAGACGTATCCAATGGTGAAAACCTCTCTGAGACACCGAAGGATGGAAGGCTTGACCCTCTACCCAATGTTACACATCAATAGAGATCTTCAATCTTGATAGAACCAGTAGAACTGATCAATGTCAACACAGGTGATAATCCCAGAATGATCCACATGGCACAGTCTTTAACTGAACAAGAAAAACCAGCATTCACCGACTTCTTCAAGCAAAAACAAATCAAATTTGCATGGACATATGTAGACATGCCAGGGCTAGATCTGAATCTCATAATGCATCACTTATCTTTAGCTCTGAGAGCTAAACCAGTAAAGCAAAAACTTGGAAAGATGCACCCACATGTGGCCCTCATGGTGAAAGAAGAGCTAAAGAAACTGTTAGATGTCAGATTCATTAGACCAATAGACTATCCTGAATGGGTTTCAAACATAGTACCAGTGGCCAAACTAGATGGCAGAGTCTGACTTTCAGGGACTTAAACAAAGCTTGCCCAAAAGATGATTTCCCCTGCCAAACATTGACATGATTGTAGATCTCACAGCAGGGCACACCATGCTATCACTAATGGATGGTTTTTATGGATATAACTAAATAAAAATTGCACCTAAAGACCAACACAAGACTACATTCACATGTCCTTGGGGCACCTACTATTGGTGTGTCATGCCATTTGGTTTGAAAAATTTCGATGCAACATATCAGAGAGCTATGACCACAATCTTCCATGACATGATGCACACTATAATGGAAGACTATGTTGATGACATTCTGGTAAAATCACTCACAAGACAAGGACACCTAGTAGTGCTAGACAAAATCGTCAATAGACTGAAAAAGTTTAATGTGCGCCTCAATCCAAAGAAGTGCGTATTTGGAGTTACCTTAGGTAAGCTACTGGGATACATAGTGTCTGCTAATGGAATCAAAGTCGACCCAGCTAAAGTGAAGGCCATCATGGCAATTCTACCTCCTAAGAATCTCACGTAGCTAAGGTCCCTACAGGGAAAACTACAATCTATCAGAAGGTTCATTTCTCAACTGGCAGACAAGTGCCACCCATTTTCTCACCTCCTACATAAGAATGTCCCTTTTAAATGGAATGATTCATGTGAGCAAGCATTTTAGTAATTAAAAGAATATCTCATGAAGCCAACTGTATTGATGCCACTGATTCAGGGTAAACCTTTGCTACTGTATATCTCAGTGACACCAACAGCTCTGGGAGCTCTCCTTGCACAACAAAATTATGACGGGAAAGAACAAGCAATCTACTATATCAGTTGAACACTTGTTGGGTATGAACTGCAATACATACCAATTGAACTAGCATGTCTCGTTGTGGTCTTCACCTCACAAAAATGGAGACACTACATGTTGTCACACTTGGTCAAACTGGTAGAAAAAATTGATCCACTCAAGTACCTACTCAACAAAGCACCCTTAATAGGTAGATTGTCCAAATGGGTCATGCTTCTCAGCGAGTTTGATATCGAATATGTAGATAGGAAAGCAATAAAAGGCCAAGTACTTGTAGATCAACTGGCAGAAGCACCTCTAACAGATCATAGCTCTCTAAGCTTTGAATTTCTGTATGAATATATCTTTCACATAAACACAGCAACCTAGAAAATGTATTTTGATGAATCTTACACTCAGCATGGATCAAGAGCCAGTATCTTGTTAATCACACCTAGTGGCGACACCATTCCTAAATCATATAGATTACTCTTTCCCTGCACTAACAACATGGCAGAGTATGAGGCACTAGTCATTGGCATCAATCTAGTAGTGGAATGGAATATCCAAGAACTTCAGGTATATGGTGACTCACAGCTGGTCATAAATCAAGTAAATGATGACTACTAGACAAAAGATGAGAAATTAATCCCTTACAAATGGATGGTAGATGACTTCAAAGAATACTTTGTCAAGATCTCTTTTGAGAAGATATCAAGGATTGACAACAAAGCTACAGATGCCATGGTAATGATTGCATCTCTCCTTGATATTCTAGATAATCAATCACGTTATGAGTTCTTGGTAGAGCCAGTGTCCTATCCTACATATGACACCCCTGAATCCCACATCATTTGCCACATTGTTGGAGTTGATTCCCCCCTTTATGGAAAAATATTTGCCTATCTTAAAGAGAATACCCTCCCACCTGATCTCTCTAGTAACCAAAAATGAACCTTCATCCGTCAAGCATCTCGATATGCCATTGTTGCCAATACCCTATATTGCAGAGGTCTCGATGGTACTCTCCTTAGATGTCTCGATAGTGAGGAATATCAAACCGCCCTAAGCGAAGTGCACGACGGTATATGCGGGACCCACTCTAGTGGCCCTACCCTAGCTAAGAAACTCATACGCATGGGATACTACTGGCCAACTATGGAACAAGATTCCTATCATTTTGTAAAGAAGTGCAAGAAATGCCAAATCCATGGGAACCTAATACATGCACCAGGACAGGAGTTGCAGCCATTAATGACTCCTTGGCCTTTCTGTCAGTGGAGACTCAACTTAGTGGGAAAGATCCATCCTCCTTCATCAAGCAGCCATAAATTCATAATCACTGCCACTGAGTACTTCACGAAGTGGATTGAAGTCGTGCCCTTAGCCAACATCACAGGCAAGCAGATTGCCTCATTTATCTTGAACTATATCATTTATCGTTATGGTGTCCCTTCATCCATTGTCACGGATAATGGATGACCTTTCAAAAATCAAGATGTCAAGGAGTTATGCGACAAATTCCATATCCAACACTGATTTTCAACCCCCTAGTGCCCCCAAGGCAACAGCCAGGCAGAGGCATCAAATAAAACTATCTTGAAAATCCTAAAGAAGACTGTGAATGATGTCGGCCGTGATTGCCATGTCCAATTAAATCCCACAATGTGGGCCTACCGTACAAGCATCTGCACACCCACAGGTGCAACACCATACTCCCTAGTCTACGGATCTGAAGCTATCTTGCCCATTGAAGTCGAGATCCCATCCTTGTGAGTTTCATTAAAAGGCCTCATATCTGATGAAGAATACAGAGTGACCAAACTTCAAGAGTTAGAGTTGCTTGAAGAGAGAAGGCAATAGGCCTTTAACCATCTAAAAGCATATCAGCAACGAATTTCCAGAAGTTACAACCACAGGGTAAAGCCCCAAGTATTCCAAGTGGGTGACCTAGTCCTCAGAGAAAATCCTAGAAATCAACAAGACCGAGAAAAGAAAGGCAAGTTTGAACCCAACTGGCTAGGTCCCTATGTCATCATTGTAGCCTATGGGTCAGGAGCATATCAATTGGCTACATCTGAAGGTGAACTATTTGATGATCCTATCAATAGCATGCATCTTCGCAAGTTCTACACCTGAAAACCCCAATGCAAGGGAGTCCTAAAAAAATCAAAAAAATTAAAAAGTGATAAAAAATAAACAAAAAAATAAAAAAATGAGAAAATAACAAAAAAATCGTCCTCTGGTGAAAACTTGGCAAACAGGCACCTGGGATATGTACCATGATGAAAACCTGGCAAACAGGCGTCATTTGTACTTTTAGCTTTTGTGCAAATAAAAGCAAGTGGTGAAACCCTGGTAAATAGGTGTTATCTGCGACAAACCACTTCCTCTATATGTTGTGACTTCATATCTCTTGTGTCCATCACATCATTCATCTTGAACCAATCCTTTGAACCATTGTCAAACTACGTCGCCTCTAAGCTATCACATAGGCAAGGCCATTCTCAATGCACCCCCAAGGCTCCGCTCTGCTCCGTTTCCTTCCTCTCTGTATCTGTCAAGTGTCATTTGTCCTATTGTCCATACCATTTCTGCATCTTTGCCATCGCCTAGGTCTTAGGTCCATTAGGTTGACCCTAAACTACGTTGCCTCTGCGTCGTCACATAGGCAAGGCCATTTAGCAATAAGCCCCCAAGGCACTAGGTTAGATCCTTAGGGTCCATCTCTCCATGTATGTTTGTCGTATCACCCATAACAAGTCGATCCTTTATCTAAACTAGGGGCAATTCCTCGACCTAGTTATGGATTTGGATTCTTGAATGCCCACGTTCTATGAGGATACCAATAAAGGATTGTGATACCTTTCACTAGACACACAAGCGCAGCAAAGCAGGCTTCCCAAAAACAAGAACCTTGGCACAACAAATCAACCTATCCAAGAAGAACACCATACCTAAATACTCAAACTAATTCTATATCAATTATGACAAAAAGACACATCTAATGCAAGAATGTTTTGTGAACAGGTTAACTTACAAAGTCTTGGATTTTTGTCATTATGTCTTCCTATGCTACTCAAGGATGCCAAAAGCTAGAGATGCTATGATGGGGGCATAATCATTTTCTTTGTCTACTGTTTGTGGATTAAACTTTAGTAATGTGACGACTTTTGTCTAATGACATGATCAGCAAAAGATCATCGAGGACTTCGGAGGTCTGAACATGAAAAGGGGCAATCCTTGTCTGTTGAAACGCAAGAAGTACTTAGGTCATCTAGATTCAAGTACAACAAGATAGTGATACATGTCTCGGGGCAAAATCATACATATACAGGCTATCTCAGCCATCAAAAATGTGTACATCAAATCAAAAATCAGTACAAGTATCAAGTCTAACTAACTCTGCTATTGTGGGGCACTACTCCCTACGCTGCCCTCTCCTCTGTCTCCCCCTGACTGTTGTGGGCCCCTCACTGATGCCACAGATCAGGATCCACCTACCCTCTATGATGCAGTAGACTAGCTCCTGAAGCTAGGCGCACACTAATCCGCTGACACTGCCCCGTGCTATAAACCTCTATAATACTAAGCCTGAGCCTACGCTCTGGCAAGCTCACTCTGTACCTGGGCCAGCTATGTCTGTGCCTGTTGCACCTGTGAAACTAGAAAGAGAGAAGTACCATCTATACCCATAGCTGCCATGGTTGTATCTCTCTCTACCCTCATAGCCCACACGCTAGTCAAGGTTGCATCTCTCTCTGGATATCTCTGATATCTGTGTTGCATCTGCCTCTCTCTGAAACTCCACTGCTCTCAGATGGGCCCGCAGCTGCCTAATCTATCCCTGTAAGGCAACCATAGCCTGTTGCTGTAAGTCAGGCTATAGAGCCTGCTGTGCTGGCACCTGTCCCTGCATCTATTGTTGTGCCACCTGCTGTGGTGGTGACATTTGTCTCTGTGGTGCCACCTGCTGTACTGGCACCTGTGCCTACACCTATCCTACCGACTGACCCAAAGGCCCCTCCCCAAACCTCCTCCTCTATCTAGTTCTGCCACCTCCTCCTCCATCTCCTCCTCCTCCTCCATCATCCCCCTAGCCTCCTATCCCTCTCCTCCATCCTCCCCTCCTCCTTCCATCTCTACCCTCATCATTTGAATCCTCCTCGTCTATACGAGGAGCTAACTCTCCAGGTCCTAAATACCTAGGAAATAGATGGGCGGCAAACCACTCCTCATAGTATAATGTCATGCTTACATCTACTATGTCCCTCCTCATCAACCAAGCTGCATGAGGAATCTGCTTGAAGTCTGCCAAAGCCTCCTCATATGATGCCATAGGACCCCACCTGAATCTCTCTGCATGGGTCCTAGCAAATTGGGCATGTCCCTATGGTCTGTCCTTCACTCTACCAAATTGTCTCTATACTCTGCTCAGAATCTATCTCTCTAATATGTACCTGGTCTTGCCAATAAGCCATCAAGTCTAGAAGCAGTAGGGCAACTCATCAGCCTCATCCTTCTATACATCGTAGTCTAGGTATGGGCACCAGATAACCTAATCCACATTATCCAGTGCATGTCTCCAATACTCAAGATTTCCTAGCTTGTGCTGGAAAATCACACCTGCATATCCGTAACTATAGGGCTCACCCCTCTACCTGTGAAAGAGACATATCAGCCATGTGATAGCTATATGCTCCCATAACCAAAACTGCAACAAAGATACACCTACTAATAAGCTGGCCCCCCTATGATACATGACCTAGTGCATATCCCTGTATAAATGTGCCAGCATGCACACACCCCATGCATACTGAGTCCCATTAGTGATCATACTCTCCAGCACCCTCCCCCAACCAATCGGGAAGCCATGTGACCCCTATCAGGGCATACTATGCCACCGATCAGTCCTGCCACTATGTCCGGGAAGTAGTCATAGTAGTCATGAATATCCTGTCACGAAATCAACTACTCCACCAACTCTGGGTCATTGAACATGCGTCTGCACTCAGCCAAGCCAACGTCACACTATGAATCATACTCTACCAACTCTCCCTGAATAGGGAGGTGCAGAATCCTGTACACATCCTCTAAAGTGATCGCCATCTCTCCAGTTGGAAGATGGAATGTCCCATCCTCACTGTGGAACCGCTCCACCACTGCAGTCAACAACCCTCGGTTCGCACGAACCTCAGGCATGAAACAAATATAATGAAGGCCCATAGCACCAAGAGCCTGACGATCAATCTCAGTCAACATATACCGCTACAACAACGGCAAAGGGAACTGCTCTCGTGACATAAGGGTACCCCAGATATCCTCCTGTAATCAGGCAAAGCATAGCATCAAAGTAATCCATATCCAAGCAAACCTACTCAAAGAAATCAAACTATCCTATCATTGACTTAGAATATCAAATTAATCAAAACAACATATCATCTCTTGACTAGATTCTCAGCAATCTCAGAGATTGCTTATCAATTGACGCATCGATCAAGGTGCCAATTGGGCTAATTTTGTTAAGTCAACTAATTTTCCTAGTGTAAATGAGTTGATCCAGGTGGCAAATGCACCGATCCATATCATATGTGCCGCTTCACCGTGAATGCGCCACCCTTTGACGTGTATGCGTTGTTTTGGCATATGCGTCGCTTCTTGTGTCACATGTGTCGTTCCACAATGTATGCACCAATTCCCAGTCTATATGCGCCAAACTATCATATGCGCCATAAGGTATCTCATATGTGCAACTTAACAGCATATGTGCCATTTCGGAGCACACATGTGACAAACTGCCATTTGGCGAATCTATCCTAGCTTTTTTTCCTAAGCATTTATTGGCCTAATAAATGACTTTTAGCGAGTTTTGATGAACTACATACTGGTGGTCCTGCCTCAGCTAACCTATCGAACCGTCAGACTCGCTCAAACCGGTGCTCCTCGCGTGGAATATCCATCTCTCTATCAACTACTCTAGCTGCCATACTATCCTAAGCTCTCAAAGACCAATCAACTAAGGACAAGTGTGCAAATGAATAGAACTTGTGGACCCAGCTCCTATATATAGCAAGTGAACCATAGCTGACTGTGTGACAACTGTGACTACTTCCCATGTCTTTTCCTCCAAACCATGTCCTATTTTTCTCCATCCTAACCCATTCTTGTCCTTCTTCTTCATGAGATTGTCCATCTCACACTTTCTGCCGTCTCCCCGTCCAATCTCCCGAGGGGGCATCCTATCGTCGTTAAACTTGTACCAGGGGCAAACTGGGGCATGTATCATTTTTAGACAATCTTATTCTTTGAAACACTGTGATAAAACACATTGCATCAAAGAGGGGCAAAATGTATACACCTAAAAATGACATGACTATACTTAAATAAATATTTTAAATATTTATTTCATCTTCATACTCTTCTATCAATAAATAAATAAATTATTTTATTTATTTGATTCACTTTCTCCCACTTAATTAAATAAATTACATTTATTTAATTAATTTCATCTACATCAAACTTTATTCTTTTAAATAATTAAATAATTTTAATTATTTAATTAAATCATCTATTCTTCTAAATTTAAATAAAATGTAAATTTATTTAAATTAAACCTCCACAAAATAAAATATATTTATATATTTTATTTATTCTTCAAAATTATCTACAAATAATTAAATAAATCTATTTATTTAATTATGCTTTCTTATCTTCTAAAAAATCTTCAAATCTTCTAAAAATAAATTCCTCTTGTCATACAAAGCAAAAGCTGAGTTAAAGCAACTTTACTCTCAAATTAGAAAAATATATTATAATTTAAAGAAAATGAAAACTCATCCTCATCAAGAAAGCAATTAACTCAACAAAGCTTCTTTTTGAATGACACATGTCCTTCTATTCGCGCACATTCTCTCGAACACTCTCTTCTATTGATCTTCTTATTTCTTCTCAACCATTGATCTTCTCTCATACAACTCTATAAATACAACCCTCTTCTTCATTTGATATCCATCATTCAAGTAAACATATGTTGCAAGAACTATAGCGCGCCATTGCCACCCCTACCATCACTTCATCATATCATCCATCCATATTGTGTTGAAGTTCATCTTCAAATATAACAAGTATCACAGTCATTTCTCCTTGTCATCTTGAGGAATCGAAGCGAGGAAGAAAGATTCCTGAGGGCCAAATCTTCATCACATCAAGATCAAGAAAGAATAGGCGAGCAATGGAAGTCGAAAGGTAAAAGGTTGTAAGTATCATTCTATTATTACTTTAAATCTCCTTTTTTCCTTCATATTTCATTGATGTTTGGGTTTTTAATATTTAATTGATTATTCCCATTTTCACCCTTACACAAGGATTTGTTTTGTTGCCCCCAAATCCTTCATAGCAAATGATTGTGCTAACTGTTGTTTTAACTCTCTTATGTGATCTATGTTAGACCTTGCTACAAGCATGTCATCAACATATAAACATAAAATAATGTAGCTATCATTATCCAACCTCTTAAAATAAATACAATGGTCAAAATTACACCAGCTATAGCCTTGCTCAGCCATAAAACTATCAAATTTCAAATACCATTGCTGAGGTGCTTGTTCCAAGCCATACAAACTTTTCTTCAATATGCACACTAGTTTCTCCTTACCATTGACCTCAAATCCTTGGGGTTGTTCCATATATATCTCCTCCTCCAAATCACCATGGAGAAGGCAATTTTCACATGTAGCTATTCCAAATGCAAATCTTCAGTAGCCACAATACTTAAAATAGTACGAATAGAAGTCATCTTAACAACTGGAGAAAAAATCTCATCAAAATTAATACCTTTTTTTTGTGCAAATCCTTTTACAACTAACCTGGCTTTAAATCTTTTCTTACCTCCATCTTCCTCTTTCAACCTATAAACCCATTTGTTTGGTAAAGCCTTTTTACCTGCAGGCAACTTACATAATTCCCAAGTCTGATTTTTCAACAAGGAATCTATTTCTTCTTTCATTGAAAGATCCCACTGAACCTTACCCTTCCAGTTCACCAGCATTTGTTAACAAAATAGAATACAAAGAGGGAGAAAACATTTCAGGAGGTCTACTTAGCCTTGTTGACTGTCTAACATTCACTAGACTTTGTGGTATTTCTTGTTGTTGTTGTGGAGCATGAGGAACCATTGGAACATCACTATCTGGAGTATCATCTAGCACCACATAATCCTTTTCTTTCTTCTCATGTTGTTGCAACTGATCTTTGTATAGCACCTTCTCATTGAATACAACATCCCTACTTCTCACAATTTTGAGATTTTCAACATCCCAAAGCCTATAACCAAATTCATCAATGCTATATCCAATGAAGGTACACTTTTTTTATTTTGCATCCAACTTGGTTTTATTTTTAGAATCTACATGTGCAAATGCTTCACATCTAAAGGTTTTGAGAAAAGAATAAGTCACCTTCTTACTTGTCCATGCTTCCTTTGGAATACCACAGTCCAAAGGAACTAAAGGACCTCTATTAATTAAATATACAATGGTATTGACATCCTCTACCCACATGTTTAAAGGCATCGTGGCATGCAATCTCATGGTCCTTGGATGCTCCATTATTGTCCTATTCATGCGTTCAGCCACTCCATTTTCTTGTGGAGTCCTTGGAACCATTTTCTACCTACAAATTCCATTAAAGGAACAATAATCCTCAAATTCTTTGTTGCAATACTCACCACCATTATCAGATCTAAGACATTTTAATCTTTTACCCATCTCATTCTCAACCAAGCTTCTCCATTTCTTAAATGTTTCAAATACATCAGATTTCTTCCTAAGGAAATAAATCCAAACCTTCCTAGTTGCATCATCTATGAATGTAACATAATATCGAGAGCCACCGAGAGAAGATACCTGAGCTAGTCCACATACATTTGTATGCACAAGCTCCAACTTTTCATCTTTCTTTTGCTTCCCATCCTTGAGAAAACTGACACTCTTTTGTTTTCCATACACACAACTTTCTTAAAAATCCATATTAATACATTTTAGACCTGGTAAAATTTTCTTAGAATGAAGTACCTTCATACCTTTTTCACTCATATGCCCAAGTCTGTTATGCCACAGTAATGTCTTAGAACCTGTAGCAACTATTTCAGTCTCTTCCTGCGAACTTGCAGCAACTGTTCCTAAACCTGTTTGATTTTTCTCTGCAATAGCTAAAGTAGAAGGAACAATATGACCTATACAAAGATATAAGGTGCCTCCTTTCACACATTTTTCTACTATTAAGGCACCTCTTGAAACCTTCCAATTTTTATCAGTAAATGTAACAATGCAACCTTCATCAACTAGCTGCCCTGCTGAAATTAAATTCCTACTCATCCTTGGAACGTGCCTTACCTCTTGTACTAGCCAATGATTCCTATTCTACAACTTAATCTAGATTCTTCCCTTTCCAACAATCTGACAGGGTTCATTATCTCCTAAATAAACCAACCCAAAATCCCCTTGGACATAATCAAGAAAAAAAATTCTATGAGGCGTAGCATGAAATGAGGCCCCTGAATCTAAAACCCATGAATCATCAGCATTACCTAGGGAAAGAATCAAAGCATCATCTTCATATTTATTACTTACCACATTTGCCTCCTTATTGCCTTCTTGTTTGTCTCCTTTATTCTTTTGAGACCAACAATCTTTCTTCAAATGACCTAGTTTCCCACAATACTAGCAATCCTTCTATCCTCTGGATTGGGACCTCTTGTCCTTTGATTTTTCTCATGACTTCCCATGACCTCCAGAACCTTTTTCTCTCTCCTTTGATCTACCCCTGCTTTCTACATTCAAAGCACTACCTGATGTGGACCCTCCTAATCTTTTCTGATGCATTTCCTCATTAAGGATAACACCAACAACATCATCAAATTTCAAAGTATTTGAACTAGAGATAGAGTTACTTGCAGCTATTACCAAGCTATTCTAGCTTTCTAGCAAAGAACATAAAACCAAGAGAGCCCTCACCTCTTCATCAAATTTCACTTTTATAGAAGTTAACTGACTGGTAATCATATTAAACTCATTTAAATGATCTGTCACAGATCCACCTTCAATCATTTTTAGATTAAACAAATGTTTCATGAGAAATATCTTATTTGAGGCTGAGGGTTTTTCATACAATTTAGCCAAAGCTTTCATCAGTTCATATGTTGTCTTCACTTCTTTTATATTGAATTCCACAGATGGTACCAAGCACAACCGAATGGTTCCCAGTGCCTTTCTGTCTAGAAGATTCCAGTCCTCATCAGTCATTATTGTCAGTTTCTTGGCTTTTCCTTCCAATGGCCTCCATAAATCCTTCTGATAGAGATAATCCTCTATATGCATCTTCCATAACTAATAGTTTTGCCCATTGAATTTATCTACCTTCAATTTACCCTCGTCTGCCATTGGTCCCACTTAACCGTGAGACCTTCCTGTAGATAATAATCAAACACAACCCACTTTAATACCACTTGTTAGGGATTGCATGCAGAAGATATCAATTAAATACAAACAAAGATTAAACAGACGAATGGAAATACACAGAAATAATAACAACAAGAGACAAGTTTTAACGTAGTTCACCCAAACCCGGGCTACTTCCACCAATAGAGAGTCCAATATTATTATCCAGTAAATCAAACCGATTACAACCAGCAATCCTTGCAACTCAATACCGCTATAAAATACTACAATACATCAATGGAAACCCTAAACCTTAGCCACTTTTATCAAGCCTTATGTCAGTTACAAAATAGGGTTTTTTTATGTTGGCCAATAGAAAAAAATAACTCCCAACGCCTTTATAAAATAATAAAATTTGTTTGAGGTTTCGGGGGCGCTACTCCTGAGCCCCCGCGAGGGCGCTGCCCCTTGACCCCACCCTATATCGTGATAGGGAGCACGCCAGGGGTGCTGTCCCTTGACCCTGTTAAATAATTTGTGGGGAGACTGCACCGATAAAAGTGGGGTAAATTTAACCTCTGAGTCTGATTAGGCTCCATATAACAACAACAATCACTGTATTTTTCAAAAAATATATATCTAAATTATTCAAAAAATATATTTTTTAAATGACATTATAAATTACAATAAATGACATTGTATTCATTGTAGACTGTGAAATGAAAAAAGAGACAACAAAGGTTATGTCTTGTTAAAAGGCAAATTGATTGTTTGACAAAACATTTCAAGAAAATGTTTCCACTTGGAATCTAAAGATTGTGGAATGTGATTTGCACAAAGCATATTTTTTGAAAAGATTTAGAAACTTTCAAGAAAATATAATTGGCAGAATTCCCATCAACTTCGCTAGTATACACACCCTGAACAATGCAATAAAATAAGATTTTTGTTAGATATTATAGTTGGAAATCCTATGGTAGCATGCATGCAAAATGAGCAAGTGACAAAGCTTTTGCTAAGATACAAGAAAATCCTCAAGAATTTGAAGTTGTTATACCCTCTCTAGCTCGTCTCTCCTCTCTTGGGGTAGTCATGACCCTGTATTCTCCTCACAAGTATAAGCATAATCAGTCAAAGAGCATGCCCTCCAGGTTGTAGGGGCACCCAATTCTCATAGACGTACTTGTAGGTGAGGTGGAAAGATTGGAGGACTATTCTTCTTTCTTGTGTTTTGGAGCATATTGGCTTTTCCAAGCTGTGGAGGTGGTGATGAATTGCAATCAAAAAATGATAGAGTTAGAAAATAAAAAATGAAATGCCTGCCAATAATTGATACCCACTCTTGCAAACGCTTAAAAGATTTTATTTTAATTTTTATATTTTAGTTTTTCATATGTGGCTACTAAATATTTATTTATTTAAATATTTACTAGCCGCATTGTTTTTCTTTGTCAATAAATATTTAAACTTGATTGATCAGCCAGGCTGCCCTAAAAAATACACTTTGATATCAAATTGCAGCAAACAGTTTTTAGTTTTTGTGTTAGAAATAAAGAACTCATGCAAATACCTTTAAAAATAAATTCTCAGAGATAGTATTTCATCCACGGCCTTGGATTGATTCATGGGAGGCGATTCTTTTGGTTTATGTTCACGCTTCCCTTCAACTCACCTCACATTTTGCAATTTGAGATGCTTGCTCTCAACTATTTGCCTTCATTTAAAAAAAATTAGTAAGAATCTACTTAAATATACCTCATACTCTTCCCTCTAGAGATCCTATTTTTTCCTATATTAAATGCTTCATATGAGGTGTTTCAATCTTCTTCATTATGCATATTTAAATGCCTTTAACTCTCCACTTCCCATGTCTTTTAAGAACAAATTGTGGTAATTCAAAATAGCATTGATGGCAGAATTTCATAACGCCCATAGAATTGCCTATTAAATAGAAAATATTCAATTTATTTATTCATATTTTTTTTCATTTTAATTTTTTTGTCATATATTTACAACCAAAAAATGAATGCTCTCATCTCCACCCTGTTGCGATTATAGTATACCTCTCAGCATAATAATGCAAGTGATTGGTCAAGATGCTTGTAGATATTCAAAAATGAATGTATAAGATAAAATAAGGAGATCTAATGTCTATAACAACCATTAAGATTCATATAAGGTCAAATACCAAAAACTTGGGCACTCAGCAAGGTGGCAGAAATGCTCAAAAATAGATGTCATATAATAGAATGTTAGAGGACACTAGTGAGTCACACAAATATCCATGTATTGCATTGGTGTTCAAGAAACATAATCCTTTGAAAGCTTCAGACACTAGTAAAAATTGAGATTAATACAAAAAAATCATAGGTTTACACAAAAGGGCCACAAGAAGGCAAAAACATAAGCATAACCTTGGCACCAAGGGCGGAAAAGGATAAGGCAAGCTTCAAATGATCCTAAAAACATGCTAGTGATTACATACACTAAATTAGTTCCAAAACATAATGTGAAATTGCAAGGGTACACAATTTTATACACTACAACAACATAAGAAAGAGAGGAGGAATTAGGGTTAAAAAGTTTCACTTGTACAGAAAGTGGCAATCCTCTACCTTGCTTAGTGATCATGGGATGAAAAGGTTCATGGGATGCTAGCATTTCATGTGATAATGATCTATCTAGTCATGGTGATGAATCTCTATGTGGCACTTGTCACTACTTGGTATCTCAATCATATAAATGTTAGTGACAATATATACCCCCTACAATTGGTTGCATCTTTAAGAGGCAATGCATTATAGGAGATGAAAAAATAGTACATGAAATATAAATGTAATCTAAAGTGTGTAAGCATGTAAATCATGTAATGACTGCATAAATGCATTATGTACTAAGAAAGTAAGATATCTAGAATAATAAAGCATGAAATCATGTGGGATGGAGATTAATATGGTATAAGGTTACCCCTGGCATGGGCAATGTAAAAACAATTATGTGGACCTCAATGGCCAAAAACACTCATGTAGGTAAATAAGGCACTAGGATAGGCATATGCCCCCAATGTGGCATCCAATATCATGAGCACACAATAGTAAAGGCAAGGGAATAGATCCCTAGTGGTAATGTAGGTGATGCCAAGGTAATGGTGAAGAGGGAAGATGTGATTTCCCTTAAGTTTAAAAGAGATAAGTCAAGGATGACATAGGAAAAGAGTGGGGAAGGCATGATGCCCCTAATGTAGGGATATAGGAATGGAAGCATGTTGAGAAAACTGAATAAACTACTACAAATGAAAGCTCAAAATACAGTGATGGATTTGATATACCAATTAAGTAGCAATGTGATTAAACATTATTTCAACATGGAGAGACATGTAATAAAGAATATATTAGCAATAAAATTAGCAAGCACATGAAATCAAACACAAATAGGATATATGTGAGAAACCCTTTTGGGAAAAAACTCCACCACCAAAGAAAGCACAAGTCTATATTAAACACAATGAAAGTATTAGATAAATACATCCAACTTCATCTCTTCAAACTAACAAAATTCTAATAGCATCATAGTGCTCAACCTACAAAAGCCCCATAAAAAACTATCTACTGTTGGTTTTAGGACAGACAACTGAGAGGGGGGGTGAATCAGTTGTCACAATAACTTTCTTTTCTTTAAACACTTAAATCCTTCTTATATTTATACAGCATAATAATGATTCAATCATGGAAGCACAATGCAATAACTCAAGAGCAAAAACACATTAACACTTATGACACCAAGATTTTAATGTGGAAAACCTGATTAAGGAAAAAACCATGAGGTGACTAACCCAAGATTGTATTCTTTGTTAAAAGAATAAGAACAAAATGGCACTTTCCAATTAGGGCTCACTGTCTAAGCACACTACTCACAAGAGGCCCACTACCTACAGGAGACACACTGTCTATAGAATAATATAAATATTACATACTTGAACTGGAGATTAGCATCTTTACCATGCTTGAGTCAGTTCCATTTAAGCTCAACACTTCTGCTCTACTTTTCACTCTTCTCCTCTCTACTACTTTTTCATCTCAACCAAGGATACTTTGAAATGACTTCACAAATCTTATTTATACAAGACATCGACTTTGGGATAATCATCAAAGTCAGCACAACATACTTTATTTTATTATAGAGCAGTTACAAAAATACAACTTGATTTGTTACAAAGACTTCATGCATATCACCACACTATCGGCCACACATATCTGGGACTTCAATCTTCTTTGAAGAACACGCCATGCTTCGCAGAGCATCTTCAAGATCATCTACAAGATGTGTAAAACATCTGGTTGGCCATGATTAGGAAGAATACCATCACCTGACAGTAAATCTTCAATTACGAGCTTAGTCTTCAATGCAGACCACCAACACAAATTGGACACAATCTAGGGACCTCCACAAGCTTGCCTAAATCACCAAGAACATCCACACCACTTCTACTTACTAAAATCATTTGCATCTTCATCCAAAACCTCAAGAACACAGTCTGTCATCACTATCACATTAGAATAAATGCTTGCGGACCTCCAGACCACAAACCAATTGAGTTGTCAATTCACATTGGCTTTCCAAATATTCCACCAAATCTGTAGAACAAGATATTGCATTTCTGGATCTCACCAGATCTATTTGTGTCACTCTGTCACCTCTGAATAGCTACCAGAACCAGTTTTACTCATATGGCCATAACTTCTCCAAATCTTCATGCGGACCTCTCAAATCTTGACTGGATCATCTTTAGACACATATCTACAAACCCTTTGATGTGCATTCTCTGATCTTCATCTAGCTAGGATCTTCACTTCATAGAGCTTCACAATCTTCACTATTTCTAATAGGACTAATTTTCTCAATATCCTCAGCACACAACTCATCCAATCCTTGACATCAATGCAACAGGAGTATGTTGACATCAATGACAACATCAGTTAGGCCCATACTTGCAACAATCTCCCCCTTTGTCATTGATGGCAACATATGATGTGAAAAACTATTTTAACCATCAAGACAAGAACTTCTCCTCACTAATTAACATAGTTGCCCCTATCAACAGCAATCATTCATATGTCTTCTCTTTCTTTGCTCCTCCCCCTTTGATCAGCAACCACTTTTATTTTTCACATGTCTTCTCTCCCCCTTTGACATCAATGGCAAAGGGAACATACTTGCATCAATACTTTAGAATCATACAGACTACTCCCCTTGAGTGGCAGCTTCCTATCATCAATCCAAACCACAAGATATGATTGTGAGATCCACTAAACTGATGCACATCAGTGCAACTTAATTCAAATCCGGAGGGGTAATAACCCCTAACTTCTCCCTGAGATACTCAAAAGAGTCCTTAGGTAGAGGTTTAGTAAAAATGTCTGCAATATGTTCCTTTGAGGGCACAAACTCCAATCTAACTTCATTCTTGTTCACCTGCTCTCTCAAAAAGTGAAACTTGATGGATATATGTTTTGTCTTTGAATGCAACACCAGATTTTTTGATATATTTATTGCACTTGAGTTATCACAGAAGATTGTGATAGGTTCCTCGTACTCCACTCTGATGTCTCTTAGCATTTGCTTCATCCACAATACTTGAGTGCAACTACCTGCTGCTGCAATATATTCTGCTTCTATAGTGGAAAGAGATATTGCCTCTTGTTTCTTGCTTAGCCAAGAAACCAATCTTTTCCCCAAAAAAAATGCACCACCACTGGTACTCTTCCGGTCATCCACATCTCCTGCCCAATCAGCATCTGTATATGTGTGAAGAGAGAAATCATGATCCCTAGGATACCATAAACCATACTTAATTGTTCCATTTAGATATCTAAGAATTCTCTTGATTGCCATGACATGAGATTCTCTAGGATCAGCTTGGAATCTGGAAACAAGACCAACAGCATTCATAATGTTAGGTCTAGTTTGAGTAAGATATAGTAGTCCTCCAATCATTGACCTGTACTTTTTCTGATCAACATTAGGAGATTCATCATCTTTGCTCAGTTTACTCCCAGTTGCCATGGGAGTATTCATTGGCTTTGAATCTTCCATCCCAAATTTCTTCAACAATTCTTTCACATATTTGGTCTGTGATATAAAGATTCCTTTCTTTGTTTGAGTGATTTGCAAACCCAAGAAGAAATTCATTTCCCCAAACATAGACATCTCAAATTCACTTTTCATTTGATTTGCAAAAGTCTTGCACATACTATCTCTTCCTCCAAAAATGATGTCATCAACAAATACTTCAACAATCAAGATATTTTCATGATCAATCTTGAAGTACATGTTACTGTCAGTAGTACCTTTGTCGAAACCAATCTTTAAAAGATGTTTATCCAATCTTTCATACCAGGCCCTTGGGGCTTGTTTGAGTCCATACAATGTTTTCTTCAACTTGCAGACCATATCACCATGATCAGAAAATTGAAATCCATCTGGTTGCTCAATGTATACTTCTTCTTCCAAGTCACCATTCAAGAAGGCAGACTTGACATCCATCTGATATACTTTGAAATCCTTGAAGGTAGCAAAAGCAAGAAATAATTTGACTGCTTCAATTCTTGCCACTGGACCAAAAGTTTCTTCAAAGTCAACTCCTTCTACTTGAGAATAACCCTTACAGACCAATCTGGCTTTGTTTCTGACTACTTCACCATCTTCATTCAGTTTATTCCGGAAGACCCACTTGGTCCCAATCACATTCTTGTTTCTAGGTTTGGGAACAAGATCCCAAGTGTGATTTTTCTCAATCTGCATCAACTCTTCCTCCATTGCTTTAGCCCAGCTTTCATCATTGCATGCTTCACTTACTATTTTTGGTTCAATCTTTGAAATCAGACAATACTTCTCTGAATCTTGAACAATCTTTCTTCTTGTTTGAACACCTTGGCTTCTATCACCTATGATCTCGTCTTCAGAATTATTTAGT
Organism: Cunninghamia lanceolata; assembly: GCA_027924645.1. Classification (NCBI taxonomy): domain Eukaryota; kingdom Viridiplantae; phylum Streptophyta; class Pinopsida; order Cupressales; family Cupressaceae; genus Cunninghamia; species Cunninghamia lanceolata. The sequence continues at coordinate 3,325,567 of BSBN01000741.1, read as the reverse complement.
CTTACATACCTGAGAGTTTTGGGAATTTCTTGTACTTCTATTTCTTGGATAGGTTCATTCAAACTTATCTCTTCTTCCTATATTTTAGGATTCTTTGGATCAGTCTGAATCTAAACTACATAAGGGGCTAGACCTTCTTGGACCAGAACATCATTCTGATCATCTGCTTGATACTCATAAAACCTTGAGGGATTTTCAATGCCTTCATCAACCTTCACATTTATACTTTCTACAATCTTTCTTAATCTCTTGTTATAACACTGGTATGCTTTGCTTTGAGTAGAGTAACCCAAGAATATTCCTTCATCACTTCTAGCATCAAATTTGTCAAGGTCTTCATCTCTTTTAATGTAGCATTTACTACCAAAGACTCTGAAATACTTCACAGTAGGAGTGATGCCAAACCAAAGTTCATAAGGGGTCTTACCAGTATTGCTTCTGATTTGTACTTGATTAAGAGTATAGACAGCAGTGCTTACAGCTTCTCTCCAGTAGATCTGAGGGATATTTGCTTCCATCATCATGGTTCTAGATGCCTCCTGGATGGTTTGGTTCTTTCTTTCCACTACTTCATTCTGCTGTGGAGTCCTTGGAGCAGATAACTGTCCTTTATCCCATGTTTCTCACAGAATTCTATGAACTCTCTGGATGTGAATTCACCACCTCTATCAGACCTAAGACATTTTATGTTTAACCCAGTTTCATTTTCTACCATAGCCTTGAATATTTTGAACTTCTCAAGAGCTTCAAATTTCTCTTTTAGGAAAGTCACCCACATCATCTGGGAGTGGTCATCAATTAGTAACATGAAATATCTATCACCTTGCAGACTCTTTATTCTTGTTGGTACACATAGATTAGTGTATACTAAGTCTAACAATCTGGTAGAAGATTGTTCCTTACTTTTAAATGTGACTCTGCTCTATTTACCCAACTGACATTCTTTGCACAAACTGTTAGTAGGTTTCACCAGTCTTGGAAGATCTCTTATAGCCTGAGTGTTGCTTATCTTGATGATATTATCAGAATTTACATGACACATTCTCCTATGCCACAGCCAACTCTGATCAATTTGAACAAATAAACAACTTTTGCCAGTACCAACCAAGTGGAAGATGTTACCTTTTGTTTGAGTACTGGATGCAATTTCTATTCCAAAACTTTCAAAGATCTTACATTTTCCATTTTTGAATCGAAGATCATAGCCTTAGTCCACCAACTGCCCAACACTGAGAAGATTATACTTTAGACCTTCAACATACAGTACATCACTGGTTTTGCTCTTTCCATCAAAAGAAATAGTTCCTCTACCTCTTATTCTGCTAGCAGAATTATCACCATATTTTACTACTCCCCCTTCATAACTTTCCAGATCTATGAACTTATTTTTATCACCAGTCATATGGTGGGAGCATCCACTGTCAATGACCCATTCATCATTTTCTTCAACTCGAGAAGCTAGAGCTCTTTCTATCAGTTTATGATTGACATATTAAATGGGCATTGGATCTTCTTCCTTGATGGCAATAAACACCCAGTCTCTTCCAAATTTGTTTCATGTCTCTGATTCATCATCTGTTACTCCTTCATCATCATCGTCTTCATGAACATAGTAACATTTCTTTTAGAATCTTGATCTATTTGGATTTGTCTTTGAAAAATGTTTTGGACACCTTGAGGAAAAGTGACCAATCTTGTTGCAGTTGAAACATTTGAAGGGCAATTTTCCTTCATACTTACCATATCCTCTTGGCAATCTTTTTGCAACAAGGGCTTCAAGTTGAGTAGCTTCTACCTCATCTTCTTCCAGATCTTTTCTTGCTTTTTCATACCATGATAATTTCTTTGAGGAATTTTCTCCTGGATCATACCTTTGTTTGCCTTTTACAAAGGCACTAGCTTTGAATACAGATTTAGTCTTAGGAGGTGCATCTCTAAACTCAGCCAATTCAAATGCAGCTAATTTCCCAACCAATTGATCCCTTGTGATATTTGATAAAGATCTAAATTCCTCAATAGCAGCAACCTTGTGTTTGTAAGCAAGAGGTAAGGATCTGAGAACTTTGGTGATAATCACATCTTCATCCAAGGTTCCACCAGCACATCTAATGCCACAAACAAGCTCATTTACTTTTGGCATAAATGTAGTGATATTCTCATCTTCATTCATCTTCAGGTTTTTCAATTTTCCTTTGAGACTTTGTAGCTTAGCACATTTAACATATTTGTCTCCTTCATGTAGAAGTGCCAGCTTTGACCAAATTTCATATGCAGTTTTTAAATCCATAACATTTGTCAGCTCTAAATTAGATAAGGCACTTAGTAAGGCTTCTTTAGCTCGAAGATTATCTTCAGCATCTCTGATTTCATCTATAGTTGTCAGACCATTCTTTGGAGGAATATACTTCTTTATAGTCATGTTCCAATATTGAAATCCCATACATTGCAAGTGACATTCCATGCGGCTTTTCCAAAGAGTGTAGTTTGTTCCATCAAACCTCAGACTATCCTTTTTGTAGGAAGACATCTTGGATCTCCTCAAGTGGTTAAGCTCTTTTAGAGGAACTTAGCTTTGATACCAATTATTGGTTTTAGGACAGACAACTGAGAGGGGGGTGAATTAGTTGTCACAAAAACTTTCTTTTCTTTAAACACTTAAATCCTTCTTATATTTCTACAGCATAATAATGATTCAATCATGGAAGTACAATGCAATAACTCAAGAGCAGAAACACATTAACACATATGACACCAAGATTTTAATGTGGAAAACCTGATTAAGGGAAAAACCATGGGGTGACTAACCCAAGATTGTATTCTCTGTTAAAAGAATAAGAACAAAATGGCACTTGCCAATTAGGGATCACTACTCGAGCACACTGCTCACAAGAGACCCACTGCCTATAGGAGACACATTGTCTATAGAATAATATAAATATTACATAATTGAATTGGAGATTAGCATCTGCACCATGCTTGAGTTAGTTCCATTTAAGCTCAACACTTCTGCTATGCCTTTCACTCTTCTCCTCTCTACTACTTTTTCATCTCAACCAAGGATACTTTGAAATGACTTCACAAATCTTATTTATACAAGACATCAACTTTGGGATAATCATCAAAGTTGGAATAGCATACTTTATTTTATTATAGTGCAGTTACAAAAATACAACTTGATTTGTTACAAAGACTTCATGCATATCACCACACTTTTGGCCACACATATCTGGGACTTCAATCTTCTTTGAGGAACACACCATGCTTCACAAAACATCTTCAAGATCATCTGCAAGATGTGTAAAACATCTGATCATCCATGATTAGGAAGAATACCATCACCCGAGAGTAAATCTTCAATTACGAGCTCAGTCTTCAATGTGGACCACCAACATGAACTGGACACAATCTAGAGAACCCCACAAGCTTGCCTGAATCACCAAGAACATCCATACCACTTTTGCTTAGTAAAATCATTCACATCTTCATCCAGAAGCTCAAGAACACAGTCTATCATTACTGTCACATTAGAATAAATACTTGTGGACCTCCAGACCATGAACCAATTGAGTTGTCAATTCACATTGGCTTCCTAAACATTCAACCAAATCCGTAGAACAAGATATTGCATTTCTGGATCTCACTGAACCTATTTGTGTCACTATGTCACCTCTGAACAGCTACCAGAACCAGTTTAACTCATATGGCCATAACTTCTCCAAATCTTCATGCGGACCTCTCAAATATTGAATGGACCATATTTAGACACATATATACAAACCCTTTGATGTGCATTCTCTGATCTTCATCTAGCTGGGATCTTCACTTCATAGAGCTTCATTGTCTTCACTATTTCTGATAGGACTAATTTTCTCAATATCCTTAGCACACAGCTCATCCAATCCTTGACATCAATGCAACAGGAGTATGTTGACATCAATGACAACACCAGTTAGGCCCATACTTGCAACATCTACTACATCTAATTTATAGAGAACTAGAGAGATGAAACCATAAGTGGATTCACCAAAACCAACTACCATGAAACCATGCTATGGTAAAAATCCAATGTCCCCATGACCAATTATTCAATGCACCATAAATATCACCACTCATAAACAACACCTTTGACTGATAACTCATGTGTCCATACATCCCCAAAAGTTAGCAATCCACTACACATTGTGGACCCCACTCATAATACAAGATGCTCCATTCTATCCTATAGTTCCTAGAATCAAGAAGGTACCATAAATAACCTTAAAGTAGTCCACAACTATCATTGTCATAAGTAACCTCCCTCATGAATACCACTACAAGTAATATTCCAAGTTACAAGGAGAATGATAATTAAACAAGTTATCTCCCAATCTCCCATGGACATCCAAGTACCCATTCTACGAAGATTGGAGAACCCTACATACACATAGGATTGCAAGGTTTATATCACCTTAGCCTAACATTCTCCCACTTGATATTATACATTACAATGACATAAATAGGAAAAATAAAATAAATCAAGTACAAGATGCAAGGCTCGTGGCCTCCTTAGACAAAGATATCTTCTTTGTTTCAATTGGTTTCATAAGTGAATATAAAAAATTATCCTAAGTATCAACATTCTATAACATGACCTTATCAATCTCCACCATATTATAAACAAAGTATACTACACATGAATGTGCTTGTTACAAGCATGGTATATGGGATTCCTAGCCAAATAAATAGCACTTGTGATTATCACATTCGATCTAAACCACCCTGCAATGAAAACCAACTCCTAAACATGGTCTCTGTAACCAAACTACCTTTCTATAAGCACGTGTAGCATTCATATACTCTACTTCAATAGTGGACAAAGCAATTGTGGGTTGCCTCTTACTCATCAATTGACAACTCCACCAAGCAAAGAAAACATATAGCCACTACTAGACCTTCAACTATCCAAGTCACCTACCCAATTTGTATCAACAAAGCCCTATACGTCCAATATCTTTCTCATGTCATTAGAACCATAATAACATAAATAATAATTTGAAGGTCCTCACAAATATATAAAACTCCTCTTAACATGAGTCCAATGCTCTCTACCAAGGTTAGACATAAACCTACTAAGAGCTCCCATTGCTTGGGGAATATCTAGTCTAGTACATATTGTTGCATACATTAGGATCCCTACAACACTAGCATAAGGCACATTATACATATCCTCCAAATCATTGTTTGAATTAGGACACATATCTAATGAAAGCTTAGTGACAACAGGTAAAGGAATACTCACTGGTTTGCAATCTTGCATAGCAAACCACTACAAAATAGTGTTAGCATGCTTACTTTGACTAAGCCAAATCTTTATGTGAACTTGATCCCTTTTGATTTCTATTCCCAAAATAGATTTTTCTACTCATAGATCCTTCATATCAAATGCACTAGAATTTGAGTTTTAAGCTCCCTAATCATCCCTTTGCTATTACTAATAAACACCAATCATCAACATACAAGATAATGATTAACAACTGATAATCAATAAAGTTAATGTAAAAATAGTGATCCTCTTTATTTCTAACAAAACCCAACTTCAATGTAAAAGCATCAAATTTATGGTACCACATCTAAGGTGATTGTTTCAAACCATGCAATGACCATTTTAGATAACAAGAATCTAATGGAAGATAATATAGTGATAGGAGAGAAAATTTCACCAAAATCAACTCACTATCTTTGGGAGTAGCCCTTGGCCACCAATCTAGCCTTGTACCTCTCTAACTAACCATATGCTCTGAATTTAACACCTACTTGCAATCAATGGGATTCCTTCCCTCAAGTAAAATCCAAGATCCTAGGTGTCACATTTTTCCAATGCCACCATTTTCTCCTACATGGCCTCTATCCAAGACTCACTTTCCTTAGCCTCTCTAAAAGATCTCAATTTATCATCAATACATGACAAAGCAAATACACAACAAAAATTTAGTGGTCTATACTTGTCAACTAGGTTTCATTGTCTCCTCAATCATCTCAAGGGTAGAGTAAAGGACTTTGATTGTTCCTCTACATGCTCAAACTACTCAAAACTCTCGTGTTCTCTAAATTCTCTTCTTCCCCTCTATCCACTAATCCATCATATTCTCCAACATGTGCATCTTCTTGCTTATTGACCTTAGTCTCAAAATGCACTATTTTCTTTCCTTCTTTTTCCATTAATTGTACAGGAAATAAAAATACTCTAATCTCCACAAAAATCACATCCTTAGAATAAATCACTTTCAAGGTTAGAGGATTCCAAAACTTGTAACCTTTTACATTCTCATCATAACCAATAATGATGCATTTTTGTGCTTTTGGATCTAACTTCGATTGATTTTTCCTATGCGCATGAACAAAAGCCTCATAGCCAAATACCTTTAAATGTGAAACAAAGGGTTTCTTACCTATCCACACCTCATAAAGAGTTTTATCAACAAAAGTCAAACAAGGAGATTTGTTAATCAAGTAGCAATTGGTGCTCATATCCTTTGCCTAAAAGCACTAATCCAACTGTGTACTGCTTGTCATACTTTTAGCTCTTTTAATTAAGGTTTGGTTCATCATATTTTCAATCCCTCTTGTTGTGGCATATAAGGATAGCCTTCTGCTAAACAATACCTACATATCTATAGAAATCATTGAATTCTCTAGAGTAATATTCACCACCATTGTTAGATCTCAACACCTTTATTTTCTTATCTGACTATTTCTCTACAAGTGCCTTAAAATCCTTAAATTTGGAGAAAACTTCTTATTTAGAATGAATAAAATAAACCCAGGTGTATCTAGAGTAATCATCAATGAATGTAACATTATAATGAGATATACCAATTAAATGAGCATCTACTAGACAAAAAATATCCGAGTGAATAACTTGTAATAATCTCTTAGCTTTATTACTTATACTAGGAAAGGAAACTCTGTTTTATTTTCCAAACACACAATGCTCCTCGAAATCAAACTGCTCATTAGAGTAAATAGAAAAACCATCAATCATCTTTTTATTAATAAGGGTCTAAATACCTTTTTCACCAATGAAGGCTAAATACATGTATTTTAGAAGTGCCAATTGCTAAAGTTACAAAATATGGAGGCATCAAACCTAAACAAAGTCCCACACTATGAGCCTTTTTCTATCATCATATTTCCTCTAACCAATCTATAATCAGACTTTCCAAATGTCACATGCACTCCAAATAATTCAACATGGATACATAAAGAAAATTTCTCACAAGTTTTAAATTTTGTAAAACATCAGTGAGAGTTTCACTCTCTTATCATTGAAACACAACTATACCTTCCCACAACCAACAATTTGATGTGAACTATTGTCAACCAAGTATACCTCTCTACCATCATAAGAACGGTAAGAAGAGAACCACTCCTTCGGAGGAGTCATGTGGTATGAGAAACCTGGATCAATCAACCAAGAACCATCAATAACAAGATTAGTAAAAATGAACAAAGCGTCATTATCACCACCATTTGAGGATTTTTTAGTGGAGTCATTGAACAATTTTATATTATTTTTGCACTCCTTAACATGTCACCACTTCCCACAGTTTTAGCATTTCACTTTGCTCTTTGTTGGGGTTTTTGAATGGCCTCAAGATTTTGATCCCCTTTAGACCCTCTTTTATTCTTGGGCATTCAGTTCAAACATACATGGCATCCTTCAAACCATCATCCATGGCTCTCCTTCTCATTTCTTTTCTAAGCAAAGCTACAATAAGATGATCCATCTTTGGCTCTAAACAACCACCAGTTAACAACAACCAAATTTTCCCAAAATTCAAGTAGAGAGCAAAGCATTAAAATACACCTATCCTCTTCATTAATGGTAATATGTACTAAATGTGGCTTACTCAAAATAAAATTAAATGCATACATATGCTTAGAAACCAAATAAACTTCCTTCATTTTAAGAGAATAAAAATATCTTTTGAGATACAATTTTTTTGTTAGACATTTGGTTTGGTAAATATCACCTATCCTCTGCACAAAAGAAATGCGGTAGCCTCCTCAGAAACATTCAAGAGGGAATTTGCATGAAACAATTGAATGGTTTCCCACGCCTTCTTGTCCAACTTTTTCCACTATTCATCAAACATTTCCTTATACTTTTATTTATTTGCAACAAATCTCTATTGATCCCTTTCCCCCGAGAGATTGTCCATCTTTAGCTTCCAAAATTGTACCAAGTGCCATTGAATTTCTTAATCTCTAAATAGGAAGTAAAAATAGATGGCATGGCTCCAACCACACACACAAATATACAAAACCACTAAGTCAAGAGCTCCCACTATAGCCAAAAAAACCACAACACTTGAATAAAGGCATCCCCTTCTCAAATTAGACCAAAGCTCTGTTGCAAAATGTTGAGAAAATTAGGTGAACCAATACAAATGAAACTCCAAAATATCATGACAAATATGATATACCAATTAAGTAGAAATGTGATAAACTATTATTTAAACATGGGGAGACATGTTATTAACAATATATCAACAATAAATTCAAAAATCACATAAATTATACATATACATTAGATATATGTGGAGAAACCCTTTCAAGAAGAAAACTCCACCACCAAAGGGAGCACAAGTTTGTATTAATCACAATGAAAGTGTTACATCAATACATCCAATTTACTCTCTTCAAATTGATGGATTTCTACTAGTGCAATAGTGCTTAACCTATAAAAGACCCATCAAATAGCCATCTACTCCATCCAATTTATAGAGAATTGGAGAGATGAAACCACAATTCAATTCACCAAAACCAACTACCATGAAATCATGTTGTGGAAAAAATCTAATGCCCCTATGACCAATCATTCAATGCACTATAAATAGCACCACTCATGAACAACATAGTTGACCACTAACTCATGTGGCTACAGATACTCAAAAGTTTTACTCCACTTTACAATCCACCACTGTAAGGTGCAGAAAATTACCAACTAAAAATAGTACCTGAAGAGAAAAGCATATTCCATAAGTAAGATAATCAACCAATAATAGTTTCCAAATATCCATAATAACATAAAATGGCAAGAATCCATGAGTAAGAATAATGATCAATATACCAGAATGGACTACAAAATAGTTTACATACACCTGACTTGGTGTTACAATACATATGTTTCAATGTTACACAAGGAAGGACTTGATGGTGATTGATTGTCATTGATGTCAAAAAGGTGTTTGGTCTTCATATGTCAAGATGTCATATTTCAGGATGTCTTCAAGGGCTAATAAGCATCATGTGCGAGAACAAGATGTGTAATGTTGAAATCAGGTGATGTCATCATGTACTATGTGAAATTGTCAAAGGTTGGACAAAAGGATCTCTATTGAATCAAGCTAGTGTCAGTATTGGTGGGTTGTTGATCAAGACACTTGTCAGTTGATTTGTCATTGATTCATATGCTTCATTGTTCAGGAGATGGTTGATGAGGTATTCATCATGAACTTCATATGGTTAAGGTAAATCCAGATGTGGTCTTCAATCAAGTTCATTATGGATGTCATCATCATTTATTCTTGTAGTGTTGTTTATGGTTGGTGTTACAAAGTGATGTTTGGTTGGACATGGTCATGGTATTTTCCAGTGGATCTCAGGATGTACTCAAGACAAGGTTGTTTTTCCATCATAATGTACCTAAATGGTTTATATCTTAATGGTCTAGATAATGCTCATTATGCACGGTTGTGCAAAGATGTGACCTTCATTCATGGTTTACAAAGATTATCTTCACAATCACCTTGGAGAGAACATTTTGGTCAGTGAGATCTTGCTTTATGTTATCATTCTGTTATTCAGGATAATAAAAAAAGGGCATCATGTCTTGATTAGTGGTTTTCATCATGATGTGATATCTAGGAGTTTGTTGTTTGGCATCTTGAGTGGTCTTCATACTTGGTTCATACAATCAGTGGTCTTTGTGCAATGCAAGGCATGAATTTCAAGACAGGATAACATATCATTATAGACTACTTTTTGTTTTCCATCACTTTATGTATTCTTTGCATCCAAGTTTATGTTCTACAGATGTCCTAAGATCTGTTGTCACATTAATGTGTTTGAAAGAAAATTAGGATTTTAATTTTGTCTCTTGAGACACTAATCTTTAAATCCTTCATTCTAAACCCTTTACCATGATCAAACAGTCTTAATTCTGCCCATCAACTTTAACTTGCAATTTTTGTTGTATTGAGAAGTTGACCTAATATCACAGGTTTGTCATGTAAAGTGACCTGTCAAAGGGAGGTATGCACGTTAGGAAAACTGGCCCCTTCACCTGCATCGATCATCTCTTAAAAAGATTGAGTGGGAAATATAAAGAAGGTTTAAAATGCATCAAATTTTTAAGAGGAGCATTGTTTTAGAAAAGAGCCTAATTCATGTATGAAAAGCATAATGCATCGAGACTATGAGGGAGAAATGCTATGTTAAGATTTCTTTAAAGTTTTAAAAAAAAAACCAAAAACAAGTCTTATTTATTTTTGAAGAGCTCAATTTTTGTGGCATTGAATATGCCTTAAGAGGGGAGTTTAATTAAGTCTTTTATGACTTTAATTTGAAATTAGAAACTTTTTTATTATTTTCTAATTTGATTGACTATGGAGTGTCATAAGGAGTTATATGCTATTTTTGAGGAGAGATTTTTTGAGATGAATAGTTTATTTTTATTCTTGTGATTTGGAAACAAACAAGGTTATTTTTCCTTTAGAAGGCAAATAGATATAAAAAAAATTTGAAGACATTTTATGGACAAAATTGATTGAAGATTGACAAAATTTGTGTAGAGTGTTTCTGCAGATTGAAGTTGAAAAAGATTTTTGAAGAACACAGAATATGAAGAGTTGGAAGAAAATTAATTGGAATTTTATTGAAGACATTCAATTTAATGAAGATGAAATTACAGAGAAGATGAAAGGAGATGAAATATTTATGAAAGGGAAATTGAATAAGAATGTGAATGGTTTTGGAGATTAGATATATGTTTTTTTATTTTTGTAGGTGACTTGATAAGGTGCATTGTTTTTTGAAGACATGAAAGGAGAAGATGAAAGGACAAAATGATCTTCACTGAGAGCAAATGAAGATGATTGTGTGGAAAGTGAAAGGTTATGAGATGACATTAAATTTTTATTTTAGAAAATTAATTTTTGCAAATTGAGAAAAGATGAAAATCTATTTGCAGAATGTGAAAGGTCATCTAATATTTAATGACATCACAGGTGCTTTGATAGTATTGTTATTGTGCAGACCAATGATGAAATAATTTGATAATACAGTTGAAATGGATGTGAATCAATACAAAAAATTGAAGACAACTTGAATGACACAGATTGAATCAAATCAAGCATGAAGATAATATGAAGTTAATTGTGCAGAGATAAATTGAATCAGATACAGAGATTGACAAGATCATCAGAAAGACAATATACAATTGACTGCATCAGGTGAATTGGTATGCAGAGATAATCAAGTGAATGAATTATGAATTGATTGAACAAATACATTGAGATTAGTATGCATATTGATTTGAGTTGATTAGAAGTATGATGATATGACAGACATATGTAAAAGAAGAAGTGATTTGTATTGAAATAGAGAAACCCTCTAAATTCTTGATTTTAATTTGAGTATGAATTAGGGGTTGGTGCTTCTAAACATTATAACCAGTGAGGTTTTTTCTTAAGCCAGTGAGGTAGTTTTGGAGTGGTTTTTCTACCCTTGGAGGGTTTTCCACTCGTACAAATCTTGTGTCATGATTCATGTTGATCTTCTCTATGTGTGTGTATGATTTACTCATGAGATGTTGTTTATATCATCTTTTATCAGTAGTCTTATCTATATGTGTTTAACAATGTCTTCCTCTTTTGTCTGTGTTTGAAATTTTTTTAGAACTCTGGGATATTTTCAATTTTGCTTCCCTAAGCCCGTTTTCCTCCATTTTTTGACCTGCTTGCACTCTAGCCCTTTCAAGCGTATCCTCATAGTCATGATTGTCGACATGCAATTTTCCCAGATTACCAGTATTTCCCCTAATTGCATGATCATGGCTTTCTATCGTAGTTTCTTCTGTGGATTTTCTCTCTTCACCAACATCCTTCTGGTGATAACTTTTTCAGATGACTGAGTTGTCTCCAAAGAAATCGAAAGCGATGAAGTATAAGTATCAGGGTGTTTTTCCAATCACCTCGATTACTTCTAATGTCGATGACATTCGGGATACAGAGATTGGCCATGTGGACATGGCTAAATATGTGGAAAGAACCAAGTCCAATAATCCTAGTTCTACAATGAAGAAGATTATTGATAGTAACATTCACTTGGTGTCATCTTTCCCGGTGGCGGCCCATAATACAGAGTTTGTTCTTCAGTGTTCTCAGTTTTACAACAGAGATACTAGGGCAGTGATGGATGCAAATGGCAATGTGATAATCATATTAGATCTTGAATTTATTGATAAAGTTTTAATGTGCCCTATTGTCACAGAAGTTATAAAACTGGATTTTGTTGAAGCCCAAAAAGAGTATGACAAAAATCTTGAGAAGGCTAAGAAGATAATCAATACTAAATGGCTCAAGACTTCAAGGTCAAACTTGTCAAGGTGGCCAAGGAGTTTTCCAAGAAGTGATTTTGTAGAAGTTGGTGATCTTATAACTCTTCTTAGTAGGATAAGGGGATTGCCCTCTTCCTCACTATTTCATGAGTGGATGTACCCTTTCATCAAGGTAATACTTCAAGGTAAACAAGCCATTTTTTGGGGTGAGCAAATCAGCAATGCTCTACATGAGCAATTGACTAAAGTATCCACTACCTTCAAATTCTACATGACTTCTTACCTAGCGTATATAGCAGCATCCATGAGAATCTTTCCAGGTTTGACATCAAAAGGAGATAGGAGAGTAGTTCATGTGTATCAGTACTATTCTCAATTGACATTGAAGGGTTCTATTCATCACTTCAGGAGGGTAAATGATGCTTTCTTCACAGTGTTCTTATGTCTTTTTGACCCTAAATTGGAGTAAAGAAGAGTTTCAAATGAAGCTTGGTCAGTGGTGAATGATTATGGATGTATGTTCTTACAATTTCCTTCTTTCTCATATTTAAGAGTTGGCTTTTTCCAAGGTCATCCTTATATATTGCCAAGGTTTCCCTCAGACAAAATTGTTTTAATGGAATTATGTAGACAAATGATTGTCGTACATAACAAGCAAATTGAGCTCAAGAAAATAGGTTTCAGGTTTCCAGTTGAAATTGGCAGGTTTTTAGTATCAACTGCTACAAGGGCTAGAGCCATGGAAACTGAAATGCAACTAGTAACCATGAAATAATTCAAATGAAGACCAAGGTTTGATTACAGGGGGGTGAAAGACAAGATCAAGAGAAAGACCCAATTTCATGAAACTATGGTTGAGGACATCTAGGTGGATTTGAGAATAGAAGAAGATATCAGAAAGTTGGATTATAGCTGGTTATCTCTAGAGCAGATTGAATATCTGGGATTGGTTGATATTCCTGAAGACCTAGTGGATGATGGAGAGTTGATCGATGACAGATATAACACTGAACAGGTTGTTGGTTCTCCTCTTCCTCCTATCCAATGGTCTTAGAAAGAATTGACTTCTCTAAGGAAAAGGTTTGAACCTATATTGGCTAACACCAATAATAGGTTAGCAAATAAGGGAATTGCTTTGAAAGAATTCCTTACAGGATCAGAGACTGAAATCCAAGAACAAATAGGTAAAAAGGTGAAGAATAGGATGAAGAACAAGAGTGATACTCCCTCTTCTTCCAAGCCACATAAGCCCAGGGTCAAATTTGTGACAAAGAAGTCAAAGGCTGTGGAGAAAGAGTTTGAGATAGAAGATATGGAAATTGAGAAACAGAATGTTGAATAGCCAGCCACTGAGGAAATGGAGGTTGAAGACATACCAGTAGAACAACAATGAGAGGAAGTTTTGTCTCCACAAGAGAATGTACAACAAGAAATGGGAGTTTCTTCTCCTTTGTCTGACACACATGTTTTAGTTCCTCTGTTTGTTTCACCCATTGATATCTCCTCTTCTGAATCTCCATCACCTTCAAAAACAATTTTTGACAATCCTCAAACCACTTTTGATGATGTTCTTCGTTCCTCAGAGTCTATTCCTAGTTTGTCCTCCTCATCTTTTGATATTGGGGATACTTCTATATTTGATCACTTTGTAATGAATTCTAACCAGGTTTCTAATGTGAATGTGATAGGTGCAGTTTTTACTAATACTCCACCTATTGTTTCTACTTCCAGTGCAAGTACAGTTCTAGTAACACCAACAATGGGAACATATCCTAATGTGAGTACTTTTGTGCTTCCTCCATGGTTGTCAACATATACACCAAAAAGGAAGATACAAGCCATCTCTCCAGATGACTTTGATTTTAGTAAGCTGGTGCCTGCGAAAGCCAAGACCCTGAAGAAGCCCAAGATTCTTTCAAGAATGCTCAGAGACAAGGGACACAAATTTCTAGAGATTGTAAGACCCCCGCAAGATGCAACCATGGAAAATTTTAGTATGAATGATTACTCTATCTCTAGAGTTGTGTTAGGCAAAATAACTGATGAAAGTGCAAAGACTGATATACAGTCAGCAATGGACATTCTGATTCAGAAGTTTGACAAAGAGAAAGAAATGAAGGATCATTACAAAGCAATGGTTGAACAATTAACTGCGGTGGTGAGAAAAATTACTTTGAATTTAGAATCAGTGACTCCTGAGGCAGTTTCTGTAGAAGACCCTATCATCCAAAAAGTTGAAAAGACTCATCTTAAGGGAAGAGTACTTGAAGAATATTTGGAAAGGATGCGCACACAAGGAATATCTCTGCTTACAGAGCTATCTGAGAAGACAGACAAAATGGAGAAAATAAGAGCAGAACTTGATGACTTGATTGATGTTATTTCTCAAGATATTGAGCGCCTAGAACAGAATCATGATAAGTGGGTGGAGATGAGAAAGCTGAAAATAAGTGCTCTGATATCAATTATTGTCATTCCAAATAGGGATTCATATACTAAAACCAAAGAGGCATTGACATATCAGAGTCATGTGCTGAAAGATTTGATCAATGACCTGGAAACTGCAAGGAAACTAAGTGATCAGAGTGATGTTAGTCTTTTGCATAAATTGGAGGAGCTGTCGTGCAACCTTGTGTCACAGGATAACCAATTTCTTTCTACAGAAGAGATGATCCAGAAATTTGAAAATATGTTTCAGAAAGAGTTTGAGGACAAAACATTTTCAGTGACCTCCGTGGACAATATTCTTGACAATCAATTAACTTTGGATAATATGAAGGCCAAGTTAACTAGTCACGCAAAATCAGTCACCATGGTCAGAGATGCAATAGTTAGAGCCCAGATGATTTTCAAGAACACGGTTAGTCTAGATAGTCTTTGGATGCAAGCAGCATTCACCATGTATGATTTCCATATGAAGAAAGAAGGCAATACAAGTTGAAGCAACTTTTCCATTACTTAGTTTATTTTCCACTTTTCAAATTTACTTTTGAAATAATTTTGGACATATTTACGTGTACTTTTCTCATATGTAATTATATGTAAAAACATAGGAAGTCCCAAATCAAAAAGGACTCCTTTGTTGAATAAGTCATTGTTAGTTTTTCTTTTCCTATTTTTGCTCTCAGTTCCTCTTATAAATAAAGAGGACCCCCATTGTAAATATTATCTTTTAGTTATTAAAGTGAAACTTTGCCAAATTGAAGAGCATTTTGAGACTTTGTGTTCAAATTGTAAATCAAATTTCATCAAGTGAATAGAAAAGCAAGTGATTGTTCAATCTTTGTGTTCAAATAACTTGTGGTGTATTGGAAATTGTTCTTATGTCCTTTTCCTAATACTATCTTATCTGCTTGATCAAATTGTAGTGTGAGAGTGAATAATCTAGGAGATGTTCTAAAGTTGATTGTGGAGACTTTGCACTACCACAATTATCTTTAGTTTGTGATTTTATGTTTTGAAGTAAAAGATATTGGAAAGGCTTTGAACTACTATTATCTTTTGTGATCATATATTTTGTCATGGTATTTGGTGAAGACTTTGGGCTGCACCTTATTCTACTTGGTTCTAAATTATAAATCAGTGAAAGAAACAATGATAGACTTTGTGCTCTCGTGGGTTTCTTGGTTATTCAAATTTGTATCGAGAAAGTGTTCTTTCATTTTGCAAACATCATTTCTAAAAAAAGAGAAATGGATGATATGGTCTCACCCCTAAGTTAGTATTTAGTTTAAATAAGTTTGTGATAGTTGATAGGGAACCTCCCCTTGCTAAGAGGAGAGATTTATCTCATTACACTATGGTCAATATAACCATTTTTCCTTCAATTAGTTGAAGACAAAATATTCACCCAACATGTTATTCATCAATTTACTGTCGTATTTGCATAATTAGGGTTTTAATGGTTAATTGAGCATAGTAGAAGGAAAAAATGATAATTAATTCCCTAATCCAAGCTTCCCCTCATTTGTAAGTGACCTAGGGTATGATAGTGCTCGCCACTTGACCCTAGATCCTTCAATGTTAGGGTGAAAGGAGGATTTTAACATCTTAACCATAAAAGATCAATAAATCCAATTTTACCCTAAACAATGATGAGAGCTAGTTGATTTAAATATAGTGGTTAAGAACAAAAAGGAAAAAGAGGAACAAAGGAAATGCCAAGAATTTGATGAGAGGAGAAGAAGAAAGTAATCAAGGAGAAGCGATATTAAGGTTGTTCACCCAAGTGATGAGGAGTGGTAGCGAGCCATAAGGAGAGTATGTGGTATCATGTCTCTAAGTGGGCCAGTGGCAAAGATAGTGATGATAGAGGAGGAGACACCAAGGTCATGCCCTCAAGAGAGTAAAAGTATAAAGGAGAGAATGATAATATGCCCCCCAAGTGGATAAAGTCAAAATATAAAAGAATTATAAGAAAGGAACAAAATAAGTAAGTAAAGAAAAAATAAAAGTGGATGCCCACAAGGGAAGAAAGTAAAGATGCCCTCAAGTGGTAGTAAGAAAGACAGTGATAAGCAGAATAAGTAGGATAATTCCCCCAAAGTTAGAGAGGTGTCAAGATAAGTGTGATGGGAAAGTGGGAAGATAGAAATAGGTGAAAGTCAATCAAAGGTTAGACAATAAGAAGATATAACATCAATAGAAGTGGTAGAAGGATATCTAATAAGGATCTATGTCATAGGAGAACATGAATGGGTAGTGTTAATGGGTGTTTTTGCAAGCAAAGTTAAAAAGATAGGGAGGAAGGAAAGGGTTAAAAAATACCTAAGGACAACCATAGAATTGATATGATGGTTCAAATAAACAGATTCCAAAAGTAAACCACTTTCTACTTAGCCTGACTAATCATAATGTTGTAGAAAATAGTGCAATCTTAGAAGGAAACATGGAATTTTTAAACTATAAGATTTCATTAAACACCCAAGATTTGGTACAGCCTAATCAAATTCTTATAATCAAACTAAAATAAATAGGTGTTCCGACTAACCATACACAGAACTTACAATCAGCAACCTACCAATGGTATGAACATGGAATCCATTGAATATCTTAAGCATTCATCAAAATTAAAATTGAACTTTAATTAATAGAAGCTAAAAAATGAACCATGAGGCCAAATTTTAATCAATAACACAATGCAAATTAGTAGCAACACCTAGAAATTTATTTGTATTAATCAAATTTTTGGCAAAGCTTCAACAATTCTATATTTCAAAGCTTACAAAACAAGGAAAGTAATTGCCTTTATATAAAGGAGGCAAGAGCACTGAGTTTACAATGAATGGTGAGGACGCATCCAACACTAATGGCCTTGATTTAATTACATTTAATTCTTATGGCAAGTTTGTTACAAATTCTATTGGTGTCAAGCACCTCCCAGGAGCACAACCTGCAGGATAAACCTTCACAATACGAGAAATATTTCACCAGAATGAGAAAAAAATAAATGAGATATGAGATGCAAAAATATTGTACATAGCCTTGCTTTTAAATACAAGGTGAAAGCCAGTAAAAAGTTAACAGACAAAAATTACCTAAATGATAAATGCACCTAATTAATGAATTATGTTGCCTAAGTAAACTTAAGCAAGGTAAATAGGTAAAAAACCATTTACACCAACACCCCCTTAAGTGCAACTTGATGCAATATGGGTCCCAACTACACAACCATGTTAGGTACCCATGTACAATGCAATGCAATGCAATCTCTCACAAGTGAAGAAAAGGAGAAAACCCAGTGGGACAAAACTCCTCTCCAAAAGAGAGAAAAGAAAACAAAATGATGCATGGAGGACTTACTAGTACCCCCAAGGACTACATACATCATGTATATACAATCAATGATCCCCCCATAGGAATGAAAAAGAGAGACATTATATCCCCCCATAAAGAAGAAGCTCCAATGTCGATGAAGTGTGTCTGGAAAAAAAAGATGATCCAATGCCTACAAGCAACACTTCTCCCCTTAGGAAGAAACAAGTCCACCGAATAATGAGGAAGCCACTCCATGTCCAATTGAATGA
Source organism: Cunninghamia lanceolata (assembly GCA_027924645.1). Taxonomy (NCBI): domain Eukaryota; kingdom Viridiplantae; phylum Streptophyta; class Pinopsida; order Cupressales; family Cupressaceae; genus Cunninghamia; species Cunninghamia lanceolata. Next base: position 3,306,940 of record BSBN01000741.1, on the reverse strand, counting down.
AGGAGGAAGGAAATCTCCAAATAGAAGTCTCTGAAGATTGAGTAGGAGTCTCCAAGCATGAATAATCCACCACATAATCATAAACAACCAAGAAATGTGATAAATCAAGTGAAGGAGAAAACTCATCAATATCAATCTCTAAAGAAGATGTAGATGTATCAACAACCATGCTGAAATTGTCATCAAAGAGGAGAGCAATCCCCTCAAGTATGTCTCCCAAATCTGTAAGATGAGACTCCACAAACAAATTTGAGATGCCTACCAAATACTCATTCAATAAAGCAAGATCTGAAAAAATATGATCAACCTGCTCAAGATGACTCAAATCTAAAGAAGCAAGAGGGGAAGAAGGAGGAAGTTCAACACTAGTCTCAAGAACACCAAGATTCAAATGACCAAAATTCTCCTCTCAAACATGTTTCACCCTTGATGGAAGGGTATGAACATCAGTCAAAGGAATATCATCATCAAGAGAAAAATGAGAAAAAAGAATACAAGCGAGATGCATGATCCACAACCCTTGTAGAAATGATCTCTCTAGTCTTTATGTCTCTAATGTATACATGATCAGGAGTAAACTCAACTGTCTTACCTTGTGCACATGAGTAATTTGATAAACTAAAAGGAGATTGTGGCCAATGAGGGTACACAAAGCACATCATTAAAACATCCTTCACCCATATCAATAGAATCTTTCCCACAAACCTTCATGTATGTATTGTTACCCATCAAAATATTAGATGAACTACAAGGCTCAAAAAAAGAGAACATATCCATAGAAGATGTCATATGATGAGATGCACCTGAATCAAGAAGCCATCTCCCATTTTTAGGAATAGTGGAAGCCAAGATTGCCTTACCTTTCATCCCATCATCAAATTTTGTATTCCCTAACTGTGTAGATGAAGATACTACTGACTGAGAAGCAGAAGAAGAAGAAGAAGGAGACTCTAATGAGGGTAGTGGGATGTTGTTCTTCTAAAGAAGGTGAGTAAGCTCATCAATCTTATTAGTATAACACCTATGCTCATCATGTCCGGATTTCTTGCAATAAGCACATTTGATCTTCTTCTTTTGTGATGGTTCCTCTTTAGAAGGGGTCTTGGTCTCAGGAGTAGGCTATGAAGGAGGATCCTTAACTTTCTCTTTAGACTTAGAATCCTTATTCTACTTCTTGTCCTTGCCACTTGAAGCATTAGGATCTTTTGCAAGAAGTGCTTAAGCCTTCTTAAGTGTCAATGTGCCAATTTGTGCCAATTTGTGCCAACTTTGCTTGTTCCCTTGTGAGTTGGGCTGCAAAACCATCAAGAGAAGGCATTTTGTGTGCACTACCTAGAGCATCCATGGTAGCATAAAAGGCAAAAATAAATATAGAATAATCAAGACCCAACTTAGAGAGAATAGATAGAATCAGTTGCTCATCTTCTTTCTTAACCCCACATTTAGACAACTGCAATCTAAGAGAATTAAGCTTAGTAAAGAAGTTTTGGATATTGTCAAAATGTCTAGGATCTAGATTCATTAGTTCATTCTCCAAATGAAATTTCCTCATCTTATCTGGCTTACCAAAAAGATTTTATAAGGTAGTCCAAATATCATTAGGATGCTTACAAGATAACACATGATATCTCAAATCAAGAGAAATGGACATAATGAGAGTACCAAGAGCTTCATCTCTTCGATCAAACCATTTCCTCTTTTCTACAGCTCTAGTGGGTTCAGGATCTTGGCCAAAAGTAATCTTTTGTAATTTTAGTTTCAACAACAAAATCTCCATATTAGATTTCCACTTTAGATAATTTTTTGTAGTTAAAAGTTCTACTTCAAGTAAATCCATGATGAAACAAGAGAATGCAGCAATTATTCTTCACAATATACACAACCAACTCCTTTGTTCACAAGAAATGAAGCAAAACCAATATCAAACTTAAATAGAGTAAAATCACCATCAAACAGCAAAATAAGTGAGAAATACCTCAACCACTGCAATGGTGATGAAAATACCTTTCCGTCGATATATGGTTTGCAAAAATTAACGTCCATTTGAAAAAGTTATGCAAAAATGAAAAAAAGGCCTATAGAAGGCACTTTGAAAACATCTAGAGCTCTCACTCACTTCATACAAGTCCCACAAAAGCACCCCCAGCAAAAAAAATAGCCCCGTAGGGGGCTATTAACAATGAATTGGCAGGCAAGTCGCGCAAGCACCAAGCATACAAGTCTCCAATCAACGCGAGAGAGAGTTTACACAACCACATGAGACTTGCTCACAGTTAAGAAGAGAGTAGTCGAGCTATTTCAATAGCAAAATATAGTGTTACACTGTCAATGTGGGACTAATGTCCCTCTAAAATGCTAAACTGTCATCTACAAAGGGCCCCACCACGTAGTAAAAATACAATGCATTATTTGTTTCAATGCAATAATGAAATGCGAGAACCTTCATTCAATGTATTAATGAATTGGAAACCCTAAATTTATTGCAAAACTTTATAATATATAAAGTCTTATGCATATATATTTGTTGCAAACTTAAATATTTGAAATCAAAATATGTAACAACCAATTGATCCACATCTTTTGTTGCGAGCTCTGATTTCAAACTTTATAAAGTCTGGTCATATTTAAATATTGTTACTCCTATACAACGGTCGCAGATGGAAGAAGAAATTCATAAGAAATAATGAGCCTTCGATGGTTTTGCTTTAATGCCACCATTTCAAAATATCAACAGCAAAATAAAAAGCTCCTTCAAATGAAGAACACCACCCTCACTGCTTCCTTTAAAACCTTCCACAAGTTCTGGTCATGGCATTTCAACAGAGGCATTCCTTGGAAACAGGGGCAAAACACCTTTCAAATAGGGGCAGATCCTTCTGTGAAGTAGGGGCAAAACAAGCAATTCATGCATAGGGATGATTGGGGTGTTGAATGCAGTCTGAAACAACAAGAAAAGATAGAAGTATCCTCAACCTAAGCCTCTAAATGGCTATCAAAATTAGAGAATGTTGAATGAGTGTGTTGGATGGTGTATGTTCACGGCTTCATAGGCATCCTTCGCCTTCCAAAACACCACATCAAATCTCCTATCCCCACATTTTAGAATACATTTGCACAAATTTGAACCAGAAACATATATCGAAAAGGCGAAATAGAAATTTATAAAATTTCAAACCCCAAAATATTGTTCTACTGGAAAAATGTAGGCAAATAATAATGATCTCACCAAAATCTCAATTAAGTGATGAAAACTCTCAAAAGGGAAGGGAATGCAGATAGTCTGCTCTGATACCATGTTGGTGTTAAGCACCTCCCAGGAGTAGGATAAACTTTCACAATACGAGAAATATTTCACCAGAATGAGAAAAATATAAATGAGATATGAGATGCAAAAATATTGTACATAGCCTTGCTTATAAATGCAAGGTGAAAGCTAGTAAATAGATAACCAACAAAAACTACCTAAATGATAAATGCACCTAATTAATGAATTATGTTGCCTAAGTAAACTTAAGCAAGGTAAATAGGTAAAAACCCATTTACACCAACAAACTCGTTTTTGCTTTTGTGCTTTAGAAAAAAGACAAAATTATGACTTTTGGACTCATTCAGATAAGACAAAATAACACTTTTACATGAGTTGCAACAAGAAAAATTGTTCTTCAATAAGTTGACAAGTCAAAAATGTATATATGGTGACAAGGTGTCATTGGACCTTGTACTTTAGTTGAAATTTATCAGTTTATCGACTGGGTTGAGTCCAAGGCTATATGCAATAGGAGATTCAAACATCTTATTTTAGCAACATTTTCCTGATTTTTCTTCTTAGGTAAATACTTGCAAAACAAATCCTAACTAGGAAGTATGGAAATCTAAGTTTAAGAAAATCTTTAAGTGCAACTAAAAATCATTAACAAGCTATATTAAAGAAAACTGATGAAACTAATCTATAAATTCATAAGAAATACTTAATCTAGGAAAGCATGAGAAAATCAAGATCTAGAGTATGCTTCATAACTTTTACTAAACTACGGAAATCTAAACCATATGAGAACTCTAAAACTTCTCTACCATGAAATAGGAAGAAGAATCTTCAAAACTCCAAAACATCTTAATCAGCACACACAGAACTCTAAACTACAGCTTAGATCTATATTTCACTTAAACTATAATCACAATACAATCCCTCCTGCCTATGTGATGATCTAGAAAGCATCTATCCCCTTAAAAATGTTTCTTTACATGTTTATATAACATTGCCATTTTCATTGTACAGCTTTGAGCGTTGAACCCAATCAACACATTTGGTGAAACTTCCCATGCTGCATTAAATTTTGGCCCAGAGGCCCTATCAAGAAATTTGTATGATTTTATGATGCCCAAGATTCTAGCATGTCTACAAAACTACAGTTTGGAAGGTCGCTCATGTCACGGTATTGGCAAATTGAATGTAAGAGGTCCTACGTACAGGGAAATCCATCAATTTGGGAAACCTACACACACTGTGCCATTTACTTCTTCCACCTCTAGTACCGGTGCATTAATGTTTTAGCACTGTTTGAGCATCCTTAAAGTCTATCTCTGTCCTACTGTAAAGGTGATTGGCATTGAACATAAGTCCATGTGAAAGAAACGTGTTTCAGGATAAGGATAGGTAAAGCGTTTACAACACTTTAAAGTGTTCATTTTGAATTTTATACTTTAACATTTGGTGCTATTTGATATTTTGACTTTCATGCCTTGCATTTAATCCTTCATCTATCAAGATCCCCCCTTTCTCCTTGTCAGCACATTTACCCATTGGTGAACCTCTCAATCGGCAAACTTCTCAATTTGTGAACTATTCATGTCATCGATGAGCACTTTGTCTCTTCTTTTCCATGCATTATCTTCCTTCCTATCTTTTTCATTGTTGGTGGATTTGCCAGTTCATGAACTTGGTGAACTACTAACTTTTCTCTTTGTTATTTATTTCTTCTCCTTTGTCTTCATCAATGAAGATACCTATTGGTGAACCTTTCAATTTGCAAACCATTCTACTTGTCAACCAACACTTAGCTTTAATTTTTTCTTCTTTGCCTTGTCACTGAAAAAAATGGCGATCAACAAACCTTTTGGTTTGTGAACTTCCTTTCTTGCCAACAAGCTTATCTCTTTTTCTTCCTTTGCCATGTTTCTTTTTTCCTTCCTCTCCCTATCGACAAACCTGAGAATTAGTGAACCACTTAATTCGCGAACTATTTATTATGTTGATAAAATTGTTCCTCTCTAATCTTCTTTTTGCCTTGTCTTGCGTTGGTGAATTGCTCCATCATTGAACAGATAAACTCATCAATTGATTGGTGAGTTTGCAAGTTCATGAACTAGTTGATCCACCAATTACTTCTCTTTTTCTTTGCTTTTTATTTCCTCAATTAGCCAATCAGCAAGAATGCGAACTGATGAACTAGTCAGTGAGTTCACAAGTTCATGAACTAGTTGATCCACCCATTCAAAGGAAAACACAAGTGAAAGACATCATTAAATACTTAGAAATTTTCATGATTTTACACAGGGGAGAAAAGCACTTAGGATATTTTAGGGTTTTTTAGAATTTTCTTCCATTTAGAGTATCTCAGATCAAATATATTTGATGGAAGAAGTATAGGATTTTCATGTAGACAATTTTAAGTTTGGAGGACTAAAATAGGTCAACATTTTGGTGACTTTGCAAGGGTGTTTGCTTGCTAAATACAAGAATTTAGTTGCATTATACAATCCATTGGATGCAGAGTCAAAAGGGGACTATGATAACACATGAAACTTAGATGGGTCATACCAACACAAAACTAAGCATGCCTTCACCACCAATAAAATAGAAATGGAACACACAAAACAAATAAGGAAAACAACCTCCTAATGAGGATGCAACCTGTGCAAGAGCACTTGGAGGAAAGGAAAACTACACAAAAAAAACCTACCCTAAACCTAAACTAACTAATCAGAAGAGGACATAAACAAATCCATTAACTAGTTTTTCAAAATAACTATCCTTCCTTAGTAATTTAACATATCTTTCTAGCTCATGGGTAGCTAATAGGAGATGTGAAAAGATTAGACATGCAAAAAATTGATGAAATGTCACTCTAAGAACAAAATCAAACTCGCTTACCCACATGAACTGATTGGAAATGCAACTGCTAGGAAGTGGATAAATGGGTTTATCTAGCCCATCTTGATGCTCAACCTTATGCTTTGAAGTAAGCATAATAGGTGGTGGCTCTTCTCTGACTATCTCCAACTAGACCAAATGTCTAAAGGGCATCCCCTTAAAATGACATACAAATCAACAAAGTCAATCTCATGCCTATGCTCTATTTCTTTCTCCTCTTGCTGGTCTAAAAGCACTGCCTCTTGTGGCTCACTTGGAAATGTGTCCACCTCCACACCTTGTAAACTCTGCTCAAGGACCTCTTCCTCTAAGGATGATGTCTTTGTTGAAATAGGGTAGACAACCAAGAGGGGGGTGAATCAGTTGTCACAAAACTTTTATCTCTTACTACATTTAATCTTCTTTACCACTTATTAATAGATTAAAGATATAACCAAGAAAGTATGAATCAACAACCCAAGAGCAAAAACATAATCAACACATAACACTAGGATTTTTACGTGGAAACCCGGTTAAGGGAAAAACCATGGTGGGGGTTAACCTACAAGATTTATTCTCTATTAAAAGAATATAAAATGGGAAGGCACTTGCCTTTAGGTGCACTACCTAGAGCTCACTTCTCAAAGAGGCTCACTGCCTACAAAAATATTCATAATTTTAACACGGAAAGATTGAACTGAGAAACAGCATCTTCTTCATGCCAAGGTCAGTTCCATTGAAGCGCATAACACATCTGCTCTGCCTCCTTAACACTTCCTCGCTACCTCCGCATCTTCACTCACATCCACACATTTCCATGACTTTACAACACTTATTTATACATGTCATTGACTTTGGAATGAACATCAAAGTCAACCAAACAATCATCTATCTACAACATTCTCCAAGATAGGTATTACAAGCAATTACAATCACAAGAATTAAAATGCTTTATGCGAACCACCACACTATCAGCCAAACATAGCTGGGACTCAAATCTTCCTTGAACATCATGCCACGCTCCATAAAACTTCTCTTAGATCATCCGTAACACTCACCATGCATCCAGTCAGCCAAGACTGGAAAGAATAGCAACACCCAAGGAGAAATCTTCATCCATGAGCTCAATCCTTAATGTGGACCATCAACACAACAGGCACCTAATTTAGAGACCACCACAAGCACAATGAAATCAACAGGAACAACTGCACCACCCCAGATCACCAGAAACACTTGCACCTTCATCTGGGAACTCAAGAACACCAACTGTCATGACTGTCACACTAGAAAGATTGCTTATGGACCTCCAAACCATGAACCACTTGAGTTGAGGATACACACTGACATCCCAAACACACCTCTAGATCCGCAAATCGTAATATTCCAATGCGGATCAATCTAGACCAAATTCCTACCACTCTGTCACTTCTGAACAACTACAAAACCTGGTTCTAGTCAAATGGCCATAACTTCACAAATACTTCATGTGGACCTCTTAAATCTTAACTGGAGCAACTTCAGGCAATCCTCTACAAACCCTTTAATCCACAGACTCTAATCTTCATCTAACTGGGAATGTGGAGCAATCTTCTTCACTAAACTGCACTATCTTCATTGTCTCTGACAAAGAGATATGTAACTCACTTGTTTCTTCTTTAGAGGCTAATTTTCTTAATATCCTCAACATACAAGTCTTCTAGACAAGCAATAGAATAAGATACAGTTGACACTAATGACAACAAGGATATGTTGACATCAATGACAACACCAATTAGGCACATATTTGCAACAATCTCCCCCTTTGTCATTGATGGCAACATATGATGTGAAAAATTGTTTCAACCATCAAGACAAGAATTGATCCCCCTTTCTCTTATCACATCTACAATCACTTTCTTCACTTATCGCCCTTTTAACAGCAACTACTTACTTTCAAGTTTTTCACATGACTTCTCTCCCCCTTTGACATCAATGGCAAAGGGCACATATTTGCAATCATCTCTCCCTCTTTTGCTTCTCAAATAAAACCAGACTGAACTCAGAACATGCTGACTACTCCCCCTGAGTAGCATCCCCTTAACATCAATCCAGATCACTAGATATGACTGTGAGTTCCATCGAACTGATGCACACTAGTGCACCTTAGTTCTGAACAGGAGGGGTAATCACCCCTAGCTTCCCTCTAAGATACTCAAAAGTGTCCTTAGGTAGAGGTTTAGTGAAGATATCTGCAATCTAATCCTTTGAAGAAACAAACTCCAATCTGACTTCATTCTCATTTACCTTCTCTCTCAAAAAGTGAAACTTGATGGATATATGCTTTGTCTTTGAATGCAACACCGGATTATTTGAAATGTTTATTGCACTTGAATTATCACAGAAGATTGTAACAAGTTCTTCAAACATAATTCTAATATCCTTCAACATTTGCTTCATCCATAAAAATTGAGTACAATTGTGTGTTTCTACTATATACTCTACCTCTATGTAGACAGAGAAATTGCCTCCTGCTTTTTGCTGAACCAAGAAACTAATCTCTTACCCAAGAAAAATGCACCTCCACTAGCACTCTTCTTGTCATCCACATCTCCTACCCAATCAGCATCTGTATATGCATGAAGAGTGAAATCATCACCCTTAGGATACCATAAGCCATAATTAGATGTTCCCTTCAAATATCTAAAAAACAATTGACTGCTACAACATGGGATTCTCTAGGATTAGCTTGAAATCTAGCAACAAGGCCAACTGCATTCATAATATCAAGTCTGGTATGAGTTAGATAAAGCAGTCCTCCAATCATTGATCTATACCTTTTCTAATCTGCCTTAGGGGAATCATCATCTTTACTCAACTTGCATCTGGTTATCATAGGAGTACTCATTGGTTTTGAATCCTCCATTCCAAACTTTTTCAACAACTCTTTCACATACTTAAATTGAGATATGAAGATGCCATTTTCTGATTGAATGATTTGCAGACCTAAGAAGAAATTCATTTCACCAAGCATGGACATCTCAAATTCACTTCACATCTTATCAACAAAATTTTTACACATGCTCTCATTTCCACCAAAGATGATATCATCAACAAATACCTCAACAATCAATATGTGTTCATGATCAATTTTGAAATAAAGATTACTGTCAACAGTGCCTTTGCTAAAGCCTAACTTTAGCAGATACTTATCCAATCTTGCATACCAGGCTCTTGGGGCTTGTTTAAGTCCATACAATGCTTTCTTCAATCTACAGACCATATCTCCTTAATCAGACAACTGGAATCCTTCTGGTTGCTCAATGTAGACTTCTTCCAACTCTCCATTCAAGAATGCTGACTTGACATCCATATGGTAAACTTTGAAATCTTTGTAAGTAGCAAAGGCAAGAAATAATCTGACTACTTTGATTCTTGCCACCGGAGTAAAAGTTTCTTCAAAATTAGTTCCCTCTACCTGAGAATATCCTTTGCACACCAATCTTGCTTTGTTTCTCACAACTTCACCATCTTCGTTCAATTTATTTCGGAAGACCCATTTAGTTCCAATTACATTTTTGTCTCCAGGTCTAGGAACAAGATCCCAAGTATGATTCTTTTTAATTTGCATTAATTCTTCTTCCATTGCTTTTACCCAACTTTCATTATTACATGCTTCATTCATTAATTTTGGTTCAATCTTTGAAATTAAACAATACTTCACATGATCTTCAGCAATTTTCCTTCTAGTTTAAACACCTTTACTTATATCTCCTATGATTTGATCTTCAAAATGATTCAACCTTACATACCTGGGAGTTTTGAGATTTTCTTGAACTTCTGATTCTTGAACTTGTTCCTCAGCATTTTCACTAGCTTCTTGAGTCACTGGATTCTCCGGAGGAATTTGAATCTGAATTTGAGCTTGAACTTGCTTTTCATCATTTGATTCATATCCATAAGACTTGGAAGGTCTCTCCATGCCTTCATCAACTTTGACATTAGCACTTTTAACAATCTTTTTCAGTCTCTTGTTAAAGTACCAGTATGCCTTGCTTTGGTTAGAATAACCCAAAAATATTCCTTCATCACACCTTGCATAAAACTTGCCTAGATCTTCATCTCTCTCGATATAGCATTTACTACCGAAGACTCTAAAGTATTTCACAGTAGGAGCATTACCAAACCAAAGTTCATAAGGTATTTTACAAATATTACCTTTGATCTACACCCAGTTAAGAGTGTAGACAGCAGTACTCACAGCCTCTCTCCAATAGACATGTGGAACATTTGCCTCCATCATCATGGTTCTAGCAGCCTCTTGAATTATCTAGTTCTTCCTTTCAACAACTCCACTCTACTGAGGAGTCCTAGGAGCAGATAATTGTCTTCTTATTCCATGCTTTTCATAAAATCTATTAAACTCACCAGAGATAAACTCTCCACCTCTGTCAGATCTCAAACGCTTTACCTTCACACCAATCTCATTCTCCACCCTAGCCTTGAACACCTTGAATTTGTCAAGAGCCTCTGATTTCTCTTTCAAGAAAGTGGCCCACATCATCTGGGAGTAATCATCAATTAGCAACATAAAGTATATGTCTCCTTGCAAACTCCTAACTCTGGTAGGACCACACAAATCAGTGTGCACAAGTTCCAACAATCCACTTGAAGATTGTTCTTTACCTTTGAATGTAGTTCTGCTCTGTTTGCCCAACTGACATTCCTTACACATGCTATTAGTAGGTTTTACAAGCTTTGGAAGATCTCTTACAGCCTGAGTAGTACTTATCTTGACAATGTTATCAAAGTTTACATAACACATCCATAACCAACTTTGATCAATCTGAGCAATCAAACATCTTTTACCAGTGCAACTTAAATGAAAGATATTACTTCTAGTCTATGTACCAAATGCAATCTCAGTTCCAGAGCTTTCCAAAATTCTACATTTTCCATCCTTGAATCAGAGGTCATACCATTTGTCAACTAACTATCCAACACTAAGAAGATTATGCTTCAACCCTTCTACATACAAAACATCATTAGTGTTGTGCTTACCATCAAAAGAGATGGATCCTCTGCCACGGATTCTACCAGTTGAATTGTCTCCAAACTTCACAATTCCACCTTCATATCTTTCCATACTTACAAACTTACTTTTATCACTTGTCATATGATGAGAACATCCACTGTCAATCACCCATTCATCCTTTTCTTCAACCTAAGCAACCAAGGTACTTTCCACATTTACATAGCTTGCAGATTCAGTAGGCACCGAATTTTCTTCTTTGATAGTAATGAACACCCATTCATTTCTAGATGTACTTCCCTGATCAAATTCATCATCTGTAACTCCTTCATCAGCAGCTTCTTGGACATAGTAGCATTTCTTCTGGAACCTAGGTTTGTTAAGGTTTGGCTTTGAAACCCTCTCCAGACATCTTAAGGCAAAATGACCAATCTTATTGCAAGCAAAACATTTGAAAGGCAACTTTCCTTCATACTTACCAAATCTTCTTGGTAATCTTTTAGCAATAAAGGCTTCAATTTCTTCAAGCTCTGTTTCATCTTCTTCAAGTTTCTTCTTTGTTTTCTCATATCTGGTTAATCTTCTTGAAGAGCTTTCACGTGGATCAAATCTTTGCTTCCCAGAAACACTGGCCTTAAAAGCAGATTCTGATTTAGAAAGGGAATCACCAAACTCACTCATTTCAAATGCTGAAAGCTTGCCAACCAACTGATCCCTTGTAACAGTTGTCATAGTCTTAATCTCCTCAATAGCAGCAACTCTATGCTTGTATGAAGTAAGTAAGGATCTAAGCACCTTGCCAACAATCTCTGATTCTTCCAATTTTCCACCAACACACCTAATACTGCACACAAGTTCATTCACCTTTTGCATGTAGGAAGTGATGTTTTCATCTTCACTCATTCTCAAATTTTTGTATCTACCTTTCATGCTCTGTAACTTAGCACATTTGACATATTCATCACCTTCATACAGAGTTTCCAATTTCTTCCATATTTCATGAGCAGTTTTCAATTCAAGGACATTTGTCATTTCTGTATCAGTCAGGGCACTTAACAATGCTTCTTCAGCCTAAATATTGTTTTCAGCATCTTTAAGTTCATCTGGAGTTGAAGGACCTTTCTCCGGAGGCGTATACTCATCTTTTGTTATCAGCCAATAAGCATCACCCATGCATTACAAATGGCACTCCATATGACTCTTCCAAAGAGAGTAATTTGTTCCATCAAATCTCAAACTATCCTTCTTGTAAGTCGACATCCTGGATCTCCTCAAGCAATCAAGCTTCTTTTAGAGGAACCAGCTCTGATACCAATTGTTGAAAATAGGGTAGATAATTGAGAGGGGGGGTGAATCAGTTGTCACAAAGCTTTTTCTCTTGTTGTATTTAATCTTCTTTACCACTTATTAATAGATTAAAGATATAACCATGAAAGCATGAATCAACAACACAAGAGCAGAAACATAATCAACACATAACACCAGAATTTTTACATGGAAACCTAGTTAAGGGAAAAACCACGGTGGGGGTTAACCCACAAGATTTATTCTCTATTAAAAGAATATAAAATGGGAAGGCACTTGCCTTTGGGCACACTGCCCAGAGCTCATTGCTCAAAGAGGCTCACTGCTTACAAAAACATTCACAATTTTAACACAGAAAGATTAAACTGAGAAACAGCATCTTCTTCATGCCAAGGTTAGTTCCATTGAAGCGCATAACACCTCTGCTCTACCCCCTTAACACTTCCTTGCTACCTCCACATCTTCGCTCACATCCACACATTTCCACAACTTTACAACACTTATTTATACATGTCATCGACTTTGGAATGAACATCAAAGTTGGCCAAACAATCATCTATCTAGAACATTCTCAAAGATAGGTATAAAAAGAAATTACAATCACAATACTTAAAATGCTTTATGTGAACCACCACACTATCAGCCAAACATAGTTGTGACTCAAATCTTCCTCGAACATCATGCCACACTCCATAAAACTTCTCTTAGATCATCCACAACATGCATCATGCATCCGATGGGCCAAGACTGGAAAGAACAGCAACACCCAAGGAGAAATCTTCATCCACAAGCTCAATCCTCAATGCAGACCATCAACACAATAGGCACCTAATTTAGAGACCACCACAAGCATAATGAAATCAACGGGAACAACTGCACCACCTCAGATCACCAGAAACACTTGCACCTTCATCCGAGAACTCAAGAACACCAACTGTCATGACTGTCACACTAGAAAGATTGCTTGCGGACCTCCAAACCATGAACCACTTGAGTTGAGGATACATACCAACATCCCAAACACACCTCTAGATCCACATATCATAATATTCCAATGCGGATCAATCCGGACCAAATTCCTACCACTCTATCACTTCTGAACAACTGCAAAACCTAGTTCTACTCAGATGGCCATAACTTCACAAATACTTCATGTGGACCTCTCAAATCTTAACTGGAGCAACTTAAGGCAATCCTCTATAAACCTTTTAATTTGCAGACTCTGATCTTCATCTAACTGGGAATGCGGAGCAATTTTCTTCACTAAATTGCATTGTCTTCACTATCTTTGATAGAGAGATATGTAACTCACTTGTTTCTTCTAGAGAGGCTAATTTTCTTAATATCCTCAACATACAAATCTTCTAGACAAGCAATAGAATAAGATACAGTTGACACTAATGACAACAAGGATATGTTGACATCAATTACAACACCAATTAGGCACATATTTGCAACAGTCTTGACATCATAATTCAAGCAGAAGTCTTCCAACTCATCACAAAGGAAGCTTCCTCAAGATCTTCCTCACTTTTCTGCACTAGAGTACTCACCACAACCTTATGATAGCATTCCTGAAGGACTGAGGAAACACTAGGATCCTTTGCTAGAGGCAAAGGCTCTTGTCTAATATCTTGTTCAACTTGAAGAACAAGTCTATGCACATCAACCTCTTTATTTTTCAAAATAGGGCTATCCATGTACTCTCCTTCACAAGCTAGAGCCTCATTTTCAACACTATCCTTTACAAAACATGGAAGCTCATCAAACAAGCCAACACCATAAAATTCAACATCACCTGCAACCTCACAGACAAAAGCCTCCACAACCTCAACAAATATCCCCACAAAGGGAGAAATGGATCCTTCATCATGTTGATCCTGCACATGAATTGCAGCCTTAGGAGGCACTAAATATCTATCATCATAATGTTCTTTAATTTCTTCACTTGGCTACACCTCCTCCATGTGAAAATGCATGAGTTACCTCTACAATTAAATTTTTGCACCATGCAATCATTGCATTTCCTTCTTGTTTGCTTGGTCAGATGCATGAGAAAATGCTTCAAAAGAACTTAAAATCTACAGGATTCAACCCTTCATTTGAATTAACATTACTCATAGGTGTAAGATGTTCAATGAATTCTACCTTTGTGAACATGGGAACAATGAACTATTGCTCTTTAATTTCTTTCTCTTCCACCTCCACGTCTAGCTCATCCAAATGATTTTCTCACCAAACAACAAGTCCACCCTTGAAGAGTGAAATGGTACTAGGGCAAGAAGAATGATGCAAAATGGGAGCCTGAATAGTCTATTGAATTTCTTGGAGGGGAGAGAGTTCCTGAAAAAATTGTTCTTGGGGGGAAATAGGTTCGGTTTGCACAGGAACAAGGTCTTGTGAAGGATGGGGACCTCTGAAACTTGAAAATTTGAAGCATCGAGGTTGATCTAGGGTTTTAGAGGGGTTTTGCACAGGATGCAACTCCTTAAAGATAGTGATTTTGAATTGAGGAAATAATTGTGGCGCTTCAAGAGGATTCCCCTACCTAAAACTTAGGACCTTGAAAGTGGAAGCCCGCTTTGTGATAGGTGGGTTTGTAACTGCGGGAGGGGGTTGTCTAAAATTGGGAAAAGAGGGCACAAAATGGGTCGCTTGCCTCTGGGTAAGTGGTTGCCTCAATTGTTCTTCTTTAGTTGCAAGCTACAAAGACATGTTCTCTTGATAAGATCTCTCTTGTACTTCCATCTGCTGCTAGTGAAGGAAGGCCTGATGAGCAAGTTCCTCCTGCTGCTGATTGAGATTTCGCTCTCTGTCAATGTCATCTTATTCTCTTTTAAATCTCAACATGATATACTTGATACTCATATTGTTGACATTTTGAAGTTGATTAGGAGGAAAAACATGTTGATTTGGAGCAAAACAAGCCTCCTGAGGCTTATAGTAAGTGCAAGCAGGGGTGGGAGGGAGGTCAACATTATGAGGATGTTGATAACCTGTTGTAGTAGGGGAATTTGGCATAAAACTAGAGACATTTTTAGCTTGATATTGCTGATAAGGAGGCATAAAATTTGTATTTTAGCTAGGTGGAGGGGAATAGCCATAGTTTTTGTAGACATTTGACATTTTAGGGCATCAAAAATGCTATATAATCATAGAAAATGTCTAAAATAAAGCAAAATAGGTCTGCATCTAAAGAAAACTAGATACATACCAAGAAGAGTCACCAAGTGATTTGAGAACCCTAAAGGTTGGAAAAGACTAAAAGCATCACCAAACTCTAATCTTTGATGAATCTTTAAATGCATGGAATTATTAGACTAGGAGACTAATCAACAGAGTTGCCATGGTGTTGAAGGAAACATGCTCTAAATGGCAAAATGCACCAAAGAGCACACCAAAACTCTTTAATGGATGTAGAGGATCATCAAACTGGTCCCACCGAGCATACCAAAAACTATTATCACCTAAATTTGCACCAAGTTGATGAATCTTGCTGCTGTAACAAATTCAGTGAAAAATTAGATTGATCTCAAGGTGTGGCACCTTGCAAATGAGACCAAACCTCCAGAGAAGGTTGATTCCTCTTTCTAAATTAAAGATTCAGAGGAAAATAACTAAACCTAATGCTACAAATCACCAAGGAAAAGGGGAAGAAGGAGAATTGAAATGAAAGGGAGGTGATACACCAGATTTAGAGTGTTTAGCTGACCCTAAAATAACACAACAATGATCTCAAATATTGATATAAATTCACACAAACTTTAACAAAGGTTTGAATAAAAAATTATAACTACAGGAGGGACTATTCATCCACAAAATAAGCCTGCATATTTCAGGTAAACACAATGTAGAAGTATAAAGAGAGGCAAAATATCAATCTATTATATTAATCATGAAGGCTAGAAAGCCATTACAAAAGAAGGAATGATTCAATACAGAGAGATATAGACACAAAATGACAACTTCCAATCATAGTTGAACTAGTAATGGAGACATGAAAGGCTCAAAAGAGAGCACAATCCATCAAATCCACCTAGCTCCTGGAAAAGACACAAGGTCCAAGTTGACAAATGAATCCCTCCTACTTGTGTGATGACCCAGAAAGCAACTAACCCCTTAAAAATGCATCTTTACATGCTTATATAGCATTGCCATTTTCACTGTGTAGCTCTAAGTGTTGAACCCAATCAACATGTTTGGTGAAACTTCCCATGCTGCATCAAATTCTGGCCCAGAGGCCCTGTCAGGAAATTTGTACAATTTTATGATGCCCAAGATCCTAGTGTGTCTACAAAACTACAGTTTGGAAGGTCACCCATGTCCTGGTACTAGTGACTTGAATGCAAGAGGTCTTGCTTATAGGGAAATTTATCAGTTTGGAGAACTTGCACACACTATGTCATTCACTTCTTCCACCTCTAGTACTAGTGCATTAATGTTTTGGCACTGTTTGAGCAACCTTGAAGTCTATCTTTGTCTTATAGTAATGGTGACTGGTGTTGAACAGAAGTCTCCATATGAAAGAAATGTATTTTAATACAGGGATAGGTAAAGATTTTATAACATTTTAAAGTGTTGATTTTGATATTTATACTTTAACATTTGGCGCTCTTTGATAATTTGACTTTGTTGCCTTGAATTTAATCCTTTATCTATCAGGCTCCCCCCTTTCTCCTTGTTGGCCCTATTGAAATTAGGGAAAACAACTGAGAGGGGGGGTGAATCACTTGTCACAAAACTTTTATCCTTTGCTGCAACTTAAACTTCTTTACCACTTATTAATAGATGAATGTTATAACCATGAAAGCATGAATCAACAACATATGAGCAGAAACAAAATCAACACACATAACACTAGGATTTTTACGTGGAAATCCGGTTAAGGGAAAATCCACGGTGGGGGTTAACCCACAAGATTTATTCTCTATTAAAAGAATAGAAAAATGGGAAGGTACTTGCCTTCGGGCACACTACCCAAAGCTCACTACCTATAGAAACATTTATAAGTTTATCACAGAAAGATTGAACCAGAAAATAGCATCTTCTTTATGCCAAGGTTAGTTCCATTGAAGCACATAATACTTCTACTCTACCCCCAAACACTTCTTCACTATCACTTCATCCTTTTTTGCTCTTCCTCTTCTGCTCTTCCTCTTCTCTGCTCTGCCTATCTTCCTTTCTTAAGATCTTATCATTTTCACACAAGGATGCATTTCCACAACTCAACCACACATATTTATATGCTTCATCAACCTTGGAACAAACATCAACGTCGGCACTACAAACATCTGGCTTAATGTTAATCACTATACTATCATCCAAACATATCTGGGACCCAAATCTTCCTCGAACAACATGCCACACTTCATAGAACCTCTCTTAGATCATCTGCAACATGCACAAAGCATCCAGTCGGCCAAGACTGGAAAGAACAGCAAGACCCAAGGACAAATCTTCAACCACGAACTCAATCTTCAATGTGGACCACCAACACAACAGGAACTTGATTTAGAGACCACCACAAGCACAATAAAATCAACAGAAACAACTACACCACCTCAGATCACCAGAAACACTTACACATTCATCTGGGAACTCAAGAACACCAACTGTCATGACTGTCACACTAGAAAGATTGTTTACAGACCTCCAAACCACGAACCTCTTGAGTTGAGGACACACAACAACATCCCAAACACACCTCTAGATTTGCAGATCATAATATTCCAATGTAGATCAATCTGGACCAGATTTCTATCACTTTGTCTCCTCTAAACAACTGCAAAACCTGGTTCTACTTAGATGGCCATAACTTCGCCAATTCTTCATGCAGACCTCTCAAATCTTGAATGGGGCAACTTCAAACAATCCTTCACAACACCCTTTGGTTCGCGAACTTTGATCTTCATCTCACTGGGAATGTGGAGCAATCTACTTCACTGAGCTGCACTGTCTTCACTGTCTCTTAAAGAGAGATATGTAACTCACTTGTTTCTTCTGGAGAAGCTAATTTTCTCAATATCCTCAACATAACAAGTCTTCTAGAATGGGATACAGTTGACACTAATGACAGCAAGGATATGTTGACATCAATGACAACACCGATTAGGCACATATTTGCAACAATCTCCCCCTTTGTCATTGATGGCAACATGTGATGTGAAAAACTATTTCAACCATCAAGACAAGAACTTCTCCCCCTTTCTCTTATCACACCTACAACCATTTTCCTTACTTCTCTTCCTTTCACCATCAACTGCTTGCTTCCAAGTTTTTCACATGACTTCTCTCCCCCTTTGACATCAATGGCAAAGGGCACATATTTGCAATCATCTCTTCCTATTTTTGTTTCTTA
The DNA here is from genome assembly GCA_027924645.1 of Cunninghamia lanceolata. Taxonomy (NCBI): domain Eukaryota; kingdom Viridiplantae; phylum Streptophyta; class Pinopsida; order Cupressales; family Cupressaceae; genus Cunninghamia; species Cunninghamia lanceolata. The sequence continues at coordinate 3,288,139 of BSBN01000741.1, read as the reverse complement.
ATCCAAAATCAGCATACTGACTACTCCCCCTGAGTAGCATCCCCTAAACACCAATCTGAATCACAAGATATGACTGTGAATTCCACCAGACTGATGCACCTTAGAACACCTTAGCTCTGAACAAGAGGGGTAATAACCCCTAGCATCACTCTGAGATACTCAAAAGTATCCTTAGGTAGAGGCTTAGTGAAGATATCAGCAATCTAATCCTTTGAAGAGACAAACTCCAATCTAACTTCATTCTCATTTACCTTCTCTCTCAAAAAGTGAAACTTGATGGATATATGCTTTGTCTTTGAATGCAACACCAAATTCTTTGAAATGTTTATTGCACTTGAATTATCACAGAAGATTGTAACATGTTCTTCAAACACAACTCTAATATCCTTCAACATTTGCTCAATCCATAAAAATTGAGTACAATTACTTGTTGTTGCTATGTACTCTGCCTCTGCAGTAGACAGAGCTATTGCCTCCTTTTTGCTCAACCAAGAAACCAATTTCTTTCCCAAGAAAAATGCACCTCCACTAATACTCTTCCTGTCATCCACATCTCCTACCCAATCAGCATCTGTCTATGCATGAAGAGTGAAATCATCACCCTTAGGATACCATAACTCATAGTCAGATGTTCCTTTCAGATATCTGAAAATTCTTTTGACTGCTACAACATGGGATTCTCTAGGATCAGCTTGAAATCTAGCAACAAGGCCAACTGCATTCATAATATCAGGCCTGGTATGAGTTAGATAAAGTAGTCCTCCAATCATTGATCTATACATTTTTTGATCTGCCTTAGGGGAATCATCATCTTTAGTCAACTTGCATCTAGTTACCATAGGAGTACTCATTGGTTTTGAATCATCCATTCCAAACTTTTTCAATAACTCTTTCACATGAAGATGCCTTTTTCTGACTGAATGATTTATAGACCTAAGAAGAAATTCATTTCCCCAAGCATGGACATCTCAAATTCACTTTGCATCAGGCTCTTGGGGCTTGTTTAAGTCCATACAATGCTTTCTTCAATCTGCAGACTTTATCTTCTTGATCAGACAATTGGAATCCTTCTGGTTGCTCAATGTAGACTTCTTCTTCCAACTCTCCATTCAGGAATGCTGACTTGACATCCATTTGGTAGACTTTAAAATATTTGTAAGCAGCAAAGGTAAGAAATAATCTGACTACTTCAATTCTTGCCACTGGAGCAAAAGTTTTTTCAAAATCAATTCCCTCTACCTGAGAGTAACCTTTGCACGCTAGTCTTGCTTTGTTTCTCACAACTTCACCATCTTCATTCAATTTATTCCAGAAGACCCATTTAGTTCCAATTACATTTTTGTTTTCAGGTCTAGGAACAAGATCCCAAGTATGATTTTTTTCAATTTGCATTAATTCTTTTTCCATTGCTTTTACCCAACTTCCATCATTACAAGCTTCATTCACTGATTTTGGTTCAATCTTTGAAATCAGACAATACTTCTCTCTTTCTTTAGCAATTTTTCTTCTAGTTTGAACACTTCTATTTTTATTTCCTATGATCTAATTTTTAGAATGATTCAATCTTACATACCTAGGAGTTTTGGGATTTTCTTGAACTTGTTCCTCAACATCTACATTAACTTCTTGAGTCACTAGATTCTCTAGAGTAAGCTAAACTTGCTTTCCTTCATTTGGACTTTCATATTAATCATCTAATTCATATCCACAAAACCTTAAAGGTCTTTACTTGCTTTCATCAACCTTGACATTAGCACTTTCAACAATCTTTTTCAATCTTGTGTTAAAGCACTGGTATGCCTTGCTTTGATTAGAATAACCCAGAAATATTCCTTCATCACATATTGCATCAAACTTGCCTAGATATTTATCTCTTTTGATATAGCATTTACTACCAAAAACTTTGAAATATTTCACAGAAGGAGCATTACCAAACCACAATTCATAAGGTGTTTTACCAGAATTACCTTTGATCTGCACCTGGTTAAGAGTATAGATAGCAGCACTTTCAACCTCTCTCCTATAGACATGTGGAACATTTGCTTCCATCATCATGGTTCTAGCAGCCTCTTAAATAGTCTGGTTCTTCCTTTCAACAACTCCATTCTGTTGAGGAGTCCTAGGAGTAGATAACTGTCTTCTTATTCCATGCTTTTCACAAAATACATTAAACTCACTGGAGGTAAACTCTCCACCTCTGTCAGATCTGAGACACTTTATCTTCATTCATCGTGTCAGATTCAGACACCCACTTACTGGGAGGGGGAATTAGATTTTCAATGCAACTCCCCCTGAGCCAGAGCTCCTGATTCAATTCCCAGAGGAATTATCAACATCGAATTCCAGTGCTGACCCATTGTCAACATTCATTTCACCTTTCTTTACCCATGTTTTGTTCATTTCATTCTGGATCTCATTCACATCAACTTTGCCCTTGCCTTTGTCCAACTTCTGCTCTATTTTTCTTTTCCCGTCTATGAGTTCTCCCTTTTGCTTTTGCAAAATTTAGCAATGTGTTCGGATTTGTTGCAGTTGAAACACACAATTTTATTTTTCCCACAATTACATGTTGGAGCAAATTTAGATCTACATTGCATTGCAATATGCCCAAACTTATTGCAAGTAAAACATCTTCCATTGAACACTTGTTTGTTCTTAGGAGGATTCCTTGATCCACTTCTGCATTCCTCAGCCTTATGACCTATCCTTTTGCAAATAAAGCATTTACCAGAGAAAGATGATGCATTTTGATTCACTTGACTTCTGCATTGATTAACTCTATGACCATACTTATTGCATTTGAAACAATTGCCATTGAAAGATGGATACCTTTGAGCATTAGGTTGTCTTACTAGAGGTTTTCTAGGATTCCTTCTTTGATTTCTTGCTTCAAGATTTCTTTGACCGGATCCAAATCTTTCACCTTTCTCAAATCCCAGACCATGCTTATCATCTGCCTTCTTCTAACTATCAAGCAATGCCTCAATTTTAGCTAAGCTTATTTTAAATTTCTCTTTATATTCATTTGCAACTTCTATGTCATGTTTCAGAATGACAATTTACCTTTCAAGTTCTTCCTCATTGTCCCTACTTTCTTGTAGATCAGACTCTAGATGGCCAATTATTCTGTCCAATCTACAGCACTCTTCTATTCTTTCTTTCATAGATTGATTCAGTTTTTCCTCAGTCTTCTCCCTTTCCTCAATTTCCTTGGTTAATCTCATCACCCCAGATTCCATCTCATGTTTTAGGACAACAACTTATTTTTCTAGCTTCTCACATTCCTTTGTCTTTTCTTTCAGGGCCTCATCCATGTCATTTTCTTCATTTTGATTTGCTAGTTGAAGATGTAGCTCCTTCCTTTTTTCATTAGATTTGCTCAATTTTCCTTTTAAGGTCTCAATGAAATCTTCAGCATCTTTAAGGTTCTCTTGCAAATCTGTAATTTCTACTTTAGACAGGTCAAGATCATCTAAGGCTACTTGTAGTTGTTGATTGATACCATTAGAGTGCTTGAATGCACCCATTGAAAACACCTTCCTAGATCTTCCTCAAGCTGTTAAACTTCTTCTAAGGAACTTGGCTCTGATACCAATTGTTGAAATTAGGGTAGACAACTGAGAGGGGGGGTGAATCACTTGTCAAAAAACTTTTTTTCCTTTGCTACAACTTAAACTTTTTCACCACTTATTAATAGATGAATGTTATAACCATGAACGCATGAATCAACAACATGAGCAGAAACAAAATCAACACACATAACACCAGGATTTTTACGTGGAAATCATGTTAAGGGAAAAACCATGGTGGGGGTTAACCCACAAGATTTATTCTCTATTAAAAGAAGAGAAAAATGGGAAGGCACTTGCCTTCGGGTGCACTGCTCAAAGAGGCTCACTACCTATAGAAATATTTATAAGTTTATCACAGAAATTGAACTAGAAAACAACATCTTCTTTATCAATTCCATTGAAGTGCATAATACTTCTGCTCTACCCCCAAACACTTCTTCTCTATATCTTCTATTAGAGTTGGCTATGATTGGAGCCACCCAGGATTTAGGACTTCATGAAAGCACAAGAGAGATCAAATGAAAGAATGATGCTATTCTATCATTGAATGCAAAAGAAAGATTATTGTTTGGATTACATAATAAATGAAGAGAGCCTTGCTTATAAAGGCAAGGTGAGAGCTAGAAGGTGGAGAGGAAGGTGGAGTGGAAAGTGGAGATATTCCTACAACATGTGCCAATTAGAGGATGATAGCTACTTGCACATGTGGAGGATAAGACAACTCACTCCAACTATCAACAACTCAATACACAACTAGACACAACTAGACATCTAGTAGACTCACTAAGTCAACTTAACATGTGTGATGTGTGAATATTATTTAACTAGTAAATAGTTAAATAAGATGAATTATCCACACAAGGGTAAACCAGTTAGGTGATAACCCTGTTCACACCAACACCCCCCCTTAAGTGCAACTTAGGGAGTAGTTGACTAAAGCAAGATGAAAAGATGGATGGGTCCCGGCTACTAGGCCATGTTAGGTACCCAGTACAAACAAATCTCAAGTGGAGAAAAGGAGAAAACCTCATGGGACAAAACTCCTCTCCAAAAGTGAGAATGCAGAAACAATGAATGTGAAAGAAGAAGTGATAGTAGGAGGACTCAACATGACCCCCCAAGGACAACTTCTATCACATATGTACAATCAAATACCCCCCATAGGAGAGCAAGTGTGAGACTATAAGTCCCCCCCACAATGAAGTAGCTCCTTTGTTGATGGTGATTGCCTAAAGAAGAACGCTGGAAAGTGTCATGTACCTGCAAACAACATTTCTCCCCTTAGAAAGAAACAAAACCAAAGGCTGATGTAGAAGAAACTCCATCTCAAGGAATGAGGGAAAAAGCCTCATGCTGTATGCCTCTGAAGACTGCTGAAATGTCCACATGTTAGAATCAAAGAATGGCACAATGCAATGATGTGTGTCCAATCCAAAATCCTGTGTAGACTGATGAAGAACAACCTCCAAAGATGAAATAGATGGGATAACAGTTGTGCTGTAACTGTCATCAAAGAGGAGAGATATCCCCTCAAGTGTGTCCTCCAAATCTGCAATATGAGATTCACAAAACAAATTTGATATACTTGCCAAGAAAGTATCCCACAAAGCTGTGTGTGAAAGACCTGTATGATCCTGTTCAACTGAAGTAACCATGGTGATGTCGATCTCTGAAGAAGCAGGAGGTTGAGGTGATGGAAGCTCAGCACTAGTCTCATGAACCGAAGTGGGTGAAAGAACACCAAGGTTCAAGTGACCAAACTTCTCCTCAGAAACATGATTCACACTTGATGCATGAGTGTGAATACCAATCAATGGATCTACATTATCAGAAGACACAAAATGGGAGAAGGTATACAAGTGAGATGCATGATCAGCCATCCCAACTGCAATGATATCTCTGCTCTCCAAGTCTCGAATGATCACTGAATCAGGAGTGAACTCAACTGTCTTACCTGCACCACAATGAGTAATCTGGTAGATGGAAAGGAGATTGGATGTCAAGGAAGGTACACACAACACATTGTTGAATGTATTCTCTCCAACATCAATAGTTCCTTTTCCAGATGCATGCATGTATGTGTTGTTACCCATCAAGATACGTGTCGAAGTACATGACTCAAATGAAGAGAACATCCCTTGTGAAGATGCCATATGATGAGAAGCCCCTAAATCAAGAAGCCATCTCTCTGACTGAAGACTTGTTGAAGCAAAGAATGCTTTTCCTTTTCCTTTATCTGTCCCATTTGCAATGTCTGCTATCCCTATATGTGTAGATGATGATGGTGTCGAAGAAGAGGATGGACTAGGTGATGATGATGGCATTTGGATATTGTGTTTTTGAATAATGTGAGTCAACTCATCAATTTTCTTCTCATAACACTTATGCTCATCATGTCCTAGTTTCTTGCAATATGCACACTTTGGTCTCTCCTTCTGAGATGATTCCTCCTTGGGAGAGGATGAGGACTTAGGTGATTTGGTTGATTCCTTTGCTTGCTCATTGTTCTTGAGATCCTTATTTTTCTGTTTCTTGTCTTTGCTAGTTGAAGCCTTTTGATCCTTAGAACCTTGATTAGCAAGAAGTGTTTGAGGTTTAGGAGACTTCAATTTGCCCATGTGTACTAACTTAGCTTGCTCCCTTGTGAGTGATGCAGCAAACTCATCAAGTGAAGGCATTGTGAAAGCTTTCCCAAGTGCATCCATTGTAGCATAGAAGGTAGAAACAAAAATTGAATAGTCAGGACCAAGCTTGGCAAGGATTGAAAGAATCAATTGAGTGTCCTCTTTCTCAATTCCACATTGTTTGAGCTACAATCTAAGTGATTTTAGTTTTGTGAAGAAGTCTTGAATGCTTGCAAAATTGGTTGGATTCAAACCAATTAATTCATTCTCCAATTTGAAACCTCTCATTGTATCTTGTTTACCAAAGAGATTCTCTAAGGTTGTCCACACTTCATTAGGTGTTTTACAAGATTCAATATGAAAAAGAAGATCAGGAGAGATAGACAAGCATAGTGTTCCATAGGCTTGATCACATCTATTATACCACTTTCTCTTTTCTACAGCTGCAGTTGGTTCAATTTTTGTACCCATTGTTACTCTATGAATTTTCAAACTTCTTAAATGAATCTCCATTTTAGTTTTCCACTCATGATAGTTATATGGTGTGAGTAGAGGAAGTTTGTGTGAATCCATGATGCAAGAGTACAAAAAAGGAACACAAGAACACCCCCCAAAAAATGAATGATTGTGGCACTTTATACTTAGTGCGATTTACAATCGTCCTCAAGGGACCAAGAATGGGAAAGCATGAAAATCTCTTAAAACTAAGATTCAAAGGAGATTACAATTGCTCACAATGATTAAGCACAGCAAACAGAAACCTTCAAAACAAGTTTCACTTCCTCAAGTGCCAAAATGCTCAAGTTATCACTCAAAAGCCAAAAAATTGACAAATGAAATAAAATGAACCTGAAGTAGAATCTGAGAAAAGTGCATGGATGAATTTGAAGAGCTCCTGAATACCTTTCCGATGCCGCAAGAATCGTGAAAATCAGAGATCGTGGCAAGAAGTTGTGAGCTTGGAAGCTAAAAACGAAGATCTATCTTCAAAGTGCTGTAGAAGTCACCTGCAGAAAAATTTCAGCAAACTACTAACACCACTGCGAAGTGCTCTTAGTCAGCTTTCCGACGATATCTCATTTGCCCGATTTCGCCTCCGTGGGCAAAAGTTATGCAAAAATGAAAAAAAGCCCTAGTTTAGGGCTTTGAGGGGCAAAAATGGCCCCTGGCGCTGATGTCAACAGAATATTCTTGGAATATTCCCTTTTGCCGGAAAAAGAAAATCTCCCCCGAAAAAACAAAAAAATTGCCTGTTTGAGGGAAAAAAACTGTTTATGTCGCAAAACCACCTTTTGTCAGAAAACTGTCAATCGGTCAAAAACACCAATCAATACATGGAACCCCACCAAGAGAATTTTAACTGATGTCGACTGGATTTAAACAAGATAATCACCGGATATCTGATATAACCACCAGATTGGATGTGGCGGTTAGCGGTCAAGCCTCAAAGTCCACCCGCCATGCCTCAGAGTAGACACCGATAGGAATAACCGACGAATTTAGAAAATTTTCTGGCGTAAGGTTTTTTAAGGTAAAGAAAGAACCACAAGGGTAAACTGGTTAGGTGATAACCCTGTTCACACCAACATCTTCATCCTTTTCTGCTCTTCCTCATCTGCTCTTCCTCTTCTCTGCTTTGCCTATCTTCCTTTATTAGGATCTTATCATTTTTGCACAAGGATGCATTTCCACAACTCAACCACACATATTTATATGCTTCATCAACCTTGGAACAAACATCAAGGTCAACACTACAAACATCTGGCTTAATGTGAATCACTATACTATCTGCCAAACATAGCTGGGACCCAAATCTTCCTTGAACAACATGCCACACTTCATAGAACCTCTCTTAGATCATCTATAACATGCACAAAGCATCCAGTCAGCCAATACTGGAAAGAACAGCAACACCTAAGGAAAAATCTTCAACCACAAACTCAATCTTCAATGCAGATGACCAACACAACAAGAACTTGATTCAGAGACCACCACAAGCACAATGAAATCAACAAGAACAACTACACCGCCTCAGATCACCAGAAACACTTGCACCTTCATCTGGGAACTCAAGAACACCAACTGTCGTGACTGTCACACTAGAAAGATTGCTTGTGGACCTCCAGACCACGAACCTCTAGAGTTGAGGACACACACCAGCATCCCAAACACACCTCTAGATCCGTAGATCATAATATTCCAATGCGGATCAATCTGGACCAAATTTATGTCACTTTGTCTCCTCTGAACAACTGTAAAACTCAGTTCTACTCATATGGCCATAACTTCGCCAATTCTTCATGCAGACCTCTGAAATCTTGACTAGGGTAACTTCAGACAATCCTTCACAACACCCTTTGGTCTGTAGACTTTGATCTTCATCTCACTGGGAATACAGAGCAATCTACTTCACTGAGCTGCACTGTCTTCACTATCTCTTATAGAGAGATATGTAACTCACTTGTTTCTTCTGGATAGGCTAATTTTCTCAATATCCTCAACATACAAGTCTTCTAGAATGGGATACAGTTGACACCAATGATAGCAAGGATATGTTGACATCAATGACAACACCAATTAGGCACATATTTGCAACAAGCCCATTCACCCATTAGTGGACCTCTTGGTTGGTAAACTTCTTAGTTTATGAACTATTCATATCATTTATGAGCACATTGTCGCTTCTTTTCCATGCATTGTCTTCCTTCCTATCTTCTTCATTGTTGGTGTGTTCTCCAATTCACAAACTTGGCAAACTGTCAACTTTTCTCTTTGTTCTTTCTTTCTTCTCCCTTGTCTTCATCGGTGAAGATACCTATCAATAAACCTTTCAGTTTGCAAACCATTTTGCTTGCTGACCAATACTTAGCTTTACTTCTTTCTTCTTTTCCTTGTTGTCGACAAAAATGGTGATCAACAAACCTTTTAGTTCATGAACTTCCTTTCTCACCGATGAACTTAGCTCTTTTTCTTCCTTTTCTTTGTTTCTTTTTTCCTTCCTCTCCCTATCGGTGAACCTAAGAATCAGTGAACCACTTGGTTCGCGAACTATCTATTATATCGATAAAATTATTCGTCTCAGATCTTCTTTTTACCTTACCTTGCATTAGTGGATCACTCCATCAGTGAACAAATGTACTCATGAATTAATCAGCAAGTTTGCAAGTTCCTGAACTGATCGGCGAGTTTGTGAACTAGCTGATCCACCAATTACTTCTCTTTTTCTTTGCTTTTTCTTTCCTTAGTCAGCCAATTGGCAAGACTGCGAACCAACAAACTGATTAGTGAGTTTGCAAGTTCATGAACTGGCTGATCCACTGATTCAAAGGAAAAAATGAGTGAAATACATCATTAAATACTTAGAAATTTTCACAATTTTACACAAGGAGCAAAGCACTTAGGATATTTTAGGGTTTTTGAGAATTTTCTTCCTATCTCAGATTACATATATCTGATGGAAGAAGTGCAGGATTTTCAAGTAGACCATTTTAAGTTTGGAGGACTAAAATAGGTCAATAAGTCCCTTTCTAAAATCTCTAAATTTTCTATAGAAAGTTCAATTCTATAGAGATACTAGACTTATCAAAAGCACAAGGTGTTTCCTGTAATCCCCCTTGAAGCAAAATTTTCCAACGTAACTTAAATTCATCCACCTCGTTTAGAGAACCAGACTCCATTTTAGCTTTGTCGCCCACATATCTTCCTGTTAAATCACTTAAAATATTAGAACAATCATTCAAAATATCACAGTCCTAATCCCTCACATGTGTGGCCTCTTGTTTGGCTTTATCAGATATCTCTATTTTGAATTTCATAGCCTCCAACCAATAGTGAGGTGCTCCAAGAGTTTCTTTTGTAAGGATATTTTCTTCTATTAAGACTGCAGCAGATAGCTAAGTCATCATTTCAAGTCTAGGGAAAACCCCAACATGATACACTTTGTTCAAGATACAATCATCCTCCAACTTATCCACATCTCTCCAAATTAATGATAAATTAGTCCTTCCAAACTTGAATAGCCTCATCAATGGCTTGACACCCTTCATTGAAAATTTCATCGAGTCACTCCTAGGTTGCCTTAGCCATATGCTTCATTTTATCAAATTCATCAACTTTTTGATTAAAGAGGATGGTAGGGGTAACTACAGTGCCATCACCCTTTTGTAAAGGGCCTATCAAACGTCAGATACAAGCATTGAATTCTTCACTCTACTGTTTCAGTTATCTTTTCATTAGCTCATCTTTATCCATCATTTGGATAATTGTTGCAACTAAATCTTTAAATTCTTCTATTTCTTGGAGCCTGGAGGTTGGTCCTAAGTTGACTGATGTGACTTTAAAGTCACTTACCTCCATATCTCATCTATCTTTATCAACCATAGGAGTTGCAATTTCTGTAATTCTAGAACATGTTGCATCCCTAGTTATACGAGATTAAATTTTAGCTTTCTTATTCTCTTTTGGTTTGTCTAACTTATTCAAAAAACTTGTCAAATCCAAGGTAAGGGTCTCTACTTCTAGTTGCTTTTCTTTCAATAAAGATTGTAACCAATGAGAAGCCAAAGAATATTTAACAAAATCAACGAATTGTTGTTGAGAGGAAGTGGAACCATGAATATCAAGTTGTTTTATTCTTTTTTCATTTCATTCTCTTCCTTGGATTAATCTTCAAGATCATTATCCTTATTTTGTTGAGGTTCAAATGAGATTTCATCATGATCATTATCCTGAACTTCTTCTTTCTTTAATTCATTTATTTGATGGTCCATCAGGACATCACCACTTATGTCAAGATCAATTATTTCAACATCTTTTTGCCCTTTAGTAGTATCATCAAGACAATATATATTTGGGAAGCCTAAGGGCACACCTGTGAAGCCCTCAATCCTAAAATATGTGAATTTGGGAAATTGGATAAACTAATACCCATATTGCCTGACCATGTTCATAGCCTGAATGGAAAACCTTGTGCTCAAATTACCTTTTAGCACTCATGTGATATACATGGTGAATGCATCATTCACCCTCTTGCAGTGTGACAAGGAGCATTCCTTCTACAACTGGGGCTAGCAATCACATACCTTGTATTCACTGGCTGCATTCCCTGCTTCTTCAAGCTTGATCAATCCAAGATATGAAAAATTTTGTGCTAGCATATAAACTATATAAGAAGTCATATAAAACACCCTTGTGTCTAGTAGATCCATTAATTGCATATAAAGATTGTCACTGATCATCTTTGACTAGTATATCTTATGAGTTCCATTAATTATCTCCTCAACAAATGTAAGCATCCATCCTTCAAAAGAGGAAGTAGTAGAGAGTCCCATGACTTTGCTTGATAAGGTGGCCAAGTCATTGATTTCTATTTTGAAACCACTCCTATACAAATTTACAGGTAATTTATCTTCATCCATCTATCATTGATTACCTTCCTACATTGCTCAGGAGATTGGTTGTATAGAGACTGCCCCTAATCCTTAGTTGAGTCCAACACTTTTGGATAAGAAGTGATGTCAAATTCCTCTGCTATAGCTTCTTGAGTAAGGTCAGATATAACTTTGCCATCTAGTGCTATGATCTTCCTTGACAACACATCACAATTGTGTTCCTTGCATTCTATGATCAGTCCTGCATAGTGTACCGAAATGAGGAAACCATCAACTTATGTAATGCCATTTAATACCATTTTCCTTGCCCATTTAGTTGTATTGGGACCATACATCCTCTGCTTGAAATCATCCATATCTACGTGCCCTAGATCTATATCAGATACCTCATTCCAATTTAGGGTGATCTTTGACTTAGGTGTAACTCCCTTGAAATCATACTTCATCTTGGCAAGCCTGGTATACATCTATCCTACAAAGATAACTACAATAAATAACTCTTTATTTTAATTAAGTTCATTATAGAGTTAGCACATAAATCTTGAACTAAAGTTTCAAAGAAACACAAAAATAGAAAGCCTTCATAAAATAGTCTCTAAACAACTAAAGGCCTTTTAGTGACATTTCTTATGCATAAGGATACTCAAAGCTTTCAATCAATGCATTTATGAAAATAATCATCAAATCAAGACATTGCTACTAAATCCATACATATAAACTTCATTCATATAATCATCAAACCATTAGAATGCATTTTCTATCATTTGTAGGACTTCAGGGGTTTACTAGATATTTGATGCATTTAAGATCTAGGTTCATGAAAAGTAAGAAAAAGCATCCAATTCACATTCACAAACCTTCATGGATATGAATAAGATTTCTACCAAATTGTCTACAACCCCTTTACTCAACTCAATCTCAAATTACAAGTTTCTAGGGGGTAACAGGATAATTCGGGTCTTTACCAGTTTATCGAATATGCATGAGAATGGGATCCTTCGGAATATACAAAACTTTAAGGTCTTGTAGGATATGCGGGGAAATAAACCTTAACCGAATTTGTAGGAAAATTAGGTCATATAGGATATCCAGATCCTAATGAAACTTCTACAAAAGATAGTATATTATGTTCAGATGTGAGGCTACGGGTTGTTAAAGGTTGTTGGGAGGTGTGGGTGTAAAGGGTTACCAAGATATGTCCAAATGCATGTAACATCTCTGTAAACATGATAACTTGGTAAAATAAATGGACTAAGCAAAAGTTTACGGTTTGTGAGCCTTTCAGCTCATATAGGATATATCCTAATCTTAATCAAAACTTTGGAATAGGATAAATCTCTAAGGCTCATGGGGCTTTTGGCTTAGATGAGATATATGATGACCTCTGTCGTAATTTTGCATTTTAAAAACCTATCTTTCCAAAACATTCAAATGAAAATTGACAAGGCAAGGTGAATCTTGATGGACTTGTGACACTTAGAACTACCTCAGGACACATCACTACACTCTGATTTCTCCTGCAAACTTATTCAAATGGACTTTGAGGATGAATTTTATTTTACCGACCCACTCAAAATGATCAGTTTCAAACTATGCTTTAGTTTACAATTTCAAATACTAAAGGGGTTTTTATCTCATTTTTACTCTTAAAGATCATGGCCAAAACCCTAAAACCTAGAGAATGATTTTCTATGATGTTTGATGTTTTTGAAAGTCCCTACAAATATCATAAACCCTAGATCCAAAAACATACACTTCTACTGTATCAATGCACGACTTTATTATAGTTATTAGCAAGTACAACAAAAGATGAAAATGCTAAGTAAACCTACCCATTTAACTGAAATACCTTGAAAGAGACACCAACTCAATCTACAGTAGAATCTTCTTTCATGAACTAAATGAATGTCTCAAATACCTCAACATTGAATGTTGAGTGTTAGAATCTGAAAAGATGAATAACCCAGAAAACTAGTGCAAACAAATAGATATTAAAATGTGAAAGCAAATCAGACAAGATCAAAATAACAACACAGAGTTAGTCTCCACGAGAGTAATGCAAATGCTCCAGAAGCAAAATAGCATTATGAGGATGCAAAAGTAAAATATGCCTAATACAAGTTAGTTAGCATATTTATATAGAAAAGGGAGAGGGTGGAGGTGGCAACACCAACCAATAGGAAGCAACCATCTATTGATCTAAAATAACAAAGTATCTTCCCAAGATAGTTAATGGGTGCTCCCTTGTAGGATGGTGACACCTCAAACCCACTCACTTAATTAAAAATGCTTTATTAACCTAAGAAAGATTAATAAAAGGTGTAGGAAAAACCTAGGAATATAAAAAAATAAATATCCCAACTAGGAGATAAAAACCTACACTAACACCCCCCCTTAAGCACAGCTTAGGTGGGTAAAAAGATGTGTCCTAGCAAATCAAGCCTGATGAGGTACCCACTTACAGAAAAATCCCCCTCAAAGAGAAGAAGCCCCCCAAAAAAGAGAGAATAGCCCCCCCCCCCAAATGGAGAGAGAAGAGACCCCCTAGAGTAGAGAGAGTGAGGACTCTGAGTGAGAGGATGAAGCCCCCTGAAGATGAATCCTCTCGTAACCCCAACAAAGCTTGCAAATGAAGGAACATGCTCTCAATGAAGGGTTTGGTGAAGATATCAGCAACCTGCTAGGAATTTAGATAGTAGTGAAGGTCAATGACGTGCCCATGGATGAGCTCCCAGATGTAGTACATGTGGACCTCAATGTGCTTGGTCCGTTGGTGATGGACCAGATTCTGTGAGATTTGAATGGCACTCTGGTTGTCACAAAATATGACTGATGGCCATCTGATCTAGATACCAAACTTAGTGAGAAGATTCTAAAGCTAGATGGCCTTAGTGGCAACATTCATAGGCCCCCAATACTCAGCCTCAGTAGAACATAGAGCAATAGTAGACTACTTCTTGCTCGACCAACATTTAAGACCGAAACCAAGTGAGAAGTTGTAACCTAAAGTAGACTTGTGATCCTAAGAATCATCTGCGCAATCTGAATCAATGTAGCCACCCAAGTCAAGATCAATGTCTGCTGCATAGTGAATCCCAAAACTATGAGTACCCTGAATGTAGTGAAGGATCCTCTTGGCTTCTTTCTAGTTCATCTCATGGGGTTCCTACATGAATCGAGAAACCATGCCTACAACATATGAAATGCCAGGTCTCGTATGAGTCATATATGTGAGACTCCCAACAAGATGTCGATACAAAGTGCCATCAACAAATGGTGAAGAACACTAAGCCTCAAGTTTGACTCGAGAAAGAAAGGGAATCCGGCAAGCTTATAGTCAGCCATATGAAATCGTGAGAGAAAATCTAGAGCATACTTGGACTATGTGATGGTGATCTCGAAAGAAGACTAGTAGATCTCAATCCTGAGAAATCAATGCAACAAGCCCAAGTCAATCATCAAAAACTTGTCATGAAGGGTAGTTTTCACTACCCCAATGGTGGATGAAGAACTCCCTGTGATCAGAAAGTCATCAACATACATAACCAGAAATAGGAGTGAATCATTATGCTACAAAATATAGACATTGGGATCAGAGTGGCACCAAGTGAACCCAACTGACAAAAGAAAGGAGTCCATCTTGACATACCAAGCCTGAGGAGCCTATTTGAGTCCATAGAGAGACTTTTGAAGGTGGCACACAAGTGAAGAATCCTGAACGAAGCCTTGTGGCTGCCCCATGTAGATCTCCTCTTGAAGGTCATCGTGAAGAAAAACACTCTTCACATCCATCTGGTGTACTTCCCAATGATTGGTTGCAGCAATGGCAAGAACAAGTTGGATGGAATTCATTTTGGCAATAGGCACAAAAGTCTTAGAGTAGTCAATCCCAGGAACTTGGGAGAATCCTTTGGCGACCAAGCAAGCCTTACACTTATCAATTGACCCATATGCTGCAAACTTTGTCTAATAGATCCACTTACATTGGACAAGTTTTCTTCCCTTAGGAAGAGGACAAGATCCCAAGTGTGGTTCCTCATCAAGGAACTATACTCCTCCTGCATTGTTGTATCCCACTCAGGAATACCCAAAGACTCTTGAAAGGACTGTGGATCAGAGGCAGTAGCAATGAAGACATGTGGAACATCCTAGAATTGTGAACAAGTCTGCCTAGTGTCTGATGGATCCCCAACCCAATTGCCTATAGACTACAAGGTCTATCTAGCCCATAGTGGAATAGAAGTCAAACAATTTGGAGGAGAATAATCACCCTCTAAATGAGAGGAAGGAGGTGAATCCTCTGAATCGCTCTTAGCATTGGAAGAAGACTCCTCATCATCAAGACTCTTCTCGGGTGAATCTGACTCATTAGAAGATCTATCATCTAGCACAAGTGACTCCAATGTCAAAGTAGGAGGTGGAGAAGTGATAGGAGTTGAGCTTGAAGAGCCCTCCTCAAACTAAACACTTCTCTCAATGAACAACTCATGTCTAGTAGGTGGAGTAACCACAAATATGCAAGATTTGATCTGTGGATCCAAGGCCTTACATTTCTCTATAGGAATGTGAGCCCATGCAAGAGAACCAAAAACTTGAAAGTGCTTAACTAATGGTTTCTGACCACTCCAAGCTTCAAAAGGAGTGACTCCCTTTAAGGCTCAATGAGGAACACGATTTTGGATATAACAAGCACAATTAATGGCCTCTACCCAATACCGTGGTGCAAGAGATCTAGAGTGTATCATCTCATTCACCATTTACTTCAAGGAACTATTCTTTCATGCTACAACACCATTTTGCTGAGGAGTGTATAGAACAGAATGCTGCAAATCAATCCCCTCTAAAGTCTAAAACTGCTCAAAATGATGGTTGACATATTCACCACCATTGTTAGTGCACAAAACTTTGATGGCTTTCCCAGATTGCTTCTCTACAAAAGTTTTGAAGTCTTGAAAGTGATCAAATACCTCAGACTTCTGTTTGAGAAAGTACACCCAAGTATATGGAGAAAAGTCATCAATGAAAGTTAGAACAAATCTAGCCTTGCTGAAGGATGGACAAGAAAATGGACAAGCCAAACCATTGTGAACTAACTCCAATATCTGTGAAGCTCTCCATGCCTTACCTTTGTCAAATTTTTCCTTAGGATGCTTACCAAGAATGCAACCTTGGAAAACACCACCTAAAAACTAAACTGAAGGCAACCCTATGACCATGCTCTGTTGGTTGAGCTGTTGCAAGTAGTGGAAGTTAAGATGGCCAAACCACTCATGCCATCATCTGAATGAGTGAGAAAAATAGATGAAGTATTAGGAACAAAGTGAGAAAACAAATATAACCATGACAGATGATCTGCTCTCCCAACTGCAACTGTAGAACCATTGTGCAACTCACGAACCTATATAAGTGATCTGATATACTGACATGAGATTAGTTAATAATGAGGGAACACAAAGAACATCATGGAATGTGCCATCCCCCACATCAACAGACCCTCTCCCACACACCTCAATAGAAGTGTCATTACCCATTAAAATAGAAGGCTTGGTACATGGTTCCAAAGATGCAAGTTCTTCCTTAGATGAAGCCATGTGATGCAAAGCACCCAAATCAAGAACCCAAGTGGATTGTTGTGAAGCAACTGCTACAAAGGCCTTGCCCTTTCCTTTACCCTTGTTGTTTTCTTTTGCCTTGTTAGACCCCTCATTAGAACTCTATTTTATAGATTCAGGAACATTGATGTTATTCTTCTCAAGAATGTTATTCTTCAAACATTTATGTTCATCATGACCCGTTCTTTTACAATAGGCACATTGGACCTTCTCTTTCTTAGGCTTGTTGTCTTTGGAAGATTGGATCTCATTAGTTGCTTTTGAGGCAACTAGGATCTGATCCTTCTCCTTGAAATTCTTTTATTTCTTATCCTTATTGTTACTACTTTTTCCTTCCTGTTCTTTTGTGCCTTGGTTGGCAACCAGGGCATGTGACTTAGAGGATTTAAGAGTGCCCATTTGGATTAGCTTATCCTACTCTCATGTGAGAGAGATAGTGAAATCATCCAAAGATGGCATAGTGAACTATCCCAAGCGCACCCTTAGTAGCATAGAAGGTAGAAACAAATGCAGAATATTCTGAACTCTAGCTTAGAGAGAATACGAAGAATCAATTGTTCATCTTTCTTTTCAATTCCACATTGTTTTAACTCCAACCTTAATGATTTGAATTTTGTGAAAAAATCTTGAATTGTGTTGACGTTGCCCAAACTTAAACTAATCAATTCATTTTCTAACATATGATCCCTCATTGAATCTTTTGTGCCAAATAATGTTTCTAGCTTTGTCCAGATTTCATTTGGTGAATTCAAAGACTTAATGTGAAAAAGAAAATCAGGAGAAACAGACAAACATAATGTTCCATAGGCCTCATCACATTTGTTAAACCACTTAGGCTTATATTCATCTTTAGCAGGTTTAGTTTCAAGTCCCATTGTTATCCTATGTAATCCAACTTTCCTTAAATAGATTTTCATGCATTATTTCCGCTCAAAGTAGTTGTAGGGAGTTAAGATGGGTACTTTTGTTTGATCCATGATGAAGAAATGTTGAAAAGAAGATAACACACACGGGACAACCCACCCCCCCTTTTTCACTCAATCAAAGAATCCCCCCAAGCAAAGATGATTTACACTTTATAATTAGTGCATTTACAACTATCAGGAACAAGAAATACTTAGTGGTCTTGATCTCAATGTGTTACAAAGTATCCTATGTAATCCAACTTTCCTTAAGTAGATTTTCATGCATTATTTCCACTCATAGTAGTTGTAGGGAGTTAAGATGGGTACTTTTGTTTGATCTATGATGAAGAAATGTAGAAAAGAAATGTTGAAAAGAAGATAACACACACAGGACAAGCCCCCCTTTTCACTCAATCAAAGAATCCCCCAAGCAAAGATGATTTGGCACTTTATAATTAGTGCATTTACAATTGTCAGGAACAAGAAATACTTAGTGGTCTTGATCTCAATGTGTTACAAAATCCTCACAAATAGGTGTATGTTGAAAGTACAATATTAGAATGAAACTAAGTGAAACTAACAACACCACTGCAAAGTACACAAAATAACATGCACTTTCAAAAAAGAATCACCTCGATCCGAGGTCATATGCAAAAGTTATGCTTCTCCGAAGTTCCCAAAATGAGAATTGTGTAGTGTCACAAGTGAGAATCTCAATTTCTAAAAAATATCTACATCAAAATTTAAAAAAAAAATGTATGCACTAGTGTAAAGAGCACAAAAAATAGCCCAATAAAAAAAAATCTTGAGAAATGGAACTAGTATGAGCTAGAACAGAGCCTTTGAAAACTACCTTCAAATCTGCAACTGTCAATGGAGAGGGGGTTTGCTAAAACTTTCTAATTAAGTTTGCACATGATTTTTTTGCTTCATGCAACAAATAACATATACCCAGATAATTTTTCAATGCGACGAACAAAACCCATAAAGATTTCTTTTAACATGCCTAAGATGTGGATCTAATGCAAAAAAAATGTCTCCAACAATAAAAATGCCATGTAATATGTCAAAATTTATCTACGAGGCCTCCTGAATGTAATGGAAAAGTCCTTCTGGCCTAAAAATTCTTTGAATAGAATTTATCTTCTAGATCCAAGCTTAAAAACCCCCCGTTCCATAACTGTGTCAAACGATCTCCGATTTCGGTGAAACAAAAGTCAATTTTGATTTTCTCGAGCCTTTTGGACATGTTGGAACAACCAAAAATGATACCAGTATAACCAGAAATTTTGCAATCACTCATATCTCACAAAACACATATGCAAAACCTAGAGGTTAAAATGTTTTCGTCAAACTTTTCTGATTCTCTAGATCATCCGCAGATGTAAGAGAAGAGCATATTGTGTTTTTTTGGAAAAACTGCAACAAAGTTTATTAGCCACCCCCCCAAATCTCTCAAATATGGAAACTAAAATCTAGTTTTACACATAGAAAAGCTTTGATACCATATTAGATTATGAAGAGATGAATAACCTAGAAAACTAGTGCAAATAAATAGATATTAAACTGTGAAAGCAAATGATATGAGATCAAAATAACAACACAGAGTTAGTCTCCATAAGAGTAATGCAAATGCTTCATAAGCAAATTAGCATTATGAGGATGCAAAAGCAAAAGATGCCTAATACAAGCTAGGTAGCATGTTTATATAGAAAAGGGAGATGGTGGAGGTGGCAACACCAACCAATAAGAAGCAACCATCTATTGGTCTAAAGATAGCAAAGTATCTTCCCAAGATAGCTAATAGGTTCTCCCTTGTAGGATGATGACACCTCATAACCCACTCACTTAATTAAACATGCTTTATGTGTTGAACACACATAAGTACTGAGAGAGGGGGTGAATCAGTACTTATTCAAATTCTTTCCTTTAACTGCATTCAATCCAAACTGAACATTTAAACCAAAAGAATGATAAGAGCACATACACACATAAAACCAGATTTATGTGGAAACCCAAGATGGGAAAAACTACGGTGAGCAAGCTGCTTGGATCTACTGTCCAAATCTAGCCTCACAAATAAAATGAAGTATTATAATGAGTTTTAAGGGTACCAACCCAAAGGAAGCACCAACTCCCTGATACAAAGCTTTATTAGTATCAACTCAAAGGAAGCTCCAACCCTTGTATAAAGTTTTATGGGCTCCAACCCAAAGGAAACACCAACTCCCTAAATATTGTTTTATGAGCACCAACCCAAAGGAAGCATCAACTCCCTGAAAAAATTACAACACAAATCAGATGAGATACCAACCTTCACACTGTTGTCTCATTGACTAGTCTTGATACTCTATCTCCTCTGCACAATCACAACAACAACCTCAACAACATCTGTAGACACCTAAAATTGGCTTGCTTCGCAAACTAATTTTTCATATCTCTACACCCTCATTATTCCTCCTATTAATTAAATAAATTCATTTTATTTAATTAATTTATCCCTCACTGTCTACCTTGACCATTTACCCATTCCTTGTGATAAATTAATTCATTTAATTTATCACTTTTACCTTACAACATTATCCTCATTTGATTAAATAAATATTCACAATATTTATTTAGTTAAATTCTCCTTTTCCCTAATCCTCATTAATTAGATACATCATGCTTATCTAATTAATCTAGCCTACTAATTGACCTACCCTAAGCTACCCTAGCCTACCTATCCCGTAGACCTAGGTTAATTAAGCTAAACACTCAATTAACCTTGCTTATCCCCTTCTTCCATGCACCTTTTGAATAAAAATCAATCTTTTATTCAAAGGGTCAAATCCCCCTTAACCCTCATTTATCACTCTCTTACACATGTAAGAGTACCTTCTTCACATCTCCACATAAAAGTGAATTAAAAATTCACTTGTCATGTCCCCTCTTCCCAAAATGAATCTTTCATTCATTTTAATCCTCCACACCTTTCCCCATGTGAATTTAAAATTCACTTTTAATGAGAGCCCTCCAATCCCATTGACCAAGTTTCAACCCTTGATCTCCCTCATCCACTCTCCTTGTGACATTTGTCACAAGGCTATGGCTTCAATCCTAACCCTAGCTCTCATTGATTCCTAGCCCTTGATCTTATTTTTCAATCCTCACCCTCCATCCTCCTTTCAGAAAGTCTATAAATGAAACCCTCTCCAAGCCATTTGAGAGAGACTCCTTCATGCACAAAACCTCTGCCAAAATCACTCCATAATCTCCTTCATCCCACTATCATAATGTCAAAATCTTGCCTCAATCCCATCTAATCTATCCATCCACTTGTCTCTCATCTACATTTGTGTTGAAAAGCTTTGAGCAATCCACATTAGTCACACTGATCATGGGAACAATCTTGAGGAGCTCTTGGGTGCATCTCCTTCCCGCATGGATTCGTGAGGTCTCAAATGAAGGTATAATCATTTTGTTTATGCATTATATTAGTTTATTATCTTCATTTTAATCTCACTGATCACATTTGGCACGCCCGGTGGGACCCACAAGGTCCGAATCTAACTTGATGTGTGAGTTTTTGTGTGCATAGACATGTTTCTATAGGTGTAGCGCCATTATACCCTCGCAGTGGTGCCATCACTAGCTCGTTTCAGTGCCATCCTCTGTTTTGGCACCATTTCTACGAAGAATTTTTTTTCCTAACTTCCACTCACATGTCTCTTTTAAAGCATTTTTCTGCTATTTTTGTGTCAAAATGCTCTCAGTTTTTGCAGGAATGTTGATTAAACAAGGGGAGGTTATGCCAAAATTTCTCTAGAAGAAAAAAAAAACATTTTTTGCAGGCCAGACGCATTTTAGCCCCGTATCGACGCTATCTGCCCAAAACGATGCTATCTTCAAATTGGGATCAGACCACTTTACAGCACGCAGTGGCACCTTCCATGACCTATTTTAGTGCTATTGTCTATATTAGCGCTTTCTTTCTATTGTATTAGCGCTATTGTCTGTATTAGCGCTATTTTATGTATTAGCGCTATCCTCTGTATTAGTGCTATATTTCTTCTTTATTAGCGCTACTTTTTGTATTAGCGCTATCGTCTGTATTAGCGCTATCTTACCTCTGTATTAGCACTATTTTCTGAGACTATTTTTTGGATTATGTGCAGGGACTGACAGTTTGCTTGCAGGTCACCAATATCATCTTGAGGATACTAACAAGTCTTTTTGCAGGGCTCTTTCATCTTTGTTTAAAACATTTCATTTGCAACTTAAAATGAACCCTTGCATGTTATCTACAAATCAAACATTTCATTTTGGTGCACCTAAAAAGAATCTTTGAGTGCCTTAGTGTAAAGAACATTTGATTTTGGTGCAATTAAAATTAATCATTGCTTGCAACAAACAACTTTAGGCACATTTTCAATTTGGGCTTAAAACGAACATTAGCTCTTGTTTGCCGTGTCTGGTGCACTTGCACATTTGTGTTATCCCATAGGGTAGAATCAAAGTATCCTCTCCCCTTGCCTTCACAAGGATCTTGGGTGAAGAGAAATGGTTCTATTCTATCTTTTTTAGGACGTGGGCCTGCCCTTGAGACACATCCATTCAGAGAACTCATTGGCGACCCCAAGCGGTACTTTCATCCGGTCCGCTATATGTAAATTGAGGATAAGGTGAAAGCCAAGTCTAATCGGTATGAGCGCTTACCATTCGGTGCTAGCTTGAAAGGAAGTAGTACTCTCGAGGTATATTAAACTCCTAGTAGAGCTAGTCAAAACCTTAAGTGGTTTATCGGATGCTCGTAAGGTGCCGATCCCCCGAATGTTCCCCCACTACGAACCTTTGTTTTAGTGGCCCAAATCCTTAAGGTTGTACATGCTTGATTGTCACATTTTTCATAAATCAAACCTTTAACCATTGTGTCTTCGTGCTTGATCGTTTGTCTACTTGCCAAGAAAAATCAAATTCATCCATCAATCCAACCATTCACATCCTTTAGCACCATTTCCTCTCTATTTCAGCGCCATTTTCCACCTGTTTTAGCACCTTCTTCATCCATGTCAAAAAATCAAATTTTCCCATCAAAAACATCAATTTTATAAGCCCATTTTCAAAAAAAATTTGGTCGGGAGGCTACGCCCCCGAACCCCTGCAGTGGGGGGTCACGTCCGTCCCCCCGCACCCCCCCTCACGTCGAGCTGGGTTTTCCTCCCAACACCGCTAAACCACCCCCCCATTTATCAAACCCCATAAGTTGAGCTTATCCAAATCCCTTTATTTGAGCTTGATCAAATTCTAATCCACTTCCTCTCGAGTCATAATCTATCTTCATCATCCTAATCATTCTTATCCACTTCATCTTAATCCAATCACCCATCTATCCTAATCATCCTAACCACCTATCTTATCCACATCATCATCCTTAATCCAATTCATCAACATCATTCTAATCCCATTTCATCCAAATCAAATCCAATCCAAAATCAACATCAATCCCAATCATTATCTAAATCCCCCACATCATTATCAAACTCCAAATCCAAATCAACCCAATCAAAAAATCAAGACCTTAATCGATTTCCTAATCAAACCAACCCAATTAACCCTCTTGCTTAAGATCATTAGTCTATCTTAAGCATAGAGAACCATTCATCAAATCAAATCAAATCAAAACAAATCATCTTAAGGTCTTGAAATTTTCATCCAACCATCACAATCATCCATCGTCCCCATCATCTCATACTCTCTCCAACGAAATGGATCTTTATGAATCAATACAACAATTACAAAGACGTAGACAAGCCTATGAGAACATGGATCCTAATGCTAAGGAACAATTCAAAAATGCAATTAAAGATATGCCCTTAGCACACCTCATCATTGGAGAATCCCAATCCCCTATCCAACCTTCATCATATCAACAAACATCTTACACATCATCCCCATCCACATCATATCAATTGTCATTCTTTCAACCTTCATACCAACCTACATCTTACATATCCACACCATCAACCTCCCATCAACCTTCATCATATCAACTTCCATCATATCAACCTCCATCATCCTCATATCAACCTTCAACATCCTACATATCCACACCATCAACCTCATATCAACTTTCAACCTCATACCAACTTCCATCATATCAACCTTTACCCTCATATCATTCACCATCCCCTCACCCATCCATGCCATCATACTTATCCAACCAATCAATACCTCCACCTTATCCATCCCCCAACCTTTGTCATGCTAACTTTGATCAAGGGAACACCAATCTCGCACACCTTATATCCGAAATCCAAACCTCATATCAACAACCAAATCCCCCATCTCCTAATCCCCATCCTCCAACCCTCCCATCACAATATCCCTCCAACCTTATCAACCTTAATCCATCACCTTATGTATCTCCCAGTCCACCAATCTCTATCACCCATTTACCATCTAATCCACCATCAAATCCAACACCTATCCTTGAACCTACCCACGAACCAACACTACCTAATCCTATCACCCACCTATCCAATCCCAATCCCATTTCTACACCATCCACCATCATTATCCATCCATTATATTGTTCTTCCACCCATACACTCATGAAGGATGTCATCCATTGGCTATTAGCAAGGAATCAAATACCCTCATGCAATCCTACATCCACCCAATATCTTGAACAATCTCCTATCATAACTCAAGAACCATCATGCAGCCATGTTCAAGAACACATAAGTCAAACACCTATTGCATCCATCCAAGCACCTATCACATACATCCAAGTCACTCCCACTTCTATCCAAACACATGAGCCATGTCAAGAATCAAATCCAAAGCATGTTGAAACATCAACCCCTTCTCTTGATCAAGATCTCACCATCCATCTAATAAGATCCCCAATCCCCTACCATTCATTGATCAACTTATTGATCTCACACCATCTTTTACCACCCCTTCACTATCCCCCATGAATCCTTCACATCCATCTACCAATCCCATCCAAAATCCATCCCCTTATCCACTTGGAAAAAGCACCTTCATCCGTGGTAAACCCCTTGTAGGATGTGAACAACTTCCATCCACCCCCTATCTATCTCCAACAAATAATGAACTCGCGTCTTGTTTCCGAAGCAACAAACATCCCATTGCACGTCGCATACTCCAACACATGAACTATCAAGGCAAAGGCTTAGGCCTTCATGAACAAGGCATCTTGGAGCCCATCTACACCACATTCCATCCATCTTCGCATGGTCTTGGCTATACATCCCAAGACAAACAACATGAACATGTTGGTACAATCCACCCGCCTTCCAAAATCCATTCATCTAATCCCAAACATGGTGCATCTCATCGCACCCCCAAAACATATGTTGCCATCCCTCCTCCATCATCCTATCATTTGTAAAAGCATGTGACCATCCATCTCCCGCCATCAAATTTACCTCCACTTCTTCCAACTCCAAATATTCCTATCAAATCCACTTTACCTCCTATCTTACGAACTCCTAATATCCCCATCCTCAAATCTCCTCAACCATTTATCCATAAATCCACTTTTTACTCCTCCACCCATAAATCCTCTAAAATCCCCAATCAAGACCAACAAAAGCACACACCTTTCAAACATGAAGCTTCCCCCAAATCCATGGGATTCAAAAATTTGAATGCCTTAATGCATAAAGCACAAAAGCCTAAAGATGTTACCCCTTCCAAGCAAAATCAAAAATCCAAAAGGCTATCAAAGCCCACACCATCACAAGAAAAAGCAAAAACAAAAATGGTGTGGGTCCCTAAAAAAAGATCAATCAAAACAAATGAGGCATCCACATCCCAATCTACCCCAAAATCCCAAACATCCCCCTCCCTAGCTAAAAATCCCAAAAGTCCTAAATCTATTTGGGTCCCTAAAACCCCAAATCGACCATCCAAAAATCCTCCATCCCGATCCCCATTACTCCCAACTCCACATCCAAAATACAAGCTTCCAAATACATCACGGTGTGTGTAGCCATTGGTCTTGGTTCCCCTCCACCACTTAACATTCCCACATACCCCCATATCTCCATCTTTCGTTCACTATCCTACATATCTTCCCCATCACATTCCTATGGTCCATGCTTTTGCATAATTCACATCATAATCCATTATCCACCATCCATTCCATCTTCTCCTATCTACCAAAAATCCATGCAATCATCATCCATAATGCTATCCAACATGGTACCATCTTCTCCTTGCTATGGAAACAGACACTAAAATCCCCATCCCATCAAAAAAGCAAAAAAATCAAAAAAATCAAAAAATCAAGAAAATAGTAAAGAGAAAAATCCGTCCAATGGTGAAAACCACTCCTTGTGGCACCTTGGGCAAGTACCTTGATGAAAACCCCTTGTGGGCATCATGCGTAATCCCTTCTCCATCCATTTTGTATCCCTACACTTGGGGGCAAAACCATCTAATCATCCAAATCCATAACATCCTTTTGCATATCCTATCCACTATCCCCTATTTATCTTATCATATTCCTATCTACCATCCCCTATTTACCCTATCATTCCCCATCCATTCTATCCACTATATCCTCCTCCTTAGATCTTGATGAAGACAAGGGGCAAAATATCAACAACATGCTTTGGACACCTCTTGGCATACTCCCTTTGTAAGTATATCTTCTATCCATCTACTACAAAAGTCCATCCACTCAAACATGAACCCATCATGCAAAATTCTAAGCATTAGGGCATATGATTCCTTGCAACCTAGCCCTTGGAGAAAATCCTCATCCCTATCTTCCATCTATCTAACATGCATCCCTATCACTTGTCCATTCATCTACCACAAATCAGTTATCCATCATCCTTTCATCGCCAACCCCCCTATCCAACCCCATCACCTTCACCTCTAGACTTGGTGTTCCCTTGTCATCGATATCTAGCATAAAGGTCATCCACACGAAAGCCAATGCAACCATCTCATAATAAACCATTCCTTTTCCACAATGAGAAAATCCAAAAAAATCAAAAAATCCATAAAATCCCAAAAATATCCATCATGAAATCAACATTGCTCCATCAACATCTCATCATCCAACACATCATTCAATCATTCATCACATCATCACATCTATCATCATCTCACATCATCATCACAAATCAGAACTACATATCATCATCACCCGCATCTTAATGTGCCTTGATCCCGTGGATACAGGGTATGTAGGCAGTATGGAATACGAAGGAAGTTTCCAATACTCAGGTACCTAAGATGCACCCATCTATCCTCAATGAGCTTACACTAGATCCAAGCATTGCATTACTTATCAAAGCATCATCCCTTATCAAAAATCATCAACTATCAAATCAACATCAATCATAACTTGTCACTATCATATCTTGAGCCAATCTTACAACATCAACTAAGCATGAGCCAATCATCCATCAATTCCTGCCTTAGGATATATCTTTCCTACAATAGGCAGAATCTATCCATTCATCATCCATCTTGGCAAGAGATACAATGGCTATTTGTTTTGGTTTGTTGGTCTTTTTGTTCTTGATTTTTATCTTTTGTCCTATTCAAAGATCACATCAAAGCTACCTTGATCTCACTATATCATGGTATGTGGCGAAAACATCTGGAATGGGGCATAGTCTTACCTTTGTATGCTATGCTTGTGGGTTGTTTTCATTACTCCAAGCTAGTATTCATATCTTGTTGATCATAGGGTCGGTTCTAGCATATTGGTCTCCTTATGCATCTAAGGTTCATTATACCTTTTGTATACTAAGGACTTATGCTATGAGTCCCCTTCCCTTGTTAGGACAAGGTTGTACTATCTTGGGCATGCATGGGAGCATCCCTTTGTCTGTGTGTTTAGTCCATGCAAATGTTGGATAAACATCATCACCCTGGTCTTCTATACCTTGGTGAACATATCCACTTTGCTATATCAAACCTAGGATTGCTCTAAATCATTTTTCAACACAATGATCATCCACCAATCAATCTCCCAACGTCATCATCCTTTCATCTCACCCCTTATCCTCCAACCACTTCTACCAATCTCTTCCATCCATTTCGAGAGCACAATCGTGTTCTTGCAACCCGCCTATCCTCTCGAGGGGGCATCATCCTTACCAATTATCCCCAAACCTTACCCTATTCTTCTAAGCCAAAATCTTTTTCTATCCAATCTAACTCTATGTTTTTACTTCTTTGAAATGATGTTACTTAGCCGCAACACCATCTCAAAGAGGGGCAAATGTAGACACCTAAAATTGGCTTGCTTCGCAAACTAATTTTTCATATCTCTACACCCTCATTATTCCTCCTATTAATTAAATAAATTTATTTTATTTAATTAATTTATCCCTCATTGTCTACCTTGACCATTTACCCATTCCTTGTGATAAATTAATTCATTTAATTTATCACTTTTACCTTACAACATTATCCTCATTTGATTAAATAAATATTCACAATATTTATTTAGTTAAATTCTCCTTTTCCCTAATCCTCATTAATTAGATACATCACGCTTATCTAATTAATCTAGCCTACTAATTGACCTACCCTAAGCTACCTTAGCCTACCTATCCCGTAGACCTAGGTTAATTAAGCTAAACACTCAATTAACCTTGCTTATCCCCTTCTTCCATGCACCTTTTGAATAAAAATCAATCTTTTATTCAAATGGTCAAATCCCCCTTAACCCTCATTTATCACTCTCTTACACATGTAAGAGTACCTTCTTCACATCTACACATAAAAGTGAATTAAAAATTCACTTGTCATGTCCCCTCTTCCCAAAATGAATCTTTCATTCATTTTAATCCTCCACACCTTTCCCCATGTGAATTTAAAATTTATTTTTAATGAGAGCCCTCCAATCCCATTGACCAAGTTTCAACCCTTGATCTCCCTCATCCACTCTCCTTGTGACACTTGTCACAAGGCTATGGCTTCAATCCTAACCCTAGCTCTCATTGATTCCTAGCCCTTGATCTTATTTTTCAATCCTCACCCTCCATCCTCCTTTTAGAAAGTCTATAAATGAAACCCTCTCCAAGCCATTTGAGAGAGACTCCTTCATGCACAAAACCTCTGCCAAAATCACTCCATAATCTCCTTCATCCCACTATCATAATGTCAAAATCTTACCTTAATCCCATCTAATCTATCCATCCACTTGTCTCTCATCTACATTTGTGTTGAAAAGCTTTGAGCAATCCACATTAGTCACACTGATCATGGGAACAATCTTGAGGAGCTCTTGGGTGCATCTCCTTCTTGCATGGATTCATGAGGTCTCAAATGAAGGTATAATCATTTTGTTTATGCATTAGATTAGTTTATTATCTTCATTTTAATCTCACTGATCACAACATCAACTACTCAAACTCTACTTGCTTCTTCTCAACTCTTCAACCTCCGCAAAAAATCTTCTTGATTAATTTTGATGGCTCTATTACCTCTACAACACTCACCACTAGATCAAACACCTTTGCATAATCACTTAGCACATCATAAACACTTTTGCATCATCATAACCTCTTTAGATATCTTCACAACATCATCAACATCCTATTCTCTGTCTTTAACTAAATTTATACATTCAAGCACACACTTCACCACATTTCTTCACAACTTTTCCCTATCACAACAACATCAACACTTCTTCAAACACCTTTGCGCTACACTCTGACTCTTTTATGAATCATGCATCATAGTCTCTAGAGTTACTTCTCAATTTCTGGATCATTCACCTTTTCACATACACTCACACATTCTCACTCTCGCACACATACTAAAACATACACCCTCACCCCAAAACAATCTTCTAACCTTCATATATATCCTCTGCAAGTCTTCAAAACATCATCTTCGTCGGCCTAAATGAAACGTGTAACATGAAATGTGCAACAACCTTGCTTGTCGATTCCAAATCATCTGCAATAATGTAGGAGTGAAATCCCACTATGCGCTTCATACCAAGAGGTCTATTGGACCCAATTTACCTTTGCACATATTTCTATGTTGGTGCACACTTCCAAACACACGATGCAATCACCCAAGTATACCATGTCCGCAATGCAAACACTTATCCTTTCATACATTAGCTCTAGATCCAATGTGGTACCGGACAAGAAAGATATCATCATGCAGTTCATACCATAAACACTATATGACTTCAAAAAACCTTCTCATACACTCCTCTTTCTATTTCATGCCTCAGCTTGTTGGCGTAAGCATACAAACACTAATGTCGGTATCCCTTACATAGTCTGATTACATTGTCTTGATTTATAACATTAAAAAACATACTTATGGTACTCTAGAAGACTTGAAACCTGAACTAAGCATACATACTAACCATTGGAACTTATCTATTCTACCTCTGATAACCTTAAACAACAACATGACTTGTTCTTACTCAACTGACTCTAAAAAATGTTGCGGTACTTTGTATCCTTTGAAACTTGAGAATGTTGAACAAAACACCTTTCTTCACATGTGCTCCAAACCTCCAGGTCGTACCTTCAAATGTGGTTGATTGTGGAGCATTCTTTTGTACCTCTGATATTGTCCCAACACTTTAACACGTTATCTTCACTCTGTCGGCCTTGTACGGATTTGCGGTAGACCTTAAGCTCTCATATCTAGATCACACATTCTCCATAGTAGCCTCTAGCTATCCCCAAAACCAAAAGGTCATATATTCATCTGCGGTGGAATGTGGTACATTCTCCTGTGCCTCTGGCACTCTTGTCATCTTGAACTCTTCACAAATAGTTTCCTTCAGCAAGTCTTTTCATCGGAAGACAACATGTATTATTTTGACATCTATGACACATCATCCAAGCTATGGCAATATGTGCAACACTCAAAAATCCATAATATCATACATAACACTTTGACATACATACAACAACCTTCCTCTTAGCATATGACCTTTTGACATCAGTCTTTATTCCTCAGCAAATTTCCTTCAAACTTCATGCAACTCTTTTCATCAGGTGACAACATGTCACATCTCCTTTATATAACTTAACATCTATGGTAAGACGGGCAACAATCTTCATGATAATATCAATGACAATAGCATATCAACTTCACCTTGTGATATCAACCAACTTATCATTGATCACAATACCATAACAATCTTGACATCACTTCACATCAATCATAATACCTTATCCTTAATCACAACATATGAAACTTTGACATCAAAGACAACAATACTCCATCATGTTGGCATTAAGGACCACAACAACACAAGCAATGATCCCCATCATGTTGACATCAATGACAACAACAACCAACAATCTCCCCCTTTGTCATTGATGGCAAAACTAACCTGATATACAAATTTTTCTCCCCCTTTGACATCAAGGGCAAAGGGCCTGTGGTCTTTCTTTGTACCAAAAAAACATATAAGCTCCCCCTATCTGTAAAATTCTTTTCATCCTTAGTAGTCTCTTTTATCTACTTGATCCCCTTGAGTAGTAGTCGTTGTTAATACAGAGATGGTAGATGAATCCTGAACTACTCCCCTTATGCAAGTTCTGTCTTCCACCAACTTCTTGTTGTAAACTAGCATTTAGCTATTGCTTTGCTTTAAATTTTTGAAATAGTAGACTCACGGTCTATCTGGTCCTATATTTTGAACTATCCTAGTAATATCCACTTATGCATAGGATGTCAATCATTCTACTAGGCGTACAAATAATTTCAGTACCTCACTTCAAATTGTTGATTTGTTGTGCCACTCTAGAACCTCCATAGATAGGTATACAACTTAAACCAAAAACTTTGGAAAACTACCTGATATCAACATGAATCTGAACCTATTTTTTGTTGTTGTACCAATGCAGTCTCTTCCACTCATGATAATCAACAGACTTTGGGCTTGAATAGACATAGGCTTTTCATATCCTAATTTATTTAAGACTTCAAGAATATTACGTATCAATTATGTCTGGTTCCATGTCTTCGCAGACTTTGGCATGAATCTTCAACTCTAGATTCTTTTTGTATGTTGTGATTTCCTCTACTATCATCAGAGAAAACTTCTCTATTTTAGTTTTCTTTACTCTTTTAATGGAATCATCATTATCTTCAGCATCCTCATTTTTTGCATCAGAATCATCACCAACCATAATCCTTCCAAGAGTGCCTTTGTTTGATTTCTTTTTGTTTGTCCCATAATTTAAATCTTCACTTCCTTTCCAATGCTTATAGAATTATTATATTTTTTGCTTAAGTTTTCAGCTCTAGCACAACCAATATGTTCATAAATGCATCTAGAGAATCAACTTCCTCAAAATCCATGGCTTCTCCATTTTGCAAATTTTATTTCCAACCTCATCCACTTTATTCCTTATTCCAACATCTTTATCATCCCTGTACCTACTACTATCTTTGTTTCTATCCCTTTCTTTATCATCATCCTTATACTTATCCTTATTTCTTTCCTTTCCTCTTAAAGAATCTTCTATTTTTCTTCACTTCTAATCCTGATCCATTTTCTCAATGTCCCCCTCTTTAGATTTTTCTCTAACTCTGTTTCTATTAGATTTTTCTTCCTTTCCTTTATCCTTCACCATAAGACCACCAAGTCTTCTTGTAGAAGGGAGTCAACATTTCCCTTGAACCTATGCTAACTTTAGGACATCAAATGGGAGAGAGTTCTCTCTCTAATCTTCTATCTGAAGCTGTCAAAAGTATTATCATATTCTTCCTTATTATACTCACTATTTCTCTGTTTGCAATTTTCTCTTTGACAAACAATCTTTAATCTTTTCAGAGCACAACCTTTGACACATCATCACATATATCTATTGCCTTTTTTCTTTAGCGGTTCAGGGTTAATTGAATAGCTAACCAAATAGCTCCCTCTAAACCAGTGCACCATCTTAAGCACTTAGAATAGAATGTAAGGAGGTTCTCCTTCTTCCTCCTGCATGAGATTATCTTCATGACTTGTATCCTCCTTTAGCATTAGCATGAGATTATCTTCTTGACTTGCATCCTCCTTTAGTACTCTTACTGGATCTTGTTCCTGTTTCCTTCTCCATACTTTTGTGATTTCCTTCTTCTTCTTATCCATGGTATCCTCCATCTTCTTGTGCTAATTAGGTGGTTTCACAAAACCACTTCTACAAAATCTAGCTTTATGCCCAAAGTTATTACATTTGTAGCAAACAACATTGTACTCTAGACACAAGAAAGAGTTTTTGTTCATATAACCATTTCTCTTTGTTTTAGTTCTACAATCAACATCCTTATGACCAAACCCATTGAAAGAATAACAGTAACCATAAAAGGATTGAGAGAACCTAGATATAATAGCCTGGCTAGGAGGAGGACCCTTGAATCTCTTCTTCCAATCTCTAACCTTTATGAAGCCATCATCCAACTTCTACTTCTCATCTTCAATCTTTTCAGAAACTTCAATGTTGGGTTTTGTCTTCTTCATCTCATACATGCCTTCAGGTATATCTATTCTTGAACTCT
The DNA here is from genome assembly GCA_027924645.1 of Cunninghamia lanceolata. Lineage (NCBI taxonomy): Eukaryota > Viridiplantae > Streptophyta > Pinopsida > Cupressales > Cupressaceae > Cunninghamia > Cunninghamia lanceolata. Next base: position 3,254,526 of record BSBN01000741.1, on the reverse strand, counting down.
TACCTTTCTCAAGCCCAAGAACACCCTTCATCTTATGTAGTCTTTGATTACTAATCATCTCATCAAGGATGTTTGTGCTTTTCTTAAGTTTTAGACTCCTATCTATCTACTCCTTTGCTTCCTCTAGTTCCTTCCTTAGGGAGATAATTTCTTCTTCAAGTCTAGAGCATTCATCTGATTTGGCATTGAGCTTAGCATTTAGGCATCTACAACTGTTTTACCTTCTTCAATTTGAACTTTCATGTTGGCAATTACTTCTTCTGATTCTTTAAGCTTGGCCTTATATTCTCTGTTCTCCTCTCTTGCTGCTCTCAGATCATCTAGAGCAGAAATGAGTTCTCCTTCAAGATCAACTCCACACTCTTCTTCATCAATGACTGTCATGTCTCCAGTATCCTCCATAGGGCTGTCTAAATTGTCCAAGACTTCCATAGCTATGAATAGATCTTCTTCTCCTTCATCTTCTGATGAGCAATTGTCTGCTTCTTCTGTTGAATTGCAGTCATTCTTAGAGTAAAGGATTTTCTTGTTCTTGTTGAAGTTAGATCTTTTGAAACCCTTATTGCTATCTTCACTCTTTCTAAGCGGACATTTAATTTCATAATGCCCAATTTCACCACTGTTGAAACACTTGAAAGGTAGCTTACCTTTGTACTTACCTGAACTCTTCTTTAGCTTTCTCACAAAGTTTTCTTCTTCTTCCTCAAACTCACTATGTGGAGTAGATGCTCCTTCTTTCTTTGCAGATTTGAAAGCAGCTTCCCTTTTGGATGTATCCTTGACTTCATTTCTCATCTCATAGGTAGTGAGGGATCCAAATAGGTCTTCCGTGGTAAATGTGTTTAGATCTTTGCTTTCTTCAATAGCAGAAACTTTTGAATCAAATCTGTAAGGGAGAGATCTTAGAACTTTCTTCACAACCACTAAGTCATTCATATCTTTGCCTAGCCCTCTAATTCCATTGACAGCTTCATCCACTTGGAGCAAATAGTTAGCAATGGTTTCCTCTTCTTTTATTCTCAGATTCTCAAACATTGCTATGTAAGTTTGTAATTTTGCTTGCTTTACTTTGTCATTTCCTTTGTAGAGATTTTTGAGTTTATCCCATATATCCTTGGTCGTCTTGCACTGCATTACCTTAACAAAATCTAAATTGGTTAGACCACTTAAGATAACATTCTTAGCTTTAACATCGTTTTCATGGGCCTTCTTGTCATCCAGATCTATAAGAGGATGAGCAGGCTTAGTATAAGTATACATAGCAACTCTCCAAACATCATACCCTAGAGAGGTAAGATAAGATTCCATCCTTAGACTCCAGAAGGTGTAGTTAGTTCAATCAAATAGAGGTGCTCTATTATAAGTGGACCCTTCCTAAGCCATGTGTTCAAATCCAAGATCTACCTTCAGCTGTTAGGCTGCATCAAGGAACTTAGCTCTGATACCAATTGTTGAACACATAGAAGTACTAAGAGGGGGGTGAATTAGTGCTTATTTGAATTCTTTCATTTAATTGCATTCAATCCAAGATGAACATTTAAACCAAAAGAATCATAAGAGCACATACACACATAACACTAGATTTACGTGGAAACCCAAGATGGGAAAAACCACTGCGAGCAAGCTGCTTGGATCTACTATCCAAATCCAGCCTCACAAATAAAATGAAGTATTACAATGAGTTGTATGGGCACCAACCCAAAGGAAGCACCAACTCCCTGATACGAAGCTTTATGAGTATCAACTCAAAGGAAGCTCCAACTCCCTGTACAAAGTTTTATGGGCTTCAACCCAAAGGAAGCTCCAATTCCCTGAATTCTATTTTATGAGCACCAACCCAAAGGAAGCATCAACTCCCTAAAAAAATTGCAACACAAATCAGATGAGATACCAACCTTGACACTATTATCTCATTGACTGATCCTGATACTCTATCTCCTCCGCATAATCACAACAACAACCTTAGCAACATCAACTGCTCAAACTCTACTTGCTTCTTCTCAACTTTGAAACCTCCATACAACAATCTTCTTGATTAATTCTAATGGCTCTATTACCTCTACTACACTCACCACTAGATCAAACACCTCTGCATAATCACTTAACACATCATAAACACTTCTGCATCATAACCTCTTTAGATATCTTCACAACAACATCAACATCATGTTCTTTGTCTTTAACTAAATTTATACATTCAAGCGCACACTTCACCACTTTTCTTCACACCTTTTCACTATCATGACAACATCAACACTTCTTCAAACACCTCCGCGCTACACTCTGACTCTATTATGAATCATGCATCATAGTCTCTAGAGTTACTTCTCAACTTCTAGATCATTCACCTTTTCGCATACACACTCACACATTCTCACTCTCGCACACATACTAACATTTACACCCCCACCTTGAAACAATCTTCCACCCTTCATATATATCCTCTACAAGTCTTCAAAACATCATCTTCATCGGCCTAAATGAAATGTGTAACATGAAACAAGCAACAACCTTGCTTGTCAGCTCCCAAATCATCTATAGTAATGTAGGAGTGAAATCCCACTATACAATTCATACCAAGAGGTATACTAGACCCAATTTACCTTTGCATATATTTCTATGTTGGCGCACACTTCCAAACACATGTTGCAATCACCCAAGTATACCATGTCGGCAATGCAAACACTTATCCTTTCATACATTAGTTCCAGACCCAATCTGATACTAGAGAAGAAAGATATCATCATGCAGTTCATACCACAAACACTATATGACTTCAAAAAACCTTCTCATGCACTCCTCTTTCTATTTCATGCCTCAGCTTGTTGGCGCAAGCATACAAACACTAATGCTGGTATCCCTTACATAGTCTGATTACACTGTCTTGATATAGAACATTGAAAAACATACTTGTGGTACTCCAGAACACTTGAAACCTAAACTAAGCATACATATTAACCATATGAACTTATCTTTCAAACAACAAAGCCAAACATAAAGTGCGGTGAAATGCAGTGGCTTTCTGTTCTACCTCTGATAACCTTAAACAAAAGCTTGACTTGTTCTAACTCAACTGACTTTGGAAAACACTGCGGTACTTTGTATCCTTTGAAACTTGAGAATGTCAAACAAAACACCTTTCTTCACATGTGCTCCAAACCTCCAAGTTGTACCTTCAAATGTAGTGGATTGCAGAGCATTCTTTTGCACCTTTGATACTATACCAACACTATAACACACTATTTTCACTCTATCAGCCTTGTACGGCTTTGCGGTAGACCTTAAGCTCTCAAATCTAGATCACACATTCTCCATAGCAGCCTCTATCTATCCCCAAAATTGCATGGTCATATCTTCATCTGTGGTGGAATGCAGTACATTCTCCGGTGCCTCTAGCACTCTTGTCATCTTGAACTCTTCACAAATAGTTTCCTTCAATAAGTCTTTTCACCAGAAGACATGTATTATTTTGACATCTATGACACATCAACCAAGATATGGCAATATGTGCAACACTCAAAACTTCATAATATCAGACATAACACTTTGACATACATACAACAACCTTCCTCTTAGCATATGACCTTTTGACATCAATCTTTATTCCTCAACAAGTTTCCTTCAGGCTTCATGCAACTCTTTTCATCAGGTGACAGTGTGTCTCATCTCCTTTATACAACTTAACATCTATGGCAACACAAGCAACAATCTTCACAATAATATCAATGACAACAACATATCAACTTCACCTTGTGATATCAACCAACTTATCATTGACCACAATACCATAAAAATCTTGACATCACTTCAAATCAATTATGATACCTTAGCCTCAATCACAACATATGAAACTTTGACATCAAAGACAATAATACTCCATCAGGTTGACATCAAGGACCACAATAGCATAAGCAATGATCTCCATCAGGTTGACATCAATGACAACAACATCCAACATTATGAACCTAAGCAAGATTAATAAAAGGTGTAGGAAAAACCTAGGAATATAGGAAAATAAATATCCCAACTAGGAAATAAAAACCTACACTAACACTGAGATCTCCCAAAACCACCACCTCTTTAATGCAGTAATCTTCAACAACTCTGAATGACAAATAAAACTCTGAGCTTAAATACTCTCAAAAGATCACCATAAATGCAGGCATGTATAATGACAACATGGAGATAATTTTACTCAGAGGCAGAAAAATGTCAGTCATCAGGATGTGCAAGCATCATGACATCATCAAGATGTATGGGTTAATAGGTCATAAGTGGATATATCCTACCGGACTTCGCTTCTTCGCAGTATTTGCTAAGGCATAAAAGCCTCAACTTTGAACACTTTTTGCAGGTGAATGATAAGTAGCGAGACTTTCAGGGTCATCAGGACATATCTTGATACTCGTCAAAACCCGTAACATCCTTTATCCTTAAGAAACTCTGCATTTGGGCCTTAATACTTAGTGGGTTTTAATGGATCATGGGGCTTGTGAGATAAAAATGATATATCCCAATGCTATCAAAACCTCCACGACATCCCTCAAGGGTAAAGTCTTTTGCATTATACCTTAGACCAAGGAACCTTCGCATTAGAAACAAAGTGAAAATAGTCCCAAAAGTACTTAGAAACTTTATATGCAGATGGAGTCAAAACCTATGCAATGGAGACATAAACTCATTCAAGCAAAAAATAGAGGTTTGAAACAAGAAATCTTGCTTAGGCTACTTTAATTACCTTGAAATGAATCATCAAGCCAATTTAGGTGGTGGATAAACAACCTAACTTCATCATTTGATGAAATCCAATATCATTTTCAAATGTACAAGACTAGCACCTGAAACTCTAACCGGGGGACACAAACAAAAAAAGGGGGTCCACATTTTTAGTAAAATGGGACGTGTGTGTGCAAGGCACAACATGTAGCAATATAAAAGTTTTAAAGGCACAAGAAGCATAATATACCTTAATAGATCATGCAACATCGTTCTAAGCCCATGTACTAAAGTTCATAAGAAAACTTGGCTCAAGTATGAAATGAATGTATGTCATGTATATGGAAAAATAGGAGTACATAAGGTAAGTGTGTAGTATAGAATATAAGGATAAGTGATATTGTAATAGATAAGTGAGTAATATGAGGTTTATTATGAATCATTCGTGGGATCAATCAACATATATAACCTTGGATGCTGAGAGAACAAGGAAAGCCAAATGTAGAAGGGAATGAGGGATGGAAAGATGAAGTGATATGCTAAAGTATGAAAACCATTTCTAAGTCTATGCTATAAGAAGAGGAAAAGAAGGCATCTTGGCTCATAGTATTAACCTAGAAAGACATTTGGATGGATCAAAATAGAGAGGGGGGGACATCTTGAGTCTAGTAGAGTGCCACAATGTTTTTTGACTTTGCATTTTGCTTTTTTTTTATTTGATTTGTGTGCTTTCTTTTTTATACAACTCACTTGCTTTACTTGGATTTTACTTTGATTTTCCTTGCTTAATTTGCTTTTGATTTTATGGCATTTGAGTTGCTTTTGATTTTATGGCATTTGAGTTGCTTTGATTTGGCATTAAATTATGTCTCTCAGGTTTGTATGATTTTTTTATGTCACCCCCATGATCAAGCCCCATGTGATCAATAAGATTCAAGGGCTCATTATCAAAGATTAGACCACACAGTTATGGATATTTCTTTATTTTGATGTCACCCTTGTAGCTTTGGTTGGAGCCTCCACTTAGGAGTACAAACATCAATATGTATAATAGCACTCTGTGATAAATGAGTAAAGAAGAAGGTGTGATCTACATATAAGGTTCTAGGAATCACTAATGAGTTCAGGTATCGGGAATAGAAGAAGGGGAAGAAGAAGTATAGACTTGTCATGGACATTAAACATGACATAGAGTATTAAATGTACATAAGGCAAGTAAGTGAATATGGTAATGTCATGGTGGAATATGTGTAAGGCTCATTAATCCAAGACAAGTAGGGCTTAGAATAAAAAACTATCATAGAATAATGGTACTGGTATGGTGACAGCAGGAAATGTTATGTTAAGGAGGTATGCAAAGGTGGGATGAGGTAGGCATACATGGTAGGACAATGTTTGATAAAGTATCTTACCATTCATAGTGCATAAGCAATGGATAATAATGCATGAATCTATAGTGACACGATATGCTTCTAGTGATAAGGAATAAAATAGTAGGAATGTTGATGGAGAGTATGAGAATAGAAGGGAGCAAATGAATCATGAAAAGGAGAATATCTAAGGCTAGTTTTATGAAGGTATGGTTTAAGATAAATGGGTTTAATTATACCATTTTCACAAGGGCCAAGGCCATTTTCTTTATATCCAATTTTTGCTAGGATATTAAACCCCTTGCCATATAGTTTTGTCAAGTTTAAGAGAATAAAATGGAGGATGTCATTATCAATGATGCAATTGTGAGTTGAAGAAGAAGAATGGGGACCTAAGATAGTATACTCAGGTGGATGGATGCCTTTATGTAAAGAGGGATAAGATGAAGAAGGGTTAATGGTATTAGGAGCAATTGAATTGATGTCATGAACAATGAAATGTTTTCTGTGTGAAGATGAAGATGGGTGATCAAGATTAGTATTATTAGGTGAATAAATATATTTAGATAGAGAAGAAGGGGTAGATAGAGTGGGGTGGGTTTTTGAAAGAAGGATGGTGGTAATATCCTTGGAGAAAGAGGGGTTGGTATAAAGAAGTGGATAGTGTTGGCAAGTGACACATTGGAGCTTCATGATTGTTGTCATTGATGGCAACAAAGGTTATCTCACACATCCGCAGGACATTATGAGTCTTTATCAGAAGTCAGATTGAAGAAGTATTGAGGTCCGATAAGCAAGAGCAAAGCACTCAGTAAGGTTCGACAGACAGGTCCAGATCTCTCAGAAGACGTATCTTCGTAACGTGCAGATTTGGGGAAGTCAAGAGAAGTACCTTGACAAATAGAATCCAAGGATTCAGCCTCCAGTGTTGAAAGGATGAGGAGATATGAATACTTGAGTGTCGGGTTCCTGATTGACAGTGTGAACAGAGGAAGAACTGTCTGGCAGAACATCAGACATTATTCTGGATGTGTTACTGATGATGGTAAAGGTTCTTAAGGCACAAGTTATGATTGGCCGACATGATTGATGACTTCTACAAGTATATCCTTGATCCGTATTACTTGGTATGCAAGGATTCAACCGATAGACTAGAGTTTGAGGAAAATATTGTCTATTCCGGATGCTGACTAGAAAGGTGATGAAATCACTTGTGAGGATATATATATACATGATTGATTTAAATGTGAAGTGTGTGAATGAAAAGGATAGGTGCGAAGATAAGCAGCAAAGCAGAGTAAAGATAGTAAAAGAGATCTAGAATGTGACAGTACAGCTGCATCAAAAGAGAGTAAGAATGAAGTGCAGCAGATCAGTTTATTGAGCTTAACCAGAACTAAATCTCAGCATGTGTGGATGCTTCTCATCAGTTCAAACATTAAGTTACCTTCCTTTTCTGTAGACAGTGAGTCTCTTGTAGGCAGTGAACCTCTTGTGAGCAGTGTGCTCAGGCAGTGAGCCCTAATTGGCAAGTGCCATTTTGTATCTTCTATTCTTCTAACAGAGAATAATATCTTGGGTTAATCACCCCGTGGTTTTTTCCCTTAACACGGTTTCCACATCAAAATCATTGTGTCATGTGCATTGGTGTTATTTACATTTCATAGTTATGCTTGCTTATAGAATCTGATGTTGCACTAACTGTTAAGAAAGCACAGAAAGTTGAATTATTAGGATAACTGATTCACCCCCCCTCTCAGTTATCAACAATTGGTATCAAAGCCAAGTTCCTCCCAACTAAGCCTAACAGCTTGAGGAAGATCTGGGAATTCAAATGGATGTGTATGGTATGAGGGAGCAACTTAAGTCTGCCCTTGATGATCTTGAGCAGTCAAATTCTGAAGTCAATGAATTAAAAGAAAGACTCAAACAGGCTGATGATTTCATAAAAGAACTAAAAGACAAACTGAGTCTCTCTATGAAAAAGAGAAAGGAGCTACTTCAGCAATTAGCAAGTCAAGGTGAAGCAAATGATACAAATGAAGACTTGAAGGAGAAAACTAAGTTATGTGAAAAATTGTCAAAAGAGGTCATTATGGTAAGACATGAAATGGAAATAGGAGTTATAAAATTCACCCAAGAAATTGAAGAAAAAAGAAAGACTGAAGATGATCTAAGACAATCTCTCAAAGAAAAATTAGAAGACTGCCACAAAATGGATAGAATAATCAGACATCTTGAATCTGATCTTGAAAGAGATAATGAAGACAAACTTGAGGATCAAATTGTCTCTCTTAAAAGGGATCTTCAAACAGCAAATGAATACAAAGAGAAATTCAAGATAAGTTCTGCTCAACTTGAAGTTCTCCTTGAAAGCCAAAAGAGGGCAAATGACAAGTGTGGCCTGGAATATGAAAAAGGTGAAAGCTCCAAATCTAGTGAAGATTTTTGAATCAGAAAATCCAAGGAACAGGCCTAGAAGACTTCTGGTAAGACAGCCTAATGCTCAAAGATATCCATCCTTCAATGGATACTGCCACAACTGTAATAACCTTGGTCATAAAGCTAATCAGTATAGAAAGAGAATGAATTAGACTAATACATCCTTCTCCGGATAGTGTTTCAACTGTAAAAGGTATGGTCACAAATCTCATGAATGCATAAACATGCAAATAAACAGTTCATTCAATGGTAGATGCTTTGCATGCAATAGAATGGGTCATATGGCTAATCAATGCAGATCAAGAGGATTTCAATCAAATATGCAAAGAAATGTTGTTTGCCAAATTTGCAATAGATCTAGTCATATTGCCAAATTCTGTAGGAACAAGAATCAGGACAAAAGAGGTCCGGTACATCATAATCAGAATCAAGACAAGGGAAAATGAAAAGTGAATGCGAATGAAGTTCAAAATGAGATGAGAAAAATTTGGGTGAAGAAAAGTACAGAGAATATAGGGGATGGATCCACACCAAACTCTGGTACTGATATTCCTTCCAGAAATTAAAAAATGAGCTCTGGCTCAAGGGGAGACACAAAGAAAACCATTTTCCCCCAGCCAGTCAATTGGTGCCGGACTGGCACAAGGAGAGTTCCAGATTAAAGGGTTCATAAGAAAAACATCCAAATAAACTATGGTTATGGTTTGGAAGATCCGCAAGATGTTCAGATCAAGATTGATCCAGTTCTTTAAGTCATCCGAATAAGGCAAATCGGAATGACTTAGGTTGAGCATTTATTGCAACTTGGTATTAGGGTTTTCAGAGTAATATAAGGGTTCTTCCTATCAAACACTTGTTCATTCTGCATTAGAGAAGAACCAAAAGAAGAGCTCTGCATCAAATCTCCTGAAGCCCATCAAAGGTCTTCTATAGAAGTTGATTCATCCAGCGAATCAATCCAGATCTTTTCACGAACCCTAGACGCGCAAGAGGTACTTTCTGTTATTGAATATTTCTTAGTAAGTCTTTTTGAAGATGGATACACAGAATGTTGTAAAGATCACTAGGAGGCCACGACCCAAGTTCAAGAAACATCCATATAAATCCCTAGAAGTTGATCCCCTAGGCGCCTTTTCATGTATTCTGCATGGAGTTCTGCATGTAGAAGATGTTAGGGCATATATTCATGCAAATATTGAAGAATTTGGGGAATCTAAGCTGGTTGATATCTATCACAAGCACTTGAAAGATGACTCATTTGAACTCAACACTCAGTATAGAGCTATCCAGGAAAAACATTTTGCACAGTGCATCCATTTCCCCTATTTTTCGGAAGATGAATGGGTCCAGTATATCTTGAGCAGAATGCATGACAACTTCATGTGGTTAAACAGGCCATTTAAGATTACCAAGGATGCCATTAGGACTGTAACCAGGTTATACTCAACCGATGAAATGCCTACGCTCAAATCTGTCAAAAACCAAATTGTCAGTGAGGCTACCGGATCAAAGTTTGATAAAAGAGCTATGACTATTGAGGATATCACAGATCTAGATATCAAAGTTTGCATCAATGATAATTGGATATAAGATATTTCACTCCAGCATGGAGAATTCAGTCTCTGGAACTGCTATATATACTGCTTATGAAATGTTGAGGAAGAATGTAGACTATGATCTTTGTGAGCTCCTTCTGAACCAACTCTTGGAGAATCTATAGAAGATAAAGAAGGATAAGACGAACTCCTTCAAATATGACGGTTTGATACTCTATCTTTTCTTCTATTACATGAATGAGCTTCCCAAATCCAATGGTTGGGTATGGCTGAATGATAGACCAGTATCCATTCAGATCAGAGATTATACATGTTATTGGTGATGCCAAGGCATAGAATACAACACTCTGGGGGTACTTTAAGAACTTTCAGAACATGATGCAAGCAAGGGAGAGAATTCCCAAATCTCTAGTTGAAAAGTATCAGGATACAGTTTGTTTCATGGTAGAAATTGATCAGTGCCTAATGGAGGCTGTGGAGCCAAGGATAGTCTGGATCATGCCAATGGGGTATGAAGTGGATGAGAAAATTATGGAGCTGCATATTCAGCACATGCTAAGTCAGCCCAAAGATCCCAAGGTAGAAAGGTTTAGAACCTTTGAGGAGTTGAGTGTAAAGATCCATGTGGAACTCAGACAACTGGAGATGAAGAGAAAAGTGAGAAAAGAAGTAGAAGATGTTGCCAAAAGATTTGGCATATCAAAAGAAGCACTTGACGCTAACAGGGAGAAGAGGGAAAGAGCAGAGAAAGAGAAGGAAGAAGCTGAAAAGGAAAGTGATCCGGTAAAATCTTCCACCCGCACAAGATCATCAAAGAGATCTGCACCTACCACTGCTAAAAGCTCAAGGACATCAAAACCAGAAGCAAAATCATTCGGCAAAGGAGAGAAAAGAACTAAAACAAAGGCCACAAGGTCTTATGTTAGTCAGAAGGATGATGAAGAAGAGACAAAATCTGATGAAGAAATCAAGAAGATGAAGAAGAAAAAGAAAGTATCCGGTGCAGAGGCAGAAGAATTTGTTGAAAAGCCCACTCTATCCCCAAATGATGTAGTCAAAGCTGTTACTATGGATGGAAACCTACAACCAATAACAGAATTCTATGATGCATATAATGATGCAGATAGAAAAATCTTGGAGGAAGCTACAGTTAAGTACTTGAACATATACAATAAAGCCTTGATTGAAATAATTTCTCTAATTCCTAAAAGTTTGGAAAAGGAACTTGAAATGAGAAAATAAAATGCTAAGGCAAAGGACTTAGAAATCAAAGAACGGATAGCTATTCAGCTCTACCCTTCAATTACTCCAAAACAAATGGATATGATCTTCAAAGATTGCAAGGATGAGTTCCGGAGTAAGACTATAATGAATTAGCTCATGCTTGGAGAGACTGATAAAGTGGCAAAAGAAATAGAAGAAATCCTGTGGAAGGCATACTCAAGATTCAACATTCCTATTATAGAGGACTTGGGTATTGATCCCTCGACTTCAAGTGTTGAAAAAGAATCTACTGAGGCAACGATAGAAGAAGTAATGGACTCTGGTGAAGGTAAAGACAAGGGCTTAAAATCCTCTACTCCAAAAGAGGTGGCTCATGCACAAACAAATATCTCTCCTCTGGTTTCCCCTACAGTCTCCAGATCTAAAGGAGAAGAAAGATTAGAGGAGAAAGAAGAAGAAGCGAAAAGAAGAGAAGAAAGTCAAGCTAAGAAGAACATAAGTGACTGTGCAGAAGAGAAGAAATCTCTGTCTCCAGCAAGAGACACTGCATAAACTGTCAAGAACTTCTTGACAAAAGAAATATTGGAGATTGATGAACCAAAGTTACTTCAAGGTCCAGTTAACTTTGACTCTCTCTCCCCAGTTCAAACAATGAAGATAGCTTCATTTGCCAATGCAAAGGCAAAAGAAAAACTTCTGAAGTCTCACATGGAAGACTGTGAGCTAATAGAAGCTGCATCTGACATTTTAGAAAAGATCATGCCATCTTTTCAAAAGGATCCCTCAGCCTCCTCATCAGGTAATCTTAAATCTCTTGTTAGTTCAGTCAGCACTCATTTTGAGTCCTTAGAGAAATTAGCTGAGGAAAAGGTCCAGAAAGAGTTTTTGGATAAAAGATTCTCTGAAGTACTAAGTTTAATATCAAATGATAGAAGAAATATGGATATAGGGATAAAGAGCTTAGAAAATGCTCTTAAAGATGGCGGGGAAATATATAAATTTTGTTTATCATGGTCCAAAGCAACAATGGAGATTGAGAAGAAAATGAAAGAAAAGGAGATCCAACTAACAAAACTTTCTCAAAATTTTGATCCATTTACCTCATCCATAGTAAATCAAGAATGTCAGACCATTGCAGTCTTGGATGAAATTAAGAAGCTAGAGAAAGAAAAGAAAAACAAAATCGGCAGGTTAAATGAGCTTAGAAGAATAATCATTCCTAAGTTGGAGGCCATGCATGAGGCCCTAAGTGATGCTCAAACCACCGCCAAGACAAATGATCCGACAAATCTGAAGAAGGCTGAAGTTTTTTCATTCGTGTTGAGTGGTCACATATCAATTTTGGACAGGATGAAGCTGAGTTGGGCGACCGAAGTTGTACAATTGAAAACCTCCTTTGCAGACATACTAAAGTATATGTAGAGTGCAACCGGATGATATACCTATGCGACTAAGTTAAATTTTTGAAAATTTTGATGTGCAGACCCTACCCTTTGCCATTGATGTCAAAGGGGGAGTGATGAGTAGTGAAAAATGAGGAATCTAGCTAAGGGGGAGCTCCAGCAAATGTACATAGAGACAGAGCATCAGCTAAGGGGGAGTATAGTATAACACTTAGTCATTTTTCACTAAGTGTTGCCATCAATGCCAAAGGGGGAGATTGTTGGCAAGTGACACATTGGAGCTTCATGATTGTTGTCATTAATGGCAACAAAGGTTATCTCACACATCCGCAGGACATGATGAGTCTTTACCGGAAGTCAAATTGAAGAAGTATTGAGGTCCGGTAAGCAAGAGCAGAGCACTCGGTAAGGTCTGACAGACAGGTCCGGATCTCTCAGAAGACATATCTCTGTAACATGCGGATTTGGGGAAGTTAAGAGGAGTACCTTGACAAATAGAATCCAAGGATTTAGCCTCCGATGTTGAAAGGATGAGGAGATATGAATACTTGAGTGTCAGGTTCCTGATTGACAGTGTGAACAGAGGAAGAACTGTCTGGCAGAACATCAGACATTATTCCGGATGTGTTACTGATGATGGTAAAGGTTCTTAAGGCACAAGTTATGATTGGCTGACATGATTGATGACTTCTACAAGTATATCCTTGATCCGCATTACTTGGCATGCAAGGATTTAGCCAACATACCAGAGTTTGAGGAAAATATTGTCTATTCCGGATGCCGACTAGAAAGGTGATGAAATCACTTGTGAGGATATATATACATGATTGATTTAAATGTGAAGTGTGTGAATGAAAAGGATAGGTGCGAAGATAAGCAGCAGAGTAGAGTAAAGATAGTAAAAGAGATCCAGAATGTGACAGTACAGCTGCATCAAAAGAGAGTAAGAATGAAGTGCAGTAGATCAGTTTATTGAGCTTAACCGGAACTGAATCTCAGCATGTGTGGATGCTTCTCATCAGTTCAAACATTGAGTTACCTTTCTTTTCTATAGACAGTGAGTCTCTTGTAGGCAGTGAGCCTCTTGTGAGCAGTGTGCTCGGGCAGTGAGCCCTAATTGGCAAGTGCCATTTTGTATCTTCTATTCTTCTAACAGAGAATAATATCTTGGGTTAATCACCCCGTGGTTTTTTCCCTTAACAGGGTTTCCACGTCAAAATCATTGTGTCATGTGCATTGATGTTATTTACATTTCATAGTTATGCTTGCTTATAGAATCTGATGTTGCATTAACTGTTAAGAAAGCACAGAAAGTTGAATTATTAGGATAACTGATTCACCCCCCCTCTCAGTTATCAACAGATAGGGGAAGATGAGGAGGGTCAAGACATTAGGATTGAACATGGTATTAGGAATGGGGGAGGACAAAGAGTTAGGATCATGAGGGGGTAAACCATAATCATGAGGGCCCATATATAAAGTGAAAATATTAGTCATATGGGGAAACTTACCCTTGTCCCTGGGACAATGAGGGGTAAAGTCTAAAGGGTTGCAATCATCCCCAAGCAAGAGGTTATAAGGTTTTGGCAGTGAAGGGGGATCATATGAACCCTAGAGAGGAGATATAGTAGATGTAGAAGGTATGTTTTGTGATTGTAAAGGAGGGGAATCTTCAATGCCTCTTGGAAGAGGATTAGATGAAGTAGAAGATTTGGAAGAAGGGTCACGAAATGGCTTAGTTGAGTCATCTTTAGCAAATATTTTAGAAAGGTGTGAAATACACGTGGTAGGGTTAAATAGGGCTCAAAATTCAATAGTTTGATAATTTTGAAAAAGGGATCCATTGAAATATATAGCATAAATATGGTCACTATGTATGAATTTAAAACATTGATGAAAGTTGGAGGGGAGAACATGCATTTTGTGGAGCCATGGTTGGCCAAGAAGAAGATTATAAGAAAGTTTCCTAGGTATGACATGAAAAATTGTGTTGAGAGTAAGAGGGAATACTTGGATAGGTATAGTAATGGTTCCTAATGTTCTTGACTAATATTGTCAAAACCATGAATGTAGAGCTTAAGTTTATTTAGGTTGGAGTATTTGATATAAATAAAGTTAAGAAAATTTGTGCTACAAATATTCAACCTAGAGTTGTTATCAATAAGAACTATTTTAATAATTATTGTAACATATAAAATTGCATACCCTTGCAATTTCATGCTATGTTTTGGACCCACTTCGGTGTATATCTCCCTTAATATGTTCTTAGGTTCATTTATCCCTTGCCTTAGCCTTTTCCCACCCATGGTGCCAAGGTTAGGCTTGTGTTCTACTTTCTATCATCTTCTTTGTGTAATTTTGTTTTTATTCCTTGTCATTCTTACTATTTATTGGTGACTAGACCCTTTAGAAGCCATAGTTATCCTGGACTCTAGCATGACATGCAGACATCCATGCAATGCACTAGCATCCATCGACTTGTTGTCATAGGAAAGTTGTATCTTAGTTTCATCTTGTTATATGTGTTCTCCCATTTTTTGACCATTTCTTAAATTTTTGAAGTTATTGTTGCCAAGTCCACATATCCCCTATGTAGCTACTAAAGTAGTTGGTTCTATAGTTTTGGTGCTTCCTTTCTTTACATCCTGAAGAAGATTTGACAGAAGTGATAAGTATATATTAGTTTCCAATCCTAGTTCTTTCATTTGTGTAATGATGTTTGTTTATTTCTCTACTAGTTGAGTGTGATGTTGTTGGAGATCATGAATTTTCCAATGGTAGGAGCCATCCAAGTCAAATTTTACATCATAGTTACTAGAAAGTTACAAAATCTAAGATTCTAAGTTGTCTCACTAAGTCCTGTGGGTTATGGTAACCTATGGCCAATTTGTTTAGCATTGATACATGGTGGCAATATTACCACAAGCCTCATCTAGCTTATTTATTTGTTGGTCTAGGGATTTCTTACCTTTCCTCTGATTTTTTGCCATACTCAATTTCTCCTTTTCATACTCTACTATAACTTTGTTTTTTAGATTTTGCTTCTACTAGTCCAAACTGATTATTTGATCCACTAATCCTTATATAGCTCTATCTATTTGGGTGATTATGGTGGAGGAGGAATCTATTTGTATTTGTTGTGCTCGTTGTACTCTATGGATCATCTTTTCCATTCCTTCCTCTAGTGTGATATTGTTCTGCATGAGATCTTGTTTTGCACTGCTAGCAAATGCTTCTCCTAGCTCTATTTTTTGTATAGGTTATATCTATGTAAAGTCAATCTATGGACTTGTAGAAGTTGTATTAGGATGTTTGGACTTACAACCACTGGTGGAATTTATTGCCTCTATCTAGCCATGCACTCCTTTATTTTACTAATAAGATCAGTTACTTGTTGGGTGGAGTAACTAGTTGTTCCGATGTCTCCCTTGCTTCTACATTATTTCCATCTTGTTGTTCCTTTTCTTTCCCCATTTGTTCCGATTGTTGTTGTTTTTCCCATGATTTTTGTTCCTTCTACTTTTATTTTTCTATATTGTGAATCACTATATATGTAGGAGTTGATACAAGTCTTGTTGTAAGTTTCTTTTTGTAGCTTAGGAAGTATCGATTGCTCTATTTATTATGGTTGCTTAGTCTTTGCCAATTACTTCATTTCAACCAGTTGAATCAATTGGTCTATGTGTGTTTAATCTATTTGTGTTCATGTAGTAGATTTTGATGCTTCTTTTTGTTTTTTCTTGTGCTCTACTACATTATTATAAGTCTGTTATGCTGCCACAACAACTTGCTTATACATTTTTTGTTGAATCTTTGAATTATCCATGTTTTGTAATAAAGTATATACCCTGTTAGAAATTAGGATCTTAGGATACTAATCATTATAAACAAAAATAGAAAAATATATAAATGAGAATTATACAAGCATAGATTTAACATATTACACAAGCTTTACATGGGGAAAACACTTTTAGGAAAAAACCCCATAAAGAATATTTTTATTAAAACGCTTACAAATAGTAGTCTATTAAGAAATAGATTGAACCTGGGGATATATTCCTCTCCATAATTCCACAAGGCCAATAATACCTCTTGTGCATAGTGATATAATTCACTATAAATCTCCAAATTTGCTTACCTCTCAAATGAGAGAGAACCTCCTTAAATATAGGAGGAGTGACAAAATACCTGAAAGGGTATTAGTCACACCCATTCCAAGCAACCATTTGTAAATAATTAATAATCTAATAGTTATTAGATTATTAATTATTAATGGTATATGATTTATAACATAAGATTTTATAACTATTATGTGTGAAAAGTGGATAAGATGAAATGTAATTAAGATAAATTCAATCAAACCCTCCCTTCACATTAACATTCAAGGACATAAACTAAGCTAAGTCACTATTGATGCAAGAGGACTCAGCTACAGGTTTGATGTCACTATGGAATGATAAGGAAATATAGAATAGATTGATGAATTTGTTAAACCTTAGTTCAATTAAGCCTCAAACACTAATTATATGAAATCATATACAAACGAATGAAATATGACGGATGATCACCCAAGAAGGCACTAAATACATATTAGAAACACACTAGGATTCAGATTTTTAGAGGTAGAAACTTTAGGGACAACGGGGCGGGCACCCAAGTCTGATAGGGCAACTTTTTTATGGATTTGGAATAGTGATCTATGTTAGATTGTAACCTGCTTTAGAGTTTCCAGAAAAGCCAGTCAGGAGGACTACAGGGTGGAAGCCCCAGTCCAGTACGGTTAATTCTCTACACTTTTTCTCCAGCTCTCAAATCTCTATCCTCTGCTTTGCTTCTTTGCAACTCCACTTCGCTAAATCCCGCACCTATAACCTGCAATCACAAAGAGAGGGGTTTAGGGGTTGTGGTGTTTAGGAGCTTGCCTTGGTTAAGCCTCAGAATGACATTCAAGCCTTTCAACATCGTTGTTAGATAGAGTGTGTGCCCTTGTAGGGTAGAGGCCAAATCCAATGATAAGATAAATTGATTGAAGCACAAATAGATGTCACCTTAGAGGTGAAAACCCTCATGGAGATGAAGATCCTTCAAATCATGAGGAGATGAGTTGATGAAGCCAAATCTACAACAAACGCATAGAAACACAACATAATTCTTCTCTGCAATGCAATGAATGCCTTGAATGCTCTTTGCTTGATAATCATAAGTTTGCCTTAATCATCTAGGAATAAAATGAAGTCATAAACCTATTTAAATATGCATTCCTGCTAAACTTTCATAATTCAAATTGAAAAGGCCAACAAAGGGAAACCTTTTTAAAGGTCCTATGCTAACATCCTAAAATTTAGGTCCCAAGGCACTTTTTGAATCTTTATTAAGCTTTAAAATGAACCCCTAGGCCCCATTTAACATGGGTTTCAGGGAAAATTGCTCCGAGATAAGTTTTAAACATGCATAATGAAATTAAGGGGACCTAGGAGCTAAACTAGGACAATAACCTTATTTAAAACAATATATAAATGTTATAAGGATATGACCCCTAATAACATTATGTTCTAACATACCATTTGTTTTGTTTGAAGTTCTTAATCTTGCATAATTTGTATTCTACTTTTTCTTGTTGGGGAGAGGTCTAAATCCTTAGCCACCTCTTCTATTGCTCAGGTTTTGATTGAGACTTCTAGTTTGAAATTTTTTTCTCTTTGTAATGCAAGTTATTTTTGTAGTATTTTTACCAATTCTTTTGGAAATCCTTTAGTAATCTACTCAATGGAGTAAGGATTGTTAATTATTAAATCCATCATTGCTTGAGCAATAACTCCTTTGTCGGTTGGTGTTGTAGTAGGGTAACTTTGAGCTATTTCCAATGGTTTCTTAGCTATATATACAAAGTTATGAATAGCTTCTTTTTTATATACTTAAGTACTACCAGTGGGGGTAGCTCCCTTTGTATTATAATAGAAAGTCAAAAACCTACCAAAGGGCAATACAAGAAGCATTACATAGAGCAAAGTTTTAACTAAGACCACCAGATGACACGAAGTCCTTCAGCCAACTCCGCAGCTTGTTCCAACCAGTCAAGGCCCAATAGATCCCTATTCTGGCTGATGAAGTATGAGAAAGTCTCCATATTATTTCTGGGAGATTTACTTCTCCTTTAACTTTGAGAATGGCATCTTCAATCTCATCTATCTCAGCAATGAACAAATGTTTGATTTGGATCGACCTTGACTCTTGCAGGAGATCCACTGACTCAGTTCAACGATGCACATCCCTATCTGCTTCCACATCCTCGCTTCCCAGGGATTTCTGGTCTTTCGACTCAGAGCTAGACACCACTTGACAAAAGCAATCACACTCTATGTCCATCTTCTCACAGAGTTTCTTTTCACCTTCGACCCAACTTTAAAGGAGAAGGAGCATTGCTATTCGGGTTGAGCAGAACTACCAGACAGTACTGCCACCACTGCCCCTCATCTCTTCTTGGGCTAGTGTGATCAAATCTTCTCAAATCTAATAGATTAGCAGGACGAAAGTAAATTAGCAACCCGAGGTTGTAGTGGCAGTTTGGAAGATAGTTTTTTCTGCTTAAAGGACTAAGTATCTATTACTTTTCTAATTCCATATCTCCATGGAGGATTTCTGCTAGAAATTCCTAGTCCTCCACATCACTAGAGCGAATATTTTATCCTTTAACTCCTGCATTGGCTAGAAAGTCAGCCACTCTGTTGGCTTCTCTAAAGACGTGCTTGAGTGTGACCTCATGGAAATGACTAAGGACAGACCAAATTATACCGATCCAACCTGTCAATGTCCATGCTAAGCAGTGTTTACTTTGAATTGCATTTATGCATATTTGAGAATCCTCTCAATCTCAATTTCTTTTATACCACACTCTAGGACAATTTAAGTTCCGCTTCCAAGGATGCAAATTTTGCATAGTTGTTGGTACAATCATACAATTTGGAGGATTGTGCATATATTAAGTTTCTATCTGAGCTTCTAATAATGCACCCTATTCTAGCCGCACCTGAGTTACCTCGAGAGGTGCCGTCAAAATTTAACATAGCCCTTCCTCTTGCCGGTAGAATCCATTTTGTCAATTTCTGCTTCTCCATGGAGGCTTTATTATCAAAAGTACCATTCTTTGGCATTTTTAAGCCTTTCCATTTTTTCATTATTTCCTCATTGAATGAGGTGAAAGTCCATTCCTTTCTTTGTTGGATTCAGGAATTCAGTATTTCCACCGTCCCAGCTTTAATTTGATGTTGAACCCATCCCAAATCCTTTTCCACATTTTGGAAGATCCTCTGATTTTGATCCTTCCAGATATGCCAGATAAGCATTATGTTAGTGCTTAAATCTGCAGGCACCTTCATAAAATCTAAAAATCCAAAAATTTTGTGTCTTTCGGCCTCTGCAGTAGTAAAAAATGTAAAAATCAGTTAAGGTGCATGTATCTTTGTATATACAAGGTTGTTTGTATATGCTTGCAGGTCAAAATGTACTTTGGCGGGCTTGCAAAATCTCTATTGCCCTTTGAAAAAATCAGTTAGATGCATTTTTGAATGCATATCAAGCTTAGAATGTGCATATACAAAGGGGGAATCTTTCGTAGATTCCTAGGAATATTCCCGCTTTGTATATCGGGTTGCATATAGATATGCATTGAAAAAATACAAGGGCGCAGATGCATTTGCTACAGTGGCGAGGGGGAGATACATGCGGCAGGGTCCGCAGATATGCAAAGATCTTTGTATATTCATCATACAAACAAAATATACAAGTCAACATGCAAGTGCACAAATGCAAATGATATACAAGCTAGATTTCAAAGGGTTTTTCCAATCCAATTCATAAGAACGTGGAGTCCGCGCCTTGTATGTATATCTGCGTTGTATGTTCACACATACAAGCCGATATACAAGGAGAGAACATACAATCCGGACCCGATTGAAAATCAAATGCAGTGAATAATGTTTTGGGGTCTGCCTTGTATGAAGGGCGATTGTATGTATATACAATCCGACATGCATTATCATATACAAAAGGGAAAAAGCATGTTGGTTCATCAGTGAGAGACTACACATCGGCGGATGCTCCCAGGGGTGTTCTGATGGCCGATGGAAATGAAAATGCATGGCGACAGAGGACCAACCAACGACCGCCACGTGTCCTGAAACAGTCATGTGTATATGTTGAATGCATATACAATGGTTTTAAAAAGCTAAAGGGGGCGGTTGTATATGTTCTTGCATATACAAAGACGAATGTATGTGCTCTGGGCGACAAAGGCAAAAATGAGAGGGAAGAAGGCCAGCGATAAAAACATGAGGTGCCTACGTGGCATGATTTCACTAGTTGGCGACTTTCAAGGCATGTTTCGAGCCACAGATCTCAGCGATGGGAGTTGATCGACGACTGATTTTGTATTTTGCTGCAACGATGGGTTTCTTTGTATCTGCGGCCACGTTTGGGCGGGAAAAATTCCAGAGGTTTGCTGCTGCTGTGTCTTCAGGGGCCTGCGGGTAGATGAAGCATTGATGGTGGCTTTGCAGAGGATGGATGACAAAAAGGACAGGTCAACCACCCGATTGAAGATGAAGATCCAAGAGCGGCGGCCCAGATCCTGATTCCACATGCTCATTCCTCTTTGTCTCTCTGCTGCATTTATGGATTCTGAGCGACATTTCAGATGCATTGTATCTGGCAAATTTTTGATTTGCCTTGTAATTAATTTTGTTGAGTTTACGGTCTTGGTATAAAAGTCAAACTGTGTTACTCATTGTCATTGTTGAAGACTTGGGCATTTTTTGTGTAAATAACGAAAGACAGGGCATCTCTTGGCTATTTTGTCCCATTTTGGAGTTTATGAGTTGCATCATGAATGTATTTTACACATATGTTTAGTTTCATGTTGATATAGATGAAAAATGCTCTTATGCATGTGTTTATCTGTTTGTCTCCTTTGCTGCATGATTTTCCTTCTTTTGAATCTAGCTGCTAAGGGTTTCTCAGATTCTAGGGTATAAGTTTCTATATCACATGCTTCATCTCTAACTTCCATTCAAGGAGTGGATTAAACTATTTTAGGTTAAGCATGGAGAAGGTTGTATGTTAGCAGGGATATCTGTAAGTAGAGGCAGCTGAATACCCATTCTTGGGTGATGTTTGTAAGGCAAGCATCAATCCAACCCCTTGAAACTTGAATGCTAGTTGTAAACCATCTGTTGCATACGTCTAGTTGACTCCTTGCCCTGAGATAGGCACCAATCTGCACCTGGGTTAGTAGTTATGACCCAAAACCCCTTGTCTTGCATCCAAATCATAAAATCCATCTTTTCATAACTTCCACCTATTAGTTTGTAGGAGTAGGATTAGGAGCCCCTGCATACTCTCATCCTTAACCAGACACATATGTCCAAGAATGTTGTTAATCTTGTGACTTGTCACACGAATCTTGGTCCTAAAATGAGAGTATTCTACCTGTTATCACAAAGCTAAATCTTTATGTCATTAGGTGAGTCAAAGTGTCAAATCTTTAGCTATAGGGATGCCCCCCCTTGGTGCGGCAGAACCAGAAGTGAAGGGGAGGTAGCTCATGCAACCTTCCGTATCTGTTGGTTGAATCTGCCCGTGCATTGGAACTGGCAAACCCTCTGCCGATTCGGGAAAAATTACCAATAGAATTGGCGACTCCGCTGGGGAGACAATGTCATATCCATGAAGGTGTGAGTCTAAAAGATTGAAAAAGCAGACCTGGAGGTGTTTGTTACAGCAAAATCTAAAAAGTTAGGTGTGTGGCTCTGTTGTGGGAGAACCTAGACAGAAATCAATTTTCAACTTCGGCCTATTTGAATCTTATTCCTCTGCCAAGGAGGTGGCGACTCCACTGGGGAGACAATGTCATATCCATGAAGGTGTGAGTCTAAAAGATTGAAAAAGCAGACCTGGAGGTGTTTCTTATAGCAAAATCTGAAAAGTTATGTGTGTGGCTTTGCTGTGGGAGAACCTAGAAAGAAATCAATTTTTAGCTTCGGCTTGTTTGAAGCTTATTCCTCTGCCAAGGAGGTGGCAACTTTGCATATAAAGAACCTGATAAGAGGACACCAGAGGTGTTGAATTTGTAGTTACTGCAACATATCCAGGTATTTGTATAAATTGTGAAAAGGATTCCCTATTTGGTGAAATAGCACTAGTCAAAAGGGAAATATTGGTGATTAGATTGCATACTTTTGTGAGGACCTAGTTTGCATTTCAAAAGGAGTATGCAATATTGTTTAAAAGACTCATTTGGAGGACTTTAGGAAAGCTGAAATAACAGTTTGTATTTTAAAGGCCTAAGGTCATTATTATGATTGAAAATCTGAGTTGAAAAGAGGGTTGCAAAAACATAAAAGATGTATTATCAGCGCATGCACCCTTGTGAGATGTCAAATGTAATGATGCATAATAATTAGTCCCAACCATGTAATAAAAGAAGTTTCAGCATTGACAGATATAAGCCCATAAATTTTGATGGCATTTGTGGCTAGCCAAATGCTTTTCCATCTAAGATCAGAAAATTTTTGCCCAAATTTAATGGTGCAAAGGATGAATCAGCTGAGAAACACTTGCAGCAGTTTATAAATGTTGTAGATGATTTTGAGATTGACCATGAAGATGTAGTTATGAGATTATTTATTCAATCTCTAGATAAAGATGCAAGGGACCGGTTCTCCTATCTTCCAGCTTACTCTGTCAGCTCTTGGCATGATTTTAAATCTGCATTTCTAGAACAATATGGTGAAAGAATTTCTGAATATGCAGTTATTAGTCCATATTGAAGAAGATGAGTTGATCCCAGCTTTTAACCTTAGATTTATGAGGGCATTGAATAGAATACCAGAATACATGAGACCTAATGATGCATTGTGCCTAGTTGTCTATTTGGGAGCATTTGATAGGAAAATGAGCTATAGATTGAGGGACAAGGAGCCCACCACATTGCATCAGGCACATCAGTTTGCAATTGACATTGAAATAATTGGAGGTATGGGATTCAAAAAGGGTATTTCTCTAAAAAAAATTACTGCCCTAGGGCCACCGATGTTGATAAGGGATATAGTTTAAATGTTGGAGATGAATGCCAAAGTACTCACACCCCTGTTGTCCCAGTTTTTGCATCATTCCAAGTTGATGATGTTTCTGTTATAGAGGAGGATGTCCTATTTTGCTCAGCAAATGAAGTTGACAACAATAACTTCCCAAGTAATATTTGCATGCCAGTCCTAAACAAAGAGCATTCATGTTTAAATGATCCAGTTGTGCAAAGTTGTGATCATATGGATCAAGAGTCAATATCAGTTTCATCAGGAAGCATTAGAGGACTAGAAAATGATGTAGATAGTTCAACTTCAGAGTGCATTGAAGTAGCAGAAATTTTGTATGTGGGGCAATCAGAGATTAAAGATGATAAAGATGATATCCATGGTCAATTCATGGATCAAGTTTGTTCTTCTTATGACTTTAGATTTGATAATGAAAAAGAAATAGATTGTCATGAAGAAGAAACAGAGACCTTTGCAATGAGTATGCATCCCCTTTATGATGAGCCTGTGGATGCATTTGATATTGTGAGTTATAACATTCATTGGTGCAGAATTAACCTTCTATTTGAAAATGATAATACTGATTTGCAAACTGTTGATGATAAATGCTTAGCATTAGTTGTTTCAGACATGTGCAGTGATGGCAATGGGTGTGTAGATCAGGATTTGTTTTCAACGTCAATGAGTGATATAAATGATATTAAGGGTCTCATATTTTCTAAGTGTTTTCAGTTTTTGGATCAGCTAGATATGTGTTTGGTTATATGCAACAGCGAGGTAGATAATGAATATTGCCAAATGCAATATGAAGATATACTGCTTGAGGATCATAACATACATATGTTACCTAATGCTGAAGAATATTATAATGTGTATCGTTATATGTCTGGTTGTAAGGTTGAGAGTGACAGAGGTAGTAATGATAGTGGCAAGTTTTTAGAAATGGTGAAGCATGTAATTGATCAAATCAGCTTACGGGCAGATTGTTTTAATGTTTTCAGCTGTGGTTGGGATTATTCAGTTTGGAATCAGGCATTTGACAGGATAAAGTTGTGGTTCTTCCTTTTTGGCTACCCAGGGCCACCAAATGATGTCTAAAAACATAGTTTGTGTGCAGGTTGGTATGATAGACTTTGTGGCCCAATGGATAAGGCCCAATCTGCGAAACCAGAGATTCTGAGGTTCTTGCCATGCCTGTAAGAGGCATGTGTCCCCAGACAGAGCCTGTGTTAGTGCTTAAATCTACAGGGACCTTCATAAAATTCAAAAATCCAAAAATTATGTGTCTTTCGGCCTCTGCAATAGTAAAAAATGCAAAAATCAATTAAGGTGCATGTATCTTTGTATAGACAAGGCTATTTGTATATGCATGCAGGTCAAAATGTACTTTGGCGGGCTTGCAAAATCTCTATCGCCCTTTGAAAAAATCAGTTAGATTCATTTCTGAATGCATATCGAGCTTAGAATGTGCATATACAAAGGGGGAATCTTTCACAGATTCTCGAGAATATTCCCGCTTTGTATATTGGGTTGCATATAGATATGCATTGAAAAATATACCAGGGCGCAGATGCATTTGCTACAGTGGTGAGGGGGAGATACATGCGGTGAGGTCTGCAGATATGCAAAGATCTTTGTATATTCATCATACAAACAAAATATACAAGTCAACATGCAAGCGCACAAATGCAAAGGATATACAAGCTGGATTTCAAAGGGTTTTTCCAATCCAATTCATAAGAACATGGAGTCCGCGCCTTGTATGTATATCTGCGTTGTATGTTCACACATACAAGCCAATATACAAGGAGAGAGCATAAAATCTGGACCCGATTGAAAATCAAATGCAGTGAATAATGTTTTGGGGTCCGCCTTGTATGAAGGGTGATTGTATGTATATACAATCCCACATGCATTTTTAGATACAAAAGGGAAAAAGCATGTTGGTTCATCGGTGAGAGACTATACATCAGTGGATGCTCCCAGTGTTGTTCTGATGGCCGATGGAAATGAAAATGCATGGCGACAGAGGACCAACCAACAACCACCACGTGTCTCGAAACAGTCGCATGTATATGTTGAATGCATATACAATGGTTTTAAAAAGCTAAAGGGGGCGGTTGTATATGCTCTTGCATATACAAAGACGAATGTATGTGCTCTGGGCGACAAAGGCAAAAATGAGAGGGAAGAAGGCCAGCGATAAAAACATGAGGTGCCTACGTGGCATGATTTCACTGGTTGGTGACTTTCAAGGCATGTTTCAAGCTGCAGATCTCAGCGATGGGAGTTGATCGACGGCTGATTTTGTATTTTGCTATAGCAATGGGTTTCTTTGTATCCGTGGCCGCGTTTGGGCAGGAAAAATTCCAGAGGTTTGTTGTTGCTATGTCTTCAGGGGCCTACGAGTAGATGAAGCATTGATGGTGGATTTGCAGAGGATGGACGACAGAAAGGACAGGTCAACCACCCTATTGAAGATGAAGATCCAAGAGCGGCGGCCCAGATCCTGATTCCACCTGCTCATTCCTCTTTGTCTCTCTGCTGCATTTATGGATTCTGAGCTCCATTTCAGATGCATTATATTCGGCACATTTTTTATTTGCCTTGTAATTAATTTTGCTGAGTTTACAATCTTGGTATAAAAGCCAAACTGTGTTACTCATTGTCATTGTTGAAGACCTGGGCATTTTTTGTGTAAATAACGAAAGACAGGGCATCTCTTGGCTGTTTTATCTCATTTTGGAGTTTATGAGTTGCATCATGAATGTATTTTGCATGTATGTTCAGTTTCATGTTGATATAGATGAAAAATGCTCTTATGCATGTGTTTATCTGTTTGTCTCCTTTGTTGCATGCATTTCCTTCTTTTGAATCTGGCTGCTAAGGGTTTCTCAGATTCTAGGGTATAAGTTTCTATATCACATGCTTCATCTCTAACTTCCATTCAAGGAGTGGATTAAACTATTTTAGGTTAAGCATGGAGAAGGTTGTATGTCAGCAGGTATATATGTAAGTAGAGGTAGTTGAATACCCATTCTTGGGTGATGTTTGTAAGGCAAGCGTCAATCCAACCCCTTGAAACTTGAATGCTAGTTGTAAACCATCTATTGCATATGTCTAGTTGACTCCTTGCCCTGAGATAGGCACCAGTCTGCACCTGGGTTAGTAGTTATGACCCAAAACCCCTTGTCTTGCATCCAAATCATAAAATCCATCTTTTCATAACTTCCACTTGTTAGTTTGTAGGAGTAGGATTAGGAGCCTCTGCATACTCTCATCCTTAACTAGACACATATGTCCAAGAATGTTGCTAATCTTATGATTTGTCACACGAATCTTGGTCCTAAAATGAGAGTATTTTGCCTATTATCACAAAGCTAAATCTTTATGTCATTGGGTGAGTCAAAGTGTCAAATCTTTAGCTATAGGGATACCCCCCCTTGGTGTGGCAGAACTAGAAGTGAAGGGGAGGTAGCTCACGCAACCTCCCGTTTCTGTTGGCCGAATCTGCCCGTGCATTGGAACTGGCAAACCCTCTGTCGATTTAGGAAAAATTACCAACACATTGAAGGACACGCCTTCCAAATATCCTTCCAGGTTGCTTTCTTTTTGAGAGTGGGCCAGCTTCTGAACCATTCATATAAATCTTGTTGCCTTAGGCTAGACCAATTCAATTACTGACATAGCCAATCCTAGCATTTTGACGCATAGGGATAATTTAATAAAAGATGATCTGCAGTCTCTTTAGCCTCTTTGCAGATGATGCAACAACTCAGTCTAACAATGCCAATTATTTTTAAATGATCCCCTATTAATATTTTCTTATGGAGAGCTGTCTAGCAGAAGGCTCTGACTTTAGGCAACACTGCTTTATTCCAACACAAACATGCAAGTGAGCTTCCTTGTGCATGGCCCTCTGAATTTGATAACCAAGTTTCACTATGTATTCTCTAGAGCCAGCCCTGCACCATATGATCCTATCTTGCTTCCCATAAATTATAATTCTCCTATGCTCCAAATCTTTCTTAAGGGTCTCAAAAGTCACCACATGAAGACCGAGGCTACCCAACCGATCCCAATTCCACTCGGGTGAACCAAAGACTCTATTTTCCTTCAAAAAATCATTCAACTTGTGATCCCTCTAGTCTCCTGATAACAAAGTCTTCCAGCATTGTGATAGGCACTTGACTAGGAGTTTGTAGCCATTCCACGAGTCCCTCCAAAACAGTGTCGAGGCACCGTCATTTACTTGCCAGGTAAGGTGATCTGTGATAACCTATCAACACTCGCACATAAAGTTCCATATGTGGGAACCTCAGGGAGAGTTGGCAACCATTAGAATCCTACTTGGATCTTCACAATCTAGATATTTGACTTTTAGTATTTTGCTCCATAGGGAGTCCGGGTTGGTATACATTTTCCAAATTAGCTTCGCCCCTAATGCCTTATTTTGGGAGACCAAATCTTTTATTGCAGTGCCTCCCTCTGACTTCTCCATTCTGGCAATGTCCTAGTTTATTAAAGGACACCTTTTGTTTTCCTTCGAACCTTCCCATAATTTTTTTTAGAATATGTTGTTCAGGGATGCCACAACCTTCTTTGTCATGTTCATGCAAGACATCATATAAGTCGAGATAGTAGAAAGTACTGCCTTTATCATCAACATTCTCCCTAATAGAGTTAGCCATCTCCCTTTCCAATTTAGGGATTTGGATTGTCAAGTATCCACAATCCTTTGCTAATGATTAGATCTAATTGCCCCATTTATTAGCAGTACTCCCAAGTATTTGGAGGGAAGCAAACCAATCCCAACCCCCAAGAGTCTAGCTATATTTCTTTGAGTTGACTTCTTTGTATTCAAGAAAAGAATACTAGATTTTTCAAAATTAATTACCTGGCCAGAAGATGACGCATAATGTTCAATTATGCCCTTTATCTCAGCAACTTCCTCTGTGGTGGCTTCTCCAAACAAGACTGTGTCATTCGCAAACAATTGATGGTGGTTGTAGGAATGCTTGTAGCAATCTTGATGCCTTTCCATTTTCTTGTCTCTGCTTCTTTCCTTATTTTCTAACTAAGAGCTTCCACCATCAGCACAAAGAGGAAAGGGGAGATAGGATCTCCCTATCTCAGTCCTCTACAACTTTCAAAGAAACCACATGTTGAACCATTTATGATTACCAAAAACCTGGTTGAAGATATGCATCTAAAGACCCATTCTAACCACTGTTGACCAAAATCAAACGCCTTCAATACTTCCATAAGAAAGTGCAATCTTACTCTGTCATAAGCTTTACCCAGATCTAGTTTCAAATCATTGCTTTGTATTTGTCTTTATTTATTGAATGAATGGCCTCATTTGCAATAATAATCCCTTTGAAGATATCTCTAACCAGGGTAAACCTAGTCTGCTCTTGTGAGATGAGGCATGGCAGTAGTTTTTTGAACCTATTTGTTGATGAGGTACAAACAACCTCATTCTTATGACAAGCTAAATACCCCTTTTTGTTCTTGCCAACAACCTCAACCATGCCAAATTTTTTTAATTTTAGAAGCAATAATTGTCTACTTTTTATAAAATGATGTATAAATCTTTATTTCTCAAATTGATTGGAATTAGCTAACTAATGTTGATATAATGGTATAGACTTTGAGTAATTGTGTAGTATTTATGCATGGCCTACGAAAGGAGTGGACTTCAAGCGGTTGAAGTCAGAGCGCCAGAAGTTTGGGCGCCAGAAATTTAGGTGTGCATAGTGGAAGACTTTTTAAAACATTCTGTTAATTTCTGTTAAGACCATTTGAGACTTTATAGCTCCACTCAGAGCCTTTATTATGTTTTATGTCATGAACATCAGTTAGTTGTAATTATGTTGTAGACTTTTTCAATGGTATTTTTTACCACCATCTGCAGATTAGGATTTTGTAGTAGTGCAGTATATATGTGTAGCTGTTGAAAACAAGGATATGTTGTTATGATAATATTTTGAATACTGTTCAGTTATTTTCTCTGTGTTGTTACCTTTTTATGATATGAATGAATGAATAACATTAGATTGTTCTGAGTAATTTGTTCTGAGTAATGGAAGTGTTATGAATGGATTTACTTTGAAGCTGCAAAAGTACTATATGTGATTCTGAGTTATTAGTAGGAACACCCAAGAGATGGCCACTTGAGGGATCTCATAGAGTAGATAAGTATTTTAATTGTTACATGTTGTTAGTTCTATTCTATGTTGTTATTTTTGTTCTATGCATGATATGATTAGATAAATATTATTCTGTGTTTAGTACTGTTGTGTGTTCCTTCAGGTTGTGTTTTTAAGTTACTGATCTCTAAGTTTCTGTTTACTTAGAATTTTCAGAGCATCCACTATGTTCATGAAACTATTGTTAGCTGTTGATTAAAAGATGTTAGATGTACTTTTAGTTAATAGTTAGTCGTTAGTAGTTAGTCGCCTTTGTTTAAATTTCATAGTTAAACTACAAGTTTTGATTCTTAGATAGTTTTCATGCTTTATAAAATAGGAATTTGAATGCTTTCTAGCTTAGATGATTTCATGCTTTTTAGTTTAATTTATGTTTTCAACCAATTCAAAAATTTAGAAAATCTTACTAAGAGAGATGGCTGAAACATCCCCTATTGCAGATAGCCTTTAGACAATACCTGGTTGACATAATTGATGTATTTTTCAACTAAAGTGCTAGGACCTCATGACATCCTGTCACATTTTGGCATCATTGTCGGGAACATAATTCTTTTCTAAGTGTTAATATGAGATAGCTTGGATACCTCTTTTATAAAAAAATATAATTGTCAGACTTTTTTTTCTGCATGGTCAGGAAACGAGGTCCGCACGGAAGATTCATACCAAGAACCCCCCTAATAGTAGTTCCAACCATAAGTAGGGAGGTAGAAGTCTCAGCTAAAGAACTTAGTTACGAATTGATCGAGCAGGATCAACCTAAGACCTCCCAAAATATACCAGAAGTTCAGCCATCAAACCTAACCTTTGAAGAGGAGATCATTTAGCCAACAAACCCAATCTTTGAAGAAGAAAACATTCCTTTTAACATCATAGTTGATAATAACAACAATGACCTTTTCAACAACCAAAGAGAAAACAACGGAGATGGGAGAGCAAACCAAGGAGATGGTGATAACCCAAGAAGAGGAGCACAGACATTTACTTATCCTATTTCTCTCAATGAAGATGACGATGCACCCATGAAAAACATTTTGCCCTCCATTTTACCAACTTTCAGAGTATTATCCTCTGAAGATCCTGACTAATTCCTCTTTGAGTTCAAAGTTCTGTGTCAGACATACGACTACAAAAATGATAATCATAAACTTAAACTCTTTCCCTCCACTTTGAGAGACGCTGTAATGTGTTGGTTCATGGGATTAGTTTCAGGGTCAATAACCACATGGGATGACATGGAAACCATCTTTTTAGATAAATACTAGAGTTACTGCATAGTTAGTGACAGGAGAAAAATTGTTCAAACTAAGGCAAAAAGAAGATGAGAGCCTGGAAGATTATCTTGATAGGTTCATTTTCCTAACCAAATGATGTGGTGAAGAAGCCATAAGCCCAAAAATTCTGAAGACCATATTTCTCAAAGGGCTTGATGAGGATGCTAGGAGAAGTCTAGATTTCATGGGAAAAGGAGACGTGTCCCAACTTGAACTCGGTGATATTGCTGACTTATGCTAGAATTTCTCCCATACTTGAGGAGGTATTTGTAAATCTAGTCTTCTAAGAGGTTCAAATGAAATAGGTAAATTGCGCGAGGAAATAGAAAATCTTAAAACTAACATTCTTGTTCAGTTAAACACCACCCTAGATAGAATACAAGCCAAAACATGTAATCTTGAGACCTTATCCATCTACTGTCCTAGGTGTCAGAACAAACATCTGTTAAGATAATGTCCCTTGGATAAAACTGACATTTGCCAAATCTGTGAGAAGAGTCATGCCACTGATCAATGTGAGATCCTAAATGCAACCAAAAATTCCAAAAAAAGGACATCTCACGCTGAGGAGGAGATCAATTTTGTAAATCAAAGACCTGGAGGGAATTTCTCTTATGGCTAGAATTCAAATCCCTCCTAGAGACCTCCAAATAATTGGAATAATAATCAATGGACAACACCTTAGCCTCAAGCACCACCTAATTGGGGACCTTACCCTTGGGGACCACCTGAGTGGGCAAACCAGTCCTAGGGAAACCCTCAATGGCCAAACCAGACTCAATAGCAATGGTATCCTCAAAATCTGATGCCTCAATGGAATCAGGCTCCAAATCAATTCTATCATGGACCAAGGAGGATGCCTAATCCACAGCTAAACCTTTTGATAGCTCCTTAAAGCCCCCAACAAAATGAGTAGGTCAACCAACCATAATTCCCAGCACAACATGTCCCTAATCCAAAGAATAACCGTCAAACCATACTAGTGTATTCTATGGAACATGAAAACACGGTTGGAGTTAATGCCATCTATTGTGGAAACCTGCAGTTGAGGTCAAGAAAAACACTCTAGCAACCTACCATAGTCGAGATCCTTAACGAACCAAATGCAACATCTGCTGAAGAGACTATGACACCTTCCATATCTTTAGATAAAAACCCATTGAGTAACCAAGACAACCCTCTTCCACAATCCTCACCTAGAACTTTGGAGTCATCTCAAGAAGAAGTTGGCCAGCGTTCAACAGATCTTTTAAAGGAGGATCCCACCGAGAGAAAGAGATCTCAAGAACCTTTTCCTGAATGCCTCAAGGCAACTCCTTTGAATAAACCTCTGGAAATGACCTTACCTACTAAAACTATGTTAATCCAAGAAATTAAGTGACTCCATATTAAGATTCCATAGTTATAGGTGATTAAAGAAATTCCTGAGCTAAACCAGCTAGTTAAACAATTGTGCATAAAAACACCAGGAAGGAAACTGAAATAGATTAATATTGTGCATATCAATGGATACCTAGCTAACCTTCTGGCTTGCGAAACCTCAACCCTAAAATATGGTGACCCAGGCAGTCCACTCATAACAGTAATAATCAACAAGGTAGCAATACCCAATGCACTTGTGGACATGGGAGCAACCATTAATGTCATGATGGTGGATGTTATGGAAAAACTAGGACTCACTGATTTATGTCCCACGACCACCATATTGCAAATGGCAAATCAGTTTATAGCTATTTCCAAGGGTGTCCTAGAAAATGTTCCTGTTAAGGTTGACGATTGGGAATACCCACTGGATTTCCAAATAATCTAGTCTCTCACACCCAAGGATAGTTACTTAATCATATTGGGCAGACCATGGTTAGCGACAGTCACAGCTAAGATTGATTACACAGCAGGAGTAATGACCATTTCACATGGTCCCAATAGCAAACACTTATTCTTATATCCCCCTACTCAACCTGCTGAGCATAACCGAGTCTAGGTTGATGAACCAGATGGTTTTGACAAACAAGAGAATCTTGCTTCACTTGCTATGGTAGTCATTAAACAACATGGTGAAGAGTTGGAAGATGAACTGGAAAACAACACGCAATATCTTATCGTAGACTCGGATGATGAAGAAATTTTAGAAGTAGAAGAGATTTTAGGACATCTGATCCACACTGATGACACCAAACATGAATACACCAACTTCATAGCATTACCTTGTCCTCTGGCTAATATCATTCTAAAAATAGATCACTTCTTTGAAGATATTGCCAGACTTCATAGAACTATACTGCACAGCTGCCCTCTCAACACCTTAACGAGAGAAGTTCATAATGTCACTTCCAACTATCCTGGAACCAAAACTATCATGTTACTACCAGGAAAAACTTTAAATATCAACAGTTGGTTGACAGAGTCAGATGAGCTTAAATTGTTTGATGTTTTGGTAAATAGATCCAAGGATTTTGCTTGGATTATACATACATGAGAGGAATACACCTGAGTGTTTGTACCCATCACATCTATACCGAAGATGTTGGCCCTGTTCATCAACCTCAGCGAAGACTCAACCTTGCTCTCAAGGATATTGTTAAAATAGAGATTGAGAAACTCCTACAAGTAGGATTCATCTATCCCATCTCTGACAACAAATGGGTTTCGCCTTTGGTAGTTGTTCTAAAGAAAAATGGGAAGTGGAGAGTGTGCATTGATTATAGAGAACTCAAAAAAGATACCTATAGAGATTACTTCCCTTTACCTTTTATAGACCAAGTCTTGGATAATTAGCTAGAAGGAAGTATTTCTCATTCTTGGATGAATTCAATGGATATAATCAAATACAAGTAGCAGCAGAAGACCAGGACAAAACAACTTTTACTTACCCCTAGGGAACATTCGTATATTGAGTCCTTCCCTTTGGGCTATGCAACGCTCCTGCAACATTTCAAAGAGCTGTTCTGGCCATATTTGCTAAGCTAGTCAATGACTGTGTCAAAATCTATATGGATGACTTCACAGTGTATGGCTCCACTTTGATGAAGGACTTAAAAATTTGGACAAGGTATTGAAGCAATGTGAGGACCATCAGCTATCTCTGAGTCACAAAAAATGTCTAATAATGGTAGAACAAGGGATAGTGTTGGGACATCACATTTCAACTGAAGGCATAAAGGTAGATCCTAAGAAAATTGAGGTGATACAACAACTAGAAACTCCAAAGAACCAAATTGACGTCATAAGTTTGGATACTACTGAAGATTCATAGAAAACTTCAGCAAGATTGCAACCCCCATGTTCTTCCTTCTCCAAAAGGACATAGATTTTGTCTAGACAACATAATGTCAAACATCATTTGAAATCATTAAGGAGAGACTCATCTCTACTCCTATCCTACGTGGACCTAACTAGAACCTTCCATTCCATATTTATGCAGATGCTTCCAATGATGCCATTGGAGTAGTTTTAGGTCAAAAAGTTGAGAATGGAGGAAAATATGCCATCTATTTCATTAGTAAGAATCTAACTCCCACTGAACGAAACTATACCACTACAAAGAAAGAATTCTTAGCTGTGGTGCATGCAATCAATAAATTTTGACATTATATCATAGGATACAAAGTAACTGTGTTCACAGACCATTTAGCTATCAAGTACCTAATGAACAAACCTGCAGTGAATGGAAGAATAATCAAGTGGTTATTACTTCTCCAAGAATTCAATGTAACCATCATTGATAAACTAGGGAAGTTCAACGTAGTCATAGATTTCTTATCCCAGATCAAACAAGACAATGGAGATTGTGCTCCTGTACAAGATGAATTTCCAGATGAAAATCTATTTGCCATCTCCATTAAAACTCCTTGGTTTGCAGACATC
Source organism: Cunninghamia lanceolata (assembly GCA_027924645.1). Taxonomy (NCBI): domain Eukaryota; kingdom Viridiplantae; phylum Streptophyta; class Pinopsida; order Cupressales; family Cupressaceae; genus Cunninghamia; species Cunninghamia lanceolata. The sequence goes on along the minus strand of BSBN01000741.1, from coordinate 3,219,381 downwards.
GCCAACCATCTAGCTACTTCTGAGTCCCCACCAAACTTTACAACAAAACAAAAGAAACGCCTTATTCGGGAAAGCACTTAGTTCAAATGGATTAATGGAATGCTATTTTGATGTGGCCCTGATCTGGTTTTACAAAGTTGTGTTAGATCAAACAAAACATACAGTATCCTTAGAGCCTGCCATGATGACCCCTCTGGAGGTCATTACTCTGCTAAGAGAACTTCCCATAAAATCCTAGGTATGGGGTATTACTGGCCCTCAATGCATAAAGACGTGAAAAACTACGTTCGTTGTTGTGATGTATGCCAATGAGTAGGAAGACCCACAACATCCAATGAAATGCCTCTGCAATCGTAGGTAGTTTGTGAACCATTTGAAAAGTGGGGATTAGATTTTATCAGTCCCATAGACCCTCCTTCACAGGACAAAGAATACATTTTGGTTTGTACTGACTATCTGACGAAGTGGGAAGAAATCCAAGCCCTAAGAGTTGCTAGGGAAGAACAAGTTGCTGACTTCCTGTATAATAGGATTTTTCTTAGATTTGGAGCCCCTAGACCAATTGTCATAGATCAAGGACCCCAGTTCATGTCAAAAGTTTTTCTAGCCTTTACTAATCATTTCTAGGTAAGCCATAAAAAGTCTTCACCTTATCACCCTCAAGCAAATGGTCAAGTAGAAGTCACTAATAGGAAACTTGAAAATATCTTGACAAAAAAAGTTTCATCAGGAAGAAGATACTGGGCTAGAAAATTGCCTAAAGTTGTTTGGGCCCATAATACCACTTGGAAATCCACCACTGGTCTTACTCCTTACAAGTTAGTCTTTGGGAAGAAACCTCTTCTACCCATTGAATTTGAACTTCAAACTCTTAGAACAGTAATGGAATTAGGCTTAGACCTCAACCAAGCTCAGGGAGAAAGAGTCTTGCAGCTTAGTGAATTAGATGAACTCTGCCTAGAAGCTATCCACCAGACTGAGTTAGTGCAACAAGAACGGAAGGCCTGGCATGATAAACACATAAAAGAAAGAGAGATCCACAATGGAGATTGGGCATTGTTATTTGATTCCTGATATAAAGATCAAAAAGGGGAACTAAGGACTCATTGGCTGGGTCCATATGAAATTTATGAAGTATTTCCAAATAGAGCAGTTCAGCTCAAACCTATTGATGGTGATACTCAGACTCTCTTAGTCAACGGTCATCAATTACGAATCTACCACAAACTCGTCAACAAAGAAGAATTTACGAGAATGGTAGAAATGCAAGGGGAAACCCAATGCATTGACCTTGCTACAGCATAGCTAGTATAATTTTGAGTAAAAAAAACCTTGCATGTGTATGTACTTATAATCACTTCAGAGCATTTTTTATTGTATTATCGTTCTTTTCGGACTTGTCTAAATTTTATTTATGTTTTTGTAGGATTTCATTTTTAAAAGAGAATGCAAATTTTGGTGCATCTTGTAATGATGCTCTGGAACTTATCTGTTCAATTGGTTCCATTCCCCTATTGTTCCTGCATTCCAGCGCATTTTTTAGCGATGCTTCAGAATGTGTTAAGTCCAAAAGTTTATCATCATATTCCATGATCCTTGCATTCTGGCTGCATCTTTCAATGATGCTTCGAAACTTTGTTCCTGCATTCCAACTGCATCTTTCAATGATGCTCTGGAACTTTGTTCTTGCATTCTAGCTGCATCTTTCAACGATGCTCTAAAACTTTGTTCCTGTATTCCGACTGCATCTTTCAGCAATGCTCTGGAAATTTGTTCCTACATTTCAACTGTATCTTTCAGTGATGCTCTAGAACTTTGTTCCTGCATTCCAGCTGCATCTTTTAGCGATGCTCTGAAACTTTGTTTCAGCATTTCAGCTACATCTTTCAAAGATACTCCGGAACCTTGTTCCCGCATTCCAGTCATACCTTACAATGATGCTCCAAAACTTTGTTCCTACATTCTGACTACATCTTTCAGCGATGCACCGGAACTTTATTCCTATATTCTGGCTGCATCTTTCAGTGATACTTCAGAACCTTGTTCCCGCATTCTGGTTGCACCTTTCAGCGATGCTCTAGAATTTCTTTCTTTGTCCTGGCTACATCTTTCAGCGATGCTGTGGAATTTCATTCTTTTGTCCCAATTGCATCTTTTAGCAATGCTCTAGAATTTTGTGATTTCCCTTTCTTTGCAATTGCTCCGACAATCCCAACAACATACCCATGACCATCACTAATTATTTTCCGCCACTACCGAAATTCACGCCCGATATTGTCATAATAAATAGAAAATTATTGTGACCACTTTTTGTCATAATAGTTAGAACCCTTATTAGCCATCCCATCTTTATTCATAATAAATCCATTACCATCCTTCACCATCCCATCTAAATTTAATTACACCGCCATCCATGATGTTATTACTTCAGCATAGGGAACGCGACTTTCAAATCAATGACGAGACATGAGGTATGTACATCTTTTATTTTAAGTAGGTATATTATTGTGGATAAAAATAAATGAATTGGCATGTTCCACCTTCCTTTCCAAATTTAGTAAATTGTGTCGATTGTACCTTCACTACATCCCATGCAAAGTAATGAATCAAATGCAATGAAGCCAAATGCTTGAATTCATCTGTGTCCCATCAGTATTGTCAAAGTACAAGTGGTCATAAGATTGCATTTCATTTAGTATGCATAACAGATTTGTTAAAATAGTTTTCCACCATTAGAGTGCCACAAATTTAGTAGACACTTAGTAGAATTGCAAGTCAGAAATAGAATGGGTGGGGCTAAGCGTAAATCAGAACCAACTTCCCTAGAGAGATTGTTGGCATTGAATAGTATTTTCAAGGTTTTTCAGAGGATAGGTTGGCTTGAGTTTATGAAGAAATTTGAGGGGCACAACATGCAGCTAGTCAAAGAATTTGTAGAAAACTTCTCAGATGGGCAGACGATAGTACGTGGCAAGAAGTTTAAGGTAAGACCTCGAATCATTTCTAATTTGTCTGGCATTAAAAATGAAGGTGCAAATTTAACTGAGGCCACAAACATCTCTTATCAAAGAATGATAGAACTCTTCATAAGGGAGGGAGAACCTCATCCTCTGTTAGTTGTGAATACCCGTGGGTAAAAGAAGGGGTTTCAGAGAATGTCCATTACATAGCCATGGAGAATGGCGGTTGCCTAGATTATCAAATACTTTACATGTGAGGGGCAATGTGCCATCATAGTCGGCCCCCCATCTAGTTACTCACTCACCTGCGCCATGGCACTGAAAACCCTAAATTAAGGGTTAACCTCCCTACTTTCCTTAGTGATTCCATTGTCAACATGATAGAGAGGTTTAAAATTGGTTTAGGCCCATTGAAATATCATGGTCTTATTCATCTAATTTTCAAACATCATTTCCTAAAAAAAATGGCAGAAATTTCTTCAAAATTTTGAAAACCCTGAACCCTTAAGACATTTTGAAGAAGGTGAGTCATCCGGAATGGTGGCTCAAAATGTAAAAGAACCTTCCCCTGTGCTTCAAGATTCCCATGTGCCTCAAGACTCCTCTGTGCCTCAAGATTCCCCTATTCCTCAATATACTATAAGAGCTCCTAATGGTGAAGTGCTGAAAAATCCATCAAACCTTTCAGACCCGAAGGAGAGACCTAAACCACAAAATGTACCAGAAACCCCAAAGAAACAAGAAAATGTGGATTTAGTGAATTCTAAAGACAAGAATACTCGGCCCCACAAAAAGGAAAAGAGGCCAAAAGTGAAATTACAAAGACCTCCTCCTTTAAGGAGAAGCAAATGATTGGCTACATAATTCAGTTGTGTTGTGGCTTGCGATCAGCTGCATGTTCCTAAAAAGAAAAGACAAGAGAAGCAATTTCATGAAACTGTTGCCCAATCATGTGGCCCAGCCATGTGGAAACATACCCTAGTTAAGTGAAAAGAAAAATTTGGATAGTAATAAGCCCCCTAAGTCTAAAAAGGAGGATGTCCCATCTGAAACAAGACAAGGAGAAATAGGAGAACAATTACCAAATTATACTTGTTGAGGATGAGTCTGTTGAACCACTTTCCCCTTCACAGTAGCCCTTGGAAACACAGGAAATTAATACAGTGCCGCATAGTGAACAATTGTCTCTCTTGGTTGCCGATGATAGAGAATAGAGCCTACTGGAAGTAAATAATGCAAAACATGTGACCGATAGTAGTGCTGAGATCCCTATTTTACCCCCTTCCATTGATATAGAAATTGGAAAAGATGATAACATAAAAATAGAATTAGAAGAGCTGAAGGTAGAGATTATTCAGTTAAAAGAAAAACTATAACAAAAAGAGGAATAGATAAACAAGCAACAATAGGAAATAAACACACAAGCTAAACTTTTGATGAGAAAGGATCAGGAAATCACAGCTTTAGCGACTCAATTGGAACAAAAGGATAAAACTATTGGAGAGTTGCAGTCCCAAGTGCAACAAATTAATGAGAAGGATAAAGAATGTTTGGATAGGTTATATAAAAAAGATAAATAGATTAAGAATTTAATTGATCATTTAGTACAATCTCTTCAAGCATTTGCAAAAAAATAGGAATAGCAAACAATTGAACTCAATGCAACTGAGCAAAACTATTGAACTAGAGTAGGATTTACAGGAAACAAATGTGAAAACAATGATGGAATCAAAAGAAGTGCAAACTGAGCTGACTAATATGGAATGGTTTCAAATCCACATTCCTCCAATGCTGACCAAATGGATGGAGAGATGCTATTTCTTGAGGCAAGCAGGGGCAGAAAATGCCAAACTCAAGCAAGAAATAGTGTTATTAAAAGAATCATATGATAAACTCTACCAGGATAAAATTGATGCATGGCAGATTGGAGAATTGTTACCAGCTTGTAGAAAGCCATCCCGGTTATATTCCATGTTTCTAAATGAACATTTGTTAAGATGGAAGCTTTTAAGGATCTCCTACAATTTACCCCATGACCCAAATGATAAACAGTTATTAGAAGCATTTAAAGAAGCAGCCCCTGTTCAACAAAATCTGCTTTGTGAATTTTTCATACATAATTTGTTTTTAGAAAAACATAGTGATTTATTTATCAACCTTTTTTTGGGGGAGGTACAACTTAGAGCATTCATGTCTAATATGCATAATCAAATCCAGTGGCAGGAGAGAACCAGGGAATATTTGCAAGTTGAGAGAATTGTGGGACTCCAAATGAGATATCCTAACCAGAATCCCTTTGCCTTCAAGGCTCAATTTTGAAGGATTAAAAGCTATGAAGCCATGAAGAATAAGTATAATGATAGTATCCAGATTTGCTTTGAAAAATTCAAAGTTCATGGGCAACAATTAATTGAAAGGGCATGGAGTGCCTGTGAGGAGCGGTACACTCCCCTCCCTATGTATCTTAAAAGGAGGGAGATGATCTCCCCTACCAACCTAAGGTGGTCCTACAGGAGGGCCGATGCATTAACAAAAATATTACAATAGCTCAAGACCAAGTGGATAGGGATGCAATACATACCTCCATTGCTCCTTCAACCACCTCCTGCAGTTTTGATCACTGCCGAGCAAAATCCAAGAGAATTATATAATTGGAAGATGAGGGTTAAATACAACAAAGGTTTTCTTAAATAACCTGATCATTTGGATGAAGAGGTAGAAGACATGTATGATCTCAGCTCCAAATATGATAAACTGAATAGGAAAAGGGATGCACAGAGGCAAAGGACTCAACAGAGAGTAGGAGGACCTCCTTAGGCTTAGGAAGGGGAGGATGATGAGGTACAAACAACATCATTCTTATGATGAGCTAAATACCCATTTTTGTTCTTGCCAACCACCTCAACCACGCTAATTTGTTTAATTTTAGAAGCAATAATTGTCTACTTTTTATAAAATGATGTATAAATCTGTATTTCTCAAATTGATTGGAATTAGCTAACTAATACTGATATAATGGTATAGACTTTGAGTAATTGTGCAGGATTTATGCATGGCCTATGGAAGGAGTGGACTTCAAGCGGTTGAAGTCAGAGCACCAAAAGTTTGGGTGTCAAAAATTTAGGCGTGCATAACGGAAGACCGGTAAATGCAAGAAGTTGTATCCACTTAAGGTGGAAGTTTCAGAGTTAGAAAAAAATCCAAAATCGGGTGACTGAAACCGGGATCCCATTTTGGGTCGGGATCCCGAGCCTAAAATCCAAAACGGGATCCTGTTCCTTAACGCGATCCCAAACCTAGAACCAAAAAATGGGATCCCGTTTTGAAAAAGTATTAAATTTTTTTTAAAAATGGCAAAGACCCCATTTTTCCCAGCGACAGGCAATAGCTAAGAACATGATCCCGAGTTGAGTCACCATCAAAACAACAGGTAAGTGGATTTTTCCACTTCTACAATTTAGCAATGAATCTTTTGAAGTTTCCCTTGTTTGTTTTGGTGTAAAATACAATCAAAATTTAAATTGTAAACTGTTATTTACGGTTTCTGTTTATGAAATCAATAGCTATTTTTTGACATTTTAGTTGTAAAATACAATTGAAATTTTGAAAGACTATATCATATAAAAGGATAGAATTTGAACAAACTGTCAAAATTTTGTTTAAATTTGAGAATTGAATAGCTGTATTTAGACATTTTAACTGTAAAACACAATTGAAATATTGAAAATACTGTATCATATGAAAGGAGAGATTTTGAACAAATTGTCAAAATTTGATTTCAATTTGAGTATTGAATAGTTGTATTTAGACATTTTAGCTGTAAAATACAGTTGAAATTTTGAAACAACTGTATCATATGAAAGGAGAGATTTTGAACAAACTGTCAAAAATTATATAGCATTGGTATGATATATATATATATATATGGTTTTTATAAAATTTACTTATATCAATGTATGTCATTGTATTTTAAAGGCATTATTGAATAGGTAACTGTCATGTAAAAAAATTACAACAAACCATAATAAAACCTTTATCACGTCGTTCATAATCAAACCTTTAGAGACAACCAACTAATCAAGAATTGAGAAAATTTTAAAATTTTTGTGATAGCCAACTAATCAAGAATGAAATCAAGCCAACAAATGTAACTTTAGAGACACTTGTAGTTGTCCTCACTAGCTAGGTTATGCCCCTGGGATGAACATCGTGATGTTAATTGTGATACGAGCCTAACCTCATTGGTAATGCTTCCCCTATTCTTAATGACATTGATATAGGCCCCACTCATGATCCTTACAAAGATCTTGCCACCACTAACTTCTTTCATGATAAGTCACTATCCTCACCATCTCCTTAGACCTATAATACCTTAAGCTTATCAATTGGGACCAACATGACCCTTTATGATTTGATGTTTTCCAAAATGATGAAGCCATCATGAAAGTTATGAAGTCTCAAGACCACATCCCCATTGTAATCATATGAAAGACTTTTCCACCATACTTAACACCTATGCTTATTTTGGAGAGAAAGAAGAACGCTTTAGTCCTAAGGCACCCTAGTAGACAGAATAGCAACAAGATATAAGAAGAAACTTGTGATCGATTAAAATGATACAATAAAAATGGACACTTCCCAAGAGCTCCTCACTGACAAACTTCACCTTCCATTAGATACCACTCAGATATAAGATGACTCCCCTCTCCTTGTTGAGGATGCTATAGACATCAACCTGTGAACAGAAGAGGACCCTAAACTCTCTAAGATAGTAGCTCCACTGGACCTTGACATCAAAGAAGGCATAACCATCACCCTTAAAGATTACAATGATTTCTTCATGTGGTCTTATGGTGATATGCCTTGAGACTCCATCTTTAAAGTCATGCATCATCTTGTGGTTCACCTCAATGCCAAACCTATTCAATAAAAGCTACCCAAAATGCACCCCCAAGTAGCCCTCTTGGTCAAAAAAGAATTGTATAAACTCTTGGATGTGGGGTTCATGAACAGACTATTACTTATCCTAAATGGGTCTCTAATGTGGTCTTAGTTAGCAAGAAAACTAAGGGAATTCATGTTTGCACTAACTTTTGAGACATCAAAAAAGGATACCCTAAAGATAACTTTTCTCTACCAAACATTGATATGATCATGGATCTCATAGCCATATATATAAAATGTTATCATTAATCTAGATATAATATCCCTTGAAACATTTGAGTTAGACATGGAGACACCTAGATTATGGAGAGGTCTATGTAAGAAAACACCTCATGTAGACTCAACACAAACTTATCCCTCAACCCTCTAAATTGTGACTTACATCATTTGATTACCCTGGAACACACTATAGACAACTCTATACAAATTTGGCAAAAGATATTTTCTCCTAACAGAAACTTGTATATGTAGAAGTATCTACTACTACATTAGATTTGATATACTTCTTAAAAGGAAAGAGTTGGGACTAACAACTAAATAGAAAACAATAATTTTGCAAATAGGAAATAGGAAACAAAATCAAGCTAGAACCATCTTGACTAATTTATCTTTTTCTAGCTAGATTGAATCCCTACAATCACAAGTTAAAAACAAAGCATCAAATTCTTCATTAAATTTAAATCACAAATCATCAAAATATATTCATCTTCATACTCAGATTAGTCAGGTCTAGGCAACTAGTAACTTCAATCCTATCTCCATTATCAAATTTGGTTGCCATAGGCAACTTCACCAAATTTAGGTTTTTAGATCATGTGGCATGCACAAGATATCCACCTCAAGGTAGTTCTCCAAGTCTAGTTATAGTCTTGCAAATATTCATTATGATTCTACCTAGGTGGTATGATAGTCCATTGGTTTCTAGATGACATCATTCAATAGCATGGATGCATCTGAACATTCACCCTTCATTGATATATATTGATAGTAAAATAGAGTTTCAAATTGTTCTTAAGGTTTGGGACAATCATAGTGTTAAGATAGTCCAAATTTTAAGACTATTTAGACTAATTAAATGGGCTTAGTCTTAATCTAAATAACACACATAAGAGTTGGGACTAACAACTAAATAGAAAATAATAATTTTGCAAATACGTATGAATAGGAAACAATATCAAGCTAGAACCATCAACTAATATCTTTTCTAGCTAGATTGAATCCCTACAATCACAAGTTAATCAAAGCATCAAATTCTTCATTAAATTTAAATCACAAATCATCATAATATATTCATCTTCATACTCAGATTAAGTCCTAGGCAACTAGTAGTCAATCCTAGATCTCCATTACCAAATTTGGTTGCCATAGCCTGCAACTTCACCAAATTTAGGTTTTTAGATCATGTGGCATGCACAAGATATCCACCTCAAGGTAGTTTTCCAAGTCTAGTTATAGTCTCAAGAAGATGTTCATTATGATTCTACCTAGGTGGTATGATAGTCCACTAGTTTCTATGACATCATTCAATAGCATAGATGCATCTATTCTAATTCATTTCTTTTGTCCAAAATGGTTGTGGCAATAAAAAAGAAGCTTATTGAACTCATAATCAATAGGAAACCCACGGTCATAATAGGAGGTCTTGAATTTGGTACCAATGATTGTGAGTTCCTTGTAGAATATGATGAACCTTTTGAACAAGAGAACCTTGTAGACCATGATTCATATCTTGATTTAAACTTGAACATTATCGTCATGTGAATGCTTTTAGCCATCCTACAACCTCCTATCACCCTTCATCCTCTTATAGGGATATGCCACACAACCTCTCCAAGTTGACCATGCCAAACCCAAAGTCACAATCCTAAGAGGTCCCTAATTTCCTCCCAATGATCATGAGAACCTTGTAGATCATGATGCATATATTTTGAACAAGACTATCAAGTTTCTTCGCAACAAGAACGTGCAAGTCCAAGTTACCCTTTTCACCAAGATCAAGTGTCCTTAAGTCCTTATGTTACCTTTGACAAGGGGAACACCACTCTAGATTATGCATCTTATGGGTATCCTTCATCATCATCCAATCGAATGCCTATCCAAGAGCCTACTAGTCCTATCCCAACACCACCATGTAAACCCAATCCTAATTCATTGGTCCATCCACCTTCTAATCCATCAATCCCTTCATTACCCTCACCACCATCTAATCCTCCAACTTCACATCCTAAATTTAAATCACCTCTCTTAAATGACCTCTATAGATGTACTATGAACTATATTACAAAGACAAACCTATATGCCATCCCTCTCTATTAAGTTTGATCACTCCCGATCCTAATCCATTTCCTCCTATTATCCATCCACCTAATCCTAGACATTCACCCTTCATTGATATATATTGATAGTAAAATAGAGTTTTAAATTGTTCTTAAGATTTGGGACAATCATCTAGTGTTAAGATCTAGTGCAAATTAAGACTATTTAGACTTTAAATTAAATGGGCTTAGTCTGAAGCTAAATAACACACATAAGAGTCAAGTGACTAATAACTAAATAGAAAACAACAATTGTAAATAGGAAATAGGAAACAAAATCAAGCTAGAGTTCACCATCAACTAATATCCTTTTCTAGCTAGATCATCCCTACAATAACAAGTTAAACAAAGCATCCTAACCTTCTTACCTCATCATCTATCTTAAAAGTGGAAGATTTAATCATTACCACATGTATGGTTATATGTCTCTTTGATTATCTAGATAATGCAATTGAATCTCTAGAGGAGTCTTACATCTTAACAACAATTTCATTGTCCCTTTGTAGTTCCTTGTCTCTCATGACAAGTTTGTTATTGGTTTAAGGCTATCTTAAAGGTCCATATAACAATCTAGGATTTTAATAACAATTAATTTGTTCAGTCCTTAATGGTCATGACAACATTATACAAGATACTAAAGTTCACATTCAATGATTTCCTTTTTCCTATCAAATGGTAAGGATTCACTCAAATTTTCACATACTCTTGAACACATATATCCAATTTATGAATTCACGGTTGATCCAATGCTCAAACCATTGCAAGCATGACTATTGTTTGTTGACCAAGCTTATTAGTAATATTTATTTAGAGAAATTCATCCAAAACCATTACAAACTATTTGTAGCTTTGCCATAGGAAATGTTGGATCTCCTAGAATGAGTACTTAACATCAAACCAATAGCCAACTCCATAGAAAAATTAACAAAATTGAAACCTTGGACCTAACATATGATAACAAACCTTGAGAACAAATTCATTATGGTAATCCTAATAGCCCTACTATTAAATTGATCTTTCTTGTCTCCCTCACTATAAGAATCAAAATTTAGCTCTCGAATGAAAATCCCTTGATTTCAATTTGAAAATTACATCTAGTTCAAGTTATATAATAGCTCTCTTACATTTTGAAATTTGTACATGCATGTATACATTATCTGTATGTTTAATTTAAATTTATTTCAAGTGTAATTTCTTGAAACATATATATATTCTTGATTTAATTTTAAATTTGTACTCAAGTTTGTATGTTTATATGTATATATGCAGGTTCGTATCTATATATATATATCATGAATCTGGATGATATTCACTTTGATGTTGAGGACTTCCTCAATGCACAAGATGATCCAGCCCCACCTGCACCCCCACCCCCAGCGCCAGATGCCCCACCTCTAGATGACCCACCTCCACCCCCACCTCTACCCCCACCTAGAACTGACCAGGCTTGCTTGCGAGCCATAATTAATGAAAATGTGGATTCCATACAAGAAAAATTGAATTTCATTCGCAATGAACAATTCATGCCACCTCACGTGGTATGTTTTGCAGCTTTGATGCAAAACATTGTAGATTTTGTGAGGTCTATTGACTCAGACTTTGATGGATTCTAGAAATGGAGAGAGGAGAGGTGCCAATTTTATGTTGATGGCCTCTCCTATAAGAGTATTTTGGATCTTAAAATCACAAAAGCTCATTTAGCACAATATTTTAGACATCCCTTACAAATGAACCTATTCCTGCAAATAAGAAAAGAATATCAATCAGGTGGTGTAGGCATGAAGGAATGTCTACCAATTTTTGGGACAAATGGTGGATGGTGTTTGATTATCCACCTCATGCTAATTGTGAGGTTCCTTTATCTTTTTTGAGAAAATTATATGCAGAGTTTGTTCTGAATGAAAAACCCAACTACTTTGATTTTAGATCATTCCAGGGTATTGGTGGTGGCATGTCACAACAGAGGTTGGGGGCATGGGTTGATCCCCAACGACCCGTGCCTGTTCAACCTCTTATTGACCCTCCTATTGCTGCCATTCCTTCACCCTTCCAGCATCGTGCAGTGGTATCCACACTAGGCACATTGAGTGCACTCTCAGGTAGCCTACATGAGCAGACTTTTATGATGGTAGCTCGGGTTAGAGAGCATGGAGGAGTTGATGATGGAAGTGGTCCTAGGACCACTCCACATGTGTCGATGCCTCATACATGTACGAGTTGCAATCAGTTGTGTTATGGACCTTATCAGGCAACTGCACCCACTTCAGCTACACATGCATCATCTGATAATGTGGGCACTGAATCATTTGTTGATTATCTATTTGCTAAGGATCATCCCACTGATCATTCAACACAGGTATATATAGGTTATTTACACATGTTGAATTTATAACAATTTTTTAAGCACATGTTTTTAATCAACATATAGATCAATTAAATTGTAATATTTTAACAATTGAATTGTTTGGTGTAGATGATGGCAACAGGGACCATTGATTGAATTAATTTTTCATCGACACCTGTTCATCTCGAGCACCCATTTGGGGTACATTTTCAATGATTTATATTTTAATTATTAATTTTATTTACTTGATTTTAATTTGTAATTCAGTCTTGAATGTGTGTACCATTAAATATTTATGAACTGGTTTAGGGTTCTTCCACATTGAATCCTCCATCTTAGGGTGTCTCGAGCGCTCCTCCATCATTGGGCATCTCACATAACACTCTTACAATATGTATATTATTTTAAAAAATTATATATACTTAGATTTTTCTATTTTGATATCACTGTATCTGATAACGTGCACATGTACTATTTAATATATATTAAAAATATGTCTATGCAGGTTGACACAACAATGAGGATGGGAATTGCAGCACACTTGGATAATCCAAGTTTATATCAGGAGTTGACTGCATTTCATGTTGTTCAAAAATGTATAACATGTACACAAGTCAATTATATATATGTTTTAAAACCTAATTTGTACACACATGTGCTAACTTATAAATGACCTTGTAGGAGCTTGTTAGTGACACCTTTCATCAACACACAACACATGCAGAGCAGGAGGACAGAGGAGATGGGCAGCTTGATATGGTATAATTTAAAATTTAGATTATATTAAAATTCAATTAAAATATACATTATGAACTTAAAGTAAATTTCTTGATAGATATATATGTTGACATGTGTTCAAAATTCTTTTTCTTTTATAGCTTGAGACATGTCATGTAGCTAAGCCTGTAGAGATAGGTCCTGGAATAGAGGATGCACAACAAGTTCCTCTTACAGTATAATAATTTAAATATGATAACTTATAAATTAAATTGAATTAAATCATTTTTAATATCGTCTTACATCTAATTTCAACTTGAACTTTCTCTTGTATTAAAAATAGATTGATTCAGAGCATGTAGAGACAGGTCCAGGTGCACTAGAGCATGCCTCTCAGCCTCACACGGTAATTTAATTTTATGATAAATTATAAATTTAAAAATTATCATTAAATCATTTTTAATCATCTTACATTTGATTTCATCTAAATCTTTCTCTTCTACAGAGTGATTCAGGTCATCTAAGTAGTTCGCATGGTGTGAAGAGGACTCTTGATGATAGAGATAGTATGTGATACCTGTTATTGAACATCGCTACATAATTTGACTATTTCATGGACTATGTTATATACTATTTGTCATGGACTTTATATATATATATATATATATATATATATATATTTTTGAACATGGACCTTATATATTTTTTGAACATGGACCTGGAGTAAATATATGTAACCTGACCTTCCTCTATTTGTTCTTGTGTGGGTTATTTGAGCAAAGTAGGCATTGTTTTCTTCTTGTGGATATTGTTGTTTTATTTATAGTTTATAATTATGGATTTTGTAAGGTTATATATTTGTAATCATACCAAAATTGTTTCGATCACCTTTTTTGTTGCTACTTGATCCCCCAATTTTTGCATTATGAAAGCTTAATGAGTTGTCTTATGTAGTCAACCTACAATCCCTTAAGTTAAAAACCTTATAAAGAGCAACCACACTATCAATATCATATACATGTCACACAATAAATGCAATCCTGCCATAACAAAATCATACACATGTCAAAGTAATAATCATGTAAAACCATCGTGTTAGTAAATAGGTGCATCCATACATATCCGTTATCCATGCATGCATACATTGCATATACATCATAAACTATAAAAGCATAACATCACATACATACATATACAAGCATCCCTAAATAATCATAAATCAAACTCTAATCTAACCATGTGAATGAAGGAAAAGAAATGTAAATGAGATCAACCGTAATAAGATATAGATTGACATCAATAGAAATAATCGATTGTCATATATAAATCTGACAATAACTGAGTACATAGGCTCCATCATGGGAGGTACATGATCAAAATAAGTATACACGAGTACAAAGTCTCCCCATGCAAGGGGCAAGGCAAAAATCTCTACAAGTGTCAGAGTGTTGATCTATCAAAGGAGCCTCAAATCAATTATGAGCTCTTGATCCTCCAACGATCATACTCTACTGTCTCCTCCTACTATCTACCATATTTGACCATGGAGGAGTCTTGTCTCTATGATAGTAGGTCTATGATGGGATAAGTGTTTGAGCCCATGACTGAGCATAGGTTGGTATCCTAGCTTGGGAATGAGAAGGTAGTTGTTGGCTAATTCCTACCCCAACTATCTCTCATAGTAAAGAAAATAAGGTCTCTAGTGTGTCAAATGTAACCCTCAAAGATGTAATATGTTAGTTTGCATGGTAAGTGGAAGAAAAAATCTATGTTTTAGCCTACAAAATTACAATTATCCTTTCATCCATTAAGAGTTCCTCTCTCTCCCTCTCCCCTCATGGCGGGGACAAGAATATGTAGTGATGAGGTCCTAATAAAGTTCCTCCATTCATTCACGGTATGCACATTTAGGTCCTGGTCCAATTTTAAGCAATAAAATGCTAAGCAAATCAAAACAAAGAATTAAAAAGTGAGATACTCATGAGGATCTCTTGCCTACTAGGAGGGATCAATCTCTCACATCTTCTCATCTAGATCAACTAAGTTAGAGGAATCACAGCTATAAACTAGGAGCAAGCTCATCTGATGCATTTTCATCCTCCTCCACCTTAGGATAGTAATCATCATTGGACCCCTCATCCTCTCTATCATCCTGATCACTCTCTACATAAAAAATTAAATGATCCTAGCATGGGTATAGTTATATTTATCCTTGCCTTGGTGCTTGTTCTTGTGTTGACCATGTAATAGGAGTCCCTAGAGTAAGAGTCCATGGGAGTGTCCCTTGACCAACCTCTACTACATCTTAAGTAGATTTGTAGCATGGGAGTGTACTAGGGGAAATCCTTTAGAAAGTCCTCCCTAAGCTATTGGAGCACTTGTGTGACTGTCTAATGAATCTCCACTAAACCATGTTTGTCACCCCTTTTCAATAATATCTAGTCATGTCATCTCCTACCCATCTCCTCTCTATCTCTATGTAGGGGTTTGTAATAATGTCTATGTTAGTCAAAGTCACCATTGTTTGTGTAATCATGTGCTATAGTAACCCAATCAACACTACTTGATACCTCAAGGAAGTGAAAGATCTGATAGGGTCTAATATGCTCCAATATCCATACCATAACTAGAGAAGGATGATTAAATCCTAGTGCCTTATGGTGCACAATCTAATAAAGGTCATGGTAGACCTTGAAGGTAGGATGTCAATCCCCCATGCATAAATTTTACCTAACTCCACTTGCTCAATGATAGAAGCCCACAACCATATGAGAAAGTGGACATTTTTAGTCCTTCACAAGTGCTAAACTATTAAGCCAATCATGACCTTCCATAGGGGAAAAATGTCAGGTATTTAAACTAAAGTTAGATAAACTCCCTTCCTATTTCTTGGTCTCTTAACTCCCAAGAAAGTGGCCCAGGCTCATCTCTCATCCTTTGATGCCCACTTTGCCTATGTCAAATTGTCTCTAGATAGGGACACCCAAAATCTAGTAAATGTCATACAATGTAATCATCCACCCTCTAGAAATGCTAGTAAAATATAAAATTTTACCCTTTACATCTAAATAGGTTAGTATGTCATAATAAATGTGTGATAAGGATAACACAATAGGAACCTACACCGCTCTATCTATCCAAGCTTGTTGTAGGGCAACTTGATTTGTTGTAGAGAGCTCCTACACGCTACTCACCAACGAAGCTTGCTCCTTAGTCACGTTCCAATGAATATGTGTGTCTTGTCAACACAAGCACACACTCATCACTTTGAAAATTAGAAAAACTTGAAAAATTGTAAAAATGTAAAAGCCAAACATTTGAAAAAGTTAAAAACATAAAAAAAAAAATAGAAAAACATGAAAAACCCAAGTCTAAATAGTCAAAACACCTAAAAATGCATATTTTTAAATCACTCTTGTAAAAAGATGCAACTTGACAATTTTTCCTAAGCAACCTTGCAAGTTGCCCAAACATCCTAAGGGACACTCAGGTGATTTTCCTTACCAAAACAAGTGACCAAGTATGGTAAAAGGGTGACCTAGGCCACACCCCACCAAACTCTAGATCACTCAAAAATTGAAAAATAAACATGAAAATTGAAAAAATGAAAATGTGATTACATTCCCTACCTAGACACCTATCATTTGCAATTGATGGCCCTAAATTTGATAGCCATTTTAATTAACCTACAACTTGATGCTAACTTCTTGGATGTCTTAAGGGGTTCTAATTTACGATGTCTTAAGGGGACATCTTAGGTTCTCAAAATTTGGTGAAGTTGCCCAAGGCAACCAAATTTAACAATATAATAAAATCAAATTTAAAGTTACAAATTCAAAGTAGAAAAACATGCGCATTTAACTAATAAAATATATAGAATAATAATTTTGATAAATTTAATAGTGTAGAGTATAAAACTGTGTACATACACATGTATACAAATTTGTGTACAAAATGTGTAATAATGTAATTGTGTATATACATATATGCCAACTCAAAATAATGTTTACAAAATGTGGTTATGCCATCTCAAAAAAATCCAAACTTGTGGGGAATGTAGCAGGTCTTCACACCACCTGATATAAAAATAATACAAGCAATTTATCAATATATTCGAATCAAAACATGTATTTTAATTTATATAAAACTATCTAGATATACACAATTTGTACCTGTATTTACAAGTGCCTCTCAAGTTTTTGTTTCAAAGTATGTGATGAATTTGTGATGATGGCCTAAGGATATAAAAGGACAATTTAAATCAATTTCAACTAATAATGCACAAGAAATATCAAAACATGTATTTAATGTATTTAAAAGAACAATATAAATCTATTTAACTATATTTACATGTATTTACTTATTCCATTATACCATCTCCATCCTCTCTTTTTTCCAACACATCAATGATTGTCTCATGGTCTTCCATAGAAATTATCCATAGCTCTTTATTTGTAGGTTTTCCATGATACCTCTCCAGTTTTATATTTGTTGCCAACACCAAATGTGAGTAGTGTATAATCTTCTTATGTGTTTCATAATCTTTGAATGCAGGCAAACCATACTTTCTTATTAGGTATTTCCGTAGCCAAGTGCCAACAACCACCATCGAACCTATTGGATAATGATAGCCATCATCAAAGAAATTCTTAAAATTTGCTTAAGGTGATCAAAGAAGTTCTTAAAATTTGCTTAAGGGGATCAAAGACTTCTTATCAAAATTTGCTTAAGGGGATGTCTTAAGGGGATCACCAAACTTGTTGGATAAGGAAATCCATCATCATTTTCTCGAGGTGCTGTTAACTTATGTTTAGTCTCCACACAAGGAGCCAACCAATATTCAGTTTCCTCTTCATTATTCTTTGGTGCAACAACAACATACACATGTCCTGCAAACAAATTTTGATTCAATAACTTGCACATGTCCATAAAATTTGACCAATCAACATACATGCATTCATATGTAGACATAAATAAATAAAAGCACTACAAATTAGTAATGAAGTGAAATAAAATGAAATAATTTGAATTAAATTACCTTCTTGCACAAGGTCTGAAAAACGATCATAATCGTCTGATGCAAACAGTTGATCATTGTCTTCAATTGTTGTTTCACTTTGATCGTGTGCTTGTGCAAGTGTCAATGGTCTTGCTTCCACTCTTCAACCCATTCTGTATTCTCACATGCTTCTCAATCTCCTGAAATACAAAACTGACAAAAACATGCAAGCTCCCTTGTCCAGATAGTCCATGTACTTGTATGCAAACTCCTAAATGAATGCCATTTAGTAGATCCACTGATTGTCTGGCAATCAAGTCTAGGTAGAATGTTTTCTTCTTCAACCAACCAAAAGAATCAACGAACTGTAGAGTACTCGCTTGATCCAGGTGTACATAATCTTGTATTGCACCAATCTACAATCCCACGTGCATCTTTAAATTTTACTGCATCCTCAAATTTCAATTGTTGTCTAGCAAGAATTCTTTTAACACACTCACCAGCTCCATCATGTTCTCCTTTACCATGTCCAGCTTCAAAAAAATTCCACATATGTTGGACATTATTCTCCTTGTGAACCCTACTTAACCAATAGAACATTCGAGCATTCTTGAACTGCCCCATATAATTATCTGACCATATAAGATGTTCAGTAATCTGGATTCCTCTTTCTCTTAAATTTGTATAAAATATATTGAAACAATATTGAACCAACTCTGACGAGTGTAACCGGTTGTCACTCAAATAGAAATGATACTCCCTCAAAACTTTTCTATCATTCTCTGTGCTATCATCTGCATGTCTATAAACAATATGAACAAATATAGCAACCTGCACTGAATTGTAATATTGTGATTGAATTTCCTCTTGCAGAGCTAAAGTATAGTTTTCTGCAAAATCAACCACTTATAGTATAGTACCAACTGGAAATGTGTTTCTACATTCACAAAATTGTCCATCAAGCCATCGAGCTTGTTGAGAGTGCTAGACATATTTTGGTACAATTTTACTCTTAAATTCTGAAAAGAATGCATGCACACTAACCTTTTCTATAATTAAATCACAACGCTTTCCAAAATTTCCATCTTTTAAAGAATATTCAACATTCTTAAATCTTTTAACGTCCACTAATTGTTGTCCAAAATCATTTTCAACACTTTCATGCATACAAACTCTTAACAAAGAAAGATTGCCACAACTAGTGCATTGTCCAGAAATACATGAACTTAAATAAAATGATTTTTCATTAGATCTTTCACAGAACAAACTTGATATAAACTCGTATTGCTTCAGTTGGCATATTAATATCACATTCCTATATAATCATGTTACGATGTAAAGTACAACGTATATATTGAAACACATCATAATAATAACGAAATTGAACATGTGTTTTACAACAAGATATTTGTTGCTTATTAATCTTTACATACCACAGTTTGCATTTTTCAAAAGATCTTTGACTTATTTTAATATTACCAGGTAACACTAATTCATCACAAAAATTTCTATAAAATTCAGTTTGTGTTGTATCTAATAGGTGTTTTGGATGAGAATCACAGACTTTGGACCCCACTCTTAATTTTAAAACATCTCTAACATTAGATGATACCCTAGTATTATCATGCCAATATTTTTTGATCAAAGATCTGATTTCAACATTCAGTTTCATGTCAGATCTCGGGACTCGACCACTAAAACTCCAACATTGGTTAATTGGATCATTTTCTATACTTTCTCTTCTTTTTGCCGCTCTTACCAATGTTTTAGGATGTATTTTTAGAATTCCACTAATATTGCTTACCATTCTTCTATTCAAAGTTGTTTTATTCACTATAGTAGTTGTTATAGCTCGTCTTGCTGCATTCTTATCTTTGGATCAACTATTACTTCCAATAGACTCAATGGCACTAGCAATAATAGACATAGCATGTTTTAGTGATTGATCTTTTCTTCTTGGTTTAACAAAAATGCCTAATGTATACGCCTAAAAATGACACAATTCACTCTAAATAAATATTCTAAATATTTATTCCATTCTTCTACCAATTAAATAAATATTCTGAATTTATTTAATTGATTCACTGTTTCATAATTAAATAAATTCAATTTATTTAATTAAAATTCTTCTAAATGTCCTACATAATTAAATAATCATAAATTATTTAATTAATCCAAATTCCTCTATCCTAAGTTCTAATTCCAAAAATCCACCTCACACTTCCACCTCACCTTGTCCACCTCATCGGGTTGCACATGTAATTAAATGTATTAAATATTTAATTACGTTATTTTCCCTCACCCACATGGCCTATTTCTTCTCAAATCATAAATTAGTTAACTAACCAATCAAAAGTGTTAACTAACCTGTCAATTGAGTTAATATCTCAATCAATTCCATAATTCATTCTTCCAACTGATTAATCAAGTCTGTTAAATGTTCAGTTAAAAGAGTTAACTCTCCAATCAATGGTGTCACATCCCCTCTTTCATGATGGAGCTAGGACACTTGTCATATTCCTACTGGTTGCACATTCCTCAACCATTCTCAGCCATTGATCATCACACTTCCTCTCAACCGTTGATTCCCATTCTTCCAAGTCTATAAAAGAAGCTTCATCCCTCCATTCTATTCATCCAGGTTATTTGTATTGTTACTCTGCAGAATTCCACTCGCGCGCCTTTGGCACCCCTAATACAATCTACTTGAGATCACCCTCTACTTTGAAGCTCTACTTCACAGCATTATCTATCAACACAGCCATTTACTATTGACATCCTATAACACAGCTAAAAGAGTGCACTCACTGAGGGCCTACTTCATCAGCAAAGGACGGTTGTAATAGGCGAACAATAGAAGCTTTGAAACAGGGAAGGTTTGCATTGTGTTACTTATTGTCCTTCTTGTTTTCATTATTCTATTGATGTTTGGGATTGATATTGTTCGTTTGATTAAACCACATTTTACCCTAACATTTTTGGCGCCCACTGTGGGGACTTTGCCCCTTTATCTCATCAAAATCTGAGCTTTTTTGAAGGAAGGTTCCGTACGGTCATGTACAAGCTACTCCAACGCATTTGAATATTTCCACGACGCATATACCCATTTCTATGGCACTTTCATTATTCTGATACATTTGTGCATTTTTGTTGCGCTTTTGCGCACTATTACGGTGCATTTACTAATCATGCGCATCTATTTGTTCCTGCGGCGCATATGTTCACTGTTATGGTGCATCCGTAACTTCTGCACATTTGTTCATTTTTATGGTGCATTTGGCCACTATTACTGTGCATCTATCCATTCTGCGCATCTGTTCCTTTCTGTTGCGCATACGCTTATTATTACGGTGCATTTATCCTTGCTACGCTTCTGTTGATTATTTCTGCGCATTTAATCACTGAAGCTGCACTTCTGTAATAAGCTATGGTTTTAGTACTTTTCTAGGAAAATTTGCTAACGCTAACGTCTTCACAGGTGTTTGCTGGAGCTATTTTGCAGGATAGGCTTGGGTTTAGTTCCATATAGTTGCATTTAAATAGTTCACACTTCACTTTCTAAGGGATAGTAAAATTGATGTTCATTCAAATCCTCACCTAGCTCTAATTAGGAAAGAAGTAACTAGATCATTTGTTTCTTGCATTGCAACACTTTCCAAGTTATTGCTATCTGGGATTAAAACTGAACTCACCTTTGATTTTGGGATTAAAATTGAACTACTGCTATCTCATTGGACCAAAACTTCAAAGTTAACTATTCTGTGCTATGAGGATTAAAACTGAATTCACCATTGATTTTTGGGTTAAAATTGAACTACTGCTATCTCGTGAGACCAAAACTTTGAAGTTAACTATTTCGTGCTACGCGGATTAAAACTAAACTCACCATTGATTTCTGGGATTAAAACTGAACCAATACTATATTGCTAAAATCACTTCAAAGTTCTATGCTTGCCCAAGTAGATTAGCCCATTTAGTTTTTCTACTTTTAAATAGGTTGGATTAATTAGTGTTTTCTGTGCTTGACGAATGCCAATAGGCTTATGCTCTCCCCTTTACTGGGTGATCAGAGTGCCAGACTTGTCATTCCATTTGTTTAACCTTTAGGAGGGGCCTGCCCTTGGATGCACACTTGTCCAAGTGGGAACGACCCTGAGTGGTAACAGGCTAACGCCAAGCCCTACCAAGCCACTTAAAATAAATTGTGCTTGAGGTGAAAACTTCCTGCAACAAGTGCTGATGTGTTACACCGATGGCCAACCTCCCCCAAAACCCTCTAAGGCGCAACCCTTTGAGGCTGGGAGACTCCACAACGGAGAGTAGTGCCGCTGCATGTGTAACCACTTGAACAGTTGCCCGCATTAAATACCTCTTGTTCTAGTGGCCCAAAACCCTTGTAATCCATTTCTCGCCTAGGATCTTTGTGCTTGCTTTTGTTTAGTTTAGTCCAAAATAGAGTCGAAAAAAATCACAAAAACAATGAAAAACTATAAAATATTCTTTGTGCTTGCTGTGTTTTCTTGTTGTTAATTCATAAAATCAGACCAAGAAGGCCTTTTTCCAGCCAAAAAATACCAAAAACAACAGAAAAATCCAAAATTTTGCCAAAAAAATAGAGCTGTGCATATACCCTTTTTTGTTGCGCATTTGTATCGACTTACTGCGCATACGTATAGACTTGCTGCGCATATACAGACTGTTGTTGCGCATTTATCCTGCACCAGTGTTGTGCATATACTGCGACTTACGGTGCATATGTTCATTTCTGTTGCGCATTTGTTTCTGCGCATACACGACAGTGAGCACTTGCACTATTTTTGAGGGAATATTTTTACCTGTTTGGAGCACCCATTCAGCCTAGCTTCACTTTCTGAGATTAGATTCAACCTTGCAGTCAGTCTTCATCCGTTTCACCCAAATCTCTCTTTCGTCAATCGTCCCATTCACTTTCTATCCAAACCCCTCTTGTCCCAAAGTCAGTTTATCCCATACCGGTTTGACATAGGTCCCTTTTCATGTCATTAGTGAATTCACGTAAGCCTAGTAGGTCACAGTACCCTTGCTTACCCTTGCTAGTAGTCTTGTTGAATGACTAGTCCATATATAGTAAGACGAGTATCAAGTACCCTTGCTAGTGGCTACTGTCTTGTGTCAACCGTCTTACTTGAAGTCATTGAGCAAAAAAGTTCTTTGTCCGCGTCTCATCCTAGATATCCTATCCACTGCAGTCTCTGTCGGCACCTTGCCAAAATTTCTAGTCCCAGTCCCCTCCATCCCGCGTCACCTTACATGGTTCTTACCTGATCCCAGTACAAAAAGCAAATAGAAATGGCCGGCTCATCCAATCGCCTCGTCCCACCACGTGATGGTGACGAAGAAATTTCTCATGAAGAATTAGTAGCACACATCTACGATAGAAAATTCCAACGCCTAGTAGAGAAGGTGCTCCTTGAAAACCCCCATAAATACTTCCATCATCTTGCTAGTCTCGGAATTAAACTCCCCGCCGACTTTGATATAAGTACAATCATGGAACATGTAGACAATGATCATGAGAGGGGTACGAATGACAGTCCTGCTTGCAAATGAGAGGGGTACAAATGATACAGTCCCACATGCAAATGATAGAGGAAAGAAACCCATAGATCAAAATGCTCCTATGGAAGAAATGAGAAAATGACTCGAGAGCCTCACACAAGAAATATTAGACCTTAAGACGGGTACAAGTACCAAGAACTACTCCTTGGAAGATATAGCACCATACCCCTTTGACAAAAATTTGGTCATGAAAACATTCCCCTATTGGTTCAGAGTGCCAAAGTTTGACAAATACAAAGGGAAGGGGGACCCTAGAGATCATATCAGGGAATTCAATGCAGCATGTTTAGAAGTAGCTCACAACGAGACCTACTTGATGAGACTATTCCCAAGATCTTTAGGTGGTCAAGCTATGGAGTGGTTCTCGCGTCTCCCACCAGGAATCAGAACTTTTGATGAACTTGTCAATAAATTTATAACGCACTTCTCCTACAACCTCGAACACGAGGTATCTATGCTAGATCTATGCAACACCAAACAAAAGAGTGGTGAGTCATTCGCCACCTTCTTACAATGATGGAGACAACTAGCTAGTAAGTGTTCTTATGATATGCCTGAGAAGCAGCTATTGGAGATGTTTGTCCACAACCTAAACACTGATCTTAGCTATCAAATACAAATACAATGCCCTACATCTTTCTCAAAAGTCATTGAAATGGGCTTATTCATCAAAAAAGCTATGATCACTAAAGGAGCTACCAAGATCTACAAGGATACACCTACTTCCAATTACACAACAGATAAATCAAAGTTTTGGACCAAGAACAAGAATGTGGTCAACGATGGGGTAGTGGATGCCAAGGTGGTAGCTCCCAAGCAACAACCCATATTCACTCTTAAGGGAGAAACAAACAATGGTACACTCAACAAACCACCTTCTCGGGAGCCCAGACCTTGGTTCAGTTCAAATCCAAGGAGAAAATTCACACCATTGGGTGAGTCTCAAGAGTCTGCACTAAGGAAGTTGTTGGCAAACAATGAAATTTCTCTACCGCCAACAAGTGATTACGAGCCTATAGTCAAACCTCCCTACTAGGACACAGACTATTGTGAATATCATCGAGGAAGGGGGCATACAACTAACAACTGCATCCGCCTCAAAAATGTCATACAAGATGTACTAGATCAGAACCAGGGAGGGACACAACAGCATACCTCCAATGAAACTCATGTAGCCTACAGGGATCCACTTCTGAATCACAACAGGCCATATAACTACAACAACAACAACACCAATGGCCACAACAACAGCAACAACAGTAACAACAACATCAATAATCGCAACTGGCCAAATTAGAACAGTGGGATTAGTAATGCCAACTATGCAAGTGTGCCATTTGACTACACCATAAACTGCATTCCTGAGCAAATCCCACAAGTCAATGTCATCTCACCCAACCAACAACCAGGACCTAACAGAACTAGTTGTAGAATAATTACTCGCAGTGGTAAAGTCACACTCAATACCGCCCCTCCAAGGTCGCCATCGTCTCCATCCAATTTCTGTCAGTACAATGTCATCGACCAGTTACAGAAAACTCCGGCTCACATTTCTATATGGGAGCTATTGCGTCTATCTCCTTCTCATAAGGAGATTCTTGAGAAAGCCTTAGTGGAAACCACTGTCCCCACTAATTTGGCCCAAGAAAAGTTTCAGACCATGGTAGGCAATCTAACATCCTCCAACTCCATATCATTTACTGAGCAAGATGACCTCTCTGTATCCCAACCTCATAACACCCCTCTGCACATTATCGCATTCATACACAAGCACCGCATCAAGAGGGTTCTCATTGATGGAGGTGTCGGGTTAAATATTTGCACATTAAAGCTAGTCCTTGCACTGGGTTCTCCGAATAGGCAGTTGATCCAAGGAGGAAAATTACCATCAAAGCATATGACGAGGAAGAAAGAACCACAAAGGGAACAGTTGTCCTACCCATTCAAGTGGGACCAATAATCAAAGATGTGGTGTGTCAAGTCCTTGATTGGGAGCTTGCTTATAATATCCTACTTGGGAGACCATGGATTCATGCCATGAAGGTTGTCCCCTCAACCTATCATCAATGCATTAAGTTCCCGCACAATGGCAAGCAAATCACCATTCATGGCGACCTTGACCCCTACCAACATTGCAATTCTTTCCGTGCAAAACCTGATTGTGTCGTACCCAACAACAGAGCATACATTTCCCCTACCCCACAATAGGACCATACCGCTGAAGCTTCCTCCTCAAGACCAAAAGCGCAGAAAGTTACCATAAAAGAAACCAGAGTGGGAGAGTACTCAATTGAGCACAGTCTCAATCTTGCCAAATTGCCTTTGTCTCCTAGATCTTTCGGCCAACCCAAACATTTTCCAAAGCCATCTACTCCTCCTGTAGCTCCCGCAAATCCCTTTGTAAAATGGGGGACCTTATCTGATGAAACAGAGGAGCGAGATCTCCTGCAATGGCTTTATGCTGAAGAAGAAAACACACCCCAAGATCTGCCTAGACTCCCAACATAACTCTATGGGTGAGGTGAGACTATTGTGCATAGGATGGGGTACGAAGGACAAGGCCCCATCGGCCTCAGAAAAGAAGGAATCATTGAACCTATACAACCTTCTTCATCCTCATCGGCTAGAAACACAAGTGGCCTAGGATACAAAGGCAAGGGTAAAGCCAAGGAAAATGCTTGCCTTGTGGAAACAATCCAAACACTCCAAGTGGACAGCAACATAGATTCAGATGATTCAAATGAGTATGAGTGGGATGAGCTAACAAAGCACTCCTACGACGACAAAGAGGTCGACACCATCCAAACTTATAGCCCCTACTGTGAGGGACAAACGCAACAGGACAGACCACTGGAGTCTAATTTGCCCATCCCTGAGATTATGGCTTTCAAGGAAAGTTTAAATTCCATTGCAATAAACAACTTGGAGGAAAGTACCACCCGAAACACTACCCCCACCAATGCTCCTAACATTTCCATTCACACCATCAATGAATCAGGTTTATCATCCAACTCCCTTCCCCTCTTGCACCCTGAGCTTATTGACTGGGATCTGCAAGGAACTCTCCAACTAGATATGTTCCAAAACAACGATGCTTACATCGATTATATGGAACTTAGGGACCACTTACCCAAGGGAGATCATAAAGTTGGTTTTTCTATCGAACTAAATACCGTGGCTTACTTCAGGGAGGGTGCCAAGCCTTCCAGTCACAAAAATATCAAGATCAAAAATGGATCTGACAGTGAAAACCGCCTTACGGCAGTGTCAGATCATAAAATAGTAAAAAGAAAGGACGCATCCGAAGGTGAAAACCCAGCTGTGGCACCTGACGATGGAATGCTTGACACTCTCCCTAGTGATATGTACCAGGAAAGGTCACAGATTGTTGTGGAACCGATAGAGCCCATGAATTTTGGAACAGAAGAACAACCCAAGATTATCCACTTTGCCAAATCTCTTACACCACCAGAGAAAACCAGGTTTGTACCATTCTTTAAGAAAAAGAGAGGCATCTTTGCTTGGTCGTATGCAGACATGCCAAGTCTAGACCCAAACTTAATTCTACATCACCTACCATTGGATCCAGGAGTAAAGCCAGTAAAGCAAAAGCTGAGAAAGATGCATCCTCACATAGCACTTTTGGTCAAAGAAGAACTCAAGAAATTGTTGGATGTGGGGTTCATTAGAGCCATAGATTACCCAGAGTGGATATCCAATATTGTGCCAGTGTCTAAACCAGATGGCTGAGTTCGACTATGCAATGATTTTCGAGACTTAAACAAAGCATGCCGCAAGGATGACTTTCCATTGCCAAACATCGATATCATAGTCGACCTAACTGCAGGACATACAATGCTATCACTCATGGACGGATTCTCAGGGTATAATCAAATCAAAATAGCACCAGAGGACCAACACAAGATGGCTTTCACTTGCCCATGGGGTACCTTTTGCTGGAATGTCATGCCATTTGGGCTGAAAAACGCAGGTGCCACATATCAAAGAGCTATGACTACTATATTTCATGACATGATGCATGTAACTATGGAAGACTATGTCGACGATATCCTAGCAAAATCTCTCACAAGGGATTCACATCTGGATGTACTAGAAAAAGTTTTTCAAAGGTTGGACCAATTCCAAGTCAAGTTGAACCCAAAGAAATGTGTGTTTGGGGTGACTTCAAGCAAGCTGCTAGGCTTCATCGTGTCGGCAAACGGAATAGAGGTAGACCCGGCCAAGGTCAAAGCAATAATGGACATGCCACCACCCAAGACTCTAACTCAGTTAAGATCCTTATAGGGCAAGCTGCAGGCCATCCGCAGATTCATATCACAGTTGGCAGACAAGTGCCAACCTTTCAGCCATCTCCTACATAAGAACATTCCATTTAGGTGGGATGAGCGGTGTGAAGAAGCATTCAGCAAGCTAAAGGAGTACCTTATGAATCCACCCATTCTCATGCCGCCGATCCAAGGAAAACCTCTAATTCTCTACATATCTGCTACACCTACTGCTCTGGGGGCACTTCTAGCGCAGCATGATTATGAGAACAAGGAAAGAGCTGTATACTACATTAGTCGAACCTTAGTGGGCTACGAGTTACAATACTCACAAGTAGAAAGATCATGTCTCGCGGTAGTTTTTGCTTCACAAAAACTCTGACATTACATGCTTGCACATCCAGTTAAGCTCATTGCAAAAATAGACCCATTAAAGTATCTCCTCAGCAAAGCAGCTCTCACAGGTCGCCTAGCAAAGTGGGTTATGCTTCTCAGTGAGTATGACATCGAATATGTGGACAGAAAAGCCATCAAAGGACAAATCATAGCTGACCAACTAGCAGATGCACTGTTACAAGACAACAAGCCCATGCAGTTTGAGTTTCCCGATGAGTCTTTATTCACTATATCAACATCTTCTTGGAAACTCTACTTCGACGGGTCTTACACAAACCATGGATCAGGGGCAGGTATCCTGTTTATAACTCCCCAAGGCGACACAATTCTAAAGTCTTACCATTTGTTATTTCCATGCACCAATAACATAGCAGAATATGAAGCCTTGGTAATTGGTCTCAAGATGGCAACTGAGTGGAAAATCCAAGAACTGCATGTCTACAGTGATTCTCAGCTTATAATCAATCAGGTCAACAATGAGTATCAAACCAAAGATGAAAAGCTCATCCCCTACAAAAGAATGGTCAATGACTTCAAAGAACACTTTGGGACCATCTCCTTCGAGCAAATACCCCAGATCAAGAACAAAGTAGCAGATGCAATGGTAACCATTGCCTCTCTTCTAGAAATACCTGAAAATGAGTCACAGTATGAGTTCTTAGTGGAAACTATCCAGCAACTAGCTTATGATCTTCTTGAGACCCATTCCATCTACCTCCTAGTTGGATCTGATTCACCTTGGTATGATAAGACTTACACTTACCTCAAGGACAACATTCTCCCACCTGACCTCTCTTCCAACCAAAAGTGAACTTTCATACGACAAACCTCTCGCTACACCATCATAGCCGATACCCTTTACTGACATGGTCTGGATGGTACTTTGCTCTGTTGTTTAGAACAAGAAGAATCCATAACTGCCTTGCGAGACGTACACGAAGGGAACTGCGGAACACACTCCAGCGGTCCCTCCTTAGCCAAGAAACTCATGCGTTTGGGTTATTATTGGCCAAACATGGAAATGGATTCATATCAATTCGTTAAAAAGTGCAAACAGTGCCAAATACACAGGAACCTGATCCATGCACCTGCTCAAGAGTTGAGACCTTTAACGACACCCTAGCCCTTTTGCCAGTGGGGACTTGACCTTGTGGGAAAGATTCATCCACCCTCTTCCAATGGCCACAAATTCATCATAACCGCCACTGAGTATTTCACAAAGTGGATTGAGGTCCTTCCCCTAACCACTGTCACTGGTAAGCAAATTTCATCTTTCATTCTGAATTACATTATCTACAGATATGGCATTCCTTCATCTATTATCACGGATAATGGAAGACCATTCAAAAATTAGGATGTCCAAGAACTCTGTGAGCGTTTCAAAATCCAACATCGTTTCTCCACTCCATACTACCCCCAAGGTAACGGCCAAGCTAAGGCATCGAATAAAACCATTCTAAAAATCCTAAATAAGACTGTCAATGATGTTGGCCGCGATTGGCATGTCCAACTTAATCCCACTCTGTGGGCCTACAGAACCAATATATGCACTCCCACAAGTGCTACACCCTACGCCCTTGTCCATGGTTCAGAAGCCATCCTCCCCATTGAGGTCGAACTACCATCTCTCAGGGTGTCGTTGAAAGGTCTCATATCAGACGAAGAATACAGAGTCTCCAGGTTACAAGAACTAGAGCTGCTAGAAGAAAGGCACTAGAAAGCCTTTAATCATCTCAAAGCATATCAACAGATGATGTTAAGAAGCTATAACCACAAGGTTCGCCCAAGATGCTTTAAGGTTGGGGACCTCGTTCTCAAAGAGAATCCTCGCAATCAACAAGATAAAGAAAAGAAAGGCAAGTTCAAACCTAACTGGTTTGGGCCCTATGTGATTGTAGCTGCTTATGGATCAGGGGATATTAGTTGGCCACGTTAGAGGGTGAGTTGTTCGATGATCCAATCAATAGCATGCACCTTCGCTGGTTCTATACCTAGGAGAACCCCAGCGCAAGGGGGCACAATAAAATCAAAAATAAAAAAATCAAAAAAGTTGAAAAGAGAAAATACAAAAAAATCAGAAAAAATAGAAAGCATACAAAAAAATTGTCCTTTGGTGAAAACCTGGCAAACAGGCGCCTTGGATAGGTATCATGATGAAAACCTGGCAAACAGGCATCATGTTTACTTTCTAGCTTCTCGTGCAAATAAAACCAAGTGATGAAAACCTAGTAAACAGGCGTTACTCGTGATAAACCGCCTTCTCCATCTTTGGGAATCCAATCACCCTAAGTCCTTTCTTCCTTCACTCATTTCCCATTTGACCCATATCTGCCCCGCAATAAACACTTGACAGTTACCTATCATGGCTTAATACTCTTCTTGTGGCCTTGTCAACCAAGGTTTTGTCCAATACTGTCTCCTCAGTGTGATCCTAGCATAGCGTCCCTCGTCAGTGTCCATGGTCCAAGTCCGTGAACTACGTTGCCTCTGTGCCGTCACGTAGGCAAGGCCATTTTTCTAATGCGCCCCCGAGGCTTCCATTTCTCCCACGGTCCCATTCGCCCCCTTTCTTGTCATCTTTCTTCTAGTCCATCCATGGTCCATTAGGGTTTACCCTGAACTACATTGCCTCTGCGTCGTCACGTAGGCAAGGCCATTTAGCAATGAGCCCCCGAGGCATTAGGTCAGTCCCTTGGGGTCCATCTCCCTAATAAGGATTGTGCAATCTTCTCACCAAGCAAGCAAATGCAAGCAGAACCCGTGCCTCAAGCAGAAATCTTAATTGTGAGCATCTTAACCTATCCAATGCAAAGCAAGTACCCAAGGTCTTCTCAATGATTTTACTCAAATTAAGGCAAGAAATAAACACATATCAACGCAAATATGCTTTGTAGATCGGAAACATGGTTAACATATCGAGTCCTAATTTTTGCTATCATACCTTTCTATGCTACTCGAGGATGCCAAAAGCTAGAGATGCTATGATGGGGGCATGATTACTTTCTTTGTTTGTTGTTTGTGGATTAAACTTTAGTAATGTGAAGCCTTGTCTAAGGACATGATCGGCAATAGATCATCGAAGACATCCAAGGTCTAACATAAACAGGGGTAATCCTTGTTTGTTGAAACGCAAGAAATACTCAGGTCATCTAGATTCAATTTTGACTAGATGCTTGTATTAACTTGCTAAATCAAAATCCATGTAAGTGGTACTCAGGTCATCTCGGTTCAATTATACCTAGATGCTTGTATTCACTTACAACATTTTCAGAAAATGTACCAAAAATAAAATGCCCAATGATGAAATAAAGCACTCTAAAAGCAAAACATCCATCCTATATCCATATGCACATCCATGCATCCATATCCCATACAATCCTCATTACCTGAACTATGT
Source organism: Cunninghamia lanceolata (assembly GCA_027924645.1). Classification (NCBI taxonomy): domain Eukaryota; kingdom Viridiplantae; phylum Streptophyta; class Pinopsida; order Cupressales; family Cupressaceae; genus Cunninghamia; species Cunninghamia lanceolata. Next base: position 3,187,425 of record BSBN01000741.1, on the reverse strand, counting down.
AGAGTAACAATACCAAATGAAGTTTCTAAGTCTTTCTACATCCAGTCCTTCTATCTATCATCCTGTCATTCTTGTGTCGATAGAGTACATTTGGACATCACAAAAACAAAGCATATAGGTGCATATCATATCACATTTAGAGGTAGTCATTAACATGATTAAGTCAGTGCCATACATAACACAATGCATTAGGTCATCCATACATCATCATCATACCGCATCATAAAGCAAAGAAAATCAAAAACATAGCTAAGTGCATCGTATACAAAGCTGCATAATCACATAGAAATCAGGTTGCATTTGCATACATTTGAAACATTAGATCATATAGACATCACATAGCATCATATCAAAAGCATCTCATATAACATCAGATAGAACTTCTAAGTCTACACATGCATCGCATCATACAATAGAAGTAAATCATCATCTCATAACATATACAATAGATCATAAGGCTGCATCATCATATATATTATCATAAAAAGAGGTCCAAATGTATAATATCATCATCTCTATCTCTGAATCAAAATGTCATATACAATATACATTCAAAAGGATGGTGATATATGTCCCAAAAAGTACAAAATCTGGTACAAGTCTATCCCTGCTGCTGTGAACCACCACTACCAGCTCCTGACTACTGGGGACCCATCACGGAAGCCCCTGACTATGATGGACCTGCTCTATGAGTAGCCCCAGACTGACTCTTGAAGCTCCCAGCCCTCTGACTCACTGACTATAAGCCCTGGTAGTACTGTGCCTGTGACTGTGCTCTGGCAAGCTCTATCTGCACCTGTGCCAACTGTGTCTGCAACTGGCCTACCTATGCCTGTGCCTGCTGCACCTGCCCAACCAAAAAGGAGCTAGCTGCATCTGTCCCCATGGCAGCCACGACAGTGTCCCACTCTACACAGATAATGCGTACCTGTGCATCTGCCATGTCTCTCTCACAGGTCAACCCAGCGATCACTGCTGCATCTGTCTCTCACCAGCCATCAACCCTCCTAAGCTGTGCCTGCAGCTCTCACACCTGTCCCCTCAGGCTGGCTATAGCCCTCTCATGCACCTCTACCTGCACTTGCCCCTGTGCTGCCTCTGCCTGTCCTGGCTCCTGTGGCTGGGGCACCTGCTGCTGTGGTATCTGCTGGGGTGGCGGCATCTGCGCCTGCTGAGGTATCTGCTGCTGTGCAACATGTCCTGGCACTGCCTGCTCAGCCTGAGCTACCCTCCTCCGCTATCTCGGCCTCTCTCCATCTCTACCACCCCGTCCTCCTCGACCCTGTCCTCCTCTAACTCCCCTCTGACCCGGGCCAACCTGTCCCTCCTCTAAATTTGCCTCTCCTCCTCTGAATCTACCTCGTCAATATGAGGCACCAACATGCTAGGTCCTGAGTACCTCGAGAAGGGATGTGCAGTCATCCAATCCTCATAGTCCTGTGTCACCCCGGCGTCGGCTATCTCTATCCTCATGTCCCATGCCACATAGGGAGTCTGCCAGAACTCTGCCAGGGCCTCCTCATACGAAGCCATCAGCCCCCATCAGACCCTCTTTGCATGTGTCCGCGCAAATAACACATGTCCCTGTGGCATACCCTGCCTCCTGCCAAACTGTCACAGCACCCAGCACACCATCTGTCTCTCTAATATGTGTCGTGTCTGGCCTACTAGCCACCTTGTCTGAAAATAGTATGGCAGCTCGTCTCCCTCGTCATCCTAGGGCTCGCAATCTAGATATGGTCGCCAGACGACCACATCTACACCATCCAATGTATGCCTCCAGTACTCTAACTTCCTCAGCCTGTGCTGGGTAATCACTCATGCGTAACCATAACTATATGGCTCTCCTCGCTGCCTCGCGAAAACACATATCAGCCTAGTCACCGCTATGTGCTCCCACAGCCAAAACTGTAGCAGTAGCACCCCAGCCAACAGACTTGTGCTGCGATGATACACCACCTGGTGCATGTCATGGTACAAGTGGGCTAGTACACAAACTCCCCATGCGTATCAGGTGCCGTCAATCAGCATCTGCTACATGATCCTGCCCCATCCAATGGGGAACCCATGCGATCTCATGTCGGGGCATACAACGCCTCCGATCAATCCAACCATGATCCCAGGGAAGTAGTCGTAGCAGTCGTGTATATTATGCCAAGGGATGACCTGTCCAACCAGCTCAGGGTCATCGAACACTCGCCTGCACTCGGCGAGTCCCGCATCCCGCTGTGCATCATACTCTACCAACTCACCAACAATGGGTAAGTGCAGTATCCTGTAGACGTCCTCTAGAGTCACAGTCATCTCGCAGTCAAAAAATGGAAAGTCTCATCCTCACTGTGGAATCTCTCCACGGCAACTGTCAATAGTCCACGGTTCGCCCGCACCTTGGGCATGAAGCAAACGTAATCCAAGCCCATGGCACCAAGTGCCTCTCTGTAAATCTCTATCAGCATATATCTCTGCAATAGGGGCATAGGGAACGTCTCCCTAGACTACAGGGTGTCTCGAATCTCCTCATGCACGCAAACAAAGCAAGGCATCAGTCTAAAGCGGCATATACCATACTCAACATATCTACCAAACTATATCAACTAAACTTAGCATTTCAAATTGATCAAAACAGCACACTACATCTCTTGACTAGATTCCTGCAATCTCAGAGATAACTCATCAATTTTTCGCGTCAAACAGGATGCTAATCGAATCAATTTGGCTAAGTAATTGACTATCCAAAAGCAAATGCGTCGTTACATGGCACATATGCGCAACTTTAGCGTATGCGCCGCTACATTCAACATATGCGCCGTGCAACTACAAAAGCGCCGCCTAACTACACAAGCGCCGTTAAAGTGCACAGATGCACCGCTTTCACAGATACGCCGCCAAACTAGGCATATGTGCAGCGAAACTACAGATGCACCATTTTGTGCTACATATGTGTCGCTCTGCACTTCGGCGCATATGTTTGACCTATTGTCTAATTGCATTTATGACACTCTAATTTGACCCTAGGGGAACTTTTTTGAAGCACATACCGGGGGTCCTGCCTCTACTGGCCGCCCGAATCGACAGACTCACTCGAATCGGTGCTCCTCGCGTGGAATGTCTGCTGCTTTGGCTGCCATGCTGCTCCAAGTTTGCTCTAAGCTCTCTATCTCCAATCCAGATCAAACAAGTGTACAAATGAGTAATCTTGTGGACCCAGCTACTATTTATAGCCTACAAACCCTAATTCTGCCTAGGTGATGACTGTGACTACTTCCCACGCCCATTTTTCCTCCAGTTCTCTTCCCGTTTCCCTGAAACACGTCCCTTTTTCTCCAACCTATCCTAACCCCTTCATCTTCGTGAGATTGTTCGTCTTTGAATCTTTCGCCCTTTTCCCGTCTAATCTCCCGAGGGGGCATCCTATCATCATTAAACCTATACCAGGGGCAAACTGGGCCATGTATCACTATCAGACTATCGACTTCTTTGAGGCAACATTGTAAACTGCATTGCATCAAAGAGGGGCAAAATGTATACGCCTAAAAATGACACGATTCACTCTAAATAAATATTCTAAATATTTATTCCATTCTTCTACCAATTAAATAAATATTCTAAATTTATTTAATCGATTCACTGTTCCATAATTAAATAAATTCAATTTATTTAATTAAAATTCTTCTAAATGTCCTACACAATTAAATAATCATAAATTATTTAATTAATCCAAATTCCTCTATCCTAAGTTCTAATTCCAAAAATCCACCTCACACTTGCACCTCACTTTTCCACCTCACCTTGTCCACCTCATCGAGTTGCACATGTAATTAAATGTATTAAATATTCAATTACCTTATTTTCCCTCACCCACACGGCCTATTTCTTCTCAAATCATAAATTAGTTAACTAACCAATCAAAAGTGTTAACTAACCTGTCAATTGAGTTAATCCCTCAATCAATTCAGTGAATTCCATAATTCATTCTTCAAACTGATTAATCAAGTCTGTTAACTGTTTAGTTAAAAGAGTTAACTCTCCAATCAATGTTGTCACATCCCCTCTTTCATGATGGAGCTGGGACACTTGTCATATTCCTACTAGTTGCACATTCCTCAACCATTCTCAACCATTGATCATCACACTTCCTCTCAACCATTGATTCCCATTCTTCCAAGTCTATAAAAGAAGCTTCATCCCTCCATTCTATTCATCCAGGTTATTTGTATTGTTACTCTGCAAAATTCCACCCGTGCGCCTTTGGCACCCCCAATACAATCTACTTGAGATCACCCTCTGCTTTGAAGCTCTACTTCACAGCATTATCTATCAACACAACCATTTACTATCGACATCCTACAACACAGCTAAAAGAGTGCACTCACTGAGGGCCTACTTCATCAGCAAAGGATGGTTGTAATAGGCGAACAACAGAAGCTTTGAAACAGGGAAGGTTTGCATTGTGTTACTTATTGTCCTTGTTTTCATTATTTTGTTGATGTTTGGGTTTGATATTGTTCGTTTGATTAACCCGCATTTTACCCTACCACCTAACATTTTCATTACTTTTCTTATTTTCCACATTCTCATTAATTACATCATTAGTTGACATTGAAATGATAGTTTTTTACGATAAAAAAATTTCTTGTATAATCTATTGGCATGTGTTCTTATTTGTCTCCAAGAAATTTTACCAGGAAGATTATCCAAAACATCTCTTTCAATTTTGAAAAAAAAAATCTCATTTTCAACATCACATCCTGGATTTTCATTTTCATTTTCAACTTCAAAACGATTTTCATTTTCAACAACAAAACGGTTTTCATTTTCATTTTCAACAAAAGGATTTTCGTTTTCATTTTCAACAACAAAATGGTTTTCATTTTCATTTTCAACAAAAGGATTTTCGTTTTCATTTTCAACAACAAAACGATTTTTATTTTTATTTTCAACAAAAAGATTTTCATTTTTATTTTCAACAACAAAATGGTTTTCATTTTCATTTAAAACAACAAAACGGTTTTCATTTTCATTTTCAACAACAAAACGGTTTTCATTTTCGTTTCAACAAAATGATTTTCCTTTTCATTTTCAACAACAATTTGTTTCAAATTTTGATCTCTACGAATATTATCAATCTCAACATTGTTATATCCAGCTTGTTTTAAATCTCCTATCAACATTATTTCCATTTCATTCAAAGGTGGATTTGAAGAAGTACCTGGATTTGTGCCTATTGAAATATTCTCCATAGCATTGACAGAGGGATTTGAAGACATACCAAGAGTAGTTTGTATAATCGTATTAGTTTCCACATTCACCTCTTGCAAATTTGCATCGTCTACATCCATGGTCTCCTCAATGTTATTATCTTCAATAGTTGTGGAATTGGACGCTTCAGCATTATTCATTGATTGAATCTTTATTCTTCTATCTCTTTATCTTTTTGCCTCCTCTCTCTTTGCTTCAATTTCTTCAGGGGTTAATAGCTTCCTATCTTTCCTCTTATTATGACTTTGTGATCCCATGATTAAAAAATTTATGAAGCATGTACAAATGAATGTCAAAAACTTGAAAGCCTTTCTTCTTTGTTCAAGTCCTTCAAACAAGTACCAATTCAACAAAATTTCACTCAAACAGTGTCTCGATGATGACTTCTATTAAAATTCAAACAATATTTCAAGTTGATGAACCTGCAAAAGAAAAAAAGATGGTAGATAATGCTACAAGTGTCGCTGTCGGTCGTACTGTAGAGCAAGTTGTAGGGCTGATAGTTATAGTACAGTCTTATTAAAAAAAATGGGCAAATTATAAACAGGATCTTGTTTATTAAACGGGATCCCGTTATTAAAATTTTGAATTTTAAGCTCGGGTTTTGCTTTGTAACCCGGTTCGGGAAATGCTTTGGGGACCCGACCCTGACCTCTGGACCTGGTTTGACTTGCAACTTGAAGGCCCTGTCAATGTCACAACAAAATAGTGACTTTGGGCATATATCTGAAGGTTTATTTTGCAGAATATTTTGACGAAATTAAAACCCATTATAGATGAGACAATGTAGATTCTAAATATGTAATTTTTTTTACAATTAGATTAATTTTTCTATTTTTTAATCAATTTCTAATGAAATGGTTCATAAACTTGAATTATCAGGGTTTTTTAGTATTTTAATAACTTTTTATTAAAAAAATTGTAAAAAAAATTGTAGGAAAACATTCTTTAGACAATTCTTTTCAATTTAAAAAAAAATAAAAAAATGTTAAGTTTAGGTCATCTTATGCGTGACGTACATGATGATTTTTTAAAAGACCAAAAATGGCCAATAAAAAATTAATAAAAAAAATATTCAATAAAAATTTACAAAAAAATATGGAAAACGTGCTTCAGTGAGTTACAAATCTTTTTTCAAAAGGATTTTGAAAAATATGATTATTTAGGTCAAAATATGGATGACGTACATGTACATGGTATAGTAAAAAAAATGACTTTTAAACAGTGGTTTTTAGAAACGCCTATTCAAAATCAATTTCTATTATCTGAGTATTGAAAAAAATTACATATTTGGAAACTAAACTCCAAGTACTACATTTCATATTTAATGACTTTTTCTAAGATTCCACCTTTAAGTGCTTCAAAGTTTTAGGTCAAATGTGACAAATTTTGAAAATCAGGGAAAACACTTCCACTTTTTGGCCAATAAGTGGACACAACTTCTTGCACACACCCAGACTTTTTAAAACATTATGTTAATTTCTATTAAGACCATTTGAGACTTTACGGCTCCACTCAAAGCCTTTATTATGTTTTATGTCATGAACATCAGTTAGTTGTAATTCTGTTGTAGACTTTTTCAATGGGATTTTTCCCGCCATCTACAAATTAGGATTTTGTAGTAGTGTAGTATATATGTGTAGCTACTGAAAACACGGATATGTTGTTATGATAATATTATGAATCTTGTTCGGTTATGTTCTGTGTGTTATTACCCTTTTATGATACGAATGAATGAATATCATCAAATTGTTCTGAGTAATGGAAGTGTTATGAATGGATTTACTTTGAAGCTGCAAAAGTACTATATGTGCTTCTGAGCTATTAGTAGGAATGCCCAAGAGATGGCCACTCGAGGGATCTCATAGAGTAGATAAGTATTTTCATTGTTACATGTTAGTTCTATTCTATGTTGTTATTTATGTTCTATGCATGATATGATTAGATAAATGTTATTCTGTGTTTAGTACTGTTGTGTGTTCTTGCAGGTTGTGTTTTTAAGTTATTGATCTCTAAGTTTCTATTTACTTAGAATCTTAGGAGCATCCACTATGTTCATGAAATTGTTGTTAGCTGTTGATTAAAAGGTGTTAGGTGTACTTTCAGTTAATAGTTAGTTGTTAGTAGTTAGTCACCTTTGTTTAAATTTCATAGTTAAACTACAAGTGTTAATTCTTAGATAGTTTTCATGCTTCATAAAATAGGAATTTGAATGCTTTCTAGCTTAGATGATTTCATGATTTTTAGTTTAATTTCTATTTTCAACCAATTCAAAAATTCAGGAAATATTACTAAGAGAGATGGTTGAAACATCTCCTATTGTAGACAACCTTTGGACACTACCTGGTTGACATAATTGATGTATTTTTCAACTAAAGTGCTAGGACCTCACGATAACCTATCATTTGCCATTGATTTGGAAATGATTTTGTATAGTGTATTGCATAAAGATATGGGCCTATAATCTGTAAATGATTCACACACCTCCTTTTTTGGAATCAATGCAATGAGTGTGTTATTTAATTTCTTATAGAACCTTCGCTTTCTTCTGTAGTCCTCCACCACTTCTAGGGCCTCCTTACTCAAGAAATGTTAGCATTTCTATTAAAAGATGGTTGGGAAGCCATCCACCCCTGGTGCTTTATCCAGGTGTAGCTCAAAGGTAGCCTTTTCTACCTCTTCAAGAGTGAAAGGAGCCATCAATGCTTTATTGTCTTCTCTGGTTACCGACATCGATATGACTTCATCTACTCCAACTTTGAGAGAATCCGCAGCATCCATTGGAGCCAAAAATTCCCTGAAAACTTCACTCCCTCATTCTGTATATCCTCACAGGAGTTGTGTATCCTTCCATCCGTGGCCTTGATCTCATCAATTCTCTTCCAAATCTGTTTGGATTTAGCAATGTTGTGAAAGAACTTTGTGTTCTGGTCACTCTTCGCCAACCATACTTCTCTAGACTTGTTGCACCAGAAAATTTCCTCTCTCACCAGAATTTCTTCTTGCTCAACTAAGAGCCTTTTTTCTTTCTCAAATTCTTTTGCTATCATCTCATTGGCAATAACAACTTCATTTACTCCTGCAACTCTCTTGATATTCTATCTTTTTCCTCAAATATGTTTTTGAAGGAATTTTTATTCCATTTGATCAGTTTCCTTTTGATCTCATCCAACTTAGCCATGAACATGAAGATTTTAGTGCCAACCTTTGCTTCGGCATTAAACCACCACTTTTCAAGAAGTGGGAGCAGATCAACTCTTCTAAACCACATCTGCTTGAACTTGAAGCTGCACCCCACTGGGTTTTGATCCAATTTGATATTGATTTCCACCGGGAAATGATATGATCCCGAAACAGGAAGAATAGTCGCTTCCCATAGGGAACTTGAATTGAGCCAATTGGTTGTCATAAGGAATCTATCTAGCTTTTCCTCCACATTTGTCTGTACAGTTCTTTTGTTTGTCCATGTGTGGACACCATTCTTCATCTCTACATCGATGAGGTCATTCTTTTCTATGAAGGATCTAAAATCCTTTATCATGTTGTTCTCTATTTTTATGCCCCTTTTTTCCCTAAGATTCTGGATTGCATTAAAGTCCCCTCCTAACACCAGTTTCCTTTATGAGTCCAACTCTATTTGTGAGGTTAGGGCATCCCATCATTTAGTCTTCTCCTCTGCTTTTGTCGGCCCATAAATGTTGTATAATGTAAAAGAAACATCAAAATTACTTTCCCTGACTTGTGTGCTAATCCAACATGCATCATTTCCTTCCAGTTTTAATGCAACTCTTCTCCAATTCTAAAGAGTTAGGAGACCTCTACAACTTCCACGGGCTTCCACAAAGACCCCTTCCCAACCCCTACAATGTGTAATGAATAAGGAGGATTCTATTGTATTGAGTTTTATTTCTTGCAACCAGAAGATGTCCGCATTAGCTTGTTTAATTTGGCACTTGACTAAGCACCTCTTGTTAGGGGCATTTAAGCCTCTAACATTCCAAATGACAGTATTCATTGTTGGATAAGGGAGGGTACACCTCCCTTAGACCTAAGAAGATAGTCCTTGATTTTGTGGAACCCCTACTCCTTCGTAGATTCTTCCCTCTTTTGTCTATTAGTCTTTCTACCTAGTTTCTTATGCTGGGAATTCTCCATCTGATCATAGTTTAGAGTAGTTTGACTGATGCATCTACTTTCAACAATCCCAAGAGTGTCTCCTGATTCCTTTGGGTCTGAGAGAGCTTCTTCTACTTCCCTAATATAGCATGCCATTTCCTCCAAACCTTCTTGATCTTCCTTCTCCATTTGAAGGGTTTCCAGGATTATGGTGCCCTCTCCTCCCAAGCCAGTATCACAATCCACGCCATCTAATTTCAGGCCTTCTTTTGCTACAGTTTCTTTTTTGTCCTCACTTCCCCCAATCATTGTGTCCACTTTTTCTTCCTCTTTGTAAGTAAGAAGAAGGATCGATTTTTGAATTGGTTTCATAGATGAATTAGCCACAACAAGTTCCTTGATCTTGATATTACTAGTCTCCATTTTCCCATATTTGTCCTTGATCTCAAAATTCCTTTCTTCAGCCAAACTTTTCCTTGGATTTGCATTTTTGCCCATGCTAATTCTTTCAAGGGCTTCCATGTTAGTTTGAATCGAGCCAGTGTCTTTCTTTTTAATTTTTGCATCGCCTGTTTACTCTTTTTCCCTGCGCAAAGGATTCAAATGACAACTTTCTTCGTTGTGCTTTTGACTCCGACATCTCATTCAAAAAAACTTGTTTTCCTCAATTTCGATCTCCTATGTCCATAAGCCTGCCGAAGTCTTTAGCCTTATAAACTGCGGAACTTCCTTGATTGCTATGAGTTTGGTCCTTACAAATAATATTGAGTCTCCATCTCCCATATACAAGTCAATCGTGTTTTCTAGGTAGTCACCGATTTGGTAGAGACATTTACCTGACCAGTATTCAAAGGGTAACTTGTAGAGTTGAATCCACATTGGATCTGAATATGGTTTCGTGTCCTTAGGGTTGAAGTTGGGGCTCCATTTCTGTGTGAATATGGAATTTTTTCCAAAATTTCATCTCTTCTCTCCTTACTTTCAAAATCTACCAGGAAGAATTACTTGGGAAGGAAATGTATCACCTATGTGCCTCACCAATTCTTGGCCACCCATTCCTTAATCCTCTCTTTCTTCAGTGGTTCGCCATTACTCTTCCAATTAAGGATGTTTGGCTAAGGGCAAAGGCGTCTTTGTCCACATTCACCGCAACATCGATTTCAATGCATTCACTTATTTCCTTGGGGACTACTTCATTTCCTGTTAGAGTCTTTCTCCACTTAGATTCCATCCCTCTCTATTCCTCCTACAGAAAGGGTTTCTACAAATCTTTTCTTGTGCCAAGGTGATTGGCATTGGCACTGGTCGCCACCTTTGCCCATGTTTCCCATTGATTTCTATGAGTCCACCTGTGATAACCCCCATCTTTGTCTACTTGTGGCCTGAGGACTTATTGTGCACACCTATCCATTGTAGATTCCCTTGCGCATTTGTCGACCCATCGACCCTGCACAAAGACCCATTGTGCAATGTGTTCCTTGAATTTGCCCACTTATGGCAGCTTGACATCTTCCAAATCACCCCATCTTTTCCCTTTTGTGATTTCTACTACTCTTGAGGGAAATTTCAAAGTGTTATTCACCTTCGCTTGCTCCTCTGCTCTGCTTCCATTTGCATGCAACATTTTTTTTCTAAATGATATGAATAGCTTCTTTTTATCCAAAATTGGTTCTTGGGATTTTTCTTATGACTCCTATTTTATTTGCTCCTGTAATTATTCTTGTTTTAAATTTTCTTCTTCTTCAGAGGTGTCTACATATTGGGTTATCTTACTCCGTGCTTTCTATTTCTACCTTTTTGCCTTTCCCAATTACTTACTTGTTCCTTCTTTTGTTTTATCTCATTTGTAACAAGATTTTGATAGTTTCTTCTATTGGGGTTTGTTCCTACTGGGGTTCACCTCTATGTTAGTGGTTTCTACCTCCACCTATTTCCTCTTATTGCCTTGCATTTCTTCCAACTTAATTGTTTTCCCTTTGTGTAGTGGAATGCTACCATTGACAGAGCCTAGTCTTCGATTGATGCAGGAGCATTCCTAGTTCAAGAACAATCTTGCATCAACCGAAAAAAACATTGGCATTATAGTTTGTTTGCATTTTAATTTTTTTCTTTTCATTTTCTAGTTCTGTTCATGTAATTTAGTCAATAGCAATTTCTGTATTTTGGTCTGCATTCTACCAAAGTTGCATCTCAGACCTTGCAGAGCTGGATTTAGCATCTAGATTCATTCATGCACATCATATCCAATTTTTAGAGCATTTGGGTCAAGTACCGGAAAGTTATCGCTATCAGAAGATCGATTGTTTTCTCATAACAAAGCATCTTGGCAGTCTCAATCAATCAGCTGAAGGAGAAGACTTGTAGAGCATTTCCTGATTTCTGGAGCCTAATGACATATCATTCAAAGATCTATGGTTTGTGGCTGACCTTCCCTGAGATCCACACATTATTCCATTCATTTGTGGAGGAACTCTATTTAATTAGGTCTGACCTATCCCTGTACACATGTTACAACTCTTCATTGGAGTTTGTAATGATCCTTGGCCAACACAGAGGAATCTTATGTTCTGAAAATGATATGAGATGATGTAATAGATGCCATGAAAGTAATTATCAAGTTATCATGATTTAGAAGATCGATAGTTTGAATTCTTTGAGAAGGCGCTTCAAAGCTATATCTTGTGCATATTCTAATATTCTATAATAAGGCATGTGAGCCCTAATTTAAGACCGCATGTTGTCGACCAATTTGTATTTGAATTCTATGATATACTAAATGACTGAATTTGCATTTGCTTCATATATTCGAGTTGTTTTCATTGTGTTTACTCTAGCTGTACGGCCTGGATAGTTCTCCTGAGGACCCTCCTAACTGTGACTGCACCAAGTGGTATCAGAGCGAAAGTTTGAATCTTTGGGAGAAAATTGAGTGAAGTTGACAAAGGAATTCTATAAGATCTTGTTGTGGATAGATCATTGAATCCGAGGTAGGTTACTTGTGTTGCAACTGATCGCCGATTGTGAGGCAGTTGTCACCTTGTAGCCCGATTGCCAAACTTGAAGCAGTTTGCACTTAATCCTAGGAAGATGCCATTGAGAAGAATCCTTATTGTTGGAACAATGGATGGAAGAATGGATAAGATGATGGAAATGATGAAAATAATGAGAAGTAGACTAGACGCTATTGAATAGGATAGAAGAAAAGGACTAAGCCCTAGAATTGATATTAAGAGTGATGATGAAGAATTTCAATCCGCTGATCAAATTGGCAAAACCCTAGGAGGTGATGAAGAAGAAGAATTAGATCGAGTGAAGATATTGTGAGCTATTTCAAAGATTGGAAAGAGACCTAGAGTTGATGTACCAAATTACAATGGCAATTTGAATCCAGAGGAGTTAATTGACTAGATAAATGACATGGAAGAATACTTTGAGTATGAAGAAGTTGAAGATTCAGAGAAAGTGAAATTTGCAAAGACAAAGATGAAAGGACATGCTGCTATATGGTGGAAAGAAGTTCAGTTGGATAGAAACTAAGGAGGAAAATAAAAGATTACAAAGTGGGATAGGATGGTGACAAAATTGAAGAATCGGTTTATACCTGCCGACTATGAGTTAGAGCTGTTGAAGAGATTGCAAAACCTGAAACAAGAGGAGAAATTTGTGAAGGAGTATACTGAAGAATTTCATAAGATGATAATAAGGATAGGACATAGTGAAGCAAGCAAGGAGAAAGTGGCTAGATACATCAATGGACTGAGATTGAACATTCAAGAAGAACTGAGTTTGGTAAGGATGACAACACTGGAAGAAGCATATCAATTTGCCCTGAAAGTTGAAGAGAAGTTGAACAAGAGGTATGATCAGAGATAAAGAGGCAAAGGAGGTAAATTTCAGAGAGGTAGAGCATTTTTCTGAAGGAGAGAGATCATATGTGGAGTAGAATAGACAAGAGAATACATTCAAGAAGGAGGACAGAGATAGCAATGCATGCTGAAGAGATGATAGAACTTTCTACCATAGAGGAAACCCTAGTTCATACCGGAGTGAAGGATATAGAAGAGAAGGAAGAGGAGCTGATAGGAGAACATTTAGAGGCACTTGTTTCAAGTGTGGAGGTGAAGGACATAGAGCATTTGAATGTAATCAAGGGAGTACAAGCAAGCGAACATAGAACATTGGATGAGTAGCCTATGTGGAAGAAGAACATGTTGGATCACCTAATTCAGTTGGTAAATCTGAGAAAGGAGAATCACTTGTCATGAGGAGAGCACTATTTCAAGCAGAGACAAACAAGGAACCACCGTAGAGGAAAAGTTTGTTCAGAACTAGATGCAAATCAGGAGGTAAATGTTGTAAAGTTGTAATTGATAGTGGTAGTTCTGATAACCTAGTTTCAAAGGAGATGGTGACTAAGCTAAAGTTGGAAAGATTGAAACACCCGAAGCCCTATCAGATAGCATGGATTCAGGATGATCATAAGGTACTGGTGAGTGTGAAATGTTTGGTAAAATTTCATATTGGATCTTATCATGATGAAGTCTTGTGTGATATTATGCCTATGGATGTATGTCATATCTTGTTGGGTAGACCTTACTAGTATGATAGAAAAGCTATACATGATGGAAGAAAGAATGCATACACTATAACATCAAATGGAAAGAGAATTACTTTGATTCCTTTGGAAGATGATCCTAAGAGTGAAGTATGTGGGAATGCTAGAATCTGTTTGGTAGATGGAAATAAATTTTTGGATGGTTTGAGACATGAGAACATGTGTTATGCTTTGATCCCTACGAAGCCTGAAATATTGAAGAAGGAGACTGAAGAATCACAACCGGAGGAGATAACAGAGTTACTAACAAAGTATGAAGACATCATATCAGAAAATGTACCTGAAGGATTGCCACCAATCAGGAGTATCAGTCATCACATGGATCTTATACTTGGAGCTAGTTTGCCTAACAAAGTAGCACACATAATGGCACCGGCAGAGAATGAAGAATTGAATAGATAGATACAAGAATTATCGAGGAAAGGTTTGATCAGAGAAAGTTTGAGTCCTTATACAGTACCTGTAGTATTAGCACCAAAGAAAGATGGAGAATGGAGAATGTGTATAGACTCTAGAGCAATAAACAAGGTCACAGTTAAGTATAGATTTCCTTTACCTAGGATGGATGATATCATGGATTGTTTGAGTGGAGCAAAATATTTCACAAAGATAGACTTGAAGAGTGGATACCAACAGATCAGAATCAGAGAAGGAGATGAATGGAAGACTGCTTTTAAGACAAATGAAGGATTGTATGAGTGTTTAGTAATGCCTTTAGGATGGACAAATGCGCCAAGTACTTTCATGAGATTGATGAATGAAGTCTTGAAGAAATTCTTGGGTAAGTTTGTTATTGTATACTTGGATGACATTCTAATTTTTAGTAAGACACAAGAAGAACATTTGTGGCATATTATACAAGTATTGCAGAGACTGAGAGAAAATAAATTGTTCATAAACATCAAGAAGTGTATTTTCATGAAGGAAGAGTTAGTATATTTGGGATTTGTGGTTTCCATGGAAAGATTGAAGATGGACCCTAAGAAGGTAAGAGCAATTATTGAATGGCCTACACTAGGGAGCATTGGAGAAGTTAGATCATTTCATGGATTAGCTTGTTTCTACTGGAAGTTCATCAAAAATTTCAGTTTATTTTGTAACCCTATGACAGAGACAATGAAAGGTGACAGAAAAGATTTCAAGTGGACATCAAGAGCAGATAAAAGTTTTGAGTTGTTGAAGCAAAAAGTGACAGAGCAACCTGTTTTGGCATTACTAGATTTCAATAAGGTATTTCAAGTGGATTGTGATGCAAGTGGGAATGTAATTAGAGAAGTGCTAAGTCAAGAAGGTATACCTATAGCATATTCCAGTGAGAAGTTGAATGATGCAAGGATAAGATATTCAGTTTATGATCAAGAGTTCTATGCCATAATTCAAGCCTTGAAGAAGTGGAAACATTACTTGTTGCCTAAGGAGTTTGTGTTATATACAGATCATCAAGCTTTGCAGTATTTGAACAGTCAAGGAAAGTTGAATCAAAGACATATGAGGTGGGTAGAGTTCATGCAGAGTTATACTTTTGTGTTGAAGCATAGGAGTGGAAAGTTAAACAAAGTTGCAGATGCATTGAGTAGGAGAAGGAACTTGTTGATAGAGATGAGAATTGAAGTACTGGGATTTGATGAATTGAAACATATGTATGAGGAAGATATTGATTTTATAGAACCTTGGAAACCATGTAAGGAACCTGTTTTGACAGATAGATGTAAGTGGTCATACTATTTCATTCAAGAAGATATGTTGTTCAGAGGAAATCAGTTATGCATACCTAGAAGTTGCATGAGAGACAATTTGATCAAAGAGAAGCATAGTGGTGGATTGGTAGGAAATTTTGGCATTGATAAAATAGTGGCCTTGGTGAGTGAAAATTACTTTTGGCCTCAGATACATAAGGATGTTAGGAAATTTGTGCAGAGTTGCAGAGTTTGTCAAGTTGCAAAAGGAAGTAGCCAGAATACTGGATTGTATAAACCTTTGATAGTATAGGAGAGACCTTGGGAAGACATAAGTATGGATTTTGTAATGGGATTGCCTAAGACATAAAGAGGACATGATTCATTATCTGTAGTGGTGGACAAATTTTTAAAGATGGCACATTTCATACCTTGTAAGAAGACAACTGATGCAGTGCATGTAGCTGACCTATTTTTCAAGGAGATTGTGAGATTGCATGGATTACCTAAGAGCATAATTTCAAACAAAGACACAAGATTTCTTGGATATTTTTGGAAGACACTTTGGAAGAAGATGAAGACAGATTTGAAGTTCAGTTCAACATTTCATCCATAGACTGACAGACAGACAGAGGTAGTGAATAGGAGTTTGGGAAACTTGTTGAGATGTTTGGTTGGAGAGAAGGCAGGAAGTTGGGACTTGATTCTTTCACAAGCAGAGTTTGCATATAATAATTTAGTGAATAGGAGTACTGGAAGGACACCTTTTGAGATTGTTACTGGAGTAAACCCTAGAGGAGTAACAGAGTTGAGAGATATCAGTATGGAAGAGAAGAGAAGTACAGAAGTTGAAGAATTTGTAGAACATATGGAGACAGTGCATAATTAGGTGAAGAAGTATTTGGAGATGATGAACAGTAAGTACAAGGAGTAGGTAGATGAGAAGAGAAGACATGAAGAATTTGAAGTTGGAGATGAAGTGATGGTATACTTGAGAAAAGAAAGATTTCTAGTTGGGACATATAACAAGTTGAAGATGAAGAAGTTTGGACCTTGTAGGATACTCATAAAGTTTGATTCAGGAAATGCATATGAAGTGGAGTTATCAGAGACTTTTGGTATATCACCTATTTTCAACATTGCTAACCTATATTAGTATCATGAAGCAGAGTTTAGTGACAACATTGAAGAAGACTTGAAGAAGTAGTTACCACAACAAGCACCGGAGTAGATTGAGGACATCTTGGATAATAGAATTGGATGTAGCACCAAAGGAAGACAATACAAAGAATATCTTGTGAAGTTGGAAGGCAAACCGAAAGAAGATTCATCATGGATTTCTCAGGCTAAGGTGGACCGTCTTGGTTTTCCTCTAGCCCCAGCAAAGTGAGGGACTCACTTTTTTAATAACCCTGGATGTCTAATGCAGGAGCATCTCTGGTTCAAGAGTAATCTTGCATCAACCAAAAAAAACATTTGCATTATAATTTGTTTCTTTTCATTTTCTAGTTCAGTTCAGGCAGTTTAGTCAGTAGCAGTTTCTGTATTTGGTCTCCATTTACCGCAGTTGCATCTCAGACCTTGTGGAGTTGGATTTAGCATCTAGATTCATTCATGCACATCATATCCAATTTTTAGAGCATTTGGATCAAGTACCGGAAAGTTATCGCTATCAAAAGATTGACTATTTTCTCATAACATAACATCCTAGCAGTCTCAATCAATCATCTGAAGGAGATGACTTGCATAGCATTTCCCAATTTGTGGAGCCTAATGACACATCATTCAATGATCTATGGTTTGTGGCTAACCTTCCCTGAGATCCGCACATCATTCCATTCATTTGCGGAGGAACTCTATTCAATTAGGTCTGACCTATCTGTGTACACACATTACAGCTCTTCATTGGAGTTTGTAATGATCCTTGGCTGACGCAGAGGAATATAATGTTCTATAGATGATATAAAATGATGTAATGGATGCCTAGGAAAGTAGTTATCAAGTTATCATGATTTAGAAGATTGATAGTTTGAATTCTTTGCAAAGGAGCTTCAAAGCTATATCTTGTGCATATTCTGTAATCAGGCCTGTGAGCCCTAATTGTAAGCCCGCACGTTTCTGGCCAATTTGTATTTGAATTCTATGATATACTAAATGACTAAATCTGAATTTGCTTCGTATCTTTGAGTTGTTTCCGTTGTGTTTACTCTAGCTGCATGGTCTAGATTGTTCTCTTTGAGGACCCTCCTAACCGTGACTACACCATTGATCTTCTATTAGGTTGTTCTTTTGCAGTTATTCTTCATCTTGAGTAGTTTGTTGGCTAGTGATTTCTTCAATGCTTGGTAGAATAGGATATTGTTTCACTCTAGCCTCCTTAGCACCTTTTTCCTTGTATTGGACTTTTTTTGTAGCATCCTTTGCTTTCTTATATATGAATTCTCTCCATGTGCCAAATCTTTCAAAAGTGGGGTCTTTGGATAAGCTAGTAGATGTTTTTCTATTGTTTTTAACAATTTGTTGGAATCTTCATATGGTAATG
The DNA here is from genome assembly GCA_027924645.1 of Cunninghamia lanceolata. Taxonomy (NCBI): domain Eukaryota; kingdom Viridiplantae; phylum Streptophyta; class Pinopsida; order Cupressales; family Cupressaceae; genus Cunninghamia; species Cunninghamia lanceolata. The sequence continues at coordinate 3,169,217 of BSBN01000741.1, read as the reverse complement.
GTGGCATAATGAAATTCTAGGTTCGATGGCTTCTAAGTGAATGTAGTCTTTGTCTACGATGAATATCATATCATTCTATAGTTTCCTTACTATGTCATGGCTTAGTCATTCCTATTCTTGCATTCTTTGTTGATATCATGTGTTTAGATTACTTGATTCAAAATGGGATGTTGTTTAAGGGTAGCCAATTGTGCATACCAAGGAGATCAATGAAAGAAAATTTGATTAAGGATAAGCATAACAATGGTTTATTAGGACATTTTAGGATAAACAAGACAATTGCATTAGTGAATGATTACTATTTTTTATTGCAAATGCACAAGGATATAAGGAAATTTGTTCGAGGTTGCAAGACTTGTTAGGTTGCAAAAGGAAGTAGTTAGAATGCTAGTTTGTATCAACCATTACTAGTATCAGAGAGATCTTGGGAAGACATAAGTACAATATTTTGTATTAAGGTTGCCAAGAACATAGAGAGGGTATGATTCAATATCTGTAGTTGTGGAAAAAATTTCTAAGATGGAACTTTAATTCCATGCAAGAAGAATAATGATGCAATACATATAGTTGGTTTATTTTTCAAGGAAGTTGTGAGGTTGCTTGGTTTGCCAAAGAGTATAGTTTCGAATATGGACATAAATTTGTCAAATACTTTTGGAAGACATTATGGAAGAAGATGAAGACATATTTGAAGTTAAATTTAGCATATCACCCACAAACTAATGGACAAATAGAAGTTGTAAACATGTGTTTGGGTAAGGTAATTTGTTAAGGTGTCTAGTTGGAGAAAAGATAGGAAGTTGGGACGTGATACTACTATAGGTAGAGTTTACATACAAAAAATTAGTAAATTGGAGTACCATGGAAAAGACCATTTGAGATTGCATATGGCGGTAATCCAAGGTATGTATTAGAATCAAGAGATATATCTATAATGAAGAGAAAAGAAGCATATAAGTAGAAGAATTTGTAGAACATATGAAGGAAGCGCATGTTGAAGCAAAGAGTCACTTAGACAAGATGAATGGTAGATATAAGGAAAATGTTGATGAGAAAAAGAGAGAAAGATTAGAAGAATTCAACAGAACCACATGTTGATGATAAAATATGGGCCTAAGGTCTGTACTACTTATGTCAGATAAGTTAACTCCAAGGTGATGCAATAAGAAGGAAATCAAAAGAATGTGGTAGATAATATATGCATAACATAAATATTCAAATAATTTTACACATTTACTAACACCATAAGATATGTCTAATCGTACATTCATATCATATATCTTTTATATAGTGTACATCCTTTACTACAAGCATAGATATACACATCACATATGCCTGGGTAGCTCTTTCTTCTCCTATTCTCTCTTCTATCCTTTATTCTTGTTCTTTTCTCTTTTTTCTTCTATCTCTATCTAATATATATGTATACATATATACATATGTATATACACACACATATGTATGTATGTACATAAATACATGGATAGACATGTCTTTCTCTCTTGAGATGTCTGTTGGATGTGTTGTGTGTTGGTTGAAGGTACTACGTTGGTTTTGCTCTATTTATCCTATATTGGTAGTGGCGTGGTTTACCTTGCCAACACTAATAATATATTGCAATCAAATGGACTATGTTATATAGCCCCCCAATAACCCTTTGATTAAAATAACTTAGTTCACTAAAACTCGACTGTAATCAATAGTCACAAGGCTTCTTCCTTCAAGATCTATGACTTTGGTGGATTAGTGGATTCCTAAAATGCATACCACTTTAATAAACTTATATGCCACAATCAATCGTATTATGATATATAGTTAAGAGATCCACGGTCTAGATGAGTTTTGATATACTTGTCAAAATTAAAATGGAACAAGGAAAGATGGATATAACGAGCCCGCCACATTTTACCACTAGACACCACATGACATCATCTTATTGGGCCTCATAGGAATAAACCCCTGTAAAGGTTCTACATAATCTCTTTTCAATCAATAAGAAACAATTACAACATGCCACATGTCTTTATTTCCTTGATTTACCATTTAAACTTTGTTAAAATTTGATCATGATCAATGATCTACATGTATTTCCTTTAAAGATCAATAGTATGTAAATATTTATATATACTAAAGATATTAGGTGAAATAATCTACCAAAGTGTAAACTTTCACCAAAGTCTACCATATGATGCCATGTGCCTCCACATAAGCTAATCTATCATTCATGTTAATGCATCCTAACTCAACTCGACCAATAGTCAATATTTACCCACAAATTTTAAAATCAACTATTTAGAGAGATTATCTACATAACCCAAAATGTATACTCTTTGATATGTTGATATACAAATATTGACAGAATCATGCAATGTGGATGCATTGCAACCACTTGAATCTACCATTTGAGAAGCTCCAACATTACTTTAAATGAATGGCTAATCTCTTGGCATCAAGATCAATGGCTTCAAGAGATGGCTAAGGCACTAGGTAGTTTGATATATTGATGAGCCACAATTCACCAAAACATGCCATGTGTAAGCTTTATACTCCCTTAGTCATGTACTTTCATAACCCATTAAGTATCCTCCATAGTTTACAATAGAGATTCATCTAACCACACAATCTACAATGTCAACAAATCTATAAATGCCTAAGGTGCTAAATGGTACCATTGACCAATATACATAAGTTAACAACTTTGTACCACATTACCTTATTGCAAATGCTTGAGTACACCTCTTAATGCCTTATAAATTTAGACTTAATCAATGGTCCAAGTTCATTTCGAATGATTTGTAAATATATAAGTGCAAGCAATGGGTTCCACATGGACTCTTTGAGCTCTTCTAGCCAAGTTGCTTGAAACTATTAAGTACTAACTATAATCAACTTGCCTCCAAGATCAATGTCTTTGGTAGATCACTAGATGACAATGATGCGGAGGATTAATCTATTGACCTACAAAAGTTTATTAGATTACACCCCATGGCCTTGGGCTCCACTTACCAAGAAAGGGACCAACTCCACTTTGTCAACTATACATACTTATGTAGACTAATTACTTTGATGGTTCAGTTAGGAAAAAAACACATCACCACATACTTATAAAAGGATTCCACCTTAGACATACTCAAGCTAATAACAATATATGTTTGTAGTGGATCAGGAGATGATTATTTCATCTCCCAAGCCAACCCATAGATCCATGGAGAACCTACACCTAGTCATTTGACAAACAGAAATAAATAACTTAAGTGAGGACAATTGATGGTAACTAGTCAATGAACAAACATAACAAAAGGGCATAGGCTAAGGCAAACTCTATGATATTTACTTGAATCATTTTGCACTAGTCTACCATGAAAACACACCAAGGAACTTTGTTACATCCCCAACCTATGATTTGACTTAATCTTAACTTTGTGTGGTAATCAAGAGGATTAATCGTAGTTTAATGATTAGATATTGTGGAAATATCTGATTTAATCATTGATTATGAGAACACCGACTAATGATAGTTAGTTATGAAATACTTGTTCATATGAATATTTAATTAGATGATGATGCATTGATCATGGTTTTATGATGCTGAGTGTAAATTGGAAATGAATCATCCTTCAAAGATGGAAGGAGAGTATCATCCGAGAGGAAGAGATAGATGTCAAGAAAGGGGTCCAATTGCCATCTGAGTGTCAGACTTTATGTCCCTATTAACCCTTGTAAGTTGGTGTAAGTTACGTTTTTTCTTTTCTAGTTGATTTTCTATGTGTCGTCTTGTCGATGGAGTCATTTTGACAATGTTAGCGTCGACTCGTCTAAATGATGTTCTTAGAATGTCATAATGAGTTGAGAGGTAGTCTCACCATGTGGAGGAGTACCTTCTTGTTTTCTCCATTTATTCCCGATCTAGGATTTTAAACCTATTATTCTTGGTATATTATGCTTTGAGTTTTTAGCAAAGAAGGGGGAGCAATGCTCGACCCCTAAATCGCATGTTGACTGTACAACCATGTAGGTGGTGATGTTTTATGATGACATCTTGAATGATATAAGTATCTTCATACATCAAAGAGATGTGTGAAATTAATATTATGCTATGACTATTTAAATCTAATATCCAACTTCATGTAATACTAATATGGTTAACTATTTTATTATTGGGCTGACATCACCCACGATAGTGGAGTGGTGAGATGTTATTTCAAACCAACGGGAGCTTCATGTTCATCGATCACTTGCAAATAACAAGTATAGGATCGAAAGACTCCTTAGAAATTGTAGGTGGCAAAGTGGGGAAACCACCCACCACATCATGGGCACAGGTGGTAGTTCCTTGCATGCATGTTTTGCTATTATCGAATGCTATCGATAATCAATTTCATTATTACCTATTATTGTTGGTTGTTCTCTGTGCTGGGGAAAGACAGAAAAAGAGAAAGGAAATCACAGTTGACTAAAAAACTTTGGAGATACCATAGGTAGTGATATGTAGCTCTCGCTCATGATACCTATTTAACTATGTTGACAATATCAAATGACTTCATTCAGGTAGAATCGAAGTCTGGAAGAATTTAATTAATGAATGTTTGCTAACAGTGATGTTTCCTATAGTCTAAGTGTCGACTATCTCATAATATAAATGCAGTGTTATTTGTTTGAAGCTTTCGGCCATATCCACCTATAAGCCCAACTTATTATCTCAGACCTTCGTATTAAGTTACTATGTTAGAATAGTTAATGTTTCTATTTGGAAATTTACTCCAGGCTACTGGGCCGATTATGATATATGTATCATTAGTTATCATGGACTGTATCTTTCACTATGATAGTTGCTCGAGGCCTTTAAGGTTGAGCTCAAAACCACTATGGCATACTCATGTCGAGTGCTGACATGGCATCATAAATAATAATTTAAAGATAGCACCAAGACTCATATGATAGGTTGATAGCACTCATGGCACACGAGGTGTTAAACCGTTGTGTATAGTATATTTTTGAAGACTCGGCTTACATGTGGGCAAGGCACCAACCATGAACTGTTGTGATGTTCTTTTGGAAACTTTAACTTTAGACCGTGCTAATAGCACTTAACCACAATCTTGAAACTATCATACATTGAACTCGACTTCTTTTAAAGGGTTATTAAGATAACTAAAGGCAATATTATTTATCAACCCTCGATAAAGGAGGAGGTTTACAATACAAAAAGATTATTGTTTATTTCTATGGTAGCTTTGCATGCATGCCAATACATTAGAGGGGATTCTCTTCTTCTTGTTGATATCATCTTGAGATAGAAAGTGTATATAGCTTAAGTCTTATATGTGTATTATAATTTGAATCAAAACCCTTTTTATTACTTATGATCGAACTCCAGGAGTAGAGTTTTTTATCATTAAAAACCCACATGGGTATTTGAGTTATTGTCTATTATTAAAAACTTTTTAATAGTTAAGGCAAGGTATGCCTATGGTATCATGCTCGTGAATCTAACCTAAATTGTAGATCACATTGAAAATGTAAACCATGATAAACCTAGATTGGAAAACTTGGTTTGACTTGAATATGATTGAAAAATAGAATAGAGTGACGAGGAGTCACGGGTTCCTCGTTACGAAAGTAACCCATTATGTATGGTACACTCCTAAGATGGGAGTCGATTGTCCTGGTATAGGACTATGAATCAAATTGAACCCACTTATACTAGACCTAGAAAGAGGTCTAATTAAGCATATTGTAGGATGAGACAGCTTCTAAGTCGAGTTAGGGTGGTGGACATACGACAACGTTCATTGCGTAACGTACATGTATGTAAATCTTTGGCCAAAGTAATGCATCTGTCTCTGCATGCATTGTCGGTCCACAGTGCTCCAGATGGCATAATGTCTCCAGTAGTGTCATGCATAGTTAGAGTGGATCTATAGTTGCATGACCGATAGGCATTATGAAGGACACAACACCAACTACTCAGATGGCAAACCTACTGGTTCCTTACATCTATACCTTCCGTGAAGAGTAGGGTTGCTTCTAGGCAGGAAGTTGTGCAGGGGACCGCCAGTCTGTGGTTGGAGGAAAAGCACTCAGATGATGCTCTCCTTCCCAAGCATGAGACAACCCGAGGCTTATGAAGACAAATGTCAAGAGTTCTAGATGCAGTGCTTTTCATTAAATGACTTGATAATCAGTTATTATGTATAATATGATATTTGATGCCTTGAGCATAGCTTTGTACATGCATAGTGAAGGTTATTCACAAATGAAATGTAATTGGATATTGTAATTGTAAATTTTGTTATATTCTGGTTTAGAATAACATGCTTAATTATTGAAATGATGATGATTCATTTTTGTTTAACTCTAATTTGGGAATCATGATGTAATCTAATTCTTGGTTGAGAGGAATACTTATGTTAATTACTCAACATTATGGAATGTGATGTTACAAACTTGATCATGGTAACAAATAAATAAGAATATGAATAATTAAAGGAGCAAGAATCACATGTTAAAGACATTAATGTTGATAAAACAATACATAGAGCCATAACAAAACTATCTTAGATCAATGGTCAATAAAGGGTATGAAGCATTTTGACTTGATGACTAGTATTTAAAAATATTTATTTCGAACAATTTAGACTCGATAATTTTACATGTGCTCACAACTCCATGAAAGACATAGAGCTACTTAGGAATGCATTGTCTTGAATTGGTTTAAGTAATCCTTCATAAAGATATTTTGCAATTCAAAATCATGTAAGGGAATAATCATCTTAGAGCATGTATAATGTAATCACTAATGTGTTCATTTTGCCCATGGGTACACTCAAATAGATCAGAAATTGTAACTCTAAGGCCCATGTTAACATTAAATTTCTTTAGAATACCTTAGTTAAATCATTAAACATGTGAATAGACCCTCGAGGAAGCGAGAAAGAACTGCTCAATAGCATAATCTTTTAAGGTTCATGGAAATAGTTTTGTTACTAGCTTATCCTCATATAGGAAGTCCAAACATATAGTAATGAAAGATCTCAAATGTGTGTTTAAGTCACCTTTGTCATCATACATTAAAAATTGTGGTACCACAAAGCCCATAAGAAGTGGATGTACAATAATTTAATAAGCCAATGATCTTTGAATTCATTATTGTCTTTCCCATTAGGTCTTGCATCCACTGTATTTTCTACTCAATTTACCTCATGGATTAATGGATTAGTGCATCTAGGGGAAAGATGGGAGGGTAACAAGTGAAGGTTGAGGACCCCAATAGTGTGTATAGAAATGAGTGTGAGAGGTAAGAGCTGTGGAGGGGGTGATAGGTTGGGAAAGAGGCATAGAAGAGGAGAGATACTTAAGGGCATTAATGGGTGCAAATGAAGATGTGGAATGAGGGATAGATTTATTATGAGAGATGGTAGTAGATGTAGTAGTGGTGTGACTAAGAGGGGTAATGAAAGGTAGGGTAGTAGTAGATGATATATGCATAGAGCTGTTATACATCATGAGGGACGTGGGTATATTGGGAGGTGTATAGTTAGGAGGAAGACCATAAGGAGGAGGGAAGGCAAAGAAAGAATAAACACTATGTGGCATTACACTAGTATAAGTATGTGTGACACTATAAGGATGAGTAGTGGTCGTGGAAGGAGTAATAGTGGAAGATGGGTCAATGTTGGAAGTGGGAGAGATAGTAGATGGTCTAGTCAAAGTAGACAAAGCAATTTTAGCACTAATAACTTACAAGATCTTTCTAATCCAAATGGTTTATTGATGCACACTATGAATCATAGCAACTAGTTGTGTAGGACTTTCCACGTTCGCCAAACTAGCAAGGTCATTTGCAAAATATTCGTTGTCCACACGAGTATCATGATCATAATCCTCATTGTTGTTCTCAACATGAGCATCAGAATGAACCTTAGTTTCATTGAGTTGGGTGACCATGCTAGGGTTTAGATGAGCACTCCTTCTTAATGGAAGATTAGGATCTTGAGTACCTATGGCATAAATAAAAGATAGAATTATAAAGCTCAAGAATTCACTTTCATGTTCTAAATTTAGAAATATATGTGGTATATAAGATCTAAAAATTAAAACCTTAATGGTGTAGCCAAGGATGGGTAGGGTGGATAAAAGAGGTATCACAACAAAAGCCCAAAACCCTAAAGAAAAGACCAAGAATGAGAGGATAATCAAATCTAAAAATGAGATGTGAACATTAGAAAATTATAGATCTAAAAAACCCTACTATGAAGGAGAAACCCCAGGGGGAGATTAGGTTGTGTAAGATTGGATAGGTTCAACAAAATGTGAAGGAAAATAATGTTTCCCCGAGCTTAATATAGGCTAATCAAATACAAATTTTATACATAAGCACAAATTAGCCTAGACTCGTTGTTTATCATCCATGAGTATGATATTTCAATAGTTAATGCTACTCTAGGAAAGTAAATGTGAAGTAGATAAGGGTACTTAGCTTGATGACTAAAGATGAATAACTTTGATGAAGATTTTGGAATCTAAATTGTCTTGAGACTAAGAATAGAACCTCTTTATTTGTGTGTCACCTTAGATTCTATGCAAGGCCCGTGTCTCTACTTGGGTCAAGTTTGTGCCTCTAGGTCACTTCCACGTATATGGATTTGTCCTCTACTACATAGATTTAATCTCATTGGTTTTGCGCTCTTGCTTTTTGATTTGTCGAATTCGCCTTTGTCTACTTTGTTATTTGGACTAACATTATTTATAAATACCTTAAAGGGTAGTTATAATCACTAAGGGATAAGTTCTCTTATATCAACCCCCTGAAAAGGACTAGCTTTATGGTTGTGCCAATGATTGCAAACAACAAGATTTAGCTGTGCAAATGCTCCTAGGATGAAGGATGAATATATAGATTCTTATTCTTTTTAGTGCACCAATTCAAAACGTTCTTCTAATGATTGCTCCTTAGAATGAGACAGGATATTCAAATATGAAAGGAGTGTAAATGCATGCCTTTAAATACCAAGACATAACAACAATTTGCACTAATGTGTGTTTAGTTGGCTCACAATGATTAGTGGAATGGACAAGAGTTGACCAATTTTAAACTTGAATTTTGGAAATTAGGGGTTTCAATCTACGGATGTAGGGTTGATCTCATACCCACAAAAATGACCTAAGATGATTGAATAATAATATTTATATGGGTAATGAATGTCTGTTCATGAAGAATGCAATAAATGTAATCAATGTGAAGAAATATACAAATATGAATAAGATAAAGATAAATTTATAAAAATGTGTATATATGAAGATAAGTGAAGACTAGAAAATAACCCAATTTTACACAAAATTGCTTAAGACATTCCCAAATTTCACCATTACAATATCTACCTAACTACAACTAGCAATTGCACCTTAGTGTGCAATGGGTACGCTGAGATATCATGTAGATAAAAGTAATAAGTAATTTCTTGAGAAGAGAGCATACAGTTTTGTTGATGGTGAATGGTTGTTGTCCATCCATTAGTAGAATTGAAATAATGTAGTGATATGTGTTGTCAAGAGACATTTTTGAAAACAAAAAATCATTGGCCATAATGGGATTACAAAACTAAGCTTAATTGTATAAACATAGTGGAAAAAAGTGTTACATTGTGTGATAGACTAGGGACTATGGTCAAACATTGTAATGGAAAACCCTACATTAAATATTAGGCTATGGTACTTTTACAATGTAAAAAGTGGAGCTTGGTATGAAATGACACTTTTACAAAATATAGAGAGAGATAAAGAAAAGAGAGAGTGAGTCTCTCTCTCTCTCTATATATATATATATCCTATTCTATCTCTATTTCTCTATTCTTCTTTGTCTATCAATCTCCATCTCTAAATCCCTCTCTCCCATTATCTCTTCCTCTATCAGTTTTTATCTCTCCCCTTCTATCTCACTCTCATTTTGTCTCCCCTTCTCTCTCTTACTCATCCTCTATATGATGAGAATGGTTCTAGATTTTTTCATCATCAATGTGTCAATGGATCTAGAGATGTACGATGCAAATTTCATAGATGGTAGCTGTTTGAAATTCTTTCTCAATGGGATATACTATCTTGCTCTAATTAACCAATATCATTTTGAATGTTTATGAATGGATGGTATAGCAACAGTTCGCTCCAACAAAATGCTTGTAAACAATGATTATCTACTATTGGGATGGTGGTGAAATGAGGGGAGACTCAAATAGTAGAAGGTGTTAAGTGTTGTTTCCATTTGTTGGACTTTTAAGATGCTACATATGTCCATTTTTGAGACACTTCAATAAGCGATATTGTGCCCAACTGTATTGGTCATGACATGCATTAGTGAATGAAGCTTGGAGACAGGATGTTGCTATTGTTAGAGATAGCTACACTTTAGTGTGCAATGGGTACACTAAATAGATCTTAAAGGTGAATTATTAGGTCCTTAAGAAAATGACATGTTTCACTAATATATTAAGGTTTACTTTTGGTGGTGGGTCTCTTACTCAAAAGGGTTTTCCCAAGTATATATGTCATCTTATCTTCTCTATCGCATTCCCTTATTCTTCTATGTTTAATTAAGATTACATATGTTCTATATCAACAAATTTTATTACTTTCCATTCCTTCTAATTGAGGAATAAACATTGTAAAACCAACATTTGGTATCAAACCTTTGTTTAGATTAAGCCCATGAAGGAAGGGATACATTTATTATGTTTCTTTCAACTTTTTTTTGTGGGATAATTCATGTGGATTTAAAATAACATTTGAAAATCAGAAGTCATGGCCAACACCTTGAAAGTTGAGATTGAGAAGTTCAGTACATAAAACTTTGAGTTGTGGAAATTGAAGGTTGAAGATCTTTTAGTGGAGATAGATTAGTGGATCATAATAATTGTTGCACTCAAATTTCTACCATAAAAAATTGATCAAGATGAATGGGACAAGTTTGGTAGAAGAGATATATCTACTATTAGGTTATGTTTTTGGATAATTCAATCTTGATGAATGTTTTAGTACAAAACATTGCTAAGAGTTTATGAGATAAAATTATTGCATTATATCAACTGAGTGTTTTGTAGAACATTTGTTTTTGAAAAGAATTTTGTATTCTTTAAATATGCATAAAGGAGACTTTGTAACCAAACATTTAAATGATTTTCATCTAGTAGTGAGTCAATTGGATTCCATAGATGTAAAAATGGAAGAAGAGGAAAATATATCACTTTGATTTGTTCATTAAAGGATACCGTCTTTCTATTTTGAAGACTATCTATCTAAATGGGATCAATATCCTTTCTTTACTCGCTGGAATTGGGGATGCAGAAGTTGCTTTGCATCATTTGGGTATACTACTCAATTATGTTGTATCTACAAAAATTTCTAAAGAAAATAAGCTTATCCTCAAAAGTTGGGTAGATAAAACACATCAAAAGGTTAAATTGATTGAGGTGGAAAATGTGCAAAATTTGACGAAAGAAAGACTTGATGAAATGGTTAATTCAATTGGAGATTTTGTTGTGATAATAGGTGGAAGCCCCTATAATAGTCTAAAAGCAACATGGGAACATAAGGAATGGATGCAATGCATTCAAGTGTAACTTGATGGAATAATGAAACCTTCATTTTGTACTAATCTAGACTTCAATAGATTATAAATTCCCTATTTTTGATAGCTTAGTTCTTGCCCAAATTGAAGAGGCTACAAAAAACAAGTATTGAAAAGTATGGACATTATTATTATTTTGATTCTTTGTAGCAAATTTGTTTGCACAATTAATGGATGTTGCCAATTGTAGGTCCATATGGAAATTATTTTGTTTACATGGAGAAAATTTATTTGCACATTAGCATGGGACTAATTGTAGGCTTGGATGTTGCTAATTACAATCCTAGGGTTAGTAGTTTGATTAGTCATGCTAACCATAATTTCCTTTTGTAAGGATTGAATGAAGGCCTAAAGGATTGCAAAAAAATAAATTTCATATAAGAAATCACTTAGATTTAGAAAATGATTAATATGAAACCCATCACAAGAAACCATTTTAGAAGATAAAGCTCAAAGAAAGTATGTCTTCCAAATGTTTGTCTATAGAAAATAAAGCTATAAATTTTTATTTACCACGACATGTTAAATGATTGGTTGGATTTGGAGTTACAGATCACCTTGTGGGTCGATAGTGGAAGTTTAAAGAGTTTAAGCAAGGCCCACCGTATTTTTACTTCGAATATGTGTATAGTATGCCAAAGGGTAACTAAAATGTATGGATTGAAAGTACTTTTCGGGTTCAAGTAGAAAACATGGCTACATGCATAACCTTCTTATGAATTAGGCTATTTTAAGATTTACTATTAGGTTGTATCTTTCTAATTCAATCTTCATGAATGTTTTAGTTCAAAACTTTGTTAAGAGTTTATGAGATAAAGTTATTGCATTATATCAAACTAAGTGTCTTGTAAATAAGTTATTTTTGAAAAGAAATTTGTATTCTTTAAAGATGCATGAAGAAGACAACACTAAGCTTGAATGCATAAACATAGTGGTAAAAAGTGTTCCATTTTGTGATAGACTTGGTGTTAAGCATTCTTTCCATTTGTTGGACTTTCAAGTTAGTTGTTGTAAATGTCCATTTTAGGCCCCTTAAATAAGTGACATTGTTTCCAATTGTATTGGTCGTGCCATGTATGAATGAATAAAGCTTGGAGATGGGATGTTTCTATTGTTAGAGATAGCTACACTTAGTTTGCAATGGGTACACTAAAGAGGTGTTAAAGGTAAATTATTAGGTCCTTAAGAAAATGATGTGTTTCACTAATATATTATGGTTTCCTTTTTTTGGTGGGTCTCTTACTCAGAAGGGTTTTGTTAGGAATTACATGCAGAAGATATCAATTAAATGCAAATAAAGATTAAACAGAGGAATGACAAATACAAAGAAATAATAAAGGCGAGAGATAATTTTTAACGTGGTTCACCTGAACTCGGGCTACATCCACCAACAGAGAGTCCAATATTATTATCCAGCAAATCAAACCGATTACAACCAGCAATCCTTGCAACTCAATACCATTGCAAATGCTACAATACAATATCAATGGAAACCCTAACCCTTAGCCATTTTTATCAAGATTTGTGTCAGTTACAAAATAGGGTTTTTTATGTCAGCCAATAGAAAAAATAACTCATGACACCTTTATAAAATAATAGAAGTCATTTGAGGTTTCGGGGGTGTTGCCCCTTGACCCCACCATGTATTGCGATAGGGAGCACATTAGGTGTTGTCCCTGGACCCCGCAAGGGGTGCTGTCCCCAAACCCTCGTTAAATAATTTGGGGGGAAACCATGCCGATAAAAGTGGGGAAAATTTAACCTCTGAGTCTGATTAGGCTCCATATAACAATAGGTTTTCCCAAGAATACATGTCATCTTATCTTCTCTATCTCCTTCACTTATTCTTCTATGTTTAATTAAGATTACATGTGTTTTATGTCAACAAATTTTATTACTTTCCATTGCTCCTAATTGAGGAATAAGAATTGTAAAACCAACATTTGGTGTCAAAACTTTGTTTGGATTGATCTCGTGATTGGAGGGATACATTTCTTATGTTGATTTCAATTTTTTTTGTGGGATAATTCATATGGATTTAAAATAACATTTGAAAATCAAGATTCATGGTCAACACCTTGACAATTGAGATTGATAAGTTCAATAGGTAAAAATTTGAGTTGTGGAAATTGAAGGTTCAAGGTTGAAGATCTTTTAATGGAGATAGATTAGTGGATTATAATAATTGTTGAACTCAATTTTCTACCATAAAAAATGGATCAAGATGAATGGGACAAGTTGGATATAAGAGATAGATCTACTATTAGGTTGTGTTGCTAAGAGTTTATGAGATAAAATTATTGCATTATATCAAACTAAGTGTCTTGTAAATAAGTTACTTTTGAAAAGAAATTTGTATTATTTAAAGATACATGAAGGAGACTTTGCAACCAAACATTTAAATTAATTTCATCTAGTAGTGAGTCAATTGGCTTCCACAGATGTAAAAATGGAAGAAGAGGAAAAATGTGTTGAACTTTGATTTGTTCACTATAGGATACCATATTTATGTTCTTTAGCCTATCTATCCTTTCTTTGTTCTCTAAAACTGGGGGTGCAGAAGTTACTTTGCATCATTTGGGTATACCACTCAATTATGTTGTATTTATAAAAAATTGTAAAGAAAACAAGCTTATCCACAAGAGTTGGGTGGAAAAACAAATAAAAGGGTAAATTGATTAAGGTGCAAGATGTGCAGAATTTGACAAAAAGAAAGACTTGATGAAATGATTAATTCAGTTGGAGGCTTCGATCTGATAATAAGTGGAAGCCCCTATAATAATCTGACAAGCAACAATAGGAACACAAGGGATGGGCTAGAGGGGAAGCATTCCACTATTTTATATGAATTTTCATGGATTGTGAATTATATAAGGCATGCAATGCATTCAAGTGTAACTTGAAAAATTAATGAAACCTTCATTTTGTACTAATTTAGAATTCAATAGATTATAAATTCATTAGTTTCATATCCAAGTTCCCATCCAAATTGAAGAGGCTACTAAAAACAAGTATTGAAAAGTATGGACATTATTATTATTTTGATTCTATGTAACAAATTTGCTTGCACAATCAACATGGGACTAATTGCAAGTATGGATTTTGCCAATTGTAGACCCGTATGAACATTATTTTAATTACACAGAGAAAATTTATTTGCATAATCAACATGGGACTAATTTTAGGATTGGATGTTACCATTTACAATCCCAACACTATTAGTTTGATTAGTCATGCTAACCATGGTCTCTCTCTCTCTCTCTCTCTCTCTCTCTCACACACACACACACACACACACACACACACACTTCCTCTTTTGTTCTCTCTATTTTTCTTTACATATATCTCTCCATCTCCCTTTTTCTCCTTTCTCTTCCTTTCTCTATCTCCTCTCTTTGTCTCTCTATCTTTATCTATCTCTCTCTTACCATCTCTCTTTATTTATCTCTGCCTCTTTGTCTCCCTATATCTCTACCTCTTTTTGTGTCCCTCTCTAGCTAATTCTTTGTCTCCCCTCTATCTTTCTATCTTTATATATGTCTCTTTGTCTCCTCTCTTTCCTTCTATCTTTATGTATGTATCTCTCTCACTAATGCAAATTTCATTTTCTTCCTAGAAAAATTCTAACAACTAATCATAAAACAAATTTATATATTTTCCAAGAAAAAATTAAAAATTATAGAAAAATAATTTTTTAAAAATGATGCCATGAAAAATACAGTGACGTTATTTTGTATAAAATACTCTATTTCATAAAGAAGCCAAAATAAGGTTTGATCATACAACCATGAAATGCAAAGCGATGTTTCAACTGTAAAGAATGATTCACTTCATAGAAGTTGGAACCTTCAAGTCATTACTAATATGTACAGAAAAAATAAAAGTCATCATGGACGGTGCAACCTACCACTAGTTTTTAAGTTAGTACATTCAAATCCATTGCATGCAACACACTGTAAATTCATTCCAATGTACCCATCAATTTGAGCTACTTTAGTGAATTCAGTTTATCTCTTAGACACACACACACACACTTCAACATCATACTGAGAATGAGAAGATGTTGATTGTAAACTAAATCTGGAAGCTGCAACCACCAAAGCATCATCTTCTATGTTCTCTGTCCTTTGTATCCATTCAATACCAGCAACATCAAATAGCTCCAATGTATCCCAAACTATATTCATGTATGCCGACGATGGTTGTATTCATTGAGTTCATCATTTTTTAGCATATAGTGAGGCAATGCATGAGGTCGTAGTGTTGTTTTATGCATAAGCTATGACTCCATGAATAGTTGGCAACTTCAAATTGATTTTTTTTGCAAACATAAATGTCACAAATGAATGTAGTACTAAATTATTGATATTTTGAAAACACTATATGTAAATGCAGTGAAGCACTTGTTTAAAACCTTTTTCCAATACATTGAAGGGTAGAGAGAATTCAATATGGACTTCTCTTCTCCAAAGTGGGTCTACATTCCTTTAATTTTTGAATAAGCATATTCAGCTGGAGAAGGTAATTGGTAATTTTAATTTCATTCTAAACTCAAGATTAGCTAACATGTTGAAATTTTATGAGAGGAGTTTGAATTTGTGGTGATTGTATTTGCAAGGTTATTTTATTTCCACATCACCATTATTCCTTTTCAATTACTCCCAAATTTATTAAACCATAATAATGCAACTATCCTAATAGACATGTATGCAAGAATGTGGAACCATACACAGGCCACTGTAGTTGTGATCACTTCCCTAGTTTTGAAATTTCAAATTCCCATCTTCAAAGGGCAACAATCTCTAGATATGATAGTTATCCATTGGCATATGTGCCAAAAAGTTCAAATTGGGTGTCTAGGATTATGTATTTGAAGTCATCATCCTAAGGGTAGTAGTTGATTCATGTGCATAATCCTTTGAATCCCTTACCATTTTTGGCAATGTATAAAGAACGAAAAGTCTTCTACTACCCTTTGTGCTAGACAGATCAACCCTCATTACCGATCAGAGCTCCTACAATGAGTACTTACCATTTGTTGCATGCCACAAGAGGATTGAGATAAACATATTTTGAATTTCTTCTTAGAAAGAATTCACTTGTGTTAATGTCATTTGGCTATGTGAAGGAGTTGTAGTGGCTACTGGCTTGAAAAGCTCATGGCTCTATCACCTCCACTTTGACACTCCATCCATGAGGAACTAATGCCCTCTAATCCCTATGGTACATGAAGTAATGTAAGGTATACAATTCATTCCTAATAAGTTGATGGCTATGTTACCAAAAATGAGAAATGTGATGACAATGGCAACACAATAAAAACGAAATTTGAAAAGGTTACACATAAGAAACGACATATATTTTCAAAAATCATAATATATTTTTTATATTAGTTATATTAATTTTATTTACTATAATATTATAAACAATATATCATTATATTAATTATATCAAAATTAATTTTTAGAAAAATTACAATTAAAATTAATTTACTATATTATTTTTTAAAATATAAAAAATATTATAATTAATTTTGTTTACAATTAATATTATAAACAATATATCATTATATTAATTATATCAAAATTAATTTAGTAAATTATTTTTATTTTTTATAATTGATATTTAACACTTATATGGTTTAAGGTTTATCCATTAGAAAATCAAATAGGTTTAAAAAAAATGCAAAACAAATTTTGGTGTCCTCTCGGTCCGAATAAAGTAAATCACTTGGGTTTGTAACATTTAAATATCCAAAGAAGTTTTCAATGTTTTGAATTTAGAATTACATTTAAATATAAATAGAAGGTTTGGATTTGACTCGAGCGAAACCCAAAGGCAAGGTTAGGGTTTAGGAAGGTAGAAATTAGGGTTTCAACCCATAAAACATATGCTGAAAACCCTAGGCATTTCTGTTTGCGAGGGGCAGAAGATCTAAGCATTTGGGCGGGCGAAACAGAGAAGAAGAGCAGCTGAAGAAATGGCTCCTAAAGTAGCAAAGAAGGGAGCGGCGCCGCCAAAGGGAGGGAAAAAGAAGGCTAACACCTTCGTCATCGATTGTGGAAAGCCAGTAGAAGATAAGATCATGGACATCGCCTCCTTTGAGAAGTTTTTGCAGGATCGGATCAAGGTCGGCGGTAAAACTGGGGTTTTGGGTGATGTGGTCACCATCTCCCGCGACAAGAACAAGCTCAGTGTAACTTCAGAGACGGCCTTCTCCAAAAGGTATTCATCATGACGTTACTCTTTCTTGTTATGTTTGCTTTCTTTCATGACAAAGCGTAATCAATTAAAAGCGCATTTTTACTTCTGTATCCAGCCATGACTTACCTAGGGTTTTTGGGGTTTAGGGTAAAACTGGTGGTTGAATCTGTTTGGGGCTGTTGAACTTTGGGCTTGTTCCTGGAAACGCATTTAGATTTGTAATATCAATGCCTCTGCATCGTATGTAAGTTTTTTGTGACCTGCCGTGGTGGTTGTATTACATTATGTTTTACCTGGGTTAGGGTTTAGATTGTTTAGGGTTTGTGCGATAATGGCGCACTCGTTTTTTATTTGGCTTTTCATAATGAGTTATGCTCAGGGGAATAAGAGAAGTATAAGTAACGGTATACATGTATGTAATGGAGTTAACAAGGCGTTTCAATTTGTGGTTTTTGATGTCTGTTCAAGAGTTTATTACGAGGAAAATTGTTTTTTCGTGCCCGGGGATTTTAAAGGTAGGGGTTTACCGGGCTTGTCATAAGTTTTCAGGCCACAACTGGCTGCCTCAGGCCCGAAAGTGTCACAGTGTACACAGTTATTTGAATAATCCCAGCCTTTGGGCGACTTCTCAGTAAGCGTAATGAAATCATGACAGAATCTCCATTCTGAAGTTGAAGATTTCTATAAGTTCTTATTTTTACTTACTTGCAACTTAATCTACAAGTACATGTTTCTAGGGTCTATTAATAATATATTTTGTTAACTGGCCCGCGGTTGAGTTCTGTGTTTTTTATTAGTTTCATATCCTGTGTTGCAATGCAATTTATGTGCTCCTACATCCCACAAACCCAATGAAACTGAAGAAATAGGACCCATTCAGTTTATATATCCAATTGCTGTCCAATGTTCCATAGAGGAACAGCTCTTCAAAGACACCTTTTTTCGTACCTTTATCTTAAGGTCTATGTGGCTTTTTACCTTTTTAAAAGGTAAGCCTTTTCTTTTTGGTTGGTAAATGCCCTATGTGGAGTGCCCTTTGGGTTTGATGCCATGGCTGGGGTTTCTCTTTGGTTGAATTCAGCCATGACTTGCATCTGACCCAATTTGTTGGATTCCACCCCTAGATTTGGATTGGTAGTTTACTGAATTAAACATTCAAGATTTGTACATATAAACATGTAACACATCTCATGGGGTTTTGAACACAAGTCTCCACTATGAAGGTCACATGGCACATTCCATATTACATTGGTTATTTACTTTTATTTTAATGATATGTTTATATCTGCGGATGCTTATATGCTAGGATGTCTCTAAACTTATACCTGAGCTCATGCCACTTAGTCCTTTGTTTTTTTAGTGAAATGACTATATATGTAAGTATCAAACTAATTACTCAAGTTAACCAGAGTATTGATTCCCATATTTGCAGATATTTGAAGTACTTGACAAAGAAGTATTTGAAAAAGCATAATGTCAGGGATTGGCTGCGAGTGATTGCTTCCAATAAGGATCGCAATGTTTATGAGCTACGCTATTTCAACATTGCTGAGAATGAGGCAGAAGATGAAGATTAGATTTAAGTTTTGTCAGTATTTAGGTATGAGTGATAATGATTTTTCAAACTATAAAGAGTTAGCTGCTGCAATTCTCTTATAAATGTCATGCCAGGTTTGAGTTTATTTTGTTTGCTTGTCTTTTGGCAGGGTTTTTGCCTCAAGTACTGTGTAGGTAGAGAGCTTACATGAGAGTTTGGGGACAATTTTTAGTAATCTTTGCATTGCGGAACTTTATGTATGTTGTTTGAATTCTATATGCCAGTTGGGCATTTGATTTTTTTCAAATGTAATACCGTAATCCTTTTCTTATGCTGACTTAGATTGATGGTCACTCATATGGCTGATAAGAATGGATATTTACAATCTTTTTGGCCAAGCACTGTACATTTATAATTTTGAAGTCTTTATGTGCATTGTTTAGGTGAAAGAGTCTTAAATTTTTATGTATCAGTTATTTGATAACACTCTTAGGTATATTTGACTAATTCTAACCCTACTATAAACTGTGGTGAATTTTCTCCAATGATTTTGCATTCACCAAATAAATCACATTGAAATGAGCCAGGAAAATATTGAGACATGTCGAAGGCACTTTACACAATGGACTTAACTTTGAGTACATATGTCAGGCTTTGTAACAGACTGTCAGAAGCATCAACGATAGGAGACATTTCATTAGTAGTCTTTAGTATGTTACTCAATTTTATTTCTTGTAGCAGCAAAAACAACCAATTGTTACATTATGATTATTTTAAATTGAACTGGCATCCAAATACTCTCACTGGCCTACATTTCGAAAGTATATAATGGAAAATGCTTTGAAGTTTTTTCTGATTTTATAATTAGCTGATAGGCTTTTAGTTGTGAGCATTATAGTGCTCGGAATTGTCTCATGCCATAAAATTTGCACTGGAAGTTTTTTTAAGTCCGTTAATAATTTAATAAATTTTTCAAGGAATACGCCGATAAATACATAATTGCCAAATTGCTGCTAATGTGGCAGCTGGAATTGTCTCATGCCTCTTCTAAACTCGTTGGTTGTTCTCACGCCCCCCAAAAGTCAGTGTCACCAGAATGTTCTTTATGCTTGCCAGATCTAATATAGATTGGAGAAGTAAATGCAAAGATCTTTCATAGATTTTGGAGTAAATGCATTACTTGGCCCCCTTGTATCACCGCCTTTACAATCTATAAATAAAACGAATTTCTGGAGACACAGGACAGGAGACAGTCACAGATAGAAGCAGCTACAGACATAGAGACACAGGATAGGAGACAGTTACAGACAGAAGCAGCTACAGACACAGAAGGAGCGTGAGAATAAAATGTATAATATGGAATGTATTAACCTTTTTGTCAAATGTTATGTATCTGTGACTGCTATACTGTTATGTATCTGACGTTTTATAGTTGTTTTTTACTCAAATTTTAGATTGCAAACACAATTAATTCCTTCCTTCCCTGCAAAGGCATACGAGCCTATGGATTTACTTCATCTATTTAGTATACCCCCTGCTTGACCGACGACTATAAAGATCAGCCTTGATAGTTATTCCCCCTTTCTTTGAGTGGGGAAATCTGTCTATCATTCTGGTTTATACCCTTCACCTAGGGTTTAACTGGCATGCCTTCTTTCACTTTCTTTCCTTTTATTTTTAATGCAACTTTGTCCAATTTCTTGTGGACCATACTTTAATCGGAATTGGGGTTTGCACAGAGAGGGCGGTAGCCATTCCTGCAATTTCTGCCTGAATCTCCTCCTCAAATTTGAGTATGAATACATCTTATGAAGCTCAACATAAACAACTAATTGAAATAAACAACTACCTCCATGCCCCAACAACTGAGACCTTATCTTTTGTAAGCCATCACAAATAAAACATATTAGGTTCCCATGCCTTGTCTTTACCCATGCCCAGTGTTCTTGAAATATACAATAAAAATGTCTTGAACGAGATTGTGGAATCTCAAACAACAATATCTGAGTGGTTCAATCCATTGAAGCCTATTGCCTTCCCAGTAGCTATTTAATTATTGTCCCTGCTCAATAACCACAATATGCATTTCGATTTAACAATATAGCAACAGCATGTGTTAGGTCTGTTTCACTGAACTGAGAGAATAGGCTTACCATGATAACTGAATGGGCCCTCACAATAATATTGCTTTCTAAATGTGCAAAGAGACTGCTGTGAGTTGCAGTAATCTCCACCTCCATTCTCTCTGAGGAAGCAGTACCCCCCAAGCGTATGGACCATCTGGCGTTGTTGCCCAGCCACCTCTTGATACAACATCAGCCTAACCTTATCAAACTACAAATAGAGTTTAGATCGCCCAGATCAAAAGCAACGATTATCATCATTGACATGGGCAGCGATGAATATTAGAAAAGGCAGTAATTATTAATATGAAGGCAGCAATGATATTATTAAAACTGTGAAATGAAACTAATTACCAATGGTTTCATGTAACGTTTCCAAACATTGAAGGCATTGGCTGCTGCAATGAAGGCAGCATAAGCATAAAAGTTTTTTCCCAGGCAAGTCCCATCGTTTCTGCGCTTTAGCATTTGATTAAACACATTTTCACTAATAATGGAGGCCATTCCTTGCCCTACAGGGGTGGGTTCCTCCACCACACTGGCTCTGGAAACTTCAATGTGGGAACGTGGCAGTATAAGAAGGTAAGAGTCCATGCAGAAGAACAGTTGGGAGGTAGTTGGGCCACTATGTTGCAGCCCAATGCATCGAAACATTTATTATTATTATTTTTCTTTTGGAAGATTTCAATGCTTTGCTATGAATTTTGTGCACTGAATCAAATTTAATTTTTACGTTGTCTTGTTAGCAATTATTTGATTTCTTTTGCTGGAAGGTTTCAAGACGTTTCTGCACTCTTTTCCTGACATTCTTATTGTCACCATCTTGGTAATATATGTAAGATCCAGTAATGCAACCTTATATCCAATTTAATGTTTTTAGTGCCTTGTAAACAATTTGTTGTTTATTTCTTCCGAAAGGTTCAAGACTTCTGTGTGATCTCTGCATAAATTTCTTGTATCTTCATCATCTTGATAGAATATTTCAAATCCAGGAATGTAGCCTTTTAAGTCCAATTTAATTTAAGTCCAATTTAATGTTTTTAGTGCCTTGCCAATTTTTATTTGTTTTATTTCTTCTCGAATATTTCAAGGCTTTCCTGTGATCTTTGTATTAAATTACTCTCATCTTCATTAACTTGGTAGCATATTTATGGTACCAGAACACAGCCCAAAACGAAATTACTGTGTTCGGTGCCTTTCATGTGACCTTTACCTAAAGTTTGTATATCTTCATTATCATGGTAGCACATTTAAGATCTTGGGAGCAGACGTAATCCAATTTAATTTTGTTTCAATGCTTTGTAACAAGTATTCCAATTTAATTTTGTTTCAATGCTTTGTAACAAGTATTTCATTTTTTCTTCTTCTAGAAGATTTCAAGGCTTTTTTTGTGTCAAGCATAAAATTTGTATATCTTCAGCACCATGGTATAGCATATTTAAGATTCCAGGAAAGAACCTTAAAATTCAATTTAATATTTTCAATACCCTGTAAATAATTATTTGTTTTGTTCTTGTGGTGGTTGGATGAGATGCATGCTGCTGTACTTAGCTTAGAGTGGGAATTGGATTTAATTGTATGCTCTTAGCAAAATTGGATATTTGTAAAGGAATTGGACTATTAGATTTTGCCTCTCCCATGTTTGATTCATTTGAATCCTTGGGTTGATATTTCTTTCCACCTATATCTATGGGATCATTAGAAAGCACCAAAGTTTAAGTTTAAAATCTATTTTTTGTTATTATTTTCTTTTACTATTTCTTGATTAAAAGATTGTGTGTGCATGTTAATCTTATGAATCTATTGTCTCAATGTCATTTGCATCAACTATGTCTACTAGCCAACTATTTTGATTAAAAAAAGATTTTTTTAAAAATTTAAAAGAAAGTCAATATACATGCCAAAGCAATACCCAAAATTTTGTCTGTTTTGAATTTTGTAGTTTAAGAATTAGATGTAAATTTGACTATTTCTATTGAAAACTTTTTATTTTTAACTTATAATTGTGCCTGCATATTATGGTATCTATTTTAAATAAATATTTAAATAGGACCACGAAATATTATAGTATTAATTTTACAATTTCTTCTAAAAATTATCAACATGCACATTGATCTCTGGGTTCAATTGCTAGTTTTTAATGCAATCTTGTCCTATTTCTCGTAGACCATACTTTAATTGGAATTGTTGGTTTGCGCAGAGAGGGCAGTGGCCATTCTTGCAATTTCTGCCCGAATCTCGTCGGCAAATTTAAGTATTTAAATACATTTTTTTATCTGAATGCAAATTTAAGTATCTTAATACATCTTTTATCTGAATACATCTTTTTCCGGCCTATCCTTTGCTTGTGTCTCACACCATAAAAAAATTCACGTGAGGAAATTTTCACGACATCAGTTGTTCCTATCGGCGTATTCCGTGAACCTCTCCTATGGGTGCAAGTGCTAGTTATCCTTGTTGGGTAATCCCTTGCTTAGATGCCAAAGACCAGGGTATGGGGTTACTTTCAGGGGCATGGGGCTCCTAACACTTGAACTTGTCTCTTCTTCCCAGATAAATTCTCATCTTCATTTTGTATCTTAGTCTATTGTTTCATAGTCTAGGACTGCACGGCTATACAGTTGTATTTTATAAGTAAAGGTAAACCTGGGTTTTAGGTCACAGCCTAGCCAGCAGATTCCAAGGCACAATTATGGAGCTTTTTCAGGTTACCAGTTTTCAAATTGTGTACCTCTTAGGTTTTAGACTTGTGACCAAACCTTGAATTTCAGTTAGGAAGTGCCAATCTGCCTACACCTATAGGTGAGAGATTTGAATAATGCATTTGGTATAGCAGCCCAGTTAACAATATGTATATGCATCTCTTCTCTACTACTACACTTTAAGGTTACATCACAAGTTTGGGACTGCAGAGATACACAGTTGTTTCTTATTGATGACTTAGATAACGCTGGATTTTAGGTCACATCCTATCTAGCAGCCAATTTTCCAAGGTCCTCCTTGTAACATAATGTATCTTTTCTCCACTACCTACACTTTTAGGGTACCTCACAAGTTTGGGACTACAGAGATGTATGGTTGTATCTTATTACTTTGAAGGTGTTTCCTTTGTAAACAAGAGGGCTGACTTTTAGAATCTATGGTTGAAAATTGCCCACGTTAGTGCCAAGACGATAGAAACTTTGCAGGCTGTTTGATTTTGCCAGTTGTTGTTCGCCATTTTTTGTCCCCTTCACCGAGTATTTTTTAGGCCGGTAGGCGTTTCACTTAAATAGCAAGTCGACCTCCGTAATAGTTGCAAATCAACAACCTGAGTTCTCGCAAAGGTATAGGGACGACCATTTAAACAATCACAGCCATTCGTGCAAGACGATCGAAAAAGATCGGATTGTTCGTTTTCTGTTTTACCGTCAATTTTTCTCGTTTGTCTTCTTGTTGCCGGTTTTTCCCCCAATTTGCAGTTTGTGAGGAGATGCCAGGGTATTTTCCTTTAGTATAAATGTGGGTGAATTAATCTCACATTGTTAAAAAATTTTTGCCAGGAAATTTTCTAAACTCGTCAGTTCTCACACTGGGAAAAAAATCTCCCTAGCGAACCCTAACTCTGTTGGTACTCCCCTTGATCGTTCCTGTCAGTTTTCCAAATCGGATGGCCCTCCATTGTTGGCAAATAAGAAAAAGAAGTTGAGCCCAAACATCGAGTTCCACTATATTTACTTTTGAAACCTAACAAAATGTTTAGTCCTCTTACTTTATTGGAGATTTCGTCTTTGTAATTTTAAAATAAATCTTTGCCTAATTCAAATACTGTTTAACTAACTATCACGTGTGTTTGCAGTTTTTATGAAGTACATGATTTTTAGGTTGAAAATTTAAGATTTATATACATATTATATAAGTTTTGCTATATTTCAAATAGATTAGATGTTTTGTGTTACATAACTTTTATGAAATATTTTTTTTAATATCTCTGTTTTATGGATTAATAATTAGGAAATGGTTTTCTACTAATGTATGGAGTATCATTCAAATTAGTTAGAGAATATAAGTATTAGGGTTTGATTTGATGGTGATTTTGTTTGTTAAGTTTTTTAATTTGTTTTCAAATATTAATATATTTTATTTAAAAAGATTATATATCAATTAAATATATATCAAAATGATTTTATAGAAATTTTGATTTTTTATATATTTAAAAAATAAATAAATTATAATTTACAATAAAAATATGTAAATATAGTTATATGACTATTAAATTTAAGTTTTCATAAGCATAATGTTTAATATAACAATTATTACAAATATCTATTGTTTTGATTTTAACTAGCATATTTGTATTTAAGAAAATATTTCTATAATATGTTCTATTTTTTAATCAATTTATGGACAATTGGTATTTGACAATCTACATTCATGTCATTTAAATGTTTTCTGCTGCTCTGTATTGTATATTTCTTGTTTTCCTGTTAAATGAAGTTTTTTTTAATTATATAAAACTATTCTTATATATATATATAGTTTAAACAATTATATGATAAATAATATTTAATAAAAATTTTATAATCTTCATTATTTAGTGTGATTAATTATTTAATAGTAATATTAAAAAATTATTGATTTTTTTATTTTTTATTAGTAACTATAACTACGGCACATGAAAGCAGTAAATAAAACTTAAATAAGTGTAGATTATTTTTACAGGAAAATCTTATGGCATGAAAGAGCAAAATGAAATTAGTGGTGTTTTGCTCTGTAGTCATGCCAACAATAAAATATTTTGAATTTCACTAAAAAAATTATATTATTATAATGTATAATAACATATATAATTAAAGTATAAATTTTATAAGAATATATTTATAATTTGATAATATCTACCAACAAAGAAAATATCTGTGATAAAAATATGCAATTAATTCTATGACCCAACGATCCATTCAAAATTTACTATCTTAGATATTTTATTCTATGCATTAAATGACTTTTGGCCAACCTATTTAGCCACATATGTACCATCTACGGTATAATCAATGCTCTTTAGGTGGTAACAAAACTGAAAAAAAAAAAAGCTTATATATACGCTTAGTTTTATAGTTTTTATTAGATTTGTATTCAGAAATCACTACTCTTTTATTGTAAAGCTTATAATAGAGGTATGTTTTATTTCTAAGTTTCAACTATTAGTAGTTTTGGATAGAAATATTTTCCCATATCTTATATTTTGAATTTATTAAATGAGGAAGGCCTCTCAAAACAAACTTTTCATTTTAAATATTTTTGTTCTGTAGTTTTAACTTTTGATCTTTGTATCATGTCTTAAGGGCACTGTATGTTTGGTTTAGCTTTTACAAATTAGATCTTGTCCTTGTCTTGAAGTTGGCTTTAGTTGTTTATAACATAACATTATTGTTGTATACAACTTGCAATTGTTCATCCTTTCGTATTTTTAAAACAGTCACAATATGTGAACTGTTCTAAGCTTTTCCATAAATTTTGATGGATTCTATTTGACTCACATACCAGTCCTGAACAGACAATGGAATGGAGTAAGACCTAGAATTTTAAATTTATTGTGCTTATCAACTAAAAATTTATTGGCCCTTCTTACTTATGATTAATTATAATAATAAGTTTTTCCTATACAAATTTCTATAATATAATTTATATGATTTAAGCCTTAACAAACATGGTCTCAACCCTGTATGCAATGGTCGTTTGAATTGTATACAGGTTTTGGGTCGTCCTAATGCAAAATGGCTATGACCTGTCATGTTCCCTACAACTGTGCCCCAATGTAAGTTTGTGCCTGCTAAAATTAGTTGAATATATTATTAGTAGAAAATATTATAATATTTTATTAGAAATGATATAGAGTTGATATTTTAATAAATATCTATTTATTGGTTTAGAATATATATATAACATGTGTTGTTGCACCCAAATGCTGTGGGGAGCAAAATTGGTCTGAATCCCATATGCAATGGGCATTTGAATCACTTATGGGTTTCAAGCCGTTTTAACCTGAAATGGCTATGACCCACTACAATTATGCCCCACTATAGATTTGTGCTTTCTGAAATTGAATATATTATATTTTATATGCTGAGACAATAATTAGTTTTCTATATATTTAGAATTTCACATTGAACAAAGTACTATTATTATCCCAATAACTACATGCCAAACTATAGATGTTCAAAATTTGTGTGTGAAGAATATAAAAAAGGTTTATTATATTAGAGTAAGCCCATATGTATGCTGGGATAAATACAACAGAAAAATATATGTAAAGCGAGCTATAGCTTTTGCATTGTTTTCCACATGATCAAGTTACCCTTTGATTTCTTAATTTGAATGTAGCTTATACGTCAGATCTAACATCCATATCTAATGCAGCCATAGAAGAAACCAAAGCCCATAATAACTTATTTTGACATAGTGCCACAGAACAAAATTGGAAACCTAGAATGAAATGGCTATAGCTAAAGAAATTCATGAACTGCTAAACCACCTATGGTGCATCTTCAAATGTACTTGTAACGGCATGACAAGCAAAGATGGTATAGAGAAGAAAGCCTAGATGCTTACTAAAAATGTTAAATAAACTAAGCAATTGTGGTTTGCCTACTGTGGATTCAACTATTGAGGAATTTGTGGTCTGCTTACTGTGGTCTGCCTTTTCTGTTATAATTCTCTTTTCTACTCAAAGTCCTTCTAAAGGATTTAGTGTCAAATTCAAGTATACCAACAAGTGCGCCAACTCTAGCATTTTTCCTTCCATGTAATTTTTTTGGAAACTTTTAGGTTTTGATTCTAGGATATAAATTACAACATAGGTAATAACCATGCATTGAGGGCCCAGTGTACGCCCCCAGAGGTTGAAGACTTTAAGGTATTCAATCCATACCTGGTAAAAAAAGTCCCTTATAGTGTAGAGGAGAAGAAGCAATGGGTGCCGAAATGCTTCTATTTGACAGAGATTTGAATTTCTTAATCCCTGCCTCTAAATAAGTCTGCATCTGCCACTATCACTAATGGCTGCCTTCCAAAGTTGAATATGCAATTACAAACATAATCATATACATGCGATAATCATACCTGACAAAACTAATATACCAATGAGGATTTTATAATTATCAAAAACTGCACATTACATATATATTATATATGTACTATTTACATAACAGCACAACACCTTGGAGAGTTCGTTGTGAAGTGACTGACCAAAATACTCAATTGTAATGATCACAGAATATAAACAAACTAGATTTTATCTTGTGCTATTAATTAATGGGGCTCTGTTGTTCTTGTCAGTACTGATGTTTTGAAGGAAATTACAAGACTTGAAAGTTTGACTCTAAATATCTGTGTCATTTAGGTCTTACAAAAATTTATATAGAATTTCCATTAAAATTTTATATAAATAAAATCCAAATCAAGATTACCTTTCTCCTTGGTGACCTTTAGCTGAGACAAATTGATTATGCAGGTTGATTATCTCTTCGGGCATTACAGTTATAATTTTAAGTAATACTATTTATCTGCCTAAACTATGGACTCAGCTTATAGAATTATGTAAAAGCTATAGCAAACAAGATGAAAAATCTAACAAGGGATATATAGAACTTTTGATATACAAGAATATACTCAACTCCTCAATGTCTATACAAAAACTACCATGGCCCTTTACACCACTATACACCCACACATCCTATTATAAATTACTGCTCCCATACACGGTCTGTAGATATCTTCACAGCAGCTGCACACTCCAACAAACTTAGTCTTCAATAGCTGTGTGCTACTGCTGAACACTACTTCTGCCCTTTACAAATAAACATTCACGCAGGATGCCTATTGAAGGCATTTCTCATCCCCACTGTCTTCATGCTGGATGCCTTCACGCTGCATTCACAAGTCACACAGCAACCTCATGCTTCTATAATCATAACACACTCCTTGTTCGTAGTGCCTCATCTCCTCATGCCCTTGTTCATGTTCAACAACCACAGTATGCACTGAGTTTGCAAAGAGAATATCTCTTAATTTTGATAGATATTGTCATAATAAAATCTCTACTCCATATGCATGCCGACTGTGGAACCACCAAAAACTCTACACATCAAGACATCAAATCCCTTAATGAGTGTGCCCTCACCATTTTTTACACAGCACGCTTCCCAGTAATGGTTTCCTTGCACGCATGCAAGCTAAGACAAGGCACATGGGTAGGGACATGGAGTGCTAAACAAGGTGCCTCAAAGACGTGACATCCCCAAACACCGATTGGTATAAGATGTTACTATCGACGAATACTTTACAAGCCCTCCCGACGGTATAAGTCATGCTGATGATAGAGTTCGTAGGACCCTCACTGAGCATCCAGTGAAGGGAAGGAATTACTGATCATCGGCAATAAATGAACATCTGAGTGAAAGATTGATGAGTCTCCGATATTCTAAAGTCTCAGCATCCGTACTAATAGACTTTAGTAAATTAATGTGTTTTCAACAAAGCAATTTATTCTTTGACTCAACTCTCTTTGCTTTTGCTTTGTTATTTATTATCGTTAGATCCTATTAAATATTAGTTGATTATTATTATATTATATTATTTAGATGATTAATTTTAGTTTTTATTATATTATTTTTTAATCATTAGTGGATTATAAGGATTGTTTTTTTTATAGTTTTTAATATTAAGTTGTAAGTTCTAATATATATAAAAAACAATTTGATCAGCTTTTATTATATTATTTTATAACTAATTGATTACAACGGTTACTTTTTGTTATCTTTTATAAATGCTTGAATTTTCTAGAGACCATCTTTTGTTTGCATTTTGGACTTCAATACAAATCAATTCTATAGTTCTTTTATAGGCTTAGTATAGATCAATCCTATAGTTTTTCTTTGTTTCGATAAAATATTAGTATACTTTTGCTCTTTGTTTCGATAAAATATTAGTAACAGGAACAATCCAACCCGTTTGAATTGCAATGGTAGAATTACTTAAGAACTGAAAAGATATCTATTAACATTCCTCTTGCTGAGAGACCTTTTTTTTCTTGGCTTCTTGAGCTTGAAAAATCTAAAACAGGAATTGGGGATTAAGTTTCTGTAAGGGCTCATTGCAAAGTATTCCATAATATTTTATTTTTCGCAAGAAAATTATTAGTAAGCAGAACAAATCACCAGAAACCTGCTTGAATTGCAATAGCATAGCTACTTTAGAGCTGCAAGGATATGTGTTCACATCTAGAGATCACGAATCTAGGATTAGGTTTTAATGTTTTTGTTTTCAAGAAAAATATGCTTAAATTCTCTTTGCTTCTTAAACTTCAAACTCCAGAACTAGAACTAGAGAGCAGGTTTCTATTTGATGTCTCAAAGCTTATCAATTCTTTACTGTTTACTATTCTCATCAAATTTAAGAGCAAAAAGAACAATTCGCCACAAGCCTACTTGGATTGCAATGATAGCCCAACCATTGAACTTAGTTTTAGGTTTTTTGACTTTCAAAAATTAAAACTAGAATTTGGGATTAGGTTTTTGTAAGGGCTTAATGCAGATCAATCCTTTAACATTTTCTCTTTTCATGAAAATCAATATGAAGAAGTGTAACTCTATGTAAACTGCTATCTTACTACTATATTACTATTATATTCATGTAGTTTATGAAAATTAAATGAAAATATTGCAAGTAATAGGTTTCTATCTTTCAAATACTTTAATTTTCTATGTGGAAGTAAATGGTTATTGAGTAGATATCTTACATGAGAAGATCCCATCTTACTACTATATAACTATTATATTCTACTATATAACTATTATATTCATGTAGTTTATGAAAATTAAATGAAGTGTCTTCTGCTTAGATAAAAGTAGTTTCCATTTGAAGAAGATGATAATAAATATAATATAGATTGTTATGTAATTTAAGAATTATTATGTAAGGGAGGCATAGTTATGATTTAGTGGGTAGTAAATGATAGATTTAAATACATTAATACAAAATTACGATTTTATCAAGATTAGAAAGTAATAATTTTTTCTTGCTAATGATGAAATTGTATGATTATTTATTATATGCAAGAACATTGTCTTTGTTTGAAATTTCATGGGTATAAGTATGATAACAGATATAACATGTATAGGCAAATCATAGTAAACAATAACACACATAACATGTATAGACAAATCATAGTAAACATAAAATGTGTAACAAGTAAAAAAAATTTACCAATAATGATTACACCCAAAAAAAAGGGGCCCAAATTTTTTCAATAATGATTATATGACTTTAATTAAATTAACTGTGTATTTTTTTATGCTTGACTTCAAATAAATATAATTACATAAGATTAGATTAGATAATATACATTATATTAAATATTAAATATTGTATTTAAAATAAATATAATTAAATTTTAATTAAATATTTAATATAAATATACATTGATAAGGAGAGGTTTTTCGCAGCGTGTCAAATTATGATATTCTATTTCAGGGTTTAACTGCGTAGTTTGAGTCAAACACATGACCCATATTTCATGAGTAGTGGTTCACATGAACCCATCTCTCATGTTAATGAATGGTCCACTTAGCACTCATTGCATCTAGGTGATGCTCACAGGGGTGAAGCATCGGGGCTTCCCGAGAGGTCACCCATCTCAGTACTACTCTGACTCAAGCGCGCTTAACCATGGAGTTTCTCCCAAGATCAAGACCACTTGGCTTGCTACCCCATTTGCAAAACCTTCAGCAAGTGTTGTGCCTTATGAACCATTCATTATAGAGCCACTTTAGCTCATCAATTGAGAAGGAGAGGTTTTTCGCAACGTGTCAAATTATGATATTCTATTTCAGGGTTTAACTGCGTAGTTTGAGTCAAACACATGACCCATATTTCATGAGTAGTGTTTCACATGAACCCATCTCTCATGTTAATGAATGGTCCACTTAGCACTCATTGCATCTAGGTGATGCTCACAGGGGTGAAGCATCAGGGCTTCCTGGGAGGTCACCCATCTCAGTACTACTCTGACTCTAACCAGGGATTTAACCAAGGAGGTCACCCATCTTAGTACTACATTTTTATAATTTAATATTATTTACAAATATATTAATTAATGTACATTATATAAAATATACTATATAACAATAAATAAAATTTTATTTGATATTATATATTATATATAAAATAACTTAAAATTTTATAGTATTCATAATTATATATTTTTAGTTCTATAAAATATAACTAAATTATAAATAAATATAAATATTTAATATTTAAGATATTTAATCTAAATATACAATTTAAAAATATTCAATTTGATATGGTATATAATATTATTTTATAATATTGTAGTTGAAATTGTAAGGTTGCATTTTTAAATATACAATATATATATATATATATATATATATATATATATATATATATATATATATATATATATATATATATATATATATTAAATACAATTGAAATATAAATAAATATAAATATTAAATATATAATATGTTTACTTTAAATATACAATTTTATAATATTAATTTGATATGGTATATAATATTAATTTATAATATTATTATTGAAGTTTTAGGGTTTCATTTTTAATATACAATGTACAAATATAATTGAAATGTTAAAATCTTATAGTATTTATAATTATATATTTTTATTTCTATAAAATAAATAAATTATTTATAAATAATCCGTTATTACTTTGTAAAAGTCAAATTTATATTTTAATATTAATTTTTTATTTTGTAAACTAAAGTTAATATATTCAATAAGAAATTTAAATCCATGGTTGTTTAAATGAGAAGTTCAATTGCTAAATGATGTTTGTCTTGTATCCCTATGGTATATGTAATTTTTTTGTTTCCTTGATTGTTGTAAATCATAATCTTAATGGATTTATGGATACAAGACAAACATCATTTTTTAATGCAACCATGGACCTATAGGGCATGAAGAAATAGATAATTTGAACTATACACTAAAGATAAATATAATCAATTTGTGGATGACATGGATTTGTTGAGATTATTTTTTACTTATCCCTTTTATTTCAAATCCATTTGTTGGGATTTTTTTTTCTTATCCCTTTTATTTCTATTCTAAATGGCAGTAACACCTAAGATCCCTCCATAGGCTAATCCCTCATTTAAAGTTTCCAAAACAATTAACTACACCCAATATTATTATAATTGTTAATTTTTTTTATTTAAAATAAATATTTTGTTTTAATTGACATGAAATAATGTTAGTGTTACAAATAATTCTTTTTCTACTTATATGTTCTTATTTATGCACTCTTTTCAGGAAATGGCTGAATCCATACATGCCAATGACACCATTAAAATATCTAGCACAGATAAAAGCAAAAGCATAGTGAACCCCTTCAAACCACTTGATGCCCCAAACATGCAAGTTGAGTCATGTTCATTAGTGAACAAGCTAGAAGACTTTCGAAGTAACATACAACGTCTTGCTGCGCATGTAACATCAAGCTGCCAAGAAATTGTACGCAAATCAAAAAAAGTGTGTGAGACGACACCTTTTGTAGAAACATTGGATGTTGAAACATTATATGACACCATGTCAACATTCCATGATACCTCAACTAAGCTGGAAGGCCTCTGCACTTTCCTTAGGGAACTATATTATGATAAATACTATGGAGGAGATGACACCCCCCATATCATTCGCTCATTTGAGATGTACTTGAAAAACATGTGACGAGTCTTATATCTTTTTGAAATGTATCTTTTTAATACATGTATATGTAAATCTATAATAAGAGCATTACTATGGAGACAATGCAACCCTTGATAACATTTGCTCATTTTAGCTTGACTTGCCAAATGTTTGCACAAGTATTATACATTTTTTTGCAATGATGCTTTTTGACAAGAATATATGTAAGTGATCTCCAAACTAGAAAAGAACGTCTTTTGAATCCTACGATCGAACATTTGAATACCTGTCAATGTAACTGCACCATGAAATAAATAAAAAAGCTTCAAGTTTTAAAGGACATATTATATGTTTGCCTACCAACATGCAATTGAGTACATTTGAACTTTTCGTGTAATAAGAAGAGGATGCCTTTTTTTTGTTAAAATTGGACACATAGTTGCACAATTTTTCAAACTAATTTAATATGGGTAAATCCCATACAAGACGGGTATGTTTCCAATGTTATCTTGCATTTAAATACCTTAGTTTTACATTTTTAAAAATATATACCATAAATATGCAGTCATAATTTTCAATTTGAATTTGTCTATCAACTTGCTTCTAACTCGATTGTCATAAATGTAATTGAAGTATAGACCTTCTATTAAATAACAAGATATTGTTTATATTTCTATTAAGTATAGACCTTCTATTTGAAATGTACCTTTAATACGTATATATGTACATCTAGAATGAGTGTTACTATGGAAATAATGCAACCCCTGATAACATTTGCTCACTTGAACTTTTCTTGCCAAATGCACGCACAAGTATTATACCTTTTTTTACAATGTTGCCCTCTTTACGCGAATATACGTAAGTGGTCTCCAAAATAGGAAAGAATGCCTTTGAATCCTATGATTAGACATTCGAATACCTGTCAATCTAAATGCACCATGAAATAAATAAAAAGGCTTCAAGTTTTAATTGGCATATTATATGTTTGCTTACCAACATGCAATTAGGTAAATTTGAACTCTTCACCTAATAATAAGTGGATTAATCTTTTTCCCTAACTTTCCTAGTCCATCTTACTCGCAGGCCAATTGCTTTCTGTCAATTTTAACTTCATGACAACAATGTTAACTACAAATGCCATAGCCAACATACTTGCAGGCATGGATAGTCTAAACCCTTGTTTACAAGTTACATTTGTAGACTCCATCCATCAGGAACGCTCTGCAAATGTCAAATACTGCTTGCAACTCTCTGATGGAATGCACACACACCATGCTATACTTCCAGAGCAATTCAACTATCTTGTTGCAGAAGAGGCCCTAGCCAAAGGCTTAATTATTTGTCTTGGAGATTACACTTGCAAGATGTTCCACAAATTCACGTATGCTCAAACATTCAAGATTCATTTATATTGCTCTATCTGTTTAACTTATAACTTCTTATTAAATTATTGATTTTCCTTTTTGTTGCGGGGCTATCATAATTACTAAGTTTGATATAATCTCGAATAATGAAACAATAGTTGGAACTCCAGTACCTCTCCTCCAAGCTCTAGAGTACCTCCCACAAAATAGCTTCAAACAAAAACTGGCCCCTTATGGATCTGAAGGTTGTTCACTCCAAGAAGGCAATAGATTTGAATCCCAACAAAAGATTGGCCCTTTTCAAACAATGCCAATTCTAAAGTTGACTACATACCATAGGCAATGGTCCATCGAGGGTAGGGCCTTGGCAAAAACTCCAATCCATGAATTCCAAAATGCTGGTCATGATGGTAAAGTTTTTGGCTTCGATTTCATAGACAAAGCAGGAACTGAAATACATATAACTTGCTTCAATGAACTTGTTGATGAGTTCTATGATGTTGTTTAAAGTAATGCAAATGGTAGTGTAAAAGTGGCTAACACAAAATACAGTAGCTCCACAAACCCTTTCGAGATATTCCTACACAACTCATCAATAATAACTCCTTCCACATGCATAGACTCTAACATACCCACTCATAGTTACCATATAAAGAGCATAGATACACTGGAGTCAATGCCTATTAATTCCCTTGTTGATGTCATAGGTTTGCTTTTATCTATCTCAACTACATCAACCATACGTAAAAGAGATGGGACTGAAACAATTAAATGTACTGCTACAATCATAGACATGTCAAGTTGTAGCATAGATGTTACACTATGGGGTCGCCATTGTCAAATTGAAGGGAAACAAATCTTAGGAATGTGCCTTCAACCAGACCCCCCCCATTCTTCTTGTGAAATCTGGTTGTATTACCTCATGGCATGGAAAATCAATCAACACTATCTTCCCAACTGCAATTCTAATCAATCCAGACTTGTTAGAGGCCTCAACATTGATGGCATGGTATTCCACTTTAGAGCTTCTCCAGCCTCTACTTTCCTTGTCGAATAACCCACTCATCCCCCACAAATTTGCAAATCCTATTGATATTTTAGAGATTGTAACTACAAGGTTTGCCGAGAAAAAAAATGCTTATGTGAAGGCCACTATCTCCAAACTCCACTTGGACAACTTCTATTACCTTTCTTGCCCCTTGTTGGTTGAGAATAAGAAATGTAAGAAAAAATTAGTTCAAGTTTCCACCAATCAATTTCGTTGCCCAAAGTGTTATGCTAATCTCTTAGTGTGTGATTTTAGCTACATGCTTAAAATGGACTTGCAGGATGACACTGGTGAGCTTCTTAAAGTTACTGCATTTGAAGGACTAGCGAATGCTTTGCTGGGTGTTGGTGCAGAAGATTTTCAACTTCTCCTAGCAGAGCCTGACGGAGCCAAACAAATTTTAGATTGTGTTGTTGGTTGCCAATTCCTACTTAATATTTCTATCAAGATGAATTCATTTTTTGGACAAGAAACACACAACATTGTTGTTACGGCCATTCAACTCAATTAAAACATGCACTACACTCTTTTTTTGTACAATAACATAAGGATTTGTATGGCTCCTTTGATGTTATGTACCTCAAACAATGTAAAGCTCACTTCTAACTATTGTATGTTTCCTTTTTTACAAAGATGGGTAGCTTCATATAAACATATATAGGGATATGTTCCCCTATTTTTCCTATATGCATGGTTAGCTTTCTACAATGTATTGCCTTCTTTAATTGTCTATAATGATTATAAAGTTCTCTTCGAAGAAACACAATTTCCATTATGTTTATTACCTTGTTATTGGGTTCTTATATTTTGTACACATTAATGTCAATTGCCATGTTACAGTATTGCTTGTGCATACTTTTATATCTTCAATTCTCATGCTTCAAAATGTGATATATATTTGCATGTGCATGATGTACAGATAGTTCAAAACCCTCAAATCTTCAAGATTCCCTACAATGGAAGTAGAAGATGCAAGGATGCTAGCGAAGCAAACCCGTACAAATGAAATGTAGCGTATACAATATCATGCAAGGAAAACTAATATTAACAAAAGAAGATGACAAAATGAACATATCCTTTAGAATGAGGCCTTGGCATCAACACTATCTCCTTCCAACAACATCCTGCACCTCGAAACACTTGTCCCTCAATCACAATATGGCGTGCACCCCACCCCATCTACCCAGCTTTGTCCTCCTCTATGTTTCCCTGGAAATTATTACACTGCTAGAGAAAATTTTAGGTCAAGATTGGATAGCCTCTCAAAAATGTCAACATGCTTAGTTTGCATGGAAAAATATCCAGGCATTAAAACTAGGAAATCAAATGGAGTCCCTACTTGTTATAGATGCATATCAGAAAAAAATGGCCATCGCTTCTCTAAGTGGAACAACATGGACCCTGGTGATCAACCTACTTGTTTGCAAAAACTAAGTCAAATTGAGGAGATGTTGATAGCAAGAGTTAGCCCAGTTCTTCAAGTAACATATGCACGGGGGGGCAACTGAAATATAGTGGTCACACTATTTGCTTTCCACAAGATATTTCTAGCATAGCAACCTCCTTGCCTAGGCGTATAGATGAACTAGACATCATTATAGTAAACAAACAAAATGTTGAACAACAAAAGTATAGCTTCTATGTTAGTAGGTCACGTGTTCATGAGGCATTGACATATAAGCTCCAAAATGATCCATACTACAAAGATGTACAGTTGGATGAGCATGTATTATCATCTTTGCCTCATGAATCCACTGATATTTTAGAACTTATATATGCAACAACTTCTAATCCTATTCCCACAAATCTAGAGTCCCTACAAACAAATTTTGATGAAGCTGAAACAATTGAAAGTACAATCTCATTTGTAGCAAACCTACCACCGTCATGTAGAGAAATGGAAGAAGTGCGAGCCTACTTACAACTAGGGAACGAATGACAAGCTCCTGCTATAGAATGGCCTCCCATTTCTTCCTCGCCAATAAATGAATACACCACTGAAGGCTTGTTTGCAATGGCATTCCCCACTCTGTTTCCAACTGGCACAGCCACCTTCAAGCAACACCGCATGAAAGAAGTTAAGCTACATGAATATGCTCTACATCTACTAAGATATCATGATAATAGATTTGGCCAGCACCCGCGCTTCAGATATTTCCTTCTCAACTTAATTATGCGCCATCGTAGCCAAGCCACAGCATCAGTATTTGTTAACAAACAGGTAAGCGATACACTTCCAACAACAATTGCTGACCTCCAAAGATTGAAGGACCTGCCCGATGAAAGGCTCGCCGATCAACTCATGCGCTTTAGCTCAGCACTTCGTGGCACACGACCATTTTGGAATAAATGTAGAGGGGAGCTTTCTGACATGGTCATTCAAATTGGTTGCCCAATACTCTTCTTCACCTTAAGTGCAGCAGATACAAAATGGCCTAACTTACATTGCATTATGCCAACTACCATTCCTATGGATCCTTCAGAGGCTTCCAGATGGAGGGTACAAAATATTATTCGCAATCGACACCTTGCTGCATTCTACATGCACCATAGATTTACAACATTTCATGAAGAGGTCTTGGAGAAACTACTTGGTGCAAGTGACTACTGGTACAGGTATATGCCTTCTGCTTACCAAAATCACTTGTTTTTATTTCCTTATTTCTTGCTAACAAACTCTCAAATCTAGGTACGAATGGCAACATAGAGGATCTGCACATATTCATGGTTTCCTCTTGCTCCAAGAAGCGCCTGACATTGGAAAATTGCAATGGAACAACCTTCAATCTATACAAAGAACAATTGACTATATCGATAGATATGTCTCTGCCTGGAACCCATGCAGTCTTCAACTCAGGAACCAAAATTTCCATCGACATATCTTGGATGACCCTTGCTTGATGGACACAAGAATGATAATAGCAACTAGCCCTTCCACTAATTACAATGAATTGGTCAATCGTGTGCAACGCCATACAAAATGTACCCAACTAACATGCTTGCGGAGGAAGGGGACATCTCTTGTGTGTCGTTATAAAGCCCCTTGGAACTTACAATAGAGATCAAGTCTTACAGTTGCTGAGAATGGGCAGCCTAAACACACCCCTGCCCGCAATGATGACCGCTTGAATCTTCACAACCCATATACCCTTTCTATATGGAGAGCCAATGTGGATTGCCAACCTGTTCTTTCAACCAATGCAATGCTCAAATATATTGCAAAATATGCAACAAAAGCTGAGCACCAATCTGAAACATACCACAATATGATGACTCGCATTTCAACCAATTCAAACTCGGATAAGCCAGCACCAGTAGCTTTTCACAAAATGCTATCTGAAAGCCTTGTAGATCGTGACATTGGTGCCCAAGAGACTTGCCACCTTCTGCAGAAACTACCCCTCTCAATATCTAGCAGACCATTTGTTTGTTTGAATGTTAGCCAAAAACATTACCAACGTGTTACAATCTCAAACACATCCACTACCCCCTCCCCTACTTTCATTGACTCATACATGGTGCGACCTATGGGGATGGATGCTCTGTCACTCATTGAAATGACACAGAAATGGACCTTCAAAGCATCACATAAAAACTGCCAATGGAGAGAGTGCTCCACATCAGCCATTGTCCGTGTAATCCCACGGTTCACTGCTATCCCGGCAAAAGATGACAGGTGTTTTGAAGTGTTTTACTGGAGTGAACTACTGCTCTACCACCCATTTTGTAGCATTCATGATGATATTGGCATATCAGCACCACAGATTATTGCAAACTGGGAAAGACTCTCATACAACTTCCATCCGTGGCATGTGCATCGCACACCCACTGATCCACTATCAGATACCGATGATGGTGGTCCTTCAGCTGATGAAAATATCATGGAAGATAACAATCTTGATGAATAGCAGGTGTTATCAAGCTTGCATCTAGGCATATCATTTCAGTTAGACAGCCTTGACATGCTTGGTCATCATGGCATTGACCTGAACCATGACTGGACAACTCCGAGCTTTAGTCTAATACTAAAAGCTACATCTACTGATTTCATTGACTCTTATCGGCTAGCCTTTCAAGTCCATGTTCTTGCTCAAGCATCACAGAGCAACCTCTCTATCCAACAGCATAAAGCATACGATATTATTGTTTCGCACATCTCTGCAAGTAGTTTGCAGCCACCACTAAAAATAATTATTCAGGGAACTGCAAAAACTGGAAAGTCACATTTGATCTCAAGCATCAAATCCACACTCATGGGAGTAGCTCCACATGGCCAATCACCATTGCTACTCCTCGCACCAACTGGTGTTGCAACTTTCAACATTTAAGCGTCTACAATTCATTCTGCACTCCGCATACTGATCGAAGAAATGAATCCCCTACAAGGGCAAACACTTGCTACATTCTAGGAGAGCATGTACTTCATTCGTTACATTTTGATAGATGAGATGAGCTTTATTGGCCCAAAGTTGATACAAAGAATTGACATACGATTGCGTGAGGCATTCCCTAGCCACAATCATATCC
The DNA here is from genome assembly GCA_027924645.1 of Cunninghamia lanceolata. NCBI lineage: Eukaryota > Viridiplantae > Streptophyta > Pinopsida > Cupressales > Cupressaceae > Cunninghamia > Cunninghamia lanceolata. Next base: position 3,128,086 of record BSBN01000741.1, on the reverse strand, counting down.
CATTTGGGGGACACTCAATCATTCTCTTTGGTGACCTTGGCCAGCTCCCACCAGTCAAAGATATCCCCATGTATGCCTCAAGCTCCTATGGAGGAACACTATGGCGAAGCTTCACCATAGTGATTACATTGACCGAGATATTTCGGCCAATCGGTGATGATCCTATACAAGTGGCCTTCCGTTCAATTCTCTCAAATATAAGAAATGTAGAGCTTATAGTTGAAGATTGGCATGTTCTCATGGCACGTTCAAATTCCTCATTGACCTCTGCAGAGCAAGCACCGTTTCTATCCTCCATACATTTATTTCCAACAAATGAATTGGTTTCACTACACAATAAACATATGTTGCAATCATTAGCAATGCCAATTGCCTTGTCTAATGCAGAACAACTAAAAGGGGCAACATGCCCAAATCCAGACGATGAACAACTTGAAGCTAAGATTCTCTTGAGTGTTGGCCAAGAAGTTATGCTATGTTCTAATTTGTGGGTGCAAGCAGGCATTGTGAATGGTGCTTTAGGCCAAGTGAAAGCAATTGTATACAAGGATGGCGAAAAACCACCGCAACTTCCTTTGTTTGTTGTTGTTCAGTTCAAAAATTACATAGGCCCGGTTTGGGATCTCAATAATGCGAGAAATGTGCCCATTGCACCATTGAGTACTGGTGGTCGTCGCCAGATCCCATTGAAAATGGCATGGGCCTTAACAATACACAAATCACAAGGCCTTACACTTCCAAGGGCAACAATCGACATTGGCAACATAGATAGTCAGGGACTGACATTCACAGCTATTTCTAGAGTCTGCAACCTTGTCTGTCTTCAAATATGTCTGACCTTCACATTCCAAAGATATGCGTGTATGCAAAACAACCCATATGTTGCTCTTCGCAAACAAGAAGAGGAACGCTTGTCAATGCTCTCGTGCACACACTCTTGACTGCATGATCATGAAAAAAAACACAACACAAAAGGTTAGTTCGCCCACTTCCATTACTTTCCTGGATTCACTTATAGAAACATTGATTTACAATTTCTATATATCTTTCATTTTATGACAATACTATACAATATCCTCAAAGCATTCATTTTTTTATTGTAATTCATAAAACTTAACTTGTATTGGACATAATATTCAGATTATTCTATAAGCTAGAGTAATGTATAAAACATTATGTGACCAAAAGTGGTTTTGGTGGATTGGTAGCATTATAATTGATCCCAAATTTCATTGGCCTTGGATGGGAAATGGGAGTTTTTATTAAACTGTTCACATGATGGAAGCTGCTGTGGGGTATTTATATGTAAATCATGCGAGCTCTGCCTTAAGGCATTAGAATTGTTGTTCATGTAGATAGGTTCACTTTGCATGATATTGTGGAGAAAAGAGTAGTCTACTGTATCAAAAGGATTACTAGATTGATCTCTATTGAAGTTGTTGCTGCAAGATTTGTCAATGACAGTGAAAACGTAGGTCACATGTTGGTCCACTGACTCACTATTGCCTCATCCTTGTCCATTTGAGGGGACATAAGGTGACGATTCCACTAGTGGAGAAAGAGCTGGAGAGTCCAAATCATTTAGATAATTTGAACTCCTACTCAGGGCTAGCGGGCCCTTTTGTGGTCCACAAGATTTCTGAAATATTCTTGTCACCACCAATTCATCCTGTGCACAGATCGAATGTCATAATCAATCATATTGTTCAACAAGTTTAGCTTATAGAATCAGACTTCTCACATGTTTAGCCCCACTATAACAACTTCCACACACAATAAGAAGCTGACAGAGAAGCATCAATAAAGAACTCATAATAAAAAATAAGAAGCTGTAATCTTATTACCTTGGCAGTCTTGGGGAGATTGGAATAGAAAAACTTGCCCTCCAGGCGGTATTCATGCATTACCCAGCTACTTTTCTCCCCTTTGGGTGCTCTCCCTTTGTAGAAAACCAGAGTTTTCTTCATAGCCACAAGAATAGAAGTTCTTCCTTTGAAAACTTCTCTGTCTTTCCCTATTGCTTTCCAATATCCTTCCTGTGTAGCTTTGTTAGTGCGTAGACCAGTGGGATACTTTTGGTCCCTCAGAGAGAAGTACCACTCCTTTTCTCCCATTTTGACTCTGGCTGCAATCCAAACCAATCCATTCCATTCATAGTTAGTCAACCTACTCATTCATTATACATGCACAACAAACTTTAATCTCAGGTTACAAACTCCTAGATTTGTTATAAGCTCCTTTCAATAAATATATCTGAATATATACAACTATAACACCACTAAGATCATGCAAAACCTGTGTTCACAATCATTTAACCAACCTACTGTAAAAGTTGTCAAAGTTTCTCTCACCCTTAACTTTTTTATCAGATATTTGTTTCTAGCTACCATTAAATATCAGGTCTCGATGTGTATAGTTGTAATAGAGATGCTTATAATTGAAGTATTATAAGATTTTTTAGCAATTTTATTTGAGACCTTATCAAACTGCCTTCATATAATTTAGTTGTTTAAAAGACAATGACAGCTACAACTATACAAGCTTGAATATACTATGGCCTTCACGGCTAAAGTTGACACTAAAGATGGAATGCTTGCTTATAAATTAACAAAACTTTGCTACATATCAAACAATAAAAAATGGGCACCCGTGGCATGCAATTAACCTTCACTAGGTTCTGAATTTCTGATACTTGATTTCATGTTTTATTTCTTTATTTTAAAGAAATATAAAATAGTATTACATAAATTTTTTTGGGGCTTTTAAAAATTTTCTTGATTAAAGGAAATGGAAATGTCGAGATCATTTCTATTCATGCCTCCAAAGCCCATATTACTGCAAATCCCAGTTCATTCAATTTATTGATGCTGCAGAAAATGGTGGAGAAAAAATTGGTAAATAGCTTTTTTAAATAGGTTTTTAAAGGAATTTTTTTTAGTTAAAATTTTACCAATTTCTGAACTTATTTCATAGTTTATTTATGCTTTAAATGAATTTAAAATAGTGTTGTACAAAAATTCTTACGGTTTTGTTAAATTTTCTTGATACTTTTCTTTTTAATTGTAGAAACTGATATGTAGAGGTTATTCACATTTGTGTGTACAAAGTTGTATATATATTTTAAAAAGCCAGTGCATTCAATTTAATGTCTCTGTGTAGAAAATGGTAGAGTAGAAATGGTAAATAACTTCTTTAAATATCTCCTTGTTAATATATTTTTTAAAGATCTTGTAAATAACTTGTTTAGAAGATTGTTAAAATTTATTAGGTTATGAATTTCTGATAGCTTATTTCATGGTTTATTCATTCATTTAAAACAATTAAAAATAATATTGTATAGAAATCTTGTGGTTTTCTTAAATTTTCTTGATGATTTTCTTGTTGATTGCAGTAAACAGAAATGGATTTGTGCCTCCAAAATTGAACATATTTCTTAAAATACCAGTGCATTCAATTTATTGTCTCTGTATGTAAAAAATGTTATACTGATATGTATTAATTTACTCAACATTGATATCAAACATAGAAACACACTACACTTTATTTTGACCCACTATTAGGGCTCGCTGTGATTATTTATGAGACAAACACTACACTCACATACAATAATCAAATGGAACAAATCAACACCAATTCAAAGTCAAAATCAACTAGCAATATCTTGTTATTAAATGGCCACTACTTTTTCTTTTGACATATATATGGAGATTTATTATGTATTTATGGAATGGTGCTCTTCTATTTTGTCAATTATAGGTTTATTTGTATTTAACATATATAAATAAAACTAAACTATTATATAATATACAATGTCTAATTAATATATATTTATTATATAGTTAATACACAATTACTATATTTAATATTAATATATTTATTCTAATAAATATATATTTGCAATTTCTAAATATATAATATATTTACTTTTATTTTATAATTAATATTCTATATATTTTATGTTCGAGAAATAATATATATTTAGGATTAATTAATTATAATATATGCAAGTTATAAACTTTTATAATCAAGATGTGTGTAGATAAAATAATGTTAATAAATTAATAATAATTTGTTAATTTTTATATAAAAACATATCCATTTGTTTATTAACCATTATACAAAAAAATAAGCCAATCAAAATAAACTCAAAATAAATGGAAAAAAAAAATATGATATACAAATTTCATTATTATTTATTAAATAATATATTAAAATTCAAAATGAACACATAGTAAACAACATAAATAAAAAATATTGCAACTTAGTTAATAATAATTATGGGAGTTGTGGGAATAAGAAAACCAAAATATATTAAGAATTTAAAAATATATGTCCCCAAGTTTTAATCAATTTGACTATGGATAGAGAAATGAAAACAAAAGTTGTCATAGTTGTATTTTCAAATTTTCATCCACTATTTGGGATGGCTGAGATTATTTATGATAAAAACACTGCACTCACAAACAATAATCAAATGGAAATGAACAACACCAATTTAATTTAATAAGGAACAAATAGTAATGGAGCAAAGGTAAAAACAGAAAAACAAAACTTGGAGGCTATGTCAATATACATCCTTTTAGGACCTTTTTGATTTTTTATTAGTAACTATAACTACTAAAAAATTACAACTGTGACTATGAAAAAGAAAACCCTAATCTTTATAGACTAGACACAACCTCTTAATAACAAGATAATTTAATTGTAAAATAGGGAGTAAAAATGGAATTAACTTAGAACACCCAAACTTACTCCTTGCCAAAGAAGCTTGTGCAACTAATTGAAGCAAATAACAACTCACTAGATAATTCAAACTTTGTTTGGTTCTCTTAAAAGAAATCTTCTTCTTTTGACATATATATGGAGATTTATTATGTATTTATGGAATGATGCTCTTCTTGTCATAGTTGTATTTTCAATTTTTCACCCAAAATTAATATAAAAATCTGCTATACATCGCCAAAAACTTATAACCTAAATATTTAAATAAACTGCTATTAGTTTTAAGTCATTAAGAAATGTAATTATCGTGCAGGTTTTCAAATTAAACTATATATTTTGATTATAAATTAGCTTTAAAAATGATAACAGTTTATTACATTGTTATATTAAATCAATTTTTTTTTATATTTTAAAAAAATAGTAACAAGTTTATTTTAAATAGTTAGCAAATTACTTTGTTATATTAAATCGTATTTTTTTAATTTTTTTAAAAAATAGTAACAAGTTTATTTTAAATAGTTAGCAAATTCATATATTGTTACCATTTAACTGTTAATTGGATAGACACAATCAATTGTCTTAAATAACAGTAGATTGTGAAGATTGTAAAAACCGATAACATATATAAAAATGTCAAGATATGTGAATGACTTCTGTATATATAAATATTTTTAGAAAAAGGAGGTAATAGATTTTTATATTTTTATAGATTTTTATTTCTCCAAAATAAAAAGAATGCCAAATTTCCATTAGCTCTTTGTTTTCTTAGCACAGAAACTAAAATCTGTTTCCTACAATTTCGTTAAACATAGGAAAACTAAAATACTACATACAATCACCAATACTATATACTACATATGTGGGTTCGAAATGTGCTCTCACTGATAAAAGTTTGAGTCATCGGGCAGAGATAAGTTATCGGAATGAAAAGTTTAGATGCACTCGACGAAGTGAGCTTCACCGATAGAAAGTATATCGGGCAGAGATAAGTGATCGGAATGAGTTATTTAGAGAGCCCCGACGATGTAAGTTACGCCGATGAGGAAAGAAAGATGCATAGTTCAGGATATACAAAGAGCGGATGCGAAAAGAAATTAAATAGTGAAAAGTTCTTTGTATGTTTAAGTGTTTGTATGTTTGCAATATACAATCTGAAAGATACAAAGGCCGGAGGTCAAAGGAAAGTTAAACATAGAAAATTCTTTGCATATTAGGATGCTTGCATGTTTCTGACAAAGGTTATGATCAAGATTGAAGTTTGATTGGAAAGAAGGTTTTAAATTCCATTTTATCTTTTTCGGTTCACGCATTGGTAAAGGTTTTATTTGCCTGAAAATGAAAAAAGAAAAAAATCACACTGGGAAATTTCCTAAACTCGTCGGCTGTTTTCATGCCAGAAAAATTTCTAATGTGTTTTGAAAACGTACAGGTCAAGTACATAAAATATTTTCCAGGTTTCAATTAGATTTGCGTACAGTCCTTTAACTTTTTAAGATTATGGTGCTATTACCTACTACTCATAAATTAGCTGAATTATACAAATTTTCTTAGTACCATATTTCTATATGGAATACTTCAGAGTTAAAATTGTGGTAATGAAAAGATATAAACCAATTTTGTTCAAATTCATTTAGGGTAAATATATTTGTAAAAGAAAATAAATTTGTGTGATTCAGGTGATTCTATGAGGGTAGTGTAGACTGTAGTTTTCACTCTTTTCCTTATAATTTCTTAAATGCTGTGAATTTTGGAAGGCATTTAAATATTTTTGTAGATAATGATTTTGTCTTTTGTTGTGTATTAGAAGTTGGAGAAATGATATGTTTTGTTGGAGTTTATGATTATTTTACTCTAAATTGTATTTGTAAGATTAAACACTAAAAATCAGTTAGCAAAATATAAATGACCAATAAATACATCTATAAAGTGACAACAGATACATTTAAACTTAAAGTGTAAAATGTAGAGAGATCAGTAGTAAATATACACAATTAAATACAATAGAATTGTAAATTGTAGAAAAATCAGTAGTAAATATAATAGATCAGTAGTAAATTGACATTGTTCAACTTCACACGGCAAATAATACTTAGAGCTTTTTTATCCCAGCATTGCTAGGGTAATAAGGATGAATGAAGTGACTGACCAGGAAAAAATAGTGACAGACACAGAGAGACAGAAAGACAGAGTAGAGAAGATTGTATAATTTCTGAGGAATAGAGAAAATTTGTGTTCTTGGTTTAATTAGCGGAGTGTAGATTGGAGTCATTCCACTGGTTAAGATTTCTTCAAAATTAGTGGAATGACCTCCGTAGTGTTAGATTACTTTCAGTTCTGTGTGTTGTTCGGTTACAAAAGATTGCGGAGGAGATTATCAGGTTAAGATTTGGGTTGTGTCACTGAACATGCATTTTATGAGTATATTGCATTTGTATGTCAAAAACAGTTTATGTGTATATTTGAAGTTCTGTGTGTTGTTCAGTTACAAAAGATTGCAGAGGAGATTATCAGGTTAAGATTTGGGTTGTGTCACTGAACATGCATTTTATGAGTATACTGCATTTGTATGTCAAAGACAGTTTATGTGTATACTGCCATTGTATGTCGAAGAACATTGTATGTGTATATCGCAATCATATATGAGTACATTTTGTGTGTATCTCACATTTGTATGCTGCAAACATTTCATGTGTATATCACTATTGTATGCAAGTATCAATTTGTGTGTATCCTACAATCGCATGTCGGGGTTGTATGTTGCAAATGCATGTATTGAATGTACATTTCAAATGATGCAAGGAGTTAGATACAAGGAGTGACCTATAGAACTGGGAGAGAGAACCAACACAGTAAGTCAAGTAATGTATGTGCGACTGCATTTATATATCGGTGGTTGTATGAGAGAATGTGCATTTCGTAAGATGCAAACAGTGACTGGTAATAGCGGTAAGGGAACCGGCAGTAGAAAGTTAAGAAATGTATATGCTAAGTCCAAAGGTCATCGGAGTGACAAGAGCCATCAATGGAAGAAATTTTGAAGTTGCTGATAGTATATTATCTTGCCGATATGGAGAAAGAATGTATTTTGGACCTTGCGAAGGGTTTTTAAAAGCTATTTAAACATTAATCTCTCTATTTTGTGGGTTTAAGGGATTTTCAATCCTGTTTGAAATGCTTCCACTACGGCTCTACATCACTTAGTTTTCCCTTTCCAGAGCTTTCAGCAGGGGCACTGACTTTGAGCTTGCCTGGATTACATAATTTTGTGTGTGGGAGGCCCCATAAATTTTGCTTGGAGGGGACTCTCTTTTGCTTCTGTCTATGATAGGCATGGCCTGTGATTGCCCACTTCTCTGAATATCTTCAATAGAGACAAACTAATTAGAATAAAATCGATGGTCCACAGTGCTTCAGAAACGTGCAAGACGATTGCAACGTCCTTAACCGTTTGATCCGCCAAATTTTCATCATTTGTCATTTTACTTTCTGGTGTTCAAATATCCATACGTGTGCAGTTTGTCATCTTTGTTTTCCATCCGCAATTTTTTTGGGCCTTTTTTTCAAAGTTTTTTGGTATTTCTTTCTAATGTCTTTTTCCATCAGTTGAATTCAAAAAATCAACAGTGCATCCATAAAAGCTTTATCACATAGAAAGGCTAAAGGGAGGAAATATATTTTATGGGGCAGTAGATTTGGGTAGAGCCGTCGGATCCTTTTGTTGAAAGGATCTGCACCGTCAAGTTCCCCTTGGCTTTTTTAGGGTACAATTGCAGGATAATACAAATGTTTTAGGGTAGAAAGAAATAAATGTACTATCTTATACTAGGGGAAATGTTGGTAAAAGTCAAAAAGAAATTTTTAATTTATGTTTTCTTTTTAATATTATTCTTTTTCTTACCATGTTCTTACCTTTTTTAGGTTTTTAAATATTGTATTATTAATGTCTAAAAAGTATTAAAAAATAAAAGGTGAAATTTAATCTTGACATTTTGGGGGTGTATTATAAATGAATAGAAAAGAATTGCTCTTTCGAAAATCATGAATAATGAATGAAGAGGTTGGAGGCTATGGATTTCTCAAGTGAAATTTTTGAAAGCCCTAATGCCTATATAGTTTATATTTTTTGAAGTATTAATATTTTTTTGTTTTTTCCCCGTTTGATTTCGCCGATCACCGTCTTTGGTCTTCATCTGCAGTTTTTTCAAGTTTGTATCCAGGAACGTAAATAGGTTTAATATTTTTCACTTTTGTTATGTTTTCCAACACTGTATACAGTTATTTATTCTTATTCATGTATAGTTTGAATTTAATAAACACAAATTCAATCTGCATAATTATGCATTCACTAAATGTTGCTAAATTTCAAACTTGAGCTCTTCGATATGGTTTTTTAGGAACTAATTCAGTGTATTTGTTAAAATGGATATATAGTGCAGAAAATGTATTTAATTTTTTTAAATAGTTTAATAATTATTTAATATATTGTAATGCCCCATCATGCAACCCTAGAGTGTTAGGCTAACAAGTGCAAATTTACAGAATAATTTTTTTTTTAAAAGCAATAAAGTGCAACAACAGTATCCAAAGATATCATAAAATACAACATAAGGAAAAGTACACTTCTAAACACCCTAGGGCAACATAACTGCATTAGAATATAAGTTAAACCATATGAGTGATAAACATTAAACTGTTGAAATAAATAACCCAATAACTTTAACAACAACAATAAAGTTTGAATACAAGATCTCAGTTCCAAATTACAAGATTGCAAGAATACAAGATTGCAAGATCGATCTTGTTGATTTACAAAAGAGTATGTATGAAAGTATACCACACTGCTAAAGATATAAAGTAGACTGGAACTGGAACATCTCCGCACAAGGCTTAATCTGAATCTCCAAGAAAACCAATGGATAGCTCTACCTCCCAACCATGTGGAACCCTGAGGTCCACCCCACCGAGCTAGGAGATAACAATGAGGTTTACCACAAGGTCAAGGTTGTAGTCAAGGACACAAATACCAATACTAGACTCCATGAAGACAACGGGATGATAGGACTACACAGACCCGACAGTACTCAACAAGATAGATCAAAACATCAGACTAGATCAATCAGGAAGATAAGACTACACTCCAGAGGAACCAACAAGGATAAAGAGAAAGTAACTGAACCATGTAAGGAGAGTGTCATCATATGACCCTAGCATGGGTTACCTAGGCTATCTCTCACCAGAAGCCAGCCCCCATCTATGGTTACCCTGGCAGCCTCTCTCTAGGTGTCGGCCCCATAGGGTGACACATGTGGAACCGACATGCCCTCTCATGAAGACGAGGAGGTCGGCCTTGCCAACTAGGCCTTCTCATCCCTCCCTTAGCCTACGAAAACATCAAGGTGTGGGTGAGGTCACATTACTTATCTTGTTAAGTGTACTACTACCCCAACCCTTCTAAATACATTATTAGGTTTCCACTTGCTTACAACTTCCATGGGGTTACCCAGGTGACCTCTCACTAGGCACCGACCCCACCATAGAAGCCACTCCCTTAGCAATCTCTGACCAAACAACCAAACCACAGCATGCAAGGATAATGGTTACATAACAATTCTGATCCATCACAAAAGCCAATCCCTGGGCCACAACAAAACAATTCCCATTGCCCTACTCAAGTTCAGCCATACATCATAAAATAGTAAGGCACAAGTACCAATGCCGAAGACCAAACAATAAGACCTTTGGAGTCGATGACCAAGTTCTTTACCAGGTTACTACATCATCTTTCCCATTAGGGAAACTAGGTTCCACGACCATGATAAAAAAAATGACCAGGGATCAAAAGAATGAGAAAACACCACACCAATATGACCTTGCCACTAAACTACATTAGATACCAAGGTGACAAGTCTTTGGAGTTACACGAAACTATCATGACAACCAAAATCAACTAACCAACATGTCACATACCAATCTAATCTCTTACAGAACTCACATGCACACCATTGCACTCATTAGACAAAGCACGATCACAATACTCAACACTGAAATGATTGCAATGAACCAAAACATCACTAGAATACTTCGGTTCAGGGCATCAATAACATCGGAGAGTAAATTACAAGAATGACTATCAATTTTATATTTAACAAAGTAAATAATGGTTGATTAGTACAATATTGTTACCTCACGAAAATAGAAACATTAATACAAATTACTCTAACATTTCTACCTCTATAATGGTTTACTACAACTACCCTATAAACATCAATACTCCTAACAACTAATTTCCCAAACAAGACCATATTAAAATTTGACCCAATATAATACTAATGAGTGACCAGGATCAACCACAAGGAAGGACAAAAATAACCTATATTGCTACATCTAATAATTGCATAGCCGCTTACCAAAGAATCTAACATGCTTAACTCGAACAGACTAGAACTTAACTAATTTATTTATTTACTTACTAACATTTACAACTAGCCTATTCCCATACATAGCTAACAAGATTAAATTTAACAAGATGGAAAAAGTATAGCTAATATTTAATGTCTATAGGAGTCTAGTATAAATCTAACTCATTAATTAATTCCATGCGATGAAGTAATTGACATCAGATAGAAAGAATGCACATCATGGGCCTTATTACCCACAACCTACCCCTCATAAATAGAACATTATCTATGAATCTTTACTACACCCATAACTATACAAGTATCTTCAATTTCGACAAGCAAGACTATTAATAATCTAGAACAACGGATAGTGAAGATCCTTAGACAAGAATGTTTTCCTTAAAGAATGGATTACACAACTTAAATTAAAGCTACTTAATTAAAGAGAATATATCTAGCTTCCTTTCAGGTTAGCCCAGATAGTCACAACCTTTGCTCCAATTCCAAAACAACAAAAAAAAACATTTAAAGTTCTATAGCACACGTATAATTTACTAAGTTATACACTTTTGATTTACATCTATAATTCAAAAGAGGTAATACAATACTATTATTAATAAAACTACCCCTACATACATTAACTTCTAATCTATACTAGAGACCTCTGCCTACCCACGCAAAAGCGAGTTCTCTACCCGATCGATTTAATTAGCATCGTGTAACCAACTATCATCTGAACATATCTAAATATATTTCCACCACATTCTAATTTAAAATATGACAACTAGAATTCCCAATTAGAAACTGCCAGATTTGAAGCAAATTAACAGTAGAGACATACGATACTTATGAGGAAATCTAATAACAATTTATTTGATGCTTCAGCCTTCATACACCGAACAACAAAAATAACAACAAAAACGGCTCATGCGAACTGGTTCCCAGCAAAATTTGAAAAGCAAAGGTCTATGGAAGGCATCGTATAGTGGCGTTTAAGTCCAGGAAGAAGTCTAGCACAGATAGCATTTGATGGATCGACCAACGTCATTTCTCTAGAAAGGTTTTGGAGAGCAACGATAAGGATGAGTCATACGGTGGAGCTTATGAGAGAGGTATCAATTGCAAAATATAACACTGGTTTGGTCAATTTGCATGAGCAAATAGAATTTTATTAACAGGTGAAATCTCTTCTTATAAATATTATTTTTACTTATGAGGATGGGTCAAACACAGTTTTCTTTTTCTTTATAATCAAATAATGATGTGAATGAGCTCTGCTAAGAGTAGATGTACGGTAGTGCTATGGACAGGTATCAGACAGCGTATGATGATTCGACCAGCATCATACTTTCAGCAAGGTTTTGGTTACGCAGGAATGGATGAGTCACACGGTGGCGATAGGAAGGATTAGTAACAACATCCAACAAAATGGCTAACATTCGACAAAGAAACGTCATCCGCCCACAATGAATAGGCAAGGAAAAGGAAACATTGAAATCTATTTTGAAACTGATGGAGGGCAACACAATGGATGGTTCCTAAGTTTCACCTCTAGACCGAAGGAATAATACACAATCAGAAGATCGATTTGCATGCAGGAAAAAAATAACATCACACAGAGGTAAGGATGACAAGGAAAATGGTTGACACAAGGGTCTAAGTGGTCACAAGCCTCAATTAAAGAATAGGTAAGTGAAAGTGATTTGATTTAATCCAAGGTGCAAAAGATTTGGCCACATCGTGGTCTCCTCCCAAAGTTGCATTGATTTTCGAATGAGACCAAATTAGCTCTGTCATGGAGTTTGCATGTGCCTCACAAATAAATTGGCTACTACAGAAGGTTAGAAGAATGATACAGGAAGTGATTAAACTCAAGGATGAGGTCAATGCAAAAGAGGAAATGTTCCAATTAATCTACAAACGAAAATCACAGAGCAACCAACACAAAAGCAGGGAGTTTACAGACGTGTCAAGGGTGACTCAACAGGTCAATTCTATGCCAGAGTAACCATCTATAAGAACTCAACAAGAACTCTAATATTTCAGAGCAAACAAAGACAAAGGAATGTAGAAGTTTACAAGACATACCTGTACAAAACGCTCCAGAATTCAATCTTCTTTCAGAATTTCCTTCTCTTTCTTCGCAAAATAATTCCTTGTAACCTGCCTCCTCCCTCCAAAAACTCCCCAAAACATACATAAACATAGACATAAAAACCCCCTCAAGCCAATTTCTCCGAGACCAAAAATAGGCAACCGCCATTAATTCCAATAACTCCCAATTAATTACACAATTCCACTTCATAAGGAAAATTTGAAATTTCTCCTAACATAGAGATTCTCAAATCTCTAAATATAACCTACAACTATCAACATTAAATTACTCACCCAAAATAAATTTAAATCAAGTATGTACTAATTACCTTAAAAAATATTTATAACATTACAATAACTGATTTTGCCAGTAAAAGACTTTACATAAACAATATTCCAAATTCTATGACTATACGAAATTATTATAAGGTCAAAAAGATAACAAGGAACCCAAAGACAAGCTTAAACAACTTAACAACACTCCACAACCTGCGACGACCAACAACAAGAACCAAGGGGCAACGTCGCATCACAACACAAGACTATGACAAGGACACAAGATGACGACAAGGACACAAGGACTAAAATTGTCCTAGCAGTAAAAACCTCATATTATCTCCGTCACATTATCCATGGTGTAGGGCCCGCTCAGACCTGCTAAATCAGGTGGAGTTGAGGCCCGGTACCTGCAACCTGCGTGAAAACCAATGGGTTATATATGATCAACTGTAAATGTATATATATATCACACACACCGAGACAGAGAATCACGGCGTAGCAGGGTGCTCGATCTGAGCAGTACTACACCGTCCCCGCTCCAAAACAAGACTATAATCAGATGCATATACATGATATTTTCTAACCATCACTAAGTATATCCATCTCATCATAACTGAAGTAATCATAATGTCATCAAAACTCATAACACATGTCTCAATACATCCATCGAACATAGTCCATCAAGATCAAGGAGAACATAAACCAAAACATACTAGTCCAAATGTCTCGAAACTGTAAATATGCAATATAAGACTATCAACTGTTCCAGAATTGACAGAAAGCAATATGAAAATAACATCTATCACAAGCCAAAAAGCGAGGGGCATTGGCATTACATCCTCCCCCCTAGACCTAGGCTTACTCCTGGAAGCCTGCAAATAAGTGAGGATATAATTCCCTCATCCTGGTAGCATCCTCCCATGTAGCAGAGGTCTCATCATTAGGGTCCCACTGGACCCTAACCTGCTCCACGTCTCTGCCCCTGAGAGCAAGTCTCTTGTGCTGAAGAATACCTATGGGCTCCAAAGCCAGCTGCCCGTCCTCTACCTGTAGAGCAGTCCAATCAAGAACATGAGCAATATCTGGATAGTAAGGTCTAAGATCAGAAACATGAAACACATCATGGATGCGTGAAAGGCTAGCTGACAAAGCAAGGCGATAAGCAATAGGACCGATCCTCTCCAACACCTCAAAAGGTCCTACAAAGCGTGGCGCTAGCTTAGAGCCCTTTCCATAACGGATTGGACTCTTCGCGGTCGCACACGCAAGAACACCCGATCACCAACAGAAAACTGACGATCGATCCTATGAGCATCTACGTACTTTTTCTGTCTATCCTGAGCTGCCACCAAATGCTCTCTAATCCTCTCAACCTACTGCTCCATATCTCTAAGCATATCAGGACGTAGAAGAATTCTATCCTCCAGACGATCCCAACTCAAAGGGGTCCTACAAGGATGACCATACAAGGCCTAAAATGGAGACATGCCAATAGAACTGTGGTATCCATCATTATAGGCAAACTCCACCAGATATAGGTAATCCTCCCAATGGCTCTGCCGATCCATCACATACATCATCAACATATCCTCGAGGACTTGATTAACCCTCTCGGTCTAACCATCAGTCTCAGGATGATAAGCTGAACTAAAGTTCAATTGTGTCCCCAAGGCATGCTGCAAGGAAGTCCAAAGGGCAGAAGTGAACACTGGATCCCTGTCGGAGATGATCCTATGAGGAATCCCATGAAGTCTGACAATGTCCTCCATGAACACTCTGGCCACCGTAGAAGCATTGTAAGAAGCACGGACAAGAGAGAAGTGAGCTACCTTCGTCAACCTATCCACAGTGACCATAATAGCATTGTGTCGTCGAGAGGACATCGGCGAACTGACAATGAAGTCCATCGAAATGATATCCCACTTCCACTCTGGAATCAAATGAGGCTGCAAAAGACCTACAGGGTGCTGGTGCTCCGCCTTCACCCTCTGACACTCAAGACATCTCGACACAAAATCAGCAATATCCCACTTCATGTCACTCCAAAAGTATAGCTGACGCAGATCTGAATACATCTTCTTGACACCCGGATGAGCAGAATAGGGTGCCCGATGCGCCTTAGACAAAACTAGGGTATGAAGACCCTCAGAACTAGGAACATAGATACGACCCAAATGTCGCAAAAGACCATCTGACTCAAAAGAGTAACCAGAGAACCTACCTTCTAAGGGTCTACTAGACTCAATCTTAGATCTCACCTCCTGGCACCAACTGTCTGTAGGAAGAGCAATGAGAATTTGACCTCTCAAATCAACTGTAAGAGAAACTGTTGAGATCTCATGCCTCCGACGACTAAGAGCATCAGCTACCACATTCTCCTTGCCCTGAATATATCTGACCTCGAAGTCATACTCGCACAGGAACTCCATCCAACACCTTTGCCTCGCATTCAAATTTAGCTGCGTGAAAATATACTGCAAACTACGATGATCACTGTGCAGCTCAAACTGATGCCCTAATAGAAAATGCCTCCATCTCACCAAGGCATGCACAACTGCCGCTAACTCCAAGTCATGAGTGGGATAGTTCAATTCATGATCCTTGAGTTTGCGAGACTCATAGGCAATCACGCAACCATCCTGCATCAGAACTACTCCCAAACCCTCCAAGGAAGCATCGGTACAAACAACAAAGTCTCTATCAGGATCAGGAACTGCTAATATCGGTGCACTGGTCAACTGCTCCTTAAGAGTCTGAAAAGTTGCCTGACACTGCTCTGACCAAACAAACTTCTTCCCTTTCCTCTGAAGAGAAGTAATAGGACGAGCAATCCTCGAAAACCCCATAACAAAACGACGATAGTAGCTTGCCAGTCCCATAAAACTACGGACCTCAGAAACATTAGTGGGTGCAGGCCAGTCCATAATAGCTTGGATCTTCGAGGGATCCACCGCAATACCCTCTCCAAAGATGACATGACCCAAATACTTAACCTCTGACTGAAAGAACTCACATTTCGATAAATTGGCATAAAGCTAATTTTCTCTCAGACACTGCAATACCTGACACAAATGTTCCTCATGCTCCTCCATAGTCCTTGAATAGATCAGTATATCATCAAGAAACACAAGGACAAATCGGTCAAGATAAGTACGGAAAACACCATTCATCAAGCTCATGAAAACTGAAGGTGCATTCGTCAACCTGAATGGTACCACGGTGAACTCATAATGTCCACAACGGGTACGAAATGCTGTTTTGTGAATATCTGCCTCAAATATCTGCAACTGGTGATATCCCGACTTAAGGTCAATTTTAGAGAATACCTTTGCTCCTTTAATCTGATCAAACAAATCATCGATCCGAGGCAAGGGATACCTATTTCTCACTGTTACCTTATTGAGCTGTCGATAATCGATACATAGCCACAGAGATCCATCCTTCTTTTTCACAAAGATCATAGGTGCTCCCCAAGGAGAAACACTAGGTCGTATGAACCCTTTAGCTAATAGCTCCTCCAATTGCAGTCGAAGCTCCTTGAGCTCCTGAGTGGTCATCCTGTATGGAGCTCGTGAGATAGGCTCTGCACCGGGAATTAGATCAACCCTGAAATCGATGTCACGCTTAGGCGGCATCCTCGGGATATCAAAAGGAAAAACATCTGCAAACTCCCTCAAGAGTGGGTGATCATCAAGAGATGCCTCTCGACTCTCCTCCATCTCCAAATCACTAACCGTCACTGCAAAGAGCTGACATCCCTGACGCATGCATCTCTTGAGTTGCATAGCGGAGATCATACGTAGGGAAATGGGTCTCTGAACTCCTACAACCTCAACCTCAGCGCCAGAATCATCCACACATCTAACAGACTTATGCCGGCAATCTATCACTGCCTGATGGGCCTCCAACCAATCCATCCCCAAAACTATGTCATATGAACCCAGGGGTAGAATGCGAAGGTCCACAGAAGTAGATAGAGAGCCAATCAACAAATCACACCCTGAAACTAGAGACTCAACTGCTATCTTAGCCCCAGAAGCTAACTCAACCTGCCACCTATCATCCTGCTTTGTTGCCACTAAGCCACAACGCTCCACAAGAGAAGGAGATATAAATGAATCAGATGCATCGGAATCAAATAAAATAGAAAAATCAATACCTCGCATGCGACCAAAAGTCTCCACCACGGTGCCCTGATGCTCTGCCTGTCGGTCATCTACCGCTGCAAAGACTTGGTGTGACCTGCCTGCATCACCAACCATCAGCTCATATGCCGCCGGTCGATGTCCAAATCCTGTTGCACCCTTCTGTGGGCACTGCCTAGCAATATGGCCCTGCTGGCCACAAGAGAAACACCCGGTGCCTCTACCAAAACCTCCATCACCCCGGAAAGCACTAGACTGCTGGAAGCTACCTCTGCTCACTGCAGACTGCATACTCTAAGCTGGCTGATCAAAATGGTCGCGCTTATTGCGCTGCCAAGACCGGTCTTTCTTATTTTGAAATCTATTACCTTGCTGATGCTGTGAATTCTTTGGCTTGGACTGTGAATACTGCTGCTGCCGACCACCCTCTGAGGGTGCATGAGAATCTGATGCCTGAGTGTGACCACCTCGAGAACCATATCCTGAAGATGGTGCACTGCCAATGTGCACACCTGTATGCCCACCAAGTGCCATAGCCAAATTCTCCTCCACTAACCGGGCTTTCTCCACGGTAACCTCCATAGTTTTAGGTTCGAATACATGAACCCCTCCACTAATCCAGGCATTCAAGCCCCTGATAAAATGCTGCACCAACATAGACTCGTCTTCTCTGATACCTGCATACTGTTTGAGCTCATAAAATCTGCGCTCATACTGCTCCATTGTCATGGCCAATTGCCTCAGCTCGTGGAACTCATTTGCTCGACGCTGCCTCCAATGGTCAGAAAGAAAACGGGCTCTGAATCTCTCTAAAAACAACTACCAAGACATAGTGCTAATGTCCAAATGCAGCTTCTGCTCCTCTAGCCGCCACCAAGTCAAAGCGAACCCTCGAAGATGCAGAATAGCACATCTGGCTTTGGTGTTGCTACCATACGGATGCATGGCGAAACACCTGCCTAAGTCCAATAACCAAGTTTCTGCCTCAAGTCCCCTACCAGCTCCATTAAAGATGGGAGGGCGTGCCCTCAGCAAATCTCTCATATGGCTAGCTAGTGTGGCCTCCTGCTCAACTGTCAACTCTCTACGTCTAGGAGACCTCTCTCTCTCTCTAGGACCTGCCTGGTCTACCTCCTGATCTCCTCGGGTCTGCCTGCCCTCCTGTCTAGGGCCTAAATGGGCAAGGGCCTCCTCAAGAATCTGTCTCAACTGGGCTCCATCAGGCTGACCCTAACCCTCCATGTTCTGACCCGCGCCTTCATGGGTACTCACATGAGGAGAACTGGGAGGAGGTGTACCACCACCACCTCTCCCATGACCCCTACCTCTGCCCCAACCTTGGCCCCTACCTCTAGGCATCTACCTACAGCACCAAAGGCAATTATTACATTAAAAAGATTCACAATAGGGATAAAATTATTCTACAGATTTCAAGCACAAGGTTACATAATGGGCTCAAATATAACCAGGGTACCCAGTGTTTAAACCTGGCTCTGATACCAAATGTAATGCCCCGTCATGCAACCCTAGAGTGTTAGGCTAACAAGTGCAAATTTACAGAATAATTTTTTTTTAAAAGCAATAAAGTGCAACAACAGTATCCAAAGATATCATAAAATACAATATAAGGAAAAGTACACTTCTAAACACCCTAGGGCAACATAACTGCATTAGAATATAAGTTAAACCATATGAGTGATAAACATTAAACTGTTGAAATAAATAACCCAATAACTTTAACAACAACAATAAAGTTTGAATACAAGATCTCAGTTCCAAATTACAAGATTGCAAGATCGATCTTGTCGATTTACAAAAGAGTACATATGAAAGTATACCACACTGCTGAAGATATAAAGCAGACTAGAACTGGAACATCTCCGCACAAGGCTCAATCTAAATCTCCAAGAAAACCAATGGATAGCTCTACCTCCCAACCATGTGGAACCCTGAGGTCCACCCCACCGAGCTAGGAGATAACAATGAGGTTTACCACAAGGTCAAGGTTGCAGTCAAGGACACAAATACCAATACCAGACTCCATGAAGACAACAGGATGATAGGACTGCATAGACCCGACAGTACTCAACAAGACAGATCAAAACATCAGACTAGATCAATCAGGAAGATAAGACTACACTCCAGAGGAACCAACAAGGATAAAGAGAAAGTAACTGAACCGCGTAGGGAGAGTGTCATTGCATGGCCCTAGCATGGGTTACCCAGGCTATCTCTCACCAGAAGCCGGCCCCCATCTATGGTTACCCTGGCAGCCTCTCTCTAGGGTTGCATGACGGGGCATTACATATATTTTTAAAATTATATATTTAAATATATTTGTTATTTTTTTATATAATAATTTTATATATAAATTTTATATTTATAATTAAATATGATATTCTATATATTTATAAATAATTTATTTATTTTATAGAATTAAAAATATATATAATTATTAATATTATAAGATTTTGAAATTTAAAATATATTTATATATTTATAAGTAAAGTATAATACAATATTATAAAATCTTATAAAATTGTATATTTAGATTAAACATATTATATATTTAATACTTGTATTAATTTATAATTTGATTATATTTATTTTATCTAAAATATATAATACATAATTTAATTATATTATATACTCAATATAAAATTAATTTTTTTTTTGGATTTAATAATTGACAATTTATAAATAATTTATTTATTTTATAGAACTAAAAATATATAATTATTAATATTATAAGATTTATTCTAATAGACATTAGGTCCATAATATTGTAATTGGATGATAGTATGGTTAGAGAAAAAATACCATCACATCAATTAATTCAGAAACAACAAGTTACAATTTAATTTATTTTCAATATTAAACTATATTTTTATATTATTTACATATAATATATAAATTATTTAATAGAAATATTTTTTAATTTATTTTCAATATTAAAATATAGTTTTATATTATTTATGTGTTTTTATATAAAAATTTGATATATAAACTATGTATTAATAGAAATATTTATTGTTTTGACATCATCTTATAATGATACAAGACAATAGAAATGATGGGTGTCACTACATCCATTCCTTGTGTTTATCTACCAAAACAGGGAGAGAGATAGTGGGGATGATATAATATATAATAAAATAAAACATATGATAAGATATTGATAATAATATATAATAAAATAACAAATATATTTTAATATTTAATATAAATATAGAATTTTATAATATATTATTGTTCTAAAAATTATTAAATAATTTATATTATATAAAATATAGTAAACAATAAGAAGTAAAATTATATTAGATATTATATATAATACAATTCAACTCTAAATAAATATTTACTATATATATAATTTTATAATATAATTTTATTTTAAAAATATCTCAAATAGTTTACATTACAAAATATACTATATAACAAGATCACAAACTTGTTATTAGCAATTCAAATTCAAAATTTACTTAAAAATAAAAAATAACAAACTACAATCTACCTTTCAATTAATTTTTTGCATGCACAAATTTTAGTTTGCTTATTGTTTCTTAGATCCTCCTTAAAAATTAGGTATTGCTTTTATATTCTTAGGATTCAGAAATGTGATGGAATTTATTGATTCGAATCTACCTTAAACTTACATATTGCTTTTAAATCTTCCTTATCAATATATTGAAACTCACAATTCACTTTGCATCGTCCCCACTGATCATAGTACAATTTATTTCAGCATGTTCAAATTATTTAATGGTTCCAAACATTTCAACCTAACCATCAAATTTAGGTCACTTCAACTTTCCACGGTGTACCCATTGCACACTACAGTGCAATTGCTAGTAGATAACTTAGATAAAAGTGGGTTTTAGGTCACAGCCTAGCCAGCAGCCAATTTTGATTCCAAGGCCCCCTAGTGTTACAAGCATGGAGCCTTTTCTGGATACGTGTGTTACTCAAGTTTTGTACCTCTTATGTAAGTAAGGCATTGCCAATCCAGGTACACCAAGGGGTCCATGATGGGGTCCATGATTTGAACAATTCATTTGGTATGGTAGCCAAGTTAACACTGTGTATGGATCATTTATCAACTACTACACTTTTTAGTTACTTGATGTAACAGAGCAATTATTGAAATGATGCTTTTTTATGATCATGATAGTTAAATGGTAGGTTTGTGAGTTGAGCTCTCTGCTTCACTACAAGAAATTTATAAATGAAGCATTCTCACCTTGGCTTGGAGCATTGGTTATGTTGCAAAGGTTCATGTTGGACAATGTGGGACTAATTCTTTTCTCAAGGATAATTAGTGCAAGATCATAGTTCTTGGGATGGACTTCTTTGCCCTTGTAAGCCTCAAACATTATCCAACTCAAATGGATTTGGGAAATCTGTAATCAGAATATTCCACCCACAATTTAATCACTTCCATTCGTATGGCTAGGGTGTTCTTGCAAAAAGGATGTAAATAGACCAGTGATTACTTTACCAAACTTGTTTTAGAGTAGGTTGGTATTAACTTTTATCGTTGAATCAGAATATTCCACCCAGAATTTAATCACTTCCATTCGTATGGCTAGGGTGTTCTTGCAAAAGGATGTAAATAGACCATTGATACTTTCCTGAACTTGTTTTAGAGTAGGTTATTATTAACTTTTATCGTTGAAAGCAGGGAAACACTTTCTTATTCCATCGTTTCTTCAACATTGGGGTTTGACTTCGATTTTGGGCTGGTGAGCCTTAAGCAATACCCCACTTTTATTAGGTACCCACTTTCAGAGACGAGAGAAAATTGAAAATCATCTCTTGCGAATGTTGAGTTAGACTAAGCTTGTGGGCTACTACATCCCAAATAAATGATGACCCATTTACAAGACCTTCGTTAAAAACATTAATGAAAGATAGAATTATTCCAGGTATGATATGGGTAGAATTTTTGTTCTTTTTCATAGCTGAAAATAAAACCCTTTATCCAAAACAAAAGATGAATAACCTCCTATAATAGACATACTGAACTCTGATGAATCTCTGCTCTCAGCATGAAAAGGATGTAAATAGACCATTGATACTTTCCCGAACTTGTTTTAGAGTAGGTTATTATTAACTTTTATCGTTGAAAGTAGGGAAACACTTTCCTATTCCATCATTTCTTCAACATTGGGGTTTGACTTCGATTTTGGGCTAGTGAGCCTTAAGCAATACCCCACTTTTATTAGGTACCCACTTTCAGAGACGGAAGAAAACTAAAATTCATCTCTTGCGAATGTTGAGTTAGCCTAAGCTTGTGGGCTACTACATCCCAAATATATGATGACCCATTTACAAGACCTTCATTAAAAACATTAATGAAAGATAGAATTATTCCAGGTATGATATGGGTAGAATTTTTGTTCTTTTTCATAGTTGAAAATAAAACCCTTTATCGAAAACGAAAGATGAATAACCTCCTATAATAGATATACTGAACTCTGATGAATCTCTGCTCTCAGCATGAAAAAACAACTGTCTTTTGTGTTTTGTTTGTATAAACGATTTAACCAAATTTTATGGTTAATATTTATTGGACACTTTTGGGTATCTTTAGAAATAATCATTAGTATTAATAAATTAAAATACATTCAAAGTTTTTTTTTATAAAGTCATGGAAAATCTCTTAAATTATTACATTGAAATTATAAATATTATCAAATGGTTAAGGCATATATATCTATGTGGATTGGTTGTTTGACAGCACCTTTGGTACTGCTAAACAAAAATAAGAAATGTGGCCATGGCAAAAATTTAACTAGTATCACCAACCAAAGGTCATATCAAATGGCTAATAATCACATGTATTTATAGTATTGTTAGCCAAATTTCACACAGCATCTCTCGTAGCCCTAAACCAATGGCTAATAAGCACATGTATTTATAGTCTCATTGTAGGGATTCATTGTTTGATTAGCATCATGAAATTTAACTAGTAACATCACTCGAAGGTCATATTAAATGGCCGGTAAGCACAAATATCTATAGTTTTGTTGGTTGAACTCTACATTTTGTTTATTTGAGCCATTCTATGCATTACTTAGCTGGTAGGATATGCATAGAACAAAGTGACATCAAGTAAATAAAAACACAAAAGAAGAGAACATTAAATATTAAAGAATTTGACATACTGCCTCGGTATTTTGAAGTTAAAAAAAAAATAGGTAGATAAAACATTCCTAATGTTAGGAGATTCAAATTATCAAGGTGGTTGCAATGTTAAGAAAAATTAAAAAATGGTTTAAATTCTTTTTTTGAGAACATGTATCTATTCAATAATACTCGGATAACTAAAATATAAAAAAATTGATTGCTGGACAACTAAAACTACCAAAATTTTGGGAGTTAAATAAAGTTCATTCTAAGGATGACTTATCAACCAAAAGAGGTTTTTTAAGCTTTTGATGAGATGCATTTTATTTTTAGAAAATTGTATTGGGTGTTTGGTATGATTCTTTTTTGTTTATTCATGATTACAAGTGGTTACATGGGCTATTCATTGCTATATATTCTTCTAGTGGCAGATTTTCTAAATTTGCTATGGGTAAATGGTACGCTCCTTTGTTTATTTACAATGACAACTAATTTTTTAGTTTTGTAACTTGGCATCCTAATGTTAAGAATACAAAATATAAATTTCAAGTAATAGAACACAAAAATGTAATTTTTAAGTTATTAGAGGTTGATTTTAGCTATGAAAAGTGTAAGATTATGATGCATAAAAGAGTGTAAGAGGGATTTACACTTGTTGACATCATAAAGAATATTTAAATGAAGATAATGGAGCCAAAATGGAGAAGCCAAGTTGGTGAGTGGAATTTGGAATTTAAATTTGATTAAGGATTTGGGTGCAACGTTTTGGGTGGTTTTAGTTCATGGTTTATTAATTACCATTTGATAGTTTCATGTATTGTTTCTTCAATTTATTAAGTGTTTGAGGTGGGAGTCTTATAGTGAGTTTTGTAAGTATTGTTATGTTGTTTGGATCTCTTGTTGGTGATACTTCCATAAAAGTTTAGAATTTGCAAGTATATTATAATTAAATTGATTATTGAATAATAAATTAAATTGTTTTTAAGTACAGAAAAAAATGGTTTTTCTCACATAAATGTCATGGCTAATTTTATTTTATTTTATTTTCTTTTGCTTCCCAAGATTAATATCTTCCTAAGGGTTTGTTCCACTTGGAATTCACCAAGACACATTATTAGATTGATACACCATTAACACGGTCAATATTCATATGGCTATTCTTACAATCAAGAGACTCAGCAAGCCATGGAGGACACAACATATAACCTCAATGATTTGCACGATAGCTATACTTTTCTTGGACTCATGTTCTTTTAACACACTAGTATTACACCATGAAATATTGACAGGATAGTTCTTTAATCATTACACCATGAAATATTGACTAGGTTAGTTTGTTAATCAACCCAAAGCTTGTCTTGATTAATCACTTAAATAGTAGAAATTGCCATTATTGAATAAGGTCTCGTTGACCAACTAGTTTTCATCTTAAATGGATCCCAAAAATGTCATGGTAGAACAACCCATGCTTAGTGAATCTTTTTAAATACTCATTAAAACAAAGCAAAAATTTAATAATAAGTCAACAAGAACTTCTACACTAGCAATCGCACCTTAGTATGCAATGGGTCGAAATTGAAAGAGCATTGGAATGGTTGACTGTAACCTCAAGTCTATCACACAATAGAACACCTTTTGTGTTTTAGGAAATGTCTCTTCAATTGTGATGGGTGTTATTAAAATAATATTTGCATAGTTTATTTAATGGTCAATATTATAATATTATTAGTTTAGCTTGTTTATATTTCTGTTACTTTGTTAGCTTAGTTTCTTTTAGAAACATCTATATTGTATCTTTTAGAAACATATGTATTGTAATTCTTTATATAGAGCCTTTGTCTCTATTGTTTAATACATTAAGATTTTACCATAACATGGTATTAGAGTGGGCGAGAACTCACTTTTTTTGAAATTTTTTTTCTTTCAAAAATTTATGTGCTATGTGAAAAATCTGTACTTCGTACGACGCCATACGCAGTTGTACCCCTCTTCAGCCTCTGTGTTTTGGCGTCTTTTGGTTCTTGGCGGTTATATCCTTGTTCCTTCGCAGGGTTTTATCAGTGGTTTCCTTGGTGTTGTTTTGACTGATAGCGGTTTAAGGTTCTTTTTGTTGGTCACGGTTTATAAATTCCGCGGTGGTCATTCTTCCTTTGGTCATCGTTTGCTATCTTTGGTTGATGTTAAGTAAACCTAAAGCCCATATTGCATAGCACACTAAGCAAAAGGAGTCTACTTTCTATGTCTTTATGACCAGAGACTAGCAGATCATGTTAAATCCTCTGCCTGGTATATTGATTCAGGGGCATCTCGACATTTCACTCATCGTCGAGATTGGTTCACTGAGTACATGCCATTCAGAGATTCTGCTATCTTTGGAGGAGACAAAGAGTATACTATTTTCGAAAAGGGTAATGTACAAATTCAATCTAGAGGGAGAAATTTAATATTTCTCAATGTATACTTTGTACCTGGTATGGAGCTAAATCTACTATCAGTTAGTTAGATCATGTGTCACTCTCCTCAACTAGATATTATTTTCAGTTTGCATACATGCAACTTTGTTATGCATTGTTGATAGAGAGACTCACATTACAGTTGTTAAGGGACTTGAGGATCATGGTCTTTATAGACTTGTTGATTTGGGTGATTCTCAAGAACACGCCATGGCAGCTAGAAGTACTTCCATTAGCAGCCTCTGGCATTAGTGTTATGGGCACCTGAATGTGCATTATCTCTCTTAGTTATCTAGGGAGGGTCTCGGTGTTGGTCTACCTAAAATTTAGACTCAGAATCATGGAGTTCGTGGAGCTTGTCAGGTTAGAAAGCAACATCGGACTCCATTCCCAGATGGTGACACATGGAGAGCTTCCAAGGTATTACAGTTGGTTCACGCTGATGTATGTGGACCAATGAACACTCCTTCAGTTACTAGGTGCAGGTATTTTTTGTTATTTGTTGATAATTTTAGTAGAAAAATGTGGGTGTATTTTCTTAAAAACAAAGAAGAGGTGTTCAATATATTTCAACAGTTTAAGGCCCTTAGTTGAGACAAATAGTCACTCTTAGGTCTGATAATGGGGGGAGTTTTGTTCTTCTGACTTCTCCAGTTTCTATGCTGCACATGGCATTAAGCGCCAACTTACCACACCCTACACCCCTCAGCAAAATGGTGTCATTGAGCGTCAGAATCGCACCATTACTGAAATGGCTCATTTATGTTAGAGCATAGAAATGTACCTAAGAAGTTCTGGGTTGAAGGAGTTTACACTGCAGTTTATCTTTTGAACCGGTCTCCTACTTATGTCATTAAGAAGATAACTCCTTGTTATGTCAGAAAATGTCCCCTTGGGGGCTTTTCCCTCCAAAGGTTTAGCTCCCAGGTCCTTTAGAATGCATTTAGGTCATCTTGCATGTTAGTGATGACTCCTGATGAGAAAACCCCTTAGTTTTATGGCAAATGGGACCTAAGGGATGCACTTATGATGAATCCTGCTTGAAATAGGGGGAAGGACTTGGGAGCCCATGCCCTAGTCCTACCCTATTTTAGCTCAGGACCTATTTTCATGTGTCGGTTATGTGACCGTTATTAGGTCCTATGCCGACACCTCAAGTTTGAATTACAAATTTTTTGGCGGGAAGTTGTTTAGTTGCATATATAAGTATGTTTAGGTGTTTATTTGTAAACTAGAAGATGATTATAAGCTTTTGGCATCCTTATGATTTGAGAGTTTTCAAAGTATTCATTGTTGCAGAGTAGTATTGTATTGTTATTGTGTTTGTTATGCAGATTTGGCTTCATCTTCTCATGATGTGAAGTATCTTCATCTTCATATGAGCTACACCATCGAGGTGATATTCATTTGTGTTTTCAATCAATTATCAATTGGTTTTTGCCTCTATCCTGCAGGGATACACACTCTTTATTTGACAACAGTGTTCGGAAGACTTGAATGTATCTCTGGGGCTTGACCGAGGCAAACCTCTAAATACCACAACCCCCAACCCACTTTTCTGTGATTACAGATTACAGGTTTTGGAAGTGAAAGAAGTGGAGTTGTAGGGAGGCATTACAAACTGTTGGAAGTACATAGCAAAGAAGAAAATTACGGCTTGGACTAGGGCACCCGCTTATTAGTCCTTCAGAGTTTGATGCGGTGAAATCTTCGTGACAACAGAGTTGTGTTGCAGACATTCTTTAGAGATCCTGACAAAAATAGATACATTGGACTAGGGCGCCCGCTCATTAGTCCTCGACTTTTCTGCACACTGAACTTCAAAATCTGGTATGTATTTGTTTGTCATTTGATATCTCTATGTGTGATCATTTTCCGTGATTTGTTCGTTTGTTTACGATTTTATGAAATTAGGGATTTGAGTGTACTTGGACTTAATTGAACAACAAATTCACACAATTCCAATCTTCCCCTGTATTCTAAGTGATAGGAGATCTGTAGTAGAGTTCTCTACTCGATTGAATGTCCTTAAATGTTGTAATGAAAGGAGGATTTAACATAAACCCTTGAAATAAACCAAGATCCCATCTTCCTCTTTTTCCCACTAAACTTTTTAAAGGATTTTTGCACCTTGTTGAGTGTTGTACTTCAGACTTACATTCATTTCATTCATTCATTTATCTTTCATCCTATTGCATTTGAAAAATTACAAAAAAAATGACATTTTTAGCTTGCATTTTCAAATAATTTGAATTAGTTTGCATTTAATTTCATTTAATTTCTGTTATTATTATTAGATCTGATTTAAATTACAAAAATTCATCATTCATTTACATTGCATTTTCATGATTAATTTGTTAAAAATTGCTTGAAATTGTGGATTTTTTCATATGATCTAGTTTCTGTCTTAGCTAGGGTTTGTGGTTAAAATCTTGTTTCAAATTTTATTACTATTTTAAACACTCATTTATGACTTATTTTTTAATTTTAGTGTTGCATCATAGTGGCTTTATTGCAAAATTTCATGTCTAGGGTTTGAAAACCTTGCATTTTCACTAGATTTGCCCTTATCATCTCTCTAGAATTGCATCATAGGCGTGTTGTAAAGGATTTTGCTGCATTATTTGATTGATATCAGAGTTATAATTTTCTATCCCTCCTTAAATTCTTTACAACACCCTTTCTATTAGGCATTTGCATTGAAAATTGATGAAAAATTGCATGTTTTTAGTGTATTTTCACTACGTTTTGACTTGTTATCATTATAGATCTGCACTAAAGGTGTATTGTGAATGATATTATTTGTTTATTGGACTGATATTAGACATATTATTTGTTACCCCTCATCAATTTCCTTACAACACCCCTTCTTTCACTCATTTGTATTAAAAAAAGTGAAAAATCAAGTATTTTAGCTCCTACACATATCTTGCTCCTTGGGTTTGTTTTATTAGTTTGTGCATTGAGCGTTGCATGTTGTTGTATGAGTATTATAACCCGTAATAGAAATATCCCTTTAAGAAGAAGTAGAAGACTCATGGGATCTAGTGCTTCTGAAGAAAATGATATTCCTACCTTTGAAAATCTACTGAAGACCTTCTTTACAAAAGGAGAGAGACAAATCTTGCAAGACATTATACCTAATACAACCACTATGGAATATCAAACATTTCATGATGTTTAAGACACTATTGAGGTCGTAACATAGGTACGTAATGAGCAAATCAACAAACTTGATAAAGAGTTAGCCGATTTTCAAGCATTTGTGCAAAATGAAAGGATAGCGGAAAAAACTATACATATGATTCGCAACATAAGAGAGTTGATAAAAGGACAAGATGGTATTAATGTTATTCGAGGTTTAATGCATATAGTACACAATAATGTTATGCCGGTGACTAAATGTGCGAATGGTATTAATAACATGTCGTCACCGTCTCATATGTTAGTATCGACACCTATATTAACTACGAGAATGTCTACATTTACATCAACAATTTTAACCACTAATGCAAATGCTTGTAGTAATGCTACAACTAGTATTGGAGTATCTAATGACACCAATTCACAAAATTACAAAGCTGTGGGATTTAACTATCAAAACTTGGCACCTAAAGTGACTTCTTCCATGAATAATTACTCTCAACCACCTCTCCATCCCACTTATTCTCAACCACCCCTTACATACAATTATTCGCAACCACCTTCCACTTATCACTATTGTTACTAATTTTTTGTTCACACTAAAATTAGTTTGACCTAAGTGCAATTGTTCAGAAGGGATAAAAGAAAATTTTGAAGTTATGCATTTAATGAACAATTGATATATTGACCGAGCAGAAATAGACTTCAGATGACATGATAACCCATCAATCTAATCAAGATTGATAAGTCATCATGACAAGAGAATCAGATGGTCAAGATATTATTCATTCAAGAAATACTAGTGTTTTAACATGATGTTATCTTTCAGGAGTTATAAGTCAGATTGGTTATTACTTAATCATATTTGAAAGAAAGAAAGAAAGATATTGTTTAAACTGTTATTTCATGTCATGTTTTGAACATACATTCAATATCTGTTACTTTATCCTATGCATTGATTGAAAAAGAAATACACATACATCAAGTGCATAAGATAAATTAACTGATTATGTTTAAAAGAAGTGTTCAAATGTGTCCCACACAAGCCGTGGGAGTAACTACATTGAGCAATTGTAGACATGCAAGCTATACATCTGAATGATAAAAGAAATAAACACATGATAAAAATAAACATCCATCATTGCCTGAGCAAGGAGGTTGTTTTGTTGATGCTGGTCTTTAGTCTTCAGTCTTTGTCTTTAGCTCCCATCATCAGTTGAACCTGCAGAAAATTTGGGGACAACTCTGTTAGCACTCCGGATGTTTAAGGTTATCATATGCTTTTATCAAGCAGATATATCTACTTATCACATCATGCATTGCATATGAAAGATTAGATTAGATAAGTACTACAAATCAGAAAAAAATCATGAAAATGATCAATCAATACCATCAGGGATATTTTACGCTAACTTGTTTGTTCACTGTGTAGGTATAGGACAAGTAATGTTGCTGATTTGAAGACATTTAAAGCATGTGGAGAAAATGTGGCTCCCATAAGGGTCAAGCCGAACATGCTCAAAGTGATACCATTACATGTTATGCTATATCCAATAGCTCATCATCAATGATCAAATTCCAAATGATATGCGAGAAACACAAGGTACTGTTCTACTCTCTTTATCATTAATGAGGTGTGTTCTTTCATAACAGTCCTATATCAATGCAAGGTGTACAAATGCATAGATTATTTTGTAGTTGAGGCCTGTCTCAAGGCTTATGTCATAAGAGGACTACATTCTAAAAAATAGTGAAGAGGGACAGTCAATGTCATGAATACAAAGATGAAAGAAGAGTAGTCAAACAACAAGGATGGCAGTCTATGAGATGCAATAGGGGCTTCTAGTAGAGAACAAAGTCAAGAAATAGTCCCATATGTTGGTTATTTTCCCAGACTGGATGTTTGTTCCCAGTTATCCCTACAAGGTAGCCATCATTGATTAATAGGATTCCTGGGCCAGGGGCTAATAGTATAGAAGATAGACTCTATAAATATCTCCTCTTCTTCTTTAGGCTCTGCAGAACCAAGGGGGTATTCCCTATTCAACACCTATGACACATGCACGTGAACTTACTTGGATGTTGATACAAAGCAGATAAATCCTCTCTTATGCAAACCAAAACTGTGAGATAAGTGCAAAGGGGCTAGCTTTGGGCCTATTTTCTGTTGTGAGATAGAGGATTTTGGATCCTAAAACTATTTCTAAAGTCCTAATGGTTTGATTTTAAAGTTTGAGTTTGGTTTTATGTTTGGATGCAAAACTGAGACTTTGGGTTGCAACCAAAATACAAGACAAGATCGGTGCCTATCCGGGGCTCAGAGTCAATAGACATATATATGTGAACGCTTATCACAGACCTAAAACAACAATCAGATTTCAAGGGGATTGTGCAATGTCTGCCTTACAGACAATACCCGAGACAAAGTATTCAGTTACTTATGCTTACTAACATCCTTGCTGCAATGTATTCTTCTTAATACTTAACCCAGAACATTTAATCGACTCCTTGACCAGAAGTAAAAGATCAAAGCATTCAATACAACAAACCTATATTCCAAAATCACAAATACCCCTTAGATATTCAGATTTAGAAGAAGAACACATTCAACTTGGAGACAAATAAAAAAATACATGCTATAAAGCATTACTCATTTAAATCAACATTAAACTGATAAATTCTACATATAAGACATTCAACATACAACTCATAAACTCACAAAAATACCAAGAACAGAGCCACCAATAAGATTGTATCCGATTACAGCACCAAGATTTGTCCAATTTTCAACAACGACAATGGGTAACACAGTCTGGCTTTTATACCAAGACTGTGTACCCAACAAAAATTAATTACAAGGCAAATCAAAAACCTGCCAGATTCAATGCATGAGGAATGGTGCTCATAAATATTCAATGCTGCGGAGAGACAAAGAGGAATGAGTAGGTGGAATCAGGATCTGCATCGCCGCTCCAAGGCTTTCATCTTCAATCGGGTGGTTGACCTGTCATTTCCATCATCCATCCTCTGTAAATCTGCCATCAATGCTTCATCTACCCACGGGATGCAACAACAGATGCATCTGGAGATTTTCCCACTCAAAAATGGCCGTACACGCTCAAGAAAAACCATCGCTGCAGGTCCAAAACAAGGCCGTCGATCCACTCCTATCGCTGAGATCCACAACTCAAAATCACACTGACTAGTCGTCGGCCAGTGAAAACGTGCCACGTAGGCACCCCATGATTCTATCGCTGCCTTTTCGCTTCTTCATTTTGCCTTTTTCACCCTTGTATATGCATGCTTGAATGCAAATACAAATGCCTTATACATACAAGGCGGATCTCAAAAATTTATCCGCTGCATCTGACTTCTCCTTCGGGTCCGGAATGCATATTTCTTCATTGTATATCTGAATGTATATTTTGTTTGTATGTTGAATATATAAACACAAGCATTCAAGAAAGGAATCTTTTCAGAATATTCCATATACATTCTTCCCTTGTATATTGAACATGTACAAACCTGTGTGTATAAAACTGCGGTGGGCCCCACCAAATGCATCTCTGCTGCACTGTAGTAAATGTATGTGCGCCAGCCTTTGTATATTTTTCAATGTACATTTCCTTTGTATGCCAAATATACAAATATAATGTACAAGACCCAATATACAAGTGGGAATCTTCCAAGGAATATACCTGCAATGTATCTTTTCTTTGTATCTAATCGTTGTATGTCTGAACATACAAGCCAAATATACATGTGACCTGATATGCAAGCAGCGAATATTCCTGGAATCTTCAATGTATATTCTGCCCTTGCACATCTTCCTTTTGAGCCCGATATGCATTTGGAAATGCATACGACTCAATTTTTACCATTTTTGGAAACCGATTGAGATTTTCAAGCCCGCCAACATACATTTACACTTGCACATACAAAAGCTTAACATTTTTCATGAGTGCGATAGGAAAAGGCTGTAAGACAATGCATAGGGACTGGGACTAAATAACCAGAGACCCACCACAGAAATTCCTCATTAGAAAATACATAACAATGCAAGACCCCAAGACTCAGAAATTTCAAGGTTTGAATGGGAAAATCTGCAAATGCATGAACTTAAAACCCTAGACATAAATGAGTACTAACACAGGCTCCGATTGGGGAGGTGCGGGTGCAAGACTGCAGCGAGGACCAGACTACACCGGGGCAGACTAGATAAAACCCAAAGCTCAAAACACGACCAACTATACAAGGCATGTACAAAATATTTACACCTAGTTTACAATGTGCACATAAGGTACTCATTTATGAGAAAAAAGCTTTAAGGAATTTACCGTGCACAGGCAATTCCAATAGTTCACCATCGAGGGCCTGGAGAAAATAAGAATCATCTCCATGAACAGTGCTAATTTGGTATGGGCCAGTCCATAAGGGCTCAAATTTACCGTGTTTGCCCTTATCCTAGCTCTTTGCTTTCCACATAAGGACCAGATCACCTATCTGAAACCTTCTCTCTGGAGCCCTCCTATCAAACAGATATTTCACCTTTTGCTGTGTCTTGATGTTTGTGTTCTGTGCTTCCCTTCTTATTTCATCTAGTGCAACTAGCTGATTTATTCTTTCAGTCATTGGGTCTCCAATCTCCTCATCATTTTCTTGTATGAATTTGTATACTGGCAAGAGATTGTTCACAGGCAATCTAGCTGCTGCACCATATACTAATTCATAAGGTGACCTTCTAGTTGCTCTTTTTACTATCACCCTGTCAGCCCATAATGCCAACTTCAGCTTTGAATCTCAAGACCTCCTATTTTTATCTATTGTCCTTTTGATGATTTTCATGAAACTTTTGTTGCTTGACTCTGCCTGACCATTCCCTTGTGGATGATATGGTGATGTATGAGACAAATCAATTCCATAATTGCTACAAAAATCAATAAATTCACCAGACCTGAAGCACATAGCATTATCTGTGACCAATTTGGTTGGTACTCCAAATCTGATAATAATATTTTCCAGAATAAAATCCATCACCACTTTGCTTGTAGCTTTTTTAGTTGGAATAGCCTCAATCCATTTAGTGAAGTAATCGATGGCAACCAGAATCCAACTGTGCCCTCCACTTGATTTTTCTGAGATTTCCCCTATAAAATCAATCCCCCATTGCTGAAATGGAGCTTCTACAGTTATAGACCTAAGGGGTAACACACCTTGATATCTTAGCTTTCCTGAGAACCTTTGGCAAGACTCACATTTTCTTACCATTTTTTGTGCATCTGAGAAGAGAGTTGGCCACCAGTAGCCAGCTTTGAGAATTTTGTGGGCTATTGTCTGGGTAGCATAGTGTCCACCACACTCTCCATTGTGCATGTTGCTTAGAATATCCCTAGCTTGATCCTCATTCACACACTTGAGTAATACACCATCAGGATTTTTCCAATACAACTCTCCTTGAACAATGATGTATTTAATAGCCTGAAGCTTCAAGGTCCTCTTCTGATTATCACTGAGGTGGGTAGGATAGTTCAGATTTTGCAAATAATATACAATGTCCTTGTACCACTCGGATTGTGACATATTTATAACTTCATTATGCACCACATTCACTTGGCATGCCTCTAGATTTGACTGTGTCATCAGTTTTGCCAAACCTTGTCCTCTTACCAGTTTAGTGATCTGTATTTCAATGTTGAACTCCTGCAATTTGTTTATCCATCTGCATCTTCTTCTAGTTACCTCCTGTTGAGTAAATATATCTTTGATTGCTGCATGAGGCACATATGTAACTATGTGAGAGCCCACTAAATATGGCCTGAAACTCTTGACTGCTCTAACCAGTGCATATGCCTATTTCTCCATGATGTCATACTTCAATTCAGCAGCCTGCAATGACCTGCTAAAGAAAGCTATAGGTTGCTCAAGACCTTTTGCATTTTTCTGCAATAAGCATGCAGCAATAGTGTGGAAAGAAGCAAATGAAAACAATTGGAATGACTTAGAAAAATTAGGAGATTTTAGCACA
This sequence comes from Cunninghamia lanceolata, assembly GCA_027924645.1. Taxonomy (NCBI): domain Eukaryota; kingdom Viridiplantae; phylum Streptophyta; class Pinopsida; order Cupressales; family Cupressaceae; genus Cunninghamia; species Cunninghamia lanceolata. Next base: position 3,092,697 of record BSBN01000741.1, on the reverse strand, counting down.
GGAGCCATCTTTATAGCCTCCTTTATGTTCTGGAATGATTTAGTTGCTTCATCTTCCTATTTGATAATTCTACCTTTCTTCAACATCTTGGAGATATCTTTTGTGGTCTCTGCAAAGTTAGGAACAAATCTCCTAACTAAATTAATTTGTCCAAAGAAGGACTAAACACCTTTCACTATCTTAGGGATCTGAATTTTGTCAATTGCAACTACCCTTTCAGAATCAATCCTGACTCCATCCTTGGAAATAATGTGTCCAAGCAATTTTCCTTCCACTACCCCAAAGGCACACTTCTTTGGGTTGAGTGAGATGCCATATTCCAATGCTCTAATAAAAATCTACTCCAAGTGCATACAGTGCTACTCCTTTTTTGAATAAGCAGTCAAGTCATCTTGATATATAGCCAAGATTGAGTTAATCAATCCTGCAAAAGCAACATCTATTGCCCTCTGAAATGTGGCACCTGCATTTGTCAGTCCAAATGGCATCCTCACATATACATATGTTCCCCATGGGGTGGTGAAAGTAGTTTTGAATTGTTCTGATTCTTTCACTTTCACTTGATTGTACCCTAAAAATCCATCCATCATGGATAAACGTTCACAGCTAGTCACCCTCTGCAACATGGCCTCCATGTTTGGCAATGGATAATTGTCATTCAAAGAAGCTACATTCAGATTCTGAAAGTCAACACAAAGTCTAATATCACCATTTTTCTTTCTTACCGGGACAAGATTGGACATCCAAGTTGAGTGTCTGATGGGCATAATTATTCCAGCCTCCCTGAGCCTTTTGAGTTCTTCCTGCATTTTTGGAGCTAAAGTTGGGTTGATAGGCCTTTGTTTTTGTCTAAACGGTTTAGCTCTAGGCTTCAAAGGGATTTCATGCTGAAATAAATCTTCTCTATAAGCTTTCAGGTCCTCATACGACCGGGCAAAAACATGCTTATATTTTCTCAGCAGTGCAATCAGCATAATTCTAATATGTGGCTTGAGCTGCTTGCCAACGTATACCTTCTTGGGGGCCTGAGATGTCCCCAAGTTTATCTCTTCTAAATCATTCTTGTTTGTTGGAGATGCCTTTATAACAAATTGGTCCCTATTGTCAAAATCTCTCTCTAAAGCAACTAGCCCTCTAGGGATTTTATTTGTCTTGAGTTGAATTATTTCTTTCCCTAAGAGGGTTTCTTTTCCATCTACAACCTTTACAAAGTTCTGAAAATCCACTTCTTGGTTCTCATATTCATTAATACAATGTAGAAATCTCAGCAAATCCTTATCATCATCAAACACTTGCTAGCTGCATACATTATCTAGCACTGCAGGTCTAAGTTTGACCTCAACATTTGTAACATCTGATAGAGTTATATCATTTGGCCTTACAGCTACATTAGCTAGAAAATCTACCCTGACATTTTTTGATCTCTTTATCCAGTTTATTGAGAAGGCATCAAACAATTCAATAGTATCCCAAGTAGCATGTTTATACTATTTTAACCTCTTATTCTTTGATGCATACGTATCTCTAACCTGGGAAACAACTTACTCTGAATCCCCAAATACTTTGAGCATCTTGATTCCATGCTTCAAAGCTACATTCAATCCTAATAGCAGAGCCTCATACTCTACAATATTGTTTGTACAAGAAAACTTCAGCAAGAAAGAGAAATTTAGAAGCTTACCAGCTGGAGATATAAACACAACTCTAGCACCAGAGCCATCATTTGAACAAGCTCCATCGAAGTACATGGTCTAGAGACCCTGTTGGTCAAGCTCATGAATGCACATATTTCCCTCTTTACCCCCTTTCTCATCTGAGACAACTCTGAAATTATCATAGTCAGTGTCCACAAAACATATATGCTCCTCTGACTCTTGGTCCTCAACTATTTCTGATGATCTTTCTTCTCTGATCAATTTGACATCCTTGCCATTCATTGGGATTATGGCATATGACAGGTCTAATTGCATACTTCCACCAATCAATACTGCCCATCTTCTAGACAACAACATGCCATACTATGGCTTGATATCAACAACTGTTATGTTCATTTTGTAAGTCCTTTTTGAATATGCTGCCAGTCTGAAATCTACATCTTTCATAATTCCAATGACAAGTACTTCTCTAGCATCCATGGCATAAAATTTCCCGCATGCCTTATCTATCTTTAATCCAGCTTGCTGCATGATAGCCAGGGGCATGATATTCGTAGATGCTCATGAGTCAAGCATACAATTCTTAATCACTTTTCCATTTTTGACAAGGGAGACATAAAATGGCTCAACTTGTGAAGGGCATTCTGTCATGGTCATCCCCAGATACACCTCAGGAACCTCATCTTCTTCAATACATAGGGCTTGTTTCTTACCTTGAGGCTCATCATTTTGCTTGGCTTGACAGGATACTCCTGAAATCAAGCACAATGTTTTATTTTTGAACTCTTCAACTTTCATCAGCTCCATCAATGGAACATAAACTTTTACCTGGGACAAGACTTGAACTATGTCAAAAGGAGCATAATTTTGTACAACAGTTGTAGCTTGATCTACAGTTTTACTCTTATCTTGGTATGATCCAACTTTAATTTTTGTGGCTCTATTCTGACTATCATCCTTAATCTGAAAATTTTTGTCTTGATCCTCAACCTGGGGAATTCTGTTTTCTGGTCCTTGAGGATCATGACCTATTTTTTGCTTAAAGTTTTGCCTATTACTACCCCATTGCTTCTTTTGTGGTTCAGTCCCCTTATGACTATGCATTGGCTGGCTCATAAAAGTATTCTCTGGCTGGTGTGAATTACTTACTTGAGCTTTGCCCCTAAGATTGTAATTGCTTTGACTTGAGCTACCGCTGCAACTGTGAAGGCTCGAATCTCTTCATCAGAAGGCCTCCTCAAGTTATTCAGAAAATTGTGTGAATCTTGAGCATAGGCATAGTTGTCTTCATCATCTTCATCATATGGAAACTGTTGGCAAACCTGAACCTCATTATTCATGCTTGCATCAACATCAGGAAAAGGATGCTCCCTCTTTGTAGACAACATATTCACATTATCATCCTTCGTGCAATGCGGCTCATTGCATTCATCACAGGCAACAACATTGTTATATAGAGACTAAGCAATCATACATTGTGACTGTGAGTGAGGCATTTGACATATTATGCACCATGGGGTATCGTCAACCACATTGACAGTTTTCTTCAAAGGATCGGGTGTTTCCTTTGCATTTTGAGTCCTTTGATTTGTGTTGCTGTGTGGGAGGATGGGTTTACCATTATGCCAACTGGTACTATATGGCATATCATGTAATGATGGTCTTCTTTCTTGCCTTTGGTAAACCTGTCTGTCAAGACCTACCCCCTTTTCATTTTTAGCCATTCTATAACTGAGGTCTTTGACAATAGTTGTTAATTTATCTAATTTATCCTCAGAAGTAGATGCACTGCCTTGAACACTTTGAGATTTAGTATTTGGATTTTGCAGAATTTTTACATCATCTCTTTTGTTTGTCTTACCAGACACTTTTCTGTTATTTTCAATATTTGTTGCAATCTTGAAAGCATCTCTGAGGCTGTGAGGACCCTTATCCCTCAACCCATAAGTTGTTTTGGCATCAAATGCATTTATGTACAACATTATGCACATAGGTTCATTAGGCCTCAGGTGATGTGGCAGTTTGTTCAATATTTTAGTGAATCTAGCATTGAAATCAGCAACCTGTTCATTTGATCCTTTGGTAATGCCGGTGAATTCATTAATGAAGAAACTTGGATCACTTTTGTCACCATATTGTTCTTTGAATATTCTTCTGAATTCATCCCATGATGACACACTTCTATCAGGCAAACCCTTGTACCATTCTCTAGCCTCATCAACTAAGGATTGCATAAATAATTTCATGAAAACATCCTCATGCTCGACCTCAAAGTTGTCCATGATATTCTGAAAATCTTTTAAATGGTCTTCGCCTGACACAGTATTATTTCCTAAAAATTTAGGCACTTGCAGCCTCACATGTTTGTCAATAGGATTTGGATAACCAGGAATGCCATCAAAAACCAGTTGTCTGAATCTGTCCAGCTGCATCGACTATCTACCAAACTGATTAACATCGGGATTTCTATTTGCGTTCTGATTTCCTACATTATTTAATGGTACTCTAGCATTATTTGCATTCTGTCTTTGATCATTATGTTGATCCTTGACTTCATTTCTATGTTGATTCCTCTGCATATTTGCATTTTCAAGGGTAGGAATAGAATCATTCTGAGCAACTCTCAGAGCCTGCACTTTCTGTCTCATGTCATCTCTGATCTTCATAGCTTGTAAATATTCCAGCTCAGCTCTTAGGCTTTTAATTTCTTCAGCTAATTGTTCCTCTTTGGGCATAGAGGAGGATGGTCCCATTCCATTTTGGTCATCATTATCTTCATCCCTTGGAGACTCAACCTCTTCAAATCTATCACTGGGATCCAAGAAAGGGCGTTCTTGAAAAACCTCTGACCTTATTCTCAAATTAACACCCTGCTGTTTCTCATATACATTTTGGATTTCAGCTTCTATTTTTGAAAAATAAGGCTTTGTCCTCTCTGAAGATCCTGGATTGTTTTGATTATTATCACGATTTTTGGCGCTAGGAGAACCCTCTTAACTAGCCTGAACAACCCCCTTTCTCCTATACATCATTCTTATGGGTAATTCCTCAAGTAAAGGGTTACGCTGGGATCTCCTCCCCTGCATATAAATTTCACTTTGACCGGTTGGGAGATTACTCGGAGTCGCCACCTATAAGTAGGAATTGTTTTCTTTTAAGATCAGGGTTCTTTCACTTCACCGTCCCCAGCAGAGTTGCCAAAATCTATTGGTTATTTTCCCAGACTGGATGCTTGTTCCCAGTTATCCCTACAAGGTAGCCATCATTGATTAATAGGATTCCTAGGCCAGGGGCCAACAGTATAGGAGATAGACTCTATAAATATCTCCTCTTCTTCTTTAGGCTCTGCAGAACCAAGGGGGGTATTCCCTATTCAACACCTATGACACATGCACATGAACTTACTTGGATGTTGATACAAAGCAGATAAATCCTCTCTTATGCAGACCAAAACTGTGAGATAAGTGCAAAGGGGCTAACTTTAGGCCTATTTTTAGTTGTGAGACAGAGGATTTTGGATCCTAAAACTATTTCTAAAGTCCTAATGGTTTGATTTTAAAGTTTGAGTTTGGTTTTATGTTTGGATGCAAAACTGAGACTTTGGGTTGCAACTAAAATACAAGACAAGATCGGTGCCTATCCGGGGCTCGGAGTCAATAGACATATATATGTGAATGCTTATCACAGACCTAAAACAACAATCAGATTTCAAGGGGATTGTGCAATGTCTGCCTTACAGACAATACCTGAGACAAAGTATTCAGTTACTTCTGCTTACTAACATCCTTACTGCAATGTATTCTTCTTAATACTTAACCCAAAACATTTAATCTACTCCTTGAGCAGAAGTAAAAGATCCAAGCATTCAATACAACAAACCTATATTCCAGAATCACAAATACCCCTTAGATATTCAGATTCAGAAGAAGAACACATTCAACTTGGAGACAAATAACAAAATACATGCTATAAAGCATTACTCATTTAAATCAACATGAAACTGATAAATTCTGCATATAAGACATTCAACATACAACTCATAAACTCACAAAAATACCCAGAACAGAGCCACCAATAAGATTGTATCTGATTACAGCACTAAGATTTGTCTAGTTTTCAACAACGACAATGGGTAACACAGTCTGGGTTTTATACCAAGACTGTGTACCCAGCAAAAATTAATTACAAGGCAAATCAAAAACCTGCCAGATTCAATGCATGAGGAATGGTGCTTATAAATATTCAATGCTGTGGACAGACAAAGAGGAATGAGCAGGTGGAATTGGGATCTACACCGCCGCTCCAGGGCTTTCATCTTTAATCGGGTGGTTGACCTGTCATTTCCATCATCCATCCTCTGCAAATCTGCCATCAATGCTTCATCTACCCGTGGGATGCAACAACAGATGCATCTGGAGATTTTCACGCTAAAAAATGGCCGCACACGCTCAGGAAAAACCATCGCTGTAGGTTCAAAACAAGGCCATCGATCCACTCCTATCGCTGAGATCCAGGGCTCAAAATCGCACTGACTAGTCGTCGGCTAGTGAAAATGTGCCACATAGGCACCCCATGATTCTATCGCTGCCTTTTTGCTTCTTCATTTTGCCTTTTTCGCCCTTGTATATGCATGTTCGAATGCATATACAAATGCCTCATACATACAAGGCGGATCTCAAAAATTTATCTGCCGCATCTGACTTCTCCTTCAGGTCCGGAATGCATATTTCTTCATTGTATATCCAAATGTATATTTTATTTGTATGTTGAATATACAAACACAAGCATACAAGTAGGGAATCTTTTCAAAATATTCCATATACATTCTTCCCTTGTATATTGAACATCTACAAACTTGTGTGTATAAAACTACGGCGGGCCCCACCAAATGCATCTCTGCTACACTATAGCAAACGTATGTGCGCCAGCCTTTGTATATTTTTCAATGTACATTTCCTTTGTATGCCGAATATACAAATACAATGTACAAGACCTAATATACAAGCGGGAATCTTCCAAGGAATATACCTGCAATGTATCTTTTCTTTGTATCTAATCGTTGTATGTCTGAACATACAAGCCAAATATACATGTGACCTGATATGCAAGCAACGAATATTCCTAGAATCTTCAATGTATATTCCGCCCTTGCACATCTTCCTTTTGAGCCCGATATGCATTTGGAAATGCATACGACTCAATTTTTACCATTTTTGGAAATTGATTAAGATTTTCAAGCCCGCCAACATACATTTACACTTGCACATACAAAAACTTAACATTTTTCATGAGTGCGATAGGAAAAGGCGGTAAGACAATGCATAGGGGCTGGAACTAAATAACCAGAGACCCACCACAGAAAGTCCTCATTAGAAGATACAAAACAATGCAAGACCCCAAGACTCAGAAATTTCAAGGTTTGAATGGGAAAATCTGCAAATGCATGAACTTAAAACCCTAGACATAAATGAGTACTAACACCATACACTCCAAAACCAATGGTGATCATCAAACAAAAATGCAAGTATACAGAGAGCAATGTTATGCAAGTATAAGGAGAGCAATGTTTGAAGTCCAAAAGAGAAATCAATACTATGTGAAAGAAGCAACAAAACCATAGACAATTATATCTCAATGACTATGATCAGTGAAGAAACAGTAAAGGGGTAGAGTCTTCATGGTTCAATACTATTGAGGAACAACAATCATGTTGACTGTAACAACCATTAAGAATAAGGTAACTGTCATAAAATGTGAGAGTACAGTCATGCCTAAATAGAGGTCATTATCAAAGAGGAATTTTAGACATTGCCTGTGCTTATTTTATTCAATGCAGTCACTTCCCACATCAATTGGAAGGCAGTGTAATTAAAGCAAAGAAGCTATAGACTATCATGAGTCACTCAAATCAAAGAATTTTGATTCTTGCCTAGTATCAAATCTATCATATGTGTCATTGGTCTTCTGTCCATGACTTAAATACAGTATACAATGTATGATAGTAGCACTTTTGTTGATCATAAAGATGGATAAAGTTGTAGCAATCAGGGATAGTCATCTAGGACTGTGTGGTTGGAAATGAAAGCACAAAAAGTGTAACACATCCTTAATCATGTGCTGCCCAAAAGTATATATGCGAGTCTGCAACAAATTCTGATAAAGGTCTCTTTACAATTTGCTCAACAAAAGATCATACATGGAAAAAATGAGAAGATGTTTTTAGAACCCTTATAGATACACTGTGAAGCATTAGGGCCTATCATATAATGATGGAACAGTCAAACATGAGCAATAGAGAGCAGTCCTAAAGATTGTAATAAAGTAAGCATTTACCACTTTTTGCTATGAATGAGGTGTAAAATTCCTATTCAATGATCAAGCTACAACCATATGCCCAATGCTATAAAAGAGTCCAGATCAGTGCCAAAAGTATGCAATGACAGTGCAGGAATAAGACAAAGTACGATTGATGCCTTAGATCAGTGCACTCCACTTAAATCTCATCCACTTCAATAGTCAGAGCATTTAAAGGAACCTCCAGAATAAAGGTGAAGACAACCACAATGCAGATGATACTGATACAGATTTCCAAAAGAATAAAAGGCCCTAATCATCATATATATCATATGGGATATTCTTACCAGGAATAAAAGAATTCACATGATTGCAATGATATACATGAAATAGGCATATTTTGGTTTATATTCTTATGAAAAAGGGGCAGATGAACAGTCAAAAGGCTCAGCCTTTTCACTCCAATAGTCAAAACTTAAAATAGGACAAATATTTACCACTTTCTGTTGTGAATAAAGTGTAAAATTGTTGTTTAAAGTCATTTGAAATGGCTGGTAAAAGCATCTAAACGGTTGAAAAGCAATCTTAAGTGAATTTAACAACAAGTCATCTGAGTATAGCAGAAGTACAACAAAGAGAAGGCATATCACTTATCTTTCCAAGAATTTCAAAGCATACAGGGAGCAATTCTTATCTCAGAGCTAACCACAATGTTATATAGTGCAAAGAACGGGTTCAGAAATATGTTTCCAAGCATGGCCATGCCCCAGAAAGGAAATTTCCGTATGGAGAAAACTGAAATGCAATATCCTTGTTTGTAAATTTTGAGACCCTTATCAAATGCACAAAAAGTAGGGAAAAACCATGAATACACCAAGAAAAGCATTTTTGTGCTTTAGAGGTTAAAACTCTCATTATAAAAAATGAAACCCTTGCTACATTTTACCTAGAGCCAAAGAAATGCTACACATAAAGAAAGTATAGAGGAGAAAGGCCGCGACCTCTCCTTTGAGGGTTTTATCATTTCTTTTGCCACATTTGCAAAATAGCAACACAAAGAAGATAGATGAAGTTTATCAAAAGGTTGCAGAGAATAAATGATCAAAATGGCGGCCATTTGAAATATTTGTAGCTACAAGAGTCAATAAAAATGCAAATAAAAACCTCAGGGCAAATATTTACCTTCTTCTGCATTCAGAAGCCATTTTCAACCATAGAGGCCACCAGATGAAGAAATAAACCCTAAGCAATGCCAAAGAGGTTACAGAGCAAAGCGGCGGTCGAAGGAGAAGAACAAGTTAAAATAACTAAATGATTAGGGTTTCTAACTCTTTTGTTCAAAGCTTCTTTTCTTCATTGAAATTTTTGACTTTGTAAAAAGCTTAAATCATTGCCATATCTAAATACCAACGGGGTCAAAACCTTCAATAATGCGTTTCCTAGTGATCATTGCCAAGAGTGGCTGATAGTTGTATTTCTTCCCTTTATTTCTAAAGGTCAAATGGTGGTCGGAATCATTGAAGAGTATTGTTCATACCTTGCAAACTATAAACCAAGCTCATTACCTTGGGGTCAACATTGGACATTGCATGGTCAAAGGGAATATTCCTTATGCCTTTGAAGAATCATCAAATGAAGACAAAGGTGGCAGACAAGGGTTGACAGGGTGGCAGAGGTAATATTTTTGCATGAAGGATCTATGAAGAAAAAATGATGTATTTGACATATTGATGCATATGGCAGACTAACAAGGAGACTTAGGTTTTTTATTTTTTGCATGATGTATATGGGGTAATGAGATATTTTGTTGTGTACTTGGAGTTATAAGGCAGAGATGAATACTTGCTTTCTTTTAAATCAAGTATGGAGTTATATGGTGGTATGAAATGCCTTATTATTTTTTGCATTCTGATAATAAATATGGAGTGATTAGGGTATGTTTTTCTCCTAAGGCAAATTGTCATGCAAGAGGGTATTTTTCTCTCACAAGGAGTTATAAGGATTGTATTTATCTCTAAAGTTCTATTTTTGCTCGTATCATACAAATTAGGCATATGTTTTTAGAGTGATAAGGAGTTAGTTTTCCATGCATGATTTTACAAATACATTAATTGTAAATAAATAATAAAGTAATATTTTCCAAATTACATTATTATTTTTCACAAATTGTAAAGTCAAATTAGAACAAGTTGTAACCAATAATAGAGTAATTATTCTAATTACTGTATTATTTACTCATAATCAATTTTGCTAAGGCAAAATCATGCAAATTGATTAGTTGAGTTAACTAGGCCACATAGGAAGTTTTTGCATGATTTTAGGAGTATTTTTAGGGTTCTTGGTCATCTTTTTGGTCAAGAATATGGAGAGGCCCAAATTGGAGCTATTTTTGCTCAATTTGTGGCAGTTTGAGTCCCTATTTTTGAGGATTTTGGAGGTTGCTTGTGGGAGATTATTTTTAGAGGCAGTTAGCTGCAAGTTCATATTTTTGCATGCCTCTTAGTGAGAGCAAACCTATATATTGTAAAGTAAAAGCTTATTTTTGTTAGTTCTTGCATTCTTTTCTCTTCTACACATTGAAAGACAAGAGGTATTGTAACTCATCTTTCAAGTTCTTGCCTTTTTGCTCTTATACACTTTGAGAGAAGGAGGTTTTGTAGCTCAATTTTTTACAGTTTTATAGGGAGATCAGCAGGTTACAGGTTCCATTTTTGTCTTTTTTGCAGTATTTCATTTATTCTTTGGAATCAAGTAATTACCTTTCCATTTAATGCAAATTGTATGAAGTGATTTGATGAAGTTTTTCTGTATTTAACCATTAAACCTTTAAAATTATTGTCTCACTTTTGCTTGGAGTATTAAGCATATTGTTATTACAGGTCTTAGATTGTCTTCATGAAAGTTATCCTTTTATGTTGTGATAAAATCTCTTTTTCCTTCATAGAAAGCCTATTTTCAAGCCTTCCTTAGAATCACTTTTGTGATATTTATGCCAAGATTGGATTGTGTGAGTCAAATTTATGAGTTGTATTATGAACCATATTGCATATTTTTACCCATTTTAGGTGCATCACCGAATTTCACAGTTTTTATTTCCTTATAGTTTCATTCTTACCCTTTTCTAAAATAGAAAATCATACATTCCAATAGAACATTTTAAGGGAACCAACTCACAATCTGGAGGTCTAATTTCATTATAGGGCACCCACAACCTAAAATTAGTCCCATGTTATATAGAATTGTAGAGCTTTTCTAGCCTTGCATACGGGTGCAATTCCCAGTGATAACAGTTTTTGGCATGCCCAATGGGACTTTGAACTGATTTTTAGTTCAAAAAAGAACTTATCAGTTTACTATTTTGGTACCAACAGCATATTTATTAGCTTTTTTTAGAGGTTTATTTCAAGTACCTGGTGACTCTAATCTTTTGGTTTTATAGATCAGATCTTGCAGGCTATGAAAAATATCACAAGATTCAATTTTAGTTGTTTTCCAGCTTTGAATGAGTAAACATGTCTACCTTTCATGGGAATATGTCATATCATCCATCATATCATGAAAATACTGCCAATCCTTCATCTTGTCAACCATATCAGATTAGCTATGCTACTGGTTTTAGGCCAAATTCCATGGTTTTTCAAGGAAACCAGCATGCACAGTACTCTTACCTCCCACCCATCCCTGCCCAACCTTCATATCAGCAATTACATGTTCAAAATCAGTCCCAAGGGGTTGAAGATATAAAGAACAACATGAATGACACGAAAAACACTTTGCTAAAAATCACAAAGTAGATTGAGGAGTTCAAGAGGCAACAAGAATATGAGCAGGAGCAAGAGGAGATGTATTATCAGGCCTATTTCCATGAACAAGAATTAGAGGCACAAAGGATAGAATTCCAAGAAGATCTTGCAAGACAGATTGTAGCAAAAGAGGCACAGATGTAGTATTTGCTTGCACAAATACAAAAGCAGAACATTCGGATAGCTGCATTCATTCCAGAGCAGCCTGCTCAAAATGAGGTTAGTAGGTATCAAATTCCAAATTTTATAAATTGTAATTTAGATCAGGAACCTGTTAGCATTCAAAATCAAACCATTAATCTTTAGTATCAGTCACATCGATTACCTGAACCAAGTCATCACATTCCTGAGCAACCATGGAAGCCTTCTTGGACCAAGCATCATGATTACAAAATGTCAAATCTTGTAAAGGCTACCCCTTCCATACCAATCCAAGATCAGGAAGAGGAAAAGGAAGTAGTTTCTAAGCCTATTAAGATTCCAACTTGGCATATTGAACAAGAGACTATCAAGATTCCAAGTTTCAACCCAGCAGTTGAGGATTTTTGTAGTCCTTCTTGTCCCACCAAATCAGAAAAAGCATATGTGGAGCAAGAGGTTGCTGCTATTTTTTCTATGTCCCCAGCTAAAAATGGGAATAATGCCTATGAAGAGGATACTGGTTCAGATTTGGTACTCAATCCTTTAAATTTTGAATCATTTGAAAAGTTTTCTGATGCTATTTACAAGATTAATGAAAGCAAGATGTAGATATTGGAAGGATAGAATCTTCAAATGCAAAAGCAGGTTGCCCACATTCTGATGCAGAAAGCCCCATGTGAAGAGGAAGAACTAGTTTCTTTGTTTGACCAATTACTTAGTTTTGTTGAGCCAAATGAAGAGCTCATACCACAGGTAGAAATAATAGAACAACAAGAAGACATCAAACAGTATGAAGAGTTGCTGATTGAAGTTAAGCAGGCTGACAATCTGATCTTGGATCAAGTAGAGGAGTGTGAAGGTAAACCTATCATGCAACTTACACAGCTTGTTGAAAGTTGTTATGAGGTAATAAACACTCCCCTTTTACCAAAGATTCAAGAAGATTGTGATGAAATTTCATTTTGGGATGATCTTGAGCCTTTTGTGTCAAATTTAGATGGCAAACAAGATCAGGTTGAACATTTATTTATGAAAGAAACAGAGGTTGAGTCTTATGAGCTAGTTGACTTATTTGATGAACCTCTTGAATCTATGCCTAACACTGAACAACTGGATAATATAACTCATTTGGATTCAATGCAAGATTGTGAGTTAGATGAGAACATGTTGTTAGGCATCATAGAAATCTTTTGTTCTAACATTGATGATCAGCTAATGTCAGATGAGCCAATAATATGTGATCAATAGGATCAGGTCCAAGAGTCAGACATTACTTCATTTCATTCATTTGAGCTAATTTTTTCTAAGCAAGCTGAGCTTGCAGGTGAAAATAGGACAACAGATCTAAATCAAGATATCAGGAGTGTTAGCCAAAGATTCATCATTGCAAGATGGTGTCCAATCAGGGATTTTGCTGTCAAAGAGATAAATAAGGAGGTACAGATTGCTAATGTACCCACAGAGGAGAATTCAGCCTCAGAGCAACAAAATCAGATCACCTTTTTACCCCATGACAGAGGTTTACATGATCAGATTCAGTTGGTGAGTGAATTTATCTATATTTTGTATGATGCATTGCAAAAATTTGCTGAGTACTTTCTTGTACTGCATCTAATTTCAGACATCCATAAGCATGTGGATCAGTGTCCCCTATTGAGAAACGGAAGTTATTTTAACCAAACAGTTAATGGATTTGTTTGACCAGCACATTTTGGCTGGTTAGAGTAGGGTAGGTAGAATTTCAGTTCAGTATTTCATTTCCAAGAAGTGCTTCTGCACATGTTACTGGCTTTGTTTTAAGCAATTCAGTTTAGCTTCAGTCTTTAGTTTTGTTGCTGCTGTTGTGTCTCAGTCAGTTTTGAGTTGCAGAATGTTTTCAAAGTTTAGGGCAGAAAAGACTCTATGCCCAATGGAGTTGCAAAGGCTACTGGTTCTAAGTTGTTTAGTAGGTAAACACCCCTGAGAGATCGCCATAAATGTTACTAATTTTTTGTTCACACTAAAATTAGTTTGACCTAAGTGCAATTGTTCAGAAGGGATAAAAGAAAATTTTGAAGTTATGCATTTAATGAATAATTGATATCTTGACATAGCAGAAATGGACTTCAGATGACAAGATAACCCATTAGTCTAATCAAGACTGATGAGTCATCATGACAAGAGAATTGGATGGTCAAAATATCAGTCATTCGAGAAATACAGGTGTTTTAACATGATGTTATCTTTCAGGAGTTATAAGTTAGACTGGTTATTCACTCAATCATATTTGAAAGAAAGAAAGAAAGATATTTGTTTAAACTGTTATTTCATGTCATGTTTTGAACATACATTTAATATCTATTACTTTATCTTATGCATTGATTGAAAAAGAAATACACATACATCAAGTGCATAAGATAAATTAACTAATTATGTTTAAAAGAAGTGTTCAAATGTGTCACACACAAGCTGTGGGAGTAACTACACTGAGCAATTGCAGACATGCAAGCTATACATATGGATGATAAAAGAAATAAACACATGATAAAAATAAACATCCATCATTTCCTGAGCAAGGAGGTTGTTTTGTTGATGCCGGTCTTTAGTCTTCAGTCTTTGTCTTCAGGTCTCATCATCAGTTGAACTTGTAAAAAATTTGGGGACAACCCTGTTAGCGCTCCAGATGTTTAAGGTTATCATATGCTTTTATCAAGAAGATATACCTAATTATCACATCATGCATTGCATATGAAAGATCAGATCAGATAAGTGCTACATATCAAAAAAAAATCATGAAAAGGATCAATCAATACCATCAGGTATATTTTATGCTAACTTGTTTGTTCACTGTGCAGGTATAGGACAAGTAATGTTGCTGATTTGAAGACATTTAAAGCATGTGGAAAAAATGTGGCTCCCACAAGGGTCGAGCCCAACATGCTCAAAGTGATACCATTACATGTTATGCTATATCCAATAGCTCATCATCAATGATCAAATTCTAAATGATATGCGAGAAACACAAGGTACTGTCCTACTCTTTTTATCATTAATGAGGTGTTTTCTTTCATAACAGTCCTATATCAGTGCAAGGTGTACAAGTGCATAGATTATTTTGTAGCTAAGGCCTGTCTCAAGGCTTATGTCATAAGAGGACTACATTCTAAAAAATAGTGAAGAGGGACAGTCAATGTCATGAGTACAAAGATGAAAGAAGAGTAGTCAAACAACAAGGATGGTAGTCTATGAGATACAACAGGGACTTCTAGTAGAGAACGAAGTCAAGAAATAGTCCCATACACTCCAAAACTAGTGGTGATCATCAAACAAAAATGCAAGTATAAGGAGAGCAATGTTTGCAGTCCAAAAGAGAAATTGATACTATGTGAAAGAAGCAACAAAACCATAGACAGTCATATCTCAATGACTATGATCAGTGAAGAAACAGTAAAGGGGTAGAGTCTTCATGGTTCAGTACTATTGAGGAACAACAGCTCTTTTAGGAAGGAACAACACTCATGGTGACTGTAACAGCCATTAAGAATAAGGTAACTGTCATAAAATGTGAGAGTACAGTCATGTCTAAATAGAGGTCATTATCAAAGAGGAATTTCAGACATTGCCTGTGCTTATTTTATTCAATGCATTCACTTCTCGCATCAGTTGGAAGGCAATGTAATTAAAGCAAAGAAGCTATAGACTATCATGAGTAACTCAAATCAAAGAATTTTGATTCTTACGTTGTATCGAATCTATCATATGTGTCATTGGTCTTCTGTTCATGACTTAAATACAGTATACAATGTATGATAGCAGCACGTTTGTTGATCACAAAGAAGGATAAAGTTGCAACAGTCAGGGACAGCCATCTAGGACTGTGTGGTTGGAAATGAAAGCACAAAAAGTGTAACACATCCTTAATCATGTGCTGCCCCAAAGTAAATATGCGAGTCTACAAGGAAATTCTGATAAATGTCTCTTTACAATTTTCTTAGCAAAAGATCATACACAGAAAAAATGAGAGAAGATATTTTTAGAGCCCTTATAGATACACTGTGAAGCATTAGGGCCTATCATATCTTGATGGAACAATCAAACATGAGCAATAGAGAGCAGTCCTAAAGACTGTAATAAAGTAAGCATTTACCACTTTTTGCTATGAATGAGGTGTAAAATTCATGTTCAATGATCAAGCTACAACCATATGCCCAATGCTATAAAAGAGTCCAGATCAGTGCCAAAAGTATGCAGTGACAGTGTAGGAATAAGACAAAGTACGATTGATGCCTTAGATCAGTGCACTCCACTTAAATCTCATCCACTTCAACAGTCAGAGCATTTAAAGGAACCTCCAGAATAAAGGTGAAGACAACCAAAATGCAGATGATACTGATACAGATTTCCAAAAGAATAAAAGGCCCTAATCATCATATATATCATATGGGACATGCTTACTAGGAATAAAAGAATTCACATGATTGCAATGATATACGTGAAATAGGAATATTCTAGTTTAGATTCTTATGAAAAGGGGGCAGATGAACAGTCAAAAGGCTCGGTCTTTTCACTCCAAGAGTCAAAACTAAAAATAGGACAAATACTTACCACTTTCTGTTGTGAATAAAGTGTAAAATTGTTGTTTAAAGTCATTTGAAATGGCTGGTAAAAGCATCTAAACGGCTGAAAAGCAATCTTAAGTGACTTTAACAACAAGTCATCTGAGTATAGCAGAAGTACAACAAATAGAAGGCATATCACTTATCTTTCAAAGAATTTCAAAGCATATAGGGAGCAATTCTTATCTCAGAGCTAACCACAACGTTACATAGTGCAAAGAACGGGTTCAAAAATATGTTTCCAAGCATGGCCGTGCCCTAGAAAGGAAATTTATGTATGGAGAAAACTGAAATGCAATATCCTTGTTTGTAAATTTTGAGACCCTTATACTTTCTACATCTGCAGGGTCAAAAATGCAAAAAAAAAGGGAAAAACCATGACTATACCAAGAAAAGCATTTTTGTGCTTTAGAGGTTAAAACTCTCATTATAAAAAATGAAACCCTTGCTACATTTTACCTAGAGCCAAAGAAATGCTACACATAAAGAAAGTATAGAGGAGAAAGGCCGCGACCTCTCCTTTGAGGCTTTTATCATTTCTTTTGCCACATTTGCAAAATAGCAACACAAAGAAGACATAGGAAGTTTATCAAAAGGTTGCAGAGAATAAATGATCAAAATGGCGGCCATTCGAAGTATTTGCAGCTACAGGAGTCAATAAAAATGTAAATAAAAACCTCAGGGCAAATATTTACCTTCTTCTGCATTCAGAAGCCATTTTCAACCATAGAGGCCACCAGATGAAGAAATAAACCCTAAGCAATGCCAAAGAGGTTGCAGAGCAAAGCGATGGTTGGAGGTGAAGAACAAGTGAAAATAACCAAATGATTAGGGTTTCTAACCCTTTTGTTCGAAGTTTCTTTTCTTCATTGAAATTTTTGACTTTGTAAAAAGCTTAAATCGTTGCCATATTTAAATACCGACAGGGTCAAAACCTTCAATAATGCATTTCCTAGTGATCATTGCCAAGAGTGGCCGACAGTTGTATTTCTTCCCTTTATTTCTAAAGGTCAAATGGTGGTCAGAATCATTGAAGAGTATTGTTCATACCTTGCAAACTTTAAACCAAGCTCATTACCTTGGGGTCGACATTGGACATTGCATGGTCAAAGAGAATATTCCTTATGCCTTTGAAGAATCATCAAACGAAGACAAAGGTGGAAGACGAGGGTTGACAAGTTGGCAAAGGTAATATTTTTGCATGAAGGATCTATGAAGAAAATATGATGTATTTGACATATTGATTCATATGGCAGAGTAACAAGGAGACTTAGGTCTTTTTATTTTTTGCATGATGTATATGAGGCAGTGAGATATTTTGCTGTGTAATTGGAGTTATAAGGCAGCGAGGAATACTTGCTTTCTTTTAGATCAAGTACGGAGTTATAAGGTGGTATGAAATGCCTTATTATTTTTTGCATTCAGATTATAAATATGGAGAGATAAGGGTATGTTTTTCTCCTAAGGCAAATTGTCATGCAAGAGGGTATTTTTCTCTCACAAGGAGTTATAAGGATTGTATTTATCTCTAAAGTCTTATTTTTGCTCGAATCATGCAAATTAGGCATATGTTTTTGGAGTGATAAGGAGTTATTTTTCTATGCATGATTTTATAAATACATTAATTGTAAATAAATAATAAAGTAATATTTTCCAAATTACATTATTATTTTTCACAAATTGTAAAGTCAAATTAGAACAAGTTGTAACCAATAATAGAGTAATTATTCTAATTACTTTATTATTTACTCACAATCAATTTTGCTAAGGCAAAATCATGCAAATTGATTAGTTGAGTTAACTAGGCCACCTAGGAGTTTTTTGCATGATTTTAGGAGTATTTTTAGGGTTCTTGGTCATCTTTTTGGTTAAGCATATGGAGAGGCCCAAACTGGAGCTATTTTTGCTCAATTTGTGGCAGTTTGAGTCCCTATTTTTGAGGATTTTGGAGGTTTCTCGTGGGAGATTATTTTTAGAGGCAGTTAGCTGCAAGTTCATATTTTTGCATGCCTCTTAGTGAGAGCAAACCTATATATTGTAAAGTAAAAGCTTGTTTTTGTTAGTTCTTGCATTCTTTTCTCTTCTACACATTGAAAGATAAGAGGTTTTGTAACTCATATTTCGAGTTTTTGCCTTTTTTCTCTTATACACTTTGAGAGAAGGAGGTTTTGTAGCTCAATTTTTTATAGCTTTATAGGGAGATCAGCAGGTTACAGGTTCCATTTTTGTCTTTTTTGCAGTATTTCCTTTATTCTTTGGAATCAAGTAATTACCTTTCCATTTAATGCAAATTGTATGAAGTGATTTGATGAAGTTTTTTCTATGTTTAACCATTAAACCTTTAAAATTATTGTCTCACTTTTGCTTGGAGTATTAAGCATATTGTTATTACAGGTCTTAGGTTATGTTCATGAAAGTTATCCTTTTATGTTGTGAGAAAATCCCTTTTTCCTTCATAGAAAGCCTATTTTCAAGCCTTCCTTAGAATCACTTTTGTGATATTTATGCCAAGATTGGTTGTGTGAGTCAGATTTCTGAGTTGTATTGTGAACCATATTGCATATTTTTACCCATTTTAGGTGCATCACCGAATTTCACATTTTTCATTTCCTTATAGTTTCATTCTTACCCTTTTCTAAAACAGAAAAATCATACATTCTAATAGAACATTTTAAGGGAACCAACCCACAATCTGGAGGTCTAATTTCATTATAGGGCACCCACAACCTGAAATTAGTCCCATGTTACATGGAATTGCAAAGCTTTTCCAGCCTTGCATACGGGTGCAATAACAGTTTTTGGCACACCCGGTGGGACTTTGAACTGATTTTCAGTTCAAAAAAGAACTTATCAATTTGTTGTTTTGGTACCAACAGTAGATTTATTAGCCTTTTTTAGAGGTTTATTTCAAGTACTTGGCGACTCCAATCTTTTGGTTTTATAGATAAGATCTTGTAGCCTATGAAAAATATCACAAGATCTAGTTTCAGTTGTTTTCTAGCTTTGAATAAGTAAACATGTCTACCTTTCATGGGAATATGTCATATCATCCATCATATCATGAAAATACTGCCAATCCTTCATCTTATTAGCCATGCTGCTGGATTTAGCCCAAATTCCATAGTTTTTCAAGGAAACCAGCATGCACAGTACTCTTACCTCCCACCCACCCCTGCCCAAACTTCATATCAGCAATTACATGTTCAAAATTAGTCCCAAGGGGTTGAAGATATAAAGAACAACATGAATGACACGAAAAACACTTTGCTAGAAATCACAAAGTAGATTGAGGAGTTCAAGACGTAGCAAGAATATGAGCTAGAGCAAGAGGAGATGTATTATCAGGCCTATCTCCATGAACATGAATTAGAGCCACAAATGATAGAATTCCAAGAAGATCTTGCAAGATAGATTGCAGAAAAAGAGGCACAGATGTAGTATTTGCTTGCACAAATATAAAAGCAGAACATCCGGATAGTTGCACTCATTCCAGAGCAGCCTGCTCAAAATGAGGTTAGTAGGTATCAAATTCCAAATTTTAGAAATTGTGATTTTGATCAGGAACTTGTTAGCATTCAAAATCAAACCATTAATCCTCAGTATCAGTCACATCAATTACCTGAACCAAGTCATCACAGTCTTGAGCAACCATGGAAGCCTTCTTGGACCAAGCATCCTGATTACAAAATGCCAAATCTTGTAAAGGCTACCCCTTCCATACCAATCTAAGATCAGGAAGAGGAAAATGTAGTAGTTTCTGAGCCTATTAAGATTCCAAGTTTTCATATTGAACAAGAGCCTATCAAGATTCCAAGTTTCAACCCAGCAGTTGAGGTTTTTTGCAGTCCTTCTTGTCCCGCCAAATCAGAAAAAGTAGATGTGGAGTAAGAGGTTGCTGTTGTTTTTTCTGTGTCCCCAGCTAAAAATGAGCATAATGCCTATGAAGAGGATGCTGGTTCAGATTTGGTACTCAATCCTTTAAATTTTGAATCATTTGAAAAATTTTCTGATGCTATTTACAAGATTAATGAAAGCAGGATGCATATATTGGAAGGATAGAATCTTCAAATGCAAAAGCAGGTTGCCCACATTCCAACGCAGAAAGCCCTATGTGAAGATGAAGAACTAGTTTCTTTGTTTGACCAATTACCTGGTTTTGTTGAGCCAAATGAAGAGCTCATACCACAGGCAAAAATAATAGAACAACAAGAAGACATCAAACAGTATGAAGAGTTGCTAATTGAAGTTAAGCAGGCTGACAATCTGATCTTGGATCAAGTAGAAGAGTGTGAAGGTAAACCTGTCATGCAACTTACACAGCTGGTTGAAAGCTGTTATGAGGTAATAAACACTCCCCTTTTACCAAAGATTCAAGAAGACTATGATGAAATTTTATTTTGGGATGATCTTGAGTCCTTTGTGTCAAATTTAGATGGCAAACAAGATCAGGTTGAACATTTATTTGTGAAAGAAATAGAGGTTGAGTCTCATGAGCTAGCTAACTTCTTTGATGAACCTCCTGAATCTATGCCTAACACTGAACAACTGGATAATATAACTCATTTGGATTCAATGCAAGATTGTGAGTTAGATGAGAACATGTTGTTAGTCATCATAGAAATCTTTTGTTCTAACATTGAGGATGCCATCTTAAACCAGCTTTTGCAAAGCATAACTTCTTTATAGAAAAAGTGTCAAATTTGGCAAAATCTTCACAACCTAATATATCAACCTATCATGCATGTAATCCCCTGTCTTATGCAATCTTGAGAACTCCTATGCCTGAGAGGTTTGAGACCCCTCACTTTGAAAAATATGGTGGAAAAGGTGATCCTAATACTCATGTGGTAGCATTCATGATTATGTGTAGTGATTTTTACTTTGAAGAAGACTTGTTAGCAAAACTTTTCCCGTGATCTCTTAAGGATACTGCTTCAGAATGGTTTTGCTCTTTATCTCTGAATTCAATACACTCTTTTTCATAGCTAGTTGATCAATTTTTACAACATTTTCAAGCAAACATTGGACCTCAAGTCTCTTTGATTGATTTAGTTCATTGCAAGCAAGGTCCAAAAGAGAAGTTAACTGAGTTTATTAGTCGATATCAAGCACTCTATGCACAAATTCAATATCAGATGGAGGATGAGGATGTTCAGAAAGTGTTTATTACAAATCTACAACCTAACATCCATGATAAGATTCTCTTGATGAAGTATAACTCTTTTCAACATTTATACACCACCCTTTGTGATTATCAACTTTCATCTAGTTAGTATGAAAATCAAAACTCATCGGCTCACGTTGGTTAGTCCACAAGTGGACCTTCACAAAACAACTTTAAGAGGAATAGTAAGAGTTTCATCAAGATTAATGGACCGAATTCAAACAACTTTTCACAAGTATCTACTATTACCAATCCAAAAAAGACACAATTTCAGCAAAGAAAATTCACTTCGATATCTGAATCCTATCATTCTATCATGAATCAAGATGTGAGTAATAACCTCTTGAAGCTTCCTCTGATTAAACTGTTGGATCCTAGTAGAATGCAAGGACCTTATTTTGATGCTAATGCTTTTTGTCACTATCATCAACAACAAGGACATGATAACGAACGATGTATGCGTCTTAAACATGACATACAAGATCTCATCGATTCGAATGTTATACAGGTATCTAGTGTGAATGATAATGGAAATAAGTCGGTTGCTCCTCTGAATCAGAATTTACAAATCTTTACTAATCCTTTCCCTAAGCATACAAATAACAACATGATGGAACAAAATACACTCGAAATAGAAGCTGACTATCTAAACTACAATGAGATAATTGCTACAATAGAAGTGGATAAGGAAAAGACTCAAGTATCACCTCATCCACGAAGAAATGGTATTTATGCTGAGGTTCCTCCTCTGTTATCCCTTAAAGGATCAAGAGATAACCAAAATGCATTGGAAAAACAACTAGAACAACCGAAGCAAGAGATCATGACAAAGGAAAAGATTGAAACCCTGTAAGATAATGATAAACAAACTCAACTAAATAAGCCAGCTAAAAATCAAAAAAGAGTAAGACAATTATCCTTAGTTAGAAATAACAGTGGTTCTCCTCCTCAAAAACAACAAAAGATTTCAAATATACAAAGATATGAGAAACAAGCACCGCATGGATATTCTCAGAACAAAGAACAATCTAAGGTGAACCACTCAAACTTTACACAAAACTTCATGGAGCATCTCTCTAAGATGCTTGCAAGTTCCAAATTCTAGACCAGTTTTACTTACAAGTAAGTATTTCTAACCTTGGTGGTCACCTATGTCGTGGCATTATTTGCTCATTTATGTGACCTCCCCTCTCATGTTGTGTTCCCTCCGTGATGTGTTATGTGTTGTTTAGGCCTCCTAAGATGACCATTGATTCTCTTGTAAGGTCAAGGATATCGGGAGACCGCTTCTGTTATTACCCTTCTTCTATTTATATGATCATTCTTCTACATTGCTTCTCCTCTATTTTTCATTGTTGTGTGTTGTGTTTGAAGGACATAGCGTTGCGGTTGGTGACTTGGGAGCACCATCCTACGTGATTGTCCCTAAGGCACTTGTTTCTCCTCTCTTGATTTATTGTTTACCTTCCTCTAGTGGTTCTATCTAGCTGGCGGATGACGAAAAACAAATAATACTAATATAGACCATGTGTCCCTTCAGCGAGAATTAAAAATGGACCTAGTCCATACATGATGATGGGTTTGATATATATTATCCGATGCTTGGCTAGTAGAATCACTCCATGTGATATTTTGATGTTGTCTTATCGCACTAACAAACTATAACAATATAGCTGCTCTGTGCACTTTGTTTATCTTTGAATCTCGCTTCGTTTACATTCGATTTCAAGATCTTGCAGTATAGCCCCACGGTTATACTCAGTTTTTGAATCCGTAGTGTAGCCTCATCTTTTTGATATGAATAATTTGCATGCATTGATCTTGATCATGTGATGTGGTTATTATCTTAAGGAAAGATTTCTAACCTCTTTGCTTGCAGGAATGTGTTTGTGGGAACATTTGGCGATTGTAAAGTACATGTCACCTCCGGGAGCATGGGCTTTGCGATAGCTCGTGTTCCCTTTTGTGTTTTATTCCTACCTTAACGTGCTTGATATCGGTACATGTTATCAACCACCTTAAGGTGGAGGCATATAAGGTAAGCTGTCTGATGATTTTGATACTAATGAAGCATGTTTGTAATCCCTCTACAGAGGCGAGATGTTGTATCTCTGAGCCACTGTGCATCTTTATTTCTATATTGCAATCATTAATCCCTCTGCAGAGGAAGGATATCGAGCATATTCTTTTATTTTAAGCCCTTCTACAGAAGGCAGGGATGGTGTATTTCTCAAGGAGATTGCACAATCTGTCATTTTCAAAAAGTCCTTTGAGCAAGCAGGTAGCGGATCCGAGACTATCCTAACCCTTAAGCGTGTCTTTGACGATTGTTGTGGTGAAGCCCAATCATTGGTGTGTGCTTGTAACGTGCCTGAGATGGTTGCGAACCTAGCAATAGGTTTTTTCCATCACTTGTCTACCATGTTTTCTCCGTGTCTTCTATGTGTTTGTGTATGGCGTGTTTGTTCCCAGGCATAGTCTAAAGAATGGTGGCGATGAGTCCCTCCTATGCTTTGAGATTTGTATGGCGTGCTTGTTGCAAGTATGAGGTGAGCCAGTGTTGTCATTGATGTCAACATACTCATACTGCATTGACAAGAAGGATTTGATGAGCTTTGTGCTGAGGATATTAAGAAAATTAGCCTCAGTCAGGAACAGTGAAGAACAGTGATGAGAAGAAGGTAAATGTACTGTATAGGTTGAGAACCGGAGGATGAGGATTAAAGGGTTAGTAGATATGAGTCTTGAGATGTTACAGTTAAGATTTCAGAGGTCCGCATGAAGATCGGAAGGAGTTGTGGCTGCCGGTATAGAACCGGGTCCGGCAAGTATCCGGAGGTGACAGAGGATCACAAAAAGGTCCGGTGAGGTCCGGAATTGTATTATCATAATCTGTGGATTGGAAGGAGTGTTTGAGATGTCCTTGTGATGTGTCATCCTGATTTGTGTGTGATTTGGAGGTCCGGAAGTACCTCTTGCATTATGACAGTGGCGACAGACTGTGTTCTTGAAGTTCCGGATGAGGAAGACAAGAGATCCCAGTAAGCAGAGGAAGTGCGGATGTATCCGGACATTCAGACAGGCTTGTGAAGGTTCTTGGATCATGTTTAGGTTGTGTTGTTGGTCCGCATTGATGGTAGAGCCCGGAATTGAAGTTATTCTTCCGGATGAAGTTATTGCTCTGTTTAGCCGACCGGATGAGTTGTTCATCTTGCGAATGTTCTTGTGATGGCCGACCGGATGTGTTATTCATCTTGCGGATACTCCTATGGTTGTTTGACGACTTAGATGCTTGTTCCTAAGTCGATGTCTTGTATAAATAATGATTTGTGAATTCATTTCAGTGTGTGGTGTGAGGATGAGCATGATATAGCGAAGAAACGTGCGAAAGGCAGAGCAGAGATTGTTGGGCTTAATTGGAACTGATCCGGACATGGTAGAGATGTCATTCTCCAGTTCAAGACTGTGATTTTCATCACCTTGTAGACAGTGTGTCTCCTTGTAGGCAGTGGGCCTCTTTGTGAGCAGTGTGCTCAGGCAGTGAGCCCTTATTGGCATGTGCCATTTATTTTTCCTTATTCTTCTAACAGAGAATAATTCTTGGGTTAATCACCCCGTGGTTTTTCCCTTAACCGGGTTTTCCACGTCAAAATCTTGGTGTTCAATGTGTTGATGCTTATCTGCTCTTGTGTTTATGTATTATGCTTCCATAGATGATTATTTGATATGCTGCTAACTAACAACAGTGAGTTAAGTATTTGAATGAGAAGAAGTTTTATACAACTGATTCACCCCCCCTCTCAGTTGTATGCCCTAGATCCAACAATTGGTATCAGAGCCAAGTTCCTCTGACAAGAGCTTAACCGCTTGAGGAGATCCAGGATGTCGTCATACAAGAAGGATAGTCCGAAGTTCGATGGAACCAACTTCACTCTCTGGAAAGGTCGCATGAAGTGTCACTTGGAATGCATGGGAAAAGCATACCTGGGTATGATTTCAAAACCATATGTACCTCCACAAGGTGGTCCGACTACTCTGAATGAAATCACAGAAGCTGAAAACAATCTGCGGACCAAGGAAGCTCTTCTAAGCGCATTGAATGACTCAGATCTCTCGAATGTCATTGACCTACCCACTGCATATGAGATCCTAACTAAACTGGAACTTCTGTATGAAGGAGATGAGTTTGTCAAAAGTGCAAGATTGCAAAGTCTGAAAGGGAAATTTGAAAGATTGAAAATGAGAGATGATGAAAACATCACTACCTTTATGCCAAGAGTAAATGAGCTGGTATGTGGAATCAGAAATGCTGGTGGAACTTTAGATGAAAATGAGATTGTCTGCAAAATCCTAAGATCCCTTCCTGCTGCCTACAAAATCAAAGTTGCTGCCATTGATGAATTCAGAGCCCACACAACTGTCACAAGAGAACAACTGGCTGGCAAACTAGCTGCATTTGAAATGACCGAGTTTGGAGATGATCCTCCCAAGACTGAATCTGCTTTCAAAGCCAGTGCCTATGTGAAAGGCAAACAGAGATTTGATCCGGGTGAAAACTCATCAAGGAAAATGTCATGGTATGATCAAGCAAGAAGAGACATGGAAGAAGAAGAAGCAGAAATAGCTCAACTTGAAGCCCTCATTGCAAAAAGACTGCCAAGAGGATCCGGTAAGTATGAAGGAAAACTACCCTTTAAGTGTTTCAACTGCAATAAGATTGGTCATTTTGCCTCAAGATGTCCGGAGAGATCTGCAAGATCTAATACTCACAGACAAAGGTTTCAAAAGAATTGCTATTATGTTCATGAAGAAGATGACAATGAAGGAGTAACAGATGATGAATCAGAACCAGGAGGCAAATCCGGAAATGAGTGGGTGTTTATAGCCATCAAGGAAGAAGATTCCTTGCTCTCCGAATCTGTCAATCACAAAGTTGTTGAAAAAGCCTTGGCTGCTCAAGTGGAAGAAAAGGATGATTGGGTTATTGACAGTGGATGTTCTCACCATATGACTGGTGACAAGAATAAGTTCTTAGACTTGGAAAGATATGAAGGAGGAATGGTAAAGTTTGGTGACAATTCTGCTGGCAGAATCAGAGGTAGGGGAACTATTTCCTTTGATGGTAAGAGCAAAACAGGAAATGTACTGTATGTTGAAGGATTGAAGCACAATCTTCTCAGTGTTGGTCAGTTAGTGGACAAAGGCTATGATCTCCGGTTCAAGAATGGAAAATGCAGAATCTTTACAAGCTCCGGAACTGAAATTGCATCCGGTACTCAGACAAGAGGTAGCATCTTTCATCTGGTTGGTTCAAATAAAAGTTGTTTATTTGTTCAAATTGATCAGAGTTGGTTATGGCATAGAAGAATGTGTCATGTAAATTTTGATAACATTATCAAAATAAGCAATACTCAGGCTGTGAGAGATCTTCCAAAATTGATAAAACCTACAAATAGTGTGTGTAAAGAATGTCAGTTAGGCAAACAAAGCAGAGTCTCTTTTAAAAGCAAAGATCAGTCTTCTACCGGATTATTGGAATTAGTACATACTGATCTATGTGGTCCGACAAGAATCAAGAGTCTGCAAGGTGATAGATATTTCATGTTATTAATTGATGATCATTCCCGGATGATGTGGGTCACCTTTCTAAAAGAAAAATCAGAAGCTTTTGAGAAGTTCAAAATCTTCAAAGCTATGGTGGAGAATCAAACCGGATTGAAACTAAAGTGTCTAAGGTCTGATAGAGGTGGAGAATTTACATCTGGTGAATTCATTGACTTTTGTGAGAAACAGGGTATAAGGAGACAGTTGTCTGCTCCTAAGACTCCACAGCAGAATGGAGTAGTTGAGAGAAAGAACCGGACCATCCAGGAAGCTGCTAGGACAATGATGTTGGAAGCAAATGTTCCTCAAATGTTTTGGAAAGAAGCTATCAGCACTGCAGTCTACACTCTCAATCGAGTTCAAATCAGAAACAACACCGGTAAGACCCCCTATGAACTCTGGTTTGGCATCACTCCTACTGTGAAATATTTCAGAGTATTTGGTAGCAAGTGTTATATTAAAAGAGATGAAGATCTAGGAAAGTTTGATGCTAGAAGTGATGAAGGAATTTTCTTGGGCTACTCCACTCAAAGCAAAGCATACCGGTGTTACAATAAGAGATTGAGGAAGATGATAGAAAGCACCAATGTGAAGGTTGATGAAGGAATTGAGAAGCCTTCAAGATTTTATGAGTTTGATGAAGATGACCAAGACAGTGTTCAAGGACCTCAATCCTCTCCGGTGAGACAGAGTCAGCCTGATCCGGTAAATCAGGAAGAAGAGTTAGATTTGAATGAGGCTGATCAAGAAACAGCAGTGCTGGATACTCCCAAAATTCCTAGGTATGTAAGACTGAATCACTCTGAAGATCAGATCATAGGTGATAGAAGCAAAGGTGTACAAACTAGAAGGAATATTGCTCAAGATCAGAATGAATGTTGTCTGATTTCAAAGATTGAACCTAAAACAATAAATGAAGCCTGCAATGATGAAAACTGGACCAAAGCAATGGAAGATGAACTGATGCAAATTGAGAAAAATCATACTTGGGATCTTGTTCCCAGACCTAGAAACAGGAATGTAATTGGAACCAAGTGGGTCTTCCGGAACAAACTAAATGAAGCTGGTGAAGTAATCAGAAACAAAGCTAGATTGGTCTGCAAAGGCTACTCTCAAATAGAAGGAATTGACTTTGAAGAGACTTTTGCTCCGGTAGCAAGAATTGAAGCAGTCAGATTACTTCTTGCATTTGCTGCCTTCAAAGACTTCAAGGTATATCAGATGGATGTCAAGTCTGCCTTCCTAAATGGTGATCTGGAAGAAGAAGTCTACATTGAACAACCGGATGGATTTCAATTGTCTGATAATAATGATATGGTTTGCAAGTTGAAGAAAGCCTTGTATGGATTGAAGCAAGCCCCAAGAGCATGGTATGAAAGGTTGGATAAGCATCTTGTGCAGATTGGATTCAACAAAGGTACTGCTGACAGCAACTTATATTTCAAAATTGATCATGAGAACATTCTGATTGTTGAAGTGTTTGTGGATGATATCATTTTTGGAGGAAGAGATAGTATGTGTAAAACTTTTGCAAATCAGATGAAAAGTGAGTTTGAAATGTCTATGCTTGGTGAAATGAATTTCTTCTTGGGTCTGCAAATTACTCAAACAAAAGAAGGGATCTTCATTTCTCAGACTAAATATGCGAAAGAATTGTTAAAGAAATTTGGTATGGAAGACTCAAAGCCTATGAACACTCCTATGGCAACCGGATGTAAGTTAAGCAAAGATGATGATTCTCCAAAGGCAGATCAGACAAAGTATAGATCAATGATTGGTGGATTGTTGTATCTCACTCAAACTAGACCAGATATAATGCAAGCTGTTGGTCTTGTGGCAAGATTCCAGGCTGATCCTAGAGAATCTCATGTTATGGCAATCAAAAGAATTTTTAGATACTTGAAAGGGACAGTTGAGTATGGTCTATGGTATCCTAGAGGTCCGGATTTCTCTCTTCATGCTTACACAGATGCAGATTGGGCAGGAGATGTGGATGACCGGAAGAGCACTAGTGGTGGAGCATTCTTTTTGGGGAAGAGATTGGTTTCTTGGCTAAGCAAGAAACAAGATGCAATATCTCTGTCTACAACTGAAGCAGAATACATTGCAGCAGCAGGTAGTTGCACTCAAATCTTATGGATGAAGCAGATGCTAAGAGACATCAAAGTTGAATATGAGGAGCCTATCACAATTTTCTGTGATAATTCAAGTGCAATTAATATTTCCAAGAATCCGGTATTGCATTCTAAGACTAAGCACATATCTATCAAATTTCACTTTTTGAGAGAACAAGTAAACAAGGAAGAAGTCAGATTGGAGTATGTTCCCTCCAAGGATCAGATTGCAGATATCTTTACAAAACCTCTTCTCAAGGACTCTTTTGAATATCTCCGGGAGAAGTTAGGGGTCATGGCCCCTCCGGTGATGAACTAAGATGCACTGATGTGCATCAGTCCGGTGGCTATCACAGTCATATCTTGTGATCCGGACTAATGGGGAGCTGCAACTAAGGGGGAGCAGCTGGTATGATTCTGATGCATGAGAATTGCAAGTATGAGCCCTTTGCCATTGATGTCAAAGGGGGAGAGAAGACATGTGAAAAACAAGTGGTTGATGATCAAAGGGGGAGCAGCAAAGGAAGACATGTGAAGAGTTGTTGTTGATAGGGGGAGCTGTGACAGAAAAGAGAAGTTCTTGTCTTGATGGTTTTTTCACATCATATGTTGCCATCAATGACAAAGGGGGAGATTGTTGCAAGTATGAGGTGAGCCAGTGTTGTCATTGATGTCAACATACTCATACTGCATTGACAAGAAGGATTTGATGAGCTTTGTGCTGAGGATATTAAGAAAATTAGCCTCAGTCAGGAACAGTGAAGAACAGTGATGAGAAGAAGGTAAATGTACTGTATAGGTTGAGAACCGGAGGATGAGGATTAAAGGGTTAGTAGATATGAGTCTTGAGATGTTACAGTTAAGATTTCAGAGGTCCGCATGAAGATCGGAAGGAGTTGTGGCTGCCGGTATAGAACCGGGTCCGGCAAGTATCCGGAGGTGACAGAGGATCACAAAAAGGTCCGGTGAGGTCCGGAATTGTATTATCATAATCTGCGGATTGGAAGGAGTGTTTGAGATGTCCTTGTGATGTGTCATCCTGATTTGTGTGTGATTTGGAGGTCCGGAAGTACCTCTTGCATTATGACAGTGGCGACAGACTGTGTTCTTGAAGTTCCGGATGAGGAAGACAAGAGATCCCAGTAAGCAGAGGAAGTGCGGATGTATCCGGACATTCAGACAGGCTTGTGAAGGTTCTTGGATCATGTTTAGGTTGTGTTGTTGGTCCGCATTGATGGTAGAGCCCGGAATTGAAGTTATTCTTCCGGATGAAGTTATTGCTCTGTTTAGCCGACCGGATGAGTTGTTCATCTTGCGAATGTTCTTGTGATGGCCGACCGGATGTGTTATTCATCTTGCGGATACTCCTATGGTTGTTTGCCGACTTAGATGCTTGTTCCTAAGTCGATGTCTTGTATAAATAATGATTTGTGAATTCATTTCAGTGTGTGGTGTGAGGATGAGCATGATATAGCGAAGAAACGTGCGAAAGGCAGAGCAGAGATTGTTGGGCTTAATTGGAACTGATCCGGACATGGTAGAGATGTCATTCTCCAGTTCAAGACTGTGATTTTCATCACCTTGTAGACAGTGTGTCTCCTTGTAGGCAGTGGGCCTCTTTGTGAGCAGTGTGCTCGGGCAGTGAGCCCTTATTGGCATGTGCCATTTATTTTTCCTTATTCTTCTAACAGAGAATAATTCTTGGGTTAATCACCCCGTGGTTTTTCCCTTAACCGGGTTTTCCACGTCAAAATCTTGGTGTTCAATGTGTTGATGCTTATCTGCTCTTGTGTTTATGTATTATGCTTCCATAGATGATTATTTGATATGCTGCTAACTAACAACAGTGAGTTAAGTATTTGAATGAGAAGAAGTTTTATACAACTGATTCACCCCCCCCTCTCAGTTGTATGCCCTAGATCCAACAGTGCTTGTTCTTAAGTGTAGTCTAAAGACTACTGGCGATGAGTCCCTCTAGTACTCTAAGGTTTGTATTGCATGTCTGTTGCCCCATATGCAGTCTAAAGTCTGGTGGCAATGAGTCCCTCCTGCATTCTGGGTTGTGTGTTTACTTTCCTTATACTTGTATTTGCATATATATGGGAAAAATGAAAAAAAAAAGAAGTAATCACTGCATTCACTCTATTCATTATGTTTTGCGTGTCTTCAATGTTGTATTATCTATGTCTTGCATGACTGTTACTGTCTTCTCTGTGTTTTGTGTGCATGTTACTATCTTCAATGTGTTTGGCGTGTCTTCTCCGTGCTTGGCGTGTTTGCTATGTTTGTTGACCGTACTTTAATGCATGTATTGGCCTTGTGTTTATAGATACATTAAAGTGGGGGCTAAATGTTACATCAGAAAATGTCCATTCTTGGGGGCTTTTCCCTCCTAAGGTTTAGCTCCCAGGTCCTTTAGAATGCATTTAAGTCATCTTGCATGTTAGTGATGACTCCCGATGAGAAAACCCCTGAGTTTTATGGCAAATGGGACCTAGGGGATGCACTTATGATGAATCTTGCCTGAAATAGGGGGGAAGGACTTGGGGGCCTACACCCTAGTCCTACCCTATTTTAGGTTAGGACCTATTTTCATGTGTCGATTATGTGACCGTTATTAGGTCTTATGCCGACACCTTAGGTTTGAATTAAGAATTTCTTGACGGGAAGTTGTTTAGTTGCATATATAAGCATGTTTAGGCATTCATTTGTAAACTAGAAGATGATTATGAGCTTTTGGCATCCTTATGATTTGAGAGCTTTCAAAATATTCATTGTTGTAGAGCAGTATTGTTTTGTTATTGTGTTTGTTATGTAGATTTGGCTTCATCTTCTCATGATGTGAAGGATCTTCATGTTCATATGAGCTACACCATCGAGTTGATATTCATTTGTGTTTTCAATCAATTATCAATTGGTTTTTACCTCTATCCTGCAGGGATACTCACTCTTTATCTGAAAACAATGTTAAGAAGACTTGAATGTCTCTCTAGGGCTTGACCGAGGCAAGCCTCTAAATACCACAATCCCAAACCACTTTTCTGTGATTGCAAGTTACAGGTTTTGGAAGCGAAAGAAGTGGAGTTGCAGGGAGGCATTACATATTGTCAAAAGTACAGAGCAAAGAAGAAAATTAGGGCTTGGACTAGGGTGCCCGCTCATTAGTCCTCTAGATTATGATGTGGTGAAATCTCCATGACAACAGAGTTGTGTTGCAGACATTCTTCAAAGATCCTGACAGAAATAGGTACACTAGACTAGGGCACCCGCTCATTAGTTCTTGACTTTTCCACACACTGAACTTTGAAATCTGGAATGTATTTGGTTGTCATTTGATATCTCTGTGTGCAATCATTTTCTATGATTTGTCTGTTTGTTTACGATTTTACCAAGTTAGGGATTTGAGCATAATTGGACTTAATTAAACAACAAATTCACACAATTCCAATCTTCCCCTCTATTCCAAGATACAGGAGATTTGAAGTAGAGTTCTCTAATCAGTTGAATATCCTTGAATGTTGTGGTGAAAGGAGGATTTAACATAAACCCTTGAAATAAACCAATATCCCATCTTCCTCTTTTTCCCACTAAACACTCCTGAAGAAGCCTGGTCTGGACGCAATCCTAATGCCAACCACCTGAAAGTTTTCGGCTCTACTACTTATGTGTGGATTCGAGATGCCAAGCGCACTAAGCTAGATTCCAAGAGCCAAAAACTCATGTTCATTGGTTATAGTGATAATCATAAGGCGTATAGGATGATTGATGTAGATACTGATCGTCTCATCTTCAGTCATGATGTTGTGGTTGATGAAGCTAGTGGGCCCTTTTATCTGTCTTCTCCTACTGTGAGCCCTGAGGATCAGCCTCTAAAGACTTTTGATTTGGGTGTTCATCTTCCCCCAGCACCACCTGATGGGAGGGATTCTGCAGTTGTGGAGGCACCTCAGCATAATGTTACACCACTAGCCCCTCAGGATAATTTGGAACATCATCCAGATGACTTTGTTCCAGCTACCCCAGGTGATGTTGTTCCTCCTATTTTAGATGTTGGTACTTCTACTCTCTGACCTAAATGATGGGCTAAGACCATAGGTGATCTTCATGATGATGAATTAATTGAGGGTAGATCTATTCAGAAAAGGAGCAAGCAACAGAATATAATTAATTTTTCTCTTATGGCCAACATTCCCAACATCTCTGAGCCTCAAACATATTCAAAATCTAAAGGCGTACCTGAGTGGGAATAGGCTATGGAAGCTGAACATCATAGTCTTCTGAAGAACAACACTTGGGTCCTCTCCGATCTTCCATATGGGAAGAAGCCAATTGGCTGCAAATGGGTGTATAAAGTTAAGTATAAGGCTGATGGAACTCTTGATAAGTATAAGGCTCGGTTAGTAGCCAAAGGGTTCTCACAGACATAGGGCATTGATTATAAGGAGACTTTTGCTCCCACTGCCAAAATGAATACCATTTGGCTTGTCCTCGCTATTGGAGCCTAGTTTGGATGGAAAGTCCATCAAATGGATGTCAAAAGTGCATTCCTCAATGGTGAGTTATAGGAAGAAGCCTATATGACACAACCTCCTAGTTTCAAGGTTGCTGGTAAAGAACACTAGGTATGTAGACTGGTGAAAGCACTATATGGCCTTAAACAGGCTCCTCAGGCATGGTACATGAAAATTGATAAGTACCTAGTTGATCATGGTTTTCATAGGAGTCCTTTTGATTCTAATTTATATGTCAAACAGTCTGGTGATGATATTCTTTTTCTTGTTGTCTATGTTGATGACCTGATCATTACTGGTAGCTTGGAACATTTGATTGAGGAGATCAAACATAATCTCAGTTAATCATTTGACATGACAGATTTGGGATTTCTGTATTATTGTCTAGGTGTAAAGGTTTGGCAGACAAATGGTAGCATCTTTATCTCTCAGTCCAAGTATGCTTGAAGTCTGCTTGATAAGTTCTAGATGAATGATTGCAAACCTACATCTACACTTATGGAGAAAGGGTTGACACTATCATCCAACTCAGATTCACCTGTGGAGAATGAATCAACGTTCAGACAACTAGTGGGCAGCCTCATTTATCTCAATGCCACTAGACCTAACCTCAGTTTTGCTGTGAGCTACATCTCTCACTTCATGACATCCCCTAAAGCTGAACATTGGGTTGTAGCGAAGCGTGTGTTGAGATATGTGAAAGGCAATTCCAACTTTGGCATTCTGTATGACAGGTGCAAAGATCCTAAGTTGATTGGCTTTATAGACTTAGATTGGGCAGGTTCCATTGATGACAAGAAA
The DNA here is from genome assembly GCA_027924645.1 of Cunninghamia lanceolata. Lineage (NCBI taxonomy): Eukaryota > Viridiplantae > Streptophyta > Pinopsida > Cupressales > Cupressaceae > Cunninghamia > Cunninghamia lanceolata. The sequence continues at coordinate 3,058,015 of BSBN01000741.1, read as the reverse complement.
TGTACTTCTAAGTATGTTTTCAACTTGGGTACAGGTGCAGTTACATGGACCAACAAGAAGCAACAGGTAGTGGCTCTTTCCTCGACTAAAATTGAATATCAGAGAACTGTTAAAGTAGCTTGTGAGGTAGTTTGGCTTTGAAGGATGCTTTTTGACATGCAAATGTCTCAAGAAGGGCCTTCCCCCTTATACTATGACAATCAAGGGGTGTTGAAACATGCCAAAAATCCAATCTTCCATGAACAAACCAAGCATGTTGAACTTCATTGTCATTTCATCTGCCAGCTTGTCAAAGATGGATCAGTGATGTTGCAGTATGTTCCAACTGAGGACCAGACTGCAGATATTCTCACCAAGTCTTTGAGCCTGGATAAGTTTGTCAAATTTAGGGGGCACCTTGGTGTAGTTGATAGATTGATCATTAAGGGAGGGTATTAAAATAATATTTGCATAGTTCATTTAATGGTCACTATTATAATATTATTAGTTTAGATTGTTTCTATTTCTGTTGCTTTGTTAGCTTTAGTTTCTTTTAAAAACATATGTATTGTAATTCTTTATATAGAGCCTGGTGGTGTTCACCTGGGATTTGGGTTTAGATTCGAGTTTGTAGATTCCTGCATGTGTTTCTTCAAACCCTTAGTGCCCTGGTTTAAATTATTCCTTCATCTACATGGAGTGTTTTACCACCTTTTCCTGTTGCACTCATGAAAAATGTTAAGTCTTGTATATGCAAATGCAAGTTGCATGTAGGCAGGCTTGTGAAATCTTAATCGGCTTCCATAAAATGTTGAAAATTTGAGTTATATGTATGTTTTAACATATATCGGGTTGCATATACATTGGTGGAATCTTTTGCAAGACTCCTGGGAATATTCTGCACTTGTATGCATTTTCAATTGCATATTAGGTTCAAGGTGGAAGATACATTGATGTAATATTCTGTAGAAGATCCTGTGTTTGTATGTGCAGGAATGAATGTATGTCAATATACATCGGGTCTTATGCAATGAAAAATATACAAGGAGGCCCGATATACATCTGCTACAGTGTAAAGGTTCATCACCAGCACATGCAATGAAAAGATACATGGGGCCTTGTATATTCGGCAACATACAAAGCAGTGGGAGATACATGTGGTAGGGCCCGCGAGCATATACAAATAGGTTTGTATATTCGGCATACAGGAGAGGTAGATACAAGGTTGAATGTATGTTTGACATACATTGGCGACATACAAGAGGGAATCTATATTGCATATCCTAAAAGATTCCTTGCTTGTATGTTAGGGGATTTGTATGTTTGCATATACAGGCCGATATACAAAAAGAGGACATACATTCCAGACCCGAGGGATAAATCAGATGAAGTTAATAATATTTTGGGTCCGCTGCATGTATATTGGGCACTTGTATGTGCCGATATACATTGCGAAGGTACAAAGGCTAGATACAAGCCAGATTTCAAAACAACTTCAAATGCCTCATTAAAATTTGAAATCCGCCTTGTATGTATGAGGTGAATGTATATGCAGTTATACATTTAAAGATATGCAAAAGGAGAGACATGCAATCCAGACGCGATGGAGGAATAAGGTGCAGTGAATGAAATTTGGCGTCCATGGGTTGTATAAAGCGCTTGTATATGCTGATATACAAGCCGATGTGTGGTAAAAGGGATACAAGCCAGATTTGAACCAATTCTCAAATTGTTCTAATAAAATTTGAGGTCCGACTTGTATATAAGGTGTTTGTATATGCTTTTGGGCATGCATATACAAGGCGAAAAGGGGAAAATAAAGGTGCGAAAGGCCAGCGATAGAATCATGGGGTGCCCACATGGCACGATTTCGTTGGCTGGTGGCTCTTCTTACATATTTTGGCACCGTTGATCTTGGCGATGGGTTTTTAGATCGACGGTCGGGTTTTGAACCTTCGGTGATGGCTTTTTTCCTTGCATCTGCAGTCATTTTTTGAGAGGGAATTTTGCATGGGTGCACTGTTACTGTTTCCAGGAGGAGCTACCGGTGGTTGAGCCATTATGGCAGAATTGCGGACATGCATGGGCTAATGGTTGAACGGTCAAGTACCTGATTTATGATGGGGAGTCTTCCAACGGCAGCACAGGGCTTGAGCTCAACTACTCCTCGCCCTTCTCTTGCTACTTCCTGTTGTGTCCCCTGCTGCTGCATTTATTATTTTAAGCGCCATTTCTCACGATGCATTGTATCTGGCAGATTTTTGATTAGCCTTGTAATTAATTTTTGCAAAGTACACTTTCTTGTTGTTTTAAGCAAACTGTGTTACTCTTTCGTTGTTGTTGAAAACTGGACAAACTTCTGGCTCTGTGATACAATACAACTTAGTTGGTGGCCCTGTCCTGAAAGTTATGTGAGTTTATGAGTCTCATGTTGTGTGTTTCATGCATAATTTAACTGGTTTCATGCTATTTTATATGAGAAATGCACTGATTGCATGTGTTTAATCATTTGTCTCCAAGTTGTGGCTATATTTTCTTTTGAGTCTAAATAACTAAGGGTTATTTATGATTTAGGAATATGGGTTTTCTGTATTGAATGTTTAATCACCTACCTTTGTTCAAGGGACAAATTAAAAGTTTTAGATTAATCATTAAGAAAATATGTTGCAGCAGGGATTCCTTTAAGTATGAATGACTAAACACTCTGTTTTGGGAGATATCTGTAAGGCAGATATAATAAAATCCCCTTAATACCCAGTATTTGGTACATCTTTATGCTGACCATTCACATGTGTATGTCTACTGACTCTGAGCCCTGGATAGACACCAATCTAGCCTTGCATTGAGGTTACACTCTAGGTCCTAGTTTTGCATCCAAATATAAATCAAACTCAAACTTCATAAACAAACCTTTTAGGACATTAGAAGTAGTTTTAGGATCCAAAATCCTCTGTCTACAACTGAACATAGGCCCAAAGCTAGCCCCTTTGCACTTATCTCACAGTTTTGGTCTGCTTAATAGAGGATTCATCTGCTTTGTGTCAACATCCCAGCAAATACATAGATGCATTTTATAGATGTTGAATAGGGAATACCCCCCTTGGTTCTGCAGAGCCTAAAGAAGAAGAGGAGATATTTATAGAGTCTATCTCCTATACTGTTGGCCCCTAGCCCGAGAATCCTGTTGATCAATGATGGCTATTTTGTAGGGGTTACTGGGAATAAGCATCCTGTCTGGGAAAATAACCAACAGAGCCTTTATCTCTATTGTTTAATACATTATAATTTTACCATAACAGGTGCTAAAGGTAAAATTTGGAAATATTTATTCATAGGAAGGTTATCCATGTAGCAATGTTCTCTACTTGAAATTGAAAGGTACTCTCTCTCTCTCTGTCCACATAACATCTTAAGGATAAATTGATTAAGGTGGAAGATGTGTAAAACTTGACAACAGAAAGACTTGATGAAATGATTAATTCAATTGGAGGTTTTGATTTGATAATAGGTGGAAGTCCCTATAATAATTTAATAGGAAACAAGAGTATCTCTACACATATCCTAAAAATGTGCTCAGTGATTTTTAAACAAATTTCACATACTTTTTGAAATATTAATTATACAAACCCATAAAAGAAACTCAAAATCTTCTAATGCAGAGGAAAAGAGATGATTTATAAGTGTAAATTGACTAAAGAAAAATTAGCAACATATTTCTTTCACATGAAATGTGGGTGCATTGGGAGGCATGCACACCCTTATTTGAGTTGCAAGAAGTACATTTGAGTAGAGGGCATAAGTGCAAACAACAAATGATTTGTTTGTCTCCCTCTCTATCTATCTATTTTTGTTTATCTCTCTTCACTTCTATCTTCATATCTCTCTATCCCTGTTCTATCCCCCTTCTTCCTTACCATTTTTTTTAACTCTCTCTCTCTGCCCCTTCCCTCTCTCTCTATCTCTTTTCCTCTATCTTTCTTTCTTTCTCCGTCTCTCTATCAAGCTCTATTTGTATTTTGTCAAATAAAAAAATGTATATAAGCATGCTATATTTAAAAAATATGAGGGGAGTTGTTTAATACTAAGCACTCATTTATCTATATATATCTCTCTCTCACTAGCTCTTCCTTTCTCTCTCTCTCTTTATCTCTCTTTCTCTCCATCTTTATCCTTCTTTATCACTTTGTCTCCCTCTCTATTTGTCCATTTCTATTTATCTCTCTCAATCTATTTCCATCTCTCTATCCCTCTGTCTCTATCTCCCCTTCTTTCTTCCTCTATCTGTCTTTCTCTCTTCACCCTCCTCTCTCTCTCTTGATATCTCTATTTCTCTTTATCTCTCTCTATATCTCTTTGTCTTTATATATGTGTCTCTATCTCCCCTTCTCTCTTTCTCTCTTACCTTCTCTCTTTATTTCTCTCTCCCTCTTTATCTCTCTATATCTCTACCTTCATATATCAATCTCTCCCTTTCTATCCCTCTTCCTTTACCTCTCTATCTCTCTATATCTCTTTGTCTGCCTCTCTATCTATCTATTTCTCTTTATCTCTCTCCGAGCCTCTCTCCCTCTCTCTCCATCTCTATCTTCCCTTGTTTCATCTTGTATCTTCCCTTCTCTCTCTCTGTCTCTCTCTATCTCTCTCCCTCTCTCTCCATCTCTATCTTCCCTTCTTTCATCTTGTATCTTTATAGACATTGATGGATAAAGCAGATGCTATAATAAGGAAGAGAGAAATGCCAATCTTCACAAAATATTGCAAGGCACTATGGAAAGTTGATTTTCCCAAAGCATATTTAATGTTAAGCTATGTTACACTATACATTTGAGCTTGATATTAAAAATATTTCGTGATGGTATAAATGAAGTATCCTTTTGTAATAAAATGGAGCATTCACATTTCTTAGTATGCTAAATTCTAGTCCATTGGTGTCTTGACATATATGTATTGGAAAAAATATTATCTATTTAGAACAAGGTATGGACATTGATCAAAACATTTGAATAGAGGAATTTATTTGAATGGTATTAAAATAGAATAGAAATAGGTCATGTGGATTATTTGACAAAATGTTGCCTTGTATAATTTTAAAACCAAACATTCTCACCAATTAACATTAGTTTTTGGTTGGGGTTTAACGCCAAATGCATGAGAACCATAAAAAACAATGAAAACCTTCAAGTTTTGAATGCATGTTGTACAAATGGAGATAGAAGGGTTTCAGAAAATCTAGGTACTCTCTTGGGTTTTGCCACAAAGCTACAAACCCAGCTCTTTTTTTCTTTTGGCACACAACAAAAGAAAAAAAAGAAATGAATCAAAATTATAAATAAAAAAGTTTAGGGTAAAAAAGAGGTTTTATATGCCATAATAAAAAAGTTCAGGGTAAAAAAGAGGTTTTATACGCCATCTCTTAGGTATGCTTTTAAAAGTGCATTATATATATATATATATATTTTTTTTTTTCAATCACATCCCTAAATTTTAGCTAATGAACTTCTTTAATTTTGGCTATTTTTAATGTGACATGCAAGAGTGGATTTAATTTTGTGGGTAATTGCATTTGAATTATTTGTAAAATTATTTTTTAAGAGAATGAATTTAGTTGTGCAAGTTCATTTAATTAAATAAAATTATTTAATTAAATTAGTAAAATAAATATAATTTGGCAAAAAGGGAAATTATCATTTATTTTTATTTTTTTCCTTCAAAAATTATAAAAGTAGTTATTGTTATTTATTGCCCTTGGATTTATTGAAGAAGATGTATTTATTAATTATGGATTTTATTAATTAAATTAGCTGGATTAATTTATAATGTCATAAGTTATTTAAAATTTACTCTTTTTTATTATATATATCGATTTTCCTATGTTATTTAATATTAAGTTACAATATGTGTTGGTAGTGATCAAATAATGTTAGGTGCATGGTTGTAATTTATGATTAAAATTGGCTAATTATTGTTTTGGTAATTAGAGTTTATGGTTCTAGTCACTTTAAGGTGACAACATTTTGTTGCTTCTGCTTAGGAAGCTTGGAGGGAAAATTTCTTACACGAGTGTCCCTTTGCAACATCGTGCAAATGACGTTGATACCTTGATAGTCGGCCTTCATTTTTATTTTAGGGTGTTATGACTGGGATTCTATCAACCACTTTCATTTTATATCTCCTCACCTTGAGCAGTGTGCCCTCATTCATTGCACATGCAACAATGCTAAGTGTGCATCATTCCCTACTAGAAGTAGTGCAATCCTTATTTCATAGAGTTGTAAACAAAAAAATCAGTTCCATTGTGTTTATGTCCATTTGTACATGTGTGTATGGGTGAACATGACAACATGTAAATAGTTCACCTAATTATCAAATAAGAGCAAATAGATAGGCAAGTTAGATTCACCATCACAAGCTCAATAAAATAAATTGAGATGCATTGTCCAAGGTATATTTATGGTGAATATGGTTCACCATACCTATTTATACAAGTATCTCATCGTGAATAACACATGTAGCTCTTGTTTAGTGCATTAAACTCTATCCTTTGGTTTAAGCTTTAATGTTGATGCATGTTGGGCCATTATACAGTCTAATCTTTCCATAGTTGTTTGACTATGTGATAATTTACCTTTTTTGGAACCTTAAATGAATTAAGTTAATCAATCATTAATATCCTAGCTAAGACACATTTAGTTTCAATTTAAATTTAGTGTTTATTAACTAAATTATTATGGTTGAGTAGACACTAAATATTGATAAGATGTCTTCAATATTTTAAAAACTCAAATTATGGGCTTTAACACTAAAAATAAAGGATGTGATTAACTCCAATATAGCTAACCCAAAATGTGGGCTTAACACTAAAAATGAAAGATGTGATTAACTCCAACATAGTTGACATCCATTTTATGGAAATAATTTTCTCTAGCAAGTTTATTTTGGTCGTCCATAGCAAAGAAGGTGTTGATGACCTAGTAAGATATTCTCTTATTTTATCCTTCTCTAAATCTTCTATGTTTTGTACTTCTCAAAATCTTCTATATATATCAATGCATTAACCCATTACAAAAACCAGTAAATAATGATTTTGTAAATTTAAAATATATGACCATTATAAAAATTCAAAAGATGTAATTATTCTTAACAATATTTATATTTTCAACATGTCTTAAGAATTAAAAATAATACTAATTTTTTTAAATAAATAATAAATTTTCTAACAGTTAAACCACATTTTATACAAGGTCTTTCTAATGAAAAATGGAATATGATTTATTACACAATGTATCCCTACACCCATAGAACCATATTAAGATAGACTGTCACTTCCTAGTTACACCATGATGTTGCTCTACAATAAGTGAATTACAAAATATGGATATATGGTTAAAAACATTTTCTTGTATTGAATAAAGCTAAAAAATACAAGGAGAAATGTAGCCACTAAAGGCTGCCCAAAATCCCAGAAGGATCACAACAACTCACAAACTAAAACAAAGCAAAATATTACAACTTTATAAACAGTCATCAATACTCAATCCTTAAACAATATAATTCAACATCTTAAGAGTTTGCATTAGCAAGTTTTGTAACCTTTCTACTGCCTTGAAGATGAATAATTTGCCTTATAATTTCTTCCAACCGGTGGCCTAATTCTTTGTTCTTCTTTCATTGTCCCTAAAATTGAGCATATATAGATGCAATCTGGAAGAATATGTCAGAGTAAAGCTTAAGGATTACAACTTCTTGATGAACATTATATTTAGAAAACACTGATGAGCATCTAACTTTCCATAGATGGAACAAGATAAATTGTCTAATAGTATCAGCTGTCACATTATTATGCAGTCCTATACGAAACAAAGCTTCCTTCCAAGTTAAATAATGAACAAATATAGTTGGAAAGTCTCTAAAAATAACACACCATTATTTATTAACAAATGTACAGCCCTAAAAAAGATGTTTCATATTTCATCACATTGACAATAAGGACATTTAACTAGTTGAACCATCATACATTTCAATATGTCCCCAATAGGCAACTTGCAATGTAAAATTCTCCAGGCCAGCAGTTGAGCATCACAATCTACTTCTGATTTTCAACTTTAAGCACTCAATTTGACCCATTTTTTATGACAATCTACATTTCCACTTAATGTTGAGGTGTGGTGTAAATTAATTTTGGGAAGGAGGAGAAGATAAATCTTTTTTAGAGGGAAGTTGGAAAAATGATGAGTAGATAGCCAATGTCAGTCTTTATAGAAATAACATGGAGTTGGAGTACATAACTTAAAGGTAAGCTCAATGGGAACCAAGGACTGTACAAATATGATAAAACTATTTATAATTATTTTTCAACCCAAAAATATCTTTTAAGACATGCCAATGAGACCAATTTAGAGTATTAAAATCCCACAAATCATTGAAATGTCACATCCCTTTCTTGAAAAGATAGTAGCTTTACTTGGGGAGATTGATACCAAGAGATAATTCCTGATATTGGATGTGCTTGTTCCAACAAATGGACAAAGAGGAAAAACTAAAACCATGCTGAAGAGAATTCTCTTTCCATTTTAAAAAAAGACAAACATGCTATCACACTTTCCATACAGATTGGATAGGTAAAGAAGCTTTGATTTGGAAAAATAGGGCCAAAAGTACCTTGTCCAACCGCATTACATTCTTCCATTTACCTTTAGCATTAGCTATATTGATTCTGTGTCGTAGTAAGATCTTCCATGGTTCTTTGAAGAGACTCTCATATAACTTTTGAAATAAAATGATTATTTTAGTGGAGTCATTAAGTAAGGTGCCATGTTTGTCCATTATAGCACAAATTCTCTCCTTCTTATGTTTATATTTCATATAATTGAAAAAAAACTTTGACCCCCAGTTTTCATCCCCAATCCATTGAATTCTAGCCCTTATTTTAGCACCTTGTCCTCTATAATTGTCGAGTTTACACAATTGAGTTTCCTTGAAGCAATGGAGGCTTGAACTTGGATGTTGCTTGGATCTATGTTGATTTGTTTCTTGGCATGTTCAAGTTTCCCTTGGAGAGATTTTTCTCTACATTTCTATTTCCAAGTCATTCTTTTACCAAAAGATCGAAAGAATTTAGTACATAGGGAAAGAGTTGAACACCACCATTCAATCCAAGATTCTTGTAGCAACACAATTAGGATTTTTTAGGTGAGAAGTATTAAGCTTAAAAAGAAGTTGTGGGGGAAAGTTAGCATTAGGAGAGATAGAAATGGTACAAAAACTAGGAAAGTGATCCGAGTGGCAAGTAGAATAATCAACTTATATAAAAGCTCCAGAATGAGACTGAACCAAAGTTCAAGATTGTGAGAGATATAAAATCTATCCAACCTATAGATTTTTCTTTCAATTCCATCCCTATAGTTTGACCATGCAAACCAATTATGAATATGAATTGAATGCCTACCATGAAGAGGGTCAACCACATCCAATGAGTTATAACAGTAAAGCCAATTTTCAAATTCCTAATGGCTGAGTTTAGTTTGCTTATACCAACTATGGTCTTTATAATGTTCTACCATATTGAAGTCACCTCCTAAAATCCAATCTGCATTGGGAAGGTTTTTTCATAGCCAATCCCAAAGAACACTCAGATCTTTAGAGTGATTAGAAGCATAGATAGAATAAAATCCAATTGTAGGAGTGTTTTTTGGATTAAACTATGTATCTTTTTTCATCGACATTTTGGATCACACACAGTGATCCATTATCACACAATTCTCCTCTTCCTAATGATAGATCATTATGTGTGATCAGAAACTTTGATGAAAAAAGATACACATTTTAATCCAAAAAACACTCCTACTATCTTCATGGACTGTAGAAAACACATGCCTACTATAAAATCCAATTGTTTGACCATTAACAAAGGTACAAGCCCAAACACAACTACTTGAGGGATCTTCCCCTTTGTCAATAACATATTTGGAAATCCATGAAGCCAATCCTAGCATAGCTCCTACACTACCTTCTTTGTGAGAAGTATGTAAAAATAGGGCATCCTTCCATATATTATGAAGAAAAGCATCCAAATGAATGTCATTCACTTTGACTTCTTGAAGAAATAGAATATCCAGTTTGCATTTACTAATAGCTTCATTAACTCTACACTTCATGTGAGGGAGAGATAACCCTCTCACATTCCAAGAGAATATATTGCAACTCATGATGTTAAAGGCACAATGGTTTCATCCTTTGAAGGGAATACCCCAAAATTGTTTGAAAGTAAGATAGGTTGCTCATTGCTACTTTGTTTCCTTATAGTAACAAATGGAGATCTGGATCGTTGTCTTGTAATAGGAGGTGGAGATAAAAATGCCCATTTGGGGGAGATTGTTGAGGAAGGTGACGGGGATGGGGATTGGTCACGAGTAGGAGAAGAAGGAGAAGTGTGGAAAGTGGAGCTAGAAGGTTCTTTTCTTTTTTTGACCACCTTCCAACTATTAGACATAATAACATCCTTATAAAGAGAAGGGGTTGCCATAGGAACTAGCTCGGGTTGAAGAGATGGGGTGAGGAATGAGGTATCATTTGTATGGTTAACAAAACTCAAAGGGGAAGTTTTATGAAGAGTATTTTCAGGAGGGGTTTGAGATCAAAGTGCTAGTGAAGAAGTGTGAGCAGGGTGTTGGGTTAGTTTGGTTTTCTTGACTGGACAATCTTGAATCAAATGACCCTCTTTGCAATAGAAGAAACATGCATTAGGTTTAATTAGATAAACTATTGGTTGTACCATTTTAAATCTAGGGCCTAGTAATTTAATGTTCTCTGGCAATTGTTGCTTTAGATCAATTTCTATGCAGGCCCTAGGATGAACCCTTAGGCTAGAAAACTTATCAGTATTTTTTTTGCACCATATTACTCTCCTCAACTGGCTCACAATGTCCTTCAGAAAAGGTCTAAAGGCCAAGTTTAGGTATGGTAACTCAATCCACATAGGGTACCATGAACGAGATGACCCTTTAGGGTGGAAATCAAAATTACAAGACTAAAGGTAACAGACTTGTCCATAGATAACCCATGTGCCATATTGAAGGATGGCTTGCACATTTTCAGTAGATTTAAACATGCATGAAACATATCCTTTACCTAGACCTCTTATTGCCTCAATCTCCTAATGGTGCAGGAGCACCTCGAGACTTGAGAATATGGAGGATTCCATGCAATTCTATTCTGTCCAAAGTGTCATGTTGTAAGGCCTTAGCGCCGTATTAAATCATGCTTAGCCGAGTAGCGGTATAAAACTAAGTCTGTATATGTGTCATACAAGATTGTAACCGAACTAAAAAGATTGTAACCAAATGGCAGAGGTGGTTGTAGGGCGGTTTGCCTTCCATCTTGTGTAACTGGTGATATGAGAGTCTATATAGTCGGTCTGTGTTAGTTAATGAGACACAGACATGGAGAGAAAGTGAGGCACAGACGGAGAAAATTGATTTGTATGTATATTTTCTGAGGAATAAGAAATTCTATTTTGAGTAAGGTTCTATTGCACGGAATGTAGTTAGGAAGCATTCCACTGGTTGAGATTTCTTCGAAATCAATGGAATGACTTCCTTAGGAGTAGATTGTTTTCCCTTCTGTTGATTTGTTATTTCTGTGTGAGTTGTTTGGTTACAGAGTTGCAGAAGATTATAGATCCTACCATTCTGTTGAGTTTCTGGTTCTGTTCATTTGTTTTGTGTTTGCGTGAGTTGCAGAGTAAATGAAGTATCATTGGTGTAACAAGCCTCTCAGAGGAGCTTTTGAAACCTACACCGATCAATGGTGTTAGGCCGATTGGAGGTGTATCAGGGAAAAGTGAAGGGAGTCTCGCCAAAGAACATCCATCGGCATATCAGGAGATCAAACTAGGAACTCACTGACGAATGAAGTCTCGCTGACGAGTCAGGGAATAGCCAAGTGAAGTCAGAGGCATCGACACATTGGTTTGTGTTGATAAGACACCGCTGATGGTAAAGGTCACGCCGACGGTCAAAATCATCGATGCATCGACCAATGTTCACAAGTGGTAGCCGAGGATAATGATCATGCCGAAGACAAAGCATTGAGTTGAATGGTCGGTGAGAGATGTGAGATCGGCGAAGTAGTTTTCAAGTTTACCGATAGTATTCAGTCTCACCGATAGGAGTCAGTGATGGGAAGTCTGTTTGAAACGAAGTCAAATGAGGTCATGGAGATATCGGTCTGTCGGGCAATAGGATTTTAAGCTCGCCGATGACATGAAGTCCTGTCGATAGTGTGGTTCGGTGTTGTTTGGACTTGAGAAGGTTATTTAAAGCTGTTTGAGTATTAAGCCTTCTGTACTGTGGGTTAAATGGGTATTCTTGCCTGTATTGGGTGCTTCCACTATGTACTCTACATCAAATTGGTATCAGAGTTGGTGAAAGGTCTAGGCAGTTGTAAGAAAGCAGATGAAGAGTTGGAGCAAAATATTTGGTTGGTGACTATTTGGACAACATAGATCATAGAAAATATTTTGAACGCTGACAGTAGTTGCTAGACTGTTGCAGATGCTTGTGCCATCTAGTTGCGAGTAGGAATAGGATTCCTGTGGGCAGACGATGTTGAGGTCTGTCAAGACCATTCACTAATAGAGATTTGGCTGGAAGAGGGTGGAGAGTGAGGCCACTGAGAGAGAGAGAGTGGTAGTGCATCTCCAGGATCTATTGTTGGACAAGAGGAATGGGTTTGTGAAGCAGCATGTGGGATGGACATCTGATTGAGCATTGTGTTGTAGTCGTTGCAGTTTTGATCAGTCTGAGAGAACTCCATTGCTAGGAGTAGAAGGAGCCTAAAGATACTCTGAAATGTTGATGGTAGTTTGCCATTGTTGGTTGGTTGGTCACTATTCCATTGTTGTGAAGATTTGACGCTTGAAGCCTAAAGGGCCAGAGTGAAAGATGATGATAGACAGAGATGCAGGAAAAGGTAGTTTTGTTTTGCAGATACGTTTCCAAGGGACTTGGAAATCTTTGTTGGTTAGTTGTATGGTGCAGGAGCACCTCAAGACTTGAGAATCTGGAGGATTCCATGCATATTCTGTTCTATCCAAAGTGTCATGTTGTAAGGCCTTAGCGCCATATTAAATCATGCTTAGTCGAGTAGCGGTATAAAACTAAGTCTATATACGTGTCATACAAGATTGTAACCGAACTGAAAAGATTGTAACCGAATGGCAGAGGTGGTTGTAGGGTGGTTCACCTTCCATCTTGTGTAATTGCCGATATGAGAGTCTATATAGTCGATCTGTGTTAGTTAACGAGACACAGACAGGGAAAGAAAGTGAGGCACAGACGGAGAAAATTAATTTGTATGTATATTTTCTGAGCAATAAGAAATTCTATTTTGAGTAAGGTTCTGTTGCACAGAATGTAGTTAGGAAGCATTCCACTGGTTGAGATTTCTTCGAAATCAGTGGAATGACTTCCTTAGGAGTAGATTGTTTTCCCTTCTATTGAGTTGTTATTTCTATGTGAGTTGTTTAGTTACAAAGTTGCAGAAGATTATAGATACTACCGCTTGTTGTGTGGTTACACAACACGCCCCATTTTGACTTGACAAAACAGGGACCCAACTTTTTTTGTTTGGCTTTGCTTGTGTTTTATGCTTGCTGGCGGTTTGGTAAAAGTAAGCCAATACAGATGATCCTGCATAACAGGGACTGGGTAGGTCATCATGATGAGGTCAATCTCTCAAAGTTAATATTTCATATTAATAACCTCATGGTTGAGAAAAGCACAAAATTTCATGCAGGTTTGCCTTTTGGATCACCTAATATTCCTTAGGGAACAAAAGTTATGATGAGTCAAAGATCCGGTCAAACCTGATATTCTGAGGGGAGGATCATATTTCTTAATATCAGTCATCTTATAAAAGATCACCCCGATCTAATATTATCACCCGATAAAATCATTTGCTTCGAACATCCGGACGTCAACTTTATGTGATAGTGATATCTACCCGACAAACAACATTGTGTATTTTGCGAAGGTCATATTTTGAATATCACCCGATATTTAGAATATCACCCTATCTTTCAAATATCATCTCGTCGCAAAATATCACCTGAACCAATATCCTGTTGATGTCATCCAAACCCAATGAACGAAGAAATAAACATGATGATGACGTCACCATCCTTTTTACCTCGCGGAGGTATATTTCCAAACATGACCCTTCCTACATAACATGACGATAACGTCATAGTGCCACAATGCTGAATTAAATCATTATCCTGATGACATCATCCCGATATTTTGACAAGGGGTCATGTAGTCCAGGGGGGATCACATTTGAACATCATCTGATATCCAAATATCACCTGATATTTGAATATCATCCTATCCTGCAAAGATCACCCCGCGCCTTACTGCCATAACATTAAATTCCATAAATGTGGTAGGTGGTTCCCGCCGATTACGAACCCAATACATACACCTGGTGAGATCCTGAATTGTCGTATAGAAAATCCATAATTTTAATCAATTCATCCCTAATTTTGCCCTAATTTTACCCTAAAGAGGAAATTAAAAGTGATTTACAGAACCATTTCGCACTCATCTTGCGATAAAACAAGTTTTTATAGAGCAGAGCTTGCAAACTCTCACAAGGCTACCTGTAGACGCATAGAGCTTGTACCAGAATGGGATACGTGAGCATTGAGGGTATTTGATTTCCTTTCACATAGTTCTCAACATAATTGAGAGGATAAACACATCAAGTAAGTAATTGAAAACTTCTTGTTGTCATGTTCTGCATATCCAGGTATCATGGTGTTTTCTGGTTTGAGGTTTTAGATTATGCATATCGGGATAAACGAAATGCTAAAAGAATATAATATGCATGATGAGCAATAAAGATATAATGTATATGCATGATTATAAGATATCAATCGTAAGACCAGTTTTGTTAATTGCAGGCATCCATGGCAGATAAGCGGTTGGCTAAGTCAGAGGCAGAATTTCTAAAACCCATGTTTGCTTAACTCGAGGGTGTCTAGTTCAAATATGGAGCCATCACAGACACGCACCAAGGGAATACAGATCTAGCTACATGGTTGGCTGAAATGAGCGATGAAAAGAATAACAACACCTTGTTGGATGCAGTCTTTGCATTTGGAATGTGGAATGCAACTGGTTTCCCTTATTCCATGGAAACTCCTGAGCTGGTTATTGAATGTGCAAGAAACTATAACACCCAAACAAGGAAAGTAGAGAAGCATGGCAGAGTATATGTAGATCTGTCTATCAAGGGTCTTGCTACTACATTCACTTTGCCATTGGGCAAAAAGGTTGCCAACATAGATTTGAAGAAATCGGAAGTAGAATATGAGAATAACAAGAAGACTGCTAGGAAGAAAATGTACCAATGGAGGGCGAAGAATAGTCCTTATCCTACAGTAGCTAAACTTCCAGTACACTTATATAAATTTGACTTTGACGATGAATACCAGTACATGATAGCCCTGCTCAGCAGAGTGACACTGAAGAAAAGAGGTGTTGCCATCACGGTAGATAATAAGAAGAAAAGACATGAGATTCCTGAAGATGAATATGATGATTTCTTGAATGAGAAGAGGAAGTCTAAAGGAAAAAGGTTGCCACCTCTGCAACAAGAAAGCAAAAGACCCCCTAGATGTAAGAAGATTGATAATGAACCTAAAGGGGTGATTATTGAGAAAGTCATAATAACAGCTGAGGGTGCATCAGCATCAGAGAAAGCATCAGCATCATCTGTACCTCCTCCTAAAGATAAGAAAAAATCTAAAAATGTCTAGAGGCTAGCTATTGAAACTATGGAAATGTATGATGAGGGTCAGGCATCACAAGCACAAATGGAAGAGGATGTTCCCCTTGATGAAAAGCCTGCAGAAGAAGACCCAATGATCTTCATCAGAAAAAGAAAAGCACCTCAGGTGATAGCAACTACACCTAAGAAACCAAGAACTTCAATGAGAGGTGAAATAAAACAAACCCCTATAATGCTAAAAGGGGTAGGTGGAGAAGTATTCAATAAGGAATTGCAGCATAACGTTCCACTTCCCACCATTGTAAAGTTTAAAACTGAACAAGCAAAAGAACAAAAGAAAGAAGCCTCTAAGACAGTTCAAAGTGGCCTAGTCTCATTAGATGAGACGGTCGACCTATCTGATGATGAGGTGGTGAAGGATGTAACTTCACAAAGAATGGAAACCCTTGCTGCTAGCACCCGGATAACACCACAGGGGACCCCATCAGTCCAGGCAGTATTAGGGGAGATGAAGCAAATAGAGTCAGAAAGGGAAAAGAGCCCAGAAAACATTACACAGCAAATAGGGCTAGATGCCTTAGTTGATCAGGTGACAAGTCCTGCAGTTATAGATTTGACATATGTAGAGGATGTAAATCCCAACGATATGGCAGGTGTACCTGAGAAAGTAGAGAATATTGAAGAATTCAAACAGAAAGAAGTGGAGAGCAAAGCTCTGGGTATGGGTTAGCAACAGCAGGATGCATCAACTAAGCCCAAAGTAGTAGAAGTCCTACCAAAGGACAAAGAAGATAAAGAAATATTAGCTCCTGATGTCCACAATGTTCAAGAGGTAATTAACCCAGGGTCAGAGCAGATTACAGCTACAGATCAGGAGGAAGAGCCTAAGATAGATACAATAACATCCACAGATACTAACATACCTCAAGAAAAGGAAAATGCTAAGGTGGATGAAATACCCAGGGAGGAAGTAAAGGATTAGGATCATGATAAACATGTAGATGATCAGCAGGATCACCCTCCAGAAAAGGAAATTCCTCAACAGGAGGATATACCCAAAGATCACCCTCATGAGGAGAATCATGAGGAAGAGATAAGAAAATCACCCTCCCCATCGAACATGATGGTAGATACCAGAGATCAGGGTGAACGTCATGATGATGATGAAGACCAACAGTCAAAGGATCAAATTCCTCAGTGGCTCGAGAAAGAAATTGACGCAGAATCAGGTATAGAGGCATAGGAATTTGATGTATCTATATTGTTTTTGGAAACCTTAATAAAGCCTAAGAGGAAGGCTAGAATTACTTCTGCCATAAGAAGAGATCCTGTTACGGGCAGAAGGACCACCCAGGTGGTTGTTCCTACCGCTGATAAAGAGAAAGGCAAGATCACTCTGGAGGAGTTCCAGATTAGTACAGTAGATTTGGGATTTGCCAATAAGGATCAGGAAGGCCAAGAAGGTAAGGACATTATTGATTCATTAACCCAAAGGGTGAAGAGAGAGAAAGAGAAGAATAAGCAACATAAAGAGCACATTGCTCAGCTGCATGCATATATAAAAGGGATAATCAACCCTAAGGATACATCAAGTGATAGAGCAGTCCCATTGACTACAATTTCTCAGGAGGAGGTCAACAAGTTGAACCTCATGAGACATGAATCAATAATAATGTTAAAATGGATGACATCTGCGCTTGATGGAGTTGAAGAAGTGGTAAAAGCCTCTTTGAAGAGGTGGAATTCTTTAAGTACCTCCAGGAGAAAGGTAGATAAACTGCAAATAGAGATCGAAAGGTCATTTCAATTGGAAAAGGCCATGAGCATTTTGGATGAAATGAAGAGGATTGATCCTCAGATTTTAATAAAGAATCAAGTATTACATAATAACACAGCCATATTGATTGATATCTGGAATAAAGACACCCGATTTGAATGTGATGTGCTGAAAAGATGCAATAGTAAACTGAGAAACATCAACATAAAGCTGCATGAAATGATGTCTCATGAAGCAGAGGTCTTGGAGACCTTAGAAGGAAAAGTAGAGGGAAAGAGAAAATCAGGATGAAGAGTTTGCCATTAAAGCTCTGCATAGCAACTTCTAGTTAGTAGCTGAAGATCCCCTCAATCACCTGACAAAAGAAGTATTGGATAAAGTAATGAGAATAAAAGTCAAGGTGGAGAATTATAATGAAATATCCAGCAGTAGGAGGAGTAAATTGGAATCCCTCCAGAACAAATATCAGGTGCATAAACATGCCATCGCCAAAGCAAGAACTCAGGATGGCGGAGAATTGGGAAAGATAGTACAGACATATGAGAATATGAGGACAGTTATGCAAGTCCATATTCAAAGAGATAATCATCATGATGATGAGGATAGTGAAAGCGCTGAAAGTGGTGATCATGATAATAAAGATGATGATGAAGAACCTGACAAATAGATGAAGGTGCACCATAAAGGAGCATATGCATTAGGTACTTGGGAAAATCTGAGTTACCTAGATGGTTGCCAGCTGGCAACCTGTGCCATGTGTAAAGAATTGACTTGGTCAATGAAATGTGAACCGTAGATCTTAATAGATAAATCTTGATCGTAGATCAATTATAACCGCTCCCTCACTTTGTTCTACAAAAGGTGCAGGGATGCCTCATTTTAAACATTCGAAACTTAATTGAAATCTGTTTGTTGAAATATTCAGGGCTCATTTCAAAGTTGTTGTATATATATATATGTTCTTGCATGCTTAATGAAGAAGAAGACTTTTTTGATTACAATCTGTAATAAATCTTGAGTAATCAGTGTATAAATTCTTGATACATGTTGTGATTTGCTGCATCCCTTGGAGTGCATATCTACTTACATGTGTTGTTTTCATACCGTTCCTTTGAAGTTAGCATCGACTGTATCTAGTTGTGGAATGTCCTGGTGAACATATGGTTTGATTTCTTCTCTTCATGACTATATCTGATGTATATGTGGCTCAATAGCTGAAGGTTCAACATTAATTTGAAGTATTTCTTTCAATTTCTTTCAATTTCAAAGCATTTCATCATCATAATTGCAAGTAGTTGAGAATCTTAAGAAAATAATACAAATAGGTAGACATCCCGTAGATAATTGAACATATTCAGCATATTTGACGTTAAAGCATGTTAAAATGATAAATATCATGTAAAGATTTAAAGATAGACACAATATTTGAAGCATATCTTGTGTAGAATAACTATCTGTGCAACATCATTATAGGAAACATTATCTTACTGATGAGATTTACGTAAGGCCCCAAAATGGAAACAACAACACACATCAACCTCTGAGTAACATTAGAAGATTAAGACCTAATCACCGGAGACTTGGGATCATGAATTCCCTGAATTCAGTGTATCTTTCAAGATGAATAAAGGTTAATGTGTACTTTTATTCTATGTTTGTTTATGATTAACATCATGATCAACATAAATTGGTGCTAGAAGGAGGGCGAAGCTAAAGGATCATCATCAGTACTTCAGGTGATGATGAAGATTGTAAGGTAATGCTTAGACACCGCTAAATTTTCAAGTTAGACGCAAATATTTGTTGTTTTGAGCTTATACATGCTAATCCTGTGTAAATTTTTGGAGATCAATCATAAATATTGCAAGATTTACAACCGATCATCATGAATTTGTAGAAATAAGCCTTGTCTCATGTAAATTTGTCCAAATCTTTGAGGTAAATAGCTTGAAAACTTGATATCCCGCCGTTTGTGACACAAAATTTCAAATATCACCTCATATTTGCAGCATCTCTGCAAATATTTCGCAAATATCTAGTCAGTATAGTTTTCTAACCGTAAATATAGTCCTTGCTAGTGAATTCCAACCGATCTTTACAATCATCCAGCCAATTTTCCTCAAAATTGAGAAATCCTGGCTCACAGGATAAATACTAGGTCTAGATCCACTAGAATTTTTGAAGAACTACCTATTAGAGGGTTCAAACCTAGAACTGTAGATATCCATCACACTCTAGAGTCTAGTGCATCAGGAGCTTCATCTGAACGTTCTCTTGTGACTCCTATTGGTCTACAGATACCTACATGATCACCTGTACAATCTCATGTTCAGCCTCAACCTGTTATACCTCAAGCTCAACCTCCTCCGGTTGCAATGTCATTCTTTGCAGCAGAATCACCTCTAAATTTCATTGCATATCACGATTTACCAAAGAATCCAGACAAAATTTGTCCAAAATATCATCTGTATCAAGATGCAGATGATCACATCAGAACTTTTAAGGAAGCCTGCTGTAGAGCCAAAATAGAGCATCAGGATGTTGTATGCAGATTATTTCCTTTTTCCTTAGGGGAAGCGGCTTATAATTGGTATATTAGTCTTGGTCAGAGTTCAATCGAATCATGGGATATCCTAGAGAAAGCTTTCACTGATAGGTTCAAAATACCTATCGATCCTTCAATGAACTATCACCTATTTGCCACAATTAAGCAGTTTGAGGGAGAACCTATTGCCAATTTTAATGCTAGGTTTTATAAAATGCTATCCAAGCTAGTTGCTCCATATTTTGTAGTTGATGCAGCTACTAGGAGTATCTATTATTCAGCTCTAGATCCTTTAACTTCTATGTTCATCAGGAGGGCTCATCCTAAAATCACAACATTAACAGGAGCTTTTCAGGAAGCTATTAAAGTCAATCAGCATTTAGTCCCTGCTCCTACACCGAACATAGCCTTTCCTGCACTTCCTGGTTATCTAGGATATCCTCCACAACCATAGTCTAATGGAGCCATGATGCCTCCAGCAGTAATACCAGCACCTCTGCAGATACCTCCATTGAGTATAATGCCACCTCCTAACGGAAATGGCCAGATGATGCAGTATCCTGGACAAGTCCAAGCACCTCAGGTTGTAGACCAGAACCCTAACAATAATGGATCCTCATTCTTCAAGCCTTCAACAAAAAATGTAGTAGCTAAGGCTCAGGAAGAAAAAGAAGAGATCAAAGAAATATCAGCTCAGCTAAGGAAGCTTACAACTGAGATCACTCATTTGAGAAGCCAAAACTTCTACTCTCAGCCTAACCAGAACATAAGCTATAAAAATGACAGACCAAACTATCCTAACAGGGGGTATAACAACAATAACTACAACAACAACAACGGTAATAACATTCCTCCTAGGCAGCCTAGAGTATGGAACTCTAGGCCAAATAATGGTTCCTTACCATCACCTTTGGATAGTCAGCCTCATGTTGAAGTTATACAGACTACCAGGGTCAATCTTGCTGAGGCAGCTCTCACTAATTGGTGCAAGATACACAATACAAATGCTCATGCAGAGCTAGACTGTCCCCAATTTCAAATTGCTGCAAGTATTTTCCAAATAGAGGTATCCAATGCTGCAGGAAATCCACATCATGTGGAAGGGAATGAGCTTGTTCACTGTGGATATGATTTAGCTTTAGTATTGGAAAGCTATACTGATCAACCTTATCAGCAGACTGTGTCATCCCATCAGCATTATACCCAGACATGTGAAGAATCAGCCATGACTTTTGAGTCAAATTATGTTTTCCCCTTTGAGGATGACAATGAGCCATCAAATGAGCCTGAAGAGGTACATGCTTACCAACAGCAGTACCAGGGTAAGCACAACTATAACTTGAGAAATAGTGCCAACAGATCTACTGGTCCATTGACATCTTCCTTACCCCCGAGTAATTTTAATACCCCTCCTGATCCCAAAGCGAGCAATAACCCAGGATTTCCTAAAGTCAATACTCAGTATTTATCACCATCAAACACAGTATCAAAAGCTTTGAGCACGCCTCATGAGTCTAACAAGTTAGTCACCTATCTAGCAGATGAGATGAAGAAGATCAAAATCAGCATATCCCTGTTAGAGTTGCTAAAAACTCCAGCCATTAAAAAAGCATTTATGAAATCACTAGATGATCCTGCTCCTAAAGAGGATATTCATCCATCAGGTCAATCTGGAGGTAAGGATCATGTTGTCAGAGATAATAATGTTAAAATTAAAGTCCCAGCTACTGTTCAAGCTACGGAGACTTATCACATGACCTTGTATAGAGATAAAAGTGAATCACCTCCATTCCTCCTAACCATACGAATGTTTAGGTAAAACCTGCACAATTGTCTAGTGGACTCAGGAGCATCCATGAATGTCATGCCTTTAGCCATATGTAATGCTCTAGGGTTACATCCTGCTAAATCTCTGAAGAAGGTAACCCAGCTAGACAAGACCAAGGTGAATGTAATAGGGGAGTTAACTCACATTCACATGCAATTGGCATCAGACCCTAGGATCCAATATTATATTGACATTTAGGTAGTTGACATACCTGATACATATGGTATGTTACTCAGTAGAGATTGGTCCAAGACCCTCAACGGATATATGTCTACCGACTTCAGTCATATGTGGTTACCTTAGAAAGGTATACCAAACCAAATAAGGGTAGATGCTGAACCAAGAATGAAACACATGATCACTGAGTACAACAAAACAAATGAGATCATGTACGTGAATGTTGAACATGGAGTATATTCTATTAGACCTTAGACTATTAGAATAGAGGAGGTCCTGATGTATGACTTTCATGATGATTAGGATCCTGATGATCATCCTCATGGTGATAATGTTGTAGTCTTAACATCTGATCATGATCATGGAGACGAAACAGAAGTAGACCATTTCAAAAGTTTTGAAATATACTTGTCTAAATAGGTAGAACGCTGTCAATTATTAGACATACCTATTCATGACATTTTGATTGTTGGTTGGTGCAGATTACACGATGAAGCACATTCTAAGAAAACTTTTGGAGCATGCATTGACATGCTGGAGCTCAAGCAAACATGTGGAGAAGCATCATCATCATCATCAAAGGTAAGTTCCATATATAGTGATGATGATCATACTGATTCTTGTTCGTCCGCTGCAGGAACAGGAGAAGATGTGATTCAGAATGAGGATTTTATCCAAAAGATAGAAGAAATTCTAGTCTGCAATGAGAAGGATAACAGAAATAATAAGATCACCCCTGGGAGTGATTGCCTGATGGAGTCAGATTACGAATTATTTGATGATGACAGAGGCAGTAATTTGACTAGATTTGAGAAGTTTTTATTAGAAGAAATTAAAAAGATGATAGAACATAAGAAACCTCCACAAGATGCACTAACTGAAGGATGGTGTAGATTGCATGAGGCACCTCACTCAGAGACTGCCTGTTCACTGTGCCTACATATTTTAAAGAAGCATATGATGCCTAGTTTAGAAGGTCTTCCTTCTGGTGATGAAAAGAAAGTAGATAGATCAGCTTCCCAGAAGAAAGGAAAGATGAAATCTGAGAAGGTTGGAATTCCTAAGTTAAAGTGGATATCAAGTGGAGCAGCTGCCAAAGCTGCAAAGAAAAGAGAAGGCTCAGCTAAACCTCCTGCTGAAGAGAAACTGTGGATCCTTAGATTCGATGGATCCAAGTCGAAACAAGGTGCTGGAGTAGGAATTGATCTCATAGATCCATCAGGAAAGTCCTACTTAGTAGCCTACAGACTGTAATTTCCCTATACTAACAATGTAATAGAGTATGAAGCTCTAATACATGGGATGTTGTTTGCCCTTAAGAAGAAAGTAAAAATTCTACATGTCTATGGAGACTCAGAATTAGTGGTGAGACAGGTGAGAGGAATTTACTCTTGTAATTATAGAAAACTGTCTAACTACAGACATAGGGTCTGGGATCTGATTGAAGATTTTGACGCAGTTAATATCACCCACGTACCCAGAGAGTAGAACCATAGAGCAGATGCTCTAGCCCAGGCTGCTAGTACCTTAGAGCCATTGTCTATGTCAAGTTTGAAGAGGTTTTCAGTAGAACTGATATCAGTGCCTTTAGTACCTCATAATGTTACTAATCTCCAGGTATTCGACGATGATCAACATATCCTAGATTTCATCTCCAACAGAGATATATTTGATGCTCAGATCATAGATGAGAACAATGTGGAAGATCATGTTTGGGAAGAATAGGAAATATTAGAGTTGCCTAGCAATAGGATTCCCAAAGGTATGATTGAATTAGAAAGAGCATTTGACTTGGATAATATGTTGAAGCAGAAGGATCTTCCAAAGGCTGATGGAGGACAATATTCACAAGTGAATATTGGACAAAATGATGACAAGAGAAATGTCTTGATTGGTAAGGTCTGCACACCAGAAGAATTAGAAGGAATAACTCAGGCACTCAAAGACTATATCCATGTCATTGCATGGACTTATGATGAGCTAAAAATGTATGACACATTAGTCATAACTCACACTATACCTCTCAGGCCAGATGCTAAACCTTTCAGACAGAAGCAAAGGCCAGTCAATGCCTTGTTAGAGCCTATAATTTTTGAGGAGGTTAAAAAGTTGTTAAATGCCAGGATTATATTTCCTGTGAGACACTCCACCTGGGTGGCTAATCTAGTCCCAGTGAGAAAGAAGAATGGAGACATTAGGCTATGTGTGGACTTTAGGAATCTGAACAGAGCGTCTGAGAAGGATAATTATCCTTTACCTTCCTTAGATGAAGTTCTGCAGATTGTTAATGGAGTAAAAATGATGTCATTCCTTGATGGTTTTTCTGGTTATAATCAGGTAATGGTTGACAAGATTGACAGACTAAAAATTGCCTTCACCACAAAGTGGGGGATCTTTGTTTATAGACGCATGCCATTTGGGCTGATAAATGTTGGAGCAACATTCCAGCACGCAATGGACATAGCCTTTAGAGGCTTAATAGGAAAGTGTATAGTCATATACATGGATGACTTAACAGTATTCTCTAAAAATAGAGAAAGCCATGTAGCAGATCTTAGGAATGTATTGAAAAAATGTGAACAATATGGGATATCCTTGAACCCCAAGAAATGCATATTCGAGGTGACAACAGGAAAGTTACTAGGCCACCTAATAACTGAGAATGGAATTATCATTGATCCTGACAGGGTGGAGTCCATTATGAAATTACAGCTTCCAGGAAGCAAGAAGGAACTCAAATCTTACTTTGGTGAGATAAATTTTGTTAGGAAGTTCATCACTGGCTTTGCTGAAATAGTGAGACCTCTAAATCTGATGCTGAAGAAGGATGCCACGATTGAGTGGACAACAGAAGCCAAAGCAGCTTTTGAAGACATAAAGAAGGTTGTATCTGAAGCTCCAGTGCTGATTAGTCTAGACTACACCAAGGATTTCTACATCTATTCATTTGCTTCAGAGCATACCTCTGCAGTAGTGCTGACACAAAGGAATGAAGAAAAAGAAGAAAAAACTATAGCATTCATGAGCTGTCCATTCAGAGATGCAGAACTCAGGTATATGGATGTAGAAAGGAAGGCTCTTGCTTTGGTCAGAGCAGTGAAGAAATTCAGGCACTATACCCTGAGAAGCAAAGTGATTGCTATAGTACCCGACGTAGCAGTAAAGATGTTATTGATGCAAAGCGAGCCAGGAGAAAAGAGGGCTAAGTGGATCACAGTCCTACAGGAATATGACATGGATATCACACCCATGAAGCTAGTGAGAGGATAGGCTTTAAACCAAATGATATCAGAAATTGATCCAAATATCACAAGTCAGCAGTATGTTATCAATGAGAAGGACAGTGGAGAGTGGTACTCAGATATCAGGCATATCCTGATCACTGGAAGATGTCCTCCTAGACTGTAGGTTTCATAAAGAAGAGCCCTGAAAATAAAGTCCCAGAAGTACATGATGAAAGTAGGAGTACTTTTCAAGAAAAATTATGAAGAAATATACCTAAGATGCCTAGAGAGGCTTGAAGCAGATAAAGTATTATCAAAATTACATGACAGGTTTGGAACAGCACATGGGTCATCCTTGGCCACCACACATGCAATCCTCAGAGCAGGATACTACTAGCCCACAATTTTCAAGGATACCGCCGAACATATTAAATGCTGTAATGTATGTGAGGTAGCTGCCAACAGAGAGAGGTATGCTGCTCAACCCCTACAGCCAGTGATGGAAGAGCGCCCATTTGCACAATGGGGCATGGATTTCATAGGACCAATTAATCCTCCATCATCATCAGGCCACAGGTACGTTTTAACCATTACTGACTAATGTACTAGGTGGACTGAAGCCACTAGCAGCAAGACTTGCAGCGCAGAAGATGTCATCAGATTTCTTGAAAGTAATATAGTCACCAGGTATGGGGTTCCCTATGCTCTGGTAAGTGATAACGGCTTTGCTTTTACTTCAACCAAATTGTCAGGTTGGGCCTTTGATTATGGGATCATACTGAAGTTCTCATCTAATTATTATCCCCAAGGGAATGGATTGGCAGAATCCACTAACAAAAATTTGCTGAATATCATAAAGAAGTTAGTAGACAAGAACCCTAGGGAATGGAATACACTTCTAAAATATGCCTTATGGGTAGATAGAACCAGAAACAAGGCTGCATTAGGAAACTCACCTTATCATTTAGTCTATGGGGTGGATCCCATCCTCCCTATTAACCTGAAGATTCCTACCCTGCAGTTTGCCCAAGAGTACCTAGGCATAAACAATAACCAAGAAGTCAGGTTGCTTCAGCTGATGCACCTAGAAGAGAAAAGAAGTCAGTAAATTGATCAATTTGCCAAACATCAGGCTATTGTCAAATGCTGGTTTGATAAAAGAGCCAAAGTTAAAGCCTTCAGGATATCTAATTTAGTCCTGATGTGGGATAAAGCCCATGAGAAGAAAGGAGACCATGGTAAGTTTGAGAAATTATGGATAGGTCCCTTCCAAATTTCTGAGATATTAGGAGACAGCACTTTCAGGCTTAAGAACTTGACAGGTGAGGATGTTCCATTACCCGTTAAAGGACAGTTCCTCAAACACTATTTCCAAGCCTGAGTAGCTTCATGTCAGTCATGTGTATCATAATGTATATTTGTATAGTTGTTTGTATAGTGTTTTGCTTTTGTTTTTGCTTTGTTTGCTTGTTGAGTTTTGTTTTGGATAGTCAAGATAATGCAACTCATCACCCCAGAAAATAACAAAATTTTTAAGATTCAAGTGATGAGAACACATTTATATATAGGTTGTGACCCACTTTGAGAAAGTCATCATGATTAGGTCTGTGATATCTTTTCATCAGGGTGCCTTTTCCTAACCAAAGTGATTCCTTCACAATGACTCACCTAACAGCCTTGGGTTTGTTGAAAATACAAGTATAGGTGTTAAGTGAAAAATCTAAAGGGACTCCCTTGCTACCAATGCAATCTCCAACCTAAAACAGCAAGTGACCATACCTTGCATTCTGAGCTTACATGATGACATCAAATATATGAAGTATAAATGTTTAAAAATCCAAAAACATAATAAAATTAGGCCATCTAAGTAACTCTACCGGGGCTATAGATGCCTGCTAGCAGTGGGGCTCTACTTAGGGGGATTGTATAGATAACCTTGCTGAGGCTATAGACACCTGCTGGCAGCAAGGCGCTATCCAGATTGGCTATGAGGGATGATCTCCAACTATGTAGCTTAACACCAGTTACTCATGTTTTCAGCTTGCTTTCAAGATGAGGATAATTAATCATTTGCACACACCTGATCCTTAGTTAGCATTGTTACCATGAGGACATTTTATCATTCAAAAAGATTATGATGCTTATGCTTAGAAAGAGTTAGAATGCTATGTTAGAATGTGTTCATATCACTTGAATCATTGGAATTTTAGTGTTTTCTTTGGTGGCAAGTTGTTGTGTGGTTACACAACACGCCCCATTTTGACTTGACAAAACAGGGACCCAACTTTTTTTGTTTGGCTTTGCTTGTGTTTTCTGCTTGCTGGCGGTCTGGTAAAAGTAAGTCAATACAGATGATCCTGCATAACAGGGACTGGGTAGGTCATCATGATGAGGTCAATCTTTCAAAGTTAATATTTCATATCAATAACATCATGGTTGAGAAGAGCACAAAATTTCATGCAGGTTTGCCTTTTGGATCACCCTGATATTCCTTCGGGAACAAAAGTTATGATGAGTCAAAGATTCGGTCAAACCTGATATTCTGAGGGGAGGATCATATTTCTAATATCAGTCATCTTATAAAAGATCACCCCGATCTAATATTATCACCCGATAAAATCATTTGCTCCAAACATCTGAACATCAACTTTATGTGATAGTGATATATACCTGACAAACAACATCGTGTATTTTGCGAAGGTCATATTTTGAATATCACCCGATATTCAGAATATCACCCTATCTTTCGAATATCATCTCGTCGTAAAATATCACCTGAACCAATATCCTACTGAAGTCATCCAAACCCGATGAACGAAGAAATCAACATGATGATGACATCACCATCCTTTTTACCTCGCGGAGGTATATTTCCAAACATGACCCTTCCTACATAACATGACGATGACGTCATAGTGCCACAACGCTGAATTAAATCATTATCCTGATGACATCATCCTGATATTTCGACAAGGGGTCATGTAGTCCTGCGGGGATCATATTTGAACATCACCCGATATTTGAATATCATCCTATCTTGCAAAGATCACCCCGCGCCTTGCCGCCATAACATTAAATGCCATAAATGTTGTAGGTGGTTCCCGCCGATTACGAACCCGATACCTACACCTGGTGAGATCCTGAATTGTCGTACAGAAAATCCATAATTTTAATCAATTCATCCCTAATTTTACCCTAAAGAGGAAATTAAAAGTGATTTACAGAATCATTTCACACTCATCTTGTGATAAAGCAAGTTTTTACAGAGCAGAGCTTGCAAACTCTCACAAGGCTACCTACAGACGCATAGAGCTTGTACCAGAATGGGATACGTGAGCATTGCGGGTATTTGATTTCCTTTCACATAGTTCTCAACATAATGGAGAGGATAAACACATCAGGTAAGTAATTGAAAATCTCTTGCTATCGTGTTCTGCATATCCAAGTATCATGGTGTTTTTTGGTTTGAGGTTTTAGATTATGCATATCGGGATAAACGAAATGCTAAAAGAATATAATATGCATGATGAGCAATAAAGATATAATGTATATGCATGATTATAAGATATCAATTGTAAGACCAGTTTTGTTAATTGCAGGCATCCATGGCAGATAAGCGATTGGCTAAGTTAGAGGTAGAATTTCTAAAACCCATGTTTGCTCAACCCGAGGGTGTCCAGTTCAAATATGGAGCCATCACAGACACGCACCAAGGGAATACAGATCTGGCTGCATGGTTGGCTAAAATGAGCGATGAAAAGAATAACAGCACCTTGTTGGATGCAGTCTTTGCATTTGGAATGTGGAATGCAGCTGGTTTCCCTTATTCCATGGAAACTCTTGAGCTGGTTATTGAATGTGCAAGAAACTATAACCCCCAAACAAGGAAAGTAGAGAAGAATGGCAGAGTATATGCAGATCTGTCTATCAAGGGTCTTGCTGCTACATTCAGTTTGCCATTGGGCAAAAAGGTTGCCAACATAGATTTGAAGAAATCGGAAGTAGAATATGAGAATAACAAGAAGACTGCTAGGAAGAAAATGTACCAATGGAGGGCGAAGAGTAGTCCTTATCCTGCAGCAGCTAAACTTCAGTACACTTATATAAATTTCACTTTGACGATGAATACCAGTACATGATAGCCCTACTCAGCAGAGTGACAGGCCAGCCTGATGCTGGAAGTTTTAAGGATTGGATGTATGCAGTCATCCTGATGTGCCTTTACACAGATAACAAGCCAATGTGGGCTAAGATGATAAGTGATGCTCTAGATGAGCAGCTGATGAACCTAGGAGGTCTAGATTGTTCCTTCTACATGACCTCATACATAGTTTATTCATGTGCCTATAAGGGTACATTTGATGCATTGATTACAGATGGGAGAATTGGTGGCACAATAAATGATGCACATATATGGGATCATCATCCCCAGCTGTAAAGAGCAAATTACCTCCAGGATTACAAATTAGTGAATGATGCATTCTCTATGCATCTGGTAAGAACAATGGAGGAGGACAGAACTAAAAGACTGAGCATGGAAGCTCAAGAAGTCATATACAGGCATGGAGCCTGGTTTATTCAATTTGCAACTTTCTCCTACATCAGGATTGAAGGCTTTAAGGAGGAGCCTCTCATGCTCCCAAGATAC
This sequence comes from Cunninghamia lanceolata, assembly GCA_027924645.1. Taxonomy (NCBI): domain Eukaryota; kingdom Viridiplantae; phylum Streptophyta; class Pinopsida; order Cupressales; family Cupressaceae; genus Cunninghamia; species Cunninghamia lanceolata. The sequence goes on along the minus strand of BSBN01000741.1, from coordinate 3,028,048 downwards.
CCTACAGATGCAGTTGTCTTAATGGAATTTTTAAGACAAATTTCCACAATACTGAATGCTTATAAGACAAATAACAAGCTTCCACCAGTATTGTTTCCGATTACAATGGGCTGGTATATGTGCCCAGATTTTGAGAATATTAAGAAGGCCATAGCTGGTCTAACTATGATGAATTTTCAGCCGTTCCCAATGTCAAGATCATATGATCCATATGGCAAGATGCAAAAGATCATGGGGAAGACCATCCACCAAAGACATCTTGAAGACTTCTGGGCTGATTGTGAAGATGAAGTTGAAGCCAGAAGAATGAGGTATCAAAGGCTTACACTTAGCCAGATAAAGACCTTTGATTGCATTTCCATCCTGGCACAATTAAAGAAAGATGATGGAAAGATGATGGATTATGAATATGAGGAGAAAAAGATATACAATGATACCATCTCAACATCGGATCTCACCATGCAGGAGGATATCTCCTTAGATCCATTTACAAGCAGAACATTGCAACTGACCCAAGCATGGGTCGATGACCAGATAAAGACACTGAAGAAAAGAGGTGTTGCCATCACGGTAGACAATAAGAAGAAAAGACATGAGATTCCTGAAGATGAATATGATGATTTCTTGAATGAGAAGAGGAAGTCTAAAGGAAAAAGGTTGCCACCTCCGCAACAACAAAGCAAAAGACCCCCTAGAGGTAAGAAGATTGATAATGAACCTAAAGGGGTGATTATTGAGAAAGTCATAATAACAGCTGAGGGTGCATCAACATCAGAGCAAGCATCAACATCATCTGCACCCCCTCCTAAAGATAAGCAAAAAGCTAAAAATGTCCAGAGGCCAATTGTTGAAACTATGGAAATGTATGATGAGGGTCAGGCATCACATGCACAAATGGAAGAGGATGTTCCCCTTGATGAAGAACCTACAGAAGAAGACCCAATGATCTTCATCAGAAAAAGAAAAGCACCTCAGGTGATAGCAACTACACCTAAGAAACCAAGAACTTCAATGAGAGGTGAAATAAAACAAACCCCTATAATGCTAAAAGGGGCAGGTGGAGAAGTATTCAATAAGGAATTGCAGCATAACCTTCCACTTCCCACCATTGTAAAGTTTAAAACTGAACAAGCAGAAGAACAAAAGAAAGAAGCCTTTAAGACAGTTCAAAGTGGTCTAGTCTCATTTGATGAGACAGTCGACCTATCTGATGATGAGGTGGTGAAGGATGTAACTTCACAAAGAATGGAAACCCTTGCTGCTAGCACCTGGATAACACCACAGGGGACCCCATCAGTCCAGGCAATATTAGGGGAGATGAAGCAAATAGAGTCAGAAAGGGAAAAGAGCCCAAAAAATATTGCACAGCAAATAGGGCTAGATGCCTTAGTTGATCAGGTGACAAGTCTTGCAGTTATAGATTTGACATATGTAGAGGATGTAAATCCCAACGATATGGCAGGTGTACCTGAGAAAGTAGAGAATATTGAAGAATTCAAATAGAAAGAAGTGGAGAGCAAAGCTCTAGGTTGGGTCAGCAACAACAGGATGCATCAGCTAAGACCAAAGTAGTAGAAGTCCCACCAAAGGACAAAGAAGATAAAGAAATATTAGGTCTCGATGTCCACAAGGTTCAAGAGGTAATTAACTCGGGGTCAGAGCAGATTACAACTGCAGATTAGGAGGAAGAGCCTAAGATAGATACAATAACATCCACAGATACCAACATACCTTAGGAAAAGGAAAATGCTAAGGTGGATGAAATACCCAGGGAGGAAGTAAAGGATCAGGATCATGATAAACATGCAGATGTTCAGCAGGATCACCCTCCAGAAAAGGAAATTCCTCAACAGGAGGATATACCCAAAGATCACCCTCATGAGGAGAATCATGAGGAAGAGATAAGAAAATCACCCTCCCCATCGAACATGATGGTAGATACCAGAGATCAGGGTGAACATCATGATGATGATGGAGACCAACAGTCAAAGGATCAAATTCCTCAGTGGCTCAAGAAAGAAATTGATGCAGAATCAGGTATAGAGGCACACGAATTTGATGTATCTATATTATTTTCAGAAACCTTAATAAAGCCTAAGAGGAAGGCTAGAATCACTTCTGCCATAAGAAGAGATCCTATTACGGGCAGAAGGACCGCCCAGGTGGCTGTTCCTACCGCTGATAAAGAGAAAGGCAAGATCACTCTGGAGGAGTTCCAGATTAGTATAGTAGATTTGGGATTTGCCAATGAGGATTAGGAAGGCCAAGAAGGTAAGGACATTATTGATTCATTAACCCAAAGGGTGAAGAGAGAGAAAGAGAAGAATAAGCAGCATAAAGAGCACATTGCTCAGCTACATGCATATATAAAAGGGTTAATCAACCCTGGGGATACATCAAGTGATAGAGCAGTCCCATTGACTGCAATTTCTCAGGAGGAGGTCAACAAGTTGAACCTCATGAGACATGAATCAGTAATAATGTTAAAATGGATGACATCTGTGCTCGATGGAGCTGAAGAAGTGGTAAAAGCCTCTTTGAAGAGGTGGAATTCTTTAAGTACCTCCAGGAGAAAGGTAGATAAACTGTAGATAGAGATTGGAAGGTCATTTCAATTGGAAAAGGCCGTGATCATTTTGGATGAAATGAAGAGGATTGATCCTTAGATTTTAATAAAGAATCAAGTATTGAATAATAACACAGCCATATTGATTGATATCTGGAATAAAGGCATTTGATTTGAATGTGATGTGCTGAAAAGATGCAACAGTAAACTGAGAAACATCAGCATAAAGCTGCATGATATGATGTCTCATGAAGCAGAGGTCTTGGAGACCTTAGAAGGAAAAGTAGAGGGAAAGATAGAAAATCAGGATGAAGAGTTTGCCATTAAAGCTCTGCATAGCAACTTCCAGCTAGTAGCTAAAGATCCCCTCAATCACCTGACAGAAGAAGTATTGGATAAAGTAATGAGAATAAAAGTCAAGGTGGAGAATTATAATGAAATATCCAGCAGTAGGAGGAGTAAATTGGAATCCCTCCGGAAAAAATATCAGGTGCATAAACATGCCATCGCCAAAACAAGAACTCAGGATGGTGGAGAATTGGAAAAGATAGTACAGACATATGAGAATATCAGGATAGTTATGCAGGTCCATATTCAAAGAGATAATCATCATGATGATGAGGATAGCGAAAGCGCTGGAAGTGGTGATCATGATAATAAAGATGATGATGAAGAACCTGACAAATAGATAAAGGTGCACCATAAAGGGAGCATATGCATTAGGTACTTAGGAAAATCTGAGTTACCTAGATGGTTGCCAGATGGCAACTTGTGCCACGTGTAAAGAATTGACTTGGTCAATGAAATGTGAACCGTAGATCTTAATAGATAAATCTTAATCATAGATCAATTGTAACCGCTCCCTCACTTTGTTCTATAAAAGGTGCAGGGATGCCTCATTTTAAACATTCGAAACTTAATTGAAATTTGTTTGCTGAAATATTTAGAGCTCATTTCAAAGTTGTTGTATACATATATGTTCTTGCATGCTTAATGAAGAAGAAGACTTTTTTTATTACAATCCATAATAAATCTTGAGTAATCAGTGTATGAATTCTTGATACATGCTGTGATTTGCTGCATCCATTGGAGTGCATATCTACTTACATGTGTTGTTTTCATACCGTTCCTTTGAAGTTAGCATCGACTGTATCTAGCTGTGGAATGTCCTGGTGAACATATGGTTTGATTTCTTCTCTTCATGACTGTATCTGATGTATATGTGGCTCAATAGCTGAAGGTTCAACATTAATTTGAAGTATTTCTTTCAATTTCTTTCAATTTCAGAGCATTTCATCATCATAATTGCAAATAGTTGACAATCTTAAGCAAATAATACAAATAGGCAGACATCCCATAGATAATTGAACATATTCAGCATATTTGAGGTTAAAGCATGTTAAAATGATAAATATCATGCAAAGATTTAAAGATAGACACAATATTTGAAGCAGTTATTGTGCAACATCATTACAGGAAACATTATCTTACTGATGAGATTTACGTAAGGCCCCAAAATGGAAATAACAACACACATCAACCTCTGAGTAATGTCAGAAGATTAAGACCTAATCACTGGAGACTTGGGATCATGAATTCCCTGAATTCAGTGTATCTTTCAAGATGAATAAAGGTTAATGTGTACTTTTATTCTATTTTTGTTTATGATTAACATCATGATCAACACCGTTCTATTGATTTTCTGGTTCTGTTCATTTGTTTAGTGTCTGCGTGAGTTGCAGAGTAAATGAAGTATCATCAATGTAACAAGCCTCTCAGAGGAGCTTTTGAAACCTACACTGATCAACGGTGTTAGGCCAATCAGAGGTGTATCAGGGAAAAGTTGAGGGAGTCTCACCAAAGAACATCCATTAGCATATCAGGAGATCAAACTAGGAACTCACCGACAAATGAAGTCTCCCCGACGAGTCGGGGAATAGCCAAGTGAAGTCGAAGGCATCGACGCATTGGTTTGTGTTGATAATGTTGGGAATTAAGGTGTCTCAACCTTTGGAAATTCCTAATGTTGTATTTATTTATCCCATGTTGAGTTAGCAAAGTCAACACCTTGTGTATATGCAGCAGGGTAAATTTTGGTGACTTTGGCAGCCACGGTTTCCCCCTTGAATAATTAATGGGGGTTTGGGGGAAGCACCCCCAAGACAGGGTCAAGGGACGTAGCCCCTTGCGGGGTCCAGGGCGAGGTCGATGGGCAGCGCCCTTGTGGGGGCTCGAGGGCAACGCCCCCAAAACCTCAAACGATTTTTAATTAATGACAAGTGTCAGTGAGTATCTCTGCATGAGAGAAAGGCATCTTTGGGCAAGGGAGGTTATGGCATGTAAGAGGAATATGATATTTTTAGTCAGTGTATGATTGATTCTATGACAATTGTAAGGTACGTAAGAGCATCTGTCGTAACCTATCTTGGGACCAGGCGCCCACTTCGGGATGGGATGTTGGACAAGTGCCCTTAGGCGTGGGTTTTGGGGCATGAGTCCAAGATGGACACCCATCTCTAGAAGGTTCCATATTTGCCTTGTAAACTCTATATAAACAGCTGCTTGGATGGGAGATAGATAACTTTGGTACAAGTACTGTTATGCTGCCAGAATATCTCTAGATTCGACATTCAAAGACTCCTGAAAGAGCATTGGCTCTGAAACTGTATTGTAATATGTTATTGTTTACTGTAATACATTTGAGCTGTGTTTTGGAGTGTGGGGTTTTTCACCCGTAAGGGTTTTCCCCACATATATCTTGTCTCTCTTCTTCTATCTTGTTTCTGGTTCTTGTGTTTTGCTGCAATATCTCATGTTAATGGTTTAACATTGCTGTAATAGTTAGGATAAAGTTGAATTTGCATAGCCCTCTCCTCATTAGATTAGTGTAGGAAGCGTTTTCCGCACACCTAGCTTCCTTTCAGTTGGTATCAGATCTTAATCACCTTTGGTCCTAGTTGTAGAGTAGGGGTTTTTTGAGTTAATCTTAAGTTGAGTAGGAGTCTATGTAGAGCATTCTGTATCTTATTGCAACAAGGAGATGGCAAGCACATCAGGAAGGTTTGAAGTAGAGAAGTTCAACAACAGTAATTTCGAGCTGTGGAAGCTCAAGATGGAAGACATGTTAGTTGACCGAGACCTTTGGGAAAGTGTGAACAGAACTAAAGCAGCTGCAATGTCACAAGCTGACTGGGATCTCAAGGATCGGAATGCTAAGGGTCTCATAAGACTTAGTCTTGCCGATTCTGTGTTGTTAAATGTCCATGAGGAGGCTACTCCAACACTCCTTTGGAAGAAGTTAGGGGATGTGTATCAAGCTAAATCCCTTGTCAATAAACTTTTCCTAAGAAAGAAGTTGTATTCTCTTCGAATGGAGGATGGAGGATCCGTGGCTGAGCATATGAATGCCTTTAACATGCTGGTTGCACAATTGACATCTATTAGTGTAAAGATGGAGGAGGAGGATTGGTGTATGACCCTGCTTTGTTCTCTACCGGACTCATGGGATCATCTTGTCATGGAAATCGGAAGCACCACATCCACATTCAAGATGGAAGAAGTGGTTTCTTCACTATTGTCTGAAGAGATGCGGAGAAAGTCTTCTGAGGAAGCCAAAGAAGCCCTTGCAGTTCGTGGAAGACCTAAGGAGAAAGGGAAGAAGAAGGACAAGAAAGCTGAGAAGGGTAGATCCAAATCCCGTGGGAGATCCAAATCTCCTGGAAAGTCCTAGGCTCTTTGTTGGAATTGTGGCAAGACCGGGCATTTTTGAAAGGAATGCAAAGAGGAGAAGAAGAAAAAGAAGAAAGCTCCTGATTCAGATTTAGACAAATCACAAGATGATGGTGATGCCTTCATCGTAGCCCTGGCAACCCATGCATCTGATGATGTGTGGCTAATCGACTCTGGTGCATCATTCCACATGACCTCGCATCAAGACTGGTTCACTAAGTATGAGGAGTTCGATGGTGGAAAGGTGTATCTGGGTGACGACTCTCATCTGAAGATCATTGGTCGTGGAAGAGTCTCTATCCGATTCCCTAATGGTCGAGTGAAGGGGATCACTGGGGTTATGCACATCCTAGGCTTAGCACGGAACTTGCTTTCTATAAGTATGTTGAATGATGCAGGTGTGCAGGTTGTCTTTTCGAAAGATGGATGCAAGATGACTAGAGGATCTATGGTGCTTGCTAAGGGTACTCAGAGAGGTACTCTGTTTCAGTTGGAAGCATGCATTGCACAATGCAATAGTTCTTCTGACTCAAGGAAGAGCGTAGCAGTCACTTCATCCCCACCATCCGAACGAGCAGTGAAGAAATTTGTTGTTTCTAGTCTTGATGGTTGTAATCGTGCATTGGAAGTTAAACTTCCTGCAGAAAAGACAATGTTATGGCATAAGAGATTTGGCCACATTGGTGAGAAGGGTCTGCGTACCCTGAAGAATAAGAACCTCATTGAGGGGTTAGATGATTGTAATCTTGAGTTCAACTTTTGCAAACATTGCATTTATGGAAAACAAAACCGTGTTCAGTTTTACTCAAGTTCTCATAAGTCTTCTGGTGTGTTGGACCTTATTCATTCTGATGTGTTTGGTCTTGTTAATGTTCCTTCATTATCAAAATCTGTATACTTTGTATCTTTTATAGATGATTACAGTAGAAGGACATGGATTTATTTTCTCAGAAGCAAATCTGAAGTCTATAGCAAGTTTAAGAAGTTTAAAGCCTTTGCTGAAAATCAGACTGGTAAAAAGATTAAATGTTTGAGAACTGACAACGGTGATGAGTTCTATTCTATAGAATTTGATAAATATTGCAAGGAACTTGGGATTGAAAGACATAAGACAACTCCATACACACTGCAGCAAAATAGAGTTGCAGAGAGGATGAACAGGACACTGATGGAGAAGGCTAGGAGTATGCTTAGTGGAGTTGGTCTAGAACAAAAGTTTTGGGTTGAAGCTGTTGCCACTGCCTACTATCTGGTAAACAGATCTCCTACATCAGCTCTTGTTGGAAAGACACCCATGGAGGTGTGGTCTGGTAGAAAGCCTTCAATAAGGCATCTTCGAGTTTTTGGTTGTGAGGCATATGCACATGTGCCTAAGGAGAAGCGGGCAAAGTTGGAGAACAAAGCTGTTAAGTGTATCTTCATCAGCTACAGTGTTGGTGTGAAAGGATACAAGCTTTGAAACCCCATGGCTGAAAAAGTGTTGTATAGCAGAAGTGTCATCTTCAGAGAGCTTACACTTTCTTCCACTATTTTGCATCCATAAGAAAAAGAAAAGAAAGAGGATGTTGTTCAGTTTCCTCTCACCCCTAAGAAGACTGAACAGAAAGAGAATGTTGGACCTGATGATGAGGAGAGCTCTAGCAACTCTGAAAGCTCAGAGGAAGAAGCTGAACCTCAATCTCAGCTCTTGAGGAGGTCTACACGGATAAGAAAGCAACCTGAAAGGCTTGGTTTTACATTGCTTGATTCTAGTTGTGCTTATGCTTTAATCACTAATGGTGTTGAACCTAGAACTGTATCAGAGGTTTTGGATATGAAGGATGCAGGTTCCTAGAAGGAGGCCATGGAGGAAGAAATGGCTTCTTTGGAAAAGAATCAAACTTGGGACTTGGTGCCTTTGCCTCCTGGACGAAAACCCGTTGGATGCAAATGGGTGTTCAAGAAGAAGATTGGTGCAGATGGCAGTATTGAGAAGTATAAGGCCAGATTGGTTGCGAAGGGGTATTCACAAGTGGAGGGTATAGATTATGGTGAGATCTTCTCTCCCGTTGCAAAGCTAACATCCATTCGATTCCTGTTGTCACTCGTAGCAGCTTATGACTTGGAGGTAGAACAGATGGATGTGAAGACAACTTTCCTTCATGGTGACTTGGAGGAAGAGATCTACATGTCACAGCCAGAGCATTACATGGTGAAAGGTAAAGAAAATCTAGTTTGTAAACTTAAGAAGTCTTTGTATGGTTTGAAGCAATCCCCTAGGAGATGGTACTTGAAGTTTGATGCCTTTGTGTTGTCAACTGGATTTGTGAGATCGAAATCAGATCACTGTGTGTATTATAAATTTGATGGTGATCGTATTCTCATTGTTGCACTATATGTTCATGATATGTTGCTCATTGGGAAGGGTAAAAATATGATTTTTGATTTTAAATCTCAGTTGTCAGCTCAGTTTGAAATGAAAGATTTAGGGGCAGCTAGGTACATTCTAGGAATGGAAATCAGAAGAGACAGAACCAACAGAAAACTTTGGTTAAGCTAGAGTAAGTATGTGAAGTCCGTGTTGGACAGATTCAGCATGGCAGATTGTAGACCATTGTGTGTTCCTATTTCTTTGGGGACAAAGTTGTCTGTTGAGGATTGTCCAAAATCTCCTAGTGAGGTGGAGGACATGAGCAAAGTACCTTATGCTAGTGTTGTTGGCAGTTTGATGTATGCTATGGTCTGCACAAGACCAAACATTGCCCAAGCAGTGGGAGTCCTTAGTCGATTTATGGCTAATCCTGGACGGGTTCATTGGGATGCAGTTAAGCGAGTGTTCAGATATTTGAAGGGTACTTCCGAGTATTCCATTTTCTATCATGGTAATGTTTCAAGACCTCCGCATTCTGTTGATATTCGTGGATTTGTGGATTCAGATTGGGCAGGTGACATTGACAGCAGGAGACCCACCAGTGCTTATGTTTTTACACTATTTGGTGGTGCTATTAGTTGGATGAGTAAGCGACAACCAGTTGTTGCTTTGCCCACGACAGAAGCTGAGTATATGGCAACAACTCATGCTTGTAAGGAAGCCATTTGGCTTAAGAGATTGTGTTCAGATATTGGTGTTGATGCAGGTCAGATTACGATCAGTTGTGACAGTCAGAGTGCAATTTGCCTTGCGAAGAATCCAACTTTCCATGCTAGAACAAAGCACATTGATGTTCAGTTTCACTTTGTGCGAGACATGGTTGAGGATGGAAAGGTAAATTTGGAGAAGGTAGATACTTTGAAGAATGTTGCAGATGCATTGACGAAACTAGTGGGCACAGAGAAGTTCAGATGGTGTTTAGAGTCTATGGACCTCTTGGCCCCTAGCAGTTAAATCTTGTCATTGCTTTTGGCCTTTGCAAGGTGTTTGACAAGTGGGCGAATGTTGGGAATTAAGGTGTCTCAACCTTTGGAAATTCCTAATGTTGTATTTATTTATCCCATGTTGAGTTAGCAAAGTCAACACCTTGTGTATATGCAGCAGGGTAAATTTTGGTGACTTTGGCAGCTGCGGTTTCCCCCTTGAATAATTAACAGGGGTTTGGGGGCAGCGCCCCCAAGACAGGGTCAAGGGGCGTAGCCCCTTGCGGGGTCCAGGGCGGGGTCCAGGGGCAACGCCCTTGTGGGGGCTCGGGGGCAACACCCCCGAAACCTCAAACGATTTTTAATTAATGACAAGTGTCAGTGAGTATCTCTGCACAAGAGAAAGGCATCTTTGGGCGGTCAAGGGAGGTTATGACATGTAAGAGGAATATGATATTTTTAGTCAGTGTATGACGGATTCTATGACAGCTGTAAGGTGCGTAAGAGCATCTATTGTAACCTATCTTGGGACCAAGTGCCCACTTCGGGATGGGATGTTGGACAAGTGTCCTTAGGCGTGGGTTTTGGGGCATGAGTCCAAGATGGACGCCCATGTCTAGAAGGTTCCATATTTGCCTTGTAAACTCTATGTAAACAGGTGGTTGGATGGGAGATAGATGACTTTGGTACAAGTATTGTTATGCTGCCGAAATATCTCCAGATTCGACATTCAAAGACTCCTGAAAGAGCATTGGCTCTGAAACTGTATTGTAATATGTTATTATTTACTGTAATACATTTGAGCTGTGTTTGGAGTGTGGGGTTTTTCACCCGTAAGGGTTTTCCCCACGTATATCTTGTCTCTCTTCTTCTGTCTTCTTTCTAGTTCTTGTGTTTTGTTGCAATATATCATGTTAATGGTTTAACATTGCTGTAATAGTTAGGATAAAGTTGAATTTGCATAGCCCTCTCCTCATTAGATTAGTGTAGGAAGCATTTTCCGCACACCTAGCTTCCTTTCAGATAAGACACCGCCGATGGTAAAGGTCACGTTGACGGTCGAAGTCATCTGTGCATCGGCCAATGTTCACAAGTGGTAGCTAAGGATAATGGTCACGCCGAAGACAAAGCATTGAGTTGAACGGTCAGTGAGAGATGTGAGATCGGCGAAGTAGTTTTCAAGTTTACCGACAGTATTCAGTCTCACCAATAGGAGTCAGTGATGGGAAGTCTGTCTGAAATGAAGTCAAATGAGGTCATGGAGATATTGGTCTATCAGCCAACGAGATTTTAAGCTTGCCGATGACATGAAATCCTACCGATAGTGTGGTTCGGTGTTGTTTAGACTTGAGAAGGTTATTTAAAGCTGTTTGAGCATTAAGCCCTCTATTCTGTGGGTTAAATGGGTATTCTTGCCTGTATTGGGTGCTTCCACTGTGTACTCTGCATCAACTAACCCCTATTTTCCTAATTTCATTTTGCCCATTTATAAAACTCCATTTCTATTGGCACCCCTCTTAAAAAATAATATTATAGTTCATATTTGACACTCAATAATCACATCTACAATGTCATCAGAGAGTTGAAATTCCAAAGGTTAACCTTGTTCTCCTCTAGATTGATTGACAATTATTCTTTCTTTGTTGTGTTCAATCTTTATCTCTTGGGTTTTCATTCTTGTTCTCTAGACAACATCATTATCTTCAAACCCTTCCATAATAGATTTCCTTTCCTCATAGTCATCAGACATATTCTCCAATATTTAATTTTTTCCTTCTCTTGTTTAGAGTTTGAATCCAACGAATCAAGAGCTCGTACCTCTCCAGACCACTAGGATACCACCTTTAAACACATTTGCAACTCTTTCCTTGATTCACTGTTCTTGCCAGAAAATTTGGGCAATGGTTGAGGATATAGAAGGTTCTTCCGCTCATTTTTTTGAATTAATTCCATGGTTACAAACATTGACACTACAATATTCTTTATAGATATAGATGTTTTTTTTTTAAAGATAATGCGCTTGGTAAACTTTTTAACATGATCGGCGATGCTGGTGCGACACGCCCTCCGGCTCCACGCAAATGCTTTTGCCCGGAGCAATGAACCAGTGAGGCCACAACATGGGGGACCTCATCCCCTAGCAAGAACACTTCAAACCCGCGAGCTCGTTGGCCCAGCGAAGGCGTAAAGCCTTGCGAGCTCATTGGCCCAGCAAGGGTTTGGACTCTGGTGGCTGCCACTACAACCAAGCGACTTAACCACCGAACCATGCCATCATCGGCTTATAGATATAGATGTTAATATTGATTATTAATAACATTAAAACTTATAAAATTTTACAACCTATAATTTTATAATATAGATTGTCTAAGATTTTAAGTTAAATTATATGCTTTTAAATATTGGCTTTGATTGTTTTGTAATATGGAGCTATAAACATACATTATAATTAGGCTGAAAGTCTTCCTTTAGTGAGCAACACTACCTCAAATACATAGACAAATGGTCCAGATTAGAAGGACTACTACAGAATATATCTCAACCATTCATTTGAAAAAACTAATAAATGACAAAAGACAACAAAATTGAAAGAATTAATAAATAAAAAAATATTTATGAATGGACAACCAAAATAATCTTGTCCATCGAAGAGCTCATACACGCACGGTTTGTCAGCGGTTTTTTCTGGCGTGTGAGAAATCGTAGGAGGCCCATTATAGAAGAGGAAATTTTCTGTCAGAAAGTAAACTTTTGGATGCGGAGGATTTAAATTCAAGAAAAGACCAAATCTTGCATACAGAGGATTTAAATTCAAGAAAAGACCAAGAAACATGTTTGTGGAGTAAAAGAAGGGGGTATATACTAGGTATACAATGGCATGGATGAGATGGTGAAGTTTGACGCAAGTTTTTGTTTTCCACTAGCCGTTTTTAGTCCCCTATTTTTCAAATGACTATGTCATATGCCAAAAGATCACACACTAAACATCATAAATGTGGAAGTTTGAAGTCGTGATATTGTATAGAAGCAAATACACCTAGGTAAAATGATTTTTTCAACCACTTGAGAATAAAGAGATCTGATATTTCCTAAGCTTCATACTTGGAAGATCTTTCACTCGACCTCTTCTTATTCTGTGGATCAGTGAATAGTGATCCAAATCAAATCGGGGGCATGAAACATTAACTGAAATAATGTCGGTGTAAAATATCAAATTTCTTGTGACTCATCAATCACTGTGATTTTCTAACCATTTAGATACATACAGTTGTCATAAATCAAATCTGATACATACAACTGTCCGTTGCAAGCTACCTCTACCACCGCCCAAACTATTACAAATACAAATCAAATGGAATTTATTTGCAGTATAATTTTTAACCTAATCGTGCTCCTGTTGTTGCAGGTAAGGGTGTTTTGAAGTTGCAGTGTTGTCTGACAGATTTTTGTTTTACTTAGGCAACGTTTTCACTTTCTCGACTTGGATTGCTCTCCCCTGATGATGCTCTCTATTCCTAGTAAGTCTGCCTTATCAGCAGATGTATGATGGGTTTAAGAGCTTCAAAAGTGTGGTCGATGTTTAGGAGGAGTAGGCTCTGCCTTATTTATAATTGTTAACAAATATCCCCATATTCATGGCATCAATTTCGATCTGTAATTAAGTAATCACATCTAGAATAAGAGCCTAATTATTTAAAGTTACCTTACCCTTCACACTAAAAGAAAATGAAATTATGACACTTCACTCTAATGAAAACTTAATATTGATCTGCAAAGAGAGATCTTCAAAAAAAAAAAAATCTCTTCAGTCAGAGGCAAAGTGCCCTTGATGTGATCAATTTCAAAGTCACCATTAGTTTTCATTAGAGAGTAATAGAGTTGTAATTAGTTTTTTTCCTTCAGAGTTGTAATTAGTTTTTTTCATGAAGTTTTTAATCAATCTCTATATCATTCATAAAGTCTTCTTAACCAAATACATCACTATTGTGAATCTCTATATCATTCATAAAGTCTTCTTAACCAAATACATCACTATTGTGAGTAAATGTACTTCTTGAGACCCAATGACAATATATTTGCTCCCTGGGTCTTCAAGGGCGTGTTATTTTTAACTTTAAAAAAAAAAGAGTTCAGACCTTTTATAATCTCTCAATCCCTGCAAAATATCCGAGCTTAATGCATTTAGGCATTTTCACCGTAAAATTCAATCGATTTTTTTTAAACGATTTTACGTATCACAAGAAAGGAGAGATTTCACATGAATTTTGGAAATTTATATAGAATTACGTTTAAATATATTTAATTCTACTCTGACACTTCCATAATAATTGAAAACAAGATTGTTTAGAAAACAAGTGCCATGTAGTGGCCAGTCTTGTAATGTTATTATAGTATTTATTTAGTTGTAATTTTTATTTTATTTTTTGATTAGCTATTCGTTGTATAAACAAATTACATTTCAATAATTGAAATATTAATTTTTGAAGAGTGTTGAAATGTCTTGAATAAATAAAATTGAAATCTCAAAAATAATCTAATTTGGTAAAAATAAAATAGGACTAAAATATTTTCTTAACTATAAAACTAAACTTTACAAAGCGTGCATATTTGTATTTATCTGAAGAGCCCTAACCCTTGAGTGTATAGAGATTTTGAAATGTCTCCTTAAGATATTAAAATGTAATAATACTAATACTTTTATAATTTAAAATGCATTAAAATATTGTAAGTTTGAAGAATAAAATAAAAAATGTAATAATATGGCGAAATATTTTTTATGATACTGTAAAATTTTAACTTTTGAGTAAATAAAATTGAAATACTAGATTTTTAACTCTTGAATAAATAAAATTGAAATCCCAAAAATAATCTAATAATACTAATACTTTTATAATTTAAATTTGTAACTATTATATTTCCATAACTAAATTTAAAAGGATAAATTTATGTGAACTCGTTTTGAAATGTCTTGGGTAAATAAAAAAGAAATCTCAAAAATAATTTAATTTGGTAAAAATAAAATAACACTAAAATATTTCCTTAACTATAAAACTAAACTTTACAAAGCCTTATATTTGTATTTATGTGGAGAGCGCTAGCCCTAGTTAAGTGTACAGAGATTTGAAATGTCTACTTAAGATATTAAAATGTAATAATATTAATACTATGATAATTTAAAATGCATTAAAATATTGGATGTTTAAAAAATAAAATAAAAAATATAATAACATGGCGCAAGTATTTTTCATGATATTACTTGCCACATTAATGGCGTGAGACAATTCCTAATGCTCACATATAAAGCCTATCGGCTAATTATATTTGGCTTTTCCACTTTATTTAGTTTTCACAAAAAAAATATAATAAATTCTAACAAAAAATGTTGCAATGAATACATAATTGTGACCTAATGAATAAAAATGCATACCAATAGGTTTTCAAAATAAATTATTATACATTACTAATTAAGTCTAGTCCAAACCCATTCATTCATATCATATTTATTCTTTACATAAATAATTGTATTCTAAGAAGTTAATACTATGAAAATATCATGTCTTTGAACTATTTTTATGTTTTTCAAAAAATAAAACCATAATAACAAAATAAAATAAATAAATTAAAATGAGAGAGAAGAAAAGAATGCTTAAAATGTAATTGTAGTACTGTTCGGAAGGCAATGAACATTTAAGGTTTTATCTAATTGTAAAATTTAGATGATTGAAGGTTTAAGGGGATCTTGAATAGTGGTGTTCTTGATGGACTGCGTGTTGAGAACTTATATGGAGATTAATGTTCACTGATTTTTACCACCAACTGCATTTTTTATTTTATAACATGAGCCTTTGACATTCTTACAATGGGAAACATACATAAATCCTCATTTTAATATTTATACCGCTATGCCCCTTCTAAAACTAGACAACATTCAAAGCATGGATAGTTCTCCAATGATACCCATCACAAGGTTTTTCCCAAATAGATTTTTACATGTGCTATTTCATCCTGTTATTTCAAAATACTAACCCTCTGTGTATGGGTTGAGATCATGATCTCTTAAAGCCACTACTTGCAATGCTAAGTATCACAACAAGGTCATCACAATTTCTATGAAAAACAAATATTTAAGTTAGACTATATCCCTATGAAATATTTTAAATCAACGGTGCAAACTATAATCAAATTTATTTACTATGATAAAACTATGGTTATATGTTTAGAATTTTTAAATACATATATATATAGGAGAAATTTATATATAGAGGGTATTAAGTTATTAAAATTATTATATCTATACCCTCATAATGTATTACATACTAATATAATATTAATAATACATAATATATAAAATAGTAATATAATATTAAAAAAGTATAATATATGATATAGTTAGTTAGGGTAGTATTGTTGATTATATATATTTAATTAATTTACTACATATATACAATATAGACAAGTTATTTAGAAGGTGAACTATAATTTTCAAAATTGTATTTTTTAAATGATGTATAGGGATAAGTGATCTATCTCCCATAGGGAGTGAATGTAAAGTAACGATAACTTAAAAAATATAAGTATTTACCTTACCTTGTTCATCTCAATATGTACTGTAAAAAGAAATTTACTAATATAAGTGAAAGAAAACAATAGTTGAAATTTAATAAGAATTGATAAAATAATTTAGTGGATTAAAATAAATTAATAAAAAATAAAAAATATCTAACAAATTCTATAATTTCTTCATAAAGTTTTCAGCGTGCCCATTGAACCTATGGGTCCAATTGCTAGTTATATTGACAAATTAAAATTAATTTGACTAAATAATTAGATTATATAGATATAAGTATCTTTGTTTCTATATAGAGGATCACAATATTATGAGGGGATATATATCTCAACTAGAAGTTGTCCTTTGGTTAAGTTGTCACAAGAAAGATCCATCAAAATTAGCCAAAGATCAAAATTAGTCTAGGGGAAAGGATCCAATACTTGAGCATGTTCCAATAGTTGTGATATTATTTGTAGATTTGAAGCCCAATATTTTTAATATTATATTTACTTATGACTTCAAGATTGTTAGTGTTGACCATTATTACAAATAATTGAATGAAATGTGCTCATTTGAACCAAAAAGCAACAAATCGTGTGATGTCACATAGTGCACCAACAAAATATGACTTAATCCACAACTATTATAACAAAATCTGACTTAATCCACAACTATTATAACATAGTGCACAACTTTCTCTCTGACCTTGTTTTTGGGTCTTTTTTAACACCACAAAAAATAGTATGTTGTTGTGGCATCATATTTGATGATTATGAACTTGAAACCTTAGGTTTAAACAAGTTTGTCAAATAAATTGCTATAAAATTTAAGTCTAATTTAAAATTGCCACATATAAATTTGAGAAGCGTGAAGTTAGAGTGCTCAACTACCCACCCTGCTCCCCTAGTCACACCTCAAAAAAAATTTAGACCTCAAGAAATGATATTTTGAATGCTTAAAGTAGCATATACCCCACCATGTTCATGTTATTTTGTCCAACACCCATAGGGCACCCCACATGCTCATGCTTTGATATTGTTGACTAGTATGGATGTGATATATCTATCCTTATCCTTGATCATCTTCCGCATGTATTGACTTTCTTTCAATTGTGGGTACAATCTAATGTTACGTCCCACTCAACTTTACAAGGGTGGTACAGTTTAGGAGGATCCTCCGTAATACTTTTTGGATAACTCTTTTTGCATGATCAATAGCATATACCTACTTTCTAAGTAATATTTTGGGGTTGGTTTGACGATGATTCCTTTAAAGTCAGATTAAAATATTTTTTCTAAATCCAATTTGTCTTTAGAAGTGACACCCTAAGAAGTATCTATTGATAAAGAAAGGAACCCACAAAAGAAGCCAATAAAATTTAAGTTATTAAATGTGTTTAGATTTTTTAGGTGTGATTTCATTTTACTGAAATATCTCTTTTTAAATAATAAATAATGTAATAGATATTTATTAAACAAATATTAAATATTTTGAAAACTAGTTTTTAAGATTTTATATTTGAGAAAAAAAAAAAATTGTAAAAGTATAACATTTAATCCATTCACACTTTTGTAAAATTTTGATAGTTTTTTGATACATAATTTTTATTAGTATGGATATTGATATCCCGTAAACTTAATTTAGGGGGCCATCTTAATTTAGGGGTCATTTGTTATTCCTTAAATTTGATTATTTGTCATTTTTATATAAGTTGATAAGTTTTAGAAAGAAAATAAAGACACCCAAATATAAAACTACTCCATATAGATTTTATTAATAAAATCTTAGAAAATTTTTTTAAGTTTTGTGATTATTACAGTTTTTTTCCTTGTTTCATGTAACTTTGTGTTAATGATTTAAATACATGGTTTTAGAATATTTTTGGGTTCTTTTTGCACACTCATTGGCCAAAGACCCTATACAAGACTCTGTGATACCTCAACACTTTACTCTAAGCATCCTTGATACATTTCTCATAACATCCCCCACTCTACACTAGGCCACAACTATAATTCTGATAGGATCGTAGGCATGATCTCATCTCCTATTTAAAATTTCAAAGTATTTGTATTTTATGACTAATAATCTAGGATATGATCATTACTCGTCAACGCCATAAAAAAATCAACTATATCTAGGGCATGTGTTTACAGGAATTATCCCTACGTAATGCTAATTATCATAAGAACATTATTCAACAACACATTTGCACATCTATTTCTAACACTTTTAAGATTTAGCATAACAACTTCACTGTCTACATCAACATCTAACTACACTACCTTTTTTACCTTTACTATTGGTTCAATCTTGGGGTTTGACTAAGACACAAAAAAGTCCTAAACTTCAACCCTTGCATAGTAAACCCCATGGTTCTCCTTAGCAACGCTATTGTTTAAAATACCACATATATCAACAAGCGAGCATATATGTTGCATGTATCAAAGACCTAGTTCTACCCAAGACAAGATCACGCCCTTAGATAGGATCATTGTTATGATCTTGCCCTAAACACTTAGATTCTCATATTTCAATCGTCTTAGCTTTCTAGTCAATGATCTAATTCTGAATTTCAATTTATGGGTCTCAATGTTAGTATGTCAACAATTAAAGTTCACATTGTGTCGATTTCAAGATATGCTAACCCTAACTTACTTATCTTGTTTCCATTACAAAACATATTAATTTACAATCTCAATTAATTTACTTTAGTCAATTAATTAGATTCAACTCCTATATCTATTGTTACTTATACTTAATTAACTTATTCATTTATTAACACAAAATATTTTGTAATGTATATTTTATTTCCCTTCAATACCATAATATCATAATATAAGACATGATCATATAGGTATTTGCAATAGATAACCAAATAAACCCAAGAAATTTTATTCTAAATCTAAGTACCTAAAGAATCATTTGTTTAAACAAGTTAAAGACATTACTTTAATCAACAAGTTTTGGACTATAAAAATATTAAAATTATTCAGCCATGCTAACACTTTCTCAAAGAGGTGGTCACGAATTTTAAGCAATTCACATGTGAAAGTTGACCTCACCATTGTAAGATGGTGTATTATGGGTTCTTGGGATTGTGTATTAAGGAAAAAAAAAATAGTTTGAAAGTATGGCATCAAACGCTTTCATACTTACATAAAACTTGAATTTTTGGGACCAAACATTTATATTGATGAGGACTTTGACATTTATATTGATGATGACTTTGACATTCTTAATCATAGTAACGTTGTTTGTATAGAGAAGGCTTTGTTATAGGCCATCCATATCTTCATTAATAAGAAAAATAATTTATAAAACTTGATACTGACTTGATTTAAGCTACACAATGAATTGATATAGGGACATTCTTTAAAATATTTTGGAAAAAAATTATTTTGTTATAAATTTTATGACTTTAAAAAATACAAGTGCTGACATAAAATATAGATTGAGAGTTAAATTTGTATTATGTTGTGTTGCATTTTAGTATGATACAATAAGGAAGAAGAACATACATAGGTGATAAGACACAAACCAAATCGAAAGAAATGATACGCATATCAACCCATAGACATTATAAGATAAAACTAGATATATATTATTCCTTTCATCTCACATATAGTATGTCTCATACAACCATCATGCTCTTACATTCATACATGTTCTCTCGTACATGCTCATATATTCCTATACATTCCACTTCTGCTCTTATATCACTTTATATATATTATATATCCATCTCATTTCATATATTCTCTATGTGTTTCTATATTCTTCATATATGGTAAGTGTTTTTTGTTATATGGCTTCAGTATACATAGGGATGTGTCCCTAGCATGTGCCTCATAGATGATGGTGATTGATTGTCATTGATGTCAAAAAGGTGTTTGGTCTTCATATGACAAGATGTCATATTTCAGGATGTCTTAGCATCATGTGTGAGAACAAGATGTGTAATGTTGAAATCAAGGGATGTCATCATGTACTATGTGAAATTGTCAAAGGTTGGACAAGAGGATCTCTGTTGAATCAAGCTAGTGTTAGTATTGGTGGGTTGTTGATCAAGACACTTGTTAGTTGATTAGTTATTGCTTCATATGCTTCATTGTTCAGGAGATGGTTAATGAGGTATTCATCATGAACTTCATATGGTTGAGGTAAATTCAGATGTGGTCTTCAATCAGGTTCTTTTTGGATGTCATCATCATAAATTCTTGTAGGGTTGTTTATAGTTGATGTGCTCATCATAATACATTAAGCATTCTAAGATATGCCTCAAGACAAGGTTGTTCGTGATATATTGTTTGGTTCATGTTTGCCACAAATAGAGATGATTTCTTGATCTTGGTATGACAAAGTTTACATGCTTCAGTAATGCAAGAGCAATGCAGATCAGGGATTTATGTTGGAGGGTTCGCTTTGTGTGTGGTACTTGATCAGGACTTTATTGTTTATCATCATGTTTATGAGAGGGCTTTTTTGATTAGTTTGATCATATCAATTGTTGATGCTCATATAAGAAGGTTTAGTATCTGTCTACAATATGTTGTTAAAGTATTGTGACATACAGATAGAGGATGATAGGTGCAGATTGTTCACTCATACTCAAGGTTACATTGTAATGTTGGTTAAATGATATAACATCAACACTTCTACATTATCAAATTATGATCAGATTGAAGATTACAGTGTTGATTGACAGAGACAGTACTATTGTGATATTCTTAAGTTTGAAATGACAGTGAACTCAGTTGATGTTATGATATCATTTGCATTACAAGATAATTTGGTCTCAAGGTCTTTAAAAAGGTATATAGAATTCTAAATACAAATCTTTATTCTAACCGTCACTATACTAAAGCACCTTTTATTCTAAAAGTGTGTTGACCTATTACAAAAGGTAACTGTCACTTAAGTGACCTGTAGAAGGTGTGAGGCCGATTATTTTTCCTTCCTTATTTTGATCGATATGCATTTGTGTTGAGGACATTATCAAACTTTTAGTGACTATGGTTTCATTATGCAGACTTCATTTTATCTCCTGATTATGATAGGACATCGATTAGACATATGTGATTCAACTTGGTCATAATTGATGTTATTTTGAGATTCGACATCTGAGATATATATTTTGATGATGCTTTGTGATGAGATTCTAGTTATTTATGTGATGTGGACTATTTGACATGAGATTGAAAAATGCAGTTTAATTTGGAATTATGTATTTGATGATTATTGTTGTATTCGATTGCATGAATTTAATTCCAGTTGCTTCGGCTATGATTTTTCATGATATGATTGACACTTGATCGAGATGTGCAGGTTTTACATTCCCTAGCCACAGAAATTGGAGGTAGAATTCACACCAATGTTATCCCCTATGAAACCGATCCATTCCCAAGAGGGATAAGGATCACGTTTGAAATTGAATGTGATTTAAGTGCTGGATTTATTTTTTTAATCTTTTGGCCTAGTACCCTTTGTTAAATTAATCAATAATAAGTGTTGTATAAATTTTACTTGATTTACACTTGGTATTTATTTATTTTTTAGGCCATTTAAACTAGATTTATGACCCTTTTGTGAACCTTAGTGTCCCAAAAGTTACACTAGGTGGTTACCCATGGGTCTAGGGTCAACTTGGACTATCTAACCCTAGAATTAACTCACTTTTGGTCGCTCTAAACTATGGTTTAGTCAAAGTGACGAAATTTGAACGTAGGGAAGGTGGGAGATGAGTCATGCCTTGGGAAAGACTCATCTCCCTTCCCAAAGTTTGGGAATCCTTTCCCAAGGAAGACTTGGGAGGTCTCCAATACTCCCAAGTGTGTGGGAGCTTCCTCCAAGACTCACACACGTGTGAGAGCATCTTGGAGGGAGATGGCTCTTTGAGAGATCAAGAGGATGCCATATGGCATCCCTTATCCTCTTGAACGTGTGAGTGGGAATGCCACCTCACCACTTGTCCTCTCACACATGTGTGAGAGCACAAGTGGATAAGGTGAGGATTGAGATGGAATGAGAGGATGACACTTGTCATCCTCACACTTCCTCTCCCTTGCAAGTGGCATTGGAGGAAGGAGAAGGTGACAAGTGTCACCTTCTCATTCCTCAAAGCCAAATTGATGGCCAATATTATCTCATCTGGTTGAGGAGTGTGGGGTTCTTGCAATTTTAATTTTTCTTGCTATTTTGGGAAGTTGGGAGAGTTAGAGGAATTCTTGAGAGATTGGAAGGTTTAGGAAAGCTTGGAGCTCTTCACCAAATGTGCTTCCATTATAGGGCTTTGAAGGTAAGCCTCTTATACTTTGTTTCTTCCCCCTTGCTTATTTAATGTGTTGTGTTGTAGTTTTTAGTTGTTTTGTTGTTGCATTGTTTTTGTGTGGGATGGGAGTATGGTGAGAGCACCTCCAATGGAGGTAATGTTCAACTTGTTTGGGTAGGGGAAAGGAACCTCCTTGAGGTCACTCCCACATTGTGTATTTATGCCCTAAGGGCTTTTATTTGTTGAGGAGATTATTGAATGGCAAGAGTGCCATGGAGGTTATTTTGTGATATTGTGGAGAGTGGTGTTTTTGGAGATTTTATTTGGCTTAAGGCCATGAGCTTGATATTTTATCATTTGGGTGACCTTTGAAGTAGAGGGGTCCATTCCCTACCCTCATCAAACTCATTCTCATGAGTTGAGTTTTGTGTTGTTGTGTTTGATTTTTGTTGTGGAATGTTGCCCCTGTGTGAATCCCTACCTCCCTAGCTCGGGGGTGACCCACTTGCGGGTCTATGGTAGGGAGGAGAGCATTTCGTAGTGGCTGGAGTGTTTTCTTTGGTTGTGTTTAATTGTAGGTTTTGAGTGGAGAAATGGAGTTGTTGTGGAACTCATGTTAGGTGGTTTAGTTGTATTTTCTTGGTTGTTGAAGCCATGGCCATTGTGGCCCCATTGAATTTTATTTTTGTGAAAGCTTGCTAAGTTAATTGCCATAGAGTTGGCTGTGATCAATAAAGAAATGTATTTATTCTGTTATTTTATTTAATGTTGTTTACTTCCTATTTTGTGAGTTAAAATTTGAAAAATGTTAAATATTTTTCTGTCATTGTCCTCTCAAAAAGAAAATATGCATGAGTTTAAAATGTTGCTGTTAGATCTTATTGTAGATGAAAGAAAGAAATGCATTCTCTATTTTGTATAATGCTTTCCAAAAAAAAGAGATATGAGTGCTATTAAATAAATATTATTGCAACCAAGAAAGAGAAAGTTGAGAATAGTATCTGTTTGTTACTTGAAGGTTATTTTATTAGTTGCTGGTAAAGAAAAGAAAGAGTTGTAATATATTCATATAAAATTGTTGTTTTCCATTTTATTTTGGCATCAAACGAATATAATGCATTCTGTTTATATTTTATGCTTTTAAAAAAAAATAGGAAGAAATCTACATTGGTTATCTTATCAGTTTATAAATCTAGTTGTTGATTTATATTTTAATTCCTTGTGTATATGTTATAGAAGAGAAGAAAATGAATAAAGTGGTGCTTTATTACTTTTATATCATAATATAGATATATACTCACATATTTATATATAATATATATATATATATATATGAGTGTATATATTTTCTTTTAATTAATAGATATACATCAATAGGGAATATAATCAGACTGTGGTATTTTAGGCAAACTGTGTTGTGAACCTGAGTATATATTTATATCTGTATGTATATATATATATATAAATATACATAGACATCCTTAAAACAAATCATAGAAAGATAGATTGAATCATACAATGACGAACTGAAGGGTTAAATTCTGTGTGGATGAAAGTTTTGTTTTAAGCAAAAAAAAATATATAGTAAATAACGAACAGCATGTAGGGTTTGTTGGAGGGTGTGGGTGGAAGCAAAGCCTCCTCCCCACACCCCCTCTCTACTCTTGTGGTGCCACAAGACACCCCCACACCCCCCCCCCCCAACTCCATCCGCGGACTTCGGTGCCACCGTTCCCGTCTCCCGCAGTCCTAGATCTCCGTCGCATTTATACCTCTGCCCTCCACTCTTTACACTACCCCTCCCCACGGGACTCTGCCACCATGCATCACGCCACCAGGTCGGCCACCACCACCACCCCTCTCTCTCTCAACCCTTTTTCCGCCGCCGCCACCGTCGGTTCTCTTCCATTCAACCCTATATCATAACTTCAACTCACAGCAATACATTGTATTTTTACCAAATCTAAAGGAATAATACTAATACATTCAAATCAAAGGCAGCCAATGGAAGCTTTCTGGGCTTCAAATGCATACCACCATGGGTCATGGCCTCCCTTGGCGTCCAAACCCTAACTTGTTTCACTTGAGAGAAAACAAAACAAAGAAAAACAAGAAGAGTATTAGGGCAACTCAAAATGAGACACAACATAACATAAAATTAGGCCTAATAGAAAACAATTCTAGTTTGAGTTAGGGCTTTCTTATTTTTGTGAGGATATTTTAAATGTGGACATGACACGTGTGTTGTGTATCGTGACTGCATGGGAAATGTGGGCATGACAGAAGGGTATAAGCACCGTGTGTTACTGGCCCCTCCTCTCCTTACCACTGATGGAATCGATCTTCATTGTTTGTGAATGGGCGGCAAAACTATTAAAGGTTTTATTTGATTTGTGGAGAGCACGATTTTAAAAAAATAAAAATAAAAGACTTTCAAATGCCTTGTAAAGTGGAGCTCGACTTAAGAGGGAATGCTTTGGTCTTAAAGTTTATCTCGAAAGAAAAGGCACTTTTTCATTGGAATGCTTTATTTATATAAAGCATATGAGTGGGCACGATTTATGCCTTGTCTTTAAAAGAATTTTGTAGGAAACTTTTTTAATTTCTCTTTTATTTGTCTTTTAAAAGGCATGAGTTCGTTATAGAATGTATATGAGGTTTTCAAGGAGCCTTTATAGGAGATGGTTGATATTTTTTAAAAGCAATATTTTTGGAAAATTATTTCTAAATTCTCTCCCATGCCATTGAAGAATTTAGTGAAGATTTTTTGTGAGAAATTTATTGAAGAGAAGGTAAGAAGATTTTTTCAAAGAGCTTGTAAGAAAATATGGATCAAGAAATTTTTGCATGAAAATAAAATGGATTTGTGAAAATGAAAATGTGAGATGATTTGATTGAAGAAAAGCAATAGGTCATTTTTCTTTGCAGGTGAAAGGACATGCAAATGAGCAGAGAGATTTTATTGGGGCAATTTGATTTTTTGTAAAAGATAAGAAAGATCAAATTATGAAAAGTCAATTGAAGAATATCAAAGTTTTTTAGATTGAAAGAGAAGATGAATGCAGAGAGGAAAATGAAAAGTCTCAAGAAGATGAATATGCAGAGGAGAGGAATTCCAAGAGATTTTTCATTTATAATAATATTTCAGGTGCATTGAATGTGTGGTTATGCAGATCAATGATGAAGATAATTTGATGACACAGATGAATGATTGGGTGAACCAATTTGTAAAGTAGAAGACATATTGTGAGATATTCTTCATAGTGACATGTTCTTATAGGAATATCATAATGTTTAAAGACACTTGCAGTTGTTTGTAATGTTTTTGATTGCAAGGAATCAAGTTTTGATTGCAGTGATTGATGAAAGATTGATAGAGATATTTTGCAGAGAAAATTATTTACAGAGATTTGTATGTGGAGCTTGTTTGCAAAAGTGTGTAAAAGAAAATGGTCTTGATTTGAAAATCAAACAGGAGGTATAAGGTTGTATGATGAAACACAGGTGCAAATATGATTGAACGGCAATCATGTCTTGCACACAAAGTTTGATGTTTTGTTAATGGTGATTGTGTTTGCCAGTGAGGCACAGTATGCCAATGAGGCTTGTGGTCAGTGAGACCTTCCTATGCCAGTGAGGCTTGTGGTCAGTGAGACCTCTGTATATGTCAGTGAGACATTTGTAAACTTGAAGTTTTTTTCATTTAAGCCAGTGAGGCAGTTTGAGTGGTTTTTCTTCCCCTGGAGGGTTTTCCACTCTGTATATCTTTGTGTTAAACTTCTTGTGTTATTTCTCTGTATTTGTGTTTAACAATTTAATGATGGTGAAGTTAATGTTTGATCTCAGTTCATATAAAGGTTATTGACAATGTGAAAAAGGTGAGAAAATTCAATATTTATATTAACATTGATTCACCCCCCCCTCTAAGTGTTAATTGTACTCCTACAATTGGTATTAGAGCCTAGGTTCCATTTTGAAGCTTAATCAGCTTGGGTAGGTCCTGTGTGTGGAGTTCAATGGGTAAGTGCAGAAGAAATAAGAGCAAGAAAACTGTCAAGTCTCGGACTAGTCAAAACTCTTCATCTTTATCAAATTCAAAGGTTGATATAGAACTTATTGATATAAATGTTCTCCAATTTGAATCTGATATTGTATTAGAAGAAAAAGTTTCAGGAGTTCCTCAGTTTGATGCTTCAGATTTTTTAGTTTGGTATGTTAGAATGCAAGTGTATTTATCCTCTTTAGGGTATGATGTTTTAATGTCAGTTGAGAAAGGGTATTGTATTACTGCAAATAACAAAGAAGTTATTAGATGTAATTATATTGCAAAGAAGGCCATATTGTCTACTCTATCTAATGATGTTTCTTGTCAAGTTATACATTGTGAAACAACTCAGGATGTCTGGAAAGAATTGATAAGAATTTATCAAGGTAGTGATAAAGAAGAGGACAATTTGGTGTCTAATGAAAGTAACCATGAAAGAAGACAATCACATGAAGAAGTTGAAACCCAATCAGATTCAGAAGAAGCTAACATCATAAGTGATGATGATCAAGAATATGATGAACAAGATTGTGAGATTGATATGGAAGGAGAGCTCATATATGCTCTAACTAAACTCAAGAAATATAGGAGAGAGAATCAAAAACTAAAATTGCAACTGCAACAAGAAATAGAATCTAAAGACAAAGCACTTTCAGACCTTGAAAGTGTATCTTCAGATCTTGAAGAGGCCAGATGTTAGATTATGAGTTTAAGGACATATATTGATGATTCAGACAAATTAATTGTCAGATTAAAGACTAAAATTGAAGAAGCTAAGAGGATAGCTGATGTCTCAATATCTGACCTTGAAGTTACAAGGATTGAGAATCTAAAACTAGAGGGTGAAATTATCAAACTCAGAAAAGATTATGATGGTCTCAAAGTTTTGTCTAAGAAGTATCATGAATATGAAGAAAGTACATACAAGTTACATGAGTTGTTGGGCGAACAAAAGCATCATAATGACAACTAGTTTAGGATTTGAAGGAGAGTGTTCAAAAGCCAAACAAACTCCTAAAAAGATAATTGATCTTCATGCTAGTGCTCCTGAAGACAAAAAGAAGTCAAAAGCTGAAATAAACGTCAAAGATGAAATGTATAATCAAAGAAGAAGAAATTTCAGAAGAACTGCTCCAGTAAAACAAGCATACATGTACATGTATAATTATTCATTTAATGGTTATTGTTATACTTGTAATCATTTTGGACATAAAGCAGTTAATTGCAGAAGGAATATTGATATTATTTGTTACAAGTGCAATAATGTTGGTCACACACAAAGAAATTGCAAAATGAATAAAAGGTATGATCCTGCATGGAAGCATATCATAAATGCTCAAAGAATGTCAAAAAGGTATTATCAGTCATTTGATTATGGTTACAACATAATTTGTTATAATTCTAATTCTCTTGGTCATAAAGCACACAGTTGCAGGAAAGCATCACATGATTTGAAAAACTTTAAAAGAAAAGAAGGTATAAAGGTTTGGAGAAAGAAAGAACCTGTAAAAGTGTGGAAGCAGAAACAAAGTCATGAGAAGGCAAATCCTAAACTTGTGCATCTGGCACAAGTCACATCATCAATTGAATAATAGATAGCATGATGTGAGGGGGAGTTGTTCTTGTCCTATCATTTATCCCCAAGAAGTTACAGGAGGAGATCAGTTGATGTTTATTAATATGATGATCTTGTTTTGTTTGTCATGCTTGCCTGATAATGTTTGAAATGAAGTTTCTGATGTTTTTGAGTTTTAGTGTATGTCAGTAATATAGGTGTTCATGATCAATGACATGTTTAGTGGTTCATGATGCATATAAGGTGTTCAAAAGCTCTCTGCACAAAGAGTTTGATGATCTTGTGACTTGATCCTATTTGTATATTGTTCGTATCATGTTGGTACTTACAAAAATTGTGTTGTAGTTCAGTGTGATCTTGATTGTCATGGCAAAGAGCTTAAGATGTTCTCAAGAAGCTCTTATCAGAAATTAGCATGTGTTGGCTAAGGTGGCTGAAAATGAAAAATTCAATTCATAGCACTTATCTCTGCATTTGATTTGTGCAAAGTGTTGTTGCAGGAAGAACTTGTTAATGCAGATTGGTTTGAGTGTGCTCAGGGATGTCAAGTCATGCTTATATGGAAGTGTTCTTGATGTGATAATTTGACATGGTTCTTTGATGGTTCTCATCATTAATATGTTTCAGGGAGGTATGTTCAAATTATGTGATTCTAGTTTTGAAGTGGTAAGGTATGTGTTTCAAGCTATGACATCTAGAGATGCTTATGAAATTGATGGTGGTGCCTTGTTTTTCTTCAAGTTCATCAATTAATCAGAGGCAAGTAAAGGTCTTGAATCAGCTGATAATGGTAATACTAGTTGGTGTTGTGTGTACTATATTTCTTCTCTGCATGACTAAGTTGTCACTATCATGGAAATTTTGAATAAGTCTTATAAAAGGTGGTCATCATGTCATCTTGTGTTGGGAACTGTGTGATGAGGAGTCTTCATAATTTTTGAATGCAATATTGTTCATCAAGAGTATTGATGTGTTTATGATTTCTTTGCATAGTGTTCAAGAAGTTGGTATTTGGTTGCAGAGATATGTCTTCTTCATCCTCATATTGGTATTGTGTCAAGAAGTTATAGTTATTCTTGTCGGTGATTGGGAGTGATATTTATGAGCTATGATTTGTTTGTGTACTTCAACATAGGGGAAGCAAATAGATTTAAGTCTTTGTCATCATAAGTCAAAAAGGGGGAGAAAGAAAGAATTGCTTTATGGAGTTTTGCCATCAATGACAAAGGGGGAGATTGATGGTGATTGATTGTCATTGATGCCAAAAAGGTGTTTGGTCTTCATATGACAAGATGTCATATTTTAGGATGTCTTAGCATCATGTGTGAGAACAAGATGTGTAATGTTGAAATCAGTATTGGTGGGTTGTTGATCAAGACACTTGTTAGTTGATTAGTTATTGCTTCATATGATTCATTGCTCAGGAAATGGTTAATGAGGTATTCATCATGAACTTCGTATGGTTGAGGTAAATTCAGATGTGGTCTTCAATCAGGTTCTTTTTGGATGTCATCATCATAAATTCTTGTAGGGTTGTTTATAGTTGATGTGCTCATCATAATACATTAAGCATTCCAAGATATGCCTCAAGACAAGGTTGTTCATGATATATTGTTTGGTTCATGTTTGCCACAAATAGAAATGATTTCTTGATCTTGGTATGACAAAGTTCACATGCTTCAGTAATGCAAGAGCAATGCAGATCATGTATTTATGTTGGAGGTTTCACTTTGTGTGTGGTACTTGATCAGGACTTTATTGTTTATCATCATGTTTATGAGAGGGCTTGTTTGATTAGTTTGATCATATCAATTGTCGATGCTCATATAAGAAGGTTTAGTATCTGTCTACAATATGTTGTTAAAGTGTTGTGACATACAGATAGAGGATGATAGGTGCAAATTGTTCACTCATACTCAAGGTTACATTGTAATGTTGGTTAAATGATATAACATCAACACTTCTACATTATCAAATTATGATCAAATTGAAGATTATAGTATTGATTGATAGAGACAGTACTATTTTGATATTCTTAAGTTTGAAATGCCAGTGATCTCAGTTGATGTTATGATATCATTTGCATTACAAGATAATTTGGTCTGAAGGTCTTTAAAAAGGTGTATAGAATTCTAAATACAAATCTTTATTCTAATCGTCACTATACTAAAGTACTTTTTATTCTAAAAGTGTGTTGACCTGCTACAGAAGGTAACTGTCACTTAAGTGACCTGCAGAAGGGTATAAGCAACATGTGTTACCGGCCCCTCCTCTCCTTACCACCGATGGAATCGATCTTCATTGTTTGTGAATGGGCAGCAAAACTATTAAAGGTTTTATTTGATATGTGGAGAGCACGATTTTAAAAAAATAAAAATAAAAGACTTTTAAATGCCTTGTAAAGTGGAGTTCGACTTAAGAGGGAATGCTTTGGTCTTAAAGTTTATCTCGAAAGAAAAGGCATTTTTTCGTTGGAATGCTTTATTTATATAAAGCATATGAGTGGGCACAATTTATGCCTTGTCTTTAAAAGAATTTTTTAGGAAACTTTTTTAATTTCTTTTTTATTTGTCTTTTAAAAGGCATGAGTTCGTTATAGAATGTATATGAGGTTTTCAAGGAGCCTTTATAGGAGATGGTTGATATTTTTTAAAAGCAATATTTTTGGAAAATTATTTCTAAATTCTCTCCCATGCCATTGAAGAATTTAGTGAAGATTTTTTGTGAGAAATTTATTGAAGAGAAGGTAAGAAGATTTTTTCAAAGAGCTTGTAAGAAAATATGGATCAAGAAATTTTTGCATGAAAATAAAATGGATTTGTGAAAATGAAAATGTGAGATGGTTTGACTGAAGAAAAGCAATAGGTCATTTTTCTTTGTAGGTGAAAGGACATGCAAATGAGCAGAGAGATTTTATTGGGGCAGTTTGATTTTTTGTAAAAGATAAAAAAGATCAAATTATGAAAAGTCAATTGAAGAATATCAAAGTTTTTCGGATTGAAAGAGAAGATGAATGCAAAGAGGAAAATG
Organism: Cunninghamia lanceolata; assembly: GCA_027924645.1. Classification (NCBI taxonomy): domain Eukaryota; kingdom Viridiplantae; phylum Streptophyta; class Pinopsida; order Cupressales; family Cupressaceae; genus Cunninghamia; species Cunninghamia lanceolata. The sequence goes on along the minus strand of BSBN01000741.1, from coordinate 2,996,951 downwards.
AAAAGTCTCAAGAAGATGAATATGCAGAGGAGAGGAATTCCAAGAGATTTTTCATTTATAATAATATTTCAGGTGCATTGAATGTGTGGTTATGCAGATCAATGATGAAGATAATTTGATGACACAGATGAATGATTGGGTGAACTAATTTGCAGAGTAGAAGAAATATTGTGAGATATTCTTCATAGTGAAATGTTCTTATAGGAATATCAGAATGTTTAAAGACACTTGCAGTTGTTTGTACTATTTTTATTGCAAGGAATCAAGCTTTGATTGCAGTGATTGATGAAAGATTGATAGAGATATTTTGCAGAGAAAATTGTTTATAGAGATTTGTATGTGGAGCTTGTTTGCAGAAGTGTGTAAAAGAAAATGGTCTTGATTTGAAAATCAAACAAGAGGTATAAGGTTGTATGATGAAACACAGGTGCAAATATGATTGAATGACAATCATGTCTTGCACACAAAGTTTGATGTTTTGTTAATGGTGATTGTGTTTGCCAGTGAGGCACAGTATGCCAATGAGGCTTGTGGTCAGTGAGACCTCTGTATATGTCAGTGAGACATTTGTAAACTTGAAGTTTTTTCATTTAAGCCAGTGAGGCAGTTTGAGTGGTTTTGCTACCCCTAGAGGGTTTTCCACTCTGTATATCTTTGTGTTAAACTTCTTGTGTTATTTCTCTGCATTTGTGTTTAACAATTTAATGATGGTGAAGTTAATGTTTGATCTCAGTTCATATAAAGGTTATTGACAATGTGAAAAAGGTGAGAAAATTCAATATCTTCTCTTGTTGTATTATTGGTCTTTAGGTTCTATGGTATCATCTATGTGTCCTTTATACTTGATGTCAAGTGTAGGATAATTGTTATAGACTTAGCTTATGGTGCCCTTGCGATTTTTCATCATAAGCCTCCATTAGGCTATCATTTTAGGTTTTCAACCTAATAGGGGATTTTCAGCTTGATTTATCAAAGTATTAGCTTAAGTTCTAATCCTACCAACATCATCTTCAAAATTGAAACCATGTCTCACCCTTAAGGCATTCAATTTCTAATCTACCAAGCCACTATAAAAAAAATGTTGCTAAAATCCCAAAATTCAAAATGCCAAAAAATTTCACTAATATTTGGATCAAATGTTTTTCCCAAAACTAGCCATAAGCTATCCTAAGGTGGGCATAATTGAAATCATATATATCTTGAAAACAAAATAAAAAAGAGGTGTTAAAAGTCAAGTAAAAATATATTTCTACATCCTAGTTGTCTTTGGAAGTGTCACACTATTACAGTATCTATAGATAATAAAAGGAACCGGTGTAGTTGAGTTTTACCAAACAACCAAAGTTCTAGCAGCAATAACACATTTTCATAAACTGGTTTATACTCAAAATTAACTTTCAAATTTATTTCAATTCAGTAGCTTCAGAAGGATGAAATGATAAACAAAATTCAAAAATGACTGTATTCAATTCTTGATTTAAATCTTCAGAAATTTCATGGTTTTCTTGAAAATTAGTGACCAAATTCATACTGGCAGCATACTCTTGTTCTGGCGACTTGTTTTGTTTGTATCAACACTTTGTGAGGCAACTTCAAACTCATTTTGTTTCAATCTACAACTGTCCTTCTATATATGTGCCCTCTATATTCTCTTTCAATCTCCACACACTTCTCTTTTCCTTGGGTGGCTATTTTCTTTCTTCAAAATCTAATTTATGCAATTCTCTGCTAGAAATGTGGCTACTCAAAATTATTCAAGAGTCTCTATAGACAACAAATTTCCTTTATCCAACGGCTTCAAAGATTTTTATTCCTCTAAAACTCCACTCAGTGTTTTGGCAACTTCACCCCCACACACGATTTTCCAGCTAGAAACTTTTTCATTTTAAAAATTCTTCAATATATGGTGGCCTTGACTCATTCTTCAATTACTTCAATATATGAAAGGACTAAAAAATTATGGCGAGAAGGAAATCACAAAAGAGTTGACAAGATACTTTTTTAAAGATCAAATGCAATGGTTAGGAGTCATACATCAAGCAAATAGGATTGGAAGATGGATATGAGATGGAAAAAATAGACATGTAAGAGTCACCTTAAGAAACATACAGGACAAAAGCATGATACTAAGGAATAAAAGATTTCTTAGAGGTACACAAATTTACACTGATGAGGACCTAACCATAGTGCAACAAGAAGAAAGGCAGAAAGAATGGGAAAAAGTAAAGACAACAAGAGATGTGGGGAAATGGGCTTGGCTACAAAATGGAAAAGCCCAAATGAGTGACAAAATGACATACAAGAAATAGGAATTAGGCCCCCCTAGGAATATTTGATAGTGGTAAGCTGGAACTGTAGAGGGTATCCATGGAGAAGAGGACCTGGACTGGAGCCCATAGTTGAGGGAAATGATATTATCATCCTTATAGAGACTCATGAGCATGATGGGTGTAAGACTCCAGAATTTGAGGGGTATAAAAAAGCTTTAGTGTGGAATGAAAGGACCGACAGTGGCAAAGGGCACGGTGGGGTTGCAGTTCTAATCAAAGAAGAATGGGGTAGCTTTGTAAAAGTGGAGAAAGAAGACCCAAACAAGTAGTTCATATGGCTAAAAATTATAGAAAATCAAGTCATGATAAGGATGGCAGCATGCTACTTCACTCCAAAGGGATCAAAATCTTATAAGAAAAGGAATCTAGATCGAGAAGATCCATATGCAATGCTTAAAAAAGACATTTTTTTTTAGTACCATGGGGGAAGTGGTATTAATTGGTTACTTTCATGTGAGAACTGCAAACAATCAAGCCCTCAATCTGAAAAGCAACAACATAGAGAAAAATAACCCTCTATGGCTAGAAGAAGAGAGTGATCAACTTTGGGACATGGTCTCACAGGATATTAAGGGTATTGTTTCACACTATAGGGCAAAACATTTGGGGCTTTTTAGTACTTACAACATGGTCATTTGCAATGGTATGAAGGCAACTATACCTTGAAGTTGATGGAGGTTGTGATCGGTGACTGCCCTGTAGAGATGAAGTTAGATCATAATCCAATATATGTTAAGATGCACATTCACATAAGAAAACAACAGGAAGAGCAAGTTCATATTAACCAAAAGAAGACAACTCCCCAAGGGAAAATCCTCCTGGATCAAGAGAATCAGGAAATTTTTAGAGTTACAATCAAACAACTTTTCAGGGATCATGAAAATAAAACAACTAGCATAAAGAATTATTCTATAAGCAAGAACATGTTGATCCCCCTAATGTACAAGGCCTTAAATGGGTGTAAGAGAGATAGGGCCAAGAGAGGAACATAAAATACTTTCTCAACAAACCCATGGTTCGACGAGGAGTGCAAGATGGCAAAAAGAAATTTGCAAAAATGTGGAATGGACAAAGAGCATAAGAAGGAGTATGAAAAATTGTTACAAGATAAGAAAGAGAAGTATGTGAACATAAGAAGAATGGAGTTGAATGCCCTTGGAAAAAACAACCCTAAAAGGTTTTGGAAAGAGCTACATCAAAAGAGGAAACAAATAGAAAACAATATCAAAGGGGATTAATGGCTTGAGTATGCGAAGTTGTTGTATGAGTGGAACCAAGATAAGCATAGACCCCCAATAATCTATGCAAATACAAAACTTTTCACCATTGAAGACATCAGTCAAGGTATAAAACAATTGGCAAGTGGGAAAGCACAAGATATTGATGGGTTGAAGGCTGCGCATTTAAAGTGGGGTATAGAGGTCCTTGAAACTTTTTGTCAGGGAGTTGGGATGCAGGTGAACACTAGCAAAACCAAAGTGATGATCTTCTCTTTGAATAGAAAAAATAGGCAATTTAACTTTACTTGTGAAGGCAGCCCATTGGAAATAGTAGATGAGTACAAGTACCTCGGGCTTGATTTCTACTACAAACTTAGTTGGGAAATGTGTAGAGCAAAAAAAAATTCAAGGGGGTTGGAAAGCATTGTACTATCTTCAAAATAGATGTAGGATTGCTGAGTTGTGGGATTGGAAAACCAAGAGAACACTCTTTCGTTTTCTCGTTACTCTGGTGATTCTGTATGGGTGTAAAATTTGGGGCAGTAGTATGTCAGATTAGAAATGGAAGCAGCTAGAAAGAATCTAGAAGCACTTCATCATTAGCAGTCTCAAAGTTAATAATGTTGTTTCGTATGAGATTTTATTAGCTGGAACTGGGTCTTTCTCCTTGGAGGCATCAGCTATGGTTCAGTTGTTAATCTACCTCAAGAAGATTCAAAATATGGAGAGCCACCAATGGACTAGGCTAATTATGGAGGAAGAGTTAACTAGAAGAAAGAACACTTGGAGGAAGCAAAATGACAAATGGATAAAGAAGTGGGACATTAGTATGCAAGATTACCCAAATGCTAATGAAGAAATTAAAAAATATGTAAGAGAAAAATTTAGATACGTCATGTGGACAAAATAAATGGATCGTAAAAAGGCTTACTATATCAAAGAATTTAACCCCATGGGTGATCATGAAGAAAAAGCCTACATCAGAGCGGATATTAAGTGGAAAGCAAAAATGTTGATAGCTCTACTTAGGACAAGCTCGCACCATCTTAGATGTGAAACGAGTAGATGGTTGATTCCTAAAGAAGAGTGGGAAAAGAGAATATGTTTTTTTTATACAAAGACATGGTGGAAATGGAGCGACACTTCCTCTTGGAGTGCTATGCATATAGTGACATTCATTCCAGTTATAGTGACACTTTAAAAATCACCAACTTAAGCACCTTGTTTGAAGAGGCAAGGTTGAGCAGAACTACAAACCTCAATAGAAGGGAGGATCTCAAGAAATATTTGCAAGCATTTTAGGGGGTGTTTGTTCCATTTTTGACGGGACTATGTGTGGTTTCTAGGTCCCATAGGCTATTGTGGCCCCGTGGACATTATTAAAATTCTTTCATTCATTCTTCACCTTCCTACTACACTCTTGTATTTTCATTTTCATTACATTCACCTTTTTCTTTTTACATGTATTGATTTTAGAAAAGACAAAAAAAATTCCTAATATTTCTCGCACTTCCTTATCTCTTTCAATTTCTTTTTAGTGTTTCAAAATATGAAAATACATGCATTGTAAACCTAAATAGAGAGAAGAAGTGTAGTTAAGAATAGACAAAAATTTTCCCTTGCCAAAATAAAGTCTAAATCTATTGTTCAAACTCTAAAATTGATGGATAAATTGAGTTTTGCTGCTCAATACTAAATCTTTTACCAATATTACCTTGGACTCCCAACAAAGATAATCAGGTCTAAAACTAAAACAAGCAAAGACAAGAATGTACAAAACTAAGCAAATGAAACAAAAACTAAACAAAATTTGTGAAAGCAACATTTGTGTGCAGGATTGCTTCAATGCCCATATGCTCCTACATACATCAGGAACCCACAAAATTCACTAATATAATTCAAAGTCAATAAAACTTAAGATCAATAAATATTTTTTAATGAATAAGTGTCTTATATATTATTGGTATGTTATGGAGCAAAAAATGGCCACATGCCTTTTTACCTCCTAGTTTAGCTCCTAGGTCCTATTTGCTTCCTTATACTTAATTTTACATTATAGTTGATTATCTCGAAAGAAACTTCTTGACACCCAGGACATTTTGGGACCACTGGGACCTATCTTAACTTATCCTTGACCCAATTTAGGCCCTTGGACTTGGGTGCCAACCGCCCAAGTCTCTCCTAATTAGTCGGGGCTAACTTTTGGTATGTCGGCATGGGACCTTTAAAAATGTTCCTCCTTGTTAGTTCTTGTGATTTGAATTCGTAAATGTTAGTGAGAAAGCATATATAAGTGAGTTTATGACTTCAATTTACACCTAGATGGATAATGCGAACTTATGATATTGGAGCAAAGAGCATTCAAGGCATTCATTATGTATTTATTGCAGATTTGTGTGTTTGTTACAGATATGGATTCATCATCCATCTCCTTGTGAGTTGAAGAACTTTCATCCTCTCAATGTCTTCACCACCCAGGTGACATCATTGCTATTTTAATCTTTTGAATCATTTCATCATTTGAATTATCTTTAGCCTCTATTTTGTAAGGGCATGCCCTCTAATTATCAACGGTGTTGGGAAAGATTGAATGCTAACCTGAGGCTTGATTGAGGCAAGCTCCTAAACACTACAACCCCCAAACCCCTCTCTTGTCATCTTGTGTGCAAGTTACAGGTACAGGTTTCGGGAGAAGTGGAGCTACAGGGAAGCAGTGTAGACATCATAGTTTTGAGATTCAGAAATAGTGTCAAAAAATCCCTCTATCTGGACTTGGGCGATTGCCGCCCTAGTCTATAGGGCCTCAAGCTTTTGGATCTAAGTTTCTGACATCATCTGCAACACTTCATTAGTTTTGACCTCTGACATATTCCAACATCTAGACTTGGGCGGTTGCTGAGTTTATCCTCCGACACCTCTGCTTTCGGGAGACAGGTTCTGACATCTTACTAATTCTCTCTGTACTTTTGGTTTCTAGATTTCAGTTGTCAATCATCTGTTTCAATTTGATTATCTTAGAACTAGGGTTTCCTTCATACTTGGCCTAGGGCTTGATAAAAGCTTGGTTGAATCTTATCTTTCCTTAACAAACAAGAGCACAAAGATCTGGAGCTGAGCCCTCTTCCATTTTGTAGTGGTTTGGGTCAATCTGTGTCCTTGAATGTTAGAGTGAAAGGAGGGTTAGATCCAGTGAATCCATACATTCGATCATCTCTCTTTTTACATTTAACATTTTGGTGAACCTAACGTGAATTTGCTGAACTTACATCTTGTTGAGTGTTGTAATCAGTTTTTGCATTCATTCATATCATATTAATCATCTTGCATTGAAAAATCTTCCATACATTTCAAAAAATTATTAAAAAATAAGCATTCTAGGCTTGCATTAAGGCATAGTTTTGCATTATTTCATTGCATATCATTGGATACATTTGCAAATATGATTTTTACATCAGATATGATATAAATTACAGCAATTAATCATTTCATGATCTTACACCTTGCATTTACATATATCATTTGTTAGGGTTTTGTTGAAATTTTGCATTTTTCATATAACCTAGTTTAGCAAAAGGCTAGGGTTTGTAGTCAAAATCTTGTTTCAAATTTTGTTGCTCTTTTAAAAACTCATTTAAAGTTGATTTTGAGTTGTAGTGTTGCTTCATTATGTGTCCTTGCATTCAAATTTCAAATTTCGCAATTACATAGTGTGTATTTCAACATTAAGGGTTTTTACACACTTTCCTCACACATCTTTAATCAAGCTTGCAAACAATTCATCTTGCCTTGTTGTGTAGCATCATTTCCATCATACTCACTTGGTTTGTTGTGAAATTTGTTTGTTTTTCTCTTTAAAAACCCGATTTCCTCAAACAAGTGCTTTGGTGTGATACAACCTCACATACATGGCTTCTCATAACAACAACAACACGATGGTTCCTCCTAGGGTTTATAGGAAGAAGAAGACTCCTAAACCCACTTTAACTTTTACACCACACGATAGAACAATTGAAAGCATTGAAGGACCCCTTTACATCACCATCAACATAATGGAAAATCCTACAAGAGGAGCCCTTATTGATCCCAATTGCATGACTAATGTCGCTATGAAAGAGTTCCTTTATTCACATAATTTGATGCAAGAATTTTATGAGCCTACCGACATGATCAAAACACATACTAGAGCCTTCCTCCTAGCCATAGGGAAGATTTCATTGTTGGTCAGAGTATTTGATAAAGCATTGGAACAATCATTTGATATTATACCTACATCTGACCTCTTCCGCATAAAAATTAGGCCATCCATGGCTCAAAGCCATGAAGGTTGTCCCCTCAACAATTCACAAGTGCCTAACATTTCCTCACCATGGGACCATGTATAATATCCACCATAGTTAATGGAAACCCATGGTTACTAAGAAAAATTTCACTCTTGATTACTTTTGGCCTTGACCTACTAAGGATCTTAAACCATGACAAGATCAAACTTTCTTGGGATATCGACGATATAAAGCAAAATTAATAACAAAATTGGCCGGACCTCCTATTAAACAAGTTGAAAGTGACAAGCCACCTGAATTGAATGAACCCCTAAGGTAAGGGAATCTTTGCTGAGGTGCCTCCTTCGCCATCCCTACAAGGATCAGGAGATACTCGTAAGGAACAAAGCATTTCATCACAGAAAATCAACTTTGTGCCAGTTTCCTCCTTTGAGATGTTGGAGACTGTGGAAAAGCATGAGAATACTTTTGCAAATATCACCAATAAAACAATAAGAAATAGGCAAGCAAGAGAAAGGAGGAAGAGAAGACAAGCCTTAACTTGAAAAGTAAAACCTCAACAAGAGAACATTCCACTATATGAAACTGAATCAAACAAGAAAGAGCTAAAGGCTGAAGAGTTCAAGGATGATGATTTAAGCTGGACAATTATACCTTATGTACCTCTTTCCTCTTGCATTCGAGATTGGGAGGAAGATGATCTACTTAAAGACAACCACTAGTTCGGTTGTACAAACAAGTATCTCTAACCCTTCTTAGCCACCTTTGTCATAGCATACATTTGCTCACTTACGTGGCCATCTCTTAGGTGTTGTGTTCTATGTTGTTTAGGTCTCGTTGAATGACCCTTGACACTTTTGTAAGGTCAAGGATATAAGGAGACTGCCTCCGTTGTGCACTTCTTCTATTTGTTTCATCATTCTTCTACTTTCCTCTCATCTATTTTATTGTTGTGCCTTGGGGGCATAACACTGAGGGGGATGTCTTAGGGCATCATGTTATAAACCCAAGTCACTTTTGTCTGCTCTCTCATTTTATTGTTTACATTCTTCAGTGGCTCTACTAGCTGGCGGATGACAAAAACAAACAAATACTGATAAGGACCATGTGTCCCTTCAACAAGAAAGCAAAAATGGACCTAGTCCATATATGAAGATGGGGTTGATTTATATATATATATATCTGACGCTTGGCTAGTAGAATCACTCCATGTTGTGATTTGTGTTGTGAACTTCTCCTGTAACAAACATTTGCCAATACTCTCAATATGCTTCAATGCACTTTGGATTGTTTTGTATCTCACCTTGTTGCTACAATCGGTTCTGAGATACCTGCAGTATAAGCCCAACGGCTATAATCGGTACTGAACCCACTAGTGTAGCCTTAGTCTCTCATATGATATGATTTTATGCATAGCTTTTACAAATTGATTTGGTTGTTATCTTAGAGTAAGATTATCTAACCAAAGTTTATATCATGTTTATTATCTTATAATCTTGATGTGTTTGTGGGAACATTCAATGATTGTGGCACATGTCACCCTTGGGGCATGGGCTTTGCAAAAGCTCGTGTCCCTTGCATGTTTTCACTCTACCTTAATGTGCTTGATACCGACAAGTGGTATCAACCACCTTAAGGTGGGACATATATAATGGTAGCTGCTTGATTATTTTGACACTAACAAAGTGTGTTTGCATACACTTCCTTTTCACTGTAAGGCATCTCTGTGATGTCAGTGGGGTTGTGTATTTTATCTATTGTGTATACCTCCTTTTCCTTGTAAGGCATCTCCGTGATGCAGGTGGGGTTATATACCTTGAGGACATGCTTCCTTTTCACTGTAAGGCATCTCTGTGATGCAGGTGGGGTTGCATTTTACAAAGCCCTCATCATGAGGCGGGATGGTGTATCTCTTGAGCTAGTGCACATCCTTTTATACAAAGTCCTCATTATGAGGCGGGGTTGGATCTTAAGCTATTCACTCTTAAGTGTGTATTTGGCGGTTGTGGTAGTGTAGCTCAACCGTTAGGTGTGTTTGGCGTGTTTTAGATAGTGGATTAGTGATGAGCTCCTCCCTATCGCTCGTGTTTGTCATGTATAAGACAGATAGTGTGTCTATGGCATATTATGCGACACACGTGTATTCCGTGTCTTCCATGTGTTTTATGTGTCTTCTCTACGTGTCTTGCACGTTTGTGGCATAGTATAAAGTTGTGTGGCAATGAGTCCCTCCCTATGGTCTATGTGTTTTGCATGTTTTTGTGTGGTCTAAAGTTGTGTGGTGATGAGTCCCTCCCCACGCTATGTATTTCTTTACTTTAATTAGCATTTCATATATATATATATATATGAGTCCCTCCCCATGTTGTGTGTTTGTTTACTTTAATTAGCATTTCATATATATATCTATGTGTGTGTGTAATTGCTTAATCATGTCTTCTATTCATGTATTCTTTGTGTATTACGTGATTGTATTCATGTCTTCTCCATGTATTACGTACTTTCACTGTATTCTCCATGTATCGTGTGCTTTCTTATCATATTCATCATGTTTTATGTGACTGCTAAGTGTCTGCTCATGTTTGCCTAAGCTTGGGGGCTAGCAATAGTCTTCAAACTTAGGGTGTGTCTTAATTATTGCTAGTCTTCAAACTAGCAATAGCCACATGCCTTTTTACCTCCTAGTTTAGCTTCTAGGTCCTATTTGCTTCGTTATACTTAATTTTACATTATAGATGATTATCCCGAAAGAAACTTCCCAACACCCAAGACATTTTGGGACCCCTGGGACATGTATCTTAAATTATCTCTGACCCAATTTAGGCCTCTGGACTTGGGCGCCAACCGCACAAATCTCTCCTAATTGGTCAGGGCTAACTTTTGGTATGTCGGCATGAGACCTTTAAAAATGTTCCTCCTTGTCGACGCTTGTGATTTGAATCCGTAAATGTTAGCAGGAAAACATATATAAGTGAGTTTATGACTTCATTTTACACCTAGATGGATAACACAAACTTATGATATTTGAGCAAAGAGCATTCAAGGCATTCATTGTGTATTTGCTGCAGATTTGTATTAGTATTTGTGTGTTTGTTGCATATATGGCTTCATCATCCATCTCCTTGTGAGTTGAAGAGCATTCATCCTCTCAAGGGATTCACCACCCAGGTGACATCATTTCTATTTGAATCATTTAAATCATTTCATCATTTGGATTATCTTTGGCCTCTGCTCTGCAAGAGCATGCCCTCTCATTAACAACGATATTGGAAAAGCTTGAATGCTAACCTGGGGCTTGACTAAGGAAAGCTCCTAAACACCACAACCCCCAAACCCCTCTCTTGTCATCTTGTGTGCAGGTTACAAGTACATGTTTCAGGAGAAGTGGAGCTACAGGGAAGTAGTGTAGACATCATAGTTTTAGGATCTGGAAACAATGTCAGAAAATCCCTCTAACTGGACTTGGGTGGTTACCACCCTAGTCTACAAGGCCTTAAGCTTCTGGATCTGAGTTTCTGACATCATCTGTAGCACTTCATCAGTTTTGACCTCTGGCAAATTCCAACATCTGGACTTGGGCGGTTGTCAAATTTGTCCTCCAACACCTCTGCTTTCGAGAGACAAGTTCCGACATCTTACTAATCCTCTCTATACATTTGGTTTCTAGATTTCTATTGTCGATCATCTATTTCAAGTTGATTATCTTAGAACTAGGGTTTCCTTCATACTTGGCCTAGGGCTTGATAAAAGCTTGGTTGAATCTTATCTTTCCTTGACAAACAAGAGCACAAAGATCTGGAGTTGATCCCTCTTCCATTTTGTAGTGGCTTGGCTCAATCTTTGTCCTTGAATGTTAGAGTGAAAGGAGGGTTTGATCTACTGAATCCATACATTCCATCATCTCTCTTTTTACATATAACAAGTATAAAGAATTATTTTGAAACTATATTCACCAAAAAAAGATGGGTGGAATGGCATCACACCCTAAAGTCTAGGAAAGGCAAAGCCTTAAACAAAAGCATCAAAACAAGGTCAACATAAAAAATGATTAAACTTAAAATCACTAAATGTTTTGAAAGTTGATTCCTAAGATTTTGTATTTGAGGGAAAAAAACCCTTGAAAATTTAGCATTTGATCCATTCACACCTCTATAAAACCTTTGATTATTTAGAGATCCATTATATTCATTAACACACATATTAATAATAGTTTTTAACATCCCTAGACTTAATCTAGGGGCCATATATGTTTTCACATGTTTCCTCAAATTTGATTATTTGTCCTTTTTATATAAGGTGATAACCTTTAGAAGGAAAATAAAGACAATCGAATTTAAATCCAATTCATATATTTTTTTAAATCTTAAAAAAAGTAATTTGTACAAGTCATGTGACTTTAAAAGGAAGATGAGAAATATTTCCTAGAAAAGTGTATACCCTTACACTTTTTCCTTCTCATTTCATGTCACTTTGTGTTGATGACTTTAATACATGATTTTAGCATATTTTTAGGTTCTTTTGGCAAACTCACTAGCCTAAGACCCAATACAAGATTTTGGGGTGCCTCAATACTCTACTTGAAACATCATTGATACATTTATTAGAACATCCTCTACCCTACACTAGGTTATAGTTGTGATTTTGATAGGATCACATACGTGATCTTGTACCCTACTTGAAATTTTAAATTATTTGCATTTTATGACTAACAGTCTTGTGAGATTGACCAAGATCATGAATGTGAGTATCCAATCGAGCCACCTGAGATGAACAGGAGCACGCTTAATCTAGAAGAAAACAAATATTGCAAAATAATGGACACTTAGAATGCAAATAATGGGATTGATTAATTAGCTTACAAGATGTAGTACATATAGGGCATAATCGATTAAGAATAGTCGAGCCAATAATTTAAAAAAACTCACTAAGAATAGTGGTCCTCCAAGAATAGTGAAAGCAACCACTAAACTTAGACAAAGCTAATCTAGGCATACCAAGTATAGCTCAAGACTAAACATAGACTCCTAAATATGCACTCCTACACAAGCTTGATATACACCAACACCCCCCCTTAAGCATAGCTTAGGTGGGCTAAATGAAGATGGGTCCCGAAAACTAAGCCTACTCAGGTACCCATGTATAATGCAATCTCTCATAAAAATAGAGAAATGGAGAAAACCACGTGGGAAAAAACTCCCCTCCAAAAAGAGAGAAAAAGATAAAAGATGAGGATTAGGAAGCCTCCTCGAAGATGATAACTTTGCACCAAGCTTGAAACCATGTTGCTCTAACTATGATGATGCAGATATGCCCCCCCATAGGAGAGTAAAAGAGACTATGTATCCCCCACAATGAAGTAGACCCTATGCCAAAAGAGAATGCCCATGTATGAATGTTGAAAATGATCCATTTGTAGCAAATGACATTTCACCCCTTAGGAAGAAACAACTTCAATGGGGAATGCTGAAGTAACTCCAACTCAAAGAAGCAAGATGAGGTGGAAAGTCTCATTATGTACCCTATCTTAGAATACTACTCAAATGTCATCATACTGATGTTGAAATGAGTCACAATCAAATAAGGAGGCTCAGGCCTAACCTAAACAAGTGACCTCTCAAAATCATGTGAAAACTGATGAAGAACAGGATCCAAAGAAGTAGTGGGTGGAATGACAATGCATGCCATGTGAGTACAAATCAAATCCCACGTGATGTCCTGTTGCAAAGAATCTCTAGAATCCCTCAGTGAAGCCTCTCTAAACTCTGTAGTAGCAATAGGTGCAAGGAAAAAAGAATTGTCATCAAAGAGAATGACAATATTCTCCAAAGTGTCATCGAGATCTGAAATGTGGGACTCTACAAACAAGAAAGAGATGTCTAGTAGAAATGTGTCCCAATGAGGTGAATCTAGAAGACATAAATGACCCTGCTGTAAAGAATCACTAGAAGCTCTCGAAGAGGCAACTCTGAACTCTGAAGTAGCAATAGGTACTGTAGGACTGTCCTTAATTGTAGATGGGGTATCAATGTATGTCAAATAAATAGATTGATCATCCCATGAGTACGTGTCCACACACGAAGGGGAAACAGAAGTCTCAGTGTCATTCACATGAGCTTGGTTATCCACAGAAACATCATTTTTGGACGAAGAATCAAGATCTCCATACAACTTTTGGATGATGGTCCAAGTAGTGAAAGGGCACTCAGTGTGGCTTATATGATGTAAAATATCTGCAGGAATAGTAAGGCCTATTAGTCCGTAGACCATGTCTTTTTGTTAAAGCATTTATTCTTTTGTTTATTGTCACTTGGCTCAGGAACGAGTCCAACACGATAGGGCAATAGATCCTATTTAAGACAGTGATTCTTTATCTCTTGTTTCTAGGACAAATAGTTCTTTGAGGTTAAGTTGACAATCGAAAGATGGAAATAAATACCGAAATCCATGATGTACCCCCTGAGTTTGGAACTTTATCTCAATTCATTGGTTACAAAATGCATGTATAATCCCCCCAAGAATAATACATTAAAAAAACACTTTATAATTTGAGTGCATGAATAACCCCCAAATTGCTTAAATTATCCCCCTAGCTTTGGCAATTTTCTATTTTTAGTGCATATGAAAAAAAAGAAAATTTAAAAGACTACCTTTTAAAATCAAATTAGGGAAAACTAAAAAAGCATAGTGCGCTTGGGTTTATTTTGATGCCTTGCAAATCCATCACTTAGCCAAAAAAAGGGGTGAATCACTGCAAATAGGGCCAAATCAAGCCTTTCCCAGCTCAAACTTGCATGAATCAAACTTGCAAACACTAATAGGGGCAAAAAGTGTGTCTCCCCAGCCTACAAATAGGGGCAAAAATAGGGCAAAAACACCACTCAAATGCCTTCTTGGGGATGCAACGGCCTGGGTCATTTAGGGATTGACCTGTCCAGCCTCCAATCAACCTATTTCTAGTCATCCACGAGGTCAAAAATACTCTTCGCAGGTTAAAAAAATGCCCTTCTTTCTGCACAAAAAGCCTATCTTTAATATGCAAATAAAATGCCTAGCTGCCTACAAATAAAAATGCCTCTCAATAGATTAAGGTGCTTTTGTGCAAGGGTTTGGGTGCCTTTCAAGAGGCTAAATAAAACACCTCTCTATGAAGTTGTGAGTCGACTTGTAGGCCTGGCTGATTTGGGGTGAGTTGTTGGACACTGAAACATGGGTTTGAAACAAGGGCAAATGTGAGGCGCCTTGTAAATCAGGTCGCACGCCTTTAAATGCAGGGCACGACCTTGCAAAACAACCCATGTTCTTTACAAATCAAGTCATAGGCTTTAAAATTCCTTCCACCAAATCAGCGTACAAACAAATTCTTTTGCACGAAATACAAGAAACAATTTTTGTTTTTAATGCAAACAGATCCAATAATGCAAATACTTTCAAGATATCACAAAAAAAATTGAACAAACATTCAAACAATCCTGCTTTGATACCATGTGAGATTCACCAAGATCATTGAGTGAATGTGAGTACCCAATCGAGCCACCTGAGATGAACAGGAGCATGCTCAATCTACAAGAAAATAAATATTATAAAATAATGGACACTTAGAATGCAAATAATGGGATTGATTAATTAGCTTACAAGATGTAGTACATATAGGGCATAATCAACTAAGAATAGTTGAGCCAATAATAAGAAAAACTCACTAAGAATAGTGGTGCTCCAAGAATAGGAAACGCAATCACTAAACATAGACAAAGATAATCTAGGCTAGCTCAAGGCTAAACATAGACTCCTAAGTATGCACTCCTAAGCAAGCTTAATATACACCAACAAGTCTCATATATGATTATTGCTCATTGGTGGTGTGTGGCAAAACTTTTGAATTGTGTGTCTAGGGAAATGTATTTAAGGGAATCATCTATAAGTAATTCCAATCATCAAAAGAGCATTATCTGGAAACACATTTGCACACCTATTTCTAACACTTTATAGTTTTAGCACAATGACCTCTCTATCTACATTACCTCTTTTACTTTTATTGTCGACTTAGTATTGGGGATTAACTAATTTGCAAGAAAGTTCTAAGCTTCAACCCTTGTATAGTAAGCCCCATGGTTCTCCTTAGCACCACCACTATTTTACTTTTAATGGATATCAACAAGTGAACATGTGTTGCGGGTACCAAAGACATAGTTCTACCTAGGACAAGATCACACCCCTAGATAGGATCATTTTTGTGATCTTGTGCTAAACATTCAAATTCACATATGTCAATTGTCACATCCTTCTAATCAATAATCCACTTCCTAATTTTGCTTTGTAGGTCTCTATGTCAACGTGCCATTAATTAAATCTAGTGTTTCCATGTATGTATGCTTTATTTTTTTATTTTTTTGAATTGTTAGATTTGAATCTATTTAGCACCACTCCACCTATTTAGATTATCTATATTTTGTTTCCTTTTAATCATATCTTACCCTTGACTTTCCATTAATGTACTCACACAATGATATATTGCAATGTAACACATATGGTCTAGTTTCATGATTAAATCTTATTGAATATTCTCCTATGATTATGCTTACATGTTTCTATCCCCCATATTAGCTACTATTGCTTTTTTTTTTATCCTCACACTTGATAGAAATATTAGGGGCATCTCATTTTCTCTCAATACATGTTCTTTCATGATCACATCTTGATGTTTTATTTGTTTTTTGTCACACAATACTATCTACGACTCTTTTACATGAATATTGAGCTTACTTGATATATATTTTTTCATGTAATACTTATTCTCCTCTCCTCATATACTTGCATCATTTTGTGTGTAACCAATCTAATGGGGAATATTATATCATTGATGTTTTTCATAGCTATGGTTACAATAGCTCACTAAGGGTCCCACACCACAACTCATGGTTAGTGACTCATCAAGGGTCCTACACTGAGCTTGTATGATTCTAGTGGTTTGTTGAAATCCCTACACCATCCTTTGTCATTTGGAGTATGGTTATAATGGTCTATTTAGGGATATTACACCTCCTCCTTTGCTAGTTATGGTGATTCATTAAGTGATCCTATGTCATTATATCTACCACTATATCTCTTTTGGGTTGCAATGATCCATTCAACGATCCTATACCTCTTTTTTTTTTTACACAATGATTATTAGCATTGTTAAGTTGTTGTTCATGCTTGATTTAGTATTTTTATTAGATTTATTGATAGAATTTTGTGGATGCGCATATAAAGATAGAGCTATCATTACTTAGAGCATGACCAAATCACCATCCATATCCATATCATCCATACTTGTGCTTGTCATTTATTTCCATGTCGGTTGCTTGTTTACTTTGATATACATGATTCAAGTTAATTCACATGTAATTCAAGGGGCAAAATTTAGAGGTGAAAAGTGTATACTTAACACTTTTCCCTACTCATTTTGAATTCACTTTCACCCTTTGTACCTATTGAAATAATCTATATTCTGTAACGTTAGAAAATATCCCCTTGGGGGCTTTTTCCTCATAAGGTTTAGCTCCCGGGTCTTTAGAGTGCATTTAGGACATTTTAGTTCATATTTTAGCATCTCGATGGAATGAGACCTAAGTCCCATGGCAAATAGGACCTAGGTGAACCCCTTGAGCTATACCCTACCTAAAATAGGGGGAGGACTTGGGTGTTCGCGCCCTAGCCCTGCCCTATTTTAGGGCAACCCTAATTTCTGGGTGTCAGTTTATGACCGTTAGGCGGTTATTTTGCTGACACGATAAAGTTTGATTTTTAATATCTTGGCGGGAATGCTTATAGGTGCATATATAAGCATGTGTAGGCATTCATTTGTAAACTAGATTGCAATTAGATAGCAAGGTCATGTTCAAGTGTTCTTAAGGTGATTCAAGGCTTTCTATTGTGTTGCAAGAGTAGACTTGTGTGTTTTGTGCATTGATATTTGCATATTTGAGTTTCAATCTCCTCATGGAATGAAGAGCATCTTCCTCCATGAGAGCTTCACTACAAGGTGACATATCATTGTGTTTTTATCATTGATTCATTTGGTTTTGGCCTCTGCCTCACAAGGGCACGCCCTCTTTATCTGACAATGGTGTTTGGAGACTTAAGTGTCCTCTGAGGTTTGACTGAGGCAAACCTATAAACAGCACAACCCCCAAACCAAGTCTTGTGATTGCAGGTTACAGGTGTCGCATTTGAGAAAAGTGGAGTTGCAGGAAGGCTAGGAAGACATCAGGGATTTAGGATCTGAAGGAAATATGGACAAAGGAGCACTTCCAGGACTAGGGCACTCGCTCCAGTGTCCTCCATAAATAGATTCTGGAAAACAAAAGTTACAGGGCTGATCAGTGTCCGAAGGAGGTCCGAATTCCCTGAAAAAGCACGTATCTTGGACTTGGGCATGTGCTCCAGTGTCCCTGACTATTCCGCTTCAAAACCCCGAAAATAGGTATTCTGTAATTTGGTATTTTACTTCCGTTTGCAAGAGCTTTTTCTGTTATTCATCAATTTGCTGTCGTATTTGCATAATTAGGGTTTTAATGGTTAATTGAGCATAGTAGAAAGAAAAATTGATAATTAATTCCCTAATCCAAGCTTCCCTCATTTGCAAGTGGCCTAGGGTATGATAGTGCTCGCCACTTGACCCTAGATCCTTCAATGTTAGGGTGAAAGGAGGATTCAAACATCTAAATAATGAAAGATCAACAAATCCAATTTTACCCTAAACATTTTGGTGAATCCGTGTCTTTGAACTTAAATTGCAACTTGCTGAGTGTTTTTCTGCAGATTTGGTGTGATTTCATTCATTCATTTGGTCATTTAATTTATTACATTGAGAAAATTGAAAAATTGGAAAAATACAAAAAATTGCATTGTTGGGCTTATTAAATTGTGTCAATTCTTCCTAAATTTTCCTAATTCATAATTTTTGCATTAGATCTAATATAAACTACAAAAAAATACAAAAATTCAAAATCTTGCTTTGCATTTTCATCATTTAATTGCTAGGGTTTTGTGAAAATTTTGACAATTTTTAAATAACCTAGTAATTCCAAAATCTAGGCTTCATAGGAAAAATATTTTATCACATTTTTATACTAATTTTAGAGGCTCATTCAAATTTGCATTTGGCTGTAGTCTTGCATTTTAGTGTGAATTTGCATTTAAATTTAAATTATTTGCATTTTTACATTGAAAATTTCAACAAAACTAGCAATTTTGGTGCATTTTCATTAAATTTGTATGGGAATTTTGCATGATTAAGATTGAAAATCATTTTTAGATCTAAGAGTATGTAATTTCCATTCAAAATCTGACTTCAAACAATTCGCATAGCATTTTGTTCCAAATCTCAAACCTAGGGCTTTGAAAACAACAATTTTCACTAATTTTAGCCTTATCAACTTCATAAATTTGCACCATAGGTGTGTTGTGAAAGATATTTTTGCATTAATTTTCTGTTATCAGGGTAATAATTTTCTACCCCTCATAAAAAGCTTCACAACACCCTTTTAACAGGGTTTTGTAGTGAAAAATTGACGAAAAACTACACATTTTGGCTATTTTGGCCCTAGGGTTTGACCTAGTTTGTACTCCAAGCGTGTTGTGATCAATTTTATGGATTGAGGTGACTGATATTATTGATATTCTTCACTATCCCTCCTTAAATTTCTCACAAGTCTTGGAATTGAAAAACCGTGAAAAATAGCCTATTTTTGCTATATTTTCACTAGGGTTTTTCCTTAAGTGGCGCTACAATCATGTTGTGTTGGGTATTTTTGCATCAAGTGGTTGTTATTGTTGATATTATTTGCTTTCCATCATCATTTTTTTCACAATACCCTTTGTTATGCTCTTTTACATTGAATTTTGGTGAAAAAAGTGCTCATTTTGACATATTTTCACTATATTTGACTTGGCATTATCTTGGATTTGCATCAAGAGTATGTTGAGAGTGATTAGATTGTTGTTTTGGACTGATATAAGACATATAATTTTCTGTCCTCGATCAAAATCCTTACAACATCCTTTTTGTCATTCATTGGCTTTGAAAAAGTATCGAAAAACTAAGTGTTTTTTGCATATATTTTGCATTAATGGATACTCCTAATGGTACATCTTTAGAATATGAGTACATGGTAAACTATGATAACTTTTGCAAATTCACTAACAAATATCCTCAAGCTTTGCATCAAATTACATACATCTATGGCATTGACATAACCAACACTACTACATGTGATATCCTTCGATCAATAGCTTACTTTGATAACTTTCGTGAGACTATAGATGTTTTCCTCTCAATAATGGAGAATCTCAAAAAATTTATAGCTGAAAACCACCATGGGGATAGTAGTGATGATAATTTTACTCCCACTTTCCCTTTGTTTCATGATGATATAATGCAAATCCCTTCTGAGACCCATGAAAATGAAATAGCAATGGGTGATTCATCAAACAAAGAGACTTGTCCCAACATAACCCCACTTGGTGAGGATATATTGGCACAAGAAAGAGACATCATTGATACATTTCTCCACACTACTATGCCATCTCTTCCGGCTCTCCCTAATCAGGATGAAGCTTTGGATGATGCAGACTCTCTTTGTGACCATTTGCTTGGATTGCCACCAGATGTTCAAGAACTTCTCAACTACATCCTAAACCAACAACTGGATCATGAACTGTCACATACTTTGGAAAGCAATGAAATCCTACATGTTGTGGAAGAACAAGCTATCCCTCCGATTCAAGCCATTCCAACACCCTATATAAGGACTGAAATGGGTATCTTTCAGATGCCTCCACAAGCTCATTTAAATGGCATTTCAACTGCTCCTATAGCTGACATAGACAATGGCAACATTCCCTCTCATCGTTAAGAGAAACCTTTCCTACACAGTTACCCTCGCATACTCATGAACATATGGAAGAGAGAAGAAGTGGTAACACCTTAACCATTAAGATAAAGATCAAGATTCGCAACTTCTACCCCGAAAGGCGCCCTGTAGGTAAGTATATATAAACTTCTATTTCTATCATAATGTGCTTCCCCTGTGATGTGTTATGTGTTGTTTAGGCCTCCTGGAATGACCTCAGATTCTCCCGTAAGGTTCGGGATACTAGGAGACCGCCTCTATTGTGACCTTCTTCTATTTGTATCATCATTTTTCTAAACTGCCTCTCTCTCTGATTTCATTGTTGTGTGTTGTGTCTGACGGACATAGTGTCGTGGTTGGTGACTTGGGGGCACCCTCCTACGTGACTGTCCCTAAGACACTTGTTTTCTCCTCTCTTATTTATTGTTTCCCTTCCTCTAGTGTTCCCACCTAGCAGGCGGATGACAACAAACATTTATACTGATGCGGACCTAGTGTCCCTTTCGAGAGCAATAAAAAAATGGACTATAGTTCCTAATATGACGATGGGGTTGTATATCTTATCCGATGCTTGGCTATTGGAAGCACTCGTGCTTTCCGCGTAGTGAGTTTCATGATGTTTCTGTCGCATTTACAAACCTTAACAATACTACTGCTCCGTACACCTTTGTTTGCCTTTGAATCTAGCCTTGGTGGTACTCGATTCAAAGAGCTTCGTGATATAGCCCCTGGTTATCCTCGAACTCTGAATTCGTTGTATAACCTTGGCTCTTTATGTGGTTAATCATATGCATTGATGTTGTTGTTTATCATGATGTTGCAGACACTAACATGTTTCTTCCAGGGATGTGTTTATGGGAAGATTTGGTGATCGTAAAGTACATGTTACCTCTGGGGGGAACGGGCTTTCAAAAGTTGGTGTTCCCTTGTGTGTTTTCTTCCTACCTTAACGTGCTTGATATTGATAACTGATATCAACCACCTTAAGGTGGGGGCATATAAGGTAAGCTATCTGTTATAGATGTTAGCAATGTGTTTGACCTCAGATGCAAAGACTTGCGCCCCAGAGTAGTGCATCATGCATCTTGAGTTTGTTTGAAATCAATCAATCAATCATGTAAGCACTCTGCGGAGGCGGGATATCAAGCATATCTTTTTTCTTAAGCCCTCTGCGGAGGCGGGGATGGTGTATTTCTTAGAGCAGCTTGCATCATCCTGTCATTTTCAAAAGTCCTCTGTAGAGGCGTGGAGCGGTTCTGTGACTAACTAAACCCTTAAGCGTGTCTTTGGCGATTGTTGTGGCGAAGCCTAATTATCAGTGTGTGCCTGTAATGTGCCTGAGATGGTGATGAGCCTAGAAATAGGGAACACACCATCGCTTGTCTGTCGTGTTTTCTCCGTGTCTTCAAGTGTGTGTGTTTTGGCGTGCTTGTTTTGTTTGGAGTGTTTGTTGCTCCATATGCAAAGACTAGCGCCTTTGAGTAGTGCTTCATGCATTTTGGGAGGTTTTGTGTGTGTGTTGCCCCATATACAAAGAGCAACGCCCCTGAGTAGTGCTTCGTGTATTATGGGAGGTTTGTTTACTTTCTAGTACTTGCATTTGCATTTCCTATACATAAGAAAAAGAAAAGAAAAGATATCATTTCTGTCTTCCATGCATTAATGTGTCTTCTATGCATTGATTGTCTGCTTCGTGTTCTGTGTGACTGTTACTGTCTTCTCTGTGTTTTGCATGCCTGTTACTATCTTTTATGCAGTTGGCGTGTCTTCTTCGTGCTTGGTGTGTTTTCTATGTTTGTGACCTTACTTTAATGCATGTCTGGGCCTTGCGTTCATACATACATTAAAGTGGGGGCTAAATGTAACGTTGGAAAATGTCCCCTTGGGGGCTTTTCCCTCATAAAGTTTAGCTCCCTGGTCTTAGAGTGCATTTAGGACATTTTAGTTCATATTTTAGCATCCTGATGGAATGAGACCTAAGTCCCATGGCAAATAGGAGCTAGGTGGATCCCTTGAGCTGTACCCTACCTAAAATAGGGGGGAGGACTTGGGCGCCCGCACCCTAGTCCTACCCTATTTTAGGGCAACCCTAATTTCTGGGTGTCAGTTTATGACCATTAGGAGGTTATTTTGCCGACACGGTAAACTTTGATTTTTAATATCTTGGTGGGAATGCTTGTAGGTGCATATATAAGCATGTGTAGGCATTCATTTGTAAACTAGATTGCAATTAGATAGCAAGGTGATGTTCAACTGTTCTCAAGGTGATTCAAGGCTTTCTATTGTGTTGCAAGAGCAAACTTGTGTGTTTTGTGCATTGATATTTGTAGATTTGAGCTTCAATCTCCTCATGGCATGAAGAACATCTTCCTCTATGAGAGCTTCACTACAAGGCGACATATCATTGTGTTTTTATCATTGATTCCTTTGGTTTTAGCCTCTGCCTCACAAGGGCACGCCGTCTTTATCTGACAACGGTGTTTGGAGACTTAAGTGTCCTCCGGGGTTTGACTGAGGTAAACCTATAAACACCACAACCCCCAAACCAAGTTTTGTGATTGCAAGTTACATGTGTCGCATCTGGGAAAAGTGGAGTTGCAGGAAGGCTGGGAAGACATCAGGGATTTAGGATTTGAAGGAAAGATGGACAAAGGAGCACTTCCGGGACTAGGGCACTCGCTCCAGTGTCCTTCGCAAACAAATTCTGGAAAACAGAAGTTACAGGGCTGATCAGTGTTCGAAGGAGGTTCGGATTCCCTGAAAAAGCAGGTACCTTGGACTTGGGCGCCTGCTCCAGTGTCATTGACTATTCCACTTCGGAACCCCGAAAATAGGTATTCTGTAATTTGGTATTTTACTCTCGTCTGCAAGAGCTTTTTCTGTTATTCGTCAATTTGTTGTTGTATTTGCATAATTAAGGTTTTAATGGTTAATTGAGCATAGTAGAAGGAAAATTTGATAACTAATTCCCTAATCCAAGCTTCCCCTCATTTGCAAGTGACCTAGGGTATGATAGTGCTCGCCACTCGACCCTAGATCCTTCAATGTTAGGGTGAAAGGGGGATTCAAACATCTAAACAATAAAAGATCAACAAATCCAATTTTACCCTAAACATGTTCAAATGGCATATTTTTGTGTAAGAGTTGGTATTCATCCTAAACTTGAGTTAAACCTAACTCCCCATTCCCCAAGGATCTGGATCTAGGCCAGAATTTTCTTGTTCCTAGTCCTAGTCAAGCTTGCTAGTGCAAGTTTGAACGTAGTTCAAGATCACATGTGCAACTTTGACCCCCTTTTTCCTAAATTCAGAATTAAATATGGGCCCAAGTCAACTTGATTCCAACTATATATTTTCCAACAAGTGAAGTGTGAAATATTTAAATTTGAATGCTAGGGTGTTGTATAAACTGACAAGAGCCCTAGCACATTTAGAGGAATGAATCATAGAGCATCCTCATCAAAAGATAATTATTGATCATAAAGAGCTTTACATCAACATTTGCATTCATAAGGATAAATGCATAGGCATTTTGCATTTTGCTTGGTATGTCTTCAATTTTGTTACAACATCATTGAATAAGTACAGAAGGCCTGAATGCAATCAAGACAAGTGGGGGAAGTTGTGGATTTCCCCCACTTGAAAGTAGGCTCCACATGTGTGGTTTAGCACCACCGTATCCAAATATTTACAAGGAAATACATTTATGAGGAAATAGGATAATAGGTTATAGACCGAATTTTCAAGTTCAAGGTTGCATATCAAGTTCAGGGCTACGAGTGCATATTTATACCATGACAGACAACAAATGATTTTATAGTTTGTTAGAGCTAAATCGATGCAAATATAATAGTTTATTTTTTAAATGGATCACAATGTACATCCTTCAATAGAATATTCCTTGTTACACACATAACTAAGAGCATCTATCCCTCTTTGTTGATTTAGCATTTTTTTCAGTCCATGTTTTAAATTATAGTAGAATCATCTAATGGGATTAATTGCATGGAATCATCTAGGACCCAAATCTTAAATTTAAATTTGAAATAGTTGGGGTCATTTCGGTAAATCACAAAACTTAACTAGTTTATTTCCACAACTACGAATATGAATTAGAGTGATGGATGGATAAACTAAGAGTCAAATCCAAACTCTAAAAATGAGTAAGGATGGAACCAAGTTAGTTGTCAATTTCCACGCAGAAATACATTATTTTGTGTTAGTGTGAAAAAGGTGTTTTACCTAACTAGTTCATATTATGTATTATTCATACTTACATACTTAAGCTTACTTAGGCCACTTATATTTTTGTCTCAAGTCATATAATTGAGACACTTTTCACAACCTTGTCTTTATAACAAGGTTTTATCATTGTACATTGTACCATTCTATATGTACCATTATGTATGCATCTAATACAATTTCTTGGCTTCATAGCAATTTATCCCTTGCTTTTCTCTTGTGGAAGGTTGTTTTCATTACAAGGGATTCTTGGCCCTTGTGAGGTTTCTCATGAACTCTCACATTTTTCACACAAATCATTACATTAGAAACTTTAGTTACATAGTCGTTTGACCACTTTTCTTTTATCCGTGGACTTTTACATCAACTTTTAAGGGTGTGATTCCATTCCACTTCTTCTATGTGAACTAGCATATATTATTCTTATATAATTTAACACTAAAAACAAAAATCCAAAACAAAGAGAAAAGTACAAGGTATACAATCTTCACCATCAAAACTTTCCACAAGAAAAAAATGTGCATTTCATTTTCTTGACAAGGAGAGAAGAACTAGTAAAATACATGTTATACTTTAATATTTCTCACATAAACTTTCAAGAAAATGATATCATTCCACCTTTTTTTTTGGGAACTAATATGTATTATATTTTTTACAAATAAATATAAAAACGCACTCTTAAAAAAAAATATTTCACAAATTTATTTTTAAATACAAAATGAGTCGTGTCTCTAATTCCAAAAAGGGTTTTAATCTTTATATATTTAATTCATTGAAAAGGTTGCATTACATGGATGAAATAAGATTATTTATTTTAAAAATAGATAAATATTATAAAGATCTTGAAATTCTTCCATGAAACACGTCAACGCCCATAATCTATTCCTCAAGAAAAATCTCAACAACCATATCAGGTTGACAACGTCCCCACCTTAACATAGGTAATATCCATCCACATATTAATAGTATAACGACAGCTAGGCCTTCCTATAAATAAAACAAGGTGCCCCCCATGGTAATATCCATGGTATTCAGAATCTTCAATGTTTTCACATGAATACGTACAACCATTCTCAAACAGCCTGCCACAACTTTTTCCGATTGAGAATTCTAGACATTTTTGATTAACCGAGAAACATGTCATGGGTTTCTAGATTCACGCTATATTAGGTCAGCAAGGATAAAAAGGTCTAAAATGTTATTTGTCCTTGGCTATGTTGACCTTGACTTGTTATATTTTAAGGTTCAAGTCTATTTCATTCTGCAATGTCACTTTGTTTGTGATTGTGGTTGAATGTTATTTTTTTAATTGAATTATAATAAGAAATAAGTAGTTACGAAGGTTGTGAGGAATTAAAGTATTGATTGGTTTTTGATATTATTATATTCTGATCCTATCATCATTCATCTCTAAAGATTGATCTGATCCTTAGATCTCTCATTCGTCGGTTTGGATTAGATTTGCAGGTTCAAATTTGACCCAAGTCATTTCCATAGTCATGGATCTCAACCTCGAACTTTTAAAATTCAAATTCAAAATAAATCACATTGACTTTCTTCTACTAATTGTTGTTTGCCAACCTAACACAAAATTGTGTTGACTTGTGTGCTATGTTGTTGTATTTAATTACATCCATTCATTTATTTTTGAGATCATCTAGGAGTCACCAAGGGACAATAGGGTTATCAAAAGAATTGTTAGAGAGCATTTATGAGAGCAGTATAGCAAGCATTACATCAACATACATCATCTTGGGTTCATTATACGCTTGCTTGTTGTCCTTAATCCTTGCTCCAAAGTAGTTGAATTGATCCAACCACGATTCTAACTAAGGAGAACTTGATCCTCACAATTCAATAGACTCCCTAAAGGTGTTTGTCTATTGATGCAATTCAATAGACCTCCAATCTGTTTTTTAGCAAAATTAAAAGAGAATAAACAATCCTCAAAGCTGAGAGATTATGAAGTAGAAAGAATCTTGAACGGTTATACAAAACAAAACAACCAAGACATCAAATTGGACTGCCTACAAAACCATTATGTTGACCTGGATATAAGGCCAGGACAATTGCTTACAAAAATAACCTCCATACCAAACAAAAAATGTTAGAGTAACATATAAATAAAAACTACCACCAAACCTTACAAACACAATAAAAATGCAAATAAAAGATTGGCTAAAAAGAACAACCAACAATAACTAACAAGGAAATGAACCAATTGAACAGTGCCATGCACAAAGGAAAATGAAAGACTTGACTTAAAAATGGAGCACCAAGTAGGAGCCATAGATGCTCAGATACAAATCTTTGTATGCCTTGTTATCTCCCAACAATGAGATCAACAATATAAACACCTCCCATCCTTATTCAAATTTAAACACCAAATATTGAAACAAATAAATTTTAAGTATTGAAATTCTACCACTTATTCTTGTAGATATAGGTTGAGTTATATAAATCTAATAAAACTATATAAATTTCAAATAATTAAATGTATTAAATATAAGAAATTAACTTATTTTTTAATAATAAATGAAATTATTATGTTAAAAGAATAATTTTTCATATATGTAATATATAATAATTTTAAATTATATTTTTATGTTGTATATAGATAATAATATATAAATTTAAAAGTGGAAAAAATTATGGAAAATATTATTGTACATTTTAATCATATCTTATATTTTTAATAAATTAAGGAAATGGATCTTAGTAAATAAATAA
Source organism: Cunninghamia lanceolata (assembly GCA_027924645.1). Classification (NCBI taxonomy): domain Eukaryota; kingdom Viridiplantae; phylum Streptophyta; class Pinopsida; order Cupressales; family Cupressaceae; genus Cunninghamia; species Cunninghamia lanceolata. The sequence continues at coordinate 2,969,257 of BSBN01000741.1, read as the reverse complement.
TTTAATATTAATTAATTATATCTATTTTAGAATTTAAGAGTTGGAACAACAAATTGTAATTAGATAAGCATATTTTGTGAAATAATACAATAGAATTAGGGTTATTTAGTTTTAGATCTAAATAAGCATATTTGATGGTGATGGATTGTAAACTATAACTTTGTGATTTAAAATGATGTTATAATATTAAATTTAACTCTGATGTTTTGACAAACAATAAAATAGACAACCATTTCAATCTAGAGCAAAATTATAATGTGAAATTGATCTGAGTTGATTATGCAATACAAAATAAACCTATATGCATGGAATTAATATATACTACATCAAATCAACCTAACAAGTTTTATGATTCAAAAACGAGTTTGCCTCACCTTTTAATATTTGAATCTATAATAATTGGCTAGTAGTGTTTACAAATACCTTTGAGGAGCTTGTTAGGCTAGGTGATTCTCCCTCGGTCAAACCTTTAGATGAACCAATTTAAAAGCTTTGGAACAAATATTGAAGACAACAAGCAACCGTGAAAGATGCCTAATCTATCGCTAATATAGATGCTAATGTAATATTAATGTTATGCTCTTATGATGATGCAATGTCTAACATAGCTCAATGGATCTAGATGACGTCTTAAAGTGAATTAGGGCTTGTCCTTTTATACAACACCCTATAATATAATTTAAAATATTTTGTGCTCCAATTCAATATAAAATGAATAGTATGAAGGGGACAACATGGGCCCAATTTTAGAAATTATTTTTTTAAAGATTAGGATTGATTTTGCATCATGAAATTGAACTAAGTTCAATTTAGTATCATAATTTCAAATCAAGTAGGAAAAATGGTTATATTGAGGATCAAGCTTGGTCCTTGGGGATGTGTGGAGGTTGAATCAAGTTGGGGTGAGGGAATATGGAAGCTTTTATGCATAAACACACCACTTGTTGGTTAGTTATTGCATGAAGAATAACTTGGTCAATGTGAGCCCAAAAGGAAGTTTTCACCATTACATTTTGCCCCTACTTTGATTTGCATGTGAACCAATATGAAGATGCATGTCAAAGTAAAGCAAGTAACTAACATGAAAGTAAAAAAAATAGACTCATAAACATGATATAGATATGGATATCAATTTAGTGCATTCTCTTTGTAGTGAACACTCTCTCTTAATATTGTAAATATAAAAAGAATCTAATGAATAACATGTATCAATAATTGGAAGTATAGATACTAATATAATTCCATGACAATGTCAACAATCTCAAAGTAAATACAAAAAGTAAATGCAAATGGTAACATAAAGCTAAGATGGCATGAAGCCAATCACTATAATTAACAAAGGAGGTGTAAGGTTCCTTAATGGACCATTTTAAGTATGCTCTAAATTACCAAAGATGGTGTAGGGTATCCCTTGGGCCACTATAAACATGAACATGAAAGAACATCAGTGATATAGTAATCCCCCTCCAATTGGTTGGATAAGTGGGATGTAAGGAATTGGAGGAGAGGAGAAAATAAATGATATCATGATACAAAGTGTCATAAATAACATCGTGTGAAAAATATGTACTAAGATAATAAGTATGAGCTTGAAAGTACAAAACAAGAAAGCATGATGTCGCAAATTAGGGCTAGAAGCAAGCTATGAATGCTAGAAAAGAATCATGTGAACATAAGTCCTTGTTAGCTGTCATTGTGATAACCATTGATAAAGCATGTGTAATTAGAGGATGAAAACATGATAAGCATAATCATCAAAATGTAGTATAAGCACACTATCATGAGATAGAAACACGATAAGCACAAATGAACATGTTAGTATCATAACATCAAATCATGGATTCATAAACATGTAAGTATGGAAACACAAACATGATGACATAATATATAAGCATGTGAATTATAAGTAGGCATGGAAACTTTCATAGACATGATAATGAGTGTATTTAATATAAGCATGATCATGATAAAGTAATCATAATAAATGTGAAATGGAATTAGGGAATAAAAAAATGCATACCTAAGATACTTACCTTTGCATGACCAATGTGTAATTGAAAATAGAATATGAAAGATGCCCCCCACTTTTTTGTAATCACGAGTGTATGTAGCCTACAAGAAAAAAAACAACCATGCCCTCATGTGACGAGATCAAGTGTAAAGCATAACAATAAATATGGCATAAAATTACATGTAATATGTAATTAAAAAGATAGGGGAAGATATTTAACCAACGAAGTTCTCGCCATCAGGTAGATCTATTTCAATAGTCTTTGAAGATGTGGCTGCAATCCGTTCTCCTTGAGGGACTACTTATTTCATCATTGTAAGGAAGCTAAGGTGGCATAACAACTTCCTACACTAATCTTGAGAGGAGGATTATGCAAAACTTTTCAAACCTTTACAACAGTTAAATAAATTATATAGAAATAAACATAAATACCAGTCATACCACAACACAATGATTTACATGGAGAAGACCCTTTCGAGAGAAAAAACCCACACTTAAAAAGCAACCCAATATATTATTCAAAAATCTTAACAAGATTACAATATACTTACAAAGAAAGCCTTCATAAGAGTATCACCAACCAGAGATTTGGAGGCAGCTCAATAATATCTATAAGACTCACACCCAACCTCCATCTCAAGCACCTAATGTATAAGAGATACAATACATGAAACCGTCAAACAATAATTAGAAAACCATGAGCCAAAACCACCCAAAAGTGGCACCCAAATCCTTAGGGTTCCATTATCTCCAATCAAAAAGATGCCTTATGATGTGTCATAATATCCATCATAAGTTCGTCAACATGTCCCATGTAGCTCTTTTTTGTGTCCAACACGTTTTTATATTTTTCAATGCGGGAGGCCCAGCTTCTGGAGGCCATAACTTTTAATCCGGGAGGCTGATTAAGCCTATTTTTTTTAAAATTGTAGAGATCGAAGCGATCTACACATCGAGGGCCATTAAAAGTGATGTTGGGCAACCTGAAATAATTATTTTGACCAAAAACCAACTTTATAGCCCAAAAATTGAGTTTATTTATTTTTATAACCCAGAAAATCACTTTTTTGTAATCGCAAGGTTGAGACACTTTTCCCAACATTCTCACTTATCAAACACCTTGCAAGTGAAAAAAGAGAGTATCGACACCATCATCTAATTGCTAGGGGCCGAAAGGCCCATAAACTTTGAACACCATCTGAACTTTTGTGTGCTCACAAGCTTAGTTAATGAATCTACAACATTCATCAAAGTCTCTACCTTAACTAGCTTCACCCTACTATCCTCGACCATATCTCTCACAAAATGATACTGTACATTAATATACTTGGTCCTGGCATGAAAAATTATGTTTTTAGCTAGGCAGATCACACTCTAACTGTCACAATAAATTGTCACAGTACCCTATTTTATTCTAATGTTTGAACACAATCTCTTAAGACAAATGGCTTCTTTACAAATATGAGTAGCTACCATATACTCAACCTTAGTAGTGGATAAAGCAACCACAACCTATCGCTTCCTCATCTAGCTAATTGCACCACCAAATAAAGTAAGCACATAAGCACTAGTGGATCTTTTGCTATCAACATCACCCGCTCAATCTAAATCCACATAACCACGAATATCAAGGAAATGCCCCTCTTATCAAATTACCACGATAACACAATAAATACTCTAAGGTATCCGAAAAATACCTAAAGACTCTTTTAATTGCATCCCAATGAACTCTATCAAGACTAGACATATATTTAGAAAGAACTCCCACTGCTTGGGCAATGTTTGGTTTAGTACAAATCATAGCATACATCCAACTTTCAGCTGCACTTTGGTAAGGCACTTTGCTCATGTCTTCCATCTCCTATGGCCCAATGTTGGAAATTTTGAAGTAGATAACTTTGTTCTGACTATAAAAGGAAAACACAATGGTCTATAATCCTGTATGCTAAACCTTTGTAAAACTGAATTGGCATACTTACTCTAGCCAAGCAATAGTATTCTAGTCACGACCAAGTTATTCTTCATGTAATAACTAACCTGCAAGTGGTGTGTTTATGCATAAAAGCTTACATATTCCCTCAACCTAATTTGATTCCACCTCCACGCATCCCCAGGGACCAAGCTTGATCCTTAGTTTAACCATTTTGCCTACATGATTTGAAATTATGATGCGAAATTAAACTTAGTTCAATTTCATGGTGCAAAATCAATCCTAATCTTTTAAAATTCAATTTCTAAATTTGGTCCCATTTTGTCCCCTTCATACTATTCGTTTTATATTGACTTGAAGCACAAAACATTTTAAATTATATTATAGGGTGTTGTATAAAAGGACAAACCCTAATTCATTTTAACACATCATCTAGATCCATTGAGCTATGTTAGACATTGCATCATCATAAGAGCATAACATTAATATTACATTAGCATATATAGTAGCGATATATTAGGCATCTTTCACGGTTGCTTGTTGTATTTTTTCTTAATGTGCAAGTGTCCTACAATGATGTCTGTAAATACATAACCCTAGACACAGTAATATACATCAAATTTCCACAGTCCATAATATTGTAGTTGGATGCTTCTGGATTAAACTGTGTGATATTATTTTCCCTAGACTCATTAATCAAATTTTTGGCACCCACATTGATGGGTGATAACCATAACCTAAGGTTGTTGGCCTTGAAATGCAAAAAAATATAATTAAAAAATGAGGATGCAATCATGCCAACTATCTTGTCTAAGAGAGTCTAAGAGACAGAATCACAACTGCAATCTAGTCCAAGATAAGTAGACTATTGAGAATTGGGTTAGGAAGGTTTAGAACAAAGAGATTTGGTATTCAATACTACTAAATTAAATCGTAAGTCAATTAATATGTTAAAATAGTCAAATTATATGCTAAAATCATACATCCAAAATATAAACCCAAAGTAACATAAAATAAAAGAGAAAATACAAGGTATACAATCTTCTCCTTTACAAAAATACAATACAACTAAAACTCCTCATATTAAAAAACAAACATATATGTTAAATTTAAATACTTTTATTAGGCCAAGTGGCATAGGGGGAGAAGTATCTTGTGACTGTAAAAAAAAATAGTGAAAGAAAAACTATTTAATTATGTTGAGAGGCATAACCTATACTGGTAGCACGAGGGAAAAATATTTTAGAAAAGACATCAACATTTTAAAATATATATTAATATGAAACTATTAAAAAGTAGCATATAAGTATATAATTCGTACTAGACTTTTTTAACTAAAAACAAAACAAAAGAATTACCCAAATAATGGATGGTGGCTTTTCCAAAAGTAAAACTTAAAAGTTACATACAAAAATAAAACAAATGTATTACCAAAAAATGACTTTTCAAATAAAAATAAACAATATAAATAAAATAATTTTTTTTTTAAATAAGAACCAAATTTATATATCTATATATACATATAGATGTATTTAAGATACGTATATAAAACTAATATTGTAAAGTAAAAAACATTTAAGTTGACATGATAATAAAGACACATTCATTTTAAAATAAAGATCATATGTGGGAATTTAAAAGTAGGTAAGATTATAATGAAAAAAAAATCCTTTATCAAATGTTTGCATGAGAAAGGTTTTCTTCTCAATATAACATAAAATACTAAAAATGCTTCGTAATTATATTAAATTTATGTTGTAACAGTGTGTCAAAAAAAGTATTGGTATTCTTAAACTATATTAGACAACATTAAAAATTAATTACAAGTATTAAAATTAATTTTTTTATATGTATTATTATTATAGTTATAAAATGTTTAATAACTAATTTTTTTGGTTTATTTAGTTTGACTTTGAGATGTGATATCATATCACTTCTTAAAAAGATTTTACTGTGTATTTTATTTATATTTAATATATAAATTTTTAAAAAAAACCTAAATTTCGAATAGACATTTGACAAATAATAAGACAACGATGGCAAACCGCGTGAACAAGAATGCCACGCAGCTTGCCTCGAAATTTCCCCCATTAAAAATATGTAATTTTAGTCGTAACTGCAATCAGTAAAGTTCTGAATTCAATGATAACTTCTGGCTGTTTGAAAAACTGAAAGATGGCCGAAGGGATTTCCCTACCTAGGTAATCAATCATCAGGTTCTCATTTTCTTTTAAGAAATGAAAACAAATTCATTGAGTTGTCCCTCAATCGCCCACCACGTAGATTCTCTTCATAATGTAAGTTAAATCTTCTGACCAGCAGTCTCTACATTAGGTATAACCCAAATCCCAAAACCCATTTGAGCAATCGGGCCAAAAACTCTGGCCAATGACAATGTAGACCCACATGATCGACAGTTGCTACTCTTAAACGCCGGGTTTATTGATTTACTAAAAAAAAACGAACATGTTGAATCAGATCGATATCCAAATACCAAGAAAAAAACAAATATTGGTACAATAAATGAATGGGTTTCATGATTGGAGGAGAGGGGGAAAAAAACTGAAAAAGGCTTAAACATAAAATATGCAGAGCTATTTTACTCTGTTAGGTTCTGTTCAGTTGAAAACTGGTTTGATTGAATCCATTGGATGATGGATCCTTATAGAGGCAACGGAGGATGCTTTGGAGGGAGTTTATTGCCCTTGCCATCCAAGAAGAAACTTATACAGAGTCTAAGTGTGGTTCAGCAGAGATCTAGAAAGAAGTATCCAGCGAAGGCTTCTGATTATACGCTGTATGAGGAGGTGGGTGTGGGTAGCAGTGGAATAGTGTACAGGGCGCTCTGTGTTCCATTCAAGGACATCGTTGCCATTAAAGTTGTAGACCTTGACAAGTCCAGTGCTACTTTGGTAGGCACAATGTTTCCTCTTTGTTTGTTTATGCTTTAAAATCTGAAAATCAAAGGAAATTGCATGGTGAATATTTGACCAAGATGTTTAAGGACTATGGCCTTATGTCAATGGAATTTGAATATTTGATTAGATAGAATGAAGGTGTCAATTATATTTTCAAGTGGGTATTGGTCTTCTTCACCTGCTTAAAACAACCCTGTATTCTACCGTCCTCTGTTTCATTGCCTTTTCTCAGAGGATCAAGTGAGTAGGGGCTCTTGTTTGTGTTTGATGATATGAAAACAAGAACTAATCCTGAACATATGGCACTTGTTTGACAAAGATATCAAGTGGATATGCCTATAGGATGCAATGGAAAGAATTGAAGTAAATTCAGCAGTAGAATAATGTGCTACAGTTGAAGTCGATCCTCAAGTGGGCCTTCTTCACATGTCCACAACAACGCTATATGCCACTGCCCTTTGTTCTTCCTCGGCCCTGTTCCGTGAGGATCAAGTGTGGAGAGGTTACGGTTTGTGTTTGATGATAGGGAAAAAGTAAACTAACAATAGACATATAACACATTTTTGACTAGAATATCAAATGAGTATTACTTTATGACACAATGGAATCGAATTTGAACTTTTAATTGTGTACAACAGATGTCTCATCTAGTTGAATCAAATGATCTGGTGGGTCTTCTTAAACTACACACAACAACCATATCTTCCGTCGACTTCAGAAAAGGTGCTGGTTTGTGTTGTATGATAGGAAAAGATAATCTAACCATGAGCATGTGGCACATATTTTACTATGATATCAAATGAGTATGTCTTTATGAAGCAATGGAATGGATCTTGAACATTTAATTGAGCAGAACAAATGTACCATTTCGTTGAATTAAATTCTCCAGTGCCTCCAACTCCCCACAAGAATCCTGTATTTGATTGCCCTTTGTGCAATTGCCGTCTTCTTAGATCATCAAGTGTGGAGAGGTGTTGGTTTGTGTTTGATAATTGACTGTCACATCGAATGAATATGACTCTTTGGTGCAACGGAATGGAATTTGTGTGTTTAATTGAGTAGAATGAAGGTGCCATATAGTTAAATTATATCCGTAAGTGGGTCTTTTTCACCCACCTACAATAGTCCTTTTCTCACAGGATCAATTGTTGTGAGGTGCTGGTTATGGATCACCTCTCATGCACTTGCATATACACATGATGACAAGATCTGGGAAAAAAATATGTTAGCATGCGACACATCCCTGCTTAAGCATAGGGATGGATGAGTACCTTCTACTGATTCCTAAGGTTTGATGATTAATATGGCCACCTCTAAACATGCCGTGGACCTTCCATTATATGAACAGATTGATATTCATTGCCAACTTCTCATTGGGATTTCTACTCACTAATTTGTTGTTCCAACCAATTCACCATATTATCTTTATACCCATGGTGACAGGGACTGCAAAAAGGATCCATGCCTATTTTCGACCTGGTACAAAAAACTAAACAAAGGTTGCCTTGTATCGACAAAGTTTCTTCCGGTATAAGGACCAATAGAGAGGCCTAATGAGATCCCAGAGAAGGTCATTCATAAACTTTAATATGTCATCAATATCTCGGAGGCAAAATATCAAGTAGATCCTCACAAGGTTATCTTCAATCATCACTCCATTAAACATAGAGAATGGACATGTAATTGGGTGAAACTAAGGCTGATTATGGAACACAATTGACTGTTTATAACATAAGGTATCTCCTAGACAAAAAGGCATCATTGCATATAAACTACTAAATTAGTAAGGAGTCAGAGTTATACCATGAGAAGAGTATACCTCCTTAAGATGATGGGATTATTTTGCCTTTGTGGACTGGAAAATTTTATATTCTTTGTTGGCATGTGTCCTGATGGGATTTGTTCATACATCTAGATGGGAAAAACATGTATTATAATAATCAAAGTTACAAGATTTGTCCAAACTCGCCCAGACTCGGCAAGTCACGAGTTGGCCAACCCTAGGCGAGTCTGGGAGACTTGGCAGTTGAGTACTCGCTAGACTCACCGAGTCTGGGTGAGTCCTAACTGCTAGACTTGGTCACGGCTATAGAGTTGCAAAAAGCAAAAAAAAAATAGATTATGTTCATTACATTTGCCACAAACTGATTTTGTTCATTACATTCGCCACAAACAGATTTTGTTCATTACAACCTTCGCCTTTGCCACAAACAGATTTAGGGCAGTGACTTATCACCAATCTCACTAAAGGAGGTTGATATAGGACCTTGATTGGGTTGAATAGGTGTATAGAGAGGCAGAGGCAATAGCCATGATAGAGGAGGCTAGAGCACGAGGAGACACTGATGTAGAGCAACATAGTGAAAGCACTTAAAACAGGTATAAAAACCCATTAAACCCACAAAACCAACAGTACAAATAGAAATAATATTCAAAATGCTTTTAAAACCCCTTCACAAAGTCCACATGATGCCAAAATACATTCTTTTCTACTATCGGCATGATAATATACCATCGGCCACTTTAAAAATCTTTCCCCGACGGGCTCTCGTTACTCCGATGCATTCATCCTTGCATAACTGCCTATTGCCGGTTCCCCTTTGTATCTTCTCCCAGTTTGATCTGATACTGTCGGTCATCATTTGTATCAAATCCAATGTATCTTCTCATTGCATATTCATAACATATAATCAAAATATACATCCTTCAACATACATACAAAGCCGACCTTTGACCAATGGTTGACTTCCTTTGCATCTTACACAATGTACCTCCACAATGTACATTCGTTGCATACATACAACTCCCAATATGCAAAAGTGAGATATAAACAGAGTGCTACTCGCATACAAATGCGATATACACACATATTGTCTGCTACATACAACTGACGTATACACACAAACTGTATACTCGATATACTTTGGCAATATACATAGAAAATTGTCTCTTCACATACAGCTGAGGGATACTCACAAAATGATTCTCACATACAAATGATATATATATATATACACATGAATTGTATCTTTCAACATATAACTGCAGGATACTCATTTACAGCCGCAATACAAATAAGAATTGTTATTCAACCTGCCTTAGCAATATACACACAAGATATCCCTCTCATGCACTTGCAATATACTCATAAATTGTATATTTGGTGATTTACCACCGCATTCACACCATTAACTTTCTCTGTCAATTGCAACCGAACGAACAACACACAGAAATAACTAAACTTTAACAGAAAACAAACTAAATAACACGGAGGTCATTCCGCTGATTTCGTAGAAATCCACCAGTGGAATGACCCCAAACTACATTCTTTCGATTAAACCAGGACACAAACTTTTTTTTTATTTCTTCAAAAATATGCATACATTCCTTTCTCTCTACGCTCTGTTTGTCTTTTTATATTCCACTCCTCTTCTAATTTTGCTTAACCAAGAAAAAACCCTAACTAATCTCACGACACATGTTTGGCTTAAGACAGCAAAACTCCAAACAACTCGACACATTGATTTAATCATCCACATACCCCAATGTCTAATGCTGTCCAAATTTTCTTATTGGAATGCCCAATTTGTGACCTCGATTCATATGGTGGATGGTGGGGTCGGTTCTTACAAACATGAAATGTTAACACTACAAACATGAAATGTTAACACAAATACTACATGACACATAAAATGCATAAAACATATTACACCTTAGTCTTTTCCTTCAGATGTATATTTAGTTTGTTGAAGGGGTGCTCCTGCACCAGAATCTTTCAGATTCGTTATGTTTTGAGGTGCTCCTACACCATACAACCAACCAACAAAATTTTCAAGTCCCTTGGAAATGTACCTGCAACAAAAAACCTTTTTTCTGCATCTCTTCTAGCTTTATCTTCAATCTCCTCAGCTTCAGGCTTCTAATCTTCAGATCAATGGAATAGTGACCAACCAACCAACAAAATCAAACTACCATCATTTCAGAGTATCTTCAGGCTCCTTCTACTCCCATCAATGGAGTACTCTTCAGGCTGCAACAAAACCTCCATGACTACAACACAATGCTCAAACAGATGTCCATCGTACACGCTGCTTCACAGACCCATTCCTCACATCCAACAACAGAACTTGGTGATGCACCTACCACTCTCTCCTCAGTGGCTTCACTCTGCACCCTTCTCTAGCTTAATCTCTGTTGGTGAATGGTCTTGACAGACCTCAACCTCGTCTGCCCACACACAGGAATCCCATTCCTTCTTGCAACTAGATGGCACGAGCATCTGCAACAGTCTAACTCTACTGTCAACCTTCAAAATACCTTCTTCAATCTCTGTCTTTAAAAATGGTCACCAACAAACATTTAACTCTTCATCTGCCTTTAGAAATCAAAATACAGAACACCTCTGCCCAGCTCTTTCACTAGCTCTGATACCAATTTGATGTAGAGCAACACAGTGAAAGCACTTAAAACAAGTATAAAAACCCATTAAACCCACAAAACCAATAGTACAAATAGAAATAATATTCAAAATGCTTTTAAAACCCCTTCGCAAAGTCCACATGATGCCAAAATACATTCTTATCTACTATCGGCATGATAATATACCACCGGCCACTTTAAAAATCTTTCCCCGACGGGCTCTCATTACTCCGATGCATTCATCCTTGCATAACTTCCTATTGCCAGTTCCCCTTTGTATCTTCTCCCAGTTTGACCTGATACTGCCAGTCATCATTTGTATCAAATCCAATGTATCTTCTCATTGCATATTCGTAACATACAATCAAAATATACATCCTTCAGCATACATACAAAGCTGACCTTTGACCAACGGTTGACTTCCTTTGCATCTTACACAATGTACCTCCACAATGTACATTCGTTGCATACATACAACTCCCGATATGCAAAAGTGAGATGTACACAGAATGCTACTCGCATACAAATGCGATATACACATACTATCTGTGACATACAACTGACGTATACACACAAATTATATACTCGATATACTTTGGTAATATACATAGAAAATTGTCTCTTCACATACAGCTATGGGATACTCACAAAATGATTCTCACATACAAATGATATATATATACACGAATTGTATCTTTCAACATATAACTGCAGGATACTCATTTACATCTACGATACACACAAGAATTGTTATTCAACCTGCCTTAGCAATATACACACAAGATATCCCTCTCATGCACTTACAATATACTCATAAATTGTATATTTGGTGATTTACCACCGCATTCACACCATTAACTTTCTCTGTCAATTGCAACTGAACGAACAACACACAGAAATAACTAAACTTTAACAGAAAACAAACTAAATAACACGGAGGTCATTCCACTGATTTCGCAGAAATCCACTAGTGGAATGACCCCAAACTACATTCTTTCGATTAAACCAGGACACAAACTTTTTTTTTATTTATTTCTTCAAAAATATACATACATTCCTTTCTCTCTACGCTCTGTCTGTCTTTTTATATTCCACTCCTCTTTTGATTTTGCTTAACCAAGAAAAAACCCTAACTAATCTCACGACCATGTTTGGCTTAAGACAGCAAAACTCCAAACAGCTCGACACATTGATTTAATCATCCACATACCCCAATGTCTAATGCTATCCAAATTGGATTATTGGAATGCCCAATTTGTGACCTCGATTCATATGGTGGATGGTGGGGTCGGTTCTTACAAACATGAAATGTTAACACTACAAACATGAAATGTTAACACAAATACTACATGACACATAAAATGCACAAAACATATTACACCTTAGTCTTCTCCCTCATATGTATATTTAGTTTGTTGAAGGGGTGCTCCTGCACAAGAATCTTTTAGATTCGTTATGTTTTGAGGTGCTCCTGCACCAGACACCTTGGATGTTGGCGTAAGTGTCACTGGGACACAAGCAGATATCATGGCTGCCTCATCATCCAGGACCTATCTTAGATGCCCACGCAAGAATTGCCATAATATTGGGCCGAGTGATGTAGGCCCCTCTGAGCCATAGACTTCTAGTTTTTGTTTTGATATTTGTTTTGAACTTTTGATGCCATGGTGTAATGTCCCCTATTGGAACAATACTAATTTTACCCTAAAAATTCAAATCCCACAAGTTTAGGGTTAGGGTTTCTAATTCCTGGAACAAAATGGTTTGATAAGGTGCCCAAGAAACCCTCTACCCTAGGCCCAAGAGTGGGTGCTTCACCCCTCTTGGCCCCATGTGGCCTCTTGCCAACCATATGGGGTGGTGTGCCTAGTGAGGCGTCCTATCACCGTTCTCCTTATCAGAACCATTATGCTTCCTCTTATGATTCAATTAATTTCCATGATGGAAGATTAGGGGTGCAGCTACAGCAGGGTGTCCCGGAAATCATTCCTTGTAAGCCCAAGGGCAGCCTCTCATGCCCCCTTGGCCCACATGTGGCAGGGCTCAGCCATCCACCATGGGGTGGCATACTTAAAGGATGATCCCAACGCCGTTTAACCTCGTTGTAGGCCCTCCATCTCCTCAATCATGGTGGTTTATCACAATCAGATAATACAAATATTATTCCATATTGTAATCACATATTCTATTCTTACACAAAGATCAGTAACATACCCATTATGTCATATTAGCAATAATTTATAACTCAGATTTATGAAAATATATGATAAATCAGATTTATGATACTCAGAAATACATTTAATGATATACATATATACATGATTGTACACCATAGTAACATACTATTAAAATAATAAACACAAATTTCAGAATATACATACCTGTCTATCATAAACATAAACCAAACATAAAATAGACATACACTATTTGGCTGCTGGGGACTATTCTTCCTCTTCTTTCTTCTTTAATGGTATGCTGTTGTTTTTACTGATGTTGTGAATTTCTGTATCAGATCATTATTTTATGTTGTCCTTTCTTCCCCTCCGCTGACGTTTTATATCCCTCTAATATTCCACATTCCACCAATTGGTAAGGGATATATCCCTTCCAATGTAGGTGGCTATTCATAACTAATCTATCCTCTTTTAATGCAGCGCTATTTACTAGTAACCATTTTCATATATATCATATCTGAATTTATCATATATTAATATATCATGATTAATAAATATTGCCCAATGACTTTTTATTGACAGCCTTTATAGTATCGGTCTTTCCATTAATAATTCTATTTATTATCAATGATATTTGATATATTATATTTTATGATCTTTATAATGATTATAATATATTTTATAGTTTATCATATTTAATAATCATTATAATTATGGTAATAAGGATTCATATCATTATTTATAAATTGTATTATATTATGACTATAATAATATTTGTATTTTATTTATTATTTATAAATGTAAAATATTTTTATATAATTACTATTTGGATTTACCCAATTTGAAGAAACAATCATATATGATGTTTAAATCTTTAATTTAAATAAGGTCTAAATATTGGGATATGACAGTCCTCCCTGCCCAAAATTGTTTGTCCTCAGGCAATTATAGCTATGATACTTCTAAAAACCATCGATCTCCTCGAAGAATTGTTAGTATTCTTGTCTTTAGTTCCACTGTCCTCATTGTTTTTTAAGATCATAAGGTTTGATGATGTTCCCTAAATGACAAATATCCTTTTGGTTCATGTGTTTGTATTTTCTGATATTTCTTAACAGGTGTTGGTAACCAATGATAAGTTTCCTCTTGCCCTTAGAGAGGACCCAAAATTCAATCGTGTACTTGTCATCTTGTAGTTTACCCTATGTTTAAATTCAATGATCATATTTTGAGGAACAATTGATTATATAAAGAGAAAATTTGTGCAAGTACTCAAACAAGGTTTGTGATAAGCTGATTTCTTATGAGTTTATAGGGTTTTGACTCATTTATCTTAGCCAAATATCTGTTATACCTATATATACAAATTGCTAAATGAAAGGTGTACAATAATTAGTTATTCCTTAGCAAGTAATAGGACTTGCCTCTATGGGTTTACTCCAATATTCAATTCTTTCCTATCTTTTAATTCCATTGGATTTTTATCCTCCTCTTTACATATCTCTATGTTTTGGTACTAATTTTGTTTTCTCGTATCAATTAATTCAGGGTTTGGTAAATGAGAATGATCCTTATGGAACAAATTTGGTATAAATTGATGTATATTAATTTTATCGATGGTATACCCGATACCGATATCATTGATCCTTAATTATGAATGTAGGGTTACTCTAAAGAGCTTAAGAGAAGAAGACCCTTGGATGAAATGATCTACTCTAGATATCACATGTAGGAAAAATAAGACAAAGTTCATTAGATCAATGTTATAAGTTACTAGGTAGATCATATAATATGGACCAAATTGTTTTCATCATTTTGAACTATAAATTTCCACATTTCTTTTAAGATCTTTCTCCCCATTTGTGGGTTCCTAGTTGTCTTTATAATGCCCCCTCAAATTTATTGTTTTGGATTTAAGAGATTGACCCTCTTAAGTTGATATGATACCTTAGTGGTCCTAAATCTCAATTGAATTTTTTAATGATGTTTTGGATATCTTTCTTAGATGAAATGCTCTTCCCTTTTCGCCTCAAGGTCGAATGGTGCTGAGTGATCTCCTCAGTATGTTAAATATAGAAGTGAGTACACCAATTTGTAGGTCACATGCATTGCCATCTACATAATAAAATTGAAGTAGACAGCCAAGTAGCTCAAGGAAACAAGCAACCAGCTCAAGCAAGTAGGCAAGTAGCTCAAGTAGACAAGCAAGTATCTTAAGCACGTAGGCAACCAGCTCAAGCAAGTAGGCAAGTAGCTCAAGCACACAAGCAACCAGCTCAAGCAAGTAGGCAAGTAGCTCAAGTAGACAAGCAAGTAGGCAAGTAGCTCAAGTAGACAAGCAAGTAGCTCAAGCATGTAGGCAACCAACTCAAGCAAGTAGGCAAGTAGCTCAAGCATGCAAGCAACCAGCTCAAGCAAGTAGGCAAGTAGCTCAAGTAGACAAGCAAGTAGCTCAAACATGTAGGCAACCAACTCAAGCGGGTAGGTAAGTAGCTCAAGCACGCAAGCAACCAGCTTAAGCAAGTAGGCAAGTAGCTCAAGTAGACAAGCAAGTAGCTCAAGCACATAGGCAACCAACTCAAGCAGGTAGGCAAGTAGCTCAAGCATGCAAGCAACCAAGTAGCTCAAGCATGCAACCGAGTAGCTTGAGCCACTGGAAAGACAACATCTTTAACATTCTCATAGTTTTTTAAGCATAAAGTAATTATAAGAACACATCTTGTGAAGATACATGAAGTAACACATCAATATATGTGATACATAAAGTATAAATAGAGTATATACAAGAAGCATGAAGCATATATGTGAATCATACATGAGGTTTACATATGAGTACATCAAGTCACAAAGCATACATGTAAGTCATAAAGTATACACTTAGATACATAAGTCACATGAATACATGCATACACATAAGCCACAAGATATACACTTGAATACACATAAGCCACAATGTATACACTTGAATACACAGGCCACAAGGTATACACTTGAACACACTCGAATACAAGTTATATACATGAATACACTTGAATACATAATTCACAAGGTATGCACATGAATACACTTGAACACATATAAGTCAAAGTATACACAAAGTCATAGAGTATACATGCGAATACATAGTCATGAAGTATACACGCGAATACAAAGTCATAGAGTATACAAATACAAAGTCATAGAGTATACACCCAAATACATCATCATGAAGCATACACTTGAATACAAACTCATAGAGTATACAAATACAAAGTCATATAGTATACACTCGAATACATTGTCATGAAGTATACACTTGAATACAAAGTCATAGAGTATACAAATACAAAGTCATATAGTATACACTCAAATACACCATCATGAAGTACACACTTGAATACAAAGTCACAGAGTATACAAATACAAATTCATATAGTATACACTTGAATACATCGTCATGAAGTATACACTTGAATACAAAGTCACAAAGTATACAAATACAAAGTTATAAAGTATACACTCAAATACATATTCTTGAGAACAAAGTCATAGAGTATACATTCGAATACAAATTCATAGTGTATACACTCGAATACAGTCTTAAGCACAAAATCATAGAGTATACACTTGAATACAAATATACGTCATAGAGTTTACACTCGAATACAAATACAAGTCATAGAATATACACTTAGATACATAGTCAAGTCAGAGTACACACTCGAATACAATTACAAAGTCATAGAGTATACACTCAAATACAAAGTCATAGAGTATACACTTGAATACAAGTACACTCGAATACATAGTCATGAAGTATACCATCGGACAATTGGGAAGGGGATTTGGTGCATCCCATACTACACCATGGACCCGTCCACCATCCCAAGGTCATCAAGTATACACATGAGTATGAAGCATACATGCGAATACACGCAATACATAGAGTATTCATATGAACATAAGTCACAAAGTAGACCTTTGAATACACTCAAATAGACATAAACCATGAAGTATACATTTGAATAAACATAAATCACAAGGTATACACTTGAATACATTTGAATACACATAAAGCATACACAGGATGGCAAAACTTGGCAGACCCAATTTTGACTCAGACTCAACAACTCGCCAAAAACTAAGTAAAGCTTGGCAAAAACTCAGCAAAACTTAACAAAAACTTGGCGTACAAAAGTTTCTCCTGCAGACTTGTGAGTACTTGGTGTGGTTTTCAATGCAAAACTTGTCAGAACTCACCTGCAAGTAAATGGGCAGGTTCCTCGGCTGTGAAAAAATCTTGCTAGTACTCAGCGATTTTAAACCTATGGATAGAGTATTTGAGATGGTTATGTGGCAGTGTTTGGGGCATGTCTGATTTTTTATAATTTTTATGTAGAGTTTTAGCTTTTCTTTTGAAATTTAAGCCAAAAAAACTCTGGTCATTATGTGTCAAGTATGTTCAATGGTTATATGGGGACTGGAAAGGTGAAGTGGTTTTATTTTATAAGATTACAGTGTAAAGTATTTTTTTTTTTTTGTTTAGTTTAAATTCTAAATGGAGATTTGTGAAACTTCAGAGATATACAGATAATTAAATTATAAGTTTTTTGTAATGTCCCCTTTTAGGAAGTTCAAAATCTCTTAACCTTGCACACAATTTTGACTTGTAAAAGAGAACATTAGTAACTAATAAATCTTTATAATATCATCATATTGCAATTAGGGTTAGTAACCACAGAATCATAATCAATATTAAAGTTCATTAACATATATCCATTTCACATTTTCCTCATTTCTATCATATAGAGGTTTCCATGATATACCTCAGAAGAGTCATCCATGAGCCTGATTGTTAATCTACTCTATGCCACTCACCCCATATGAGTTGGATACGTTTGGGCGCTGGTGTAACAAGACTCGCTGCCATAGGCCCAAGGGGCTTCATTACTACACCTGGTAATTCTTCACCTTCTTGGCTCAAGGGGCTTCATTACTACACCCAGTAATTCTTCACCCACTTGAGAGTTATTAAGTTAATATTTAAATATATCTTAGATAATGGTCAATCTTAGTTGAAGATTGCTTTTGCTTTTCAGTATTTCACTTTTTAGCTGGTAGGTGTGATCACTTTTGTTATGCTTTGTTAGTTATGCTTTATTCTAGCTTTCAGGCTTTTTAGTATGTAACTTCTCTATAAAATGAGCATTTGCTCTCAATGTAACTATTTGATGATATTCAATATAAATCTTTCATAGTTTATGTAACATGGTATCAAAGCCAAGTTACGAACTTGGTTAGTCTTAACATTCTTTAAAGATTTTTTAATCTCTGTGCTAGTTGATTCGAGTTCTTTCTGGATGTGGGTTTCTACAAATCCTGGCTAGTTTTGTAATCGCATTTTCCTCTGAGCTTCGGCGTTTTTCAAGAACCCGCGATTTCTGTGTCTTCCCTCACATTTTCGTCTTCACAATGAAGGTCGTGTGATGGGT
Organism: Cunninghamia lanceolata; assembly: GCA_027924645.1. Lineage (NCBI taxonomy): Eukaryota > Viridiplantae > Streptophyta > Pinopsida > Cupressales > Cupressaceae > Cunninghamia > Cunninghamia lanceolata. The sequence continues at coordinate 2,950,334 of BSBN01000741.1, read as the reverse complement.
CATGATTTTTTCAAAAATCACGTGTTCTTTTCTTGCCGTGTTTTTGGGTTTCCATTTCTGAGCGGATCCCTTGAAGTTTTCTTTAGTCGCGAGTTTTCCCTATCATCGTTTCTTGGTCGCAACTAAATCTGGATTAAGGGTTTTAAATCTGGAGCAATGGTGCGGGATTTATTTTTATGGATGCCCCATGCATCTCTGTGGTCAACAATTAAAGATTTTTGCGAGTTTCCTTTTTCAATCAATGTTTTCTGTTATTCTGTGGGCGGCGGATACACCATTTTCGGTGTTTGAGAAGTTTCCTTGTGGCTTCTGGCAGCTTTGTGTCTTTGAAGACATTGCGATCATGTTTTGGCAGTTTTAAGCAACAAAAATCATGGGTTCCTTGTATGGATGTGATTTGTATCTATTCATTCATGTGGCCGCCATTGAATGCAGTTTTGTGCTTTTATGGGTGGACTTCCAATTCGTGATTTCTCGTAGCTGTATTACCTTGGTCGTGACTACATCTTTCGTGTTGTTTTCATTTCGTGATTGCTTTCTTAGTTTGGCAATTTCTGTTTGGCAGCAAGCTGTGTTCATTTTTTGCAGTCTATTCCCTCTGTCCTATGCAACCTCTCTCATATTGATCGAAGGTTCTATGTTTAAAGACATCTGCTGGAGTCTAAATTTCCAAGCTCCAAGTCACGAGGAGATAAGTGCTAATAAATCTCTCTGACGAAGTCTTCTAGTTGTGTTCACGTGGTATCAGCTGGTGACTTCTTTGCGAGTTTCTCTGATTTACGCTTATAGCATCTAAAACTCATCCAGTTTTTCTGTACCAGCCATGAAGAGTCTGTTTGCCTTGAATTTCATGTTTAGATGTTCTAAACTTCTACTTTCTGTATTTTTGAGATTAGTATCTTGAAATCTGTGTTCAGATTTATCTCGATATCTGTGCATCTGTTTACTGTCTGTGTTGTCTATTTGCTTCTGTGCCCACTGCTTATAATTCATCTTTTTGTGTCTCAGAGAAACGTGAAGTATGGCATCTTTGACCAACATTCTGTTGGAGAGAAGTCAAAAGTTCAACGACAAGAATTACAACACCTGGAAGCAACGCATGATGACTATCTTCAAATATCAGCATCTTGACCAGCTAGTTCTGGGGAAAGCTACACATCCTCAACTGCTGGGTAAAGATCAGGAAAAATTTTATGACCAAAATAGTGAAGCGGTGATGCTTATCAAGTTATCAGTGACCAATGATCAGTTGCCTTAGGTTCCGTCTGGGAAATCTGTAAAAGACATTTGGGATTTGTTGAAGGATCTTCATGAAATGTCTGACAAGAGTCGTGCGTTCTTTTTAAAGAACATGCTCTTCTCAATCATGATGGATGAACAAATGTCTCTGCAAGAGCATCTCACTAAAATCAAGGACATCCGTGATCAGTTGACGGTGATTGGTCGAGACATGGACGAGGAAGATATGGTAGTCATCACTTTGAAAACCCTACCATCTGCTTATGAGCACTTTATCGAGACTCTTAACTTTACTTCAACTAATGTTACTCTGAAGTTTTTAGATCTATGCAACAAACTCTTGCAGTAGGATCGGTGGAAATAGCAGTTCGATAGTAGTGCTACTTCCTCCTCAGAACAGGCATTTACTGCCAAGTCCTTTCAGCAGAATTAGGGCTCCAATCAGCCCTCTCAACCATTTAGTTAGGGTCAGTCAGAGGACCCTTCCAAGAAGTACAACATCCAATGCAATTACTACCACAAGTTTGGCCATATGAAAAAGGATTGCAGGAAATGCTTGGCTGCTGAACAGTCCAAGTCTGAAGCATCAACACCATTAGCACATGTCACTGAGCATACTGAGCAGAAGGAGCCTACTTTCTATGCCTTCTACGCCATCTCCTCTACCTACTTTTTTATTTGCTCGTGGACGAGCCTATCTCTATTTCGGTTGTCATCTTTAGGGGGGGCAACTATGTTTTAGTTAGTGGATTGACCATTAAGGGGGGGTATTAAGTTAATATTTAAATATATCTTAGATAATGGTCAATCTTAGTTGTAGATTGCTTTTGCTTTTCAGTCTTCCACTTTTTAGCTGTTAGGTATGATCGCTTCTGTTATGCTTTGTTAGTTTTGTTTTATTCTAGCTTTCAGTCTTTTTAGTATGTAACTTCTCTATAAAATGAGCATTTGCTCTCAATGTAACTATTCGATGTTATTCAATATAAATCTTTCATAGTTTATGTAACAAAAGTCACCTACCTTTAAGCCATTAGTAATATTTAGGTCTATGCTACCTTAGGCCCAAGGGCTTCATTACTACACCCGGTAATTCTTCACCTTCTTGGCTCAAGGGGCTTCATGCTACACCCGACGATTCTTCACCCACTTGAGAGTCACCTAGGTGCTAGATCCTAACCGCCCTTCCCTAACTCCACTCCCATACTCGTAGGGTGTGTAGATAGATTAATGATGAGGCTACTTATTCTCATCCTGGGTATTCCATGTTTAGAGTTATATGTCTTATCAGAACTTATCCTTACTATCTCGTTGATTGCTATTCAAATTATTTGGCAACATACAATATTCTTCCTTACAGGAATAACATTCATCATTCTAACATGATTATAAACATTCTTATGTCATAAACATTCTTAGGCTCATTAGGATTATAAACATTCTCATCCTATCATGTATAACATTCTCATTCTATGATAACATTTCCATTCTATTCTATATACATATTCATTCTATTCTATATAAATATTCTCACTCTATTTTAGTTATAAGCATTGTATACCTAGATGGATTCTTCAGATTTATGATTATAAGACATTATTACTTGAGGTAAGAAACATACCTTATTTGGGTCGATTGCTCTTAGATGTACTTGCTAATATAATACTTGGCTGACCAAATACTTGCAGTAGTGGATGATTATAGAAGGCACGATCTGCTACGATTATCTATATGCTGATGATATTGGATTGTATATGAGATGAATTATATTGAATTCGATGATAGCATATTGTATGTATTAAATAGAAGAGTTGCAATTTGATGTTGATTGGTATTTGCTTGTGTATATTCAATGAATTGTGATTCCATTGACATATTCCTTAATATATTCTTTCTCTTTGATTGTAGTTCCTCTTCCTTAGTCCCGTAATTATGCAGATATGAATTAATATTCAGATATCATTTTTCCTTGCTTCCTTCTTACCTATTCCTCTATATCCATATGCAGATCTAAGTCTGCTCTCAATATACTCTTATTTTTCCTTCCATATTTTCTTCATTGATGTCATTGTAAAATGTTCTTGTTTATACAATTGTTCATTATTTGATCTGCTCAGCTCCTTTTATTTTTCTGGCTTCTTTCTTTTGTTGTCTGCAGGATTAAATCCGATCTGTTGTTGCCACTCAGTCTTTCTTTTGATTGATCGTTGCCTTTGTTGGAGGGGACCGGTCAATATTTATAAGTTTGTAGGGATGCAATTAACCACCGGTCACCTCCCTTAATAAATAAATATTATTAAATTTTGATGATGTTTGATGTTTGTATTAGTTAAGCGCTCCTTATTATGAGATCGACATCTTCTCAAGAGGCCCGATTCCATATATGAATGCCTTTATATTATTTACTATTATATATTCTTATATATATATCAATTACTATTATATTGATAATATATATATATATATATATATATATATATATATATATATATATATATATATATATATATATATATATATATTGTGAATTATATATATTATAATTAATAGTATTATTATATAATCATAATAATGTTTAAATTGATAATACAATAAACATATTGTATTTTAATTATATATAATATTATTACATATTAATAATACTATATATGTTTATTAAATATTATCATATACATGATTATCATTTAAATCGACGATGACAAACATCATATTTGACGGAAGCGATTTCTCTGTCTTATCTTGATGTTTAAATCTTTAATTTAAACAATGCCTTAATATGGGGACATGACAATTTTAGAGGAGACATAAGGAATATAATGTTCATGGATCACTTGTAGGATATTAGAAGTCATAATTGACTTTGAGATATAGGTCATGTATGTGATTGCCTTGTGTAAGAAGCCCAAAGATTATGGGAGGGGGCTTTGTCAAAAAAACATACCTTGGGTGTCCTTGTTTGTGTTGTGTCTATGAGAAATGTGTTTCATTTGTATGAGAAATGTGTTTCATTTGTCGTATGATTATTGTACATGTTCTCAAAGTGGTGTATTTGTACATAAGTCACAGGTATGGCAAACATTCAGTCTTTCTTCTTGCCAAATTCCCATAAGCTTAGCGGGGAGAAATTTTAGAGTTTGGAAGCATAGAACAATGATAATTCTGATTAATAGTGAGTCGTGGGATTTTGTGACCATAGAACCATAGGATGAGGAAAAGAAAAAGAAAATTGCTACGGAAGATGTAAAGAGGAACCTCGAAGCTCTGATCAAATTATCAATATCCAACAATATTATTCCATTTGTGCAAAATGAAGACAATGGCAGAAAGATTCCAACTAAGTTAAAGACATTATACAAGATAAAAAGTTTAACAAGAGCAATGTAAAAACTTTTTTTTTGGGAAAGATTGTGAAGGATTTGAATAAAATTCTACGCAGCTATTTCAAAGGATTTTATTTCTATTTTTATAGAATTTAGAAGACTAAAATCTCTGAGAGCAATTCACCTTTAGAATCAACCAATCAGTTTAAAGATGAGAGAAGAGATAAGATTCAGTTTGATAACAAATTTAAAGGAGATTTGGTTTTGATTGATAGTAGCTGGTGAAAATACTAGGAGAGATGATGTTGATCACAATGAACTCTCTACCAAAGTTATTTAAAGAATTTAACACGACTATGCATATACTTATAAAGGAAAAAATGCATGAAGTTAAAAATGTTTTTTAAGGTTGCTTCTATAAGAAGCAAATTATTGGACAAAATGAAGCTTACGAAGCTGGAGCATTTGTGAGTCAGGAAGAGGAACAGAAAAATACAAGAAGAAGATCATACGAGACATAAGAATTGCTAAATTGTGGGAATCCTAACAATTTGAAAAGGGATTGTTTCAAACAAAAGTGAGATTTGGTGGTTCAACAAAGTCAGGAACAATTGATTGGTGTTAACGTAACAATGTTTGACCATATCATGGGATGTGGTTCCATGGGGACTGCAGTCTAACTAAGACAATCTGGAGTTACAAAAAGGTGTCTTTGGCATCCAATGCAAATATGTTTTAGGATAGTAAGTACTACTTCATTGGCAATGATGATGACAGTACAAGAACCGAGCCTTCTATGGTTATTTTATATTTTAGTGTGCAATTGCAAATGTATATAGTTTTTAAAGAACTTGAAAAGTCTAGAGTTAAGTAGGTCTGAATAATATAGTGTTGGGAATTTGGAAGATCAGAAGACAAACATTGTGTTCTATGTTGATTTCTAGCTAGGTCGGATCCCTTCTAGGGCCAACCTAGCACATCTAAATGCTAATTGGCCTATCAGCCTTAGCATTTTGGCATTATATTTTGTTGTATTAACCCGATTTGGGGTCAGGGCCTATTTGGGAGATTTATGTAACTTGCAATTATATAAGACTCATTGATGTAACTTGTAAATGGGTCTTGACCCATATGTAACTTGAATTTCATAATGTAACTTGGCGCCAAATCATGCTAGGCCGACTAAGGGTTTATTGTGATCATTGTCACATATATATGCAATATGATTTGAGATCAAATCATATCTTCAACAACAATGTACTAGAAAGCGAACTGGAGTTAAATGCTGAGCGAATATTGTCTAAGGTTGAGCGAACATTTTGCAAGGTTGAGCGAACTTTATACAAGGTCAGTGATCTCCAAGCTGGGTAGCCAAATTGAGTTACAGAGATCTGATTCTTCAAGGATAATTGATCAGATTGTCATATCTCAGATAAGTTGTGCCCTAATTGATTTATGCCTTGAGAAGGCTAAATTGTAATCTGCTACTATGATTATTCTAATAAGATCTGAGATATTTGTTGCTGGGTTTTTCACCTCCAAGAGGGAGGTTTTCCCAGGGTACTGCCGTGTTATGTGTTGTATTTATTGTTTTCTACTCTTTACTTTCAGTCTGATTACAAAAATTAACATGGTATTAGAGCTAGGTTTGAATTACGTGTGATCAGATTGATAGTAGTTCATTCTCATTATTATTTGCTACCTATTGCTTCACTCAAGATGGTGCACAGTCTCAGGATTGAAGACATATTGGATGGAGCATCCAACTTCACATCATGGAGATTCTGAATCATGCTTGCATTGAATGGAAGTGATCTTGCAGATTTTGTGGATAGAAAATCCACTGAGCCTGAGGTAGAAGAAGAAAAGATTAAATGGAGGAAGAAAGATATCCAAGCTCAGAAGATATTGGTTGATTCTGGAAAGGATCACATTGTCCCCATCATCTCCAAGATGAAGACAACAAGTGAAATGTTCAGAACCTTGGAGGAGATGTACGAAATCAACAACACTAGCTGTGCCCTAGCCTTGAAGCAACAACTTCATCACATCAAGATGGCAAAAGGAGAAACAGTCATAGCGTACTTCATGAGGATTTCTGATTTGAGAGATCAGCTCTCATCTATTGGAAATGTTGTTGATGACAAAGACTTGACCATGTTAGCTCTCAATGGTCTTCTGGCATCTTAGGAGTCCTACATTCAAGGAATTAGTGCAAGAGCTGAACTTCCCAAGTTTGATCGGTTGAGGGCTGATTGCATTCAAGAAGAATCAAGACTGGTGGCAAGAGGAGTTATCAAAAGCACTCATGGAGAAGACAATCATGTTCTTGCTACCCAGTCCATCAAGAAGAAAGGAGGCTATTGGAAGAAATAATTTCAAGAGGAATAGAGATCAAAGGTCTGTTTTAGCTCCTGATTCAAAGAAGAAGAAGAAGGATCTTTCCTGCATCAAGTGTTTCAGGTGTGACAAGTTCGGTCATTATGCAAGGGACTACTTATCCCAACCAAAGCAATAAGAAGCAAATCTAAATGAAGTTTCAAATCAGAAGGATGCGGAAGACTTTCTCTTCATTTCTGCCTTGTCAAGCAATGTTCCTACAGACAGTGATACCTGGTTGATTGATAGTGGAGCATCTAGACACATCACCGGCTACCAGGAGCATCTCTCAGACTTGGTGGAGAAGGAGTCCAATCTACATGTGATCATTGGAGATGATGCATGCTATTCTGTAAGAGGTTTTGGTGCTACTTCCCTTAACTTAGATTTTGGAATTTCCTTTCACCTCAGTGATATCTTGTTTGTACCGAGAATCAAGAGGAACCTTATCTCCATATCAGCCTTGGAGGATAAAGGTTATCAAATAGCATTTTCTGAGGGAAGAGTACTTGCATGGCCTAAGAAATCTAGCATCAAATCTGCACGTGTCATTGGGAATCAGTATAATAGCTTATACAAGCTTTCAGCTCATCTAGTTCGAGCTCTTCTTTATGAAACCCCTGAATCAAGCGAGCTATGGCACAGAAGACTTGGACATCTCCACTTCCGAGCCCTTCCTACACAAGAGAAGATTGTTAAAGGTATGCCTAAACTTAGTCATATTCATGATGATACATGTAAGGGTTGTGCTATGGGTAAAAACACTAAGAGTCCATTTCATCAAAGTGAAAGTAGGTCAAAGGAGAAATTAGCTCTTGTGCATTCTGATTTATGTGGACCTATGTCTGTAGCATCTCCAAGTGGATTCTTGTATTATGTAATCTTTATAGACGACTACTCTAGGAAAACTTGGATTTACTTTCTAAAGACAAAACAATCTGATGAAGTCCTAGGTAGATTCAAAGAATTTAAAGCCCTAGATGAAAACTTATTTGGGAAAAGAATTAAAGTTTTAAGGTCTGACAATGGAGGTGAATACACCTCGGGTAGCTTTCATGATTTTTGTATTGAGGCAGGAATCAAAAGGGAGTTTTGTGTTCCCTACAACCCACATCAAAATGGGGTTGCAAAAAGGAAGAACAGATCCATAGTTGAAGCAGCAAAAGCTATGATTCATGATCAGGATCTGTAAACGTTTCTATGGGCTGAAGCATCTAGAACAGCTGTATACATTCAGAATGGATGCCCTCATCATGTATTGTGGTGGTGTTCACCTAGGATTAGGGTTCTGAAATTGAGTTTGCAGGTTCTTGTGTTTATTCCTTCAAGCCCTTAGTGCCTTAGTTTGAATTTTTCTTCGGCCTCCATGTAATGTTTTACTGCTTTTTCCTATCGCACTTGAGAAAATGCTAATTTCTATATATGCAAAGGTGAATTGTATGATGGAAAGCTTGCAAAATCTCAATCGGCTTCCAAAAATGGTGAAAAAACTGAGTTATATACATTTCTAAATGCATATCGAGTTGCATATACAAGGGAGAATATATCGCAGATTCCCCAAGAATATTCTGCAGTTGTATGCATTTCCAAATGCATATCGGGTTCAAAAGGATGCATGTACATTGGGGGAATCTTCCGCAAGACTCTGGGGATATTCCCTCATTGTATATCGGTTTGCTTGCATAATTGTATTGAATGTTTAAACATACAACTGCTATATACAAGAAGAAAGATGCAAGGCCCGACATACATTTGCTACAGCGCTGGGTATGCAAGCGAAAATGTGCAATGGCGGAATATACATTGAAGATTCCTTGAAGATGCCGTCGTTGTATCGAGCAGTTTTGTTGTATATTTGTTTCGTTGTATGTTTGACATACAATGCCAAATATACATTGTGGATTTTAAAAAAAAGGTTCAAAACAGGACTAAAATGCAGATCAGGTCCGCAAGTATATGTGGGAAGGAATGAATGTATGTCTGACATACATTGAGTTTATACATTGAAAAGGTATAATTGGTGGGGCTCACCGCAGGTTTATACAAACAGGTTTGTACATGTTCAATATACAAGGGGAGAATGTATATCGAATATTCTCAAAAGATTCTCCGCTTGTATGTTTGTGTTTGTATATTCAACATACAAACAAAATGTACATATGAAAAATGCGAAGGATGAAGTGCAAGCTGGACCCGAACTAAATTCTAATTTATTTTATAGCATCTGACGTCCGTCCTATATGTTGAAAGGTTGTATATGCATTTGCTCTTGCATGTACAAAGGGTTTTGGAGGGTGAACAGTGGCCCTTGTATATGCATTTGAGCATGCATATACAAAGCGAAAAGGGCAAAATAGGAAAAGGAAAAGTCAGCGATAGAAGTATGGGGTGCCTACGTGGCATGTAATCATTGGCTCTTGGCTTTTTGCGGTTTTTAGTGGCGTGGATCTCAGAGATGGAATCATGATCAACGGCCAGGTTTTGAGGTTCTAGCATTGGTTCTCTTCACATTCTTAGGCTTGTTTTGAGTAGGAAAACTCTATGAATGCGCTGCTACATTTCAAAAGGGGGCCTGCGGGTAGCTGTGGCAATAATGGTAGATTTGTGGAGGATAGTCGATGGAGTTGATGGGTCAGCAACCTGATTGAAGATGAAAGTCCTTGAGCGGTAGTGTGGATCCCAATTCCACCTACTTATTCCTCTTTGTCTCTTCACAGCATTGAATATTTCTGAGCACCATTCCTCATGCATTGAATCTGGTAGATTTTTGATTTGCTTTGTAATTAATTTTTGCTGGGTACACAGTCTTGGTATAAAGGCCAAACTGTGTTACTCATTGTTGTTGTTGAAAACTAGACAAATTTTGGTGCTATGACAGAATACAACTTCATTAGTGGCCCTGTTCTTGATGTCTTGTAAGTCTATGAGTCTCATGTTGTATGTTTCATGCATGAATTCATTGGTTTCATGTTGTTTTATATGAGAAATGCTCTGTGCCTATGTTTAATCATTTGTCTCCAAGCTGTGGGCATATTTTCTTTTGAATCAAGATAACTAAGGGTTGTTAAGGTTCAAGAATATAACTTTTCTATATTGAATGTTTAATCTCCTGCTTTTGTTCAAGGAACAAATTAAATGTTTCAGGTTAATCATTGAGAAAATGTGTTGCAGCAGGGATACCACTAAGTATGAATGATTAAGCACCTAATTTTTGGGAAGTATCTGTAAGGAAGATATTAAAAATCCCCTTGATATCCAGTCTTTGGTATATGTTCATGTTGGGCATTCACATGTGTATGTCTATTGACTCTGAGCCCTAGATAGGCACCGATCTGGTCTTATATTTTGGTTGCAACCCAAAGTCTCAGTTTTGCATCCAAACATAAAATCAAATGTAAACTTTAAATCAAACCATTAGGACCATCAATGTAGTTTTAGGATCAAAATCCTCTATCTCACAACTGAATATAGGCCCAAAGCTAGCCCCTTTGCACTTATCTCACAGTTTTGGTCTGCATAAAGGAGGATTTATCTGCTTTGTATCAACATCCAAGTAAGTTCATGTGCATGTGTCATAGATGTTGAGTAGGGAATACCCCCCTTGGTTCTGCAGAGCCTAAAGAAGAGGAGATATTTATAGAGTCTATCTCCTATACTGTTGCCCCCTGGCCCGGGAATCCTATTCATCAATGATGGCTACCTTGTAGGGATAACTGGGAACAAGCATCTAGTCTGGGAAAATAACCAACATATTGAAGGATATAACTCCAAAAGAAGCATTTTCAGGGATCAAACCTGATATCAGCCACTTGAGGATCTTTAGGAGTCCAGTATATGTTCATGTACCCAAAGAAAAGAGAACCAAGTTAGAACCTTCTAGAAAGAGAGGAATTCTTGTGGGCTACAACGAAACTTCCAAAGCATTCAGAAGCTTCATTCCAAGTCAGAAGTATATTAAGGTTAGTAGAGATGTTACTTTTGAAGAAGATATTGCATTCATAAGATCTAAAGGATCAAGTATGGAGATTGATAATGAAGTTCATGATAACCCTCAAAACATGGACATTGATCATAATATTGAAATGCAGAGGGAGTCTACAGAACCTTAAGAGCATGATGATCCAGTTGAGCCTATGGATCCTACTGATGGGCCTAGAGATATCACTGTGAGCAGGAAGAGACCTCTTTGGGCAAGAAACACCGTGTAGGAGGCAGAAAAGTTTGCAGCTCCAAGAGGTACATTTAGAGAAAGTAGGAGACCTCAGAAGTTCTCCAACTATGTTGCATTGATGTGCAATATTATTGAGATTGAACCTTCTAGCCTTGAAGAAGCCATGAACCAGCAAGCATGGAAGAATGCTATGGATGAAGAATATTAGTCTATCATCAAGAATGATGTTTGGGATATTGTGGCTAGACCCAAAGGTAAGTCAGTTGTATCTTCCAAGTGGTTATTTAAAATTAAGCATGCTGCTGATGGAAGCATTGAGAAATACAAGGCTAGATTTGTGGCTCGTGGTTTCTCTCAGAAATAAGGCATAGATTATGAGAAAACCTTTTCCCCTGTTGCCTGCTATACTTCTATTAGGACTATCATTTCTATTGCAGCAGCTAAGGGATGGAAGTTACATCAGATGGATGTAAAGACAACTTTTCTCAATGGTGTTATTGAAGAAGAGGTCTACATTGAGCAACTTGAAGGCTTTGTGATCCATGAGAGAGAGTCTCATGTATACAGATTGAAGAAAGCATTATATGGCCTTAAGCAGGCTCCTCATGCTTGGTATGAAAGAATTGACAAGTACTTGGTAAGCTTAGGTTTCTGTAAGAATGATGCTGACCAAATCTTTACTTCAAGGTATTCAATGGTGAGATGTTAATTCTAGTTTCATATGTTGATGACTTATTTCTGACTGGGGAAGATCATCTCATTCTTAGATGTAAGGAAGAAATGACTTCAGAATTTGAAATGAAAGATCTAGGTCTCATGCATTTCTTTAGGGTTAGAAGTATGGCAAAGACCTAATGAGATTATTCTAAGTCAAGGAAAGTACACCATTGATATTTTGAAGAGATTTGAAATGTTAGATTGTAAATCTATGTCCACACCTATGGAAACTAACTTGAAGAAGTTGAGTGAATCTGCAGCTAGTTCAGATCTTGTGGATCCTATTGAGTACAGGCAGTTGATTGGATCCTTGATGTATCTAGTTAACACTAGACCTGATATTTGCTATGTAGTGAGTGCTCTTAGCCAGTTCATGTGTGAACCTAGGCAGATTCATGTAGTTGCAGCCAAGCATATCTTGAGATACTTGCGTGGCACAGTTGGATATGGCTTGAAGTATTCTTCCAACACAGTCCTGAACTTGGAAGGATATTTTGATTCTGATTGGGTAGGAAGTTTCACTGATCGGAAGAGCACTTTTGGAGTTTGCTTCAGTTTGGGATCCGCTATGATTTCCTAGTGTAGTAGGAAACAATCTATTGGTGCTTAAATATGTATATGCAAGCACCTTCCCAAAAAATCCAAAAGTTCTAAGTCCTTGGGCCTCCTCAGCATTTTTCAACTTCAACATCATTTTTTCTTCCGAGGAGGTCATCATCATCATATTTCCATCACCCTGATTATTCTTGCGAGGGTCATTTTTCATACCAACCTGATCTTCTACCCGGCGGATGATATTTTAATATCAGGTGATCTTAGTTAAGATCATCTTGATGTTGTTATTGCAAAGTTCCAAGTATGACCCGATCTTCTGCAGGGTCATCATATTTGAACATCGGTTGATCTTGGTTAAGATCATCCTGATGTTACTTTATCACTTCATGTTCTTTCATCACCTGATGCTGCTGATGTCATATTCTTGTCAGGGTGATATCCGCTTATATGTCAGCTTCATCATTTTTCGGAGGAAGGGGTGATATTCCCAAATATCAGTCATATTCAAACATCACCACGATGTTACAATGGAGCTACAGTACATCCCAATATTCCTGTGGGGGGTGATATTTCAAAATATCTGGTGATCTTCTGAATATCACCCCGGTGCCAACATCCCGATGACATCATCCAGATCCGAGGGGGTCATATTTCAAGTTTTCAATCCGACCCGATATTGCAATATGACGGTGATGTCATCAGGATGTTAGTGAACATACAGGTAAGTTCATTGGCCAGACGTATGGTATCGGCAAAGCAGGAGGATCTTCCTCCGATGCATCTAGTTATGCTGATGAGGGTGAAATATTAGGGCGATATTTCACATGAAGGCAAGGTTGGTCATCAGGCTGATATTCATACATCAGGGTGATATCTTTTATCAGGTGATGCGGACAGATACACTTTCCCGCGGGGTGATATTACACATCGGGGTGATGTGAAATATCGGCGCGATATTTTGCATACTAAAGGATGTGTGCAAGGAAGGCCATCAGTGTATTCGAAATGTATTCTTCCGATGTGTTGGGTCTTCCCGACGAAGGTTTGGATGATGGGGGTGATATCTTTCCATCGGCATGATATGTGATGTTGGGAGGACAAAGATGAGGTTTGCCGATGAGGAGGATCTGGCCGATGGGAATTATCATGCAGGAGGATGATGACGAAGTTTTATACTGGTGCCGTCGGGAGCAAAATCACCAACATCATATATGTTCGTAGCCTAGTTTATAAAGTGTTAAGGAGGTCACCGCGGGGTGCATGTGGGATAATTAGTTCCCACATGATTTGAAATATCAGGATGATATATCTTGGTGGGAAAGTTTCAAGAGCGCACAGTTAACTATTTTTCCCAAGGCCGCGAGTAGGTGGACATTAATGGCAGATGTTACATGGTATGGGCAAAGATGTGGACAGATCTAGTACCCGATTGAAGATGTACATCCCCAGGCGGTGGTGCAAGGCTCGAGAACCTCTCCTGTCCCCTCCTCTACCTGCTGCATTAAACGTTTGAGTACCATTTTTGCGCGATACATGTATCTGGTGAATTTTGAGTTTGCCTGGTGGTTAAGGCTGAGCACCTCCTTGCTGTATAAGTAGGGCTGTGTTGCTCATTTGTTGGTTGCTAAAGGCCTGGGGCATTTTTGTGTAAATAACGAAGAACAAGGCATGATCCTGGTTGTTCTATCTCTTTGGAGTTTATGAGTTGCATGATGAATGTATTTTGCACATATGTTTAGTTTCATTGTTTTCTATGAAAAATGTTGTAATGCATGTGTTTACCTGTCTGTCTCCTTTGCTACATATCATTCTTCTTCTAAATCTGGTTGCTAAGGGTTTCATAGATTCTAGGGTATAGATTTCTATGATGCATGCTTGATCTGTAACTTCCATTCAAGGAGTGGATTAAACTATTTTAGGTCAATGTATGGAGAATAATGTATGTCAGTTGGGATGTCTGTAAGTATAGGCAGCTAAATACCCATTCTTGGGTGATGTTTGTAAGGTAAACATCGGCTCCAACCCCATAAAACTTGAATGCCAGTTGCAAACCATCTCTTGTATACATCTAGTTGACTCCTTGCCCTGAGATAGGCACCGGTCTGCTTCTGGGTTAGTAGTTATGATCCACATCCCCCTTGTCTTGCATCCAAACATCACTTCCAACCTTTCCATAATTTCAACCCGTTAGTTGTAGGAGTAGGATTAGGACCCCCGCATACTCTCATACCCAACCAGACACATATGTCCAAGAATGTTGCCAACCTTCTGATCTATCATGCAGATCTTGGTCCATACATGAGAGTATTCTGCCTGTTGTTGTCAAGTTAGATCTTTCTATCATTGAGCTAGTCAAGGTTAGATCTTTAGCTATAGGGATACCTCCCTTGGTGCGGTAGAACCAGAAGTGAAGGGGAGGAGCTCACGCAACCTCCTGTATTAGTTGGTTGAATCTGCACATGCATAGGAACTAGCAAACCCTGATGTTGATTCAGAAGAAAAAACCAACAAAATGGCGACTCTGCTGGGAACTGATTTGAAAGTGTTATCCTGCAATCTCTGTCAAGTTTGCCTTGCTCTGTTGGTGGAATGAACTCAGAAAAATATATGGTAAGCTTTCAGCTATTGTAAATTTTGTCCTCTCTGGAGAGGTGGCGACTCTACAAAAAGATTTAAGTGCACATGAAAGGTAGATGTATGTTATGTGATGAGAGATGTTCATATTTTTGCATCTGGATGAGAAAAGGTACCTAGCTTCTTCCCCTTTATATTTATTATTTTACTGCATAAGTTAGATGCCGGGGGAAGCCTTAGGTCTTAGGCAGACGAAGGATGTCTAAGATTGAAATTTTTTTGAATCCAAATATGTATTATCCCATACTCAGTCAAGAAGGGGGTGAAATGTTGAATAAAAGAATAGAAGAGATAAAAAATAGGTTGATATTCTTAGAGGCTAGGCAGGCCCAATTAAATAGTAGTAACCCTGTTATGTCCGCCAGTCAGAAGGCTAAACCTCTTGTCAGCCCTTTTGATCCTTTGTGTGACCAACTAGATTTGTCATGGGTTGATCATCAAGTTGAGGTGTCTGGTTCTAAAGATAATGAAAATGTATGTTCTGCTACCCATGAACCAATGGTATAGCACGATGAAGCTGAAACACCTAGATCACCCATTTATGACACATCTGGCGATGAGAATTCATCTGAGTATGGTGAAGATTTGAGCCCTGTTGTTGATTTGGATTCTATTTCTCATCCTGATGAAAGAGAGGCCAACATACATCATGAAGGGTATGGTAGAGAGGTGCCAGAGCCTAATCTTTTCCAGTTTGGTGCTGCTATCGATTGTGTGCATGATGTGCACTATTATGAATTTGAAAGCTTCTCCTTTGATATGCCAGCTCATGAAGAAAGCCCTGATTTTCCTACCTGTGTGGTGGACTTTGAGCATTTTCAGTTCTTAGTCCAGCTAGGAGATCATTCTGCAATGCATATTGCTGATGTAGATGATAAGTGCTATATGCCATATGAGTATGCATTGTTTGATAAATTTAACACCCACATGTCACATGATGCTGAAGGTTGTCTGCATAGGGGTGACAGTGACAAGCTAAATTAGAGGGTTGAATATGCAGATGACAAGGTTTGTTTGTGGGTAGGTCATGACAGTATCTCCAAGCTTGATCCAATGAATGCAGATGCAAACAAGGTGTTTGACGAGGGGAGATACAGGGTTTTCTTTTATTGGCGGCCTTAGGCCATCAAGTGTGTTTGGCGATGCAAATCCTTGTAGCTTCATGACTCTGTTGCCAAATGGATAGGGGACTGGTCTGCATCCCAGAGATCTGAGGTTCTCGCCATGCTTGCAAGAGGCATGTGTCCCCAGACAGAGCCTGTGTTGGTGCTTAAATATGTATATGCAAGCACCTTCCCAAAAAATCCAAAAGTTCTAAGTCCTTGGGTCTCCTCAGCATTTTTCAACTTCAACATCATTTTTTCTTCCGAGGAGGTCATCATCATCATATTTCCATCACCCTGATTATTCTTGCGAGGGTCATTTTTCATACCAACCTGATCTTCTACCCGACGGGTGATATTTTAATATCGGGTGATCTTAGTTAAGATCATCCTGATGTTATTGCAAAGTTCCAAGTATGACCCGATCTTCTGCAGGGTCATCATATTTGAACATAGGGTGATCTTGGTTAAGATCATCTAGATGTTACTTTTATCACTTCATGTTCTTTCATCACCTGATGCTGCTGACGTCATATTCTTGTCAAGGTCGTCATTTTCTGGAGGAAGAGGTGATATTCCCAAATATCAGTCATATTCAAACATCACCCTGATGTTACAATGGAGCTACAGTGCAGCCCGATATTCCTGCGGGGGGTGATATTTCAAAATATCCAGTGATCTTCTAAATATCACCCCGGTGCCAACATCCTGATGATGTCATCCAAATCTGAGGGGGTCATATTTCAAGTTTTCAATCCAACCCGATATTGCAATATGACGGTGACATCATCAGGATGTTAGTGAACATACAGGTAAGTTCATCGGCCAGACGTATGGTATCGGCAAAGCAAGAGGATCTTCCTCCGATGCATCTGGTTATGCCGATGAGGGTGAAATATCAGGGTGATATTTCACATGAAGGCAAGGTTGGTCATCAAGCTGATATTCATACATCAAGGTGATATCTTTTATTAGGTGATGCGGACAGATATACTTTCCCATGGGGTGATATTTCCTACGAGGTGATATTACACATCGGGGTGATGTGAAATATCGGCGTGATATTCTGCATACTGAAGGATGTATGCAAGGAAGGTCGTCGGCATGACTTTGGTCATCGGCGTATTCGAAATGTATTCTTCCGATGTGTTAGGTCTTCCCGACGAAGGTTTGGATGATGGGGGTGATATCTTTCCATCGGCATGATATGTGATGTCGAGAGGACAAAGATGAGGTTTGCCGATGAGGAGGATCTGGCCGATGGGAATTATCATGCAGGAGGATGATGACGAAGTTTTATACTGGTGCCGTCGGGAGCAAAATCACTGATATCATATATGTTTGCAGGCTAGTTTATAAAGTGTTGAGGAGGTCATCGCGGGGTGCATGTGGGATAATTAGTTCCCACATGATTTGAAATATCAGGATGATATATCTTGGCGAGAAAGTTTCAAGAGCGCACAGTTAACTATTTTTCCCAAGGCCATGAGTAGGTGGACATTAATGGCAGATGTTACAGGGTATGGGAGAAGATGTGGACAGATCTAGTACCCGATTGAAGATGTACATCCCCGGGTGGCGGCGCAAGGCTCAAGAACCTCTCCTGTCCCCTCCTCTACCTGCTGCATTGAATGTTTGAGTGCCATTTTCGTGCGATGCATGTATCTGGTGAATTTTGAGTTTGCCTGGTGGTTAAGGCTAAGCACCTCCTTGTTGTATAAGTAGGGTTGTGTTGCTCATTTGTTGGTTGCTAAAGGCCTGGGGCATTTTTGTGTAAATAACGAAGAACAGGGCATGATCCTGGTTGTTCTATCTCTTTGGAGTTTATGAGTTGCATGATGAATGTATTTTGCACATATGTTTAGTTTCATAGTTGTTTTCTATGAAAAATGTTGTAATGCATGTGTTTACCTGTCTGTCTCCTTTGCTGCATATCATTCTTCTTCTAAATCTGGTTGCTAAGGGTTTCATAGATTCTAAGGTATAGATTTCTATGTTGCATGCTTGATTTGTAACTTCCATTCAAGGAGTGGATTAAACTATTTTAGGTCAATGTATGGAGAAGAATGTATGTCAGTTGGGATGTCTGTAAGTATAGGCAGCTAAATACCCATTCTTGGGTGATGTTTGTAAGGCAAGCATCAGCTCCAACCCCATGAAACTTGAATGCCAGTTGCAAACCATCTCTTGTATACATCTAGTTGACTCCTTGCCCTGAGATAGGCATCGATCTGCTTCTGGGTTAGTAGTTATGATCCACATCCCCCTTGTCTTGCATCCAAACATCACTTCCAACCTTTCCATAATTTCAACTCGTTAGTTGTAGGAGTAGGATTAGGACCCCTGCATACTCTCATACCCAACCAGACACATATGTCCAAGAATGTTTCCAACCTTGTGATCTATCATGCAAATCTTGGTCCATACATGAGAGTATTCTACCTATTGTTGTCAAGTTAGATCTTTCTATCATTGAGCTAGTTAAGGTTACATCTTTAGCTATAGGGATACCCCCCTTGGTGCGGCAGAACCAGAAGTGAAGGGGAGGAGCTCACGCAACCTCCTGTATTAGTTGGCTGAATCTACACATGCATAGGAACTGGCAAACCCTGATGTTGATTCAGAAGAAAAAACCAACACAATCATCAGTGGCATTGAGTACTGCAGAAGCATAATACATTGCAGCATGTGTGGTAGCTCGAGAAGCAGTGTGGCTTCAGAAACTCCTTGCAGGATTGTTTGGACAATCTTGGGAGCCTACAGTTATCCATTGTGATAACTAGAGCTATGTGAAGCTTTCTGTCAATCCAGTATTTCATGACAGAACAAAGCATGTGGAAATCCAATATCACTATATCAGGGATATGGTACAAAGGAATGTTGTTTAGCTGAAGTACATCAGCACTGATGAACAAACAACAAATGTTCTCACTAAGCCCCTTGCTCGAGTGAAGTTTGTATACTTTTGAGATAAGCTTGGAGTTGTGGAGAATGAAGCTCTAGCCAAGAGGGAGTCTCAGCATCAGTGATACATTGAGATGTATCTTCCACCCTCCGCGAGTAGGCATGGTGGAACCATCCTCTGCGAGTAGGCAAGATGATAATGCACTCTTCCCTGGGAGAAGTTTGAGGTGAAATCCCTCGTCCACCCTCTGCGAGTAGGTATGGTGGATCCACCCTCTGCTAGTAGGTATGGTGGATGTCATGGAAGAAATTCCATGATGTAACACTTGTGTTTGTTCACCCTCTAGGAGTAGCTATGGTGAACGTCATGTTGAGATGACAATAAGCACTTGTGTTCATTAGATTTCCATCCATGAGAGTAGCCATGGTGGTTGTCACTATATGACTTGATTATTCAGAAGGAATCCTCCCTAGCTAAGAGGGAGTGTTGATTTGTAGCTAGGTCGAATCCCTTCTAGGGCTGACCTAGCACATCTAAATGCTAATTGGCCTATCGGCCTTAACATTTTGGCATTATATTTTGTTGTATTAACCTGATTTGGGGTCAGGCCCTATTTGGGCAATTTATGTAACTTGCAGTTATATAAGACTTATTGTAAATGGGTTTCGACCCATATGTAGCTTGAATTTCATAATGTAACTTGGCACCAAATCATGCTAGGCCGACTAAGGGTTTATTGTGCTCATTGTCACTTATATATGCAATATGATTTGAGATCAAATCATATCTTCAACAACAATCTACTAGCAAGCGAACTGGAGTTAGATGGCATAATGTCTCCAGTAGTGTCATGCATAGTTAGAGTGGATCTATAGTTGCATGACCGATAGGCATTATGAAGGACACAACACCAGATACTCAGATGGCAAACCTAATGGTTCCTTACATCTATACCTTCTGTGAAGGGTAGGGTTGCTTCTAGGTAGGAAGTTGTGCAGGGGACTGCCGGTCTGTGGTTGGAGGAAAAACACTCAGATGATGCTCTCCTTCCCAAGCATGAGACAAGCCGACGCTTATTAAGATAGATGTCAAGAGTTCTAGATGTAGTGCTTTTCATTAAATGATTTGATAGTCAGTTATTATGTATAATATGATATTTGATGCATTGAGCATAGCTTTGTACATGCATAGTGAAGGTTATTCACTAATGAGATGTAATTGGATATTGTAATTGTAAATTTTATTATATTCTGGTTTAGAATAACATGCTTAATTATTGAAATGATGATGATTCATTTTTGTTTAACTCTGATTTGGGAATCATGATGTAATCTAATTCTTGGTTGAGAGGAATACTTATGTTAATTACTCAGCATTATGGAATGTGATGTTACAAACTTGATCACGGTAACAAATAAATAAGAATATGAATAATTAAAGGAGCAAGAATCACATGTTAAAGACATTAAGGTTGATAAAATAATACATAGAGCCATAACAAAACTATCTTAGATCAATGGTCAGTAAAGGGTATGAAGCATTTTGACTTGATGACTAGTATTTAAAAATATTTCTTTCTAACAATTTAGACTCGATAATTTTACATGTGCTTACAAGTCCATGAAAGACATAGAGCTACTTAGGAATGCATTCTCTTGAATTGGTTTAAGTAATCCTTCATAAAGATATTTTGCAATTCAAAATCATGTAAGGGAATAATCATCTTAGAGCATGTATAACGTAATCACTAATGTGTTCATTTTTCCCATGGGTACACTCAAATAGATCAAAAATTGTAACTCTAAGGCCCATGTTAACATTAAATTTCTTTAGAATACCTTAGTTAAATCATTAAACATGTGAATAGACCCTCGAGGGAGCGAGAAAGAACTACTCAATAGCATAATCTTGTAAGCTTCATGGAAATAGTTTTGTTACTAGCTTATCCTCATATATGAAGTCCAGACATGTAGTAATGAAAGATCTCAAATGTGTGTTTGAGTCACCTTTGCCATCATACATTAAAAATTATGGTACCACAAAGCCCATAAGAAGTGGATGTACAATAATTTAATAATCCAATGATCTTTGAATTCATCATTGTCTTTCCCATTAGGTCTTGCATCCATTGTATTTTCTACTCAATCTACCTCATAGATTAATGGATTAGTGCATCTAGGGGAAAGATGGGAGGGTAACAAGTGAAGGCTGAGGACCCCAATAGTGTGTATAGAAATAAGGGTGAGAGGTAAGAGCTGCGGAGGAGGTGATAGGTTGGGAAAGAGGCATAGAAGAGGAGAGATACTTAAGGGCATTAATGGGTCCAAATGAAGACATGGAATGAGGGATAGATGTACCATGAGAGATGGTAGTAGATGTAGTAGTGGTGTGACTAAGAGGGGTAATGATAGTGTTGGTTATTTTTCCAGACTGGATGCTTGTTCCCAGTTATCCCTACAAAGTAGCCATCATTGATCGACAGGATTCCCGGGCCAGGGGCCAACAGTACAGGAGATAGACTCTATAAATATCTCCTCTTCCTCTTTAGGCTCTACAGAACCAAGGGGGGTATTCCCTATTCAACATCTATGAAATGTATCTACAAACTACCTTGGATGTTGACACAAAGTAGATAAATCCTCTCTTATGTAGACCAAAACTATGAGATAAGTGCAAAGGGGCTAACTTTGGGCCCATGTTCAGTTGTGAGATAGAAGATTTCGGTCCTAAACTACTCCTAATGTCCTAAAAGGTTTGTATTAAAAGTTTGAGCTTGATTTATATTTGGAAGCAAAACTAGGACCTTGGTTGTAGCCTAAATACAAGACCAGATTGGTGCCTATCCAAGGCTAGGAGTCAGTAGACGTATATATGTGAATGTTTATCACAGACCTGAAACAACAATCAGATTTCAAGGGGATTATGCAATGTCTACCTTACAGACAATACCCAAGATAAAGTGTTTAGTTATTTCTGCTTACAAACATCCTTACTGCAATGTATTCTTCCCAACACATAACCTGAAACATTTAATCTACTCCTTGAGCATAAGTAAAAGATTAAGCATTCAATATAGTAAACCCATATTCTAGAATCCAAAACACCCCTTAGCTGTTTAGATTCAGAAGAAGAACACATTCAGTTTGGAGACAAATAACAAAATACATGCTATAAAGCATTACTCATTTGAATCAACATGAAACTGACGAATTCTATGCATAAGACATTCAACATACAACTCATAAACTCACAAAATACCTAGAACAGAGCCACCAACGAAGTTGTATTTCATTATAGCACCAAAACTTGTCCAGTTCTCCACACCCAATATGAGTGACACAGTTTGCCTTTTATAGCATAACTATGTACTCAGCCAAAATTACAACGGTCAACTCAAAAATTGCCAGATACAATGCATCATGAGAAATGGCACTCAAAACAATCAATGCAACAGAGGGACAATGAGGAAGGAGCAGGTAAGTTCAGGATCTGCACCGCCGCCTAAAGATCTTCTTTCACAAACCTGATAGTTCATCTGTCATTTCATCCATTGATACCTCTACATTCTGCCATTTAATGATTCAGCTACTCGTGGGATGCAACAATGAACACATCTGAAGTCTTCCCACTTAAAACCGTTGCACACGCATAGGAAAAAATTCACACAGAAGGTTCAAAGCATAGCCGTCGATCCCAACTCCATCGCTGAGATCTAATGGCCCAAAAACCTGCAGAAAAGCCAAAGACCCAATGATTATGTGCCATGTAGGCACTCCAAGTTCCTATCGCTGTCTTTTTGCCATCTCCATTTTGCCATTTCGCTCCTTGTATATGCAAGAACGGATGCATATACAATCGCCACTATTTAATATACAAGGCAGACCCCACGATAGTTTAGAATGAATTGAAAAACTACTCAGGTCTGGCCTGCACCTCATTCCTTTGTATATCTGCGATATACACACACATACATACAAGCCGCAGACTTCAAATCATTATGCATTAGAATGTACCTCCTTTTGAAGTTCCGCTTGTATCCTTTCATTGCACATCGGCTTGTATATCAACATATACAAGCACTATATACAACCCACGGACCCCAAATATTTATGAAGCAGCTTGAAAACTCCATCGCGTCCAGGTTGTATATCGCGCTCCTTGCATATCGCAATGTATATCGACACATACAAGTGCCCAATATACATGTCGCGGACTTCAAATCATTAATTTACTAAACTGCAAAGCCTTTCAGGTCCGGCCCTTGCATATTTGGAATGCATGCTCCACTTTGCATCCTGCGAATGTATATTTCACATGCATTCGCCTTTGTATGTCTGCGGGCCCCACCAATTGTATATCCTGCCACCTTGTATATTGTTCCTTGTAAGCCCGATATGCATTTGGAAATGCATACAACTGCAGAATATACCTGACAATCTGCGATAGATTCCCCCTTTGCATATGCAACCTGATATGCATCTAAAATGCATATAACTCAATTCCTTATCATTTTTTGGAGGCCGACTAAGATTTCACAAGCCCACCAACATACAATTCACCTTTGCATATACAGAACTTAGCATTTTTCTCAAGGCGACAGGAAAAAGTAGTGAAGCATTACGTGGGGGCTGGTCAACCTTCGAACACTAAAGCATGAGGATGAGGCTTAATAACCAGGAACCCACCACAGAAGGCCAACATCAGAATTGATAAAATAATGCAAGATCTCGTGACTTAGAAAATTTAGGGTTTGAATGAGAAAACCTGCAAACATTCAAGCTTAAAACCCTAAACCTAAATGAGTACCAACATAGGCTCTGATTGGGGACGTGCAGGCGCAAGATTGCAGTGAGGACCAGACTACTCCGAGGCAAACCAAACAAAACGCAAAACTCAAAACACGACCGACTATACAAGGCATGTACAAAATACTTACACCTAATTTACAGTGTGCACAGAAGACATTCATCTATGAGAAATAATCTTTAAGGAATTTACCATGCACAGGCAATTCCAGTAGTTCACCATTTAGGGCCTGGAGAAAATAAGAATCATCTTCATGAATATTGCCAATTTGGTATGGACCAATCCATAAGGGTTCAAATTTACTGTGCTTTCCTTTATCCTGGCTCCTTGCATTCCACATAAGGACCAGGTCACCTCTCTGAAACCTTCTTTCTATAGCCCTTTTATCAAACAGATATTTCACTTTTTGTTGTTTCCTGATGTTTATTTTCTGTACCTCCCATCTGATTCCATCTAGTGCAACCAGCTGATTTATTCTTTTAGTCATTGTGTCCTCAACATCCTCCTCATTTTCTTGTATGAATTTATAAACCGGTAGGAGGTTATTCACAGGAAATCTAGCTGCTGCACCATATACTAATTCAAAAGGTGACCTTCCAATTGCTCTTTTTACTATCACCCTGTCAGCCCATAATGCCAACTTCAGCTTTGAATCCCAAGCCCTCTTGTTTTTAGCTATCACCTTTTTGATGATCTTCATGAGACTTTTGTTTCTTGACTCTGCTTGACCATTTCCTTGGGGATGGTATGGTGATGTATGAGACAAATCAATTCCATAATTATTGCAAAAATTAATAAATTCACCAGACCTGAAGCACATAGCATTGTCTGTGACCAATTTGGCTGGTACTCCAAATCTGATAATAATATTTTCTAGAATGAAATCCATCACCACTTTGCTTGTAGCTTTTTTAGTTGGAATGGCTTCAATCCATTTAGTGAAGTAATCAGTAGCAACAAAAATCCAACTGTGTCCTCCACTTGATTTTTCTGAGATTTCCCCTATAAAATCAATCCCCAATTGTTGAAATGGGACTTCTACAATTATAGTCCTAAGGGGTAATGCACCTTCATATCTTAGCTTTCCTGAGAACCTTTGGCAATGATCACATTTTCTTACCATTCTGTGTGCGTCTAAGAAGAGAGTTGGCCACCAATAGCCTGCTCTGAGAATTTTGTGGGCTGTTGTCTAGGTAGCATAGTGTCCACCACACACTCCATTGTGCATCTCATTTAGAATATCTCTGGCCTAATTTTCATCTACACACCTGAGTAATACACCATCAGGATTTTTCCAATACAGCTCTCCTTAAACAATGATGTATTTAACATGTAACTTTAAGGTCCTTTTCTGATTATCACTGAGATGGGAAGGACAGTTTAGATTCTGCAAATAATGTGTTATGTCCTTAAACCATACAGATTCTGACATATTTATGACTTCATTATGCACTACATTCACTTGGCATGCCTCTAGATTTGACCATGTCATTAATTTTGCCAAACCTTGTCCTCTTACCAATTTTGTGATTTATATTTCAATGTTGAACTCTTGCAATTTATTTATCCATCTGCATCTTCTTCCAGTTACCTCCTATTGAGTAAAAATATCTTTGACTGCAATTATCTGAGAGCCTACCAAATATGGCCTGAAAGTTTTGACTGCTCTAACCAATGCATATGCCTGCTTCTCCATGATGTCATACTTCAACTCAGCAGCCTGCAATGACCTGCTAAAGAAAGCTATAGGTTGTTCAAACCCTTCATCATTCTTCTGTAGTAAGCATGTAGCAATAGTATGTAAAGAAGCAAATGAGAACAGCTGAAATGGCTTTGAAAAATTAGGAGACTTTAGCACAGGAGCCATCTTTATAGCCTCTTTGATGTTCTGAAATGACTCAGTTGCTTCATCTTCCCATTTGACAGTTGCACCTTTCTTCAACATCTTGGAGATATCTTTTGTGGTCTCTACAAAGTTAGGGACAAATCTTCTAACAAAATTAATTTGGCCAAAGAAGGACTGAATACCTTTCACTGTTCTAGGGATCTAAATTTTGTCAATTGCAGCCACCCTTTCAGGATCAATCCTGACTCCATCCTTGGAAACAATGTGACCAAGCAATTTTCCTTCCACTACCCCAAAAGCACATTTCTTTGGGTTGAGTGAGATGCCATATTCCAATGCCCTAATAAAGATTTGTTCTAAGCGCATACAGTGTTGCTCCTCCTTTTCTGAATAAGCTATCAAATCATCCTGATATACAGCTAGGATTGAATCAATTAATCCTGCAAAAGCAACATCCATAGCCCTTTGAAATGTGGCACCTGGATTTGTCAGCCCAAATGGCATTCTCACATATACATATGTTCCCCATGGAGTGGTGAAGGTAATTTTATATTGTTCAGATTCCTTTACTTTCACTTGATTGTATCCTGAAAATCCATCCATCATGGATAAAAGTTCACAGCCAGTCACCTTCTGCAACATGGCTTCCATGTTAGGCAATGGATAATTGTCCTTCAAAGAAGATACATTGAGATTTCTAAAGTCCACACAAAGCCTTATGTCACCATTTTTCTTTCTAACTGGGACAAGGTTGGACACCCAAGTTGAGTGTCTGATGGGCATAATTATTCCAGCCTCCCTAAGCTTCATAAGCTCTTCTTGCATTTTTGGAGCCATAGTAGGATTAATAGGTCTTTGTTTTTGTCTAAATGGTTTAGCTCCAGGCTTCAAAGGGATTTCATGCTAGAATGAATCCTCTCTATAAGCTTTCAGGTCCTCATATGACTAGGCAAAAACATGCTTGTATTTTTTCAATAGTGCAATCAACATACTCCTGATATGTGGCTTAAGTCGTTTGCCAATATATACCTTTTTGGGGGCATGAGATGTCCCCAAGTTTATC
This sequence comes from Cunninghamia lanceolata, assembly GCA_027924645.1. NCBI lineage: Eukaryota > Viridiplantae > Streptophyta > Pinopsida > Cupressales > Cupressaceae > Cunninghamia > Cunninghamia lanceolata. Next base: position 2,923,599 of record BSBN01000741.1, on the reverse strand, counting down.
TCCTCCAAGTCATTCTTGTTTGTTGGAGATGCCTTTGTGACAAATTAGTCCCTATTGTCAAATGCTCTCTCTAAAGCGACTAGCCCCCTAGGGATTTTATTTGTATTGAGCTGAATTACCTCCTTCCCTAAGAGAGTTTCTTTCCCATCTACAACTTCTACAAAGTTCTAAAAATCCACTTCCTGGTTCTCATATTCATCAATGCAATGTAGAAATCTCAGCAAATCTCTGTCATCATCAAATACTTGCCAGTTGTATACATTATCTGGCACTGCAGGTCTAAGTTTGACTTCAACATTTGTAACATCTAACAGAGTGATGTCATCTAGCCTAATAGCTACATTAGCTAGAAAATCTACCTTGACATTTTTTGATCTCTTAATCCAATTTATGGAAAAGGCATCAAACAATTCAATTGTATCCCAAACAGCATGCTTATACTGTTGTAATATCTTATTCTTTGATGCATACTTGTCTCTAACTTGGGAAACAACTAACTCTGAATCCCCAAATACTTTGAGCATCTTGATCCCATGCTTCAAAGCAACATTTAATCCTAATAACAGGGCTTCATACTCTGCAATATTCTTTGTACAAGAAAATTTCAGCAAGAAAGAGAATTTGAATTTTAGAAGCTTACCAACTGGAGACAGAAATACAATTCCAGCACCAAAGCCTTCCTTTGAACAAGCTCCATCAAAATACATGGTCCATAGACCCTGTTGGTCAAGCTCCTGAATGCACATATCTCCCTCTTTACCCTCTTTATCATCTGAGACAACTCTGAAATTATCACAGTCAATATCCACAAAACATACATTCTCCTCTGAAACGTGATCCTCAACTATGTCCAGTGATCTTTCTTCTCTAATCAGTTTGACATCCCTGCCATTCATTGGGATCATAGCATATGATAAATCTAGTTGCATACTTCCACCAATCAACGCTGCCCATCTCCTTGACAACAACATGCCATATTGTGGCTTGATATCAACAACTGTTATGTTCATTTTGTAAGTTTTTTCAGGATATGCTGCCAGTCTGAAATCTACATCTTTCATAATTCCAATGGCTGGTACCTCTCTAGCATCCATGGCATAGCATTTCCCACATGCCTTATCTATCTTTAACCCAGCTTGTTGCATAATAGCCAAAGGCATGATATTCGTTGATGCTCCTGAGTCAAGCATACAATTCTTAATCACTTTTCCATTTATGACAAGAGAGACATAAAATGGCTCAACCTGTGAGGGGCATTTTGCCATGGTCACTCCCAGATATACTTCAGGAGTCTCATCCTCATCAATACACATGGCTTGTTTCTTTACCTGAGGTTCATTATCCACCTTATCTTGGCAAGGCACTCCTGAAATCAAGGATAATGCTTTGTTTCTGAATTCTTCAACTTTCATCAATTCCATTAATGGAACAGAGACCTTTATCTGGGATAAGACTTGAGTTATGTCAAATGGAGCATAATTTTGTATAATGGTTGTAGCCTGATCTATAGTTTTATGTTTATCTTGGTATGATCCAGCTTTAATTTTTGTGGCTCTTTGACTGTCATCTCTGATCTGAAAATTTTTGTTTTGATCCTGAACCTGTGGGATTCCATTTTTTGACCTTGAGAATCATGACCTATTTTTTGCTTAAAATTTTGCTTATTATTGCTCCATTTCTTCTTTTGTGGTTCAGTCTCGTTATGACTGTGCACCGGTTGGTTCACAAGAGTATTCTCTGGTTGGTGTGAGTTACTTACCTAGGCTTTACGCCTGAGAATGTATTTGCTTTTGACTTGAGCAATCGTTGCAGCTATGAAGGCTCTAATATCTTCATTAGATGGTCTCCTCAAGTTGTTCAAAAAATTGTGTGAGTCCTGAGCATAAGCATAATTATCCTCATCATCTTCCTCACAGGGAAACTGCTGGCAGACTTGAATCTCATTATTTGTGCTTGCATCAACATCATGAGAAGGATACTCCTTGTTTGTAGACAACATATTAACATTGTTATCTTCCATGCAATGTGGTTCATTACATTCATCACAGGCAACAACATTATTATATAGAGACTGAGCAATCATACATTGTGATTGTGAGTGAGGCATCTGACATATTATGCACCATGGGGTTTCATCAACAATATTAACAGCCTTCTTCAAAGGATCAAGTGTTTCTTTGACATTTTGAGTCCTTTGACTTGGGTTACTATTTAGGAGAATGGGTTTACCACTATGCCAATTGGTATTATATGACATATCATGTAATGATGGTCTTCTTTCTTGCCTCTGGTAAACCTGCCTGTCAGGACCTATCCCCTTTTCATTTTTAGTCATTCTATAACTCAAGTCCTTGACAATAGTTGTCAATTTATCTAATTTATCCTTAGAAGTAGATGCATTGCCTTGAACGCTTTGAGATTTAGTATTTGGATTTTGCAAAATTTTACATCATCTCTTATGTTTGTCTTACCAGACGCTTTTTTGTTATTTTCAATATTTGTTGCTATTTTGAAAGCATCTCTAAGGCTGTGAGGACCCTTATCTCTTAATCCATAAGCTATTTTAGCATCAAAAGCATTTATTTATAACACTATACACATAGGTTCATTAGGCCTCAGGTGATGTGGCAATTTGTTTTACACCTTAGTAAATCTAGCATTGAAATCAACAACCTGTTCATTTGATCCTTTGGTAATGCCAGTGAATTCATTGATGAAAAAACTTGGATCAATTTTATCACCATATTATTCTTTGAAATTTTTTTTGAAGTGTTCCCATGATGAAACACTCCTATCAGGCAAACCCTTGTACTATTCTCTAGCCTCATCAACTAAGGATTGCATAAATAATTTCATAAAAACGTCCTCATGCTCAACCTCAAAGTTGTCCATGATATTCTGAAAAGCTTTTAAATGGTATTCTCCTGACACAGTATTGTTTCTTGAAAACTTTGGCACTTGCGACCTCACATGTTTGTCAATAGGATTGGGGTATCCAGGAAGCCATCAAAAACCAGTTGTCTGAATCTATCTAGCTGCATAGGTTGTCTACCAGGCTGAATAACATTAGCATTTCTATTTGCATTCTGATCTCTTAAATTATTTAATGGTACTCTAGTGTTGTTTGCATTCTGTCTTTGGTCATTCTGCTGATCCTGAACTTCATTTCTGTGTTGGTTCCTCAACACATTTACATTTTCAAGGGTGGGAACTGAATCATTCTAAGCAGTTCTAAGAGCCTGCACTTTCTATCTCATGTCATCTCTGATTTTTACTGCTTGCAGATATTCTAATTCTGCCCTCAGACTTTTGATTTCTTCAACTAATTCCTCCTCTCTAGGCATAGAAGAGGATGTTTTCATTACATTATGATCATCATTATCATCCCTTGGGGATTTAGCTTCTTCAAATCTATCAGGGGAATCAAAGAAAGGGCATTCCTGAAACACCTCTAACCTCATTCTCAATCTACTACCCTATTGTCTTTTATATACATTTTGGATTTCAGCCTCAGTGTTTGAAAAATAAGGTGTTGTCTGCTCTGAAGATCCTGGATTGTCCTGAATATTATCATTACTTCTGGGAGAACCCTCTCGATTAGCTTGAATAGTCCCTTTTCTTCTGTACATCATTTTTATGGATAATTCTTCAAATAGAGGATTACGTAGGGATCTTCTCCCTTGCATACAAATTTTTACTTTACTAGTTGGGAGATTTGTTCGGACTCGCCACCTACAACTAGGAATTGTTTTCTTTTAAAATCAGGGTTCTTTCATAAAGCATTCCCCAGTGGAGTTGCCAAATCTGTTGGTTATTTTCCCAGACTGGATGCTTGTTCCCAGTTATCCCTACAAAGTAACCATCATTGATCAACAGGATTCCCAGGCCAGGGGCCAACAGTACAGGAGATAGACTCTATAAATATCTCCTCTTCTTCTTTAGGTTCTGTAGACCCAAGGGAGGTATTCCCTGTTCAATATCTATGAAATGCATCTACAAATTAACTTGGATGTTGACACAAAGCAGATAAATCCTCTCTTATGCATACCAAAACTGTGAGATAAGTGCAAAGGGGCTAGCTTTGGGCCTATGTTCAGTTGTGAGACAGAGGATTTCGGTCCTAAACTACTCCTAATGTCCTAAAAGGTTTGTATTAAAAGTTTGAGCTTGATTTATATTTGGAAGCAAAACTAGGACCTTGGTTGTAGCCTAAATACAAGACCAGATTGGTGCCTATCTAGGGCTCAGAGTCAGTAGACGTATATATGTGAATGTTTATCATAGACCTGAAATAACAATCAAATTTCAAGGGGATTAAGCAATGTCTGCCTTACAGACAATACCCAAGATAAAGTGTTTAGTTATTTCTGCTTACAAACATCCTTACTGCAATGTATTCTTCCCAACACTTAACTTAAAACATTTAATCTACTCTTTGAGCATAAATAAAAGATTAAGCATTCAATATAGTAAACCATATTCTAGAATCCCAAACACCCCTTAGTTGTTTAGATTCAGAAGAAGAACAGATTCAGTTTGGAGACAAATAACAAAATACATGCTATAAAGCATTACTCATTTGAATCAACATGAAACTAACGAATTCTATGCATAAGACATTCAACATACAACTCATAAACTCACAAAATACCCAGAATAGAGCCACCAACGAAGTTGTATTTCATTATAGCACCAAAACTTGTTCAGTTTTGTACACCCAATATGAGTGACACAGTTTGCCTTTTATAGCATAACTGTGTACTCAGCCAAAATTACAACGGTCAACTCAAAAATTTCCAAATACAATGCATCGTGAGAAATGGCGCTCAAAACAATCAATGCAGCAGAGGGACAAAGAGGAAGGAGCAGGTAAGTTCAAGATCTGCACCGCCACCTAAAGATCTTCTTTCAAAAACCCGGTAGTTCATTTGTCATTTCATCCATCGATGCCTCTGCATTCTGCCATTTAATGATTTAGCTACCCACGAGATGCAGCAACGAACACATCTGAAGTCTTCCTGCTCAAAATTGCTGCACATGCATAGGAAAAAATTCACACAGAAGGTTCAAAACATAGCCTTCGATCCCAACTCCATCGCTGAGATCTAACGGCCCAAAAACTTGCAGAAAAGCCAAAGACCTAATGATTACGTGCCATGTAGGCACTCCATGTTCCTATCGCTGGCTTTTCGCCATCTCCATTTTGCCATTTCGCCCCTTGTATATGCAAGAACAGATGCATATACAATCACCAATATTTAATATACAAGGCGGACCCCACGACAGTTTAGAATAAATTGAAAAACTACTTGGGTCCTGTCTGCACCTCATTCCTTTGTATATCCACGATATATAACACACACGTACATACAAGCCGCGGACTTCAAATCATTATGCATCAGAATGTACCTCCTTTTGAATTCTGGCTTGTATCCTTTTATTGCACATCAGCTTGTATATCAACATATACAAGCGCTATATACAACCCACGGACCCCAATTATTTATGAAGCAGCTTGAAAACTCCATTGCGTTCAGGTTGTATATCATGCTCCTTGCATATCGCAATGTATATCGACACATACAAGTGCCCAATATACATGCTGCAGACTTCAAATTATTAATTTACTAAACTGCAAAGCCTTTCAGGCTCAGCCCTTGCATATTTGGAATGCATGCTCCACTTTGCATCCTGTGAATGTATATTTCACATGCATTCGCCTTTGTATGTCTGCGGGCCCCACCAATTGTATATCTTGTCGCCTTGTATATTGTTCCTTGTAAGCGTGATATGCATTTGGAAAGGCATACAACTGCAGAATATACCCGGGAATCTGCGATAGATTCCCCCTTTGCATATGCAACCCGATATGCATCTAAAATGCATAAACTCAATTCCTTATCATTTTTTGGAGGCCGACTGAGATTTCACAAGCCCACCAACATATAATTCACCTTCGCATATACAGAACTTAGCATTTTTCTCAAGGTGACAGGAAAAAGTAGTGAAGCATTGCATGGGGGTTGGTCAACCTTTGAACACTAAAGCATGAGGATGAGGCTTAATAACCAGGAACCCACCACAAAAGGCCAACATCAGAATTGACAAAACAATGCAAGATCCCGTGACTTAGAAAATTCAGGGTTTGAAGGAGAAAACTTGCAAACATTCAAGCTTAAAACCCTAAACATAAATGAGTACCAACACAGGCTCTGATTGGGGACGTGCAGGCGCAAGACTACAGCGAGGTCCAAACTACTCCGGGGCAGACCAGACAAAATGCAAAACTCAAAACACAACAGACTATACAAGGCATGTACAAAATACTTACATCTAATTTACAGTGTGCACAGAAGACATTCATCTATGAGAAATAAGCTTTAAGGAATTTACCATGCACAGGCAATTCCAGTAGTTCACCATTTAGGGCCTGGAGAAAATAAGAATCATCTTCATGAATATTGCCAATTTGGTATGGGCCAATCCATAAGGGCTCAAATTTACCGTGCTTGCATTTATCCCGGCTCCTTGCATTCCACATAAGGACTAGGTCACCTATCTGAAACCTTCTTTCTGTAGCCCTTTTATCAAACAGATAGTTCACTTTTTTGTTATTTCTTGATGTTTGTTTTATGTGCCTCCCGTCTGATTCCATCTAGTGCAACCAGCTGATTTATTCTTTCAGTCATTGCATCCTCAACATCCTCCTCATTTTCTTGTATGAATTTATAAATTGGTAGGAGGTTATTCATAGGCAATCTAGCTGCTGCACCATATACTAATTCAAAAGGTGACCTTCCAATTGCTTTTTTTACTGTCACCCTGTCAGCCCATAATGCCAACTTCAGCTTTGAATCCCAAGCCCTCTTGTTTTTATCTATCACCCTTTTGATGATCTTCATGAGACTTTTGTTGCTTGACTCTACTTGACCATTTCCTTGGGGATGGTATGGTGATGTATGAGACAAATCAATTCCATAATTATTGCAAAAATCAATAAATTCACTAGACCTGAAGCACATAGCATTGTCTATGACCAATTTGGCTGGTACTCCAAATTTGATAATAATACTTTCTAGAATGAAATCCATCACCACTTTGCTTGTAGCTTTTTTAGTTGGAATGGCTTCAATCCATTTAGTGAAGTAATCAGTAGCAACCAAAATCCAACTGTGTCCTCCGCTTGATTTATGTGCTCCTACATACCGCAAACCCAATGAAAGTGAAGAAATAGACTCATTCAGTTTATGTATCCAATTGTTGTCCAATGTTCCATAAAGGAACATCTCTTCAAAGACATATTTTTTTGTACCTTTATCTTAAGGTCTATGTGGCTTTTTGCCTTTTTAAAAAGTAAGCCTTTTCTTTTTGGTTGGTAAATGCCCTTTACGGAGTGTCCTTTGGGTTTGATGCCATGGCTGGGTTTTCTCTTTGGTTGATTTCAGCCATGACTTGCATCTGACCCAATTTGTTGGGTGTATTTCACCCCCAGTTTTGGATTGGTAGTTTACTGAATTAAACATTCAAGATTTGTACATATATACATGTAACACATCTCATGGGGTTTTGAACACAAGTCTCCACTATGAAGGTCACTTGAGCACATTCCATATTACATTGGTTATGTACTTTTATTTTAATGATATGTTAATATATGTGGACGCTAATATGCTAGGATGTCTCTAAACTTATACCTGAGCTCATGCCACTTGGTCCTTTGTTTTTTTAGTGAAATGACTACATATGTAAGTATCAAACTAATTACTCAAGTTAACCAGAGTATTGATTCCCATATTTGCAAATATTTGAAGTACTTGACAAAGAAGTATTTGAAAAAGCACAATGTTAGGGATTGGTTGCGAGTGATTACTTCCAATAAGGATCGCAATGTTTATGAGCTACGCTATTTCAACATTGCTGAGAATGAGGCAGAAGATGAAGATTAGATTTAAGTTTTGTCAGTATTTAGGTATGAGTGATACTGATTTTTCAAACTATAAAGAGTTAGCTGCTGCAATTCTCTTATAAATGTCATGCCAGGTTCAAGTTTATTTTGTTTGCTTGTCTTTTGGCAGGGTTTTTGCCTCAATTACTGTGTAGGTAGAGAGCTTACATGAGAGTTTGGGGACAATTTTTAGTAATCTTTGCATTGCGGAACTTTATGTATGTTGTTTGAATTCTATATGCCAGTTGGGCATTTGATTTTTTTCAAATGTAAAACCTTAATCCTTTTCTTATGCTGAATTAGATTGATGGTCAGTCATATGGCTGATAAGCATGGATATTTACAATCTTTTTGGCCAAGCACTGTACATTTATAATTTTTAAAGTCTTTATGTGCATTGTTTAGGTGAAAGAGTCTTAAATTTTTATGTATCAGTTATTTGATAACACTCTTAGGTATATTTGACTAATTCTAACCCTACTATAAGCTATGGTGAATTTTCTCCAATGATTTTGCATTCACCAAATAAATCACATTGAAATGAGCTAGGAAAATATTGAGACATGTCAAAGGCACTTTACACAATGGACTTAACTTTGAGCACATATTTCAGGCTTTGTAACAGACTGTCATAAGCGTCAATGATAGGAGACCTTTCATTAGTAGTCTTTAGTATGTTCCTCAATTTTATTTCTTGTAGTAGCAAAAACAACCAATTGTTACATTATGATTATTTTAAATTGAACTTGCATCCAAATACTCTCACTGGCCTACATATTGAAAGTATATAATGGAAAATGCTTTGAAGTTTTTTCTGATTTTATAATTATTCTTGTTGGGTAATCTCCTGCTTAGATGCCAAAGACCAGGGTATGGGGGTACTTTCAAGGGCATGGGGCTCCTAACACTTGAACTTGTCTCTTCTTACCAGATAAATTCTCATCTTCATTTTGTATCTTAGTCTATTGTTTCATAGTCTAGGACTGCACGGCTATACAGTTGTATTTTATAAGTAAAGGTAAACCTGGGTTTTAGGTCACAGCCTAGCCAACAGATTCCAAGGCACAATTATGGAGCTTTGGCAGGTTACCAGTGTTCAAATTGTGTACCTCTTAGGTTTTAGCCTTGTGACCAAACCTTGAATTTCAGTTAGGAAGTGTCAATCTGCCTACACCTATAGGTGAGAGATTTGAATAATGCATTTGGTATAGTAGCCAAGTTAACAATATGTATGCATCTCTTCTCTACTACTACACTTTAAGGTTACCTCACAAGTTTGGGACTGCAAAGATACACAGTTGTTTCTTATTGATGACTTAGATAAAGCTAGATTTTTGGTCACATTCTATCTAGCAGCCAATTTTCCAAGGTCATCCTTGTAACAGTATGTATCTTTTCTCTACTACTACACTTTTAGAGTACCTCACAAGTTTGGGACTACAGAGATATACAGTTGTATCTTATAGATAACTTAGATAAAAGTGGGTTTTAGGTCACAGCCCAGCCAACAGCCAATTTTGATTCCAAGGCCCCCTAGTGTCACAAGCATGGAGCCTTTTCTGGATACGTGTGTTACTCAAGTTTTGTACCTCTTATGTAAGTAAGGCATTGCCAATCCAGCTACACCAAGGGGTCCATGATTTGAACAATTCATTTGGTATGGCAGCCAAGTTAACATTGTGTATGGATCATTTATCAACTACTACACTTTTTAGTTACTTGATGTAACAGAGCAATTATTGAAACAATGTTTTTTTTATGATCATGATAGTTAAATGTAGGTTTGTGAGCTTAGCTCTCTGCTTCACTACAAGAAATTTATAAATGAAGCATTCTCACCTTGGCCTAGAGCATTGGTTATGTTGCAAAGGTTCATGTTGGACAATGTGGGACTAATATTCTTTTCTCAAGGATAATTAGTGCAAGATCATAGTTCTTGGGATGGACTTCTTTGTCCTTGTAAGCCTCAAACAATACCCAACTCAAATGGATTTGGGAAATCTGGAATCAGAATATTCCACCCACAATTTAATCACATCCATTCGTATGGCTAGGGTGTTCTTGCAAAAAGGATGTAAATAGACCAATGATTACTTTCCCAAACTTGTTTTAGAGTAGGTTGGTATTAACTTTTATCATTGAATCAGAATATTCCACCAAGAATTTAATCACTTCCATTCGTATGGCTAGGGTGTTCTTGCAAAAGGATGTAAATAGACCATTGATTACTTTCCCGAACTTGTTTGAGTAGGTTATTATTAACTTTTATTGTTGAAAGCAGTGAAACACTTTCCTATTCCATCATTTCTTCAACATTGGGGTTTGACTTTGATTTTGGGCTGGTAAGCCTTAAGCAATACCCCACTTTTATTAGGTACCCACTTTCAGAGACGGGAGAAAATTGAAAATCATCTCTTGCGAATGTTTAGCCTAAGCTTGTGGCTACTACATCCCAAATATATGATGACCCATTTACAAGACCTTCATTAAAAACATTAATGGAAGATAGAATTATTCCAGGTATGATATGGGTAGAATTTTTGTTCTTTTTCATAGCTGAAAATAAAACCCTTTATCCAAAACAAAAGATGAATAACCTCCTATAATAGATATACTGAACTCTAATGAATCTCTGCTCTCAGCATGAAAAAACAACTGTGTTTTGTGTTTTGTTTGTATGATTGATTTAACCAAATTTTATTGTTAATATTTATTGGACACTTTTGGGTATCTTTAGAAATAATCATTAGTATTAATAAATTAAAATACATTCAAAGTTTTTTTTATCAAGTCATGGAAAATCTCTTAAATTATTACATTGAAACTATAAATATTATCAAATGGTTGAAAGGTACAAATATTTATAAACTTGTTGGCTGAGGAGGTGCTTAGCCAAGGCATATATATCTTACTTATGTGGATTGGTTGTTTGACAGCACCTTTTGGTACTACTAAACAAAAAATAAGAAATGTGGCCACAGCAAAATTTTACCAGTATCAACAACTAAAGGTCATATCAAATGGGCTAATAAGCACATGTATTTATAGTCTTGTTAGCCAAACTTTACACAGCATCTTTCGCACCCCTAAACCAATGGCTAATAAGCACATGTATTTATCGTCTCGTTGTAGGGAATCATTGTTTTATTAGTGTCATGAAATTTAACTAGTAACATCACTCGAAGGTCATATTAAATGGCCAGTAAGCACAAATATCTACAGTTTTGTTGGTGGAACTCTACAGTTATGTTTATTTGAACCATTCTATGCATTACTTAGCTGGTAGGATAGGCATAGATCAAAGTGACATCAAGTAAATAAAAGCACAAAAGAAGAGAACATTAAATATTAAAGAATTTGACATACTGCAATTATTATTATTTATGTTGTGTGAGCATTGGTATATAGAAGTTCAAAAAAAAACTAGGTAGATAAAACATTCCTAAAGTTACGAGATTCAAATTATCAAGGTGGTTGCAATGTTAAGATAATGTATTGAGTGCTTCTGGATTAAACTGTGCTGGAGTTATTTGAGGAACAAACTCTAGCACAGTTTAATCCAGAAGAAGCACTCAATACAACATCATGGACTGTGGAAAATTAATGGTTTCCATCAATGTTAAGATCAATTGAAAAATAGTTTAAATTCTTTTTGAGAACATGTATCTATTCAATAATACCCGGATAACTAAAATATAAAAAAATTGATTGCTGGACAACTAAAACTACCAAAATTTTGGGAGTTAAATAAAGTTCATTCTAAGAATGACTTTTATCAACCAAAAAAAAAATTTTAAGTTTTTGATGAGATGCATTTTATTTTTAGAAAAATGTATTGGGTGTTTGGTATGACTCTTTTTTGTTTAGTCATGATTACAAGTGGTTACATGGGCTATTCAATGCTATATATTCTTCTAGTGGCACATTTTCTAAATTTGCTATGGGTAAATGGTATGATCCTTTGTTTATTTACAATGACAACTAATTTTTTGGTTTTGCAATTTGGCATCCTAATGTTAAGAATACAAAATATAAATTTCAAGTAATAGAACACAAAAATGTAATTTTTAAGTTCTTAGAGGTTGATTTTAGCTCTGAAAAGTGTAAGATTACGATGCATAAAAGAACTGTAAGAGGGATTTACACTTGTTGACATCATAAAGAATATTTAAATGAAGATAATGGAGCCAAAATGGAGCACCCAAGTTGGTGAGTGGAATTTGGAATTTAAATTTGATTAAGGATTTGGGTGTAACATTTTGGGTGGTTTTAGTTCATGGTTTATTAATTACCATTTAATAGTTCCATGGATTGTTTCTTCTATTTATTAAGTGTTTAAGATAGGAGTCTTATAGTGAGTTTTGTAAGTATTGTTATGTTGTTTGGATCTCTTGTTGGTGATACTTCTATAAAAGCTTAGAATTTGCAAGTATATTAAAATTAAATTGATTATTGAATAATAAATTGAATTGTTTTTAAGTATAGAAAAAAATGGTTTTTCTCACATAATGTCATGGCTAATTTTATTTTCTTTTGCTTCCCAAGATTAATATCTTCCTAAGGGTTTGTTCCACTTGGAATTCACCAAGACACATTATTAGATTGATACACCATTAACACGGTCAATATTCATATGGCTATTCTTACAATCAAGAGACTTAGCAAGCCATGGAGGACACAACATATAACCTCAATGATTTGCACGATAGCTATACTTTTCTTGGACTCATGTTCTTTTAACACACTAGTATTGTTAGACTTAGGGCACACAATTGAGAGGGGGGAGTGAATCAGTTGTCTAAAACTTTCTCCCAATTACACACTTAAATCCTCTTAGTGATTAGCAGTATCTTAATCATGAAACATAATGTACTTAAATAAAAAAGCAGAAACACATCAATACATAAGACACCAAGATTTTGACGTGGAAAACCTAGTTAAGGGAAAAACCACGGGGTGATTAACCCAAGATTGTATTCTCTGTTAGAAGAATAGAAAGAACAAAATGGCACATACCAATTAGGGCTCACTGCCTGAGCACACTACTCACAAGAGGCTCACTGCCTACAATAGACACACTATCTACAAAAGAATAAGTATCACATACTTGAACTGGAAAATAGCATCTTCATCATGCTTGAATCAGTTCCATTGAAGCTCAATACTTCTGCTCCGCCTTTCGCTCTCCTCCTTGCTACCACTCTCTCATCTCCACAAGACAACTTTGAAATGACTTCGCAATCCCTTATTTATACAAGACATCAACCAAGGAAAGATCATCTAATTCGGTAAACGTCCACAAGAACATCCGCAGGATGTGTAACTCATCCAGTTAGCCAATCACAGAAAGAACACCATCATCTAGAAGTTATTCTTCAATTGCTAGCTCCAACTCCAATGCGGACCACCAACACAAACTGGACATGATCCAAAGATCACCACAAGCTTGCCTGAATTACCAAGAACATCCACACTTCATCTGCTTACTGAAATCCTTCTCTCCTTCATCCGAAACCTCAAGAACACAGTCTGTCATCACTGTCACAAAAGAATAGATGCTTGCGGACCTTCAAACTATGAACCAATTGCATTGACATTCCACAAAGACGTCCTCAACACTCCCTTAAATCCGTAGAACAGGACAATGCATTTCCAGATCTCACCGGACCTTTCTGTAACACTCTGTCACCTCTGAACACCCACCAGAACTGGTTTTACTTGAGCGACCACAACTTCTTCATATCTTCATGCAGACCTCTAAAATCTCTACTAGACCACCTTGAGACACATATCTATAAACCCTTTAAACCGCATCCTCTGATCCTCAACCTATCTTGGACTTTTACCTTATTGTCATCACTGTTCTTCACTATTCCTGATTGAGACTAATTTTCTCAATATCCTCAACACACAGCTCATCCAATCCTTATCATTAATGCAACAAGAGTATGTTGACATCAATGACAACACCGGCAAGGCCCATACTTGCAACAATATCCCCCTTTGTCATCGATGGCAACATATGATGTGAAAAACTGTTTTAATCGTCAAGACAGGAACTTCTCTTCATTGACACAACTCCCCCTATTAGCAACACCCATTCACATGTCTTCTCTCCTTTACTGCTCCCCCTTTCATCAGCAACCTCTTGTTTTTCACATGTCTTCTCTCCCCCTTTGATATCAATGGAAAAGGGCACATACTTGCAAATCCACCACTTTAGAATCATATTTGTTGCTCCCCCTAAGTAGCAGCTCCTCATCATCAATCTGGACCACAAGATGTGACTGTGATATCCACCAAATTGATGCACATCAGTGCACCTTAGTTCATCACCAGAGGGGCAACAACCCCTAACTTCTCCCTGAGATACTCAAAAGAGTCCTTAAGTTTAGTAAAGATGTATGCAATCTAGTCCTTGGAAGGCACAAACTCCAATCTAACTTCATTCTTGTTCACTTGCTCTCTCAAAAAGTGAAACTTGATGGATATATGTTTAGTCTTTGAATGCAACATCGGATTCTTAGATATATTTATTGCACTTGAATTATCATAGAAGATTGTGATAGGTTCCTCATACTCCACTTTGATATCTCTTAGCATCTGCTTCATCCACAAAACTTGAGTGCAACTACCTGCTGCTACAATATATTCTGCTTCAGTTGTAAATAGAGATATTGCCTCTTGTTTCTTGCTAAGCCACGAAACTAATCTCTTCCCTAAAAAGAATGCTCCACCATTGGTACTCTTCTGGTCATCCACATCTCCTGCCTAATCAGCATCTGTATATGCATGAAGAGAGAAATCATGATCTCTAGGATACCACAGACCATACTCAACTATCCCTTTTAGATATCTAAAAATCCTCTTGATTGTCATGACATGAGATTCTCTAGGATCGGCCTGGAATCTAGCAACAAGACCAACAGCCTGCATAATGTTTGGTCTAGTTTGAGTGAGATACAATAGTGCTCCAATCATTGACCTATACTTTGTCTGATCTGCCTTAGGAGAGTCATCATCTTTGCTTAACTTACATCCGGTTGCCATGGGAGTATTCATTGGCTTTGAATCTTCCATCCCAAATTTCTTCAACAATTCTTTCACATATTTGGCCTGAGAAATGAAGATTCCTTTCTTTGTTTGAGTGATTTGCAGACCCAAGAAGAAATTCATTTCACCAAGCATGGACATCTCAAACTCACTTTTCATTTGATTTGCAAAAGTTTTACACAAACTATCTCTTCCTCCAAAAATGATATCATCAACAAACATTTCAACAATCAGGATGTTTTCATGATCAATTTTGAAATACAAATTATTGTCAGTAGTACCTTTGTTGAAACCAATCTTCAAAAGATGCTTATCCAATCTTTCATATCAGGCTCTTGGGACTTTCTTCAGTCCATACAGTGCTTTCTTCAACTTGTAGACCATATCATCATGATCAGACAATTGAAATCCATCTGATTGCTCAATGTATACTTCTTCTTCCAAGTCACCATTCAGGAAAGTAGACTTGACATCCATCTGACACACCTTGAAATCCTTGAAAGCAGCAAAAGCAAGAAATAATCTGATTGCTTCAATTCTTACCAATAGACCAAAAGTTTCTTCAAAATCAACTCCTTCTATTTGAGAGTAACCCTTGCAGACCAATCTAGCTTTATTTCTGATTACTTCACCAACTTCATTTAGTTTGTTCCATAAGACCCATTTGGTTCTAATCACATTTTTGTTTCTAGGTCTAGGAACAAGATCCCAAGTGTGATTTTTCTCAATATGCATCAACTCTTCCTCCATTGCTTTAGTCCAGTTTTCATCATTGCAAGCTTCATTCACCGTCTTAGGTTCAATTTTTGAAATTAGACAATACTCATCTGAGTTTTGAGCAATTTTCCTTCTTGTTTGTACACCTTTACTTTTATCACCTATGATCTGATCTTCAGAGTGATTCAATCTTATATACCTAGGCACTTTGGGAGTTACTTGCATTTCTGCTTCTTGATCAGGCTCATTCAAACTTATCTCTTCTTCCTGATTTACCGGATCAATCTAGATCTGAATCTTAGAAGAGGCTTGGGCTCCTTGAGTCAGAACACCATTCTGATCATCTTCATCATATTCATAGAATCTTGAGGGTTTTTCAATTCCTTCATCAACCTTTAGATTTGTACTTTCTATCATCTTTCTCAGTCTCTTGTTATAACACCGGTATGCTTTACTTTGAGTAGAGTAACCCAAGAATATTCCTTCATCACTTCTAGTATCAAACTTTCCTAGATCTTCATCTCTTTTGATGCAACATTTGCTACCAAAGACTCTAAAATACCTCATAGTAGGAGTGATGCCAAACCAAAGTTTATAAGGAGTCTTATCGGTATTGTTTCTGATTTGAACTCGATTGAGAGTATAGACTTTAGTGCTGACGACTTCTCTCCAATAGATCTGATGAACATTTGCTTCCATCATCATTGTCCTAGATGCTTCCTGGATGGTCCGGTTCTTTCTCTCAACTACTCCATTCTGCTGTGGGGTCCTAGGAGCAGATAACTGTCTCTTGATTCCATGTTTCTCACAGAACTCTATGAACTCACCAGATGTGAATTCTCCACCTCTATCAGACCTCAGACACTTCAATTTTAATCCAGTTTCATTCTCTACCATAGCCTTGAATATTTTGAATTTCTCAAGAGCTTCTGATTTCTCTTTTAGAAAGGTTACCCACATCATCTGGGAATAGTCATCAATTAGTAGCATGAAGTATCTATCACCTTGAATACTCTTGATTCTTACCGGACCACAAAGATCAGTATGAACTAAGTCCAATAATCTGATAGAAGACAGTTCCTTACTTTTGAATGTGACTCTGCTCAGCTTACCCAACTGACATTCTTTGCACAAGTTGTTAGAAGGTTTCACCAATTTTGGAAGATCTCTTACAGCTTGAGTATTGTTTATCTTGATGATATTATCAAAATTCACATGACACATCCTCCTATGCCACAACCAACTTTGATCAATTTGAACAAATAAGCAACTTTTACTAGGAACAACCAAGTGAAAGATATTACCTTTAGTTTGAGTACCGGATGCAATCTCTGTTCCAAAACTTTAAAAGATCTTGCATTTTCCATTCTTGAACCGGAGATCATAGCCTTTGTCCACCAACTATCCAACACTAAGAAGATTATGCTTCAAACCTTCAACATATAGTACATTACCAGTTTTGTTCCTTCCATCAAGAGAAATAGTTCCTCTACCTCTGATTCTACCAATAGAATTATCACCAAACTTTACCACTCCTCCTTCATACCTTTCCAAATCTATAAACTTATTTTTGTCACCTATCATATGGTGAGAGCAACCACTGTCAATGACCCAATCATCCTTTTCTTCAACTTGGGCAGCCAGAGCTCTTTCCACAGTCTTATGATTGATAGATACAAAGGACATTGGATCTTCTTCCTTGATGGCAATGAACACCCATTCATTTCCAGATTTGTTTCCTATCTCTGATTCATCATCTGTTACTCCTTCATTATCATCATCTTCATGTACATAATAACAGTTCTTTTGGAACCTTGGCTTGTTAGGATTTTGCCTTGAAAACCTTTCTGGGCACCTTGAGGCAAAATGACCAATCTTATTGCAGTTAAAACACTTAAAAGGTAGTTTTCCTTCATACTTACTAGAACCTCTTGGCATCCTCTTTGCAATAAGGGCTTCAAGTTGAGCAGTTTCTGCTTCTTCTTCTTCCAGATCTTTTCTTTCTATTTCATACCATGACAGCTTCCTTGATGAATTCTCTCCCGGATCAAACCTTTGTTTACCTTTGACACAAGCAATGGCTTTGAATGTAGATTCAGTCTTGGGGGGGTCATCTCCAAACTTTGTCATTTCAAATGCAGCTAATTTTCCAGCCAATTGATCTCTTGTGACAGTTGTATGGGCTCTGAATTCTTCAATGGTAGCAGCCTTGATTTTGTAAGAAGCAAGAAGGGATCTGAGAATTTTGCCAACAATCTCATCTTCATCCAAGACTCCACCAGCATTTCTAATTCCACAAACAAGCTCATTTACTCTTGGCATAAAAGTAGTGATGTTTTCATCTTCTCTCATCTTCATATTTTTGAATTTTCCTTTCAGACTTTGTAACCTTGCACTTTTGACATACTTATCTCCTTCATGCAGAAGTTCCAGTTTTTGCCAAATCTCAAAAGTAGTTGGTAGGTCAATAACATTTGAGAGCTCTGAATCAGATAATGCGCTTAGAAGAGCCTCTATAGTCTACAGATTGTTTTCAGTGTCTGTGATTTTATTTTGGGTTTTCAGACCACCCTGTGGAGGTACATACTGTGTTGTAACCATGGTCCAGTATGTCATTCCCATACATCTCAAGTGACATTTCAAGCGACCTTTCCAGAGATTAAAATTGGTTCCATCAAACTTCAGACTATCCTTCTTGTAAGATGACATCCTAGATCTTCTCAAGCGATTAAGCTCTTTTAGAGGAACTTAGCTCTGATACCAATTGTTAGAATTAGGGCACACAACTGAGAGGGGGGTGAATCAGTTGTCTAAAACTTTCTCCCAATTACACACTTAAATCCTCTTAGTGATTAGCAGTATATTAATCATGAAACATAATGTACTTAAAGCAAAAAGCAGAAACACATCAATACATAAGACACCAAGATTTTGACGTGGAAAACTCGATTAAGGGAAAAACAACGGGGTGATTAACCCAAGATTGTATTCTCTATTAGAAGAATAGAAAGAACAAAATGGCACATGCCAATTAGGGCTCACTGCTCATAAGAGGCTCACTACCTACAAGAGACACACTGTCTACAAAAAAATAAGTATCACATACTTGAACTAGAAAATAGCATCTTCATCATGCTTGAATTAGTTCCATTGAAGCTCAATACTTCTACTCTGCCTATCGCTCTCCTCCTTGCTACCACTCTCTCATCTCCACAGGACAACTTTGAAATGAATTCGCAATCCCTTATTTAAACAAGACATCAACCAAGGAAAGATCATCTAAGTCGGCAAACGTCCACAAGAACATCTATAGGATGTGTAACTCATCCGGTCGGCCAATCACAGAAAGAACACCATCATCCAGAATTTATTCTTCAATTGTGAGCTCCAACTCCAATGCGGACCACCAACACAAATTGGACACGATCCAAAGACCACCACAAGCTTGCCTGAATTACCAAGAACATCCACACTTCATCTGCTTACTGAAATCCTTCTCTCCTTCATCCGGAACCTCAAGAACACAGTTTGTCATCACTGTCACAAAAGAATAGATGCTTGTGGACCTTCAAACTACGAACCAATCATGTTGACATTCCACAAAGACGTCCTCAACACTCCCTTAAATCTGCAGAACAAGACAATGCATTTCTGGATCTCACCGGACCTTTCTGTAACACTTTGTCACCTCTGAACACCCACCGAAACCGGTTTTACTTTAGTGACCACAACTTCTTCATATCTTCATGTGGACCATTGAAATCTCTACTGGACCACCTTGAGACACATATCTACAAACCCTTTAAACTGCATCCTTTGATCCTTAACCTATCTTGGACTTTTACCTTATTGTCATCACTGTTCTTCATTGTTCCTGATTGAGACTAATTTTCTCAATATCCTCAATATACAGCTCATCCAATCCTTATCATTAATGCAACAGGAGTATGTTGACATCAATGACAACACCGCTTAGGCCTATACTTGCAGCAAGTATTACACCATGAAATATTGACTAGGATAGTTCTTTAATCATTACACCATGAAATATTGACTAGGGTAGTTCATTCATCAACCTAAAGCTTGTCTTGATTAATCACTTAAATAGTAGAAATTGCCATTATTGTATAAGGTCTCGTTGACCAACTAGTTTTCACCTTAAATGGTTCCCAAAAATGTCATGGTAGAACAACCCATGCTTAGTGAATCTTTTTAAATACTCATTAAAATAAATCAAAAATTTAATAATAAGTCAACAAGAACTTCACAATCAACCTTCAACCTTAGAATTGAAGTATGCAATTACTTGAATATTGTATACTTGTGTTCAATTGCCATATTATATTAGTCATTTGGGAACCAATTAGTAGACATAAATCACCAATTTCAAGGAAAGCTTATCCTTTAACTAGCAAAGATAACCATACACTAGCAATCGCACCTTAGTATGCAATGGGTCGAAATTGAAAGAGTATTGGAATGGTTAACTGTAACCTCAAGTCTATCACACAATAGAACACTTTTTGTGTTTTAGGAAATGTCTCTTCAATTGTGATGGGTGTTATTAAAATAATATTTGTATAGTTTATTTAATGGTCAATATTGTAATATTATTAGTTTAGATTGTTTCTATTTTTGTTGCTTTGTTAGTTTTAGTTTCTTTTAGAAACATCTGTATTGTATCTTTTAGAAACATATGTATTGTAATTATTTATATAGAGCCTTTGTCTCTATTGTTTAATACATTAAGATTTTACCATAACATGGTATCAGAGTGGGCGATAACTCACTTTTTCTGAATTTTTTTTCTTTCAAAAATTTATGTGCTATGTGAAAAATCCGTACTTCGTACGCCATACGCGGTCATACCCCTCTTTAGCCTTTGTGTTCTTGCATCTTTTGGCTCTTGGCGGTTATATCCTTGTTCCTTCGCATGGTTTTATTAGCAGTTTCCTTGGTGCTATTTTGCCTTACAACGGTTTAAGGTTCTTTTTGTTGGTCACGGTTTATACATTCCGCGGTGGTCATTCTTCCTTTGGTCGACGTTTGTTGTCTTTGGTTGATGTTACGAATCTTCAACTCCTTCGGTGATTCATGGTTTAAGGTTTTGATCAGCAATTTAATCATTGTTAATACCTTTGCAATCTGCAATGTGCGCTTATAGCGCTTAATCACCAGTCCTCACAGTCACCTGCGACTAAGCCCTAGTGGCTAGACACAGACGTAAGCCCTAAGCACCTATTGCCTTAAGCACCTTGACCGCTCAATCCAGCCCCCGATCATGTTGAGGGTATTTTTATCTCGGTATTTGTGATGGCGTCTTTGACCAATATTTTGTTGGAAAATAATCAAAAGTTCAATGGCCGCAACTACAACACGTGGAAGCAACACATGATGATGACATTTGAATATCGTTGCCTTGATAAAATTATTCTGGGTACAGAATCTCATCCTGCAATAGTCAGAAAGGACTAGGACAAATTTGATGAGAGCAACCGGGAAGTCGTAACGCTTAACAAACTTTCAGTTACTGATGATCAGCTACCTCAGGTGTCATCTGACAAAACTGCTAAAGAGATCTGGGATTTTTTGAAAAATATTCATGAAACATCCGACAAGAGCCAAGCTTTCTTTCTGAAGAAGATGTTCTCCATCATGATAGATTAGAAGACAACTCTACAGGAGCACTTGACAAAGATCAAGGATATCCGTGATCAGCTAGAGGCTATTGGTCAGAAAATGGAGAAGGAATATATGGTGGTCATAACTCTGAAGAGTATGCCCAAATCATATGAACACTTTATCGAGATGCTCAACATTACATCAATGAACATTGACCTGAAGTTTCCTGATCTGTGCAAGAAACTTCTACAGCAAGATCGTTGGAAACAACAGTTTGGAAGCATTGCTAGTTCATCCTCCATGGAACATGCATTTATTGCCAAGGCATTTCAGAAGAATAAGGGCACAAGTCAGTCCTTTCAGCAAACCAACCAAGGTCAATCGCATGACACCTCCAAGAAGAAGAATATTCAGTGCAACTATTGCCACAAGTATGGTCACATGAAAAAAGATTGCCAGAAATGCTTGGCCTCTGAACAATCCAAGCTAGGAGAGCCTAAACCGAAAGCCCATATTGCAGAGCACACTAAGAAAAAAGAGTCTGCTTTCTATGTCTTTATGACCAAGAGACCAATAGATCATGTTAAATCCTCTACCTGGTATATTGATTCAGGTGCATCTCAACATTTCACTCATCGTTGAGATTGATTCACTAAGTACATGCTATTCAGAGATTCTGTTATCTTTGGAGGAGACGAAGAGTATACTATTGTCGGAAAGGGTAACGTACAGATTCAATCTGGAGGGATAAATTTAATATTTCTCAATGTATACTTTGTACCTGGCACAGAGCTGAATCTGCTATCAGTTAGTCAGATCATGCATCACTCTCCTCAGCTAAATATTGTTTTCAGTTTGCATACATGCAACATTGTTATGCATTGTTGATAGAGAGACTCACATTACAGTTGCTAGGTGCAGGTACTTTCTGTTATTTGTTGATGATTTTAGTAGAAGAATGTGGGTGTATTTTCTTAAAAACAAATCATAGGTGTTCAATATATTTCAACAGTTTAAGGCCCTTAGTTGAGACAGATAGTCACTCTTAGGTTTGATAATGGGGGGAGTTTTGTTCTTTTGACTTCTCTAGTTTCTGTGCTGCACATGGCATTAAGTGCCAACTTACCACACCCTACACCCCTTAGCAGAATGGTGTCGTTGAGTGTCAGAATTGCACCATTACTGAAATGGCTTATTTATGTTAGAGCATATAAATGTACCTAAGAAGTTTTGGGCTGAAGTAGTTTACACTGCAGTTTATCTTCTAAATCAGTCTCCTACTTATGTCATTAAGAAGACGACTCCTTGTTATGTCAAAAAATTTCCCCTTGGGGGCATTTCCCTCCAAAGGTTTATCTCCTGGGTCCTTTAGAATGCATTTAGGTCATCTTGCATGTTAGTGATGACTCCCAATGAGAAAACCCCTTAGTTTTATGGCAAATGGGACCTAGGGGATGCACTTATGATGAATCCTGCCTGAAATAGGGGGAAGGACTTGGGTACTCATGCCCTAGTCCTGGCCTATTTTAGCTCAAGACCTATTTTCATGTGTCGGTTATGTGACCGTTATTAGGTCCTATACCGACACCTCAAGTTTGAATTGCAAATTTCTTGGCGGGAAGTTGTTTAGTTGCATATATAAGCATGTTTAGGCAATCATTTGTAAACTAGAAGATGATTATGAGCTTTTGGCATCCTTATGATTTGAGAGGTTTCAAAGTATTCATTGTAGCAAAGCAGTATTGTGTTTGTTATGTACATTTGGCTTCATCTTCTCATGATCTGAAGGATCTTCATGTTCATGTGAGCTACACATCGAGGTGATATTCATTTATGTTTTCAATCAATTATCAATTGATTTTTGCCTCTATCCTATAGGGATACACACTTTTTATCTGACAACAGTGTTCGGAAGACTTGAATGTCTCTCTGGGGCTTGACCAAGGCAAACCTCTAAACACCACAACCCCCAACCAACTTTTTTGTGATTGCAGGTTATAGGTTTTGGAAGCGAAAGAAGTGGAGTTGCAGGGAGGCATTATAGACTGTCAAAAGTACAAAGCAAAGAAGAAATTTACGGGTTGGACTAGGGCACCCGCTCATTAGTCCTCTGGAGTTCGATGCGGTGAAATCTTTGTGACAATAGAGTTGTGTTACAGAAATTCTTTAGAGATCCCAACAAAAACATGTACACTAGACTAGGGCGCCCCCTCATTAGTCCCTGACTTTTCCGCACACTGAACTTTGAAATCTGGTATGTATTTGGTTGTCATTTGATATCTCTGTGTGCGATCATTTTTCATGATTTGTCTGTTTGTTTAAGATTTTATGAAATTAGGGATTTGAGCATAATTGGACTTAATTGAATAATAAATTCACACAATTCCAATCTTCCCCTCTATTCCAAGTGATAGGAGATCTGTAGTAGAGTTCTCTACTCGATTGAATGTCCTTGAATGTTGTGATGAAAGGAGGATTTAACATAAACCCTTGAAATAAACCAAGATCCCATCTTCCTCTTTTTCCCACTAAACATTTTTAAGGATTTTTGCACCTTGCTAAGTGTTTTACTTCAAACTTGCATTCATTTCATTCATTCATTTAGCTTTCATCCTATTGCATTTGAAAAAATTGGCATTTTTAGCTTGCATTTTCAAATAATTTGAATTAGTTTGCATTTAATTTCATTTAATCTCTGTTATTATCATCAGATCTGATTTAAATTACAGAAATTCATCATTCATTTACATTGCATTTTCATGATTAATTTGTTAAAAATTGCTTTAAATTGTGGATTTTTTCATCTGACCTAGTTTATGTATTAGCTAGGGTTTGTGGTTAAAATCTTGTTTCAGATTTTACTACTATTTTAAACACTCATTTAGGACTGATTTTTAATTTTAGTGTTGCATCATAGTGGCTTTTTTGCAAAATTTCATGTCTAGGGTTTGAAAACCTTGCATTTTCACTAGATTTGGCCTTATCATCTCTCTAGAATTGCATCATAGGCATGTTGTGAAGGATTTTTCTGCATTATTTGATTGATATCAGGGTTATAATCTATTTTCCCTCCTCAAATTCTATACAACACCCTTTCTATTAGGCATTTGCATTGAAAATTGATTAAAAAAATTGCATGTTTTTAGTGTATTTTCACTAGATTTTGACTTGTTATCATTATAGATCTGCATTAAAGGTGTGTTGTGAATGATATTATTGGTTTATTGGACTAATATTAGACATATTATTTGCTTCCACTCATCAATTTCCTTACAACACCCCTTCTTTTACTCATTTGCATTGAAAAAAGTGAAAAATCAAGCATTTTGGATCCTACACATATCTTGCTCCTTAGGTTTGTTCTATTAGTTTGTGCATTGAGTGTTGCATGCTGTTGTATGAGTATTATAACCCGTAATAGAAATATTACTTTAAGAAGAAGTACAAGACTCATGGGATCTAGTGCTTCTGAAGAAAACGATATTCCTACCTTAGAAAATCTACTGAAGACCTTTACAAAAGGAGAGACACAAATCTTGCAAGACATTATACCTCATACAACCACTATGGAAAATCAAACATTTCATGATGTTGAAGACACTATTGAGGTGGTAACATAGGTACCTAATAAGCAAATCAACAAACTTGATAAAGATTTAGCCAATTTTCAAGCATTTGTGCAAAATGAAAGGATAGTAGAAGAAGCTATACATGTGATTCACAACATAAGAGAGTTGATAAAAGAAGGACAAGATGGTATTAATGTTATTCAAGGTTTAATGCATATAGTACACAATAATGTTATGCCGGTGACTGAATGTGTGAATGGTATTAATAACATGTCGTCACCGTCTCATATGCCAATATCGACACCTATACCGACTACGAGAATGTCTATATTTACATCAACAATTTTAACCACTAATGCAAATGCTTGTAGTAATGCTACAACTAGTATTGGAGTATTTAATGGCACCAATTCACAAAATTACGAAGCTGTGGGATTTAACTATCAAAACTTGGCATCTAAAGTGACTTCTTCCATGAATAATTACTCTCAACCACCTCTCCATCCCACTTATTCTCAACCACCCCTTATATACAATTATTCACAATCACCTTCCACTTATCACTATATTCAACCACCACTCACCTATTCATAGCCTCTTCTTGTCACTACTCATCCTCAATCACCTCCACACTTTGGTTCCAATTCCTCACAACAAACCGCATCTCCTAATGATGCCATCTTAAACCAACTTTTACAAGGCATGACTTTTTATAGCAAAAGGTGACAAATTTGACAAATTCTTCACAACCTAATATACCAACCTATCATGCCTGTAATCCCCTATCTTATGCAATCTTGAGAACTCCTATGCCCGAGAGGTTTGACACCCCTCGCTTTGAAAAATATGGTGAAAAAGGTGATCCTAATACTCATGTGGCAGCATTCACGGTTATGTGGAGTGATTTTTACTTTGAAGAAGATTTGTTAGCAAAAATTTTCCTGTGATCTCTTAAGGATATTACTTTAGAATGGTTTTGCTCTTTACCTCTGAATTCAATACACAGTTAGTTGATCAATTTTTACAACATTTTCAAGCAAACATTGGACCTCAAATTTCTTTGATTGATTTAGTTCATTGCATGCAAGGTCTGAAAGAGAAGTTAACTGAGTTTATTAGTCGATATCAAGCACTCTATGCACAAATTCAATATCAGATGGAGGATGAGGATGTTTAGAAAGTGTTTATTATAAATCTACAACCTAACATCTGTGATAAGATTCTCTTGATGAAGTATAACTCTTTTCAACATTTATGCACCACCCTTTGTGATTATCAGCTTTCGTCTAGTTAGTATGAAAATCAAAACTCATCGGCTCAAGTTGCTTAGTCCACAGGTGGACCTTCACAAAACAACTTTAAGAGGAATAGTAAGAGTTTCATCAAGATTAATGGACCGAATTCAAACAACTTTTCACAAGTATTTGCTATTACTAATCTGAAAAAGACATAGTTATAGCAAAGAAAATTCACTCCGATATCTGAATCCTATCATTCTATCATGAATCAAGCTGTGAGTAATAACCTCTTGAAGCTTCCCCTGATTAAACCATTTGATCCTAGTAGAATGCAAGGACATTATTTTGATGCTAATGCTTTTTGTCACTATGATCGACAACAAGGACACAATACCGAATGATGCATGTGTCTTAAACATGACATTAAAGACCTCATCGATTCAAATTTTATACAGGTATCTGGTGTGAATGATAATGGAAATAAGTCAATTGCTCCTTCGAATCAAAATTTACAAATCTTTACTAATCCTTTCCCTAAGCATACCGATAACAACATGCTGGAACAAAATACACTCGAAATAGAAGCTGACTATCTGAACTACAATGAGATAATTGCTACGATAGAAGTGGATAAGGAAAAGACTCAAGTATCACGTCGTCCACGAAGAAACGTTATTTATGCTGAGGTTCCTCCTCCGTTATCCCTTCAAGGATCGAGAGATAATCAAAATGCATTGGAAAAACAACTAGAACAACCGAAGCAAGAGATCATGACAAAGGAAAAGATTGAAACTGTGCAAGATAATGATAGATGAACTCAACAAAATAAGCTAGGTAAAAATTGAAAAAGAGTAAGACGATTATCCTCAGTTAGAAATAACAGTGGTTCTCCTCATAAACAACAAAAGATTTCAAATATACAAGGATATGAGAAACAAGCACCGCGTGGATATTCTTAGAACAAAGAACAATCTAAGGTGAACCACTCAAACTTTACACAAAACTTCATGGAGCATCTCTCTAAGATGCTTGCAAGTTCCAAATTCTAGACCAGTTTTACTTACAGGTAAGTATTTCTAACCTTGGTAGTCACTTATGTCGTGGCATTATATGCTTGTTTATGTGACCTCCCCTCTCATGTTGTGTTCCCTTCGTGATGTGTTATGTGTTGTTTAGGTCTCCTAGGATGACCGTTGATTCTCTTGTAAGGTCAAGGATACCAGGAGACCGCCTCTGTTGTTACCCTTCTTCTATTTGTATCATCATTCTTCTACATTGCTTCTCCTCTATTTTTCATTGTTGTCTGTTGTGTCTAAAGGACATAGTGTTGCAATTGATCACTTGGGGCCACCATCCTACATGATTGTCTGTAAGGCACTTATTTCTCCTCTCTTGATTTATTGTTTACCTTCCTCTAGTGGTTCTATCTAGGTGGCAGATGATGAAAAACAAATAATACTGATACAAACCATGTGTCCCTTCAACGAGAATAAAAAATGGACCTAGTCCATACATGATGATGGGGTTGATATATATTATCCAACGCTTGGCTAGTAGAATCACTCTGTGTGCTATTTTGATGTTGTCTTATCGCACTAACAAACTATAACAATACAGCTGCTCTGTGCACTTTGTTTATCTTTGAATCTCACTTCGTTTACATTCGATTCTGAGATCTTACAGTATAGCCCCACAGTTATACTCAGTTTCTAAATCTGTAGTGTAGCCTCAACTTTTTGATGTGAATAATTTGCATGCATTGATTTTGATCATGTGATGTGGTTATTATCTTATGGAAAGATTTCTAACCTCTTTGCTTGCAGGAATGTGTTTGTGGGAACATTCGATGATCGTAAAGTACATGTCACCTCCAGGGGCATGGCCTTTGTGAGAGCTCATGTTCCCTTGTGTGTTTTATTCCTACTTTAACATGCTTGATATCGGTACATGATATCAACCACCTTAAGGTGGGGGCATATAAGGTAAGTTGTCTAATGATTTTGATACTAATGAAGCGTGTTTGTAAGCCCTCTGGCGAGATGTTGTATCTCCAAGTGACTACGCATCTTTATTTCTATATTACAATCATTAAGCCCTCTGCAGAGGCAAGATATCGAGCATATCCTTTTATTTTAAGCCCTTCTACGGAAGGCAGGGATGGTGTATTTCTCGAGGAGATTGTACAATCTGTCATTTTCAAAAAGTCCTCCGAGTAGGCAGGGAGCAGATCCGAGACTATCCTAACCTTAAGCATGTCTTCGACGATTGTTGTGGCAAAGCCCAATCATCGGTGTGTGCTTGTAACGTGCCTAAGATGGCTGCAAACCTAGCAATAGGTTTCTTCCATCGCTTGTCTGTCGTGTTTTCTTCGTGTCTTCTATGTGTGTGTGTATGGTGTGTTTGTTCCCAGGCATAGTCTAAAGACTGGTGGCGATGAGTCCCTCCTATGCTTTGGGATTTGTATGGCGTGCTTGTTCTTAAGTGCAATCTAAAGACTGGTTGCGATGAGTCCCTCCTACACTATGAGTTTTGTATTGCATGTCTGTTGCCCCATATGCAGTCTAAAGATTGGTGGCGATGAGTCCCTCTTGCATTATGGGTTGTGTGTTTACTTTCCTTGTACTTGTATTTGCATATATATGGGAAAAAAGAGAAAAACAAATAATCACTGCATTCATTGTATTTTACGTGTCTTCAATGCTATATTCTTCGTGTCTTGCATGACTGTTACTATCTTCTCCATGTTTTGCATGCCTATTACTATCTTCAATGTGTTTGGCATATCTTCTCTATGCTTTGCGTATTTTCTATGTTTCTTGACCATACTTTAATGCATGTATTGGCCTTGCATTTATAGATACATTAAAGTGGGGGCTAAATGTTAGGTCAGAAAATGTCCATTCTTGGGGGCTTTTCCCTCCTAAGGTGTAGCTCCTGGGTCATTTAGAATGCATTTAAGTCATCTTGCATGTTAGTGATGACTCCCAATGAGAAAACCCCTGAGTTTTATGGCCAATGGGACCTAGGGGATGCACTTATGATGAATCCCGCCTGAAATAGGGGAGAAGGACTTGGGCGCCCACGCCCTAGTCCTGCCCTATTTTAGGTCAGGACCTATTTTCATGTGTCGATTATGTGACCGTTATTAGGTCTTATGCCAACACCTTAGGTTTGAATTAAGAATTTCTTGATGAGAAGTTGTTTAGTTGCATATATAAGCATGTTTAGGAATTCATTTGTAAAGTAGAAGATGATTATGAGCTTTTGGCATCCTTATGAATTGAGAGCTTTCAAAATATTCATTGTTACAAAGCAATATTGTTTTGTTATTGTGTTTGTTATGTAGATTTGGCTTCATCTTCTCATGATGTGAAGGATCTTCATGTTCATGTGAGTTACACCATCGAGGTGATATTCATTTGTGTTTTCAATCAATTATCAATTGGTTTTTACCTCTGTCCTGCAAGGATACGCACTCTTTATCTGACAACAGTGTTTGGAAGACTTGAATGTCTCTCTGGGGCTTGACCGAGGCAAGCCTCTAAACACCACAATCTAAACCCACTTTTCTGTGATTACAGGTTATAGGTTTTGGAAGCAAAAGAAGTGGAGTTGCAAGGAGGCATTATAGACTGTCAGAAGTACAGAGCAAAGAAGAAAATTAGAGCTTGGACTAGGGTGCCCACTCATTAGTCCTCCAGGTTCTGATGCAGTGAAATCTCTATGACAACAAAGTTGTGTTGTAGACATTCTTCAGAGATCCTAACAAAAATAGGTACACTGGACTAGGGCACCCGCTCATTAGTTCCTGACTTTTCTGCACACCGAAATTTGAAATTTGGTATGTATTTGGTTGTCATTTGATATCTCTGTGTGCAATCATTTTCTGTGATTTGTCTGTTTGTTTATGATTTTATGAAATTAAGGTTTTGAGCATAATTGGACTTAATTGAACAACAATTCACACAATTCCAATCTTCCCCTCTATTCCAAGTAACAGGAGATCTGTAGTAGAGTTCTCTAATCAGTTGAATGTCCTTGAATGTTGTGGTGAAAGGAGGATTTAACATAAACCCTTGAAATAAACCAAGATCCCATCTTCCTCTTTTTCCCACTAAACACTCCTGAAGAAGCCTGGTCTAGATGCAAGCCTAAGGCCATCCACCTAAAAGATTTCAGCTCTACTGCTCGTGTGGATTCTAGATGCCAAGCGCATGAAGCTAGATTCCAAGAGCTACATCTTCAGTTGTGATGTTGTGGTTGATGAAGCTAGTGGGCCCTTTTATCTGTCTTCTCCTACTATGAGCCCTAAGGATCAGCCTCTGAAGACTTCTGATTTGGGTGTTCATCTTCCCCCAGCACCACCTGATGGGAGGGATTCTACAGTTGTGGAGGCACCTCAACATAATGTTACACCACAAGCCCCTCCTCAAGATGTTCTGTAACCTCATCTAGATGACTTTGTTCCAGCTACCCCAGGTGATGTTGTTCCTCCTATTTCAAGTGTTGGTACTTCTACTCTCTAACCTAAATGGTGGGCTAAGATAATAGGTGATCTTCATGATGAATTAATTGAGGGTAGATTTGTTCAGAAAAAGAGCAAGCAACAAAATATAGTTAATTTTGCTCTTATGGCCAACATTCCCAGCATCTCTAAGCCTCAAACATATTCAAAAGCTAAAGGCGTACCTGAGTGGGAACAAGCTATGGAAGTTGAACATCATAGTCTTATGAAGAACAACACTTGGGTCCTCTCCGATCTTCCACTCGAGAAGAAGCCCATTGGATGTAAATGGGTGTATAAAGTTAAGTATAAGGCTGACAGAACTCTTGATAAGTATAAGGCTTAGTTAGTAGCCAAAGGGTTCTCACAGACATAGGGCATTGATTATGAGGAGACTTTTACTCCCACTGCCAAAATGAGTACCATTTGGCTTGTCCTCACTATTGGAGCCCAGTTTGGATGGAAGGTCCATCAAATGGATGTCAAGAGTGCATTCCTCAATGGTGAGTTATAGGAAGAAGCTTATATGACACAACCTCCTGGTTTCAAGGTTGCTGGTAAAGAACACCAGGTATGTAGACTGGTGAAAGCACTCTATGGCCTTAAACAGGCTCCTCGGGCATGGTACATGAAAATTAATAAGTATCTAGTTGATCATGGTTTTCAGAGGAGTTCTTTTGATTCTAATATGTATGTCAAATAGTTTGGTGATGATATTCTTTTTCTTGTTGTCTATGTTGATGAGCTGATCATTAATGGCAGCTTGGAACATTTGATTGAGGAGATCAAACATAATCTTAGTCAATTATTTGACATGACAGATTTGGGATTTCTACATTATTGTCTAGGTGTATAGGTTTGGCAGATAGATGCTAGCATCTTTATCTCTCAATACAAGTATGCTTGAAGTTTGCTTGATAAGTTCTGGATGAATGATTGCAAACCTGCATCTACACTTATGGAGAAAGGGTTGAAACTATTAGCCAACTTAGATTCACCTGTGGAGAATGAATCAATGTTCAGGCAACTAGTGGGTAGCCTCATTTATCTCACTGCCACTAGACTTGACCTCAGTTTTGTTGTGAGCTACATCTCTCACTTCATGATAGCCCTAAAGCTGAACATTGGGTTGCAGTGAAGCGTGGGCTGAGATATGTGAAAGGCAATTCCAACTTTGGCATTCTGTATGGCAGGTGCAAAGATCCTAAGTTGATTGGCTTTACAGACTCAGATTGGGAAGGTTCTATTGATGACAAGAAATCTAATTCTAGGTATGTTTTCAACTTGGGTACAGGTGCAGTTACATGGACCAGCAAGAAGCAGCAGGGAGTGGCTCTTTGCTCAATTGAAGCTGAATATCGGAGAACTGTTAAAGCAGCTTGTGAGGTAGTTTGGCTTCAAAGGATGCTTTTTGACATGCAAATGTCTCAAGAAGGGCCTTCCCCCTTGTACTATGACAATCAAGGGGTGCTAAAACTTGCCAAAAATCTGGTCTTCCATGAACAGACCAAGCATGTTGAACTTCATTGTCATTTCATCTGCCAGCTTGTCAAAGATGGATCGGTAATGTTGAAGTATGTTCCAACTGAGGACTAGACTGTAGATATTCTCACCAAGTCTTTGAGCTGGGATAAGTTTGTCAAATTTAGGGGGCACCTTGGTGTAGTTGATAGATTGATCATTAAGGGTAGGTATTAAAATAATATTTGCATAGTTTAGTTAATGGTCAAGATTATAATATTATTAGTTTATATTGTTTCTATTTCTGTTGCTTTGTTAGCTTTAGTTTCTTTTAAAAACATCTGTATTGTAATTCTGTATATAGAGCCTTTGTCTCTATTGTTTAATACATTAAGATTTTACCATAACAGGTGCTAAAGGTAAAATTTGGAAATATTTATTCATAAGAAGGTTATCCATGTAGCAATGTTCTCTACTTGAAATTGAAAGGTACTCTCTCTCTCTCTCTCTCTCTCTCTCTCTCTCTCTCTCTCTCTCTCTCTCTCTCTCTCTCTCTCTCTCTCTCTCTCTCTCTCTCTCTCTCTCTCTCTCTCTCTCTCTCTCTCTCTCTCTCTCTCTCTCTCTCTCTCTCTCTCTCTCTGTGTGTGTGTGTTCCTCTTAAGGGTAAATTGATTAAGGTGGAAAATGTGCAAAACTTGACAAAAGAAAGACTTGATGAAATGATTAATTCAATTGGAGGTTTTGATTTGATAATAGGTGGAAGTCCCTATAATAATTTAATAGGAAACAAGAGTATCTCTACACGTATCCTAAAAATGTGCTCAGTGATTTTCAAACAAAATTCATGTACTTTTTAAAATATTAAATATAGAAACCCATAAAAGAAACTCAAAATCTTCTAATGCAAAGGAAAAGAGATGATTTATAAGTGTAAGTGGACTAAAGAAAAATTAGCAACATATTTCTTTCACATGAAATGTGGGTGCATTGGGAGGCATGCACACCCTTATTTGAGTTGTAGGAAGTACATTTGAGTAGAGGGCATAAGTGCAAACAACAAATAATCTCTCTCTCTCTCTCTCTCTCTCTCTCTCTCTCTCTCTCTCTCTCTCTCTCTCTCTCTCTCTCTCTCTCTCTCTCTCTCTCTCTCTCTCTCTCTCTCTCTCTGTGTATATATATATCTTTCTCTTCATCTTTATCTCTCTATCTCTTTGTCTCCACTATCTATCCATCTCTCTCTACTCCCCTCTCTCTATCCCTCTCTATCTCTTTTGCTCTATCTATCTTTCTTTCTCTGTCTCTCTATCAAGCTCTATTTGTATTTTGTCAAATAAAAATATATATAAGCATGCTATATTTAAAAAATACGAGGGGAGTTGTTTAATACTAAGCTCTCTCTCTCTCTCCATATATATATATATATATATATATATATATATATATATATATATATATATATATATATATATATCTCTTTGTCTGCCTCTCTATCTATCTATTTCTCTTTATCTCTGACATGTGAGGTAGTTTGGCTTTGAAGGATGCTTTCTAACATGCAAATGTCTCAAGAAGGGCCTTCCCCCTTGTACTGTGACAACCAAGGGGTGCTGAGACTTGCCAAAAATCCAATCTTCCATGAACGGACCAAACATGTTGAATTTCATTGTCATTTCATCTGCCAACTTAACAAAGATGGATCAGTGATGTTGGGGTATGTTCCTATTGAGGACCAGACTACAAATATTCTCACCAAGTCTCTAAGCCTGGATAAGTTTGTCAAATTTAGGGGGCACCTTGGTGTAGATGATAGATTGACCATTAAGGGAGGGTATTAAAATAATATTTGCATAGTTTATTTAATGGTCAATATTGTAATATTATTAGTTTAGATTGTTTCTATTTATGTTGCTTTGTTAGCTTTAGTTTCTTTTAAAAACATATGTATTGTAATTCTTTATATAGAGCCTTTGTCTCTACTATTTAATACTTTAAGATTTTGCCATAATAGGTGCTAAAGGTAAAATTTGGAAATATTTATTCATAGGAAGGTTATCCATGTAGCAATGTTCTCTACTTGAAATTGAAAGGTACTCTCTCTCTCTCTTTGTTCCTCTCTCTCCACATAACATCTTAAGGGTAAATTGATTAAAGTGGAAAATGTGCAAAACTTGACAAAAGAAAGACTTAATGAAATGATTAATTCAATTGGAGGTTTTGATTTGATAATAGGTGGAAGTCCCTATAATAATTTAATAGGAAACAAGAGTATCTCTACACATATCCTAAAAATGTGCTCAGTGATTTTCAAACAAATTTCACATACTTTTTGAAATATTAAATATAGAAACCCATAAAAGAAACTCAAAATCTTCTAATGCAGAGGAAAAGAGATGATTTATAAGTGTAAATTGACTAAAGAAAAATTAGCAACATATTTCTTTCACATGAAATGTGGGGGCATTGGGAGGCATGCACAACCCTATTTGAGTTGTAGGAAGTACATTTGAGTAGAGGGCATAAGTGCAAACAACAAATGATTTGTCTGTCTCCCTCTCTATCTATCCATTTCTCTTTATCTCTCTTCACTTCTATATTCATATCTCTCTATCCCTGTCTCTATCCCCCCTTCTTTCTTACCATATTTTTTAACGTCTCTCTCCCTCTTTATCTTTCTATATCTCTTTCTCTCTTTCTCTTCATCTTTATCTCTCTATCTCTTTGTCTCCTCTATCTATCCATCTCTCTCTACCTCCATCTCTCTATCCCTCTATCTCTTTGCCCCTCCCCTCTCTCTCTCTATCTCTTTTGCTCTATCTATTTTTCTTTCTCCATCTCTCTATCAAGCTCTATTTGTATTTTGTCAAATAAAAAAATGTATATAAGCATGCTATATTTAAAAAATATGAGGGGAGTTGTTTAATACTAAGCTCTCTCTCTCTCTCTCTCTCTCTCTCTCTCTCTCTCTCTTTATTCCTCTCTCTCCTCTATTTGACTCTCTCTCTTGATCTCTCTATCCCTTTGTCTCTATCTCCCCTTATTTCTATAAAACCTCTCATACCATCACAAAAGTAAATAATCCAATTAAATTACATTGCAATAAAGAAAATAAAATCAGGTAATTAATTTGCTTAATTACAACTTCACAAGTAAAAGATAAATCTCATAAATTTGAATCAATATAAGTCATTAAATCTTACAAAATCTCATGCTCAATCTAGGTGAAAGCACTATAAAAATAATATACAAAGTCCATTGGCATTCATGCCATAATACATCCAAGTACAAATTACAATAATCATGTACATCAAGTATAATAAATCAATACACTCTCCAGTTGGCACGAACCAAATGGTTCTCCTACAAGTCGAGAGATGGGAACATGGCTCTTCCACCCACCCATGAAGCAATTACACTTCCCTGGATCCCTTCATGACATGAAGGAAACCTAGCCCTACACGAAATGTCTAGCTACTTGGAACAACTGACAGGTGGGAACACCCGATGTAACCTGATGTCTAATGTGCAATTCTAAACAATGAAATGCAGATTGTCTCACAACAGGATGTAGCAAAGATATATATCAATAAGATTTCTAGACAAAATATTCATCTTTTTCAATGACAGCTCGTTTAGATCTAAACCTTTAAAACATAGTAACTGAGCAATTCCCAAAAAGAGGAAAAGCCATCTCTGATAATCCACATTCAGCATCCTAGCCCAAAAGTAACCCAAACACATTCTTAGATAAAAATCTACTTTCTTTCCACAAGAAATAAATAAAAAGGATACAATAAATAAATATAAAAATATCAACCCATTTCACCTATAAACCATTTGTAAATTCACTTTCCAAAGCAACAACCATGAAAACACAATTTCAAGCAAATAATTCATCATTTGATCATACAATTGCATCTATAAGGTTGTTAAATCGATTTTAATTCCTAGTTCATATTCCATTCAATTTCTATAATAAGTATTAAGTTTTCTAATTCATTCAAATCAAGAATACCAATTCTCTTCAAGAAGCTCAATGATATTTACATCTCAAAATTTACTTTATCATAATAACATATAAGAAAAGATAGTTTTTAACTTATAATCTATTCATTCTAATATTTGTAAGGTAATTGGTTTTCTAAATAATTTAACAGCCTTACTGTCACTGTTGTGACAGGAAGCTGAGGAAACTCATAAACAGGATTGTTGTCGCACTAGTGTCAGGAACTGTAGAAGGTCATGAATAAGTTATTGTCACTCCTGTGACATGAACTACATAGAGTTTTGAGTGCAAAAGGAAGTTACTGTCTAACTAGCATTAATATTCAATGACTAAATTAATATTCAAAAATATAAAATGTAAAGACATTGAAGTTACTCTAAATTTAATTGAAAAGGGTATAAAACCTGTAATAGAAAGCTCAGAAATAGTTTGCAATGATAGAAACTTTCTATAGATCTAAATTGGCAGTCTGATTACTTGGCACGGGTCTAAACCACACAAGAACACTGGACATAAATTTAATTGGCCAAGAGAGAGATGATCTAACTGAGGCATTTGCCAAGGAAAGATAGAAAAATAGAGGAAAACCATAATAATTTACAAGTTTAGAAACAAGCTGAGGATGTTATGAACAGGCATCCGGATTAAAGCTACAATAGGAAAAGAGGAAGGTGACTGGGTTTAACACCCACACAACCAAAAAAATAGTACGCCTTCTTGATAGGTTGGCAGGTCGAACCACACTAAACATAGAGGTTTAAAGGAGACTGGCAGCAGATGATAAACAAAGGTGGTTCGATCAGAACAAAAGAGAAGCAAACGTTGGCTTGGGTTTGCTACTTAGCAGCCAAAGAGAAGATAGGTCGATGCCAGGAAGAGGGAGCCGATCCCACACACACAGGCCAGAAAAATAATAGTTCATAGATCAAAATTAATCTATATTTTAATAGTTTAAAACCACCATATTTATTGCAATGAAAAACTTAGGAAAAATACCTGGATTCGCTTGTCAGAGAGGGGTCTATCCTTGTTACAGTCACTGGTTTCTTAGCTCTCCTGTTGTAGATCAAATTAGAAAGAAACTTCCTTCTCTCTGCTGCCAAAAATGTGCCTTCTCTGCTGCAATTCGTGGTGGTTTTTTTCTACTCAGACCTTTTTGTTTTATTCCCCATCACTTCTTTATTTTTAGCATTCCAGATTTAGGTTTTGAAGATTGAATTTCATTTTTAGTTTGCATGAGTTTTGGCCTTTCAAAAAGCCGCTTGCATGCATAAATAATATAACAATAAAATTATATATATCTATTGTAATTAATTACAATTGTATAAGTCTAAATTAGATAGTCTTCCAAACATGCATGTTTATAAAAATAGTAAACGTTTATTAATTATTTATTATTAAATAATATAACCATACATCAATTTAATAAAATACCTCATTTCAAACATAATTACACCATTTAAAATATAAAACGTAAAGACATTAATATTCAATGACTAAATCAAACATTCGAAAGGAATAATTAAAACACAATATTTTCTAAGTATCTAACCATCCATCATATTTATTATCCACACAATGATGCATAAAAATAAGCCATTCAAAATGCAATATGAGACTACGTGAGTCTGTGAGTGCATCAGGGTTAACCATCCCAAACAATTCTTGCCAAGTGGCTAGAACATCTCTACCTCAACCATGTTCTTGTCTTCGATGAGTACCTGCATTCATTTGTACTCAACTCGACGTCAATAGGTTAGTTCCCCAAAATATAGCTGAAGAAAAACATCATAATCACATCAATAATATTTAATATTTAAATCAATTTTCCAATTTACACAAATATAGCTTCATGATAATTACCTTCACACGTGGAATTTACTCAAAGTAAAACAATCATGGTAAATTTTCACTAATCTAGAATAATTATAGTCTATAAAAATGAGATGTGACATCCTTCCCCACTAGGAAGAGACATCGTCCCGATGTCTTATTACATAATAAAATAATAGTGTATCTATCCAAAGTATCATAAAACAATAACCGAACTCAAAATATCATAAAACAATAACAACTCAAAGTATCATAATCCATGCATGAATAAGAAATCTATGCTATATCCTCAAATGAGGAAAAGATCTATCAATCTCTTCTGCCTCCTCCCATGTGGCACTGTTCTCTAAATATTGGTCCCATTGGACCTTATACTATACCACATCCTTTCTTCGCAACATAACGTTGAGCTTCTCCAAGATTCGAATGGGCTCCACTAGCACCACTCTTGG
The DNA here is from genome assembly GCA_027924645.1 of Cunninghamia lanceolata. Taxonomy (NCBI): domain Eukaryota; kingdom Viridiplantae; phylum Streptophyta; class Pinopsida; order Cupressales; family Cupressaceae; genus Cunninghamia; species Cunninghamia lanceolata. The sequence goes on along the minus strand of BSBN01000741.1, from coordinate 2,885,202 downwards.
ATCCTGAAACTGTAAAGCACACCAATCAAGAATATGTGACGTGCTAGGATGATAAAGCTTAAGCAAGGAAAAATGAAAAACATTATGGATTCTGGCAAGTGTAGGCAGTAGGCAAGTCTATATGCTACAAGATTGATCACTTCCACGACATCGAACAGTCCTACAAAACGAGGAGCAAGTTTGGATGCTTTGCCAAACAAAACTGGACTCTTCTAAGGTTTGACCCTTAGGAAGACTTTGTCACCAACTGAGAATTGTCTATGCGTCCTATTTCTATTTACATAACTCTTTTGACGATCTAAAGTTTGCTTCAACTTCTCTTTGATTAGTCTCATCTGATCATCCATTTCCCTTAACATATCAGGACCAATCACTATTCTATCCTCCACCTTATCCCAACTGATAGGTGTTTGACACCTACGCCCATAAAGAGCTTCAAATGGTGACATTCCCAAAGATGCATGGTATGAATTGTTGTATGCAAACCCTACCAATGGAAGATACTGCTCCCATTTATACTGTTGATCCATACAATACATTCTGAGAAGGTCTTCTACAACCTAATTGACTCTTTTTGTTTGACCATCCATTTGAGGATGATAAGCCAAACTAAAATTCAACTTGGTACCCAAGGTTGCATTAAGAGTTGTTGAAAATTTAGATGTCATGCGAGTGTCTTGATCTGAAATGATCGTCTCAAGCACTCCATGTAATCAAAAAATTTCCTGAACAAACTTCTTAGCTAAAACACTAGAACCATCTGAAAGATTCCCTAGAATGAAATGTGCTACCTTTGTCGACTTGTCCACAACCACTAAGATGACATCATGCCTATTCTTAGACATGGGTAACCCTTGAATAAAATCCATACTTATCACTTGCCACTTATGCTTAGGAACACTATGCGGATACAACAATCCTGCTGGATGCACATGCTCAGCTTTGACTCATTGGCACTCCAAACATCAAGCCACAAATTTTGTCACATCCTTCTTAAGTCTAGGCCAAAAGTATAAGGGCATCAAACCTTCGACCATCTTGGTCACTCCAGGGTGCCCCGAATAAGGTGCATTGTGGATCTCCTCAAGCACTAACTTCTTCAACTCTCCTATTTAGGAATATACATCCTGAACCCTGAAATATCAAAATTCCATCTAAATCAATCGCATAACCATCAAACCTGTGATCTAAGGGGTCTACTTCCAAAGCTTGATTTACCCTTTCATAATGCTCATCCCCTTAAAGATTCTAAATTACTTTCTGCTTCAAAGTGGATCTCGTTGTAACCATGGCAACCAGATGTCTTCTTCTACTAAGAGCATATGCTACTCTATTCTCCTTTCCTTTTATATACTCAATTCCAAAATCATACTCATTAAGAAATTCTAACCACCTTCTCTGTCGTGAATTAAGGTTAAGTTAAGTAAATATATACTTGAGCCCTAAATGATCTGTCTTTAACTCAAAGGGCTTACCTAGAAGATAATGGCTCCACATCTAAAGTGCATGAACTATGGCGACTAATTCAAGATCATGTGGCACATAGTTTAACTCATATTGCTTTAACTTTCTTGACTCGTATGAAACCACTTGCTTATTTTTTATTAACACTCCTCCTACTCCTTCCCCCAAAGCATCTGTTATAACTATGAAGTGACCATAGGATCTGGTATGGTCAAGATATGAGCAATTGTGAGCTTTTCCTTTAGCACTTGGAAAGCTTGCTCACACCTTTCTGTCCATTCAAACTTCTTACCCTTCTTTTGTAGTGAGGTAATTGGTGCTGCTAGTTGAAAAACCTTCCACAAACTTTCTATCGTAACCTGCAAGTCCCATAAAACTTTCGACTTCTGTTACACTCTGCGGTGCAGGCCATTCCATTATCACCTTTATCTTCTCAGGATCAATTGCAATCACTTATGCCGAGATCACATGACCAAGATAGTGCACTTTATCTTGAAAGAATGTACACTTAGATAGCTTACCATAAAGCTTTCTCTCTCTTAAGCACTGTAACACTATCTTTAAATACCTTTCATGCTCTTCTAATGATTTAGAGTATATCAATATGTCATCAATGAAGATCAACACAAAATCATCTAAACAATCTCTAAAAATGATATTCATCAAATTCATGAAGGCTTCTGGAGCATTAGTCAGCCCAAATGGTACCACTGTGAACTCGTAGTGACCATATCAAGTCCTAAAAGTTGTTTTAGAGATGTCCTCATCCTTAATCCGCAATTGGTGATAGCTGGATCTAAGGTCTATCTTTGAGAACACCGTAGCTCCTTTCATCTGATCAAAGAGCTCATTTATTCTTGGGAGTGGATGCTTATTCTTTATAGTAGCTTTGTTGAGCATCCTATAATCAATGCATAACCTCAAAGTATCATCCTTCTTCTTTACAAAGATAATCGGTGCGCCCCATGGTGTCACACTAGGTCTAATGAACCCTTGATTTAGCAACTCTTGCAATTATGCTTTAAGTTCATACAATTCTGTAGTAGTCATCATGTAGGGTGCCTTAGATTGAGGCTCAGTCCCTGGTAGCAAATCAATTGAGAAGTCAAATTCTCTCTTCAATGGTAACTCTGTCAACTCCATAGGAAATACATGTTGGAAATCTCTAAGAATTGGTTAGTCATTGAATACTAGTTCTTCTTTATCAAGGTCCTTTACTTGGACGACATAGATGGCACACCCTTTCCTCTTGGATTTCTTCAATTGCATAGCCGAGATTTGTCTAAGCTCTAAAGGTCTCTTAGATCCATTAATTTCCACTTGATTTCCTAGGTCATCCAAACATCTAACAACTTTGTCTTCATAGTTTACTAGAGACTTATGTTTAGCTAACCAGATGATTCTTAGAATTACATCATAAGACCCTAACAGTGCTACATACAGATTAACTTGCGTCTGAAAACTAGGAAGCTCTAACTCACTGCATGCTAGACATGAGTCTACTCTCCTTTCTGCTCTATTACCATATTGTACCATTCAAGAGTTTTCCATATGCCCAGGTCTAATAGATAACTTAGATACTACTCTAGGATCTACAAAACATTATGTGGCACCAATATCAATCAAAATAGAAATAGATAGTCCATAGAGCTTACCTTGAAATTGTATAGGTGTTGCCTGAAAGTTAGCTTGTTGATTGTCCACTATGACATGAATCTGATGTTGAGGTGATCCAAAAAAAATTATGTTTCCTCTTCCAGTTGATCTCTGTGGACATGAATTTGAATAATGCTCTCCTCCACAGATATAGCATCCACCCTTAGGTGCTCTCTATCCTTTAGTCCTTCCCTCTGATTGTTGTTTCAGTTGTTATAGCCACCTCTTTTGTTTCCTTATGCTGGTTTCCACCATTTCCATCCTCAAAGTTATTACCTCTCTTCAAATTCTTGATCTATCAGTTGCTATTGCCCTGATTGTTATTCTAATTATAATTATGTTGATAGTTTTGTCGTTTATTTTGAGGTCTCTTATTGGCAAACTTTGCATCTCTCTACTTACGGTAACTAGCTACTTGTTGTAACTTCTACTCTTATTTAATTGCTTTCTCAAAAACTACATCCATAGTGAGTGGATTATTAATGTCTACCTCTGCTCCAATTTAGGGCCTTAATCCCAAAATAAACTTCTTGATCTGAAATCTCTCATATGTCTAGTATTGTGGAACATACTTAAGTAGATGCGAGAACCTCTCCCAACAACTGGTTACAGACATACCTCCTTGCACCAAATTCTAAAACTCTGTCATATTCTTGTCGAAGAAGAGTTATGGTAACCATCTTTTCCTAAAAACTTGCAGGAAAATCTCCCAAGTTATTTCACCAGGTAACAACTTCTTATCTGTCTTCTCATTATCCCACCATTTTGTTGCTTCACTAGTCAACTGATATGATCCCCACATTGCCTTCATGTGATATGAAAGGTTTCAGATCCCAAAGTATTTTTCCATTTCTATGATTCACGCTTTAGCTCCATCTCCAATTGTCTTTCCATCAAATTTGGGTGGTGAGACCTTCTTGAGGTCTTTCCCTAACTCTTTTGCAATCCTTACTTGATTGTTAGCATTAACTCAAACCTCAGGACCTTGGACTTCTATCCATGAATTCTCATTTACATTAGCATCTCCTGGGTTTTCATTAGCATTCTGCCCTCTAGGATTCACTCTAATCTCTTGCTCAAGAGCATTCATCCTCATATCCTGTTGGGTCAAGAGAGCAATACTACGGTCCAATCTCCCATCTTGATCATTATCAACATCTCCATGATTCCTACTATTGACACCTCCATAGTTTCTTCTATTTTGACCACTTCCTAACCCTCCACTATGATCAGTATTTCTAGTATTCATGATGAATAATCTGCATCAATTTTACCACTTAGCATAATAGTCCCAAAAGAGGCCCTAGTGTTCAACCTAGAGCTCTCATACCAAATGTAAAGCCTCTCATACCATCACAAAAGTAAATAAAGTAAAGTAAATAATCCAATTAAATTACAACATCACAATAAAGAAAATAAAATGAGGTAATTAATCCGCTTAATTACAACTTCACAAGTAAAACATAAATCTCATAAATATGAATCAATATAAGTCATTAAATCTTACAAAATTGTGTGCTTAATCTAGGTGAAAGCACTATAAAAATAATATACAAAGTCCATTGGCATTCATGCCATAATACATCCAAGTACAAATTACAATAATCATGTACAACAAGTATAATAAATCAATACACTCTCTAGTCGCCACGAACCAAATGGTTCTCCTGCAAGCCGAGAGACGGGAACATGGATTAGATGCTATTCCACCCAACCATGAAGCAATTACACTTCCCTGGATCCATTCATGACAAGAAGGGAACCCGGCCCTGCACAAAATGTCTAGCTACTTAGAACAACTGGAACGTGGGAACACCCAATGCAACCTGATGTCTAATGTGCAATTCTAAATAAAGAAATGTAGATTGTCTCACAACAAGATGTGGAAAAGATATATATAAATAAGTTTACTAGATAAAATATTCATCTTTTTCAATGACAGCTCATTTAGATCTAAACCTTTAAAACATAGTAACCGAGCAATTCCTGAAAAGAGGAAAAACCATCTCTGATAATCCACATTCAGCATCCTAGCCCAAAAGTAACCCAAACACATTCCTGGATAAAAATCTACTTTCTTTCCCCAAGAAATAAATAAAAAGGATAAAATAAATAAAGAGAAAAATATCAACCCATTTCACCTATAAACCATTTGTAACTTCACTTTCCAAAGAAACAACCATGAAAACACACTTTCAAGCAAATAATTCATCATTTGATCATAGAATTGCATCTATAAGGCTATTAAATTGGTTTTAATTCCTAGTTCATATTTCATTCAATTTCCATAATAAGTATTAAGTTTTCTAATTCATTCAAATCAAGAATACCAATTCTCTTCAAGAAGCTCAATGATATTTACATCTCAGAATTTACTTCATCATAATAACATATAAGGAAAGATAGTTTTTAACTTATAATCTATTCATTCCAATATTTGTAAGGTAATAGGTTTTCTAAATAATTTAACAACCTTACTGTCACTGCTATGATAGGAAGCTGAGGAAACTCATAAACAAGCTTACAGTCTCACTGGCAATAGGAACTGTAGAAGGTCATAAACAGGTTATTGTCGCTCCTGGGACAGGAACTACATAGAGGTCTGAGTGCACAAGGAAGTTACTGCCTAACTAGCGACAGTAATTAAGTAGGTCTGAAATGACATAAAAATAATTAAACATAGCTACAACAGGAACTCTAAATTTAATTGAAAAAGGTATAAAACTTGTTATAATAGGAAGCTCAAAAATAGTTTGCAATGATAAAAAATTTCTATAGATCTAAACTGACAGTCAAATTACTTGGCATAGGTCTGAACCACACAAGAACACTGGACATAAATTTAATTGGCCAAGAGAGAGATGATCTAACTGAGGTGGTGGCCAAGGAAAGATAGAAAAACAAAGGAAAAAAATAGAGGAAAACTAGAATAGTTTACAAGTTTAGAAACAGGTTGAGGACGTCATGAACAGGCAACCAGATTTAAGCTGTGGCAGAAAAAGAGGAAGGCGATTGGATTTAACACCCACGTAGCCAAAAAAATACTATGCCTTCTTGTTGGGTTAGCAGGTTGAACCACACCAAACACGAAGGTTTAAAGGAGACTGGCAGTAGATGATAAACAAAGGTGGTTCGATTAGAACAAAAAAGAAGCAAATGTTGGCCTGGGTTTGCTACTTAGCCGCCAAAGAGAAGATAGGTCGACGCCAAGAAGAGGGAGCCGATCCCACACACATAGGCCAAAAAAATAATAGTTCATAGACCAAAATTAATCTATATTTTAATAGTTTAAAACCACCATATTTCTTGCAATGAAAAACTTAGGAAAAATACCCAGATTTGCTTGTCAGAGAGGGGTCTATTCCTTGTTGTATTCACTGGTTTCTCAGCTCTCCTGTCGCTAATCAGATCAAAAAGAAACGTCCTTCTCTCTGCTGCCAAAAATGTGCCTTCTCTATTGCCAAAAATGAGCCTTCTCTGCTACAATTCATGGTGGTTTTTTTTTCTGCTCAGACATTCTTGTTTTATTCCCCGTCACTTCTTTATTTTTGGTGTTCCAAATTTAGGTTTTGAAGACTGAAGTTTGTTTTTAGTTTGCATTTGTTTTGGCCTTTCAAAAAGCCTCCAAAATTAAAATAAAAAAGATTTATTTATTCCTATCACTTGCATGACAAGATATTATTCTTTCTATTCATTCATTAGAATTCTAAATATAATAAGTTTTATTCATATAATTTATTTATTTTCAAAAATACATATTCACTTTAATATCAAAAAAAGAAGAATTTATATTAATAATAAAATTATATATATATATATATAGTAATTAATTACAATTGAATAAGTCTAAATTAGATATTGTCTTCCAAACATCCATGTTTATAAAAATAAGAAATGTTTATTAATTATTTATTATTAAATAATATAACCATACATCAATTTAATAAAATACATCATTTCAAACATAATTATACCATTTAAAATATATAAAGGAAAGAAATTAATATTCATGACTAAATCAAGCATTCGAAAGGAACTTACTGTCACAATTAAAACACAATATTTTCTAAGTATCTAACCATCCATCGCATTTATTATCCATACAATGATGCATAAAAATAAGCCATTCAAAATGCAATATGAGACTATGTGAGTGTGTGAGTACATCAGGGTTAAGCATCCCAAACAATTCTTGCCAACTGGCTAGAACATCTCTACCTCATCCATGTTCTCGTCTTTGACGAGTACCTGCATTCATTTGCACTCAACTCGACGTCAATAGGTTAGTTCCCCAAAACATAGCCGAAGCAAAACATCATAATCATATCGATAATATTTAATATTTAAATCAATTTTCTAATTTACGCAAATATAACTTCATGATAATTACCTTCACACACGGAATTTACTCAAACTAAAACAATCATGGTAAATGTTCACTAATCTAGAATAATTATATAGTCCATAAAAATGAGACATGACACTCTCTCTCTCTCTCTCTCTCTCTCTCTCTCTCTCTCTCTCTCTCTCTCTCTCTCTCTCTTAGAATCTTTATACATGTCTCTCTATCTCCCCTTCTCTCTTTCTCTCTTCCTCCCTATCTCATCTCCACCTCTCTCGATGTCCCTCTCTATCTAATTCTCTATCTCCTCTCTCATTCATTCTATCTTTATATATGTCTCTTTGTCTCCTATCTCTCTATCTTTATATATCTCTCACTATCTCCCCTTCTCTCTTTCTCTCTTCTTAACATAACATTATGAAACAAAACTAAAAAGAACCCTAAAGATTAAGTAAGGTGCTTCCTCTCCTGCATTACATGTTGACAAATAAACTCAAAATCATTTTCCCAAAGATCCATTTTCATCTTCTCCTTCCTCTTCACATAATGACATTAATTCAACCAACCACACTATCTCAAATACCCTTTTCTCTTCTCCTAAACTTGAAATATTGTATGGAAAATGATTCAAGATATTTGTAAACTCTTCATATAAAGGAAAATACCTTGACCCTCATGATTATAGTATCACTTAACCTATTCAACTTAAACCATACCTACGTATAAATAGTCTCAGATATTCCCCTCCAAATTATTCAACTCCATCCATTTCCCATCTTATACACTTTAGAGTTTCAACACAGAATAGTAGATTTCAAATAATTGATAATCACACTTTTAAAATAAATATTATTTTTAAATTTTTTAAAGTTTCTTAAGGTTTATATAAAAATTCTAAAATGTAAAACTATTATTATTTTTTAGAATTTAAAGAGTAATGTAGATTTTATACAATAAATTTTAAATGTAATAATTTTTTATAAGTGATGCTAATTTGAATTTACCATTTAAAAATAGAACACGGTTGTATTCTCACCTAAATCTAATCGCTTTTTACTATTTTACATTATTAATTTATTAAATTTGGATAATAAGTAAATATTGGACCCGCCAAATGATTTTATTCTCTCCCGATATGTTAAAGTCTTAAATGTTTTAATAAGAAAAATAATCTTAAACGACAAAAGTTATCTAGAACACCACAATAAATTTAAAACTCTTTCTTCTTAACGAATGGTACCAATGGATATAGGTATATAAGCACGTGAAGAAACATGTAATGAACATTAAAGGGGTTATAGAGAATGTTTTATGTTTATATAAATTCCAATGCAATAATGGTAAAGTGAGGTTGTTCCTTACAGGAGATTTAAGGGACTATTTATACTTTTGCACAACCATGTGAATTGGGAATTGCCCAATGTCCTTTATCTTTGTAATATGCCCCATTTTCTACAAAGGCCGGTGGGCATTGTCAAAAGCATATCTTGCAATGAAATCAAGTACAGAGATATGTCATACTTAACTGCACTTAATTTCTAAATGTGAAAGGTGCAGATTCAATCCAGAGAGCTTGGAGTGCATTCCATAGAGCTCCAAGTGCATGTACAACATACCATACAAGATTGCTGACATGAAATTTGCACAACTTAAAGGTTCATGGTAGATGAGAGAGACGTTGTATTATGGTTCATCAGGTTTGCTGATAGTACTATTGGGATTGATAGCCTCAATTTTACCATTGAACTTTTATTGGTGTGAAGGAAGGAGGCCGCATGCACTATATTTGCGAACCAACGAACGAAATATGTGCGGCTATGATCAATTTGATCATCTTGTACCCTTATTGCGTATAATAAGCTTAGATCTCAAATTTAGCTCGCCTCTTTTCACATAGGGAATGCTTTTGTGAGACCATCGCTACTACTAATGCCATTATCATCAACATGAAAAGTAGTTAAGAGTTGGCTATGAGTTGGTTTGTAGAGAATTTTGAATTGATCAATCTTTGTTTCACAATTATTTATTGTTGCAAGCGAGCAATATTTTGTATAAAAATTTACTTTTAAAAGATTGGATATATATAAATATTGTAAATAACCTTATACATTCATTCATCTTGAAAATGTACATTTAATAATTAATAAATACATTATATGCACTATAAACATACTAATATTATTTTATAGGTTAAATATTTTAAAAATATTTAAACTAAATTATTATTTAATAAAATATTAAAAAAATTATAATAATTATAATGTTAAGAGATTAGCTTTTTAAGCTGAATATTTAAGGGCCTCTTAAGCCATTAGAGGTGGAATACGATCTTTTGTATTTATTTATTCATGGGCGTCGATGGATCTATTTTACATTGTATTAACCCATCATAGGTAGTTTAAACGAGTGGAATTTACTTTTTACTTTATCTTCCTCCAATTTTTAACCTTTTTGAGATTTAGAGTGCTAAAAAGTGCATTGTAATGAGACGTGGCTCATAATAAGTCATCTAATTGAAATAAATTATGATAAATCTCAAAATATCTTCCATGAAAAAATGTGAACCAAACAAAGTAAAGGCATAAGATAGCAAATGAAAATGTGAAGACGGCGACGGAGAGGAGAAGAAGACGGTGAATGGAAATGTGAAAATGGTGAACAGAAATGCGAAAATGGCGACGAACGATCAAGATCATTTTCATCGTCTTGCATTCTTTATCCAGGAGTTTCAGCCGTCATTTTAACACGCCAGACTGGTTCACCTCATAAAGGGAATGTCTTCAGCGTAATTAAGGAATTAATTATCTGTGGGTTAATACACTTTTAGTTCAATCAACTTCTTGCAACAACTATTTTGACTAAAGAGTGTATAAGCCCATAAATATCTTTAGCAAATATCTTACCATTCATAGTGCATAAGCAATGGATAATAATGCATGAATCTATAGAGACACAATACGCTTCTAGTGATATGGGTTGATTAATCATATTGTAACCTGCAGTAGTTTCTTTTTAGCAACATATAATCAATTCAAAAAAATCATAACTACTCATGCTTTCTACCTCAATTAGAAGAACAATAGAAATCTGAAGCCTACATATCTATAAATTTAAACAGTTAACATTAGTTTTTGGTTGGGGTTTAACACCAAATGTATGAGAACCATAAAAAAATAATGAAAACCTTCAAGTTTTGAATGCATGTTGTACAAATGGAGATAGAAGGGTTTCAAAAAATCTAGGTACACTCTTGGGTTTTGCCACAGAGCTCAAACCCAGCTCTTCTTCCTTTTGCACACAACAAAAGAAAAAAAAGAAATGAATTGAAATTATAAATAAAAAAGTTTATCGTAAAAAAGAGGTTTTATATGACGTAATAAAAAAGTTTAGGGTAAAAAAGAGGTTTTATATGCCATCTCTTAGGTATGCTTTTAAAAGTGCATTTTCTATACTTTTTTAAAAAAAAATTTCAATCATATCCCTAAATTTTAGCTAATGAACTTCTTTAATTTTGGCTATTTTTAATGTGACATGCAATAGTGGATTTAATTTTGTGGGTAGTTACATTTGTATTCTTTGTAAAATTATTTTTTAAGAGAATGAATTTAGTTGTGCAAGTTCATTTAATTAAATAAATTTATTTAATTAAATTAGCAAAATAAATATAATTTGGCAAAAAGGGAAATTAACATTTATTTTTATTTTTTTCCTTCCAAAATTATAGAAGTAGTTATTGTTATTTATTGCCCTTGGATTTATTGAGGAAGATGTGTTTATTAATTATTAATTTTATTAATTAAATTAGCGGGGTTAATTTATAATGTCATAAGTTATTTAAAATTTATTCTTTTTTAATTATATATATCGATTTTCCTATGTCATTTAATTTTAAGCTACAATATGTGTTGGTAGTTTTCAAATAATGTTAGGTGCATGGTTGTAATTTATGATTAAAATTGGCTAATTATTGTTTTGGTAATTAGAGTTTGTGGTTCTAGTCGCTTTAAGGTGACAACATTTTGTTGCTTCTACTTAGGAAGCTTGGAGGGAAAATTTCTTACATGAGTGTCCCTTCGCAACATCATGCAAATGACATCGATACCTTGATAGTTGGCCTTCATTTTTATTTTAGGGTGTTATGACTAGGATTCTATCAACCACTTTCATTTTATATCTCCTCACCTTGAGCAGTGTGCCCTCATTCATTGCACATGCAACGATGCTAAGTGTGCATCATTCCCTACTAGAAGTAGTGCAATCCTTATTTCATAGAGTTGTAAACAAAAAAAATCAATTCCATTGTGTTTATGCCCATTTGTACATGTGTGTATGGGTGAACATGACAACATGTAAATAGTTCACCTAATTATCAAATCAGAGCAAATAGATAGGCAAGTTAGATTCACCATCACAAGCTCAATAAAATAAATTGAGATGCATTGTCCAAGGTATATTTATGGTGAATATGGTTCACCATACCAATATATACAAGTATCTCATTGTGAATAACACATGTAGCTCTTGTTTAGTGTATTGAACTCTATCCTTTGGTTTAAGCTTTAATGTTGATGCATGTTGGGCCATTATACAGTCTAATCTTTCCATAGTTGTTTGACTATGTGATAATTTACCTTTTTTGGAACCTTAAATGAATTAAGCCAATCAATCATTAATATCCTAGCTAAGACACATTTAGTTTCAATTTAAATTTAGTGTTTATTAACTAAATTATTATGGTTGAGTAGACACTAAATATCGATAAGATGTCTTCAATATTTAAAAAACCCAAATTATGGGCTTTAACACTAAAAATAAAGGATGTGATTAACTCCAATATAGCTCACCCAAAATGTGAGCTTAACACTAAAAATAAGGATGTGATTAACTCCAACATAGTTGACATCCATTTTATGGAAATCATTTTCTCTAGCAAGTTTATTGTGGTCGTCCATAGCAAAGAAGGTGTTGATGACCTAGTAAGATATTCTCTTATTTTATCCTTCTCTAAATCTTCTACGTTTTGTACTTCTCAAAATCTTCTATATATATCAATGCTTTAACCCATTACAAAAACCAATATATAATGATTTTGTAAATTTAAAATATATTACCATTATAAAAATTCAAAAGACGTAATTATTCTTAACAATATTTATATTTTCAACATGTCTTAAAAATTAAAAATAATACTAATTTTTTAAAATAAATAATAAATTTTCTAACAGTTAAACCACATTTTATACAAGGTCTTTCTAATGAAAAATGGAATATGATTTATTACACAATGTATCCCTACACCCATAGAACCATATTAAGATAGACTACCACTTCCGAATTACACCATGATGTTGCTCTACAATAAGTGAATTGCAAAATATGGATACATGGTTAAAAACAATTTTTTGTATTGAATAAAGCTAAAAAATACTAGGAAAAATGTAGCCACTAAAGGCTGTCCAAAATCCCAGAAGGATCACAACAACTCACAAACTAAACCAAAGCAAAATATTACAACTATATAAATAGTCATCAATACTCAATCTTAAACAGTATAATTCAACATCTTAAGAGTTTGCATTGGCAAGTTTTGTAACCTTTCTACTGCCTTGAAGATGAATAATTTGCCTTTTAATTTCTTCCAACCGATGGCCTAATTCTTTGTACTTCTTTCATTGTCTCTAAAATTGAGCATATATAGATGCAATCTGGAAGAATATGTCAGATTAAAGACTAAGGATTACAACTTCTTGATGAACATTATATTTAGAAAACACTGATGAGCATCTAACTTTCCATAGATGGAACAAGATAAATTGTCTAATAGTATCAGCTATCACATTATTATGCAGTCCTATACAAAAGAAAGCTTCCTTCCAAGTTAAATAATGAACAAATATAGTTGGAAAGTCTCTAAAAATAACACACCATTGTTTATTAACAAATGTACAACCCCAAAAAAGATGTTTCATATTTCATCACACTGACAATAAGGACATTTAACTAGTTGAACCATCATACATTTCAATATGTCCCCAATAGGCAGCTTGCAATGTAAAATTCTCCAGGCTAGCAGCTGAGCATCACAATCTACTTCTGATTTTCAACTTTGAGCACTCAATTTGACCCATTTTTTATGACAATCTACATTTCCACTTAATGTTGAGGTGTGGTGTAAATTAATTTTGGGAAGGAGGAGAAGATAAATCTTTTTTAGAGGGAAGTTGGAAAATCGATGAGTAGATAGCCAATGCCAGTCTTTATAGAAATAACATGGAGTTGGAGTACATAACTTAAAGGTAAGCTTAATGGGAACTAAGGACTGCACAAATATGATAAAACTATTTGTAATTATTTTTCAACCCAAAAATATCTTTGAAGACATGCCAATGAGACCAATTTAGAGTATTAAAATCCCACAAATCACTGAAATGTCACATCCCTTTCTTGAAAAGATAGTAGCTTTACTTGGGGAGATTGATAGCAAGAGATAATCCCTGATATTGGATGTGCTTGTTCCACCAAATGGACAAAGAGGAAAAACTAAAATCATGTTGAAGAGAATTCTCTTTCCATTTTAAAAAAAGACAAACATGCTGCCACGCTTTCCATACATATTGGATAGGTAAAGAAGCTTTGATTTGGAAAAAGGGGGCCAAAAGTACCTTGTCCAACGACATCACATTCTTCCATTTACCTTTAGCATTATCTATATTGATTTTGTGTCGTAGTAAGATCTTCCATGGTTCATCATCTTCCATGGTTCTTTGAAGAGACTCTCATATAATTTTTGGAATAAAATGATTATTTCAGTGGAGTCATTAAGTAAGGTGTCATGTTTGTCCATTATAGCACAAATTCTCTCCTTATGTTTATATTTCATATAATTGAAAAAAAACTTTGACCCCCAGTTTTCATCCTCAATCCATTGAATTCTAGCCCTTATTTTAGCACCTTATCCTCTATAATTGTCAAGTTTACACAATTGAGTTTCCTTGAAGCAATGGAGGCTTGAACTTGGATGTTGCTTGGATCTATTTTGATTTGTTTCTTGGCATGTTCAAGTTCCCCTTGGAGAGATTTTTCTCTACATTTCTATTTCCAAGTCATTCTTTTACCAAAAGATCAAAAGAATTTAGTACATAGGGAAAGAGTTGAACACCACCATTCAATCCAAGATTCTTGCAGCAACACAATTAGGAAAATTGGGAAAGTGATCTGAGAGGCAAGTAGAAGAATCAAATTATATAAAATCTCCAGAATGAGACTGAACCAAAGTTCAAGATTGTGAGAGATATAAAATCTATCCAACCTGCAGGTTTTTGTTTCAATTCCATCCCTATAGTTTGACCATGTAAACCAATTATGAATATGAATTGAATGCCTACCATGAAGAGGGTTAACCACATCCAATGAGTTATGACAATAAAGCCAATTTTTAAATTCCTAATGGTTGAATTTAGTTTGCTTATACCAACTACGGTCTTTATAATGTTCTACCATATTGAAGTCACCTCCTAAAATCCAATCTGCATTGGGAAGGTTTTTTTATAGCCAATCCCAAAGAACACTCGGATCTTTAGAGTGATTAGAAGCATAGATAGAATAAAATCCAATTGTAGGAGTGTTTTTTGGATTAAACTATGTATCTTTTTTCATCAACGTTTTGGATCACACACAGTGATCCATTATCACACAATTCTCCTCTTCCTGATGATGGATCATTATGTGTGATTAGAAACTTTGATGAAAAAAGATACACATTTTAATCCAAAAAACACTCCTGCTATCTTCATGGACTGTGGAAAATGCATGCCTACTATAAAATCCAATTGTTTGACCATTAACAAAGGTACAAACCCAAACACAACTACTTGAGGGATCTTCCCCTTTGTCAATAACATATTTGGAAAGCCATGAAGCCAATCCTAACATAGCTCCTCCACTACCTTCTTTGTGAGAAGTATGTAAAAATAGGGCATCCTTCCATATATTATGAAGAAAAGCATCCAAACGAATGTCATTCACTTTGACTTCTTGAAGAAATAGAATATCCAGTTTGCATTTACTAATAGCTTCTTTAACTCTACACTTCATGTGAGGGAGAGATAACCCTCTCACATTCCAAGAGAATATATTGCAACTCATGATGTTAAAGGCACAATGGTTTCATCCTCTGAAGGGAATACCCCAAAATTGTTTGAAAGTAAGATAGGTTGCTCATTGCTACTTTGTTTCCTTATAGTAACAAATGGAGATCTGGATCGTTGTCTTGTAATAGGAGGGGGAGATAAAGATGACCATCTGGGGGAGATTGTTGAGGAAGGTGACGAGGATGGGGATTGGTCACGAGTAGGAGAAGAACAAGAAGTGTGGAAAGTGGAGCTAGAAGGTTCTTTTCTTTTTTTGACCACCTTCCAACTATTAGACATAATAACATCCTTATAAGGAGAAGGGGTTGTCATAGGAACTAGCTTGGGTTGAAGAGATGAGGTGAGGAATGAGGTATTATTTGTATGGTTAACAAAACTCAAAGGGGAAGTTTTATGAAGAGTATTTTTAGGAGGGTTTTGAGATGAAAGTGCTAGTGAAGAAGTGTGAGCAGGGATTTGGGTTAGTTTGGTATTCTTGACTAGACAATCTCGAATCAAATGACCCTCTTTGCAATAGAAGAAACATGCATTAGGTTTAATTAGATAAACTATTGGTTGTACCATTTTAAATCTAGGGCCTAGTAATTTAATGTTCTCTGGCAGTTGTTGCTTTAGATCAATTTCTATGCATACCCTAGGATGAACCCTTAGGCTAGAAAACTTATCAGTATTTTTTTTGCACCATATTACTCTCCCCAACTGGCTCACAATGTCCTTCAATAAAGGTCTAAAGGCCAAGTTTAGGTATGGTAACTCAATCCACATAAGGTACCATGAACGAGATGACCCTTTAGGGTGGAAATCAAAATTCCAAGCCTAAAGGTAACAGACTTGTCCACAGATAACCCATGTGCCATATTGAAGGACGACTTGGGCATTTTCAGTAGATTTAAACATGCAGGAAACATATCCTTTACCTAGACCTCTTATTGCCTCAATCTCCTAACTCCTATTTTCCTAATTTCATTTTGCCCATTTATAAAACTCCATTTCTATTGGCACCCCTCTTAAAAAATAATATTATAATTGGCATTTGACACTCAACAATCACATCTACAGTGTCATCAAAGAGTTGAAATTCCAAAGGTTAACCTCGTTCTCCTCAAGATTGATTGACATTTATTCTTTCTTTGTTGTGCTCAATCTTTATCTCTTGGGTTTTCATTCTTATTCTTTGGACAACATCATTATCTTCAAACCCTTCCATAACAAATTTCCTTTCCTCATAGTCATCAGACGTGTTCTCCAATATTTAGGATTTTCCTTCTCTTGTTTGTCGTTTGAAAAGGGAAATTACAGGATCAAAAGTACTAATCAAACATGCAAAGCAATTAAACAAACACAAGAGAAATACCAGATTGTAAGTTGCACCAAGAGAGACCAACACCAAGATTGTGAAGGGGGAAAAATAAAGAAAAAACCCCTGTGTATAAGTAAGTGGCAAGAAGCCAAAAGATTACAGAGAAAGTGAGAAAGTGAGAAGCTTCTCTATGGAAGAAGATAAAGAAGAATAAGAAGAAATCCGTGAAGAGGGATTGTGTGTCGTAAGGAGAGAAACAGACACCTCTTAAATAGAGGTGAAGAATGGAGTTATGCGTAACTCCCATATGCCACCTTGCACAAGGTGTGTGCCACATGTTTCCTCTTAAGGAGGAATCTATCAAAATAGATTATTCTTGTAGAAGGAATAAAAGAGGTGTTATTCAACATGTGGGGATAAAACACCAAATTAATAAAATACAAAAATATAATATAATCTTCACTAAGTAAAGATTAATTTCTAACACCCCCCCTTAAGCTTTACTTGGGGAGATTTACAATAAATCCATCAAAGGATGATTACAACATGTTACATGAATGGCATAAAGGCCTTTATAATGAATAGGAATATAGAATTTTGAGAAAGAAGGTTGAAAAGAAGTTTAGATGCAGCTTGATGTAAAGCCAAGTCTTCAAGTCTTCAAGGAATTGAGTGAACCAAAGTGCTTGTATAGATGTCTTTGAACAATCTGAATATTGAGCTCCTTTAGAGCCAAGAGAAGTGGATTGATGGTTCTTGTGCTGCTAAGATATTGAACCTGTTTCATCAAAGAAACCATAACCACAAATAGATTTCCCATCATTGGGATCATCTCCTAAATTAGAATTAGTATAATCATATAAAGAGATATAAATTGCATATTGCATAACAAAAGTTTGTGGATAAGATGAATCCAAATTTGAGTCATAAAGCCAAGAAGGCAAAAGTTAGCTTAGCTAACATAAGAGTGATTCAATGTAGATAAAATAACCTTAAGTCTTGAGTAAGAGTGCTAGTAAAAGTTGTAGCACAAATCATGGCTTATAGCCCAAATTATAAAATGCCAATATAGACATAGCAGTAAAAGTTCTAGGTTGCTTCTCACTACATCATTTGTTGAATTGTAAAGGGAACTTATATCAAGTTTAATAATAATGGATTTTGAAAATTATTCCTAAGATCTTAGTGCCATCATTTGAAAATTCAATATTATGGACTTTGAAAAATAGTCCTATAGATGGTTATAAAACCCATAGTGCCTTCATCAGATTTTTAATATCAAAGGAATTTGAAAATAGCCCTATAAAATGGTATAACAACCATATTGTCTTCATCAAATTTTAAGAACTTGATCCCCAACGATCAGTTCATCATAAAAATGTAAGTGCATACCATCAAAGTGGATGGAAATATTTTCCATGGGGCCAAAAAAGCACTCCAGTGAGACTGAAAGGGCTCCCTATGCAACATTAGGGCAAATGCGTCTTGCGCATAAAATATTTAAAGGCTTTAGTGCTCTAATGAGCTTTTAATTTCTCAAAAATTATAACAGATAAATGAGGCACAATAAAATATTAGATTCCCTTTATCAGAGCAACATAATTGTAGTTGAGAATGAAACTCTAGACTTGTTTTAAATATTGTATGAGATCAAGACTTAGGTAGTGAAAAACAAAATGATAATTTACCACAAACTGTGATAGAAAGTTCTTAGAGATACATTGATATTTCAAGGGGCACAAATCAAGCCACCTTAACAAATAAAATTTGTGATTTAAAAAAAAATAAGATAAGTAGAATATTCCAAAGTGATATTCATGCATTGGCCACTACATGAATATCCCTGAAATATAATTAAATGAACAAGTACAAAATTATTGGGTTGATCAAGTCCAATAATAAAGTACATGTGTAAAAATTACATAGGGAAATTTTGAAAAATTGCCTAACGAAAGGCAATTTTTTTGAAAAAAGAAACATATTTAGGTCTCCATTGAGCATTGACTAAGAATTAATTGATAAAAAAAAAATTATGATGACATAAGGATTCTCAAATTTCATTTATTTATTTATATAGATCAATACATAGCAATATAAGAATTTAAAATAAATTAATCCATTAGTAATCAAAGAGGATTTAAACATTGCCTAATTAGATAAACAAAAGGCAAAAGTTTTTGAAAAAATTACCTTATTAGATAAAGAAAAGGCAAAAAAAAAAATTTAAAATGCCCTAAAAGGCAATTTTTTTTGAAAAATGGTTAGAAATTTTATTTTTTTAAAAAGCCTAAATTAAATGAAAAAAATACAAAATTTTATTTTATTAGAACTTTTTACAAAGTATTAAAAAAGGCACGAATAATTCATATAATATTTAAAAGAAACAAACTTTTATTAAAAAAAAACAAATATTACTAAACTTGAAAAAGAAACTTTCTTAAATAAAAAAGAAAGCTTTTTGTATTGAAGGATAAAAGGAGGGCAACGAAAAAAAAGGTTTTTGAGTTTTTTTGTTGAATGTTTGAAACGTTGTTTTTTTGGCAGGGACCCAGGTGTTTTTTTTGCGGAGGCAGATAGGAGGATGGCCGGGCGGGGTTGCAGGTTCTTCCGCTTGTTTTTTCGAATTAATTCCATGGTTACAAACATTGACACTATAGGGACATAAGATACAATATTCTTTATAGATATAGATGTTAATATTGATTATTGATAACATTAAAACTTATAAAATTTTACAACCTATAATATTTTAAGTTAAATTATATTTTATAATATAGATTGTCTAAGATTTTAAGTTAAAGTATATGCTTTTAAATATAGGCTTTGATTGTTTTGTTAATATGGAGCTATAAACATACATTATAATTATATTGACAAATTAAAATTAATTTGACTAAATAATTAGATTATATAGATATAAGTATCTCTGTTTCTATATAGAGGATCACAATATTATGAGGGGTATATATCTCAATTAGAAGTTGTCACAAGAAAGATCCATCAAAATTACCCAAAGATCAAAATTAGTCTAGGGGAAAGGATCCAATACTTGAGCATGTTCCAATAGTTGTGATAGTATTTGTTGATTTGAAGCCCAATATTTTCAATATTATATTTACTTATAACTTCAAGATTGTTAGTGTTGACCATTATTACAAATAATTGAATGAAATGTGCTCATTTGAACCAAAAAGCAACAAATCGTGTGATGTCACATAGTACACCAACAAAATATGAGGTAATCCACAACTACTATAACATAGTGCACAACTTTCTCTCTGACCTTGTTTTTGGGTTTCTTTGAACACCACAAAAAAAGTATGTTGTTGTGGCATCATATTTAATGATATGAACTTGAAACCTTAGGTTTAAACGAACTTGTCAAATAAATTGCTATAAAATTGAAGTCTAATTTAAACTTGCAACATATAATTTTGAGAAGCTTACCCAGCGTCCTCCCCTAATCACACCTCAAAAAAATTTAGACCTCAAGAAATGATATTTTGAATGCTTAAAGTAGCATATACCCCACCATGTTCATGTCATTTTGTCCAACACCCATAGGACGCCGCACATGCTCATGCTTTGATATTGTTGACTAGGTATGGATGTGATATATCTATCCTTATCCTTGATCATCTTCCGCATGTATTGACTTTCTTTCAATTTTGGGTACAATCTAATGTTACGTCCCATTCAACTTTACAAGGGTGGTACAGTTTAGGAGGATCCTCCGTAATACTTTTTGGATAACTCTCTTTGCATGATTAATAGTATATACCTACTTTCTAACTAATATTTTGGGGTTGGTTTGACGATGATTCCTTTGAAGTCAGGTTAAAATATTTTTTCTAAATCCAATTTGTCTTTAGAAGTGACACCCTAAGAAGTATCTATTGATAAAGAAAGGAACCCACAAGAGAAGCCAATAAAATTTAAGTTATTAAATGTGTTTAGATTTTTTGGGTGTGATTTCATTTTAGTGAAATATCTCTTTTTAAATAATAAATAATGTAATAGATATTTATTAAAAAAATATTAAATATTTTGAAAACTAGTTTTTAAGATTTTATATTTGAGAAAAAAATAATAATTGTAGAAGTATAACATTTAATCCATTCACACTTTTAAAATATTTTGATAATTTTTTGATACATAATTTTTATTAGTATGGATATTGATATCCCATAAACTTAATTTAGGGGTCATTTGTTATTCCTTAAATTTAATTATTTGTCATTTTTATATAAGTTGATAAGTTTTAGAAAGAAAATAAAGACACCTAAATATAAAACTACTCCATATAGATTTTATTAATAAAATCTTAGAAAAAAATATTTAAGTTTTGTGATTATTACAGTTTTTTTCCATGTAACTTTGTGTTAAAGATTTAAATACATGGCTTTAGAATATTTTTGGGTTCTTTTTGCACACTCATTGGCCGAAGACCCTACACAAGACTACACTAGAGCATCCTTGATACATTTCTCATAACATCCCCCACTCTACACTAGGCCAAAACTATAAATCTGATAGGATTGTAGGCGTGATCTCATCTCCTATTTAAAATTTCCAAGTATTTGTATTTTATGACTAATAATCTAGGATATGATCATTACTCGTCAATGCCATAAAAAAATCAACTATGTCTAGGGCATGTGTTTAGAGGAATTATCCCTACGTAATGCTAATTATCATAAGAACATTATTCAACAACACTAACACTTTTAAGATTTAGCATAACAACTTCACTGTCTACATCAACATCCAACTACACAACCTTTTTTACCTTTACTATTGGTTCAATCTTGGGGTTTGACTAAGACACAAAAAAGTCCTAAACTTCAACCCTTGCATAGTAAACCCCATGGTTCTCCTTAGCAATGCTATTGTTTAAAATACCACATATATCAACAAGTGAGCATATATGTTGCATGTATTGAAGACCTAGTTCTACCCAAGACAATACCATGCCCTTAGATAGGATCATTGTTATGATCTTGTCCTAAACACTTAGATTCTCATATTTTAACCGTCTTAGCTTTCTAATCAATGATCCAATTCTCAATTTCAATTTATGGGTCTCAATGTTGGTATGTCAACAATTAAAGTTCACATTGTGTCGATTTCAAGATATGCTAACCCTAACTTATCTTGTTTCCATTACAAAACATATTAATTTACAATCTCAATTAATTTACTTTAGTCAATTAATTAGATTCAACTCCTATATCTATGTTACTTATACTTAATTAACTTATTCAGTTATTAACACAAAATATTTTGTAATGTATATTTTATTTCCCTTCAATACCATAATATCATAATATAAGACATGATCATATAGGTATTTGCAATAGATAACCAAATAAACCCAAGAAATTTTATTCTAAATCTAAGTACCTAAAGAATCATTTGTTTAAACAAGTTAAAGACATTACTTTAATCAACAAGTTTTGGACTATAAAAATATTAAAATTATTCGGCCATGCTGACACTTTCTCAAAGAGGTGGTCACGAGTTTTAAGCAATTCACATGTGAAAGTTGACCTCACCATTGTAAGATGGTGTATTATGGGTTCTTGGGATTGTGTATTAAGGAAAAAAAATTATAGTTTGAAAGTATGGCATCAAACGCTTTCATACTTACATAAACCTTGAATTTTTGGGACCAAACATTTATATTGATGAGGACTTTGACATTTATATTGATGATGACTTTGACATTCTTAATCATAGTAACGTTGTTTGTATAAAGAAGGCTTTGTTATAGGCCATCCATATCTTCATTAATAAGAAAAATAATTTATAAAACTCGATACTGACTTGATTTATGCTACACAATGAATTGATATAGGGACATTCTTTAAAATATTTTTTTTTAAAAAAAAATGTTATAAATTTTATGACTTTAAAAAATACAAGTGTTGACATAAAATATAGATTGAGAGTTAAATTTGTATTATGTTGTGTTGCATTTTAGTATGATACAATAAGGAAGAAGAACATACATAGGTGATAAGACACAAACCAAATCGAAAGAAATTATACGCATATAAACCCATAGACATTATAAGAT
Source organism: Cunninghamia lanceolata (assembly GCA_027924645.1). Classification (NCBI taxonomy): domain Eukaryota; kingdom Viridiplantae; phylum Streptophyta; class Pinopsida; order Cupressales; family Cupressaceae; genus Cunninghamia; species Cunninghamia lanceolata. The sequence goes on along the minus strand of BSBN01000741.1, from coordinate 2,862,211 downwards.
AAAACTAGATATATTATTCCTTTCATCTCACATATAGTATGTCTCATACAACCATCATGCTCTTACATTCATACATGTTTTCTCGCACATGCTCATATATTCCTATACATTCCACTTCTGCTCTTATATCACTTTATATATATTATATATCCATCTCATTTCATATATTCTCTATGTGTTTCTATATTCTTCATATATGGTAAGTGTTTTTTGTTATATGGCTTCAGTATACATAGGGATGTGTCCCTAGCATGCGCCTCATATAGTTGTAACCTTTTGTGGATATTGTAAAGCATCTTCTCTTGTTGTATTGTTAGTCTTTAGGTTCTATGGCATCATCTATGTGTCCTTGATGTCAAGTGTAGGATACTTGTTATAGACTTAGCTTATGGTGCCCTTGCGATTTTTCATCATAAGCCTCCATTAGGCTATCGTTTTAGGTTTTCAACCTAACAAGGGATTTTCAGCTTGATCTATCAAAGTATTAGCTTAAGTTCTAATCCTACCAACATCATCTTCAAACTTGAAACCATGTCTCACCCTTAAGGCATTCAATTTCTAATCTACCAAGCCACTATAAAAAAAATGTTGCTAAAATCCCAAAATTCAAAATGCCAAAAAATTTCAGTAATATTTGGATCAAATGTTTTTCCCAAAACTAGCCATAAGCTATCCTAAGGTGGGCATAATTGAAATCATGTATATCTTGAAAACAAAATAAAAAAGAGGTGTTAAAAGTCAAGTAAAAATATATTTCTACATCCTAGTTGTCTTTGGAAGTGTCACACTATTAAAGTATCTATAGATAAGAAAAGGAACCGGTGTAGTTGAGTTTTACCAAACAACCAAAGTTCTAGCAGCAATAACACATTTTCATAAACTGGTTTATACTCAAAATCAACTTTCAAATTTATTTCAATTCAGTAGCTTTAGAAGGATGAAATGACAAACAAAATTCAAAAATGACTATATTCAATTCTTGATTTAAATCTTCAGAAATTTCATGGTTTTCTTGAAAATTAGTGACCAAATTCATACTGGCAGCATACTCTTGTTCTGGCGACCTATTTTGTTTGTATCAACACTTTGTGAGGCAACTTCAAACTTGTTTTGTTTCAATCTACAACTGTCCTTCTATATATGTGCCCTATATATTCTCTTTCAATCTCCACACACTTCTCTTTTCCTTGGATGGCTATTTTCTTCCTTCAAAATCTAATTTATGCAATTCTATGCTAGAAATGTGGCTACTCAAAATTATTCAAGAGTCTTTATAGACAACAAATTTCCTTTGTCCAATGGCTTCAAAGATTTTTCCTCCTCTAAAACTCCACTCAGTGTTTTGGCAACTTCACCCCCACACACAATTTTCTAGCTAGAAACTTTTTCATTTAAAAAATTCTTCAATATATGGTGGCCTTGACTCATTCTTCAATTACTTTATTATATGAAAGGACTAAAAAATTATGGCGAGAATGAAATCACAAAAGAGGTGACAAGATACTTTTTTAAAGATCAATGCAATGGTTAGGAGTCATACATCAAGCAAATAGGATTGGAAGATGGATAGGAGATGGAAAAAACAAACATGTAAGAGTCACCTTAAGAAACATACAAGACAAAAGCATGATACTAAGGAATAAAAGATTTCTTAGAGGTACACAAATTTACATTGATGAGGACCTAACCATAGTGCAGCAAGAAGAAAGGCAGAAAGAATGGGAAAAAGTAAAGGCAACAAGAGATGTGGGGAAATGGGCTTGGCTACAAAATGGAAAAGCCCAAATGAGTGACAAAATGACATACAAGAAATAGGAATTAGGTCCCCCCAGGAATATTTGACAGTGGTAAGCTGGAACTGTAGAGGGTGTCCATGGAGAAGAGGACCTGGGCTGGAGCCCATAGCTAAGGGAAATGCTATTATCATCCTTATAGAGACTCATGAGCATGATGGGAGTAAGATTCCAGAATTTGAGGGGTATAAAAAAGCTTTAGTGTGGAATGAAAGGACCAACAGTGGCAAAGGGAACGATGGGGTTACAGTTCTAATCAAAGAAGAATGGGGTAGCTTTGTAAAAGTGGAGAAAGAATACCCAAACAAGCAGTTCGTATGGCTAAAAATTATAGAAAATCAAGTCACGATAAGGATGGCAGCATGCTACTTCACTCCAAAGGGATCAAAATCTTATAAGAAAATGAATCTAGATCAAGAAGATCCATATGCAACGCTTAAAAAAGACATTTTTATTTTTAGTACCATGGGGGAAGTGGTATTAATTGGTGACTTTAATGTGAGAACTGCAAACAATTAAGCCCTTAATCTGAAAAGCAGCAACATAGAGAAAAATAACCCTCTATGGCTAGAAGAAGAGAGTGATCAACTTTGGGACATGGTCTCACAGGATAGTAAGGGTATTGTTTCACACTTCAGGGCAAAATTTTTGGGGCTTTTTAGTTCTTACAACATGGTCATTTGCAACGGTATGAAGGCAACTATACCTTGAAGTTGATGGAGGTTATGATTGGTGACTGCCCTATAGAGATGAAGTCAGATCATAATCCAATATGTGTTAAGATGCACGTTCGCATAAGAAAATAATAGGAAGAGCAAGTTCATATTAACCAAAAGAAGACAACTCCCCAAGGGAAAATCCTCCTGGATCAAGAGAATCAGGAAGTCTTTAGAGTTACAATCAAACAACTTTTCAAGGATCATGAAAATAAAACAACTAGCATGAAGAATCATTCTATAAGCAAGAACATGTTGATCCCCCTAATGTACAAGGCCTTAAATGGGTCTAAGAGAGATAGGGCTAAGAGAGGAACATAAAATACTTTCTCGGCAAACCCATGGTTCGACGAGGAGTGCAAGATGGCAAAAAGAAATTTGTGAAAATGTGGAATGGACAAAGAGCATAAGAAGGAGTATGAAAAATTGTTACGAGATAGGAAAGAGAAGTATGTGAACATAAGAAGAATGGAGTTGAATGCCCTTGGAAAAAACAACCCTAAAAGCTTTTGGAAAGAGCTACATCAAAGGAGGAAACAAATAGAAAACAATATCAAAGGGGATCAATGGCTTGAGTATGCGAAGTTGTCATATGAGCAGAACCAAGATAAGCATAGACCCCCAATAATCTATGCAAATACAAAATTTTCACCATTAAAGACATCAGTCAAGGCATAAAACAATTGGCAAGTGGGAAAGCACAAGATATTGATGGGTTGTAGGTTGCACATTTAAAGTGGGGTATAGAGGTCCTTGAAACTTTTTGTCAAGAAGTTGGGATGTAAGTGAACACTAGCAAAACCAAAGTGATGATCTTCTCTTTGAATAGAAAAAATAGGCAATTTAACTTTACTTATGAAGGCAGCCCATTGGAAATAGTAGATGAGTACAAGTACCTCAGGCTTGATTTCTACTACAAACTTAGTTGGGAAATGTGTAGAGCAAAAAAAATTCAAGGGGGTTGGAAAGCATTGTACTATCTTCAAAATAGATGTAGGATTGCAGAGTTGTGGGATTGGAAAACCAAGAGAACACTCTTTGGTTTGCTCGTTACTCTGGTGATTATGTATGGGTGTGAAATTTGGGGCAGCAGTATGTCAGATTAGAAATGGAAGCAGCTAGAAAGAATCCAGAAGCACTTCATCATTAGTAGGCTCAAAGTTAATAATGTTGTTTTGTATGAGATTTTATTAGCTGAAACTGGGTCTTTCCCCTTGGAGGCATCGGCTATGGTTCAGTTGTTAATCTACCTCAAGAAGATTCAAAATATGGAGAGCCACCAATGGCCTAGGCTAATTATGGAGGAAGAGTTAACTAGAAGAAAGAACACTTAGAGGAAGCAAAATGACAAATGGATAAAGAAGTGGGACATTAGTATGCAAGATTGCCCAAATGCTAATGAAGAAATTAAAAAATATGTAAGAAAAATTCAGATACGTCATGTGGACAAAATAAATGGGTCGTAAAAAGGCTTACTATATCAAAGAATTTAACCCCATGGGTGATCATGAAGAAAAAGCCTACATCAGAGCGGATATTAAGTGGAAAGCGAAAATGTTGATAGCTCTACTTAGGACAAGCTCACACCATCTTAGATGTGAAACGAGTAGATGGTTGATTTCTAAAGAAGAGTGGGAAAAGAGAATATGTTTTTTTTATACAAAGACATGGTGGAAATGGAGCGACACTTCCTCTTGGAGTGCTATACATATAGTGACATTCATTCCAGTTATGGTGACACTTTAAAAATCACCAATTTAAGCACCTCGTTTGAAGAGGCAAGGTTGAGCAAAACTGCAAACCTCAATAGAAGGGAGGATCTCAAGAAATATTTACAAGCATCTTAGGGGGTGTTTGTTCCATTTCTAACGGGACTATGTGCGGTTTCTAGGTCCCATAGGCTATTGTGGCCTCGTCGACATTATTAAAATTCTTTCATTCATTCTTCGCCTTCCTACTAAACCCTTGTATTTTCATTTTCAGTACCTTCACCTTTTTCTTTTTACATGTATTGATTTCAGAAAAGACAAAAAAAATTCCTAATATTTCTCATGCTTCCTTATCTCTTTCAATTTCTTTTTGGTGTTTCAAAATATGAAAATACATGCATTGTAAACCTGAATAGAGATAAGACTTGTAGTTAAGAATAGACAAAAAATTTCCCTTGCCAAAATAAAGTTTGAATCTACTGTTCAAACTCTAAAATTGATGGATAAATTGAGTTTTGCTGCTCAATATTGAATCTTTTACCAATATTACTTTGGAATCCCAACACAGATAATCAAGTCTAAACTGAAACAAGCAAAAACAAGAATGTACAAAACTAAGTAAATGAAACAAAAACTAAACAAAATTTGTGAAAGCAACATTTGTGTGCAGGATTGCTTCAATGCCCATATGCTCCTACATACATCAGGAACCCACAAAATTCACTAATATAATTCGAAGTCAATAAAACTTAAGATCAATAAATATTTTTTAATAAATAAGCGTCTTATATATTATTGGTATTGTTATGGAGCAAAAAATGGCCACATGCCTTTTTACCTCCTAGTTTAGCTCCTAGGTCCTATTTGCTTCCTTATACTTAATTTTACATTATAGATGATTATCCTGAAAGAAACTTCCCAACACCCAAGACATTTTAGGACCCCTGGGACAGGTATCTTAACTTATCTCTGACCCAATTTAGGCCCCTGGACTTGGGCACCAACCACACAAATCTCTCCTAATTGGTTAGGGCTAACTTTTGGTATGTTGGCATGGGACCTTTAAAAATGTTCCTCCTGGTCGACTCTTGTGATTTGAATCTGTAAATGTTAGTGAGAAAGCATATATAAGTGAGTTTATGACTTCATTTTACACCTAGATGGATGACACAAACTTATGATATTGGAGCAAAGAGCATTCAAGGCATTCATTGTGTATTTGCTATAGATTTGTGTTAGTATTTGTGTGTTTTTTGCAGATATGGCTTCATCATCCATCTCCTTGTGAGTTGAAGAGCATTCATCCTCTCAAGGGCTTCACCACCCAGGTGACATCATTGCTATTTGAATCATTTAAATCATTTCATCATTTAGATTATCTTTGGCCTCTGCTCTGCAAGAGCATGCCCTCTCATTAACAATGATATTGGGAAAGCTTGAATGCTAACCTGGGGCTTGACTAAGGCAAGCTCCTAAACACCACAACCCCCAAACCCCTCTCTTGTCATCTTGTGTGCAGGTTACAAGTACAGGTTTTGTGAGAAGTGGAGCTACAGGGAAGTAGTGTAGACATCATAGTTTTGGGATCCAGAAACAATGTTAGAAAATCCCTCTAACTGGACTTGGGCGGTTACTGCCCTAGTCTACAAGGCCTTAAGCTTCTGGATTTGAGTTTCTGACATCATCTGCAGCACTTCATTAGTTTTGACCTCTGGCAAATTCCAACATCTGGACTTGGGCGGTTGCCAAATTTGTCCTCCAACACCTCTGCTTTCAAGAGACAGGTTCCGACATCTTACTAATCCTCTCTATACTTTTGGTTTCTAGATTTCTATTGTCGATCATCTATTTCAAGTTGATTATCTTAGAACTAGGGTTTCCTTCATACTTGGCCTAGGGCTTGATAAAAGCTTGGTTGAATCTTATCTTTCCTTGACAAATAAGAGCACAAAGATCTGGAGTTGACCCCTCTTCCATTTTGTAGTGGCTTCGCTCAATCTTTGTTCTTGAATGTTAGAGTGAAAGGAGGGTTTGATCTAGTGAATCCATACATTCCATCATCTCTCTTTTTACATCTAACAAGTATAAAGAATTGTTTTGAAACTATATTCACCAAAAAAAGATGGGTGGAATGGCATCACACCCTAAAGTCTAGGAAAGGCAAAGCCTTAAACAAAAGCATCAAAACAAGATCAACATAAAAAATGATTAAACTTAAAATCACTAAATGTTTTGAAAGTTGATTCCTAAGATTTTGTATTTGAGGGGGAAAAAACCCTTGAAAATTTAGCATTTGATCCATTCACACCTCTATAAAACCTTTGATTATTTAGAGATCCATTATATTCATTAACACACATAGTAATAATAGTTTTTAACATCCCTAGACTTCATCTAGGGGCCATATATGTTTTCACATGTTTCCTCAAATTTGATTATTTGTCCTTTTTATATAAGGTGATAACCTTTAGAAGGAAAATAAAGACAATCGAATTTAAATCCAATTCATATATATTTTTAAATCTTAAAAAAAGTAATTTGTACAAGTCGTGTGACTTTAAAAGGAAGATGAGAAATATTTCCTAGAAAAGTGTATACCCTTACACTTTTTCCTTCTCATTTCATGTCACTTTGTGTTGATGACTTTAATACATGATTTTAGAATATTTTTAGGTTCTTTTGGCAAACTAACTAGCCTAAGACCCAATACAAGACTTTGGGGTGCCTCAATACTCTACTTGAAACATCATTGATACATTTATTAGAACATCCTCTACCTTAGACTAGGTTATAGTTGTGATTTTGATAGGATCACACGTGATCTTGTACCCTACTTGAAATTTTAAATTATTTGCATTTTATGACTAACAGTCTTGTGAGATTGACCAAGATCATGAATGTGAGTATCCAATCAAGCAACCTGAGATGAACCGGAGCACGCTTGATCTAGAAGAAAACAAATATTGCAAAATAATGGACACTTAGAATGCAAATAATGGGATTGATTAATTAGCTTACAAGATGTAGTACATATAGGGCATAATCGACTAAGAATAGTCGACCCAATAATTTTAAAAAACTCACTAAGAATAGTGGTGCTCCAAGAATAGTGAAAGCAACCACTAAACTTAGACAAAGCTAATCTAGGTATGCCAAGTATAGCTCAAGACTAAACATAGACTCCTAAATATGCACTCCTACACAAGCTTGATATACACCAACACCCCCCCTTAAGCAGAGCTTAGGTGGGCTAAATGAAGATGGGTCCCGAAAACTAGGCCTACTCAGGTACCCATGTACAATGCAATCTCTCATAAAAATAGAGAAACAAAGAAAACCACGTGGGAAAAAACTCCCCTCCAAAAAGAGAGAAAAAGATAAAAGATGGGGATTAGGAAGCCTCCTCGAAGATGATAACTTTACACCAAGCCTGAAACCATGTTGCTCTGACTATGATGATGTAGATATGGCTCCCCCATAAGAGAGTAAAAGAGACTATGTAGCCCCCACAATGAAGTAGACCCTATGCCAAAAGAGAATGCCCATGTATAAATGTTGAAAATGATCCATTTGTAGCAAATGACATTTCACCCCTTAGGAAGAAACAACTTCAATGGTGAATGCTGAAGTAACTCCAACTCAAAGAAGCAAGATGAGGTGGTAAGTCTCATTATGTACCTTGTCTTAGAATATTGCTCAAATGTCGTCATACTGATGTTGAAATGAGTCACAATCAAATAAGGAGGCGCAGGCCTAACCTAAACAAGTGACCTCTCAAAAGCATGTGAAAACTAATGAAGAACATGATCTAAAGAAGTAGTGGGTGGAATGACAATGCATGCCATGTGACTACAAATCAAATCCCACGTGACTACAAATAAAATCCCACGTGATGTCCTATTGCAAAGAATCTCTAGAATCCCTCAGTGAAGCCTCTCTAAACTCTATAGTAGCAATAGGTGCAAGGAAAAAAGAATTGTCATCAAAGAGAATGACAATATCCTCCAAAGTGTCATCGAGATCTGAAATGTGGGACTCTACAAACAAGAAAGAGATGTCTAGTAGAAATGTGTCCCAATGAGGTGAATCTAGAAGACATAAATGACCCTGTTGTAAAGAATCACTAGAATCTCTCGAAGAGGCAACTCTGAACTCTAAAGTAGCAATAGGTACTATAGGAGTGTCCTTAATTGTAGATGGGGTATCAATGTATGTCAACTAAATAGATTGATCATCCCATGAGTATGTGTCCACACATAAAGGGGAAACAAAAGTCTCAGTGTCATCCACATGAGCTTGGTTATCCACATAAACATCATTTTCGGATGAAGAATTAAGATCCCCATACAACTTTCGAATGATGGTCCAAGCAGTGAAAGGGCACTCAATGTGGCTTATATGATGCAAAATATCTGTAGGAATAGTAAGACCTATTAGTCCGTAGACCATGTCTTTTTGTTAAACCATTTATTCTTTTGTTTATTGTCACTTGGCTTAGGAACGAGTCCAACACGGTAGGGCAATAGATCCTATTCAAGACAGTGTTTCTTTATCTCTTGTTTCTAGGACAAATAGTTCTCTAAGGTTAATTTGACAACCGAATGATGGAAATAAATACCGAAATCCATGATGTACCCCCTGAGTTTGGAACTTTATCTCAATTCATTGGTTACAAAATGCATGTATAATCCCCCCAAGAATAATACATTAAAAAAACACTTTATAATTTGAGTGCATGAATAACCCCCAAATTGCTTAAATTATCCCCCCTAGCTTTGGCAATTTACTATTTTTTGTGCATATGCAAAAAAAGAAAATTTAAAAGACTACCTTTTAAAATCAAATTAGGGAAAATTAAAAAAGCATAGTGCACTTAGGTTTATTTTGATGCCTTGCAAATCCATCACTTGGCAAAAAACCAGGGGTGAATCACTGCGAATAGGGGCAAATCAAGCCTTTCCCAGCTCAAACTTGCGTGAATCAAACTTGCAAACACTAATAGGGGCAAAAAGTGTGTCTCCCCATCTTGCGAATGAGGTCAAAAATAGGGCAAAAACACCACTCAAATGCCTTCTTGGGGATGCAACGTCCTAGGTCATTTAGGGATTGACCTGTCTAGCCTCCAATCAACCTATTTCTAGCAGTCCACAAGGTCAAAAATGCTCTTCGCAGGTTAAAAGAATGCCCTTCTTTCTACACAAAAAGCCTATCTTTAATATGCAAATAAAATGCCTAGCTGCCTACAAATAAAAATGCCTCTCAATAGATTAAGGTGCTTTTGTGCCAAGGGTTTGGGTGCCTTTCAAGAGGCTAAATAAAACACCTCTCTATGATTTGGGGTGAGTTGTTGGACACTGAAACATGGGTTTGAAACAAGGGAAAATTTGAGGCAAATTTGAGGTGCCTTGTAAATCAAGTCACACGCCTTTGAATGCAGAGCACGACCTTGCAAGACAACCCATGTTCTTTACAAATCAAGTCATTGGCTTTAAAATTCCTTCCACCAAATCAGCCTACAAACAAATTCTTCTGCATGCAATACAAGAAAGAATTTTTGTTTTTAATGCAAACATATCCAATAATGCAAATACTTTCAAGATATCACAAAAAAAATTGAACAAGCATTCAAACAATGCTGCTCTGATACCATGTGAGATTGACCAAGATCATTGAGTGAATGTGAGTACCTAATCGCGCCACCTGAGATGAACAGGACCATGCTCAATCTATAAGAAAATAAATATTGTAAAATAATGGACACTTAGAATGCAAATAATGGGATTGATTAATTAGCTTACAAGATGTAGTACATATAGGGCATAATCGACTAAGAATAGTCGAGCCAATAATAAGAAAAGCTCACTAAGAATAGTGGTGCTCCAAGAATAGGAAAAGCAATCACTAAACATAGACAAAGCTAATCTAGGCTAGCTCAAGGCTAAACATTGACTCCGAAGTATGCACTCCTAAGCAAGCTTAATATACACCAACAAGTCTCATATATGATTATTGCTCATTGGTGGTGTGGCAAAACTTTTGAATTATGTGTCTAGGGCAATGTATTTAAAGGAATCATCTATAAGTAATTCCAATCATCAAAAGAGCATTATCTAGAAACACATTTGCACGCCTATTTCTAACACTTTATAGTTTTAGCACAATGACCTCTCTATCTACATTACCTCTTTTACTTTTATTGTCGACTTAGTCTTGGGGATTAACTAATGTGCAAGAAAGTTCTAAGCTTCAACCCTTGTATAGTAAGCCCCATGGTTCTCCTTAGCACCACCACTATTTTACTTTTAATGTATATCAACAAGTGAACATGTGTTGCGGGTACCAAAGACCTAGTTCTACCTAGGACAAGATCACACCCCTAGATAGGATCATTTTTGTGATCTTGTGCTAAACATTCAAATTCACATATGTCAATTGTCACATCCTTCTAATCAATAATCCACTTCCTAATTTTGCTTTGTAGGTCTCTATGTCAACGTGTCATTAATTAAATCTAGTGTTTCCATGTATGTATGCTTTATTTTTTTATTTTTTTGAATTGTTAGATTTGAATCTATTTAGCACCACTCCACCTATTTAGATTATCGGTATTTTGTTTCCTTTTAATCATATCTTACCCTTGACTTTCCATTAATGTACTCACACAATGATATATTGCAATGTAACACATATGGTCTAGTTTCATGATTAAATCTTATTGAATATTCTCCTATGATTATGCTTACATGTTTCTATCCCCCATATTAGCTACTATTGCTTGTTTTTATCCTCACACTTGAGAGCAATATTAGGGGTATCTCATTTTCTCTCAATACATGTTCTTTCATGATCACATCTTGATGTTTTATTTGTTTTTTGTCACACAATACTATCTATGACTCTTTTACATGAATATTGAGCTTACTTGATATATATTTTTTCATGTAATACTTGTTCTCCTCTCCTCATATCCTTGCATCATTTTGTGTGTAACCAATCTAATGGGGAATATTATATCATTGATGTTCTTTCATATCTATGGTTACAATGGCTCACTAAGGGTCCTACACCACAACTCATGGTTAGTGACTCATCAAGGGTCCTACATTGAGCTTGTATGATTCTAGTGGTTTGTTGAAATCCCTACACCATCCTTTGTCATTTGGAGTATGGTTATAATGGTCTATTTAGTGATATTACACCTCCTCCTTTGCTAGTTATGGTGATTCATTTAGTGATCCTATGTCATTATATCTACCACTATATCTCTTTTGGGTTGCAATGGTCCATTCAAGGATCCTATACCTCTTTTTATTTTTACACAATGATTATTAGCATTGTTAAGTTGTTGTTCATGCTTGATTGAGTATTTTTATTAGATTTATTGATAGAATCTTGTGGATGCGCATCTAAAGATAGAGCTATCATTACTTAGAGCATGACCAAATCACCATCCATATCCATATCATCCGTACTTGTGCTTGTCATTTAGTTCCATGTCGGTTGCTTGTTTACTTTGATATACATGATTCAAGTTAATTCACATGTAATTCAAGGGGCAAAATTTAGAGGTGAAAAGTGTATACTTAACACTTTTCCCTACTCATTTTGAATTCACTTTAACCCTTTGTACCTATTGAAATAATCTATATTCTGTAACGTCAGAAAATGTCCCCTTGGGGGCTTTTCCCTCATAAGGTTTAGCTCCCAGGTTTTTAGAGTGCGTTTAGGACATTTTAGTTCATTTTTTAGCATCCCAATGGACTGAGACCTAAGTCCCATGGCAAATAGGACCTAGGTGGACCCCTTGAGTTGTACCCTGCCTAAAATAGGGGGAGGACTTGGGCGCTCGCACCCTAGCCCTGCCATATTTTAGGGCAACTCCAATTTCTGGGTGTCAATTTATGACCGTTAGGCGGTTATTTTGCCGACACAGTAAAGTTTGATTTTTAATATCTTGGCGGGAATGCTTATAGGTGCATATATAAGCATGTGTAGGCATTCATTTGTAAACTAGATTGCAATTAGATAGCAAGGTGATGTTTAAGTGTTCTCAAGGTGATTCAAGGCTTTCTATTGTGTTGCAAGAGCAGACTTGTGTGTTTTGTGGATTGATATTTGCATATTTGAGCTTCAATCTCCTCATGGCATGAAGAGCATCTTCCTCCACGAGAGCTTCACTACAAGGTGACATATCATTGTGTTTTTATCATTGATTCCTTTGGTTTTGGCCTCTACCTCACAAGGGCACGCCCTCTTTATCTGACAACGGTGTTTGGAGACTTAAGTGTCCTCCAGGGTTTGATTGAGGCAAACCTATAAACACCACAACCCCCAAACCAAGTCTTGTGATTGCAGGTTACAGGTGTCGCATCTGGGAAAAGTGGAGTTGTAGGAAGGCTGGGAAGACATCAAGGATTTAGGATATGAAGGAAAGACAAACAAAGGAGCACTTCTGAGACTAGGGTGCTCGCTCCAGTGTCCTTCGCAAATAGATTCTGGAAAATAGAAGTTACAGGGTTGATCAATGTCCAAAGGAGGTCTGGATTCCCTGAAAAAGTAGGTACCTTGGACTTGGGCGTGCGCTCCAGTGTCCCCGACTGTTCCACTTCGAAACCCTGAAAATAGGTATTCTGTAATTTGGTATTTTACTCTCGTCTGTAAGAGCTTTTTCTATTATTCATTAATTTATTGTCGTATTTGCATAAATAAGGTTTTAATGGTTAATTGAACATAGTAGAAGGAAAAACTAATAATTAATTCCCTAATCCAAGCTTCCCCTCATTTGCAAGTGACCTAGGGTATGATAATGCTCACCACGCGACCCCAGATCCTTCAATGTTAGGGTGAAAGGATGATTCAAACATCTAAACAATGAAAGATCAACAAATCCAATTTTACCTTAAACATTTCGGTGAACCCGTGTCTTTGAACTTACATTGCAACTTGTTGAGTGTTTGTCTATAGATTTGGTGTGATTTCATTCATTCATTTGGTCATTTAACTTATTACATTGAGAAAATTTTAAAAAAAAAAAAGAAAATTTAGAAAAATACAAAAAAATTGCATTGTTGGGCTTATTAAATTGTGTCAATTCTTCCTAAATTTTCCTAATTGATAATTTTTTCATCAGATCTGATATAAACTATAGAAAAATACAAAAATTCAAAATCTTGCTTTGCATTTTCATCATTTAATTGCTAGGGTTTTGTGGAAATTTTGACAATTTTTAAATAACCTAGTAATTCCAAAATCTAGGGTTCATAGGCAAAATTTTTTATCAGATTTTTCTACTGATTTTAGAGGCTCATTCAAATTTGCATTTGGCTATAGTCTTGCATTTTAGTGTGAATTTGCATTTAAATTTAAATTATTTGCATTTTTGCATTGAAAATTTCAACAAAACTAGTAATTTTGGTGCATTTTCATTAAATTTGCATGGGAATTTTGCATGATTAAGATTGAAAATCATTTTTAGATCTAAGAGTATGTAATTTCCATTCAAAATCAGACTTCAAACAATTCACATAACATTTTGTTCCAAAATCTCAAACGTAGGGCTTCGAAAATGATAATTTTCACTAATTTTGGCCTTATCAACTTCATAAATTTGCACCATAGGTGTGTTGTGAAAAATATTTTTGCATTAATTTTTTGTTATCAGGGTAATAATTTTTTTCCCTCATAAAAATCTGCACAACACCCTTTTAACAGGCTTTTGTAGTGAAAAATTGGCAAAAAACTACAAATTTTGGCTATTTTGGCCCTAGGGTTTGACCTAGTTTGTACTCCAAGTGTGTTGTGATCAATTTTATGGATTAAGGTGACTGATATTATTGATATTCTTTGCTACCCCTCTTTAAATTTCTCACAAGTGTTGGAATTGAAAAATCGTGAAAAATAGTCTATTTTTGCTATATTTTCACTAGGGTTTTTCCTTAAGTGGCGCTACAATTGTGTTGTGTTGGGTATTTTTGCATCAAGTGGCTGTTATTGCTGATATTATTTGATTTCCATCATCATTTTCCTCACAACACCCTTTTTTATGCTCTTTTGCATTGAATTTTGATGAAAAAAGTGCTCATTTTGACATATTTTCACTATATTTGACTTGGCATTATCTTGGATTTGCATCAAGAGTGTGTTGAGAGTGATTAGATTGTTGTTTTGGTCTAATATCAGACATATAACTTTCTATCCTCGATCAAAATCCTTACAACATCCTTTGTGTCATTCATTGGCTTTGAAAAAGTATCGAAAAACTAAGTGTTTTTTGCATATATTTTGCATTAATGGATACTCCTAATGGTACATCTTTAGAAGACTTATATGAGTACATGGTAAACTATGATAACTTTTGCAAATTCACTAACAAATATCCTCAAGTTTTGCATCAAATTACATACATCTATGGCATTGACATAACTAACACTACTACATGTGATATCCTTCGATCAATAGCTTACTTCGATAACTTTCGTGATACTATAGATGTTTTCATCTCAATAATGGAGAATCTCAAAAAATTTATAGTTGAAAACCACCACGGGGAAAGTAGTGATGATAATTTTACTCCCACTCTCCCTTTGTTTGATGATGATATAATGCAAATCCCTTCTGAGCCCCATGAAAATGAAATAGCAATTGGTGATTCATCAAACAAAGAGACTTGTCCCAACATAACCCCACTTGGTGAGGATATATTGGCACAAGAAAGAGACATCATTGATACATTTCTCCACACTACTCTTCCATCTCTTCCCGTTCTCCCTAATCAGGATGAAGCTTTGGATGATGCAGACTCTCTTTGTGACCATTTGCTTGGATTGCCACCAGATGTTCAAGAACTTCTCAACTACATCCTAAACCAACAACCAGATCATGAACTGTCAATACTTTGGAAAGCAATGAAATCCTACATGCTGTGGAAGAACAAGCTATCCCTCTGATTCAAGCCATTCCAACACCCTTTATAAGGACTAGAATGTGTATCTTTCAGATGCCTCCACAAGCTCATTTAAATGGCATTTCAACTTCTCCTATAGCTGACATAGACAATGGCAACATTCCCTCTCAAACATCGTTAAGAGAAACCTTTCCTACATGGTTACCCTTGCAAACTCATGAACATGTGGAAGAGAAAAGAAGTGGTAACACCTTAACCATTAAGATAAAGATCAAGATTCACAACTTCTAGCCTAAAAGGGGCCCAGCAGGTAAGTATCTATAAACTTTTATTTCTATCGTAATGTGCTTCCCCGTGATGTGTTATGTGTTGTTTAGTCCTCTTGGAATGACCTTAGGTTCTCCCGTAAGGTTCGAGATACCAAGAGACTACCTCTGTTGTGACCTTCTTCTATTTGTATTATCATTCTTCTAAACTGCCTCTCTCTGATTTCATTGTTGTGTGTTGTGTCTGACAGACATAGCGTCGTGGTTGATGACTTGGGGGCACCCTCCTACACGACTGTCCGTAAGACACTTGTTTTCTCCTCTCTTATTTATTGTTTCCCTTCCTCTAGTGTTTCCACCTAGCAGGCGAATGATGACAAACATATATACTAATGCGGACCTAGTGTCCCTTTCGAGAGCAATAAAAAAATGGACTATAGTTCCTAATATGACGATGAGGTTGTATATCTTATCCGATGCTTGGCTAGTGGAAGCACTCGTGCTTTCTGCGTAGTGAATTTCATGATGTTTCTGTTGCATTTACAAACCTTAACAATACTGTTGCTCTATACACCTTTGTTTGCCTTTGAATCTAGCCTTGGCGGTACTCGATTCGGAGAGCTTCGTGATATAGACCTTGGTTATCCTTGAACTCTGAATTCGTTGTATAACCTTGGCTCTTTGTGTGGTTAATCATATGCATTGATGTTGTTGTTTATCATGATGTTAATGTTTCTTGCAAGGATGTGTTTATGGGAACATTTGGCGATCGTAAAGTACATGTCACCTATGGGGGGCATGGGCTTTGCAAAAGTCAGTGTTCTCTTGTGTGTTTTCTTCCTACCTTAACGTGCTTGATATCGTAACTGATATCAACCACCATAAGGTGGGGGCATATAAGGTAAGTTGTCTATTATAGATGTTAGCAATGTGTTTGACCTCAGATGCAAAGACTTGCACCCCAGAGTAGTGCATCATGCATCCTGAGTTTGTTTGAAATCAATAAATCGATCATGTAAGCCCTCTGTGGAGGTGGGATATCAAGCATATCCTTTTTTCTTAAGCCCTCTGCGGAGGTGGGGATGGTGTATTTCTTAGAGCAGACTGCATCATCTTGTCATTTTCAAAAGTCCTCTGCAGAGGTGGGGAGTGGTTCTGTGACTAACTCAACCCTTAAGCGTGTCTTCGGCGATTGTTGTGGCGAAGCCCAATCATCCGTGTGTGCCTGTAATGTGCCTGAGATGGTGATGAGCCTAGAAATAGGGAACACACCATCGCTTGTCTGCCATGTTTTCTCTGTGTCTTCAAGTGTGTATGTTTTGGCGTGCTTATTTTGTTTGGTGTGTTTGTTGCCCCATATGCAAAGACCAGTGCCTTTAAGTAGTGCTTCATGCATTTTGGGAGGTTTTACATGTATTGTGTGTGTTGCCCCATATACAAAGACCAGCGCCCCTGAGTATTGCTTCATGTATTATGGGAGGTTTGTTTACTTTCTAGTACTTCCATTTGCATTTCATATATATAAGAAAAAGAAAATAAAAGATATCATTTCTGTCTTCCATGCATTAATGTGTCTTCTATGCATTGACTGTCTGCTCCGTGTTCTGCGTGACTATTACTATCTTCTCCGTGCTTGGTGTATTTTCTATGTTTGTGACCTTACTTTAATGCATTTCTGGGCCTTGTGTTCATACATACATTAAAGTGGGGGCTAAATGTAACATCAAAAAATGTCCCCTTGGGGGCTTTTCCCTCATAAGGTTTAGCTCCCAGGTCTTTAGAGTGCATTTAGGACATGTTAGTTCATATTTTAGCATCCCGATGGAATGAGACCTAAGTCCCATGGCAAATAGGACCTAGGTGGATCCCTTGAGCTATACTCTGCCTAAAATAGGGGGGAGGACTTGGGTGCCCACGCCCTATTCCTGCCTTATTTTAGGGCAACCCCAATTTTTAGGTGTCGATTTATGACCGTTAGGAGGTTATTTTGCTGACAAGGTAAAGTTTGATTTTTAATATCTTGGCGGGAATGCTTGTAGGTGCATATATAAGCATGTGTAGGCATTCTGGTGCAGGAGCACCCGCACATGATCAGGATATAGGTCCGCATGATGACATACATGATCAGGATATAGGATAGTTATCAGCATGATGACAGGGCAGTAGGCTATTTTTAGTATGTTTGACTTTATCATGTAATAAGGTCCACTGGACCGATGCTATGTATTAGTTCAGCCTAGGAGTATGTGTAGGCAGTTAGAGATCGGGATAAGATAGTCTGAGTTGTCCTCTCTCCCAGCCGCTTGGAAGCTCCCAGCCGCTGGGAAGTGAAGTTGGTAGTACTCGAAGGATTTGTTATATATACCTTCGATCTGTTAGGGTTTAGACATCAAGTTCATATTGATAGTTCATATTGATGTTGATAGATGTATGGGTGTTGTGTTGAGTTGAGATTCAGGAGAGCAGTTCAGACATTGTGAAGCTGTATTCAGGACATTTGAATTTCAATTGAATAAGATCTCATCTTTTGCATTATCTGGTTGGATTAGTTGTATTTGTGTTGATTCCTTTTCTGTTTGCAAGTTAATGGGCACTTTCAACCCTTCCACCGGTTGATCCTGCAAATCGGTGGAATGGTCCTGTATCATAGTTTAGGTTGCATTTGTGTTTTCTGTTTATGTATTGCACTGTTCAGGAGATCTGTTAGGAGCATGCTGTGAGTCAGCCTAGCATCCTCATGTGCTAGGTCTAGAAGACAAGTTGCTAGATTTTGGTTTGAAGGTGATCCGGCCCGGTCGTCACATGATCTTTGTGAAATAGAGTGGTTTGGAGTGTTTACATGCAGTGGAAGGGTACACAGGAGTCTGCATGTGCGTTTCCAGTAGGAACGAGCCGCAACATCATCTGCGAATCCATCGCCATCAGGATCGGGTCATGAAGTTGTCGAAGTTTGCATGTTGCAGGTGCATCATGATGTTTTGAGTTGGATATATACTCAGTGTATATATCGCAGTCAGGATCATCTCTTGGGGAAGTTCATTATCCGCATATCGCTAACGGATGCGGGTGTGAAAGTTAAGTTTTTGGCTAAGTGTTGAAGAGTTCATCAGGATGATGTGTGACGTCATCGTCATCAGGATATGACGTCATCGTCATCAGGATATTAAGAAATCCCTCAATGCGAGTTTATCCTGTTGTCGCTAAGTGGTTAAGTATCGGCGTAGGCAGGAGGTTGTATTAGCATCATCAGGAGGTTTCGAGGAACCGGATGTTTAATATCATGATGCTGTTGCTTGTATCGTCGGGCAGTGGGGCATCGAAGGCAAGTTGTTGAAGTGCAACGTCATCAGGATATTTGGAGCAACCGGATATTTGGATATCCTGCTGACGAAGGTGATATTGAATATCATGATGATGCCGCTTGTATTTGGCACCCGATGAACAGTGCAACCGGAGGATGTTTGCGCCCGTTGATTATCATGATGATGATGATAGGCGACAAACGGAGGAGGTAAATAGTCGTCGACAGGAGGATATTTGCGATCATCCGAAATATGATGATGCTGTTGAAATGTGATGATGCTGTTGGTGTCTCTAGGAAATATGATGATGATGTTCAGCCGATAGAGAATTTTATCATGCTGTTTGTATTGTTGGCAGCTCCTTCCTGTTAGGTTGCCTCCGTTGCGTCCCACTCTGCATCACATTCATTTGTAAACTAGATTGTAATTAGATAGCAAGGTGATGTTCAAGTGTTCTCAAGGTGATTCAAGGCTTTCTATTGTGTTGCAAGAGTAGACTTGTGTGTTTTGTGCATTGATATTTGCATATTTGAGCTTCAATCTCCTCATGGCATGAAGAGCATCTTCCTCCATGAGAGCTTCACTACAAGGTGACATATCATTGTGTTTTTATCATTGATTCCTTTGGTTTTGGCCTCTGCGTCACAAGGGCACGCCCTCTTTATCTAACAAAGGTGTTTGGAGACTTAAGTGTCCTCTGGGATTTGACTGAGGCAAATCTATAAACACCACAACCCCCAAACCAAGTTTTATGATTGTAGGTTACATGTGTCGCATCCGGGAAAAGTGGAGTTGCAGGAAGGCTAGGAAGACATCAGGGATTTAGGATTTGAAGGAAAGACAGACAAAGGAGCACTTCTGGGACTAGGGCACTCACTCCAATGTCCTCCGCAGATAGATTCTGGAAAACAAAAGTTATAGGGCTGATTAGTGTCTGAAGGAGGTCTGGATTCCCTGAAAAAGTAGGTACCTTGGACTAGGGCACCTGCTCTAGTGTCATCGACTGTTCCACTTCGGAACCCCAAAAATAGGTATTCTGTAATTTGGTATTTTACTCCCGTCTGCAAGAGCTTTTTCTGTTATTCATTAATTTGCTGTTGTATTTGCATAATTAGGGTTTCAATGGTTAATTGAGCATAGTAGAAGGAAAAATTGATAGTTAATTCCCTAATCCAAGCTTCCCCTCATTTGCAAGTGACCTAGGGTATGATAGTGCTTGCCACTTGACCCTAGATCCTTCAATGTTAGGGTGAAAGGAGGATTCAAACATCTAAACAATAAAAGATCAACAAATCCAATTTTACCCTAAACATGTTCAAATGGCATATTTTTGTGTAAGAGTTGGTATTCATCCTAAACTTGAGTTAAACCTAACTCCCCATTCCCCAAGGATCTGGATCTAGGCCATAATTTTCTTGTTCCTAGTTCTAGTCAAGCTTGCTAGTGCAAGTTTGAACCTAGTTCAAGATCACATGTGCAACATTGACCCCCTTTTTCCTAAATTCAGAATTAAATATGGGCCCAAGTCAACTTGATTCCAACTAGATATTTTCCAACAAATGAAGTGTGAAATATTTAAATTTGAATGCTAGGGTGTTGTATAAACTGACAAGAGTGCTAGCACATTTAGAGGAATGAATCATAGAGCATCCTCATCAAAAGATAATTATTGATCATAAAGAGCATTACATCAACATTTGCATTCATAAGGATAGATGCATAAGCATTTTGCATTTTGCATTTTGCTTGGTATGTCTTCAATTTTGTTACAACATCATTGAATAAGTACATAGGGCCTGAATGCAATCCAAACACGTGGGGGAAGTTGTGGATTTCTCCCACTTGAAAGTAGGCTCCACATGTGTGGTTTAGCACCACCGTATCCAAATATTTACAAGGAAATACATTTATGAGGAAATAGGATAATAGGTTATAGACCGAATTTTCAAGTTCAAGGTTGCATGTCAAGTTCAGGGCTACGAGTGCATTTTTATACCATGACAGACAATAAATGATTTTATAGTTTGTTAGAGCTAAATCGATGCAAAATATAATAGTTTATTTTTTAAATGGATCACAGTGCACATCCTTCAATAGAATATTCCTTGTCACACACATAACTAAGAGCATCTATCCCTCTTTGTTGATTTATTATTTTTTTCAGTACATGTTTTAAATTATAGTAGAATCATCTAATCGGATGAATTGCATGGAATCATCTAGGACCCAAATCTTAAATTTAAATTTGAAATAGTTGGGGTCATTTATGTAAATCACAAAACTTAACTAGTTTAGTTCCACAAATGTGAATATGAATTAGAGTGATGGATGGATAAACTAAGAGTCAAATCCAAACTCTAAAAATGAGTAAGGATGGAACCAAGTTAGTTGTCAACTTCCACGCAGAGATACATTATTTTGTGTTAGTGTGAAAAAGGTGTTTTACCTAACTAGTTCATATTACGTATTATTCATACTTACATACTTAAGCTTACTTAGGCCACTTATATTTTTGTCTCAAGCCATATAATTGAGACACTTGTCACAACCTTGTCTTTATAACAAGGTTTTATCATTGTACATTGTACCATTCTATATGTACCATTATGTATGCATCTAATACAATTTCTTGACTTCATAGCAATTTATCCCTTGATTTTCTCTTTTGGAAGGTTATTTTGATTACAGGGGATTCTTGGCCCTTGTGAGGTTTCTCAGCAACTCTTACATTTTGCACACAAATCATTACATTAGAAACTTTAGTTACATAGTCGTGTGACCACTTTTCTTTTATCTGTGGACTTTTACATCAACTTTTAAGGGTGTGATTCCATTCCACTTCTTCTATGCGAGCTAGCATATACTATTCTTATATAATTTAACACTAAAAACAAAAATCCAAAACAAAGAGAAAAGACAAGGTATACAATCTTCACCAGCAAAACTTTCCACAAGAAAAAAATGTGCATTTCATTTTCTTGACATGGAGAGAAGAACTAGTAAAATACATGTTATACTTTAATATTTCTCGCATAGACTTTCAAGAAAATGATATCATTCCACCTTTTTTTTTTGAAACTAATATATATTATATTTTTTTTGCAAATAAATATAAAAACACACTCTTAAAAAAATTATTTCACAAATTTATTTTTAAATACAAAATGAGTTGTGTCTCTAATTCCAAAGAAGGTTTTAGTCATTATATATTTAATTCATTAAAAAGATGCATTATAGGGATGAAATAAGATTATTTATTTTAAAAATAGATAAATATTATAAAGATCTTGAAATTCTCCCATGAAACACGTCAACGCCCATAATCTATTCCTCGATGAAAAATCTCAACAACCATATCATGTTGACAACGTCCCCACCTTAACATAAGTAATATCCATCCACATATTAATAGTATAACGACAGCTAGGCCTTCCTATAAATAAAACAAGGTGCCCCCCATGGTAATATCCATGGTATTCAGAATCTTCAATGTTTTCACATGAATACGTACAACCATTCTGAAACAGCCTGCCACAACTTTTTCCAATTGAGAATTCTAGACATTTTTGATTAACCGAGAAATATGTCATGGGTCTCTAGATTCACGCTATATTAGGTCAGCAAAGATAAAAAGGTCTAAAATGTTATTTGTCCTTGGCTATGTTGACCTTGACTTGTTATATTTTAAGGTTCAAGTCTATTTCATTCTGCATTGTCACTTTGATATGTTTCTGATTGTGGTTGAATGTTATTGTTTAAATTGAATTATAATAACAAATAAGTAGTTATGAAGGTTGCGAGGAATTAAAGTACTGATTGGTTTTTGATATTATTATCATTCATCTCTAAAGATTGATCTGATCCTTAGATCTCTCATTCGTTGGCTTGGATTAGATTTGTAGGTTCAAATTTGACCCAAGTCATTTCCATAGTCATGGATCTCAACCTCGAACTTTTAAAATTCAAATTCAAATTAAATCACATTGACTTTCTTCTACTAATTGTTGTTTGCCAACCTAACACAAAATCGTGTTGACTTGTGTGCTATGTTGTTGTATTTAAGGACATCTATTCATTTATTTTTGAGACCATCTAGGAGTCACCAAGGGACAATAGGGTTATCAAAAGAATTGTTAGAGAGCATTTATGAGAGTAGTATAGCAAGCATTACATCAACATACATCATCTTGGGTTCATTGTACGCTTACTTGTTGTCCTTAATCCATGTTTTAAAGTAGTTGAATTGATGCAACCACGGTTCTAACTAGGGAGAACTTGATCCTCACAATTCAATAGACACCCTAAAGGTGTTTGTCTATTGATGCAATTCAATAGACCTCCAATCTATTTTTTAGCAAAATTACAAGAGAATAAACAATCCTCAAAGTTGAGAAACTATGAAGTAGAAAGAATCTCGAATGGTTATACAAAACAAAATAACCAAGACATCAAATTGGACTATCTACAAAGCCAATACATTGACTTGGATATAAGGCCAGGACAATTACTTACAAAAATAACCTCCATACCAAACAAAAAATGCTAGAGTAACATATAAATAAAAACTACCACCAAACCTTACAAACACAATAAAAATGCAAATAAAAGACTGGCTAAAAAGAACAACCAACATTAACTAACAAGGAAATGAACCAATTGAACAGTGCCATGCACAAAGGAAAACGGAAGACTTGACTTAAAAATGGAGCACCAAGTAGTAGCCATAGATGCTAGGATACAAATCTGTGTGTGCCTTGTTATCTCCCAACAACGAGATCAGCAATATAAACACCTCCAATCCTTAATCAAACTTAAACACCAAAAATTGAAACAAATAAATTTTAAGTATCGAAATTCTACCACTTATTCTTGTAGATATAGGTTGAGTTCTATAAATCTAATAAAACTATATAAATTTCAAATAATTAAATGTATTAAATATAAGAAATTAACTTATTTTTTAATAATAAATGAAATTATTATGTTAAAAGAATAATTTTTCATATATGTAATATATAATAATTTTAAATTATATTTTTATGTTGTATATAGATAATAATATATAAATTTAAAAGTGGAAAAAAATATGGAAAATATTATTGTACATTTTAATCATATCTTATATTTTTAATAAATTAAGGAACCTTTTCAAATAGATCTTAGTAAATAAATAATTTAATATTAATTATATCTATTTTAGAATTTAAGAGTTGGAATAGTAAATTGTAATTAGAGAAGTATATTTTGTGAAATAATACAATAGAATTAGGGTTATTTAGTTTTAGATCTAAATAAGCATATTTGATGGTGATGGATTGTAAATTATAATTTTGTGATTTAAAATGATGCTATAATATTAAATTCTGTTTTGACAAACAATAAAATAGACAACCATTTCAATCTAGAGCAAAATTGTAATGTGAAATTGATCCGAGTTGATTATGCAATACAAAATAAACCTATATGCATGGAATTAATATATACTACATCAAATCAACCTAACAAGTTTTATGATTCAAAAATGAGTTTGCCTCACCTTTTAATATTTGAATCTATAATAATTGGCTAGTAGTGTTTACAAATACCTTTGAGGAGCTTGTTAGGCTAGGTGATTCTCCCTCGGTCAAACCTTTAGATGAACCAATTTAATAGCTTTGGAACAAATATTGAAGACAACAAGCAACCGTGAAAGATGCATAATCTATTGCTAATATAGATGCTAATGTAATATTAATGTTATGCTCTTATGATGATGCAATGTCTAACATAGCTCAATGGATCTAGATGATGTGTTAAAGTGAATTAGGGCTTGTCCTTTTATACAACACCCTATAATATAATTTAAAATATTTTGTGCTCCAATTCAATATAAAATGAATAGTATGAAGGGGACAACATGGGCCCAATTTTAGAAATTAATTTTTTAAAGATTAGGATTGATTTTGCATCATGAAATTGAACTAAGTTCAATTTCATATCATAATTTCAAACCAAGTAGGCAAAATGGTTATATTGAAGATCAAGCTTGGTCCTTGGGGATGTGTGGAGGTGGAATCAGGTTAGGGTGAGGGAATATGGAAGCTTTTATGCATAAACACACCACTTGTAGGTTAGTTATTGCATGAAGAATAACTTGGTCAATGTGAGCCTAAAAGGAAGTTTTCACCATTACATTTTGCCCCTACTTTGATTTGCATGTGAACCAATATGAAGATGCATGTCAAAGTAAAGCAAGCAACTAACATGAAAGTAAAAAAATAGACACTCGTAAACATGATATAGATATGGATATCAATTTAGTGCATTCTCTTCATAATGAACACTCCCTCTTAATATTGTAAATATAAAAAGAATTTAATGAATAACATGTATCAATAATTTGAAGTATAGATACTAATATAATTCCATGACAATGTCAATAATCTCAAAGTAAATACAAAAAGTAAATGTAAATGGTAACATAAAGCCAAGATGGCATGAAGCCAATCACTATAATTAACAAAGGAGGTGTAAGGTCCCTTAATGGACCATTGTAAGTATACTCTAAATTACCAAGGATGGTGTAGGGTATTCCTTGGGCCACTATAAACATGAACATGAAAGAACATCAGTGATATAGTAATCCCCCTCCAATTGGTTGGATAAGTAGGATGTAAGGAATTAGAGGAGAGGAGAAAATAAATGATATCATGATACAAAGTGTCATAAATAACATCGTGTGAAAAATATGTACTAAGATAATAAGTATGAGCATGAAAGTACAAAATAGGAAAGAATGATGTCGCAAATTAGGGCTAGAAGCGAGCTATGAATGCTAGAAAAGAATCATGTGAACATAAGTCCTTGTTAGTTGTCATTGTGATAACCATTGATAAAGCATGTGTAATTATAGGATGAAACCATGATAAGCATAATCATCAGAATGTAGTATAAGCACACTATCATGAGATAGAAACACGATAAGCACAAATGAACATGTTAGTATCATAACATCAAATCATGGATGCATAAACATGTAAGTATGGCAACATAAACATGATGACATAATATATAAGCATGCGAATTATAAGTAGGCATGGAAACTTTCATAGACATGATAATGAGTGTATTTAATATAAGCATGATCATGATAAAGTAATCATAATAAATGTGAAATGGAATTAGGGAATAAAAAAATGCATACCTAAGATACTTACCTTTGCATGACCAATGTGTAATTGAAAATAGAAGATGAAAGATGCCCCCCACTTTTTTGTAATCACGAGTGTATGTAGCCTACAAGAAAAAAACAACCATGCCCTCATGTGACGAGATCAAGTGTAAATCATGGCAATAGATATGGCATAAAATTACATGTACTATGTAATTAAAAAGATAGGGGAAGATATTTAACCAATGAAGTTCTCGCCATCAGGTAGATCTATTTCAATAGTCTTTAAAGATGTGGCTGCAATTCGTTCTCCTTGAGGGACTACTTATTTCATCATTGTAAGAAAGCTAAGGTGGCATAACAACTTCCTACACTAATCTTGAGAGGAGGATTATGCAAAACTTTTCAAACCTTTACAACAGTTACATAAATTATATAGAAATAAAAATAAATACCAGTAATACCACAACACAGTGATTTATATGGAGAAAACCCTTTCGAGAGAAAAATCCCACACTTAAAAAGCAACCCAATATATTATTCAAAAATCTTAACAAGATTACAATATATTTACAAAGAAATCCTTAATAAGAGTATCACCAACCAGAGATTTGGAGGCAACTCAATAATATCTATAAGACTCTCACACCCAACCTCCATCTCGAGCACCTAATATATAAGAGATACAATACATGAAACTGTCAAACAATAATTAGAAAACCATGAGCCAAAACCACCCAAAAGTGGCACCCAAATCCTTAGGCTTCCATTATCTCCAATCAAAAAGATGCCTTATGATGTGTCATAACATGCATCATAAGTTGGTCAACATGTCCCCTATAGCTCTTTTTTGTGTTTTTATATTTTTCAATGCGGGAGGCCCAACTTATGGAGGCCATAACTTTTAATTCGAGAGGTTGATTAAGCCTATTTTTTAAAAATTGTATAGATTGAAGCGATTTACACATTGGGGACCCTTAAAAGCGATGTTGGGCAACCTGAAATAATTATTTTGACCAAAAACCAACTTTATAGCCCAAAAATTGAGTTTATTTATTTTTATAACCGAAAAAATCACTTTTTTGTAATCGCAAGGTTGAGACACTTTTCCCAACATTATCACTTATCAAACACCTTGCAAGAGAAAAAAGAGAGTATCGACATCATTATCTAATTTCTAGGGGCCGAAAGGCCCATAAACTTTGAACACCATCTGAACTTCTGTGTGCTCACAAGCTTAGTTAATGAATCTACAACATTCATCAAAGTCTCTACTTAACTAGCTTCACCCTACTATCCTCGACCATATCTCTCACAAAATGATACTGTACATCAATATGCTTGGTCCTGGCATGAAAAATTAGGTTTTTAACTAGGCAGATCACACTCTAACTGTCACAATAAATTGTCACAGTACCCTATTTTATTCTAATGTTTGAACACAGTCTCTTAAGACAAATGGCTTCTTTACAAGTGTGAGTAGTTGCCATATACTCAACCTTAGTAGTGGACAAAGCAACCACAACCTATTGCTTACTCATCTAGCTAATTGCACCACCAAATAAAGTAAACATATAAGTACTAGTGGATCTTTTGCTATCAATATCACCTGCTCAGTCTGAATCCACATAACCACGAATATCAAGGAAATGCCCCTCCTATCAAATTACCATGATAACACAATGAATACTCTGAGGTATCTGAAAAATATCTAAAGACTCTTTTAACTGCATCCCAATGAACTCTATCAAGATTAGACATATATTTAGAAAGAACTCCCACTGCTTGGGCAATGTTTGGTTTAGTACAAATCATAGCATACATCAAACTTTCCGCTGCACTTTGGTAAGGCACTTTGCTCATGTCTTCCATCTCCTATGGCCCAATGTTGGAAATTGTGAAGCAGATAACTTTGTGCTCACTATAAAAGGAACACACAATGGTCTATAATCCTGTATGTTAAACCTTTGTAAAACTGAATTGGCATACTTACTCTAGCCAAGCAATAGTATTCTGTTCACGACCAAGTTATTATTCATGTAATAACTAACCTGCAAGTGGTGTGTTTATGCATAAAAGCTTACATATTCCCTCAGCCTAATTTGATTCCACCTCCACACATCCCTAGGGACCAAGCTTGATCCTCAGTTTAACCATTTTGCCTACATGATTTGAAATTATGATGCGAAATTAAACTTAGTTCAATTTCAAGGTGCAAAATCAATCCTAATCTTTTAAAATTTAATTTCTAAATTTGGGCAAATTTTGTCCCCTTCATACTATTCGTTTTATATCGACTTGGAGCACAAAACATTTTAAATTATATTATAGGGTGTTGTATAAAAGGACAAACCCTTATTCATTTTAACACATCATCTAGATCCATTGAGCTATGTTAGACATTGCATCATCATAAGGGCATAACATTAATATTACATTAGCATCTATAGTAGCGATAGATTAGGCATCTTTCACGGTTGCTTGTTGTATTTTTTCTTAATGTGCAAGTGTCCTACAATGATGTCTATAAATACGTAACCCTAGACACATTAATATACATCAAATTTCCACAGTCCATAATATTGTAGTTGAATGCTTCTAGATTAAACTGTGTGATATTATTTTCCCTAGTCTCATTAATCAAATTTTTGGCACCCAGATTGATGGGTGACAACCATAACCTAAGGTTATTGGCCTTGAAATGCAAAAAATTACAATTAAAAAATGAGGATGCAATCATGCCAACTATCCCGTCTAAGAGAGTCTAAGAGACAGAATCACAACTGCAATCTAGTCCAAGATAAGTAGACTATTGAGAATTGGGTCAAAAAGGTTTAGAACAAAGAGATTTGGTATTCAATACTACTAAATTAAATCATAAGTCAATTAATATGTTAAAATAGTCAAATTATATGCTAAAATCATACATCCAAAACATAAACCCAAAGTAACATAAAATAAAAGAGAAAATACAAGGCATACAATCTTCTCCTTTACAAAAGTACAATACAACTAAAACTCCTCATATTAAAAAACAAACATATATGTTAAATTTAAATACTTTTATTAGGGCAAGTGGCATAGGGGGAGAAGTATCTTGTGACTGTAAAAAAAATAGTGAAAGAAAAACTTTTTAATTATGTTGCGAGGCATAACCTATACTAGTATACTAGTAGCACGAGGGAAAAGTATTTTAGAAAAGATATCAAAATTTTAAAATATATATTAATATGAAATTATTACAAAATAGCATATAAGTATATAATTCGTAGTACACTTTTCTAACTAAAAACAAAACAAAATAATTACCCAAATAATGGATGGTGGCTTTTCCAAAAGTAAAACTTAAAGTTACATACAAAAATAAAACAAATGTATCACCATAAAATGACTTTTCAAATAAAAATAAACAATATAAATAAAATAAAATAATTTTTAAATAAAAACCAAATTTATATATCTATATATACATATAGATGTATTTAAGATACCTATATAAAACTAATATTGTAAAGTAAAAAATATTTAAGTTGACATGATAATAAAGACACATTCATTTTAAAATAAAGATCATATGTAGGAATTTAAAAGTAGGTAAGATTATAATGAAAAAACAATCCTTCATCAAATGTTTGCATGAGAAAGGTTTTCCTCTCAATATAACCTAAAATACTAAAAGTACTTCTTAATTATATTAAATTTATATTGTAATAATGTGGCAAAAAACATTGGTATTCTTAAACTATATTTAACAACATTAAAAATTAATTACAAGTATTAAAATTAGTTTTTTATACATAGTTATAAAATATTTAATAACTAATTCTTTTTATTTGGTAGTTTTTTAAAGTTATTGTTAATTTTTTCTTAACTAATTTGGTTTGACTTTGAGATGTGATATCATATCACTTTTTTAAAAGATTTTACTGTATATATTTTTTTTATTTAATATATAAATTTTTTTAAAAAACCTAAATTTCGAATAGACATTTGACAAATAATAAGACAACGATGGCAAACCGCGTGAACAAGAATGCCACGCAGGTTGCCTCGAAATTTCCCCAATTAAAAATATGTAATTTTAGTCGTAACTGCAATCAGTAAAGTTCTGAATTCAATGATAACTTCTGGCTGTTTGAAAAACTGAAAAATGGCCGAAGGGATTACCTACCTAGGTAATCAATCATCAGGTTCTCATTTTCTTTTAAGAAATGAAAACAAATTCATTGAGTTGTCCCTCAATAGCCCACCACGTAGATTCTCTTATAATGTAAATTAAATCTTCTGACCAGCAGTCTCTACATCAGGTATAACCCAAATCCCAAAACCCATTTGAGCAATCGGGCCAAAAACTCGGGCCAATGACAATGTAGACCCACATGATCGACAGTTTCTACTCTTAAACGCCGGGTTTATTGATTTACTAAAAAAAAACGAACATGTTGAATCAGATCGATATCCAAATACCAAGAAAAAAACAAATATTGGTACAATAAATGAATGGGTTTCATGATTGGAGGAGTGGGGGAAAAAAAACTGAAAAAGGCTTAAACATAACATATGCAGAGCTATTTTACTTTGTTAGGTTCTGTTCAGTTGAAAACTGGTTTGATTGAATCCATTGGATGATGGATCCTTATAGAGGCAACGGAGGATGCTTTGGAGGGAGTTTATTGCCCTCGCCATCCAAGAAGAAACTTATACAGAGTCTAAGTGTGGTTCAGCAGAGATCTAGAAAGAAGTATCCGGCGAAGGCTTCTGATTATACGCTGTATGAGGAGGTGGGTGTGGGTAGCAGTGCAATAGTGTACAGGGCGCTCTGTGTTCCATTCAAGGAGATCGTTGCCATTAAAGTTGTAGACCTTGACAAGT
Organism: Cunninghamia lanceolata; assembly: GCA_027924645.1. Classification (NCBI taxonomy): domain Eukaryota; kingdom Viridiplantae; phylum Streptophyta; class Pinopsida; order Cupressales; family Cupressaceae; genus Cunninghamia; species Cunninghamia lanceolata. Next base: position 2,831,500 of record BSBN01000741.1, on the reverse strand, counting down.
CCAGTGCTACTCTGGTAGGCACAATGTTCCCTCTTTGTTTGTTTATGCTTTAAAATCTGAAAATCAAAGAAAATTGCATGGTGAATATTTGACCAAGATGTTTAAGGACTATGGTCTTAATTCAATGGAATTTGAATATTTGATTAGATAGAATGAAGGTGTCAATTATATTTTCAAGTGGGTATTGGTCTTCTTCACCTGCTTAAAACAACCCTGTATTCTACCGTCCTCTGTTTCATTGCCTTTTCTCAGAGGATCAAGTGAGTAGGGGCTCTTGTTTGTGTTTGATGATATGAAAACAAGAACTAATCCTGAACATATGGCACTTGTTTGACAAAGATATCAAGTGGATATGCCTATGGGATGCAATGGAAAGAATTGAAGTAAATTCAGCAGTAGAATAATGTGCTACAGTTGAAGTCGATCCTCAAGTGGGCCTTCTTCACATGTCCACAACAACGCTATATGCCACTGCCCTTCGTTCTTCCTCGGCCCTGTTCCATGAGGATCAAGTGTGGAGAGGTTCCGGTTTGTGTTTTGATGATAGGAAAAAAGTAAACTAACAATAGACATATAACACATTTTTGACTAGAATATCAAATGAGTATTCCTTTATGACACAATGGAATCGAATTTGAACTTTTAATTGTGTACAACAGATGTCTCATCTAGTTGAATCAAATGATCTGGTGGGTCTTCTTAAGCTACACACAACAACCATATCTTCCATCGACTTCATCTCAGATGATTGAGTGTGAAAAGGTGCTGGTTTGTGTTTTATGATAGGAAAAGATAATCTAACCATGAGCATATGGCACATATTTTACTATGATATCAAATGAGTATGTCTTTATGAGGCAATGGAATGGATCTTGAACATTTAATTGAGCAGAACAAATGTGCCATTTCGTTGAATTAAATTCTCCAGTGCCTCCAACTCCCCACAAGAATCCTGTATTTGATTGCCCTTTGTGCAATTGCCGTCTTCTTAGATCATCAAGTGTGGAGAGGTGCTGGTTTGTTCTAGATAATTGACTGTGACATCGAATGAATATGACTCTTTGGTGCAACGGAATGGAATTTGTGTGTTTAATTGAGTAGAATGAAGGTGCCATATAGTTACATTATATCCGTAAGTGGGTCTTTTTCACCCACCTACAATAGTCCTTTTCTCACAGGATCAATTGTTGTGAGGTGCTGGTTATGGATCACCTCTCATGCACTTGCATATACACATGATGACAAGATCTGGGAAAAAAATATGTTAGCATGTGACACATCCCTGCTTAAGCATAGAGATGGATGAGTACCTTCAACTGATTCCTAACGTTTGATGATTAATATGGCCACCTCTAAACATGCCGTGGACCTTCCATTATATGAACAGATTGATATTCATTGCCAACTTCTCATTGGGATTTGTACTCACTAATTTGTTGTTCCAACCAATTCACCATATTATCTTTATACCCATGGTGACAGGGACTGCAAAAAGGATCCATGCCTATTTTCGACCTGGTACAAAAAACTAAACAAAGGTTGCCTTGTATCGACAAATTTTCTTCCGGTATAAGGACCAATAGAGAGGCCTAATGAGATCCCAGAGAAGGTCATTCATAAACTTTAATATGTCATCAATAACTTGGAGGCAAAATATCAAGTAGATCCTCACAAGGTTATCTTCAATCATCACTCCATTAAACATAGAGAATGGACATGTAATTGGGTGAAACTAAGGCTGATGATTATGGAACACAATTGACTGTTTATAACATAAGGTATCTCCTAGACAAAAAGGCATCATTGCAGATAAACTACTAAATTAGTAAGGAGTCAGAGTTATACCATGAGAAGAGTATACCTCCTTAAGATGATGGGATTATTTTGCCTTTGTGGACTGGAAAATTTTATATTCTTTGTTGGCATGTGTCCTGATGGGATTTGTTCATACATCTAGATGGGAAAAACATGTATTATAATAATCAAAGTTACAAGAGTTGCCCAAACTCGCCCAGATTCAGCGAGTTGCGAGCTGGGCGACCCTAGGCGAGTCTGGGAGACTTGGCAGTTGAGTACTCGCCAGACTCGCCGAGTCTGGGCGAGTCCTGACTGCTAGACTTGGTTGCGGCTGTAGAGTTGCAAAAAGCAAAAAAAAAAAACAGATTATGTTCATTACATTTGCCACAAACTGATTTTGTTCATTACATTCGCCACAAACAGATTTTGTTCATTACAACCTTCGCCTTTGCCACATTCAGATTTAGGGCAGTGACTTATCACCAATATCACTAGAGGAGGTTGATATAGGACCTTGATTGGGTTGACTAGGTGTATAGAGAGGCAGAGGCAGTAGCCATGACAGAGGAGGCTAGAGCACGAGGAGACACCTTGGATGTTGGCTAAGTGTTACTGAGACACAAGCAGATATCATGGATGCCTCATCATCCAGGACCTATCTTAGATGCCCACGCAAGAATTGCCGTAATATTGGGCCGAGTGATGCAGGCCCCTCTGAGCTAACTTCTAGTTTTTTTTTTGATATTTGTTTTGAACTTTTGATGCCATGGATTTCATATTCCATGAGTTTTGTATACATTTGACAATATTTATATATCTAAATTTGTTATTTCCTTTAGCTAAAATTTGCGTTTATACTTATGTGATCGATGTATACTTGTGTATGTGATCAAAGTAGCTTCTATTTGATGAGTTTATTGTGTCTTTAAGGTTTATTTATTAAAGGGTGCATGAAACAAGTTTTAAATCCTTCAAAATCTCTAAATTTCATGGGTTTTTCAATTTGCCGAGTCTTGGTGATGAGTCTAAGACCGGGTCAAAATTCAGCTTGCCGAGTCTTGAGCTAATCCGAGTCTTGTAACACTGATAATAATATAAACTGAATATTTCATACTTTGGCACCAATCTTAATACTTAGGAATGCCTTAGCTGAGTTAGAGTGATTGAGACTTTGCTTTTTCTTTTAATGATATTGGGAAAATGAATTATGGGCAAGTTAGAATGTTTCCTTGTGCTTCTTAAATGCTGGGTTGATCAGTGATTCATATGGATGTAGTGAGAGATCTTGAGGCAGGCATTTTTTTTTTAGATTAATTTCTGGGGATCTATTAATGGGCCCCATCCCTGGAAAGTAACTATCATAGTGAGCCTCATGCTTTCTTACTTCCAGATCTAAGCATATAAGATGTAATTTTCTTAGATTTCCCTGTTTTCTGATTGGAACCACAGTCCAATCCACCCCATTGAAATTTCCAAATCTTGCCGCACTGGCGATGATAAATGCTGCTCCTCACAAGGAATTAGAGGATCACTTGTAGGCTGAATTGCAGTCTCCACAGCATGAGAAAATGGGGATGAAGGGACAACTTCATCCACCAAAGGAACATGCCCTGATCTTTTCTCAGCAGACAAAGAATGAAGTAAGGGAGTCTCTACAGCGAGAGCAGAAGGAGGAGTAACTTCATTCAAAGGAACTTTCTCACTAATTATTTCAGAAGTAATGGAAAGATTTACCTGAGAGAGCTTTGAAGAGGTCTGAGACCCGTTAAAGAACCCATAACAATTAATTTATGGGGAATTTCTGCTGGTAGATCTTTAGAAATATTGAGATCAACCAGAATACGGGCAAAAGTAGAATCAGAGAAAGCTCTAGTCGCTGTATCTACTGAGAGGAATTTCCCCAGGGACCATCACTGAGAAGCAGAAATGAATCTGAAATTGTAGGGGGAGGTTTGGAAGCTTGACCCAAATCGGCATCACCTTAAAAGATTTTGATAGCAGGTTGAACTCTGGATACCAAGGCTTCATGAGGAGCAAATGTTTGCCCCAGCTCCAGATCTGATCATTAAGAATAAATTCTCTCTCCTTGGCGGAATTCAAAAACGACAATAGAAAAGCCCTGTGCATTGGAATAAATTTCAAAATGGCTGTCCCTGTGAGGCAGCCAGTTGTGCATCTCCGGAATACCAGTCCACGGGCCACTGAAATGACAGATCACTCCATTTTCAGAAAAATATTCCTCACCTTCCAATAATTCATCACCAAAAAGTAAAACAGCGAAAGAAATGGAGCATTTGAGAGGTTTTAAACTTTTAAGCCTACCTTGGTATAAGCCTGCAAACAATTCTCTGTCCTTGGGGGAATTCAAACACGACAATAAAAAAGCTCTGCGCACAGTGATAAATTTCAAGATGGCTCTCCCTGTGAGGCAGCCAATTCCTGGACAGCCAGTTATGCATCTCTGGAACACTAGGTCATAGGTGATCAAAATGACAGATCACTCCGTTTTCAGAAAAATATTCCTCACCTTCCAATACTTCCATCACTAAAAAGTTGAAAAAACTAAAACAGGGGGTGAAATGGAGCATTTGAGAGGTTTTAAGCCTACCCTGGTATTAGCCTGCAAACTTTGTTCAAAACTGCATCCTTAGACCTAGATGCCAGTCACCCATACCCACAACAGAAGCAAAGGATTTCTTTAGAGGAGATTTGCTAGGAAGAGGACTGTGATCCGCCTCACACTCGCCACCAAGCCCAGACTTCTCCAACCATGCCACCATTGGAGAACGAGTGCAGTGATCCCCGTCATCAGCCCACCTAGAAGAAACGATACCCCAATGAGATAATCTACCCTATTTCTGCAGGCTGTGGCGGAAGAGAGGAGTGGCAGCCATTTGGAAGTCTGTTGTTACCAAAAATTGCATGGAAGGTTTAGTACTAAAATATTGTTGATCTTGAGGCGGACATTATATTCTCCTTATCCTTTATTTAATGTAATGCAAGCTTCTGGACATTGTAAAATATTTGTCTCTTTTAGGTGTTGTGCTGTGTTTTAACTTTCTCATGGTTTTGCAAATACTCTGGTTCCTGAAAGAGAACTTATGTTATCACAGCATTCATAGTTGTTGTCCTGTGGAACTGTACAGAGACATGAAGATAACTTTGCCATGAAGAAGAGTGCTGAGCTATTTTGAGTGCTTTTAATAAACTGTCAAGTTTCAATCTTGTACATGCAGATTTGGACTGTTATTCAAATTTATAAGATTTGAAGAATAAGAAATGGTAGTGATTATAAATAATCAAACCAAACTTATGCTGGAGCATTGGCGATACTGGAATATATGAATTATGAATAATTGCCTTCATTTAATTAGTATCAGACTCTAATAGTATTAAAGATGAATGAGGCTTTGTGGGGGCATTCTTGCAAAGCGTTTGAGGCAAAATTTAGCAGTGATATATGAATCATTTGAATGCATGGACAGCAGACAGTTAGATATAGGTTGAGTAGTCCAAGCCCAGTTGTGGAGTTTGGAAAGAGGCTGTTTGGTGTTGAGAAGTGGCAGAATGGAATGCTTAAAGTGGATAGAGTCAAAGTTCGAAAACTGTGTCTTGGCAAAACTTGGCAGACCCAATTTTGACTCAGACTCAACAACTCGCCAAAAACTAAGCAAAGCTTGGCAAAAACTCAGCAGAACTTGACAAAAACTTGGCGTACACAAGTTTCTCCTGCAGACTTGCGAGTACTTGGTGTGGTTTTCAATGCAAAACTTGCCAGAACTCACTTGCAAGTAAATGGGCAGGTTTCCCAGCTGTGAAAAAATCTTGCAAGTACTCAGTGATTTTAAACCTATGGATAGAGTATTTGAGATGGTTATGTGGCAGTGTTTGGGGCATGTCTGATTTTTCATAATTTTTATGTAGAGTTTTAGCTTTTCTTTTGAAATTTAAGCCAAAAAAACTCTGCTCATTATGTGTCAAGTCTGTTCAATGGTTATATGGGACTGGAAAGGTGAAGTGGTTTTATTTTATAAGATTACAGTGTAAAGTATTTTTTTGTTTTTTGTTTAGTTTAAATGCTAAATGGAGATTTGTGAAACTTCAGAGATATACAGATAATTAAATTATAAGGTTTTTGTAATGTCCCCTTTTAGGAGCCGATGACGGTGTGGTTCGGTGGTTAAGTCGCTCGGCTGTAGTGGCGACCACCAGAGTTCAAACCCCCGCTGGGCCAATGAGCTCACAGGCTTTACGCCTTTGCTGGGCCAATGAGCTCGCGGGTTTGAAGTGTTCCCTCTTGGGGATGAGGTCCCCCCGTGTTGTGGCCTCACTGGTTCATCGCTCTGGGCAAAAGCGTTAGTGTGGAGTCGGAGGGCGTGTCGTGCCAGTGTCACCGGTCACGTTAAAAAGTTTACCAGGCGCATTATCTTTAAAAAAAAAAATGTCCCCTTTTAGGAAGTTCAAAATCTCTTAACCTTGCACACAATTTTTACTTGTAAAAGAGAACATTAGTAACTAATAAATCCTTATAATATCATCATATTGCAATTAGGGTTAGTAACCGCAGAATCATAATCAATATTAAAGTTCATTAACATATATGCATTTCACATTTTCCTCATTTCTATCATATAGAGGTTTCCATGATATACCTCGGAAGAGTCATCCATGAGCCTGATCGTTAATCTACTCTACGCCACTCACTCCATATGAGTTGGATACGTTTGGGCGCTGGTAACAAGACTCACTGCCATAGGCCCAAGGGGCTTCATTACTACACCCGGTAATTCTTCGTCTTCTTGGCTCAAGGGGCTTCATTACTATACCCAGTAATTCTTCACCCACTTGAGAGTTATTAAGTGAATATTTAAATATATCGTAGATAATGGTCAATCTTAGTTGTAGATTGCTTTTGCTTTTCAGTCTTTCGCTTTTTAGCTGTTGGGTATGATAGCTTTTGTTATGCTTTGTTAGTTATGCTTTATTCTAGCTTTCAGGCTTTTTAGTATGTAACTTCTCTATAAAATGAGCATTTGCTCTCAATGTAACTATTCGATGATATTCAATATAAATCTTTCATAGTTTATGTAACATGGTATCAGAGCCAAGTTACGAACCTGGTTAGTCTTAGCATTCTTTGAAGATTTTTTAATCTCTGTGCTAGTTGATTCGGGTTCTTTTTGGATGTGGGTTTCTACAAATCACAGCTAGTTTTGAAATCGCGTTTTCCTTTGAGCTTCGGCATTTTTCAAGAACCTGTGATTTCTGTGCCTTCCCTCACGTTTTTGTCTTCACAATGAAGGTCGTGTGACGGGTCGTGATTTTTTCAGCAATCGCGTGTTCTTTTCTTGTCGTGTTTTTGGGTTTCCATTTCTGAGCGGATCCCTCAAAGTTTTCTTTAGTCGCGGGTTTTCTCTATCACCGTTTTTTGGTCGCGACTAAATCTGGATCGAGGGTTTTAAATCTGGAGCGATGGTGCGGGATTTATTTTGATGGACGCCCCTTGCATCTCTGTGGTCGACGATTAAAGATTTTTGCGAGTTTCCTTTTTAATCAATGTTCTATGTTATTCTGTGGGCGGCGGATACACCATTTTCGGTGTTTGAGAAGTTTCCTTGTGGCTTCTGGTAGCTTCGTGTCATTGAAGACATTGCGATTGTGTTTTGGCAGTTTTAAGCAACAAAAATCGTGGGTTCCTTGTATGGACGCGATTTGTATCTATTCATTCGCGTGGTCGCCATTGAACGCAATTTTGTGCTTTTATGGGTAGACTTCCAATTCGTGATTTTCCGTAGTTGTATTACCTTGGTCGCAACTGCATCTTTTGTGCTGTTTTCCTTCCGTGATTGCTTTCTCAATTTGGCGATTTCTGTTTGGCAGCAAGCTATGTTCATTTTTTGCAGTCTGTTCCCTTTGTCCTGTGCGACCTCTCTCATATTGATTGAAGGTTCTGTGTTTAAAGACATCTGCTGGAGTCTAAATTTCCAACCTCCAAGTCATGAGGAGATAAGTGTTAATAAATCTCTCTGACGAAGTCTTCTAATAGTGTTCACATGGTATTAGATGGTGACTTCTTTGCAAGTTTCTCTGATTTACGCTTATAGCGTCTAAAACTCATCCTGTTTTTCCGTACTAGCCATGAAGAGTCCGTTTTGCCTCGAATTCCGTGTTCAGATGTTCTAAACTTCTACTTTCCGTATTTTCGAGATCAGTATCTTGAAATCCGTGTTCGAATTTATCTCGAGATCTGTGCCTCTGTTTGCTGTCTGTGCCGTCTATTTGCTTATGTGCCCATTGCTTATAATTCGTCTTTTTGTGTCTCGGAGAAACGTGAAGTATGGCATCTTTGACCAACATGCTGTTGGAGAGCAGTCAAAAGTTCAACGGCAAGAATTACAACACCTAGAAGCAGTGCATGATGACTATCAGCGTCTTGACCAGCTAGTTCTGGGGAAAGCTACACGTCCTCAACTGCCGGGTAAAGATCAGGAAAAATTCGATGAGCAAAATCGTGAAGCGGTGATGCTTATCAAGTTATCAGTGACCAATGATCAGCTGCCTCAGGTTCCGTCTGGGAAATCTGCAAAAGAAATTTGGGATCTGTTGAAGGATCTTCATGAAATGTCTGACAAGAGCCGTGTGTTCTTTTTAAAGAACATGCTCTTCTCGATCATGATGGATGAACAGATGTCTCTGCAGGAGCATCTCACTAAAATCAAGGACATCCGTGATTAGTTGACGGTGATTAGTTGAGACATGGACGAGGAAGATATGGTAGTCATCACTTTGAAAAGCCTACCATCTGCTTACGAGCACTTTATCGAGACTCTTAACAAACTCTGAAGTTTTTCAGATCTATGCAACAAACTCTTGTAGTAGGATCGGTGGAGACAGCAGTTCGGTAGCAGTGCTACTTCCTCCTCCTCAGAACAGGGATTTACTGCCAAGTCTTTTCAGCAGAATCAGGCTCCAATCAGCCCTCTCAACCATTCAGTCAGGGTCAGTCATAGGACCCTTCCAAGAAGTACAACATCTAGTGCAATTACTGCCACAAGTTTGGCCATATGAAAAAGGATTGCCAGAAACACTTGGCTGCTGAACAGTCCAAGTCTAAAGCATCAACACCATCAGCACATGTCGCTGAGCATACTGAGCAGAAGGAGCCTGCTTTCTATGCCTTCTAGGCCATCTCCTCTTCCTGCTTTTTTAGTTGCTCGTGGACCAACCTATCTCTATTTCAGTTGTCATCTTTAGGGGGGGCAACTATGTTTTAGTTAGTGGATTGACCATTAAGGGGGGTATTGAGTTAATATTTAAATATATCTTAGATAATGGTCAATCTTAGTTGTAGATTGCTTTTGCTTTTTAGTCTTCTGCTTTTTAGCTGTTAGGTATGATCGCTTCCGTTATGCTTTGTTAGTTCTGCTTTATTTTAGCTTTCAGGCTTTTTAGTATGTAACTTCTCTATAAAATGAGCGTTTGCTCTCAATGTAACTATTCGATGATATTCAATATAAATCTTTCATAGTTTATGTAACAAGAGTCACCTACCGTTAAACCATTAGTAATATTTAGGTCTATGCTACCTTAGGCCCAAGGGCCTCATTACTACACCTGGTAATTCTTCACCTTCTTGGCTCAAGGGGCTTCACGCTACACCCGGCGATTCTTCACCCACTTGAGAGTCACCTAGGTGCTAGATCCTAACCGCCCTTCCCTAACTCCACTCCCATACTTGTAGGGTATGTATATAGATTAATGATGAGGCTACTTATTCTCATCCCGGGTATTCCATGTTTAGAGTTATATGTCTTATAAGAACTTATCCTTACTATCTCGTTGATTGCTATTCAAATTATTTGGCAACATACAATATTCTTCCTTATAGGAATAACATTCATCATTCTAACATGATTATAAACATTCTTATGTCATAAACATTCTTAGGCTGTCATATTATAGACATTCTTATTCTATTACGGTTATGAGTATTTTCATGCCATTAGGATTATAAACATTCTCATCCTATCATGTATAACATTCTCATTCTATGATAACATTTCCATTCTATTCTATATACACATTCATTCTATTCTATATAAATATTCTCACTCTATTTCAGTTATAAGCATTGTATACCTAGATGGATTCTTCAGATTTATGATTATAAGACATTATTACTTGAGGTAAGAAACATACCTTATTTGGGTCGATTGCTCTTAGATGTACTTGCTAATATAATACTTGGTTGACCAAATACTTGCAGCAGTGGATGATTATAGAAGGCACGATCTGCTGCGATTATCTATATGCTGATGATATTCGATTGTATATGAGATGAATTATGTTGAATTCGATGATAGCAGATTGTATGTATTAAATAGAAGAGTTGCAATTCGATGCTGATTGGTATTTGCTTGTGTATATTCAATGAATTGTGATTCCATTGACATAGTCCTTAATATATTCTTTCTCTTTGATTGTAGTTCCTCTTCCTTATTCCCGTAATTATGCAGATATGAATTAATATTCAGATATCATTTTTCCTTGCTTCCTTCTTACCTATTCCTCTATATCCATATGCAGATCTAAGTCTGCTCTCAATATACTCTTATTTTTTCTTCCATATTTTCTTCATTGATGCCATTGTAAAATGTTCTTGTTTATACAATTGTTCATTATTTGATCTGCTGGGCTCCTTTTATTTTTCTGGCTGCTTTCTTTTGTTGTCTGCAGGCTTAAATCCGATCTGCCGTTGCCACTCAGTCTTTCTTCTGATTGATTGCTGCCTTTGTTGGAGGGGACTGGTCAATATTTATAAGTTTGTAGGGATGCAATTAAGCACCGGTCACCTCCCTTAATAAATAAATATTATTAAATTTTGATGATGTTTGATATTTGTATTAGTTAAGCGCTCCTTATTATGAGATCGACATCTTCTCAAGAGGCCCGATTCCATATATGAATGCCTTTATATTATTTACTATTATATATTCTAGGCAAAGAGTGAGGAGTTTGCTGCTCAGGGAGATACTATGATGGAAGATACCTATAGGGATATTTCTATCATGATAATTTGGCACTGTTGTCTAATGAACTGAATGATCTCATTGCCAGAATGGCTAACATTGAGCAGACCGTTGTGCAGCCCCGCACCTCTGATAGTTGCAATGAAAAATGGGAGGTTATGAATGAAAACATGCAGACTTTTCAAAATAGGTTGGTTAAGATTAAAGATGCCATGAATGCTCTAGTTAATATAATGGATGATATGATGAGGAAAGCGGTTTCGGAAATTGTTACTCTCCAGGCTGAATTGAAGAAGCGTAAACAACTTCAGAAAGAACATTACCAGTCAAAGAAAAAGATGAAAATTGTGTTATATATATATATATATTAATTACTATTATATTGATAATACATATATATATATATTTGTATATTATAATAATATATATACTATCACATATATATGTATATATATTTGTTTATTATGCAAATATATATATAATCACTACAATTATGATATATATATATATTTATATATTGTGAATTATATATATTATAATTAATAGTATTATTATATAATCATAATAATGCTTAAATTGATAATACAATAAACATATTGTATTTTAATTATATATAATATTATTTAATATTATTACATATTAATAATACTATATATGTTTATTAAATATTATCATATACATGATTATCATTTAAATCGACGATGACAAACATCATATTTGATGGAAGCGATTTCTCTGTCTTATCATGATGTTTAAATCTTTAATTTAAACAATGCCTTAATATGGGGACATGACAGTTTTAGAGGAGACATAAGGAATATACTGTTCATGGATCACTTGTAGGATATTAGAAGTCATAATTGACTTTGAGATATAGGTCATGTAAGTGATTGCATTGTGTAAGACGCCCAAAGATTACGGGAGGGGGCTTTGTCAAAAAAACATACCTTGGGTGTCCTTGTTTGTGTTGTGTATATGAGAAATGTGTTTCATTTGTTGTACGATTATTGTCCCTGTTCTCAAAGTGGTGTGTTTGTACATAAGTCACAGGTATGGCAAACATTCAGTCTTTCTTCTTGCCAAATCCCCATAAGCTTAGCGAGGAGAAATTTTAGAGTTTGGAAGCATAGAACGATGACAATTCTGATGAATAGTGAGTCGTGGGATTTTGTGATCATAGAACCATAGGATGAGAAAAAGAAAAAGAAAATTGCTATGGAAGATGTAAAGAGAAACCTCGAAGCTTTGATCAAATTATCAATATCCAACAATATTATGTCCTTGTCTGTGTTGTGTATATGAGAAATGTGTTTCATTTGTCGTACGATTATTGTACCTGTTCTCAAAGTGGTGTGTTTGTACATAAGTCACAGGTATGGCAAACATTCAGTCTTTCTTCTTGCCAAATTCCCATAAGCTTAGCGGGGAGAAATTTTAGAGTTTGGAAGCATAGAACGATGATAATTCTGATGAATAGTGAGTCGTGGGATTTTGTGACCATAGAACCATAGGATGAGGAAAAGAAAAAGAAAATTGCTATGGAAGATGTAAAGAGGAACCTCGAAGCTTTGATCAAATTATCAATATCCAACAATATTATGTCCTTGTTTGTGTTGTGTATATGAGAAATGTGTTTAATTTGTCGTACGATTATTGTACCTGTTCTCAAAGTGGTGTGTTTGTACATAAGTCACAGGTATGGCAAACATTCAGTCTTTCTTCTTGCCAAATTCCCATAAGCTTAGCGGGGAGAAATTTTAGAGTTTGGAAGCATAGAACGATGATAATTCTGATGAATTTTGAGTCGTGGGATTTTGTGACCATAGAACCATAGGATGAGGAAAAGAAAAAGAAAATTGCTATTGAAGATGCAAAGAGGAACCTCGAAGCTTTGATCAAATTATCAATATCCAACAATATTATTCCATTTGTGCAAGATGAAGACAATGGCAGAAAGATTCCAACTAAGTTGAAGACATTATACAAGATAAAAAGTTCAACAAGAGCAATGTAGAAACTTTGTTTTTTGGGAAAGATTGTGAAGGATTTGGATAAAATTCTACCCAGCTATTTCAAAGGATTTTATTTCTATTTTTATAGAATTTAGAAGACTAAAATCTCTGAGAGCAATTCACCTTTAGAGTCAACCAATCAGTTTGAAGATGAGAGGAGATAAGATTCAGTTCGATAACAAAGTTAAAGGAGATCTGGTTTTGATTGATAGCAGCTGGTGAAAATACTAGGAGAGATGATGTTGATCACAATGAACTCTCTACCAAAGTTATTTAAAGAATTTAACACGACTATGCATATACTTATAAAGGAAAAAATGCATGAAGTTAAAAATGTTTTTTAAGGTTGCTTCTACAAGAAGCAGATTATTGGACAAAATGAAGCTTACGAAGCTGGAGCATTTGTGAGTCAGGAAGAGGAACAGAAAAATACAAGCAGAAGATCATACAAGACATAAGAATTGCTAAATTGTGGGAATCCTAACAATTTGAAAAGGGATTGTTTCAAACAAAAGTGAGATTTGGTGGTTCAACAAAGTCAGGAACGATTGACTGGTGTTAATGTAACAATGTTTGACCATATGATGGGATGTGGTTCCATGGGGACTATAGTCTAACTAAGACAATCTGGAGTTACAAAAAGGTGTCTTTGGCATCCAATGCAAATATGTTTTAGGATAGTAAGTACTACTTCATTGGCAATGATGATGACAGTACAACGACTGGGCCTTCTATGGTTATTTTATATTTTAGTGTGCAATTGCAAATGTATATAGTTTTTAAAGAACTTGAAAAGTCTAAAGTTAAGTAGGTGTGAATAATATAGTGTTGGGAATTTAGAAGATCAGAAGACAAACATTGTGTTCTATGTTGATTTGTAGCTAGGTCGGATCCTTGCTAGGGCCGACCCAGCACATCTAAATGCTAATTGGCCTGTCGGCCTTAGCATTTTGGCATTATATTTTGTTGTATTAACCCGATTTGGGGTCAGGCCCTATTTGGGCGATTTATGTAACTTGCAATTATATAAGACTCATTGATGTAACTTGTAAATGGGTCTTGACCCATCTGTAACTTGAATTTCATAATGTAACTTGGCGCCAAATCATGCTAGGCCGACTAAGGGTTTATTGTGATCATTGTCACATATATATGCACTATGATTTGAGATCAAATCATATCTTCAACAGCAATCTACTAGCAAGCGAACTGGAGTTAAAGGCGGAGCGAATATTGTCTAAGGCTGAGTGAATATTGTCTAAGGCTGAGTGAACATTTTGCAAGGCTGAGCGAACTCTATACAAGGTCAGTGATCTCCAAGCTGGGCAGCCAAATCGAGTTACAGAGATCTGATTCTTCAAAGATAATTGATCAGATTGTCATATCTCAGATAAGCTGTGCTCTAATTGATTTATGCCTTGAGAAGGCTAAATTGTAATCTGCTACTGTGATTAATCAGTAAGAGCTGAGATATTTGTTGCTAGGTTTTTCACCTCCAAGAGGGAGGTTTTCCCAGGGTACTGCTGTGTTATGTATTGCATTTATTGTTTTCTGCTCTTTACTTTCAGTCTGATTACAAAAATTAACATTCTATCCATTCTGGATTTATGTAATACAAGCCCATGGGTCTTAAAGCATAGTTTGTCTTTGCTATTTTGTGCTTGTGTTTTTACTTTCTCATAGTTTTGCATATGCTTTGCTTCCTAAAGATAGCATTATACACCCATTAACAAATTCCCTTATTCAATAAATGATGGTCCTCATAAATGTTTTTATCTTTAATGATGCATGGTAACATGGCATTTTAGGGGCTTGAATGCATGTGGTGGCTTCCTGTTGGATGGATTTATGGCAACCATGTTCTGCAAAGGCATCCCTTGAACTAAAGTGTGGCTTAATCTTCAAAATATGGGTACCTATCCATTTAATGGATATGTAGTTAATTGTGATTTTAATGCTTTCAAGAAGTTTGACTAATAAATGTTTGTTTAATAGTCAAGACTTTTGGGCTGTAACATTATATTTATGTCTTAAAGATTTGTAAAAATAATAGGTAGTGCCAAGGAGCCAGTATGGACTCCATTCTTATTATTATTCATTATCTCCTCATCCTTTAAGAGGTTCCAAGGTCTACTTTTTGCCAGGGAAATGATAAATGTGTGGATGAATAGGGGAGCTATTTCCAAATTATTGGGGCAGCGGTAACTCTTGATTGTTGTTGACCACATGAGCTGAGCGCAACTAAAGAGGTGTGTTTATGGTCATCGCTATTTGGATGTTCAATGGACCTAAATGGTACATTCCCTTTCCCGTTATGTATGGAGCAAAATGTGCTGCTTGCTTACTTTACAGTAAAAAATTCTAGCCCTCATTTGTGTGCATAGGTTGAGAGAAGCAATCAGTGAGGGAAGCCTTCATTTGTGTGCTTGGGTTATAAGAGGTTCCAAGGTTCTAATGATAAAAGGGTTGCAGAACAGAGAAGATAATCCATAAGGAAACAAAACACTGTATGTTGAGTAAAATGAAGCTTGCAAGTTTTAGAGGAATGAATTCAGATTTTTGGAAGAAGTTATGCTATATAAGGAGGTGAGATGGATGATAGTTTATCATCAGATTAAGATAGTAAAGATGGTAGAGATAAGAGAGTAGATGGTGATAGTTAAAGAGCAGAATCAAAATCAAGCTAAGTATGACATGAATGAACAAATGTAGATGATGATAGAAGTGATGGAATTGCAGAGAGAGATGCAGATACATATAGAAGACAAATGCAAAAGAGAATATGTTTGATGGAAGTTGATGGTTTGTGTCCTAGTTCTTGGTGTTGGAACTAGTAGAGGTGAAAAGAGAAGTACAAAGTTGATTCTGGACCTCTATTCAAGTGTTGAGGGTACATTGTTGTTGGTTTTTCAACCTAAAGAATGGTTTTACCATTCAATCCTCATTTGTGAGCACTGAGCTCACAAATCACTTACTTGGGGTGTCTGATGCAAGAGCATCCTAGGCCTACAAGCAATCTTGCATCAACCAAAAATATTTTCTTTCTGTTTATTTGTGTTTTGTAATTCTTGTTTCATTATTAGTCGTTTTGGTTTGCTGCAATTGGATTTTTAAGACACAACTATCAGTTTGTGCACTCAAACCTAAAGACTTAATCATCTATGTGGTAACACATATGAATCATAACATCATGAGATTTTGTCTAGAGCATTAGTCGACCATCTAGAGCATGTTCATGCATCCATTTTGTATTTAATGTTTTATTTTATCAAGTGTCTTGCTAGATCAACTTAAGGATGTGTACAAGGTGTGCACCATGTTTTTGGGATTTGTGCAAATGGCTAATGCCATTGGTAGTTTTATTGGTCCTAAGTTGGTCATGTTTAGAGCTGCATTAGGTTTGGAGTTATATTACTTCACTCTTGGTTGATGCAAACTTTCTATATCAACCTTTCACTATAAAAAGAGGCACAATTCATTTGAGAAAGGACAACAGAGGGCAACAAGAGATTTGGGGACCAAGTTGTGTCTAGTAGACCAAAGTAGAGTGATGTTGGCAAGATTAGCTCAAGGAAGCTAGTGTTTTGGAGCTGCCCTCATGTTTAATGCTTAACTTCTATTGTATTCTAAGATTGAGGTCTATTTTGATTGCAAGCTCTAGTGGCAGAAACTATTGATATAATTTAGATTGTGGAGTAATAATATATCGATTTTCTGTTATTTATCATAGTGTTGTATGATGTTTGATTTTGTTGTTCATGTTTAAGGAGTGTTTGTGTTAAGGCTGCAAAACCATTGTACATAATCCTAGGTGTAGTAGGATAATACTTTATATTTTGTATTTCCTAGATACACTAGAAGTTGAACAATCATCTAGAAGATGAACTAAACAGTCATTTTCATATTGATAAATATGTACATTTTGATTGAATGGAATAAGCTTTTCATTGAATATGTTTTTGGTTATCTAATTCCCGTCCATTTCATTTGTCATTCTTTTTTGCATTTCATTTCGGGGCTTGACATTGGTATTAGAGAAAGTTTGAATGGAAGCGAAGAAGAATGTTGCAAGAGGGAAGGAGAACCATCTGCATATTAAGAGTGGTTGAGGCGTATGGACTACTCAACATGAGTGCTACAGAGGGCATACGTTAGAAAGAATTTGTATTCTCAATATTTAATAAATTACTCATGACAACATTATTGTTTGAAGCGTTGAGAATTGGCGTGGACATAGAGTTAAGTTTTGTATAGAGTAGTTTCAAGTTTTCAACATGCTTGGACTGTATATGCATGGTCATATGAAGTTTTTGAAGTGCAAATCCTAGTGAGCACATGCAAGCTCATCATTTATGGGCATTTGCCATTCTCGATTTGTTGTTTGTTGAGAAAAGATACGGCTTGTGTGCTCCAAAGATTACTCCCCAGGTCATTGCTCTTGTTGACACCTTCAAGGCTGATTCGCTTAATTGAAAGAGTCCCCCTTCATTTCAGATGTGTAAGTTGTGAAGGGAAACAAATGCATGCCTGCTGCACCCCCATTCCCATATCTGTTGATGCCATTTTTGCATATCCTATTTGCAACCCTCAATAATCTGGATTGTAGTCTCCACTATGGTCAAAGTTGTTCATGTTCGGTGTGACAACGGTTCTAGAGCTCTTTTTTCTTCACATTGCTAGGAAATCCAGACACAAATCTATCCTGACCTTCTCAAAAGAGTAGTGCAAATCCAGAGCTGCTCATTGCTGATGATATCTTGCCATAGTCCCCCAATTTTTTTCCGAAAACAAAAGAAATGCTCTTGCTGCCAACGAATAATATACCAATGAATATAGCAACACCACCATAGTCACTTTTGTCCAACCATTTTCCATACACGATAGCTCACAAATACTTCTGTCTTAATTGTATGTCTTTCAATCCAATTTTTCATTTAGGGTTTTCTTTAGGGTTTTCAAACAATTGGCATTTGTTTAAAAATCAATGTGGGGGCTATTTTCTTTAGTATGGGGAAGTTTTAAATCTAGTGCTTTAGAATTGGGGATGCTTTTCTAATATAGTCATAAAGTATGGATGTATATGGGTGTTTTTAATTAAAACCAAGGGAAAAATTCATTTTAGAAGGTCATTTGGTGGAGCTTATTTTACCCATTTTAGGAGGGATATTTCAAGCAATAAGCTAGTTTTTTAAATTTTTGGTAAAATTAAAAGTTCAAAATTCAAAACAAATTTTACAAACCCAAAACAAATTGCAGCATTCGGTATGTATGATGCCTTTGGTTCACATTTACGGGTCAAGCCATCGCGATTGAACTACTGCATCTAACACCTAAGATAGATGCAACAACATCTGTGGATTCAACCCTATAAACGCTAGGGAGAAATAAGGACATTGTCATTTTCATTTCCATGTCCCTCTGTTATCCATTTGTTGCTAATGTTAGACATAAATCTTGATAGGAAGAAATTTTGATTTCTTTCTAAGCAGGTGTCGTTGATAGGGTGAATCCTTTTCACATGTTGCCTAAGTGCCACATACCTCTTTACTCTCATGTGCTTTAACGCCCCTTTCACGTACTGACAAGTATATCAAAACGATGAGCTTCTTCCACATATTGACGGGTATATCGGAAGGGTGAGCATATCGAGAGGTTTGGTATACCGGTTTGGCTGTATATAGAAAAGGAAACCTTTTGGAGCGATAAGGAACCAATCCATCTCCATTTGATAGCAAAAGTCATTAGGTGTTGTGAATTGTAATATCTTCGAACATTAGCAGTAGAACCTGACCTGAACGTGTTTGTAATCTTTGTAATCATGTCCGCTTTATACACCAATGGCATGTTATCCTTGCAAATTAATGTCAGTAACAAACAAGAAGTAGAGAATATTAGGATGTTGACTCCAATATAAGCCTCTATTTATGTAGTTTTGTAATCAATATAAGATGTTGCGACAAGAAATCAATAGGCTGCAAGGTCAATTATAAGATGAGACACCCATTGCCTCAGTAGAGAAGAAAGATGTTGTCAACAATGATGTTCCCTTTTCAAGTAGTTCAACTTATAAGGCTGGTAAAGACAAAAAGTCCTTGAAGAAAAGTGTTTAAGTCCTCTCCTATGTCATAGAATAGTGTTGCAGAGAAGAAAGATCTTGATGTTCCTTCTTCAGGAAGTACAACTTAGAAGGCAAGAAAAGACAAAAAGTCCTTGAAGGAAAGTATTGAGCTTCCTCTTGTGTCACAAAACAATGTTGTTTCTAAGTCAAAAAGTGTGTTGTTGAAACCCATCATGGATACAATACTTGTTAGTCCCTCTATTGTTGAATCTCCACTTGTGTGAGTCTGGGAGACAATAAAACCCAATGAACATCGTATTGGTCTGGGATATATAGGTGTTGTGAATTTTCATATACTAGAACATTCCAAACCTATCAAATTTGTGTTTGGAGGTATTCAAAACAATAGTCAAGTTGAGTCTTCGCCTATTGGTTAGCCATGTGAAATTGACAAGTTGCCAAGTCAGTCAAAATCAACTTGCAATAAATCCATCAAGTCCAAACATGTTGTCATTATGGACATCAAGGCCATACCTCTAGTGATTGTCTCATCCTCATTTATCATGTGGTCAACACACACATTTTGCAAAACACTATTATGTCAGAGATCTGCCTACCAAATCAATGAAGCATAGGTATTTTGGATGGATAGATCATTCTAGATGGCAAACTAATGCTCGCTTATTGTTAAAATCCTATAGGAGAGAGTCCAATCCACCATTTTAGATGATGGCTCATCTACTCCTAATGCAAATGTTGTTGTCAATCCAATTGTTAATGAGCTCAACATTATAGATATTGTTGAGCAATGGTATGAAAGCTTGTTGAGCTTGTCTACCCATGATGTAAATGTTGTTGCCAATCTAGTTGATGATGAGCTTAGCATTGCAGATTTTGTTGATACTTGTGTTGTTGAGCGACAACCTAGTAAGAGAATTGTAGAGTTGCACTCAATTCCCATAGAGGATAATTATGCACTAAATATCTATGTTTCCCATTCTGATTGAGATATTGATATTGAACACATTGAGACCGTTAGATATGTAGCTCAGCATAGATTATTTGAGGCTATGGGTATTGGCTCTTGTTGATCATACTTTTGCACTTGAGTTGTGTTACCTTTTGAGTTGCCCTTATTCATTTATTTGTGAAAATTCCCTAAGCAAGAGTCGATTTACCTTTTTTCTTTATTGGTCATATCTTCGTTTCTTAAGTTGGCTCTTTATTTTTAAAGTTTACCCGCCTATCGTCTTTTGTGTGTGAAATCACTGAAGAATCGAACCTTTGAACTTGAACCATTCTCAAAGTTCAAAAGTCCAACGGGTTCAGCGATTTAATGCTTCTCAAATCGAACTATTCGTCCCTTTGTGTAATACAAATATGTCTTTGAACCCTCTGGTTGAACTTGAACCCTTTTTCGAGGTTCAAGAGTTCCACGATTCAAGAGTTCAATACTTGATGCTTTGTAAGAAGTCTCGTCACTCAGTCCCCTTGCGTAATTTAATGTATCGATGAACCTTCCGCTTGAACCTCATAGCAAAGTTCAATGGTTCAACGGTTCACTGTTTCAAATTTCAAAGTTTTCTGCAAAGTTGCGTGACTGTTGGTCGGTCTATGTAGTTCTTGCATCTTTGAACCTTCGCATTGAACCACATCCCAATGGTTCAAAGATTCAAGAGTCCGAAGTTCAATGTTTCTCTAAGCGAAATGTTTGCCCCTTTGTATGACCCAATTTGTATAATTGAACCTCCGCATTGAACCACATCCCAAAAGTTCAATGGTTCAATGGTTCAAGGGTTCGGTGACTATAATCTCATTTCTCCCCGAGGCTCTCTAAGTCAAAATTTAGCGGGAAATTTGGAGGAAAATATATCCGAAACTCATTATGAAACAGAAAGTTCTAATTTTTGGAAGGTTGTGGATAATTATTATACATCATGGTCGCGCGTGAATAATGCTTGCCATTAATGTAGATGTCAGAATTCATGTCTTTTCAAGCATTTTTAGCACGTATTGTTTTGGGTAATAATTATTCGACCTGGTTAATGCCTTTATCAAGAGAGAACAAGCCAAATTTAGCAAATGAACATACTGTGTGATGCAAAGGAGAATAGCGCAAGAGGTATAAGATTCTTGTTGCCCAAATTTCGCAGTAATTTCAGATACATTGAAGGTGAGTTCTGCTCTTCCTATATGCTGTTTTCATTTCTTAGTTGGAAAGAAGGATCTTTTTGAGTTTCCGATATTATTTTCAAAGTTCAAAGCATTTTTCATTATATCCTCCAATCTATAGCTATGAAATCTACTTGTCTTGCTTATGAGCATGGTCCTGGTCTCACCTGTTCTCTTCCTGAACTCGGGGATACCTCTCTGGTTCAATATGATTTAGAAGAATTTAGGGGAAGGGCTAAAAATCCTGTGCCAACTCCTATGATGAAGAAGATAATAGAAAGTGGTTTGGTTGAAGCTGTGGCCTTTCCCATGGCTGTACAGTGCCCCGAATTAGTCCTGGAGTGCATGAATAGGTATGTACCCCAAAACAGGTGCATCAGAAATGCAGATGGTAGCGTGTTGTTTCATGTTAATAGACAAACCCTAATGTCTGTGATGAGAATACCGCCCAAGGAAACATATTCTAACCTCAATATTACTTCTTCTTATGGGCATTTCTCACTAAAGAAAACAAATTACAGGAGTGTGATAGCAAGAAACTGGTTATTGAAATTCCAGAAGGGGGTTTCAAGGCTGCCTAGAGCACTTACAAGATATCACATGATCCAAGAGGTAAAGGATATTGTGGTGTTGCTACACGGGCTGAAAGGCAACGCTCAGGCATATTATTGGGAAGACTGGATGTACTTTTTCATACAGGTTATCCTCCAAGGAGAGCAATATTTGGACTGGGCAGAAATTGCAGCTGAATGCTTGCATCTGGGTCTAAGTAATTGTTTGGGTAATAAAGATTTTTATATGTTTTCGTACCTCTTCTATTGCCTGGCATCTACAAGACAATGGGTGGGGCTACCTCATGCACCCTTGGTTGAGGATAGTAAAATTTATGACTATTACCCACAATTACAGATGCATAATTGTTATGAGAATTACAAGAGGGTTAATGCTATTTTTACCGGAAGAATGACTTATGAGCTGGCAGGCAATTTAAATAAGAGAATGTCTGATGAAGCAATGCAGCTGGTCAGCATATATGGTAGTTCCTTTATTCGGTTTTCCAAGTTCACTTATATCAGAGTTGGGGGATTTGACGGTGAACCTGTGAAATTACCTAGGTATGTTTTTGACCGTTTTGTGTTGAGAGAGGTCTGCAGACAGCTAGCACATGTAGATAAGAATTCTCAATGAAGAAATCTAGTATCTCTTTTCCCATTGAACTTGGACATTATTCATGCCAATCAATTTTTGATGCTTTGAACCTGGAAGTGGATCTTAAAAAATTCAATTTTCAACACTATACTGCCAGATCCCAATTTGACAACAAAGGCTTTGCCAGGGATAACTTGGATTTTGGAACAGGGTTTTCACATATTCCTCAATTGGAGGATTATTGGGAGGATTGTTCAGATGAATTCGAGGTCAGAAGAAGATTGTGGTACAAGTTCTCCCTAGGACAAATAATTACCCTTAATCTAAATATGAACATTTTTGGAATTTTTGATAATGAAGAACAGGTGATTGATCCGCAATTTGAACAGATAAAACAATCACCTATTCCAGAAACTGACTGGAATAAAGAGGAAGAAGATAGGATTGAGGTTAAAACCCTCCCAGTGATAAGGAGAATCGAGAGATGGTTGAGGGAACAAAGATTGGAGGGAATTCAAAATAAAGGCTCCCAGCAATGTACATCAATAGTTGAATCACCATCCCCGATAAGCTCCTCTAACCAGCTTATTGCTATCTGTGGTGCAGGTACTTCCAAGTCAATAACTGGAAGGAGTCCTGTCATCAAAGAATCTAAGAAAGCCCTCACAACTATCCTACCCCCTCGTACCACCAGTTCGAGAACTAAAAGCAGGAAGAGGAAGCAAATTTCTAAGAGAATAGTTGTGGATTTGAATTCTGAAGAGGATTCAGGGGAAGCAATGGGTGATAAAGAATCTGGTTCACCGAGAGCAGAGGAGGTTAGTACAAAACAACAGACAGAGATTGCTTCTGATTCTGCTGACCTGATGATGACTTCAAATGTGCCCTCTGATCAATCAAATCCTGGTAAAGAAGTCTCGGCCCCTGCACCCAATTGGCTGGAGAACTTGATCAGCGACAAAAGAAAAATAATTCCATTTTCTTTACCGTTGGAGGACATGGTGAGTAAGTGTTTAGGAAAAACTCCTAAATCTAAGAAACTAAAGACAACATCCAGGGTAGGTATTGACCCTAGTACTGGGAACTAGAGCACAGAAATAGCCAGGCCGGCAACTAATGAAGAGATTCAAGATCCTACAGTGCAAGATTTCACGATTGAAAAAATAGATCTTGGGGCTGCTTCAAGAGTCGCGGATGTGCATCATCTAGAGGCATCCACCAAAAAGATAGTCAGCCGAACCTGGAAAGATGAGAAAGATAAAAGGAAATTGAAACAGACCTTGCACTTGATGGCAGAATACATCGATGCCATTCATAACCCATATCCACAACCAGTTTCACAACTTTCTTTGTCTTTTGATCCTAAATCTCCAGCTGACGAGAAAATGTTGGACCAGGTAAATAGGAACAGAATGGTAACTAAGGTATTTGACGATTGGTTGGACTATATTATGCAGAAAGGTACAGAATATATTCATGAACTGAAAAATATATATGATCAAACCACAACCACCATTAATGACTTGAAGACACAAAATGCTTCTTGGATAAAAGATGAAGGCAAATGGGTGAACATGATGAATCAAATTGACGAAGTACAAAAATATGGGATAGCAAAATTTCTGTCAGAAAAGAATTTAACAGGTCTGGATGAGGATGTACTGTATGTAAGTAAGAAAAACATCGAATGGAGGAATTCAGTATCCCGACAAGGGTGGATTGAACTCACAAAAATGATCAAAGAAATAACCGAATTCACCCAATCATTACAGCATGATCTACAGTGTATTGATGTAAAATATATAAAGGCTGATGGAGAACCAGAAAAGGACATCAATACTGTGATTCAATCTTTCAGGGAGAAGATCAGCTTCGTTAAAGAAAGTGACAACTTATTAACCGAAGATTTCTCTCGGATTTCAAAGGTGGAGTCACTTCTTTATCTTTGCTTCGACGCACTCCTGGAACACATGGAGAAGGTGGGGAAAATTCGGAGGGAGAAAGACGTCTGGAAGGCAAGAGTAAAACACATCGGTATTCCCAATTTCCCGAAAATCTAGGAGTTCGTTACAACATTTTAGGAGTGGAAAGCTCAACGTGCCTCCCCAAATGAACACAACCAATCTGGAGATTCAAATCCGTCACCTCAGCCATGATCTTACTTACACAGTTTCTTTATTCAGTTTTTCAGTTACAGTTATTTTCAAAACTTGATCTTTAAATGAGTTTGTAAAAACTAAATCCCGTATGGGTCAGAGTTACTTTAACTCTGGGTTTGGTTTACATGATCAGACAATTAGGGCAATTATATATATGTTTTTGGTTGCTAAAACTGATAGAGAGAATAGGGAAAGAAAAAGAGACGAGAAATTTTAGAACTGAATTGTTGTCGTTTTACAATATATATGATGTTTGTCTGAAACATTTTTTTCATCTGTGAATGAAAAGGAGAAACAATTACTGCATACTTAGATCTGTGCGTTTGAGTATTCGAAATTGGGTTTTCTGTGCGAAATCTTCTTTCATATGGTAATTGCTCTTTCATTGGACAACTCATTGTATGTATTTTATTGTTTATTGGTTCAGCAATATACATGTTCATATACCTGATTATCATTGAATATAGAATCTGTGTATTCTATTAACCACTGATGTTATAGAAAAGTCATCGCATTCATAGCATGATGATGTATGGATGTTAGTTAGCCTTTAAGCACTTTCTGGTAAAAAGTGTATCCGAATGATTAGAATAATTTAAATTCATTGAAGATTTTTAAAGGGAGTTGTACCTTAATTTAGAGGGGAACTATTCTTGATAGTTCATCCATTTGTTGCTCAACTTATTTGTTCTTAAAAGAAGAAAGGGTATAGAGTCAGAATAGGATATTTTTAGATAAGGACAAATCTGTTAACCAACAAGTTGTAAGTTGAAAACCCGAAAGGTCGGCTTAATGAAGACTCCTGATGAAAACACGAGAGGGCATCATTGAGTTGTGCAACTCTATACACAGGTTCATATATATAGTTCTCTTTCTAGGGGGGCCTTTGTAGTAGCTTTCCACTCTTATCTTACAGGGGAGAACATCAGGATTTAGATTTCTAGTTCTTAGAGTATGGTACTTAGAGATTTCTCACATTGTCTATTGAAGATTTGTCATTGCAGCATATTGCAAATTACAACATATTGCCGATTATCACAACATCTCAGCAACTGATGTTTAGCTCAACACTTGAACACTTAAGATTGCACACTTTATTTTGGTTTTTATGCATGAAGCGAGATCACCATATACCTTCATTTTCGATGTAGTTGTTCCTAGCAAAGGAGTAGTTTTTTATGTGTCGACATGTGTCTTAATTGTGGATGGCAAGTGGTTCACATTTTTAGCTTGACAAAAAATCAAATCATTCAATGCATGCTTTAGTACACTTTTGGGTTACTCATGGGCACAACAGTCTGAGTTATCTAGTTTTTAGGTCACACGGTGTAGCTAGTACAGTTTTGGGTTATCCATGGGGACAATCAGTGTAATGTCCCCTCTCTGATGGATGTTAGTGGTTATGAGATTAGCCCATCATGGCGACCCTCGTGGGCTAGTTTAGTGGATAGAGGGTCTCTTTCTCGTCATTCATTTGCCAGTTCGGGACTTTGGACATCATCATTGCTTAGTTGGTATCATGTCGTGGCTTCTACTCTTGGCTTTGGTCATGTTTGGAGGCACTTACTATTTTTAGAAGGTCGTATGCTGAGGGTTGCTATTTCAGGCAGGGCACTAGTCGATTGGACTTCCATAGCTATTTGGTGACTTGGTGGATAGATTTCATGGGGAGTTCATATTTTGCTAATGGAGTTAATTAATAAAGTGTTATATTATAACCTATGTTATAATTACACTTTATAACTAATAAGGGGGCCCATGAGGCCAATACCCTCATTAAGTGTCACTTAAATGAATTTATTTTATATTTGGCACATAAGCCAAAGTTTGAGAGAAACAATTAAAAAAAGAGCAAATATAATTGGAATTATGCATTTGAAAAAATAAATGGAATTGCCAATGGTTATATATAATTCTCTTCACAAAAATCGACCTCATTATGAAAATGAGCATTTGATATTTGTGGAACTTGGTCTGAGAGCTTGGCATTGGAGAATTCAAGGGTTTGGCTTGGAGATTGAGGAATCTTCAGGTTTCATGGCAATCTGAAGTGGTGCAAGATCCACTAAAGTTGCTGGGCTAAATCATCAAATCTGAAAATACATATGATCAAGAAATTGCAGGGATTTTCTGAGGAAATCAAGAAGAAATTGATGGAAGGAGATCAAAGGAAAATTAATGGCAAACAATGGTGTTTTAATTTCATCCATTTTTAATTGTTTGGGAACAATTTTCAGGAAGCTTTAATGGCTCGCTGGGCCGTACCAGCTAGGGGAGGGACGTCCCACTTCTAGGGCAATTCGCCCCTCGAAAAAGCTTCAAATTCATTCTAATATGGACGGCTGGGTTAGGGGAATTACCAGCAACAATAAGATTTGGGGAGATTCCCGTATATGAGGAGATATCTGCAATAAATTGAATTTCAGGAGGGTCTGATATAAAAATCCAGATCTGAATTTTGACAATCTTCTTGATTTTTCAGGTGTGCATGTGCAATCCTCATATTTATTAATGCATCTATTATCTAGTTGAGCAATGTCTAACCTTAGATTACAAATTTAGATCATAGGTTTTTCCAAATTATTGTTACAATTTCAATTTCCTGTGCATTTCTGTCAAAACCAAGAAAATACAAAAAAAACACATTCAGAAAAAAAACAAAAAAATGTACCAAAAAACATTTTCAAAGCAAGTACTTTCAGCAGATCAGAATTTGGGGTTTTAGAGGCAATGAGGCTTCTTACAATCAGCCTGGGTTATCTAGTTTTCAGGTCATGCAAGGGCAATCAGCTTGGAGAGAAAAGTTGAACAACCTTCTACAAATTTCATAACTTAGAAGTAATGCCGAGTTTCAAATCAACACAAAAAATGGAGGTGAAAAATTTCACAACAAACAGGTGCGGTATTCTCTCAAAATGGGATATAGCATTGTGGACAGCTGACTTGACTTGAGAAAACAAACTCAAGTCTTTATCCAGTCAATATCTTGGTTCTTGAAAATTATAAAACTACAGAAGGAAACAAGCTATCACTTAGGCAAAGCCTTTTGCAAAAGACAGGAGCTTTGTATAAGCAAATGAGGTGCCATAAACAAGTTGCATGATGCGCAACACAGTGGTTTTACCACTACCCCTATAGATTAAGGGGGAATGTAACATTTTTATACATAATCATAGGTGTAGTAGGATAATACTTTATATTTTGTATTTCCTAGATACACTAGAAGTTGAACAATCATGTAGAAGATGAACTGAATAGTCATTTTCATATTGATAAATATTTACATTTTGATTGAATGGAATAAGCTTTTCATTGAATTTTTTTGTGGTTGTCTAATTCCCGTCCATTTCATTTGTCAATCTTTTCTGCATTTCATTCTCAGGTCTGACAAAGGCTACATGGTTGGATAGTCTTTCATTAGACCCTCCATCCATGACTGCATTAGAGTTAGCCAAGGCTCCTATTACCAATGAGGCCTTGGAAGATTAAAGAAGAGAGGTGTGAACTGTGAAACTATAGAGAAGAATTAAACAATAATACGAAGGTAGTTTATGATCATCTCAGCAAAATTATCATTAAACAGTCCTAAAAAAACATTAATATACTAAAACAACTTCTAGACAATACAAGGAGCTGAATGAAGCTATGAGCTGATGGGCATAAATCTGAGAGAGAATTCTGAGATTCAAGATGTTGATTGGATTTTTGTTTGCTTAAAACCTTACATTCTATTGTTGCTCAAAATAGTTGAAAATATAAGTTAGCTTCTACATATTATGGGCCTTATCAATTCATTATAAAAATGTCCAGTAGTTTTGCTACACCCTTAATCCTATAGTGTGTATATGGTTATGAGTAGTCAGCTTGTGGCTACCTTAACTTTGATTTAAGTTATATAATCATTAATTATAGCCTTATATAGGTAGTTAGGTTGGCTTGGGTGGCATCCATGGCGTAAGTATAGTATATATAGGAGGTAGAGGTTAGTTATTATCATTAGGTTGAGTATTGTGTTCTTATTGAAGACTATTGGAGGTATCCCCCTCGAAGAGGATTAGGAGGTTGCCCCCTCGAAGTGGCATATTACTATCAAGTATTTGCAACATATTTTCTATTATATTCTTCTATTGTGCAAGTTGTTTTATTACAAGTGGTATCAGAGCATGATCTTGGCATTGTGAAGGCAAGAAACAAGGAGATTTTTTTAAATTTTGGAGGTCATTTTGTGATGTAATGTCGCTTTTTGGCCCATTTAATATTTTCCGTGAACATGGAAGAATGTGCGGAAAATATTTTAATTATTTAATAAAGGGAATATTTAGTTAATTAAATTATAAAGTCATCCTAAGTATTTCTTTATATTTAATTAATTATTGTGCTGAACAAAGGAAAATAATAAAGTAACTTTATAAAGTGTCAAAAGTGGAGTTTATATTAATAAAGGAACACTTTATAATTTGAGAGGAGAAATACAAGAAAATAAAAGTAATTCCTCTCGAAAAGATATAAAAGGAGATTTTGGGAATTCATTTGAGGCATTCTTGGTATTTGCATTATTTTGAAACCCCAATTATGGAGGTTGAGCAGGTTTGTTCAACAACAGCCTAGGAAGGAAACCCGAAGGCGAAGATTGGTTTTGGTGGTGAAAGATCCTCCCTAGCCAATACGGTGTGGTTCATCCAGAATCATAGTTTGTGTAGATTGTTATAGGTTTGAAGAGTTGTGCTGAAGGATTCATCAATTATTTTTAGGGTTTGTATTTGCACTTCTAGGTTTTGCATTGTGTAAATTTATTGTGGGTTTGCAAGCAAATAATAATTTTATAGTGTTGTGTGTGAAGTGGAAGACAACAATCTGATTTATATTGTGAAGTGTGTGAGGTGAATGTGTTGCAGACAAAGAAATAAATCAGAAATTACTTCTTGTAGGGTTAAAACCCTAACTGTACCAATAGTGGCAAATATTAAGATGGACTTACAACCTTTAAAGGGAGGCGCTCACATTCAAGGGAAGTGATTACTTATTTCCAAGGCTTAAAGAGCCTTCCTAATAGCTGCCGTAGCCTAGTCAAGACTTTACCGCTGCCTTATGAAAGAATTGTGTGACAATTAAAAGGTGTGCTAAGGAGTTTGGAAGGTGATGTGCAGCTTTTAGGATGAGGCACTGCCTCATAACGTGATTTAATCACTCTTTCAAACTGGACGCCCCTTTGTGGAGGGACCTTGAGGAGTCTTGTTAGTGTTTGCTGCTGTTTAGTGAAGGGTTGGTTTATGGTGTTGCTGCTGCTGTTTATCAGAAGAGAAAACCACATTCAGTCCAGCTTCATATGCAGAGTAATGGGTTCTTCTTGAGGTCAGAAAGTTGGTTTTATTATCATTTGTAATTTCTGATTTTAATATAGTATTTCTGGTTTTATCTGTACCCAAATCCAGTGAATGAGAAGTAGCTAACTGTTTGACAAAATGTCCACTCAATCTCTTGGGGGAAATTGGAATGTATGAGTTTGTTCATGTTTAATCCTCTCAGCTTCAACTATTCTTGTGCTTTTCATTTGAAATTTAGGTATGGTACATAAACTGCTGAGTGTTTGACGAAATGCCAGCAAGGGACAAATCTGAAAACTTGTGTGTTTAAGCTAAAATCTGGTTAAGGGATTTTAGAGTGGTATCAGGGCTGGTTTTCCTGCCAGCTTGTGGGAAAATACATGACTACAGGATGTAAAACAGGTTGGTCTTGGGGCCATTTTCTCTGCCCTGGCTTCTGAAGGCGTATTCTAGGGCATCAAATGATGAATTTGCAGTGTTTGTAAGGGGTTAACATCATTTGTACAGCTGTAGTTGGGCTCAGCGACTGTATTGTCATATGTCTCCATAGTAGGTTTTAATGTTTCAGGAGGACGCTTGAACATAGTTGTGGATCCTTGTTTGCCACATTTGCTGGTCTGATGTAACAGAGTGTTGATTAATGTAACAACATTATAAAGCATTATAGATTTCTTTGTAATGGTCTTCCTCTTTTGCATGTGAAATGTTGTTGTTTTGAGATGGAGGATTAAGTATGTATGATGTACAGAATTCCCTTGTTTTAATGATACAGTTGTAGCTCTATATGGATGTTTTCCTTCCTTACACGTGACTTTATTGCCCAGTGGATTTGGCACCAATCAGGTTGGCTTAGACTCCAGGCATTTTCATTTAAAACATTTTCCTTTTCTGTTGTGGTTTAGTTTTTTGCTTTTATTGCATGTATGGATCAACATTATTACTTTTTCCATAACCTAAGTCATTTACACTTGAATGAAATGATTAGAGGTTCATGTATGCAAGAATTCTGCTCATCTTTGCAACCCATAGCTTCAATAATGAATACCTACAACAAACTAGTGCCAAATAAATCTATAGAGGGTTGTGTTGATGAGATAAAAAATGCATATGTGGTATGAAATGTTAAGGGGACTCACCTTATGTGGTATAATTCATTTTACATCTTTAGGGGCATATGCAAGCTTGTCCATATGTGTTGTTTGTGAGGTCTCGTAGGCTTGTTTCTGACTGCAATTAAGGCATGGTAGTCAAAGCCTTGTTCCAATCCTAATTCCATTTGAAGACCTCAAAGGAATACCCTTAGGTTTTGCAGAGCCTGAAGAAGAAGAGGATTTCCCTAATTCTATGTGTTGGCCCAAAAGCCACCTCTTCCTTGTGGATGTATCACTCTTTCTGCCTGAGATACCTTGTTCCCCTTGTCTCACTTTGGATTGTGATGCTAGAGGAGAGGTCTTGTGTGTTTGAGACCCAACACCTTGTGTATGTATACTAACACTTAAAAAATTTGCAGTGTTACAGGACTCGGACTCGCCCAAGACTTGGTAGGCTGATTTTTGACCCAGACTCAGACTCGCCGCCTAGACTCGACAAATTGAAAAACCCATGAAATTCAAAATTTTTTAAGGATTTTAAGCTTGTTTCATGCACCCTTTAATAAATAAACCTTAAAGACACAATAAACTCATCAAATAGAAGCTGCTTTGATCACATACACAAGTATACATTCATCACATAGGTATAAACGCAAATTTTAGTTGAAGGAAATAACACATATAGATATAAATATTGTCAATTGTATACAAAAATCAAGGAATATGAAACCCATGGCATCAAAAGTCCAAAACAAATATCAAAACAAAAACTAGAAGTCTATGGCTCAAAGAAGCCTGCATCACTCTACCCAATATCACAGCAAGTCCTACATGGGCGTCTAAGATAGGTCTTGGATGATGATGCAACCATGATATCTGCCCGTGCCTCAGTGACACTCACACCAACATCCAAGGTGTCTGCTCGTGCTCTATCCTCCTCTGCCATGGCTACTGTCTCTGCCTCTCTACTTGGTCAACCCATGCAAGGTCCTCATCACTGAAGACAAGATCCTCAACCTCAGTGATCCAACCTGATTGTTGATCAACCTCCTCTAGTGTGATGGGTGACAAGTCACTTCCCAAAATCTGTTTGTGGCAAAGGTAGTGCCCCTTTTGGGGGTTTGGGGCCAATGCCTCCAACGGTGTCAAGGGGTAGTGCCCTTGGCACATTCCTTGTCGCGATATAGGGCGGGGTTGAGGGGCGGAACCCTCGCCACCAAGACCAAATTGAAGCCTTTGAGACCTAAGAGGCCTTCATGGCACATGTCATTTTTCATAATTTTATTGCTTTTAAATAGCCTTCAAAAATCCTCCAAACCCTTCAAAAAACGCTTGACATTCATGCTTTTACATTTAATCGTTTTCCATTTTTTATAGCTTTTTTTCCCCCAATTTTCATTGATTTGGCCGAGTCTTCCTAGCAGAACTTGCTCAGACTCGGCGAGTCTGGCGAGTACCCGACTGCTGAGTCTCCCAGACTCACCCAAGGTCACCCGGCTCGCAACTCATTGAGTCTGGGCGAGTCTTGTAAGTATGAAAATTTGTCACTAAGTGTTCAAGTATATTGGCTACTAATACAAGACCTACAGACCTCTATAAGCAGATAATGACAAGATTGCACATGCAATTAGTGGTATAAAATAGATTTGTATCCCTTAGGTGAATCCCTTTAGACTTTGCATACACGTGCAACTTGGAATCCACATAAGCATGATCCTCTAAATGCATTTCAGACTTGAGCTCTCTTAAGATTTAGGCCAAGATTGTAAAACTGAATTGTGCAAATGGGCATAACCTAATCTGATCCTAAACTACTAAGAGGAACAAAGAAATATTAAAAATTTAATAAAGTGTTTGATCATTCACTATTCTAGACTAGTGCCTGCCTATCTGTTGGGAAACAAAGTCAAAAGTCTGCAAGGAGAAAGATGATCCTTAATATGACATCACATGTACAAATCAAAGATTCAAGAGACATCACGTAAAAAGATCTTCAAACATCCATCTCCAAATAGAAATATCCCTTTTGCATTAAGTAAAAGACTACTGCAAGGCCTTTGCAGTGTTTTACAATGCTGTCACAGTAACTAATCTCTAATGCAGCAAGTCAGCAAATGTGATTTGAGGGAGCTTATGGTACACTCACAAGATCACTTGAAACATTCCATTCAGCTATGGAGACATCTAGTTATGGAGTAGTCCCTGCTTGTCTAAACCTTCCTATGGCTCATACAATGCATTCCCAGCCCCTACAGAACAATGACATACAACAATTGATTCCCTAAACTACCCTTAGAACACCCTGTATAGAGGTGGCTCAATGACCAACCCCAATTACATAAAAGAAAAAGAATATGTAGGGCCATTAGATTGCCCTAGAATTCATGATGCAGACACTTATCATAAATCTAGGCATATCAGCGTACATCAACTCTTTGTATCAAGCCTTAAATTTGCTTCAATTTAGTACCCTTAATTAAATTTGATCTTACATAGACAAGGAAATTCTCTCGAGATTCTTATGAATGGGGGAAGAATTTCCACATTCACATATGCCAACCACCTACAAATATTATCTTTGTCAGTTTTTGATCTTCAGTTAATCTTGAAAAGACCTCCCATGGCTCAAGATTTGATTTTGCAGTGTTTTCTTTGCACACAACATGGTTCAGTCACCTCTCATCAATCTCCCAACCGCAGCCTTTAAATTCATCCGTTCAGGGACTACCACGTTAGATTTGCCACTTGCATGTTTACACTTAGCCACCATAGCCATATTGATCTCTCTTGAGCTCTATATTAGTAGGCGCATTAAGTTCTATCCACTTGCCCACAACATGTCTTTGCATTGTTTCTTTCCTTGGTGTTTTTCATTTCTCTAAAAATACATGAGCACATCATTATTTGTCTCTAGACACAAACCCCTTGACAATATCCCTAGTTGGTCCAAGGGACCAATAAGAATCAACCTGACATTGCTATGTGTCCATCATTGATCTTCCTTGGGCTCCATGTCAATAACCACAACCGTAGACAACAAACAAGTTTGGACCTAACTTCGAAGTATGGGTGCGCATATAGCTTTCTTAGGTCTGTTGGAGCCATATTAATTACAAATTTGAAATCAAAAGCCTTTGAAGAATATGTCATAACATAAACTTGGGTCCACAACTTGCAAGCCCCATTAACTAGAAACTCTTCTATAGACTTGAAATTCTTGCTGAATTTAGATACATAAAGACTCGGGTCCATTGGGCCTCAGACATAAAACACTTGACATTTGGACTTGAGACCCTCAGATAAACTATGTAGGATAAATTTCTTTGGGGTTTCTAGACACCAAAACATCAACAAGTCATGGACCTGAGACCTCTTGCTCAACTCGTTTGCATAAAACATGGGTTTTGTCCACTTTGGGAAACTCAAACTTGAATTCTTGACTTCGTACTTGAAAGCACTCGCTAAACTCTTGTGCATAAAAACTCTGGGTTCACTGGATTTCAAACCGACATGAATTCACCCTTGGTAGACACGATAGTGTGAATAAAATCCAAGCCAAAGAAACTTTGGGTCTAGGGATTTAAAGATTTGAAGCATGACGAGGCCTGCAGGAAAAACACAACACTTGGCAAGTATACCACAAGTGCAATGTGAAAAATCAAGCCATAATGACTATGAGTATGAAGCTTGTTATAGGCAAAACACAAAGAACTGACACAAAGGGCAAGGGTATGATACAAAGGCACAACAAAATCTCTATAATAGTATAACGGTATACAATGGGGCCAATTGGATTAGATTTTTATTGAATTGGTTATCATTATTAGGGTACTAGAGCAATACAAAGACCAAGAAAGGAGCTACAAGATTCTGGACCAACATGTTCAACCTTTGTTGTACGCTCACCATCCTTTGTCTGTGCTACTGAAGAATCTCTTGAATGATTTTCTATTGGACTTCCCATTGTACTGTCTACATTAGAAGGTATACGATTTTCAGTCCATGAAAGTTCTAGTAGTATTGTACAAACAGTCAAGACAATAGTTCCACACACTATGTAGTTTGTAAAAATGGTTGTACGACCCATGCAGGGCATACAAAGCATCGTCGTACGGTTCGCTAGATTCCTATAAACCCTAGTCCCAACACTCTTCCATATGCTTCAAGTTCAAGTAACAGATTGTCGTATGCCTAGGAAGCTACCCTATAGCCAGGTG
Source organism: Cunninghamia lanceolata (assembly GCA_027924645.1). Lineage (NCBI taxonomy): Eukaryota > Viridiplantae > Streptophyta > Pinopsida > Cupressales > Cupressaceae > Cunninghamia > Cunninghamia lanceolata. The sequence goes on along the minus strand of BSBN01000741.1, from coordinate 2,796,492 downwards.
TAAGTGCTGAAAGTTTTCAAAGTTTGAATAACTGCTTGTATGACCAACATGAGTTATTCTAGTATTATGGACATTGGCGGTTGCATTCGCCATATATGGGCTACGTCATTCAAAAATAAAAAAATCTCCAAGTTTGCATTTCTAATTCCATGGGAGGAGAACCTAGCTAAGCAACCGCTTCTAAGGTTTGGAGAACCAACAATGATAGAAGGATTGCAAGAAGGTTTTATCCATACAAGAGAGAATTTTAGCAAGTATCTTGTAGTGGAAAATTTAGAATTTGCCAATGTAGTCATGGCAGCTAAAGGAAAGAACCTGCAAGTTGGGGCTCCATCATCTACATTGCATCTAAAAAATTGGAAAAATGCATTTCAGTAGTATGGTACAAGTTGGGAGGGCCGAATATTTATAGTTTTGAAGCTCACTCATAGGCCTAGACGAAAATGGAAAAAGGCAACCAACAACTCCATCCAATGGAGCATCAACATCTCTAGGGATGTCTCCTGCCTTAATGTTTAGTGATTTAATTCTTTTTGTTCTCTATTGGCTTTGAATCTGACTTTCTTTTTTGGGAGGGATGATGTAATTAGGTAACATAAACTTGCAATTGGTTGTTAGTACTTGTCTGCTTTGATAAGTTGTCATGATTAGTTGTAGCCGTTCTTAATGGCTTGGTCCTAACTGAAAACTGCTGGCACCCCTTTAAATTCAATTCTTGTAGACAGGGTAGAATGTTGGATCCTTGGCTGATCATCCTAGTCTACTTCTATGTAAAGAACTTCATATGAATAAAGCTATACATCTGTTACTCAATCTGGTATGCATCGTGTTTCATGTTCATTTATCCAAGTATTAGTCTTATCAGATAAAGAAGTAAACACATATTATTAGGAAAGTCAAGTCTCTCCTTGTTAAATCTTATACCTGTTATATTGGAGAGTCATACCTCTTTCTACTAACTATTTTTGTAATATAAACATCACATCTTTCCATTACAATAGGTCGTACACCAAAGAGTCATTCCCCATCTGACCAAAGCTAGCCTCTATCGACTCATATGATGTTACTGCATTATACTGTGTTTCTAAGTTTGCAAATTGGGTTAGTCTATCTTAGATGAATTGGATTTCTTCTTATTTCGTGAAAATAAACATGTAATGAGAGGAGATAGGTTGCAGTATTGTCCTAAAAAATATTTTCATGTTTTTGTAGTTTCTTCCAAATTTAAAACGGCATTCCCAAGGTTTTGTTTCTCTTGTAGTTGCTGGCTAGATAGATGATATAACAAGTATGATCTGTACCTAATTTGTTCCTTTGTCACTAGATAGATCATATCCAGAACTTTAAGCCCATCTACCTTCATGTTTTTCATAATGCAAGATGAGGTAGTTGAAATGAGCTATTCTGTAATTGACATGTATACCTAAGCAATAGCATTGCAATTGAACTTGCAAATTTTTTGGAGGAATCATTCATAGACGAAGTGCTCTCATAGAGTCTCATGTCCAAATGTTGTGGTTAACTACCACTCAGGCTTTTAGCGAAGGTAAACATTTGTATTGTTTCTATGGCTGTTCATATTCAATGTTCTTAGTTCATCAAAGAAGAATCACATTTATATGCTTATTAATACTCATTTTCTGTACCATGTGTAGTATAAATACGAGGCAAGTGAATAAATAGCCTGGATTCATGATACTTTGTCTATTTTGGCATCCTTCTTGGTTGCAAATCTCTTTTAGGATATAAAACCATGTTGTGCATTGTTGAAAGCTGGGGAATTTGTCATTGGTTCTTTTTTAGTTCTAAATGCCATAGTTTGATGTTTTTATGAAAAATGCATAGTTAGTAGGAAAGTCCAATATAGGGATGAGGACCATGTTCCAATCCTTGTCCCCATGTGCACATTGTTTGATGTCTACATTATACATAATATAGCTGTACCCTTTTTCATTCACTCATGTACTGTGATGTGAATGGCATCCTTGTCCCTGTACCAGTACCCATAACCTTTTTCATTTACTCATGCACCCTGATTTGAATGGCATCCTTATCTCTGTACCAAGACTCTTACCCATGTCTCCAGGTAACTCTAGAATAAGGGTTTTGCAACTCTAAACCTAGATGCTTGAGTTGAAACATGCAACATACCTGCAAAAGGTCAGGGTCATGACACTTACATCATGTAGAAAGCTGACTTTCTTTGTTTTTGAAGTGGCATAATGTCAGAAACACTTGGTAAGCCATTTGGACAAGTCTTATGCTCTTACACATACTTTTTCCCTCTTTGTACAGGATAGAATATGTCATGGAGTGCAGGTAATGGCCTTGATTAGCCATCCAAATGTTTTGCAAGCCCATTGTTCGTTTGTAGTAGATTATAATCTTTGGGTTGTAATGCCATACATTGCTGGGGGATCTTGTCTTCATCTAATGAAAGCTAAATACCAAGAGGGACTTAAAGAGTCGGTTATTGCATCTTTCTTACGGGAAGTGTTAAAGGCATTATACTATCTTCACATCCAGGGACAAATACATCAAAATGTCAAGGTAATTCTCTTTTCTCATGCTAGAAATATTGTGATTTTTCTTATGAATTATGTGTACTTCTTGAAGGCAGAAATAACACGTTTTTTTCCCTAAGAAAAGCACATTTTTTCTTGTAGGAAGAATACGTTAGGCATAAATTTTGTTGAATTGTTAAAGGTTTTCTTTATTGATTAGGTGAAATGTTCAAAAAAAGATAAACTATAAAAAAGTAAACCTATTTGATTTGAACAATTGAAAAAAAAAACATGATCATGTTCCTAGTAGAAGCATATGACTTTCTTAAACTAGGTCTGTGTATTTGTACAACAATGTATTCCGCATTTATTCATGTTTGCTATAACTCTCAAGATGGGTAAAATATGGAGCTATATCTTCTATAGTACTTTTCAACCATTAAAGTACTTTGTATATTGGGTTGTAACTTGCTAGGTAGTGTACTAATCAAACAATGTTTTGTTTGGGATGTAGTTGTGTGTTTTCTGCTAGATTATGGTATTTTCTAGCTAGTGCTTGTTCCTTCAGTTTCTTTGTTTTAAAAAAAAGGTATTAAAAGAAAAGCTCTCTTACATTACTTGAAAGAATACACTTTACATCAAAAAGTACGAGACATTGTAGGATTTCCCTTCTTACCCAAGGAAGAAGGGCAAGTATTTCTGATTAAGCCCTAAAATCAAAATCTAATATATGCTTCCTAAGCAACAAGAGCTTAGCATAAATTCAAGTCCATGCTAAACTCTTTTCTTGGGCCTTTGAGGATCAAATTACATCTCACTTGCCAAAGGTATTTTCTAGCTAGTGCTTGTTCCTTCAGTTTCTTTGTTTTAAAAAAAAGGTATTAAAAGAAAAGCTCTCTTACATTACTTGAAAGAATACACTCTACATCAAAAAGAACAAGACATTGTAGGATTTCCCTTCTTACCCAAGGAAGAAGGGCAAGTATTTCTGATTAAGCGCTAAAATCAAAAACTAATAAATGCTTCCTAAGCAACAAGAGCTTAGCACAAATTCAAGTCCATGCTAAACTCTTTTCTTGGGCCTCTGAGGATCAAATTACATTTCACTTGCCAAAGGTATTTTCTAGCTAGTGCTTGTTCCTTCAGTTTCTTTGTTTAAAAAAAAAGGTATTAAAAGAAAAGCTCTCTTACATTACTTGAAAGAATACACTTTACATCAAAAAGAACGAAGAAGGGCAAGTATTTCCGATTAAGCCCTAAAATCAAAATCTAATATATGTTTCCTAAGCAAGAAGAGCTTAGCACAAATTCAAGTCCATGCTAAACCCTTTTCTTGGGCCTCTGAGGATCAAATTACATTTCACTTGCCAAAGGAACAAAAAATTCAACTTAAGAACATAGTATAAGAAGTTAAGAACCATTCACATTGCCTTCAGAACCAGGGATCTCCAAAGAGGTTTCCCTCAAAATAATATTTCTACAAAAGATACTATGCAACAGTTTACCAGTAGTAAGCCAAAACTACCTAGTAAACTTACAGCCCTAAAAGATATGCTTTTAACTTACAGTCTTCTATATTTTATACACGAGCCATTTCAGAGGCTGGTTCTGGTTGATCTGTGCTTTGCAGGAAGTTCCCTTAGTGACTTCTGTCTGCCAAGAATCTGAGCTTGAAAGCACAAGTTGTACACCATATTGCATGAAACTGACTTATCCAATGGTGATTATGCCACTAATGGTGAAATGAGAAAGGTGCTGCTCTTCTTGATTAATGAAAGAGATACAGCAAGTACTCCATTGATTGTACCGTCTCTTTCATCATCTATTCTTGACTTTGTGAGGTTTAAATTTTGTAATAATAGATTTTGGTTTATGATGGCATGAGGTTCAAGTTCTCAACCTTTTGCAGGGATGAATTCAAATAGAATCAGCATCAGTCATGCGAGTTGAATCAGCACATAAAATTGATTTACTGTTTTTCCAGACATTCTTTACCACCTAACTCAACCTTTTGGAGGGTTGCCTTAAGTCTATCATTAAAATTTGAGATAATCAGAATCCATCATTTTTTTCTTTCAACGCATTGTCTTTTCTTTCATGTTGCTATTACATTTCTTGCATATTTTTGTTTTCACTCATGTTGTTTTTGCTTTTATATTTGATTTACTTTTTTATTCGTTTTTACCAGAGTTGCATGGACACGGATACGGTATCGGATACGGATATGGCTATTTTTCAATACCTCTAATATGGATACGGCTAGATACGACATATATATATATATATATATTAGCAATAAATAATATTAAATAATTTAAATTTAATATAAATAATATATATTTAACAAATATATTATATATTAATAAATTAAACTTAAATTAAAAGTTAAATGTATTAAACTTAATAAATAAATAAAAGCTTACAATGTAAAGCAAAACAAAAAAGCCAAAAATTAAAAAAAGTATAACCAATTAATAAAATTTGCCTCTTCCTCCATTGCTTGTTGACACTATATCTCCAACTTTAGAATAAATGTGATTATTTGAGTAAATACAATCACCTAGAAAGACATATTTCTGATCATGTGCATGCTGGTCCAGAGTAGTTCCCCACAACAAGAAATCAGCATGCCAGGTCATGGAATAGTTGCTTGTGGCAATTTTTAACATTCTAGGGTTAATGTTTTTGGGATACAACACAAATATCATGAGAATGCCGTATCTGTGTGTATTTGGCATGGGGAAAAAATAAGGTTTTTTTGGGTATGGTCAGATACAGTATCCAAGACATATCCGGGCCATATCCTATGAGTATCCATATCCGATATGACGATACGCGTACCAAAGGATAGGGGGTGGAGTATCCGGTAACTGTGGTTGGTTTTTACTTGTGTTCCTTGTTGCATTTCACATGGGCAAAAACATAAGCCTAATTTGCGGACCTTAATTCTTTTCTTTTCTTTTTAAAGAAATTTTCCGAGGCTATATATCAAATGGGCAATGGCATCAAATTTGGTAGCAACCTGTTCTAGTACCTTAGTATTTGAAATTTAGCTATAACTATTTTCAATGATAAAACTCAAATATATACAACAAAAACTATTTACATTCACAAGACATGAAGCACTCTAAAAAATAGAGACAACTCACAGGAACTTATGATAGGAACATGCCATTATACTTATGATCATCATAATAATGTACAATTCTGCAGACAAACAGACAACATAACTTAGGGAGAAATGGGAGTTCTTCAGAGCTGCATCCATTGTTGTCAAAAGATGGACATATAGACAAGGCAATGTCAGGTTTGTTGGTTCTAAACAACTATCTGAACATCCCATACACACGTTCTTACCAAAAATTAAAAGTAGTCATACATACATTATGTAACACTAATTTTTTTTATAAATAAAATAGTTGAGGGGTTCTATAAGGGCCCTCACCCAGACTGAAAGCTACAAGGGTACAAAAAGAACCAAAACAAACTAAAAATAGACACGGGAAAAGACTAGAAGAGACAGAATAGTGAATACAGACACAAATCCTAACAAATTGGGAAACTGGCAGGAAATCCTCAAATTTGCCTCAAAGACCACAGAAACAAGAAACTGAACACTGGACCAGCCAAAAATGCTTCGGTCAGCCTTGGGCTGCAACCAACCTCCTGCCATGACAAGAGAGAATGCCCTCCATCGTCCATTAGGAACTTTCTCCAATTACATTTAGGGCTTCCTTCTGAAGCCTTTATACCTCTGTTTTGTGTCCTTTTCTCTTCTTTGGTTTCTCCTGAGGCTGGAACCAAACCAAGTTAATCCCTTCAACTGCTGCCTGCCACCCCTGAACCTGGGTTTGAAATACTTCTTCCTTTGAGAGTGGCTTAGATCCACCTGCTAAATCCAATGACTTCCTGCTGAGTTCCTGCTGCAACTGCACCTCATCTTGATCCACAATTGCTGGGAGGGAGCTTGGGCAGAGGGACTAGCAGAAGCAAAACAACACCCATTATTTCTACATAGAAAGTCCTCATCTGGTTTTCCTGGCTTGGGAACCCAACAACAGTTTTGATCCAAGCTACTTTTCCTCACAGAGCAATCCTTTTGACAGTGACCAAGATAATTGCATTGAAAACACCTAAAAGGAAGCCCTTTTCCACAAATTGCAGACATGAACCAACAGAGGACAAAATCTGCAAAGAATGAGCTACCATCTGGGGGAGGTCAAGCTGCAGACATATCCTAGCAAAGTGACCCAAAGAGATATTTCTATCAAGATCCATTTTGATAAAGGATCCTTTATGATACACTAAAAAATGCAACATTTCTTCCGATCTGCCAACCAAAGGGAGGTTGTAGAAATGAGCCCAAAAAGGCACCTTGGAGAAGATAGCTTTATCAGGATCAAAAAAAGGTTGCCAAGGGCATTAAAAAAGACGTGCTGTACCTTGAAATCAAGGCCCATGAGACTTAACTCACTCCTTATCAGCTGTGGAACTGAACTGCATCAGAAAAAAGCCCTTTGACAAAAAATTGAAAGGGGGCTGATATTAGGCTACATAGCCTTCATCCAATGAGCCAATGCTGAAACCTTCAAAGGCTTGCCCACAAATTTACCAAGGACAAAGATACTTGAAGGACTAAGAACTCCACATTTATTGAAGGCAGCTAGAGCCATGAAGGATCTTCAGAGAAGCAGAGGGACATCCCCAGCAAAAAACGACGCTGTAGTCTGCTCTTTAACATGTGGGTTAGACTGGGATCCTCAAATAAGGCATTAATGTTTCCACCCTTTGTTAGGTTGTCATGAAGGAAAGGTGCTGAAGAATCTGGCATAGGTTGTTGTGATGGTTGAGCCTCATCTAAAGGATTGACTCAGTCCTCAAGATGTTGATCCAATTGTTGTCCTTACCTTCTTTGTCCCATTTTTTGCATATGACTCTAGAGCCACCAAAGCCTGGTGTGTGACATCTACAAGGCACTTTTTGTGAGGCTTAACATCATGCCCTGCCACCTTTGCCAAATGCCATTTGATGTGATAAATGCCTCCATAGTATTCCAGGCCACAAAAATTGCATGACTTTGTTTGAGTTAGGGATGGCTAATAAGCCATACACCCATGCAAAGTCCCTTTCGTGCTACATGATGACTTGAAATTTGTAAAATATAGGCAAAAATACAGCCATTAGAATTAGGGTTAGAACATAGTACATTGCAATTTTTTAACGATAATCCTAACATAAGCGTATACCAAAAATTAAAATCAAAATTCCTAACTCTAATTGTAAAACCTAAAAATAATAGGGTTTAGAGTTAGGGATAGTACATACTAGAAATTAAAAGAATTCCAAACCTAACTGTAAACCCTTAAAAAAATTTTAAGGTCCAGGGTTAGGGGTAGTACATTCTAGAAATCAATAAATTCCCTAACCCTAACTCTAAACACTAAAAAAGGATTAGGGTTGGGGTATACTAGAAATAAAAAACCCTAACCCTAGTAGTAAAACCTTAAATAATGGGGTTTAGCATAAGGGTTAGGGTGTACTAAAAATTAGGAAAAAACCCCTAACCAAAACCCTAAACCCAAAAAATTGAGGTCTAGGGTTATGGTTAGGGTGTACTAAATTGAAAAAGATGTGTAATGCCAAAAAAATTGGTTGATTTTGGTTTAGGGTTAATATAAATTTAAAAATAAAAAACTCTGGGATTTAAGTTCAACATTAAAGCCTTTAGGGTTTGTTGTACCCATACAAAACTTTCGTATGTTATCAAAATCATCAACCAAAAACCTCCCTAACCCTAACTCTAAACACTAAAAAAGGATTAGGGTTGGGGTATACTAGAAATAAAAAACCCTAACCCTAGTAGTAAAACCTTAAATAATGGGGTTTAGCATAAGGGTTAGGGTGTACTAAAAATTAGGAAAAAACCCCTAACCAAAACCCTAAACCCAAAAAATTGAGGTCTAGGGTTATGGTTAGGGTGTACTAAATTGAAAAAGATGTGTAATGCCAAAAAAATTGGTTGATTTTGGTTTAGGGTTAATATAAATTTAAAAATAAAAAACTTTGGGATTTAAGTTCAACATTAAAGCCTTTAGGGTTTGTTGTACCCATACAAAACTTTCGTATGTTATCAAAATCATCAACCAAAAACCTTATTTATTTGCCCTCAATTTGTTCCAAAAGGTTGACTCCTGTACATCGTTCTGGTAACCCTACAAAACCAAGACCCTTAACTATTTCATATGTTTGGTTGTTGAAGAGGATTTAATGCAAAAGTGTGCTTGTTTGTGATTCCACATGCTAAGGCAGAAGGAAGAATTTTTGATGGTGCGCCTCCTAGTTTTCAAACACATAGTTAGTGTAAAAAGCGCGCCTCCTTGGAGTTTCACATTCCTAAGTGAGGTGTTAATACAAAAGCGCGCATTTTGGGTGCGTCATGCACCAAAACAAAGAGCAATGAAGATTTGGAGCGTGCCTTATGCCTATCAGACATGCCTTAACGAGGAAGGGGTGAAATTCTAGTATAAAAGCACACTTCATTGGCGTTTCAAGCACCATAGAGAAGGGAAAGTTTGGTTTGTAGAGGCACGTCTGCTTGCCATCTAGCACGTCAAAAGCCATCAAAAGAAAGCTAAATAATATGCAAAAATGCGTCTTTCTCAATCTTCATGGACCTCATTAGAGGGACAAGAAATGACAATATTTGTTTACACTTGTATTGGCGCATGTGCTCCACATTTGATGCGCTTAGGTAGAAAGGAAGAAGGTAACTGCAATAGATTGGTGTGCCACAAACCAAACAAGTTAGCCATATCAAACAATATTAAATCCAAGACTAGTGGCGTGCATGTTAAAGGATCTGTGCGCCACATTAAAGGTTTTTGCGCACCTGCCAGAGGATAGGTACATTAGATCAAGTGTTGCAACTCTCTTTTACGCCAAAGTGAAGACCATTCATGAACAAAAGTGTGTGTGAAGTTGGGTGGAAGCCCCTGTGTATGGCTAAAGGCTCGATAGTTGTGGTGTGTGTGATGGAAGACTAGTGCGCTATGTCAACCCAAATTTGCTTTGTAGTTTAGTGGCGTGCCTTCTTATGATCAGACATGCCTAACCAAAGAGAAACACACACAAAAGGAGATGGAAGCGTTGAGTAGGAGAAATAAAAGAACAAGTATTATGGTGTGCTTGGGAAATGGATGGGCCTTATCAATGAATTACAAAGTTACAAGATTGTAGGAGGTTCACACCTTGTGCTGATGTGCGCATCTTGCAGATGACGCACCAATATAAGGTGTAGATACTTTTGAGTTCTCAAAATAAAAAATTTAAAGACCTTAGTTTGCCTTCCCAATTTGGCTGACAACTCCAATTGAAGAGGTGGCACCAATTCCATGGAAATTGTAAGCTCTGGTTAACTATTTTTGTAATAAATGCAACTATTAGTTTCACTGATGTTGCATGTTTTAGATTCCTTTTTAGAGGATACGATTAATTCAAGAATAAAGCTTGCATGCATGTAAAGCTAATCTTAGAATAGGAGTAATATGAAATTAGTAGTATCAAGTTAGTTATATCAGTTGTACTAGTAAAGCTAATTATATGTTGTTTTGAATTTTTTCTTTTATATTATTTAAATATGTTGTTTTGAATTTTTCCTTTTATATTATTTAAAAAGCTTTCACCAGGAAGTTGGCCACAAGCGAAAGGAGTTTGTACGATCACAAATTCAAAATTTGTTCAAACTACAAGTTTGAAGTTAAAGGGCAAAAACCAAAAAAATCTTGCAAACCACAAGTTGTAGGATAGTTTTTATTTTAATTTATGTAGAAGGATCTATTAGGGGTCCTCTTGCCAAGCAAAATTAAATACATAAGACTAAAATAGATCAAAATCTTGTGCGACCCAAAAAGGGTGATAGGTCCATCATAAACTAGAAACTAAGTTGCCGATTCTGGTATGGGGTTGACTACTACAACAAATTTTTTTTCCTTGGGTTCGGTACGGTACGACTCCATATATATATTTTAATATTATTTATTATAATGTATAATTATTAATATAATATAATATATAAAGGGTGGTAGGGTGGGCACCCAATCCAAGAGAACTTGGACGGGTCGTAGCCATAAGTTAACATTATGGCCAATTCATTTTCTCTGACGGGCACAGTTCATCATTTTATGTTATTCGGCCTCTCCGACTCTGCTTGAAATGAACATCTGCACGCTCCAAATCTCGCCGATGATCCTCCTTCCCCGCCTCTTCTGTTGTCAAGATATGATGATCGAGTAGGGTTTCGGATAGCGAAGGCTCTAGATTTTCTTCCTCACCTATTTCAATTTCAGTTTTAGACAGCCTTTTTGTCCGGAGTAAGTTTTTGTGGAGAAGACATTTGTAGTTAGAATGGCAGAGGGTTCTAGCTTCATTACTAAGATAGCTGTAGCTGGTTTGATAAATTTGGGAATGGCCACTCCAATTCAACTGGAGAGCTCTATTCGTCAGATGGCATTCAAGGGAGCCATCACGGACCTGTTGATGATTGTTTTTAGACAAGTCAACAATAGAGTAAAACACTAGAGTATCCCACTCTCTCTTGAATAAAGCTCTTCAAAGGCTGAACTATGTGATCCAGTGAAGTAACTCCAAGGTTCCTTATTTATGATGTATGATGGGTTAACTCAGTGAATACATGTGATCTTGCTGATAATCACAAAGGGACTTACATTAGACTTCATATTTCATTTAGATTATCTCTCCTTCAGTGTGGATGATGTATATACAAGGTTTCAATAATGAAGAAAAACAAAAGATAAGGGTTCAAAAACTAATTTAAGGTCAATGAAGCAATGATGATGTATGAATAGACAAACTCCTTGATAAACCTAACTCCATTTCACCAAGGATGCCTACAACTACATGGAGTTGGTGCAATCCCCTAAGGTACGCGAATGGTTTTCAAATCATGAAGGCTCATATGAACACCCATTAAATGGTGCAGCTCAAACAAACATCCATAATTGAACTTAAGTGAATAATAAGGCTCAGACTAGCTTTACACAACACTTCACCAGCGATGAATGTTAAAAGCATGAGCTAGGAGTTGATCAATATCCAATACAACGTACATTACATCAGTGAGCTTTAATCTACTTTTAATCTATTTTGAAACATCCCTCCATTTCGTCAAGATACTGGAAACCATGTTACTTCACAAGATAACACTTAAACACCAAGCGAACTCCAGTGTCTTTTGCATTAATCTTGAAAATATTTACAACAATCTCCAAGTCCTCTCAGAGAATTTCGAGAGTCTCTCCTATTCTACTCCTACAAAACTATATCATACAAATGAGGCAACAAGGCCTTTATATAGTGTCCAGATTACAATGAAAGGTTAGGATCATTTCACGTAGCCAAGGGCTCAGATCATGCCACCTCAGTAGGTAGTTACAACAAATTGCTATTTTCAGTACAAAAGAGAGAGGCAATGAAGGCACATTTTCCAAGAAGATAAGATGAAATCATTTAAAGCATCTTCCACATAGGCGTCCCTTTGGCTTCTTTTATTAAATGATACACTGTATGTAGTCATATGATGTGGCTGATTATGATTGGATGATGATGTGTACTTGCCACATAGGTGCCACCTCAGCATATTTGTGGATTTCAACTGTTAATTCAATATGCTTTTGGGCATATTCCCAAATTGTATCATCTTTGTGATGTCTTCAATATGATTGCTTTGATGATGAACACTTGAGATGTATCTTGTTGATCTTGCCTTGTTCATGTTTTGTAAACTGGATGTATGATAGATGTTGCTTCATTTGACTAACTCTGTGATTCTTTCTTCTTACAGGTAGGTTGATGTTGATCTTTTTCAATGTTTCTCCATATAGAGTAGTAGGAGATGATGATGATGCTTCCTTCATGTAAGAGTAGATGATGATGACATGAAGTAGAGATCTCTCTTGGACTTGAAGGTTGAATGGAACTTGACTTGAAGCTTGGATGGATGAAGTGTCTTTGAACATGATGATATGATGAAGATGAAGTAGTGCACTTGGCATGTTGACCTTGAAGTGGCCCTTTGGAGTATAGATGATAACACCTTCTTTGGATGTGGAGTAGTTGACCTCTCAAGGAGACTTTGAAGCTTAATGAACCTTTGAAGATTGGGAGAACTTGACTTGAAGCTTGGATGGATGAATGTCTTTGAACATGATGCCATTGATGAAGTATACTTGAACTTGATGTGATCCAACATGATGTCATTGATGTTTCCTCTACAATTTGAAGGTGACTCAGGTGCTTGTCCTTCAGATGATTCCTTGGCTTCACCAACACTCCTTTCAATGATGCAACTTGATGATGATCTTGAAGTGATCTCCAAAGGTGGCTAGCATGATGACTCTTCCTTGAAGGTGACTCCTTACTCCTCGCTTAAAGGTGACTCCTTGAACAACTCCTTAGATTTGTTGATGCTCCTACAAGACAAGACAATATATCAATCACTTCATAACACAAAGAAATAACTTTAAACATATGAATAATCCCACTTCAAACTTAGGCGCATATACAAGTGAACAAAGGAGGAAAGAGCGCCTAACACAAGTTAGTCCCACATTCATGACTTAAAATGATTTCAAACAATTGTAATGGCTTAAAATGACTTCTCTCCTCAGGGCACTCACTTTTGGACATAGATTTGAGGGGTTGTTTCTAGGGCACCAACTCGGTATGTAGGTGCAAGGGCGCCTAACTCTTTTGACCTTACTTTTGTCATTTCAAACTCAAATTGATGATTATGACTCTCCACTTTAACAAGGTGAAGTCCTTTATACTTGATTCTCGCCTTCACAAGGCTAGGTGCCAATTTGGAGTTGCACAAATAGGAGAATGCGCCCAAGTTTTATTGGAATCTTCTTGCTATTTTATGCTTCCAAATGATTGAATATCCTATTATAACCCTTTTTACCTAGGCGCTAATTGAAATGTCCACAAACACTATGGCACTGAAAATGATTTGTGAAGGTAAGAAAGGGCACCTAAACTCAAGCTTGCTTCCTGACACTTCAAATAATTTCAGTCTCACCTCTAGGCGCCAAAGATGTTGATATAAACTAGGAAAGGCGCCTAAACTTGAATTGAAGTCTTAGACTTGTATTTGATGATCTCAAGCAATTAAACATGCCTTAGAATGTTCTCCTTTCTCAAAGCGCCTATTCAAAGATGTCTTTGCATGTGTCTTCTCCCATGTTTGAACTCTCAAGAAGCCTCCCCACTTTAAGGCGCTAAAGTTCATAGTTTCAAACTTGTTTAATTGTTAGGCGTTGATTGTTGTTGTTTTGATGTTAAAAGAGCGCCTAACTTTATACTTCACTATACTCCAACTCTCCAAGGCACCAAAAGGGTCTTTGAATGATGCTTGCTTCCTCCTAGGTCTAGGCGCTCTAGGTACAAGTTTGATAATGACCTTGTAGAACCTCCAAGTTGAATCTCTCCATTTACCTTTTCAAATTTTCAATGCTTCTTTATATCTAGGCGCCAAAGATGTTGATGAAACTACATAAAGGGCGCCCAAACTACTAAGGCCTTAATTTTACATTTCATTACTTCAAATTCCTTCACAAAGCCATATTTGATGACTCTCCACACCATGCACCCCTAGGCGCTCAAAAGTTTGTGTCTCCAATCCTCCGGATCTAGGGCGCTCAAGAGGATGATAATAAGAAGAAAATGCGCCTATACTTATCCACTTCAACTCAAGGCGCAAGTTAATGATCATTTGAGTGTGAAATTGGCGCCTAACTCATAATATGGGTTTTGTGGACTTAAATCAATCCTAGAGTCTTAAGGAAGGAGATGTCTCTTTAGGCGCCATCTATAATTGACTTGGACCTCATCTCTCATCAAGGCGCCCATAAATGGTGGCTACACATGCAGAATGCGCCTAAACTTAAGGGATGAATTGGCGCCCAAACTTAAGTTGTCTTATTTTGTGAAATTTTCAATCCCTGAGGTCTTTTGACAAATTTTCAATGAAGGCGCCCAATTTAAGGCTGGTTGGAAATGTATTATCTCCTAGGCGCACATATGAATCTCAATCTTAGGTGCAAAAATGATGTTTGCAGAGGTGAGAAAACGCGCCCAACTTCCTGGAGTAAATTCACGCCTAGAAGTGGAAGTCTCAGAGCGTAAGGTATATTGAAAAATATATTTAAGTATAACTCAACTTATACTTTAAATATTTTTCAATATACCTTTCAGGATGTTTGAGATAGGTCTTGAATCCACCGGATTTAACATGTAGATTATAGAATTTGGAGGATCCACCAGATTTCAGACTTAGTCAATTTTTCAGTGTTTCAGGATTTCAGGCTACCAGACTTAGTCATTTTTAGGATCTCAAACATACATCAGGGATTTCATACTCTTTCTTCCTAAGGCGCAACTTGGAGTTAGTTTAAACATCTCTTCATGCTAAGGCGCCAAAATGAGGTAGTCTAATGCATGAAGGGCGCCTAGACTTGAATTTGCTCCTTCTTGACATCTTTAAGGCTATTCAACACTTGATTATGCCCCTGTGAGACAGGATCATCCTTAGGCGCCTTCAATAATGATTTAAACTCCATGCCACATCAAGGCGCCTAAAACTAGCAGGAGCAACAAGGAATGGGTGCCTAAGATCATTCACTTCAACTCAAGGCGCTATCTGATGATCATTTGAACATGAAAAAGGCGCCTAACACTTGTGGATCATTCCTTTGTCGAATTCTTTGATGTTTAAGGTCTCTTATGCCAATTTCAATCAAGGCGCCTATCTAGGAGAGGTTGGAAGTATGTTCTCCTCTAGGCGCACATATGCGTCTCAACCTAAGGTGCACTTTTGGGTCACTGCAAGTGGGAAAATGCGCCTAAGGTCTTCAAGCAAATTCGCGCCCAAAACCAAAAGTCCCCAAGGTCAGGTATATTGAATATTTTTCAATATACCTTTCAGGATGTTTGAGATAGGTCTCAAATCCACTGGATTTAACATGCAGATTCTAGATTTTTGAGGATCCACCAGATTTCAGACTTAGCCAATTTTCAGGATCTTCAGGATCAGGATACCAGACTTAGTCATTTTCAGGATCTCAAACATCAGGATCAGGTCATCAAGGGGCTCTAAGACTCAAACACCACTGACTTCATCATGAAATAGCTCTAAGACATCATCAAAACTTCATGCAAAGCATCAAAACTCAAAAAAAGGGGGGGGGTCCCCATTTGCAATGGGGCGATGTGTGATTAGGTCACAACAGGACCAAAGGCTTAAAAGGGTCCTGCGCAGGCACGACGGTCTTCTACTTCCAACGGTGAAGCTCACTCTGGGGAAAGATTTCCTGCTCGCAGATGAATTCTACCGGTAGACACTCATGTCTCCTCTCGGTTTCTTGCCTCCATCTTGGACGCAAGGGTGGCGAAGAGTGCGGCGAAGGGGATGATGACAGAGCTTTTCAAAGTAGAGCATCTTGGTGGCCTTGATTTCATACTGGGAGTGGTCATTCCTGGGGCAGGCATCCCCCGTCCAAAAGACCTCTCTGCCCCGAAGGATTCGCTGGCGGTGGTGATGAAAGTCTTCCCCCTCATTCTGGATTTGAGGGGCATGGCATTGATAGAGCACCAGGAGCGAGTGGTTTAGGCCTTTGGCTTTCTGCAGAACCTGCTGAGTGTGGACGAAGTATTGGGGGATGGGGAGTGGGTTGGCGAGCTCCAAAATATGGCTAGGGAGCTCGGTTTTCTGTAACCCCAGTTTACTATGATTCCTATGCTTGTCTGTCTAGTAGCCAAGGTGGTATGAGCGTCAGTAGATCTGTCTGTGAAAATTCCTTGTTGGTCTAGTAAGCCATAACGGCATTTTGGTAAAATATTACCTTGTGAGGTTTTTTTTGGCTTAAGATAAAAAGTTAGTTTTGGAGGGTATGCAGGGAAACAACTTATAGACACCTGCTTGTTTTTCTACTTCGAATCAATACAAATCTATCTTTACGAAAAAAAATATAATATAATATATAAATTTATAATATATTATATACAATATAATATATAATATTAAATATATTATTATATAATAAATAATATAATATAATATATTTAAATTTATAATATATATATTATTAGTTTTTTAAAAGAAAATTTATAATTTAAAAGAAATTCCGATACGCATGTGGGAGCGTATGGGAGTAGGTAGGGCATGACCCTGCCGCCTCGGGTTCCCTTTGGGTGCGCCATCGGACTGTGCCTTGCCCGCTCCAATCGCCGCTCCGGGATCCGCTCTTGACTGTTATAGGACCAGGGCCTTCTACCAAAGAACCCGGTAACTTAGACTAGAAACCACCTACATAAGTCCAACATAAATAAGAACAAGGACAAAAAGCACTACTAGGAGAAACACAGAGCCCAGTAAAGGATATAACACCAAAACCTAACACCATTGCAAACAAAAAACCTAGGCTAATAGCTGAGAGCCTGTCAATGGGAGACAGAAGCACCACATTTCATCGATTTCCACTCCTCTCTAGCCCTATTTGTACCACCACCACTTGTAGCCATAACCACCTTCGCCACAGACAAGGACGCAGAAACATCTACTAAACAGGGGGACTTAGGACACCTTCAATCAGCTCTGCACATTTAATTGAATGTGATATAATGTCATTGACAAATAGCTGTAGAGAAAATCTGCTTGTAACCTCCAGAACCCCACCATGATCCAAGACAACAAGATGTTTAATGACTTGTCAAAGATTATGAAGCATATCCATCGCAATTGCAACATCTCTACAGAGTCTATTAAATTCCTCCATAGATATCTCGTTACTCACTTCCACTAAATAGAAAGGAACTAAAAGCGGCATTTCCTGCTCCATATTTGAGAAAACCTCTTCCCTAGCATGGTTAAACACAATAAGATCCTCTATACAATGATGCACATCCACATTCTTCACCACCTCTTCTAATTTATTTTGAAAATCCACCAAGATAGTGGCTTGCGACCTCAAAAGACCAGTTTCACCAACACCATTTGGGCCCAAGATGCTTTCGCTAGATTAAGGACATGGGCATAAGGGTAGTGGAAATTTTTCTTTAACCTAAAGTCAGCGACATGCCCATGCCAAAGTGGGTCTCTAGAAGCAAGAACACCGCGGCTAGCCATAAAAAAGACACCTAAATCACACCTAAGAAAGGCTAACCAATGCTCAACAAATGGCTACCAAAAAATGGCAACCCAACACAACCATATACAACCATGACACCACCAAGAGCACCTTCTCATGACGGCAAGCGTATGCTAAACGTATGAAACAAAAGCCATTTTATTTCAAAAAAATGCCCAAACTAGCAGCTGCAAACATCATTAATGAGCACCAACTCTGCCACCACTGACAATGATAGGAAAACATAGAAAATGATGAAAAGTTAATCCTTCCCCATATTGTCAATCATAAGCGAATCTTTGAGTCCATCCGAATCATGGACATCCTTTCTCTCTGTTACCGTTATTAGGGAATTATCTCTGCCTTTATTGGCTAGGAGATCAGCTGCAGAGTTTTGTTCCCTAAAACAATAATAGAACTTGACCACTTTGAACTTTTTAAACCACATTTTTTCTTCATCAAGATTATGAATTTATTCTTCAATTTGGACTACTTCCTTTCTCAAGAGCAGTGATAGCAACTTGCAAATCACCTTCTAGTTCGAACTCTTGAAAACATTCCTTACATGCCAAGATAAGACCAGTTATAAGTGCTTCCCATTCTGCTTCATTGCTGGATTTCAACTTTATTATCCTAGAACCACCAATCATAAATCAACCAGTGCCATCCCTTATTAAATATCCTGCACCTGCAATGCTTGGGTTCTTTCTAGAAGCACCATCGAAATTTAGCTTCATGCCTTTCTTTGGACACAATCAATTTTTTTTTTTCCCACTATATCTTAACCCTTGAACGGGTCAAGTTGTAGGATGGATAGCTCTAATACCACTTGTTGCTTGCCTACTAGGAACATACATGATAAATATATAATCTACATATTGCATATAGAATAAGAGTATAATAATAGATAGATGAGATTGAACAAATAGGGTGAAAGATTATTTATATGCAGATTAAGGGGCACCTTTGGAAGGATGTGCCCTGTCAGGGTGATAGGTTGTCTTCTTGTAGTAAATATTACTAATTAATCAGGATTAATTAGGTCTATAACACTTGCCTCTCATTTGAGGACTTTCTTCCCCATGAAGGGGCTTTGCAGTTCCTTTGTCATGAAGGGATTTGTACTTCCTTTTCTTGAAAGGGCTCTGCACTTTTTATTCATGGAACTTTGCATTTCCTTCTATGTAACAGGTGCTGCTTTCTCTTTGCAACCTTGTGCAACTTGTGTTTCCTTTGTTTATTCTAATGGATACATGAACCTTTTTAACTCTTACACCACTTTTTGTCTTCCTATCACACTTGAAATATGTTGCTCCTTATTAGCGTTCCATGGAGACACATCCTTGGGGGCCAAGTGACATCCCCTACATCTTAGATGTCCTGGCGACTTGGGTACTTGGAAGGGATGTCCCCTTTTTCAGGACTGGACACCCTATTCCATTTGGTAAATAAAGATTAAAAAAATGTAGCTTTTGAAGGAAAAAATGCTAAAATCCCTAAAAAGCTAAGGAGGATTCTCAATGCAAATTTAGCACATTGTAATTACTTTTATAAATTTCATCTACTTATAGTTTGTTCAAGTTATTTTTAATAGCTGTCTCTCCCCCTCCTTTCCCCATCCACTTAAGTTTTTGCCATCTTTGAACCTGTGTCTCTATGCCCCCACGTTCACATGTCCTAGAAACTAATTCAAGCACAAACGAGCACAACTTTATACTAGTTAAAGTAGAGACCAGTATTTGACTGTAAACAAAGATATAATAGAATAACACCAATGGATGCCAACTATTGACTAAATCAGAGACCAATATTCTCTACATCAACAGGTGATTAAATGGATGAACATCACACTATTCTCGAAAATAAATTGTTAAAAGAATACACAAAGTTATTACTTTAATGAATAACAAGCACCAACGTAAAGCTTAACATAGTTAATTCAATTTAATGTTCGGAATCACGAACATAAGATCAATGACCTCCAAATAAACTTTTGCAACATAGGCTTAACATCAACTTACATACATTCATTCACTAAACAAAACACAAAGGCTTGACTTCATAGCTTGAATGATAGTGTCTGCAGCTAAGTTTGGCATCAACTCTCATTACAAATTGTGTACTCAAGGCACCTATTTATAAATTCCTAAGTTGCCGGTCCTGGTACGGGTTCAGATACGGGTACGGGGTTCGGGTACGCGGGTACGGCAATTTTTTTTTTTTGCAAGGGTACGGTACGGCAATATATATATATATATATATATATATATTTTAAATTTTTTAATTTATATTTAAAACAGTAAACTCTAAGACTAAAACTTAAAGTTAAAAACAGTATTACTCATAATTCAAATTGCCAATAATGAATAAAGTTATAAACAACATAATAAAATATCATTATCAACATACCTCATAGAGTCATATGTCATAACTTGCATTAAGGTAAATCAAAATACTCATGAATTGAAATTCATATGAGTCTATGACATAATTTAGTGATTTCTCAAAGAGTCAAATGTCACTAGAAAATAAAAATTCAAAATTACAATCAATATCCATTGTTCAATAACTTAAAGTCTTAAAGTCTTAATAACTTAATAAGCATCATATGGGTCTTCATCCAAAGCATTATCATCATCATTTGAAGCACAATCAATTGGAACACCACTCCCAGTAGGCAAGTCTATGTCATGTGTAGCCTCATTGTCATCACGGACCTCATCAATAGAGACTACTGCAAGCTGTGTAGCAGTAGCATCTAAATCAGCACACTCAGGTATTAGATCCCAATTTTTTGTTGCTCCCGCACTGTAATCAGGTTTCTTATGTGACAAGAGACGCAAGTTAGAGTGCACATAGACCAAATCCTCGGCCTTTTTTGCACCCAATCGGTTCCGTTTAACTGAGTGGATAAAGGAGTATGTACTCCAATTCCGCTCAGCTGAAGATGAACTTGCAACCTGTTAAATTTGCATACCATACAAGTTAAATTTGCATACCATAAAATTTAAAAATTAGAAAGAAAAATGAGGAAGTTAATTTTAAAAAAAAAGATACATACTTGAGATAGAATTTTTATTGCAAGAGGTTGAAGGTGAAAATAGTCTTGGCCATGTAGGTACCACCATTCTTGAGCATCTTTCTTGTACTTGTCTCGAAGAGCAAAAACATTTTGATTCTTTGAAGATATGAACTCACCAAATTCCCCTGAGACAATTTTCTCTAAATCTCCATCTGGACATAGTCTTTTGAATGCAGTTTTGTACCCCCTAGCAACCTCTTTATCTCTATATGGTGCCACCCTCCTTGGTAGGGTAAGTATCTCTCTGCTGTAATACTTTGGAGACAAAGCAAATGCTAAGAGATGCAAGGGTGTGGTCATCTTGTTCCAACGGTCAACAATGATCCTTTGTACTCTTTTAAAAAATGCTTCTGTGGGGTCTTGCTCCTTGGCTTCTATTATGGTCCGTATTTTTTCAACCATGGAGTCCACACCATCATAAATCTCACCCAAGCATGGTTGATCCGTATCTGCATACCTAATCATACTCATGATGGGTTCGGTGAAATCCAAAACATATTGCACACGAACCCACCACTCATCATCAAGGATCAATGCTTTGATTCTTTGGGCTTTATCTGTCTGCGATTGCCTCCATACACTCCAAAGAGTGTCGATGACCATGGCACCCAATGCTGATTTCACCTTTACAAGTCGTCGCAAGACAATTGTGTGATGCGAAACGAGTTTCCGCAACCTAACATCATATAAAAAATTAAAAATAAAATAATAAAAAGTAGCAAGTAGCAACTTAGCAAAAATTTTAAAATATTAAATATGCTAAAAGTAAAAAATAAAAATAAAATTACCTTCAACAACTCCAATTTGGAGAAGGTCCTAAAGATGGCTTGTGACATGTGATGATTTGTCACAAACATTTGAATCTCCTCGGCCTCTGTGTAGATTTCCTTGACCCACTCAATTTGTGTGCCAATCTTTTGCATCATCAAGTTGAGAGAGTGAACGGCACATGGTGTCCAAAAAATATGCCCATATCTACCCTCCACTATTGAACCAGCTGCCCTACAATTTTTAGCATTATCTGTTACAACTTGGACAACATTTTCAGGGCCCACCATGTCAATGGCTTGTATGAGGATATCGGCAATGAAGCTTGCATCCTTCACTTGCCCCTCACAATCAACCGCTTTCAAAAACATAGCCCCTTTAGGCGACACTGCAATGACATTAATTAGTGGCCTATTTTTGCAATCCTTCCATCCATCAGAAATGATGGACACTCCTGTTTCAATCCATGTATCCTTGATTGCCCTCAATGACAACTCTACGGAAGCTTTTTCCTTGGCCAATAAGGTGGTGCGCACCTTTTCATATCCAGGACTAACATAATCACTAGGTGCCTTGGCAATTGCGGACACCATATCCCGCCAATATGGTGATCTAACAAGGTTGAAAGGAAGTCCATTGGCATAAATGCAACGAGCAATGCTGTCATCTGCAATTTCCCTTGACTCGTTCTTGAAGGCTTTTTCCAATGGGCCTCTTTTATGAGATTCAGATTGAGTAGTGTCTTCTCCAGAAGATGGTGGTGGCATGAAAGGATGTGGGCCAGCTGGTTTTGTGAAGCAAACAAGAGAATTTTGTGGTCCCTTCTTGGAAAGAGGATGCACTCTTTCCTTTCCTCTATTACTTAGCATGTCGGCATCCTCTTGTTCCTTGATATAATCCATTATTTGTTGATTTGACAACCCTTTTTTATTCGGCCCTGGGCAAACTCTTATACCTGTGCCGGGAATAGCGCATAAGTGAGCTTTCACTCGACTGTATGAGCTCTTATATTCTTTCAAACATTGGTTACAACGCCAAAGATAACCCCCACCACCAGGTAATTGTTCTATCATGGTTGTATGTCGCCAAAGAGGTGATGATGCATCAATTTTAAACGGCTTGTCTAGAGAACCAACTGAAGCAGAACTATGAGCCATTCTGTATAAAATTATACAACAAAACAAAAGAAAAAAATGGGCATTATGACCCCTTTATTATGCATATAAGGTTTACAAACAAAATCTAAAACTTAAAAAAAAACCAAAAAAAAAGTTGAAAAAAAATTGAAAAACTTCAAAAATCTTGAAAAAATTCATGAAAACTTGGAAAAAATTACAAAAATCACTGACCTTTGTAGCTAAATCTTCGTTGTGCAGCATTTCCTTCCCTTTCGGTGGAGTTCTTTCACTCTCCTAGCCTTCACCTTCGAAGAAAGAGGCAGCAACCTTCAAGAACCAACAATGGTGGCTTGGAGACAAAAAATAAACTCTCTCCTTTTTGTTTGCATGAATGAATGAAAATAACTCATGTTTTTATGTTTTATTAGTTTCCAATGTGCTTTTTAGGGTTAGTAAGGCATTTTAGTTGTTTTAAATGCTAAGGAAATGCTTTAAAATTTTAAAAAAAAATTAAAAAGAGCGCTTTTTGGCTCTGCTTGGCCGCGGGTTCGCCCGGGTACGGCCGGGTCCCCTGTGGGTTCTCCCAGGGTCCTGCCCGGGGCCCCCGGGCAGGACCCTGGGATAACCCACAGGGGACCCGGCCCAGAATCCGTACCCAGATGTCCCGGTCCGGGTATGGCGGCAGTATGGGAAGAACCCTGCAACTTAGATAAATTCTCAAGAGGCAGCTTTAAAGAAAAAATTCAAATAAAATAATCCCAACAAAACTCTGCTTTAAAGCAACCCTTTCCCTATCTACTAAAAAGAGGAAATAAAACACTTAAATCGCCTGAAATAGGCTCTTCCCCACTTTAACTCTGCCTAATTCTAATAATAGGCCAATTTAGAAAAGAGAGGCTACGAATGGCTGATTTTTGCTTTAAAACACTTACTTGGCACTAAAAACTTGAAGTAGGTCAACTGAGGCAGGAAGGTGGAGTTTTGTCTTGGCAGTACCACTCAAAAAATGTGCCATTCCTTAATGTTTTATACTGACTTTATCATTGGCATGATTTTATAAGTAATTTGTCACTTGCAGCTTGCTAGTCGGAGTTCCTATGTGGCAATGCCACCTCAGAAAGACACCACTTTTAAGTTGTTTTTTCTGTTTTATGCTTTAAAACAGGTCGGCACTAAACACAGGCACCCCTTTTTCCCCTGCAGCTGACTGAGTAATAAAAAAAGAAGCAGCAAAAACTCAATTTAAATGTGCTTCTGCCATCATAGCTTACCCTGTTGCATTGCTTACTCCATTTTGCTGGCATTTTCATGCCTGATCATGATTTGTTTGATGTTTGCCACCTTGAGTGCACTAGTCATGATTTTAAGGTGGCAGTGCCTCTTCGAAAGTGTGATTTTTTAATGTTTTAAGCTGTCGCATTTCACTAAGATTCGTGCCAGGGTAAAATTGCAGTTTTAAGGTGGCCATGCCACTTTAAAAGTGGGATTTCTTTTATCTTTTCTCACTCTCATGCCAGTCACATTTTTATAAGTTAGTTGCCATTTCATTGTTGTGTTTTTATCATGGCAAAGCTACTTAAAAGCTATGATTTCTTTCTGAGTTTGATGTATTTCTCCTTTTGGTGCTGTTTACTTATATATCTGCCACCTGCTGGTCGCCATTTTTAACTGGCTTTGCCACTTGGAAGTTTTGACACCTTTTTCTAAACTCTACCTCCTGAGGTTGGTTTGATTTTACACCAATTTTGCCATACCTTTGTTGCATTTTTAGTGTGGTCTTGCCACCCAATTTGTGCAACATTTCATTATGTCTTTAAACTCATTCTCTTGGGCATGGATCACTTAGAGGTCTGCCATCCTTAGGCACAATTTTGTGCTGGCGGAACCATCTGAAAAGTGCAACTTTCTTTTACAATCTTTAGACACTTGAAGCTTGGGCAGACTTTCCTCTTCACTTTGCTACTTTTTCCTTATGTCGCTTGCCAATCTTGTTTGCAGATTCTAGTCTTCATCATTGCATCTTATTCCTTTCATGCTGGAGCTATCAATCTCTAAGGACTTGATCATTTTTGTTCATTGCACCTCCTCTGCAATCATTATTAGTAGACAAACTAGGCCAATACCTAATGCCAAGGCAAATCAACAGGGATAAAACTTGGTAGACATTGGTAACACGACAAGCATGACCTGATTAATGACTATAAACTTGACTAAAGTCAAAGTTATGTAGGGGTACTAACACATCTCAATGAAACAATATGCAAAGAATCTCGGTAGGTTGGCTATTAAATGGTCCACTTATTCATTCATCACAAAGATCATTACCCCCCATTTCAAGGGTAACTTGAATGTCCTCTGCTTCCTGTTGCCCAAAGTCTCACAGCGATGCCACATAGGAAACTGAGATCTTCTACCGATTTGTTCTTTATCCTTTGATTCATTTCCACTTGAGTTCAAATCTCAACCCATTAATGCCTACTTGTCTTAAATTTTGTTTTCCATGATTATCATTACTTCATCCTATATAATGACTGCTTGGCTCTGATGTCTATGAACCCAAATCCAGGCAGAAATGGTGCCAAAAATGTGGTATAGTGAAACATTGAGAAAAAACTATTCTAAGCACAGGATACATAATATACTCCAAACAGATCATAACACCATTAGATCAATGATACGAAGTAACAGATAAGAGAAAATATTTGGAAATGACATTTGTTTCAAGATCATCATCTCTAATTTGCAATGTCTTCAGAATGTATGACAATGCTATATGGGAAGAACACAGGAGGGTTTCCTCAATGATTGATAAGACACTCATAAAAGATCAGCCATGGGATGCATATCGGTTGTTGACAACTGCTTAGACATCCCCTCTCGAATGTAGTTCCATGTAGTCTTATGTACATCACATTACTAGTTATAGACTTGCACACAATGCCACATTTCTTATATATACCCATTTGTTAATGCCATAATTGTTTCTTTTTTTTTCAAACAGGCTAAAGTTTCAGGTGTTGACATGATAAATTATATATCCTTTTTCATATTTTTCCTAAAGGAAAGTTTTTGTAGGCTGCAATTTTGAGTCATAAATTGAGTTTGGTTGTAGGGTTAGGGTGCAGCAACTAATCTTCTTTACAAAGGAGCAAGGCCTTGTCCACATTGCTGTCCTTAACCTATTTGATTGGTTCATAGTCAATGAGATTGGTTCTCTTATTGAATGCTTTTCTTGGTTTAATTTCACATTTTTTGTATTTATTTTCTTTTGATGATCTAGTCAGGAGGTCTCAGACTTATTACCGTTGTCCCATAACCTCCAACTGATTTAAATCCACTTAGATTTATTGCCCTCTGTAACATAAATCTCAATTTGAAAAATGTTTCTTTTTTACTTTCAAACATTGGTCAAGCATCTTGGACAAAGGCCTGAATTCGTAGAGCTCAAAAAATACATCTGTGCACTTTTGCTAATTAGTACCCATTTTTTGTTTTATTTTGCTTTGTACAGATATGGTGTCATCTGCTTCTTAGCATGTATTAAGGATTATTTGAGTTATTAATCTAGAACATCTGCATTTTGTTGAATAATTATTTCGTATAAATAATATCTGTTCAATTTTCACATCTGGATGATGTAATATTGTTATATATAATAGACAGACACAGAATTTGTTATTGATTATATCCATTTAGACAAACAAAAGCTAGATAGCTGCACATTTTTTGTGTGAGAGGTGTCATCATTTCATATTGGGAAATTAACTTAGCTACTTTGGCAGGCAGGAAACATCTTAGTTGATGCAAGCGGGGCGGTTATATTAGGTGATTTTGGATTTTCTACATGCACATTTGATAATGGCGACACACAGTGCTCCACTCAGGCATTTATTGGAACATCCTACTGGTGCATGCTTCTTTCTCTTAATATTTTCCTTGCCAGTGGTTCTATCTGATGAGCTAGTCAATGGCATTTTAAATGCAATAGCTTCATTTCACCTCAATTAACAGGATGCCTTCTTCATCAGTGAAGAAAATAACTATGTTTGTTTTTCTCCTGCTGGCCTGTTTTACAGGATGGCTCCAGAGGTTAAAGAGCAACGTCATAGTTGTGGCCCAGAGTGAGAATCTAATACTTATAATTCACATTTTTTATATCTAGCATTTATGTCTAAAATTAAGCCATGTCCAGGACATTCACTTTGTATTGCTCTATTTTATGTTCTTATATTGTTGTTTTTCTGACAGAGTTGATATATGGTCCTTTGGAATAACAGCATTGGAGTTGTCTCAAGGGCACGATTCATTTAATAAGTATTCTCCTACGAAGGTGGATATTCACATACTGATACAAATTAGAGCGCACTGTTGAAAACTACAATATTCTTCTCTCCGTTTTTTAACTTATTTTGGATCTACAAATGGATTTGTCCCAGGTTGTGCAGACATACTTGCAAGGACTAAATGGAGGAAATAATTATGAAAGGCACAAGAAGCTTTCTAAGGTTTGCAAAGTTTTACTATGAACAAAGCATATATACGGACTGTGTAATTCTTTCAAGTTAACAATTGCTCCGTTGTAATTCCAGCCTTTCCTGGAAATGATTGCCAAGTGCTTGAAAAAGGATCCTCTAAAGCGGCCATCTGCAATAAAGCTTTTGAAACATTCATTCTTCAAGAATGCCCCAAACAGTGAGGTTGTGGCCGAGACTGTTTTCAATGGTCTACCTCCTTTGGGAGATCAGTTCAAGGCATTAAAGGTTAGAGAATATGACTTATGCAAAAATTATCAATAATTTTTTACCAACTTCTTATCGAGTTTCATAGTTTTCTTCAGTTGTTTATCCTTTAATCTTTATTAGATAGTAAAAGCATTAGATGCTATTTTCTCTAGCTAAAGGAAGCAGGCATCTTTGAACAAAAGAAAGTTGCCAGTGAGGAGAAAGAAGATCAATCCCAGGTCTGTTTCTTGTCAAGTTCTATATTATAGCTTTTGTACAATTCCAGTTTTAGGATAGCAGAAGTGTAGATAGAAAACTAGAAATTCATCCTATATTGCATTTCAACATTCACCCTTTGTTCATGAAAACATAAATTTGTCCTTACTTCCTTCTCCTTTCCCCCAGGGAATATGTGACATTTAGGTGTTTTTTATCTTTCTTGGTAATAATCTTTTCCTGATGTAGATTGTCAGTCAGATGTTGCATACTGTGTCCAGTTCAAATGTTTAGGAGACAAGTTTTATGAAGTCATGGAAACATTTCAATTCGTCTGAGACTGGCCACTCCTTTTGCTTGTATAGCTCCAATTGACTATTACTCTTCTCTTGTATGCAGAAGGTATAATGATTTTTAAACCAGAGTCGCTTCTGAAAGTAATAAAATATTAAAAACCTACACATAGATGGTGACAAATTGGTGAAATGATGTCTTACTTCGCATGTTTCAACTAGCATATTCCAATCCTCTTACTTGCGTACCCAAGTGCTTTGGATCATCTACTACATGGTGCAGGTGTCATTTGGTTCTCTTTGCTCACATCGCAGGAAGCAGGGACAGAAGTTTATCATCAGTGTTTTCTCTACCTTCAGAGACTCAACAACCTATGTGTTAGAAGTGGTTCTAGATGAAGCATCCCGCTTCATCGTAAGATTGTCCTACCTATAGACTCCTTGACTTGTAGAACATTCTTGTACGAACATTGTTAGATCTTTCATTGGTCAAGTTGTAGTTGTGCATGATGATGTTGTTGGTTCTTATTCTGCTGTGAGCAGTGATACAAATGTGTGGCAATGCTTATTTCCAGCCTTGATCTCCGGCTTTGGTTTTCATCTGCTCCTTTGTTCCCTTGAATGGTTCTCTTCTCATGTTGGCTATTTATATTTGTAGTTACATTAGCAACTTTGATTTAGTCACCTTTTCAGCTTCCAGGGTTTGCTTTTATCCTACATATTTTCTATTATAATTGGATGTACTTATGAGCCCCATCAACCTACTTTTGTCCCTTGTGGACATTAATAATTTCTTTCTTTCTTTCTAAAATGTTGTGTTTTGCAATAAGATTATGTTACGCCTATTACATGTTTGAATATTGTCAAACATTGGCACATAAATTTGCAGATACAAACATGTATGGTAAGGGAGAAGCAAAAACTTGGCCAATTGGGAAAGAGGCTTGAGGTTGAAAAGGCCAAGCCATTAGATTTTCTAAAATTGCCATTCCTTCACCATACTAACAAATCCTTAGAGGTGCTTGTGTGCTTTATGGGTCCCCTTACCTCTGAATTTTCACCAATGTATGAGTTAAAGGGTCATAGAGAAAAGACGACTCATGGAAAATGGTTATCAAAGTGATGACTTGAATATTAAAAAATACTCACACATAGTGAAAAATCCTACAAAGTACTACACTACAGAAACTCCCATTATTTACAAAAAAATAAAATAAAAATGTTTAGTTAAATAGAGATTTTAAAGTTTCGATGTTTTTAACTCCTTATTTTGTTTTCTTTAGAGTGAACACAAACGAGGGATGAGCTCATGGAATTTCCACTTGGAGGATTTAGAATTTCGGTCTTCTTCAGTAGGTTCTTTTCTCTTTAAATCCTCCTTAGTGCATTCAAATTTATTCATTTGTCTTTAAGCATACATTTCTGATTACTATTGATTGAAGAGTAAGAGCACTTCTTGTAACACCTCCCTTTGCTGGTATTGTGAATTCAATAATGAAAAACTTTTCCCAATCTTTTGTAGATACAAGATGATGAAGAATTGTATTCTACAAAAGCAATAGAAAATCCGAATCGCATGAAAGAAATAGAGTCTATGGTAAAAACTGAATCAGTTGGAGCAGAGAGTAATGGGCAAGTAAGTGCATATTTGATAAGATCTTTAGTCTAGTAGTTCAGGAAATGGCCCAACTGATATGCTTGTCAATTTTTGTGTCCTTAACCATATTATCTTATGGATGGGAATGAGTCATGTTTTTGGATCCTTTTGGCGTCAAATTGGCAGTATGAAACATCATACACAATACGAGTTCATTTTTAGAACTTCCTTGTTAATATTTTATGAGTTAAGGATTGGTTCTGGTGGACTCTTATGAATTGCTATGTTGGCAGGGTGGAGATCATATGGTACAAGTTCAGTCACGCTCTCTGGAAGCTTCTATGCCACTCCAGTTTCCAAATGGACCGAAGTATGCCTTTTCTTGATACAGCTTATCTGAGCTTCCTTATTTTGCACTGTTCTATCTAGCATCACAGTCAATTTACTACACAATCTGAGGATGAATGATTTGCTTGTTTGATGTGAATTCCCAAAAATGATATTACCTATGGTATTATTATTCTACGTATGGATATACTTGAAAGTTGAAACATAATCATCTCCCTACAGTTGGTGTTGTCTCTCTTTTTGTTTTTGTGTAATTAATCACTTATTTTCTAAACTCTAGTATGTTTCTGATATAATTTTCTTTGGCAATGTAGTTTTTCAGTGTATAGCAAGCTTGTAGTTGAACAGAGCATTTTGATGAAATGGATTGTGTATTAATGGTGGGCAAATTTATCACTTATCTGAGTGAGCTAATTTGCAAAAGCAAACATTAAGTAAAATTTGGAATTTGCTTGGATGTTTCACAGAGAAAATGTTGATATTTTTGAGGGCGATATCAATCCTTACAGCATGCCTGAGATGGAGTGTATTAAGTTTAAGGACCACAAATTGGTGGTATTGCAGGCGCAGAAGGATGATGCATCAATCGCTCAGGATTATGGGCATGCTTTGGAGAAAGAGGATAGTCCTCTGGAGGATGGTCATTGTGTTTCTGAGCAAAGTCACAATGTTGGAAGTGGTCCCCTAGCTGGAGATAAAAGGTTGGAAGTACATGCTAAATTGAATTACTTTTTGTTTTTGAATCAAAGTTTAATTGAAGTCAACACAGGATAATAACAACATTGAAACCATTTGAATAGAGGTTAGCTGCAGCAGCTGTTTTTATCCTGCTGCAAATCTATCTGCATAGTAAAGTTACTCGTAAGTCGTATGATGGCTGACTTTTGCACTATAAGAGAGTTTTTTTGGAAGGCAAAAAAGGTTATATTATATCAGAAAGAAGTATTGACAAAGGAAACAAATAACAGTTTGCTGATCTGGCAGCCGTCCTAACCATCAAAGAATCTAAGAGTTTAATGCAATCAAAGATTCAGGTAGCCTGACAGGGAAATCTACTGGATTTCAAAACCAGCTAATATCATTGCTAGCAATAGCAGAAATAATCTTCTTCCTATCAAAACTAGTTCCAAACAGAATATCCATCATGTTCAAAATGATCTCATAAATATCAAAACTGTGTCTAAAATTTTTCCAGCAGAAAAAGCTTCATTATGTGTGACTTAGACTGAAAGTCTTAACTTTGCATCCAGCTCATGAATTTTTGAACTGGATTCCAGGAAAAATCTTGAATAGCTGAAATTATTGAATCTCAATCTGTATTTGCCTTAAACAATTCTTGAAATGAACATAAGAACACAGTAAAGCAGGAAAAGTGGCCTATGCTAGGATGACCTGTGTTTTTCTCATTACTTTTAATTTTTGAACTTTAAAGACTTTGGGAATCTCCCATCCAAAGCATCAAATATCTTGAAGTCTGTTGCACTAATCTAAGCTTCAGATGATGGAAAAGAACAGTTGTATATTCAAACCATGGAATTGCAGCCTTTCTTGTTAAAACTGCCTGGAATGCAGTGCATAATGTGAGTGACATATAGGAGGCATATGGTTCTAAGCCTAGAGTTTGTTTCCCTCATCTTTGTCTAATATTTTATTTGCAGTAACAGGCATCAACATCAGCCCAAGTTGGAGCAAAGTTCCAGCAGATTGCCAAATTTTCACAGGGTGAATGTCACACACTCTGCTGACTGCATTTACAGGCGAACCAATGTAGCAGGTGTATCTAGTATTGCAGAGTTTCTTATCTGTGATTTCAATTTTCATGCTTCTTTTAACACAGGTCCGAGAAGGAGTATGTAATGACATGTTTGTAATGCAGGAAATCGAGATAGTTCAGGGGAAATGTCAACTGTACCTGCTGTACAGAAAAAGGGGCGTTTTAAAGTTACATCAGAAAATTTAGATCCAGAGCTGGTATGTTTCAGAGTTTTCCTATGGTTTCTTTTTTCCCACTGTGAGTTTAGATGCAATATATTCAAATCTAAATTCTTCCCTTGTGACTATATGTTTTTCCAATGTCCCAATTATTATTTTTTTCAACATGATTTTTTTTATCAATATCTGATGTTACAAAGTGTCAGCTATACCTGGAAATGTATTCTCAAGTTCACTGTAAAGATCTGGCTGTGAGTTTCTGATATAGCCAGAACAGCTTTACTTCAATCTATAATGAAATCTCTAGCTATATGTAAGGCTGAGATATGTATGATCAGAAAAGGATAAAAATCCGACATTACATGGGGATGTGTCCCCATCCCAGATACGTTCTGGGGATGTGGGGATACCTTGGAAATGTCCCTGCAGCTGTCCTTGAGCCCCTATTCTGACCAGAAATGTTCTGGAAGTTGGGAAGGCAGGGATATCTGGCCATCCCTGGACGGCCAGGACCCTTATGCACAAAAAAAATAAAAACCAGGACAAGAAGTTTGAGGCATAATCCATTTTGATCACTTGCTATTGCTAATATTATAGTAATTCAGATTTTATCTGTACTGATCTGAATGCATTTATCTCTAAACTCTCTGGTTCAGCTGTTTAATCAATTTTCAATGCCATCAATCATATGGACTTTCTAACTCATCATCATCATCATCAACATCACGAACATTAGCTGATGCAAGAACAATTGAAGAACCACAAGCAGTGCCATTGCCACTCGCTATAAAAGTGTGCTCGCTTTTTGACTCGCCAAGTGCAACATGTTGGGAAGTGGAAGCATCCAAATCAGTATACTTTGGCTCCATATCCCACAACTTTGAGTCCCCTTTCTTGTAGCCATGTTGTTTGTGTGAAAGTAGGCCCAAATTGGAATGCACATACACTAAGTTCTCTGCCTTTTTTGAGTGTGATTGGTTGCGCTCTACTAAGTGGATGAAAGAGTATGTGCTCCAATTCCTCTCAGATGCAAAGGAACTAGCAATGTATATAGACAAAGTAGAAAGAAAGAGTTATAAACTTACAAATTATAAAAATAAAAATTAAAAAAAATTATAAATGAAACTTGAAAGTCTAAAGATAAAAATAGAAATTTATTAAACTTACTTGCGATAAAACTTCGATTGCGAGAGGTTCTAGGTGTCGGAATTGTTGGCCATGGAAGCACCACCAATTGTGAGCATCTTTCTTTAACTTATCACGAAGAGCCTCAATACTTTGACCATTGGAGCGTACAAAATCAGTGAACTCATTCGTGACTACATCCTATAAATCTAGATTAGGGAAGAGTCTATAATGCCCCTTTTTGGGATATTCTTGAATTTCTTAACTTGCAAACAATAGTACTCACTAAAATTTGACATTAAAATATTAGTTATAAAAAAATTAGGATAATATTCATTTCATAGCATCATTCATATTAAATTCATCTATCATAGTATAATTCATAATGAGATCAAGACATCATAGCATAAACAATATTTGGTTCAATCTATCATAACACAATCCCTCAAAGCCAATCACATAGTAAATTTCTTAGAAATACTTGCAAGTAGCAATGTTAAGGCGGGTCATCCTCAATATTGCCGAGAGCATGTAAGGGGGCCATCCGCCTTGCAGCTCCCAGTCCACATTGGAGGGCCATCCTCCTTGATCAAGCTCAAGAGGGCCATCCTCTTTGATTAAGCTCAAGAGCATGGAAGGGCCATCCTTGCCAATCTCTTGGCCTACTTGATAAGAGCATGAGGGGGGTCCATCCCATCCTCTCATCTCTCGTGAACTCGGAAGGGCCATCCTTCCTACTTGCAAAGCATCTCCTTGACTTCAAAATGGATTGCTTAGGAATTTGTTAGATGATTGATATAAAGTACCTCTTGATGGATCTCAATTTCAGTTTAATTGGCTGCAATATATCATTTTTTTTGCTGTTATCAATTGTTTGTATGGCAGGAATATATATCACTGCTGATATATTTATATTCCTTTATTTCTTGTCCTCCCTCTAACTCCCATTTATCTTCCTTTTATACCATATCATGTCTCTATGAAGAGAGACATCCTTTTAGAAAGACACGATGTATTGTTAAGGGATGATCGCTGCCTTTATGAGGATTTAATTAATTTGTCTTTTGTCCATCCTTTGTCTTTTTCTGCCTTTGGATTTAATTAATTAATTTGTCTTATCCATCCTTTGTCTTTTTCTGCCTTTTAATTTATTTAATTCTTGATTTTACTTAACTACTTTTCTAACAACCACCTTTGCTAAACATAGTTTAATGTTTTAAACGTCTTCAATGTTTGTTGGGATTGCAATGCCCATGTTATTAAGGGCTGCGATTCTTCTTGAGGTGATTAAAAAAGCGGGGGTAGATAGTCCGCCTTCCCAAGATTGCTTGTCCTGAAGCAATTTTAATTCTGGGTGATCAAAATTGTCTACCCTATTTCTTTGGATGGCACAACCCTTGGAGATCCATTCGATATACCTTGTAGAATTATGTCCTTGCCATTGTGTTGGAAACATAGTTCTATCTTTTGAAAATCTTGATAATATCTACCCAAAGAATGCAACCATTGAATGCCTAAAACCACATTCGAATCACTTATGTTTACCACGTAGAAATCTTCACATATTTGGTGTCTCCCCAGGGTAATACTTAGTTGCGGAATTCTTTGTGTGCAAGGGGTAGTGAAACCATCAGCCATCACTACCTTGAAACCTTCAAAGTTTTCAACCTTTAATTTCATCCTTATTACCAAACCCTCATCAAAAAAGTATGTGTTGCATTGTTATCCACTAATACAATTACCTTTTGACCTTGTAACACACTATGAATCCTAAAAGGGTGATACTTTGGAGCACCTGAGAGTGTTGCCAATGTACTACTTGTAAACTATGAATTCCTTCAAAGTTTTCAACCTTTAATTTCATCCTTATTACTAAACCCTCATCAAAAAAGTATGTGTTGCATCGTTATCCACTAATACAGTTACCTTTGGACCTTGTAACACACTATGAATCCTAAAAGAGTGATACTTTGGAGCACCTGAGAGTGTTGCCAATGTACATACTTAGTTGCATAATTCTTTGTGTGCAAGGGGTAGTGAAACCATCAGCCATCACTACCCTGCAACCTTCAAAGTTTTCAACCTTTAATTTCATCCTTATTACTAAACCCTCATCAAAAAAGTATGTGTTGCATCGTTATCCACTAATACAGTTACCTTTTGACCTTGTAACACACTATGAATCCTAAAAGGGTGATACTTTGGAGCACCTGAGAGTGTTGCCAATGTACTACTTGCAAACTCTTCTTCATCTTGTTTCTATTTCTTCCTTTTAGGTTCAAATTCTTTCTCCAATTCCTCATTTGTCATGGCTTCTAGGTTGTGTACTCATCCTCTTTTTGCACATTGATGACCCGGCACCCATTTTTCTTTACATCTAAAACACAATGCTTTGTTTTCTTCCGTCATGTTGTATTTAGGAGGTAATAACTTAGCTTGGGGAAATGGGTCCTCATGTTACTCGATTGGTGCATTCTGGGAGCATGACTTGTTCCTAGTTGAAACTTCCAACCTCAATGCTTTCTGAATTGCATCTTGTAGAGATGATGGATCAAGAGCACCCACCAAGCCACGGAGTGACTCCGTCAATCCCTCAATAAATAGGTATGTGAGCCTTTCCTCGGTAACACCTGGTACCATGACTAAAATTCTTTGAAACTCTGCCACATAATCCTCCACTGAACCTTCTTGCTTTAATTGTGTCAACTCTCTGAAATGTCTTTTGGGATGCTTCTGATCAAGTCGATCTATAAGTCTTTGTGTGAATTCGTCATATGTCTTCATGTGTTGATGCCCTTGTGTGGCAATTCCATGGTGGCACCAATCGTGTGCAATCCCCTCTAAGTGTAGAATGGCAAAATTAATAGCATCATCTTCTGTCATGGGCTAAGGGTAAAATATGTATCTAGTTTTTGGATCCATGCTCATGTAGTGACCTTCCCCGAACCATCAAAATTGGGAAGGGTCGTCTTACTCTGTCGTAAATCTTTGTTGGGCTGCCTTCTTTGTTTTCTTGAGGTATATCTTGTTCTGCATCACAATATTCTCTAAATGGAATATATCTCTTCTAAGGTCAGGCTCAATTCTTGAATATGCTTCTACACATTCCTCAATGTCATTTGCTGCCATGTTGGGTTCTTCTTCTTCTCTTGACTATTCTTCCCTAGGTATGAATGTAGGCCTTGTTAATCTAGGTGATTATCTTAATGTAGTTCTATTGTTATTCTCAGAATGGTTGGAATTAACATCTCTTCCATTGGTTTGGTTAGGCCTAAGAGTATTGATTGTATTGTTCATGTTTTCAAGTGTTTGGAGAAGCAATTGTGATGTCTTCCCTTGTTGCTCCATAAAAGCCCTCAATTCATTTCCTAGGTTAACCTCATGATCACCCATTTTACTACTTTTACTTTTGGCTGCTACTTGCTTCTAGTTTTTCTTTTCCCTATCTAAGGCTTATTGAGCTCTTTGGCTTAATTGCATACACTATCTTTGATCTGCAAGCTGGCAAGATCAAAGCTCTGATACCACTTGTAATGTCCCTTTTTGGGATATTCCTGATTTCTTAACCTGCAAACAATAGTACTCACTAAAATTTGACATTAAAATATTAGTTATCAAAAAATTAAGATAATATTCAGTTCGTAGCATCATTCATATTAAATTCATCTGTCATAGCATAATTCATAATGAGATCAAGACATCATAGCATAAACATTATTTGGCTCAATCCATCATAACACAATCCCTCAAAGCAAATCACATAGTGAATTTCTTAGGAATACTTGCAAGTAGCAATGTTAAGGCGGGTCATCCTCAATATTGCCAAGAGCATGTAAGGGGGCCATCCGCCTTGCAGCTTCCAATCCACCTTGGAGGGCCATCCTTGCCAATCTCTTGACCTACTTGATAAGAGCATGAGGGGGGGCCATCCCATCCTCTCATCTCTCGTGAACTCGGAAGGGCCATCCTTCCTACTTGCAAAGCATCTCCTTGACTTCAAAATGGATTGCTTAGGAATTTGTTAGATGATTGATATAAAGTACCTCTTGATGGATTTCAAGTTTAGTCTAATTGGCTGCAATATATCATTCTTTGCTATTATCAATTGTTTTTATGGCTGGAATATATATTACTTCTTTTATTTCCTTTTTCTGAATTCCTTTATTTCTTGCCCTCCCTTTTTTCGTAACTCCCATTTATCTTCCGTTTATACCATATCATGTCTCTATGAAGAGAGACATCCTTTTGAAGAGTAATATCCTTTTAGAAAGGCATGACCTTTTGTTAAGGGATGATCGCTGCCTTTATGAGAATTTAGTTAATTTGTCTTTTGTCCATCCTTTGTCTTTTTCTGCCTTTGGATTTAATTAATTAATGTCTTATCCATCCTTTTTCTTTTTTTGCCTTTTAATTTATTTAATTCTTGATCTTACTTAACTACTTTTCTAACAGCCACCTTTGTTAAACATAGTTGAATGTTTTAAATGCCTTCAATGTTTGTTGGGATTGCAATGCCCATGTTATTAAGGGATGCGATCCTTCTTGAGGTGATTAAAAAAGCGGGGGTATGACAAAGTCTACAAAATGCTGCCTCATACCCTTTAAACACTTCATAATCTCTCCATGGGGCAATCCTCATTGGCACAGCAAGAATCTCAACACTATAATATTTTGGAGTCAATGCAAAGGCAAGAAGATGTAGCGGGGTGGTCATTGTGTTCCATCTATCTTCAATAATTTTGTGCACTTGTTTGAAAAAAGTTTATTGAGGATCTTGCGCTTTGCGCTTTTTCATTTATGATGCTTTTTATCTTCTCAATCATTGAGTCGATGCCATCATATATCTCCCCTATGCAAGACTTGTCCATGTTGGTATAGCGAATCATGCTCAAAATGGGCTTGATGAAACTAAGGAGATACACCATAGGATCCCACTAAGAGTCATCTAGGATCATCCTCTTAACATTTGTTGCCCTCTCAGTGTTGCTTTGCCTCCATATGGACCAAGTTTGGCTGATAACGATGTTAGAAAGTGCCTCTCGAACCTTCACAAGTCGTCTCAAGACGATTGTGTTGGCAAAACAGGTCTTAGCAACCTATTCAAAAATAAAAAATAAAATAATTAAAAATTACAAAACAAACTTTAAAGAAGAATTAGAATATGAATTACTAATCAAATTAAGACTTAAGAACTAAGTTCAAAAAAATATATTTCCAAGTAACTAAAGTTAAAGTGAAATTAAAACATAAAGTTTTATATTGCTTCACTTACCTTCAACAACTTCAATTTTGAAAATGATCTAAGTATGCCTTGTGATGTGTTGGTTGGTGATGAACATTTGGATCTCCTCGACCTTTGCATACAACTCTCTGATCCAATCAATTTTGTTCCCAATCTTTTGTAGCATTAGATTGAGAGAGTGGATAGCACAAGGTGTCCAAAAGATATGTGAATAGCGTTCCTCAACCAACAACCCAACAACTCATACAATTCTTTGTGTTGTCTATTATGACTTGAACAACATTACGAGGTCCCACGTCCTCAATGGTTGTGATGAAGATGTTAGCAATAAATTGGCTATCCTTCACCTCTCTCTCACAATCCATGGCTTTCAAAAACATTGCCCCTTTAGGGGAGACTACAATGAAATTGATGAAGGGCTGATTTTTGCATCTTTCCATCCATCAGAGATAATGGACACTCCTATCTCAACCCATGAATCCCTTATGGGCTTTAGTGAATCTTTTACAAGCTTGACTTTATTTTCCAATAAGGTACCACACACCTTCTCATAACCTAGGCCCTTATACCCTTTTGGAGCCTCATTAAAATTTTTCACCATTTCTTGCCAATATGGCAAGTGAACAACATTGAAAGACAACCCATTTGGATAAATACATCTTGTTATGTGTTGGTCGGTAACATCTCAAGCCTCATTTTGAAATGCCTTTTCCAAAGGCCCCTTTGGTCTCTTATTTGTAGTACTGGCGGGTTGTTCTTGAGGAGTGGCCAAAAATGGGTGGCTCTCTACCACAATAGTGGGATTAGATGGGGGCATAGGGGGCTTCATTCCTTGAGATTTTCTCTTTGCTAAAGGATGACTTGCTTTATGACCTACTGCTTTATTTGCTTGGTGTTGCTCATTAATATATGCTATCACTTGCTCTGGTGGCACAGGCTTACTAGGCTTTTCTTGGGCAAGCTTTGATGCCCATCCCAGGAAGTTACACAAATGGGTTTTCGCTTGACTATATGAACTTGATACCTCACATCACATGTAATGTCCCCTTTTGAGCCATTGTTGCAAAGTGACTTAGATATTTGGAAAATTGGAAAACAACTTAAGCATGGAGAATGGAAAGTCACTTTGAGTAGTTAAATCATATATTTAACTATTTTTCCTTGGCAAAACGGAGTTGGATTATTGTTGGTTAACAGATTTGCTCTTATTCTGAAAATTACTTGCTCTGACCCTATACCCTTCTTTCAAGAACAAATGAGTTAAACAACAAATGGGTGAACTTTTTGAATTAGTTCCCCTCTGAATTAAGGTACAGCTCCCTTTATGATTTTCAATGAATTTTAGCTTATTCAGCTAACTAAATTGCATTTTTAACCAGAAAACGCCTAAGGCTGACTAACATCCATACATAGCCATGTCATGAATGCGATTAATTTATACAGCAGCAGGATAGAATGCACAGATTCTACTTTAGTACATTCGAATACATGAATATGTTTATACAAACTTGCTGAACTCGAAAGGAAAGATAATACATATGATGGGTTGTTCAAACAAAGAGCAATTACCAGGTAAAAGAAGATTTCTCACAGAAAATCAAATTTCACACATTTAGACGCACAGATCCAAATAAGCAGCAATCGTTCCTCTTTTCATTCACAGATGAAAATTTTTCAAACAATCATCATATATAAAAATAAAACACAGTTTTTCTGAAATTCCCCTTTCCTCTTTTCTTTCCCTCACTTTCTCTCTTTTTAAAAATTCTGAAAAACAAATATATATCAAGGTCTTAACCATCCTCGAGCAAATTAAACCCAGAGTTAACATCACTCTGACCCATACGGGATTTAGTTTTAACAACTGATCGTAAAAGATTAAAGTTGCCAGAAATAACATAAATTAAAAGACTTGAAAAAAGAAAGAGCTGATGCGGTTATGACTGGGGCGATGAATCAGCATCCCCTGATTTGCTGTCGAGAGCCTGGGAAGCATGCTGGGTTCTCCACTCCTGAAAGGCAGCCACGAACTCCTGAATCTTAGGAAAGTTTGGTATGCCTATATGCTTCATCCTCAATTTCCAAACTTCCTTTTCTCTTCGCATTTTCCCGAATTTTTCCTTATGTTCAGGGAGTGCGTCGATACAGAGGTAGAGCAGGGATTCGACTTTAGAAACTCTGGAGAGATCCTCAATCAGAATATTATCATTTTCTTTAACAAAACGGATCTTATCCCTAAAGGATTGGGCTACTGCTTCAACATCTTCTTCAGGCTTTCCATCATCCTTCATGTATTTTACGTCAATACATTGTAAATCACGTTGTAATGACTGAGTGAAGTCTGTTATCTCCTTAATTAGCTTTGAGACTTCAAAGCGTGCTTGTCGGGATATGGAGTTCCTCCATTCGATATTCTTTTTGTTCACATACAATAAATCCTCATCTACACCAGTCAGTTTCATTTCTGCCAAAAACTTTTCCAGCCCATATTTCCGAACTTCCTCTATTTGGTTCATCACACTGGTCCACTTGCCTTCGTCCTTAGCCCAGACAGCAACCTGTGCTTTAAGATCTTCAATGGTAGTAGCAGTCAGGTCATATATGCCTTTGAGTTCATGGATATACTCAGTTCCCCTTTGCTCAATGCTGTCTAACCAGCCATCAAATGTTTTCGAGACCATTTTATTCCTATGAACTTGATCTAACATTTTCTGGTTGACAGGTGACTTTGGGTCGAAAGACAAGGGAACTTGTGAGATTGGCTGTGGGTTAGGATTGTTGATGGCTTCAATATATTCTGCCATTGCACGCAGAGCTTGTTTTAATTCTCTTTTGTCCCTTTCATCTTTCATCGTTCTATTGACCATTCTTTTAGTTGAAGCTTCGAGATGGTGTACATCCGCAGCTCTGGAGGCAGTACCGAGGTCTATCTTTTCCACAGTGAAATCATGCACTGTAGGATCTTGAACCTCTTCCTCGGTCACTGGTTTGGCTATTTCTGCGCTCCAGTTACCAGTGCTTGGGTCAATATCTATCCTGGATACTGTTTTAAGTCTTTTGGACTTGGGGGTCTTCCCCAGACATTTACTTACCATATCTTCCAGAGGGAGAACGAAAGGAACCACCTTCTTTTTATCAGATATAGAGCTCTCTAGCCACTTTGGTGCCGGGGTTGTCTCCCTGAGTTTTTCTCCATCAGAAGGTTTATCTGAAATCATCAACATTTCCGGAGTACCCAAAACATCCTCTGACTGTGAACCAGTATCAACTGCTTCTGTTCTGGTTGGGCTTGCTTCTCTGTCCCCCATGGGGTCCTCTGCTTCTTCTTCTGAATTTAAGTCGACAATTATTGTCTCAGAAACTGGCTTCTTCCTTTTACCTTTGGTTCTCAGCCTGGTGACACGAGAAGGCAGAATATCTGTGAGGACCCTCCTGGATTTCTTGGTGACAGGGCTCTTCTCAGGTGATGACTCAGAAGCACCTGCACCACAGATAGCAAGAGATTGATTAGAAGGATCCAGGGGAAGTGGTGATGGAACCACTGAAGATAATTGTTGAATATTTTTATCTTGAGACCCCTGTTGTTTCCTTTCTCTCAACCATTTTTCAGTCCTCCTTATCACTGGGAGGGTCTTAATTTCAATCCTGTCCTCCTCCCTCTTGCTCCAGTCCACCTCTGGAATGGGTAAGTGCTCCACCTTCTCAAACTGTGGATCAACTACTTCTTCATCATCAACAAGAATTCCAGAAATGTCCATGTTTAAATTGAAGGTAATTATTTGTCTTAAAGAAAACCTGCACCATAACCTTCTCCTAACTTCAAATTCATCTGGACAATCCATCCAATAATCCTCCAGCTTAGGAAGGTGCGAGTGCCCTGTTCCAGAATTTAAGTTGTCTTTAACAAAATTTTTACTGTCGAATTTGGCTCTGGCAGTGAAGAATTGAAAATTGAACCTCTTGAGGTTCACCCCCAGATTTAAAGCATCAGAAGTTGACAGGCATGAATAATGCCCAAGTTCAACAGGAAAAGAAATACCACAACCCCTTTTTGATGGAAATTTTTTATCAACATGTGCCAATTGCCGACATACCTCTATTAGTACAAAACGGTCAAATACATATCTGGGCAACTTCATTGGTTCACCATCGAATCCCCCAACTCTGATATAGGTGAACTCAGAGAATTGGATGAAAAAGCTACCGTAGATACTGATTAGCTGCATTGCTTCACTGGTCATTCTCTTACCTGGGTTGCCTGTCAATTCATAGGTCATCTTCCCAGTGAAGACATCATTGATCCTCTTGTAATTTTCATAACAATTTTTTCTTTGCAACTGTGAGTAATATTGATAAACTTTGCTGCTTTCATCTAAAGGCTCATGAGGCAGGTCAAACCAATCTCTTGTGGAGGCTAAACAGTAAAATAGATAAGAAGACATAAAGAAATCCCTGTTGCCCAGACGATTATTTAAGCTCTGATGCAGACAGTCAGCTATTATCTCGGCCCAATCCAAGTATTGTTCACCCTGGAGGACAACTTGTATAAAAAAATACATCCAGTCTTCCCAGTAATAGGCATGTTGATTGCCTCTCAATCTGTTCAATAACACCACAATATCCCTTACCTCCTGTATTAAATGATCTCTAGTGAGGGGTCTGGGCAGCCTTGAACCACCTTTCTGAAATTTTAGCAGCCAATTCCGTGCTATCACACTCTTGTAAGTTGGTTTCTTTTCTGAGAAATATCCATTGGAGGAGGTAATGTCGAGATTGGAATATGCCCCCTTATGCGGTATCTTCATCACAGACATAAGGGTTTGTCTGTTGACACAAAACAGCACATCCCCGTTGGCATTTTTGACACATCTGTTCTGGGGGTCATATCTGTTTATACATTCTTGAACCAATTCAGGGCATAGAATGGCCTGAGGAAAGGCTGCAGCTTCCACTAAACCACTGTCTACAATCTTCTTCATTGTGGGGGTTTGGACAGGGTTCTTTGTTCTTTCTATGAATTCCTCCAAGTCATACTGAACTAATGCGGTGTCTCCAAACTCTGGGTGGGAATAAATAAGACTGGGGCCGTGTTCATCCCCCAAACATGTAGACTTCAAAGACATATTGGGAAGACTATGATATAGCAATTCGAATCTCGAAAATAACAGAAATTCTAGGGGTTCT
Source organism: Cunninghamia lanceolata (assembly GCA_027924645.1). Lineage (NCBI taxonomy): Eukaryota > Viridiplantae > Streptophyta > Pinopsida > Cupressales > Cupressaceae > Cunninghamia > Cunninghamia lanceolata. The sequence goes on along the minus strand of BSBN01000741.1, from coordinate 2,753,162 downwards.
TCTTTCCAGTATAAGAACTCGGAATAGTACAGGGGGAAATAGAACTCACCTTCAGGAAATTTGAAAGCACTGCGAAAACTTGAAAAACGAGAGCCTTACACTTCCAGCGCTATTCTCCTCCGCGTCGCACAATGTGATCACTTGCTAAAATTGGGTTGTTTTTGGCTAACAATGGCACTTACCAGAATGAATGTTTATCGCTCGGATCAATACGTGCCAAAAATATTTGAAGGGACGTGAACTCTGATTTTTTCATTAATAGTAAGTAATGTTGTCGCGCCATCATGAGGTACAATAATTATCCGTAGCCTCCGTTAAATTAGAGCTCTCGCTTTTATGATGAGTTTCTGACAAAATCTCCTCCAACTTTCCCGCTAAATTTGGCTTGGAAAACCGCGGGAGCAGATGGGACCAAACTTATCAAATCTCCGCACCATTGAACCTTTGAAACATGGTTCAACGCGATGGTTCAATATGAAGGTTCAACGACACGTGGGTTATATAGACCAACAGAAAGTTACGCGGCTTCTAGTATAAGGTCGCGAGTTATGAAATAGTGAACTCTTTGAACTTTGAACTATTGAACCTTGAACCTTGAACCATTGAACCCCGCGGAAGAGTTCAAGCAGGAAGTTCAAGTTCAACGACACATGACATGAGGTAACTACGCGACCGGATGGATGAAAAGGCTATGAATATTGAACCTTGAACCTTTGAACCCCGCGGAAGAGTTCAAGCGGGAAGTTCAAGTTCAACCCGAAACTTCCAAGACGCTTGAGGCAAAGACAAAACAACTTGCTTTATACGACACTTCAGACACATTGAACCATTGAACTTTTGACTTTGAGAATGGTTAGGGTTCAAAGGTTCAAACCTTAAGTGACTTTGTTTACAAAGGCGACGCACGGGTAAAAATTAAAGGATCGAGAGCCGATTTACAAAAAAAAAAAAAAAAAGGATGATCGGGAATATAGCACGATAAACCGGCTTTTGTTCAAGAAATATTACCAATACATAAATAAACAAGGGCGACTCAAAAGGTAACACTGGCTCTGACTGGGGACTGCATTTCATGGCAAATTGCAGAGAACTCAGAAGCTCTGGTTTCGCAGAACAGGAAAACAAAAGAAAGAAAGAAAGAAACAGGACGGGGCCGAACAAAAACGGGAAAAGAAAAAAAAAAAAAAAAAAAAAAAAAAAAAAAAAAAAAACAAAGGGAAGACTATGTACAAAACTGGGGAACCTGTTTACAGACGATACAGCTTGAGATCCTGTCCATTATAGGACAGGGGTAAAACAGTTCCATCAGGATATTCCAGTTTGAAAGAATTTGGACCCAACGCCTGGTGAATCTTAAAAGGCCCTTTCCAGAGGGAATCAAATTTGCTGTGCGCACCCTTCGGTTCTCTCCTTTTGTCCCACAGTAGTATTTCATCACCTTCCATAAACTTCCTGGGTCTTGCTTTTCTATCAAAAATTTCCTTAACTTTAGCCTGATGTACAGTGATTCGGTCAACCAGTTCATTCCTCTCTTCCTCAATTTTGGTTAAATACATGATCCTCTTCTCCAGGGAATCTTGGAAATACTGATCCTCAATTACGTTTTGCAGTTTGGCTGTAGATAGCTCCAGTGGTAATGATAATTGGGCTCCTATCCCATAAACTAATTCAAATGGTGCCATCCCAATCGCTCTCTTTGGGGTTACTCTGTCAGCCCAGAGAGCTTCATATAACTTCTTATGCCAATCCCTGGGGCTGTCATTAACCAATTTCTTCATGATAGCAATTAGGTTTTTGTTACTGGACTCAGCTTGTCCATTCCCTTGGGGATAGTAATCCGATGAATGAGAAAGAGAAATACTATGTTCATAACAGAAGGAAGTCATCTCACCTGAGGAGAAACTGGTAGCATTATCAGCTACAATCTTCTGGGGCACACCGAATCGAACTAAAATATTCTCCTTGAGAAAATCACAAACCACCTCGGAAGTTGTTCTTTTTACAGGGGCTGCCTCAACCCATTTCGTGAAATAATCTGTTGCTGTTAAGATATGGGTATGCCCTGCACTTGAGGGGGGTGAGATAGGTCCAATAAAATCCAATCCCCACTGTTTGAAGGGTTCTTCAACAACAACAGGCCTTAAAGGTAGAGCTGCAAGTTGTGGCCTTCCCGAGAACATTTTACACTTCTCACAATTAGCCACGAACCTATACGCATCCTTGAACATCCCTGGCCAGTAGTAACAATTTCTGAGGATCTTGAAAGCTGTAACTGAAGAAGAAAAATGTCCGCCACAAGCTTCATTATGGAAAACTCCCAAGAGTTTATCCTGCTGTTCTTTATCCACACATCTCAGAAAAGTCCCATCTAACCCTTTCTTGTAAAGAACATCTCCCCAAATAACATATTTTGCAGCTTTCAGCTTCAAGTTTCTTTTCTCTTTAGGAGTCAGGTGATTAGGACAGTCACCATATGTAAGATAATGTGCCACATCCAGAAACCATGGATCCTGTAAACTTACCAATAAGACTGTGGGGAGTCCCTCCCCTTCTTGTTCTTTATTCTCAGCAATCAGCTTACATAAACCTTGACCCCTGATCAGCTTAGTAGGTCTAATTTCCAGATCATACTCCTGTATTTTAGCAACCCACGTTGCTCTATTATTTAATCCCACCTCCTGCTGAGTCAAAATACTTTTCACAGCTAAATTTGGAACAAATACAACTGAATGGGAATGGAGTATATAATATCTGAATTGCTTGACAGCTTTGACCACAGCGAAGGCTTGTTTTTCGGCTAGAGAATATTTTAGCTCATGCTTTTTTAGGGGAACACTCATAAAGGCTATGGGAGCCTCTTGATCTAATTCATTTTTCTGCAACAAAATTCCTGACATGGTGTGTTCCGAAGCATAACAATAAATAATAAAATCTTTCTGAAAATTAGGATTTACCAAAGTGGGAGTGTTCGCAATAGCCTCCTTGATATCCTCGAACGCCTTCCTAGCAGCTTCGTTCCATTTGAAAGGTTGTTTCTCACTCATCATCCCGACAATGTATTTTGTAATCTCAGCAAAGTCAGGGATGAACCTTCTGAGGAAATTGATTTGACCGAAGAAGGACTTGACTCCAGTCCTGTTTGAGGGGAGACTAAGCTGCTGAATTGCCCTGACTCTCTCTGGGTCGATCTTGATTCCATCTTTTGAAACTAGGTGTCCTAACAATTTTCCCTCAGTCACACAGAAAACTGACTTCTTGGGGTTGAGTGAGATGCCGTGGCTCCGACACCTTTGCAAGACAGACTCCAGATCTCTCAAGTGATCTTCTCTATTCTTGGAAAAGACAGTTAAATCATCAAGGTAGATAACGATGATTCTGTTCTTCAGGTCCCTGAAAGACGAATCCATTGCTCGCTGAAAAGTTGCTCCTGCATTGATCAAGCCAAAGGGCATTCGATTATAGGCAAAGGTTCCCCGAGGTGTGGTGAAAGCTGTTTTATGTTGATCCTCTGCAGCCACACCTATCTGATTGTAACCTGAAAAACCATCCAGCATAGACATCATTTCAGACCCAGCAACTGTCTGCAAGATGTGGTCCATCACAGGCAGAGGATAGTTATCTTTCAGGCTGGCTTGATTTAAGTTTCTGAAGTCAACACAGATCCTTATTTCTCCATTTTTCTTCCGGACCGGAACAATATTTGCCACCCAGGTGGAGTGATGGATTGGATAGATGATTCTGGCTTTCAACATCTTATCTATCTCTTTAAAGATGGCTTCAGCAACTTTTGGGTTGTAATTCCTCAGCTTCTGTCTGAATGGAGCTGCGTTTGCTTTCAGAGGGATATGGTGGTGAAACTGTCCATGTCTAAAATTTTTGAGGTCATCATAGCACCAGGCGAAAACATCCTTATATCTGATTAGCAATTTGATCAATTTGTTTTTTTCCTCCGAAGAGCAGCATTTACCAATGGATATCCACTTAGGATCGGCTTTATCTCCAATATTTATTTTCTCATAATCCTCTGCTTTATCAGGAATAGAGGAAAGCTTGCCTTTAACATATTCATCTCTTCTAGAAAATAGATGTTCCAAAGAAACCAGCCCTTTAGGGATTTTGTTTCCCTTTAATTGAATCATATCATCTCTTGAATTAATCCCAGGGTCAGGACTGAATTCTTTGCACTCTGCTTCGGAACCTTCAAAATAGGTCCCCAGGAACATTTCAGCGTTTTCTAAGAATTTTCTAATTTGATTATCACTTTCGAAAACCTGCCAGTTCTCGGCATTGTCAGGGACATTTGGGCGATATATCATTTCTACCCTATAAGAATCTTTCTTGAAATCTGGATGTGGTAAAAGGAGAGAAGCTGATACTGCCAGAGAATCTGCTCGGGAATTCAGATCCCTGGGAATTGTTTCTATAGAGAAAGCATCAAAATATTCAATTTCATCCCATACCCTATTTCTATAGTGCCTTAGTCTTTCATTCTTTACAGAAAAGATTCCCCTTACCTGCTTCACAATTAGTTCAGCATCACCCTTTACCTTAAGTACCTTCACACCTTTCTCTTTGGCTTCAAACAATCCGAGCAGTAAGGCTTCATATTCTGCAGTATTGTTGGTATTTTTGAATTCTAACTTAAAAGAATAAGAGAACAATTCGCCTTCAGGTGAGATTAACACGACTCCAGCCCCTGAACCAGCGGTAGCACAGCTGCCATCAAATTCCATAACCCATAGATCATCAGAATGTACAGGTCTTTGCACTAATCCTTCCTTGGGTTCTGCCTCGAAACTTTGTTCAGAAGAGAAGAAATAATTACCGAATTCACATTCTTCAAACAAAATCTGTGCCTTGGGATCATCAGAGGGATAGACAGTGAACTTGCACTTGGGCTCAGGTTCCAACTTCACTCTCTGCTTTCCTACTAGAATTGTAGCCTCTGACCAATCCAGCTTGATTTGTCCACCTAGATCCTTGCAAAATGTCCTGCTCAAAAGCATTCCATAACTGGCAGGGATATCTGCTACCAGAATAGTCAATTTCACCCTCTTATCAGGGTAAGCTGCAAGTGCGACTCGTGCATCTTTAATTTGTCCAAGTAAGGAAACCTGTTTTCCGTCCATAGAATAACATCTTCCAAATGTTTTTGTAAGTGATAACCCTAGGGCTTTAGCTACAGAGGAGGGCATAATATTATCAGAGGCTCCTGAATCTATAATGCAGTTGCTAAGTTTATGACCATTGATATACAGGGACACATAAAAAGGATTAGGTTTCAAATCATTATAGGGAATATTGTTGGATGTATTGGGAGTTGTATTAGGGGCAGACAAAGGTGACTCAGATGAGGAAGTAAATAATCTAGCAATAGGGGATTCAGCATCGACTTCCAATTGATTCGCAAATTCGGTTTGTGCAGGACCACCTTTAACATGTTTAACTAATTTGTCAAGTTCAGTAGGTTTCAACTTGAGATATTCAATAGGAGAAATTTGAATTTTTGCAGATTTACAAAAGTCTACAATATCAAAGGAAGCATCTAGCTCATTTCTATGTAGCAATTTATTTTCTTGAGCTTTCAAATTAGCATCATGAGTTCTAGTTAAGGGCTCTTTACCTTTGCCAGGTATTTCTTGAGTATTAGAAGATTTCATATTCCTCTGACCTCTAGTTAGCACCGCGCATGAAGGGTCTTCAAGGGTTACCAATATTTCACCTCCCCTTTCTGAATCAGACTCATATTCAAGGAAGTGTATCTCAGAGCCGCCAGGTTCCTCGTAGTTCCTTTCATCTTCTGTGGCTTCCCCTAGCATATCTTGAGTAGCAGTCATCTGAGTGTACCTGAGCATTTCTGGGCAAGAATTCCCATCATGGTCAGTAGTCAAGTGAAAAATGCACATGTTTCCTCTTCCAGGAGCAGGTTCAATAGCCAGTCTTGGTTGTGCTGCCGTTAAGGGTAAAGTTCTACCAGTATTTGCTTGCTGATTCAAATTTCTTCTGCTCATATCTTGGTACGGTTGCTGGAAAGGGGCGCCAGCCTTAGGTAATTGCCTCTTTAAGGTAATCATATCATTAACCAACCTCTGCACTATAGGGTCCGTAGAAGATGAGGATTGGGCATTTGGCACCTGAACCTCCCTCTTCCATTTGCCGGCCATGATGAGATCATCCTCCAATCCAACTGCTAGGTTTTGTGCAGCTGTCAAATCGGCAATTGCACCTCTCCTGAGATGGAAGCTAATATCGGGAGGCATAGCGTTAATAAAGAAACATTTCTGATTTTCGCCAGACGGTCTTTTTGTAGCAGTGATTTTATTCACAATTCTATTAAATTTGGCCACGAACTCCCTCATAGGTTCATGAATCTCCTTTTTAAGTTGAGTCAGCTGTGCAAGGAGGTAATGTTCGTCCTCTGCACTCTTGAACCTATTTTCAAAGGCAGTTTTCATTTCATTCCAATTCGTAATTGAGGCATCAGTCAGGTGGTAGAACCATTGTGCAGCAGTGTCGGTCAAAGTCTGTACAAAGAGTCTTATGGCAACGTCCTGGTGTTGAACACCCAGTACACTGCATGCTGCTGCAAAGGCACATAAATGTTCTTCCGGTGATGTTTTACCGTCTCCATTGAACCTGGGCAAATTCTCTCTTGCATTTTTAGGTAATGGATTAAGGTTGGCCCCTAGGTTCAAAGGCCCTATGGCAGCTCCCCAAGGTTGAGCCATGGGTAGAAAATTTATAGCTAAGGGGATAGCAGTGCCTGAAAGGGTTAAAGCTTGGCAGAGAGGGGAAGTAGCAGGCCTAGAAGGACTAGGGGGTCTACTTCTTGCTTTTCTTGCACGGGTAGGGATATAAGGAAAATTAAGGTTTTGCAATATTTGAAAGGTAGGGTCTTCAACTCCCTCTCTTCTCGAAGACCTGGTGTAGGGCCTAGAATCCAGCTTAAAATAATACTGGAAATAGGTAGGCAGTTATTGATTTCTTTGTTGTTCCTAATTTCTTTGTACCTCAAGGGCTTGGTTTATTGCAGCGTTTCTTGCCTGCCTTCTTCTTTGCCTGAGTAACAGTAATCTCAGGTTATCGGCCAACTCTTCTTCTTGTTCCAACACTCTACTCGCTCTTCTGTAATCTTCACTATTTCGACGAGTACGCCAAGCAAGAGTATTCAACTGACCAATTATATCTTCCTGTTCGTCCTGAAATCCAAGATTGGGTTGCAGAACAGGAATTATGTTTTCGGGTGGAAGCACCATTGTTGCTTCATATTCAGGCGATTAATAATTAATGATTTTGTCTAATTTTTCCCCAGTAGAGTCGCCAAAAACTGTTGGTTAACAGATTTGCTCTTATTCTGAAAATTACTTGCTCTGACCCTATACCCTTCTTTCAAGAACAAATGAGTTAAACAACAAATGGGTGAACTTTTTGAATTAGTTCCCCTCTGAATTAAGGTACAGCTCCCTTTATGATTTTCAATGAATTTTAGCTTATTCAGCTAACTAAATTGCATTTTTAACCAGAAAACGCCTAAGGCTGACTAACATCCATACATAGCCATGTCATGAATGCGATTAATTTATACAGCAGCAGGATAGAATGCACAGATTCTACTTTAGTACATTCGAATACATGAATATGTTTATACAAACTTGCTGAACTCGAAAGGAAAGATAATACATATGATGGGTTGTTCAAACAAAGAGCAATTACCAGGTAAAAGAAGATTTCTCACAGAAAATCAAATTTCACACATTTAGACGCACAGATCCAAATAAGCAGCAATCGTTCCTCTTTTCATTCACAGATGAAAATTTTTCAAACAATCATCATATATAAAAATAAAACACAGTTTTTCTGAAATTCCCCTTTCCTCTTTTCTTTCCCTCACTTTCTCTCTTTTTAAAAATTCTGAAAAACAAATATATATCAAGGTCTTAACCATCCTCGAGCAAATTAAACCCAGAGTTAACATCACTCTGACCCATACGGGATTTAGTTTTAACAACTGATCGTAAAAGATTAAAGTTGCCAGAAATAACATAAATTAAAAGACTTGAAAAAAGAAAGAGCTGATGCGGTTATGACTGGGGCGATGAATCAGCATCCCCTGATTTGCTGTCGAGAGCCTGGGAAGCATGCTGGGTTCTCCACTCCTGAAAGGCAGCCACGAACTCCTGAATCTTAGGAAAGTTTGGTATGCCTATATGCTTCATCCTCAATTTCCAAACTTCCTTTTCTCTTCGCATTTTCCCGAATTTTTCCTTATGTTCAGGGAGTGCGTCGATACAGAGGTAGAGCAGGGATTCGACTTTAGAAACTCTGGAGAGATCCTCAATCAGAATATTATCATTTTCTTTAACAAAACGGATCTTATCCCTAAAGGATTGGGCTACTGCTTCAACATCTTCTTCAGGCTTTCCATCATCCTTCATGTATTTTACGTCAATACATTGTAAATCACGTTGTAATGACTGAGTGAAGTCTGTTATCTCCTTAATTAGCTTTGAGACTTCAAAGCGTGCTTGTCGGGATATGGAGTTCCTCCATTCGATATTCTTTTTGTTCACATACAATAAATCCTCATCTACACCAGTCAGTTTCATTTCTGCCAAAAACTTTTCCAGCCCATATTTCCGAACTTCCTCTATTTGGTTCATCACACTGGTCCACTTGCCTTCGTCCTTAGCCCAGACAGCAACCTGTGCTTTAAGATCTTCAATGGTAGTAGCAGTCAGGTCATATATGCCTTTGAGTTCATGGATATACTCAGTTCCCCTTTGCTCAATGCTGTCTAACCAGCCATCAAATGTTTTCGAGACCATTTTATTCCTATGAACTTGATCTAACATTTTCTGGTTGACAGGTGACTTTGGGTCGAAAGACAAGGGAACTTGTGAGATTGGCTGTGGGTTAGGATTGTTGATGGCTTCAATATATTCTGCCATTGCACGCAGAGCTTGTTTTAATTCTCTTTTGTCCCTTTCATCTTTCATCGTTCTATTGACCATTCTTTTAGTTGAAGCTTCGAGATGGTGTACATCCGCAGCTCTGGAGGCAGTACCGAGGTCTATCTTTTCCACAGTGAAATCATGCACTGTAGGATCTTGAACCTCTTCCTCGGTCACTGGTTTGGCTATTTCTGCGCTCCAGTTACCAGTGCTTGGGTCAATATCTATCCTGGATACTGTTTTAAGTCTTTTGGACTTGGGGGTCTTCCCCAGACATTTACTTACCATATCTTCCAGAGGGAGAACGAAAGGAACCACCTTCTTTTTATCAGATATAGAGCTCTCTAGCCACTTTGGTGCCGGGGTTGTCTCCCTGAGTTTTTCTCCATCAGAAGGTTTATCTGAAATCATCAACATTTCCGGAGTACCCAAAACATCCTCTGACTGTGAACCAGTATCAACTGCTTCTGTTCTGGTTGGGCTTGCTTCTCTGTCCCCCATGGGGTCCTCTGCTTCTTCTTCTGAATTTAAGTCGACAATTATTGTCTCAGAAACTGGCTTCTTCCTTTTACCTTTGGTTCTCAGCCTGGTGACACGAGAAGGCAGAATATCTGTGAGGACCCTCCTGGATTTCTTGGTGACAGGGCTCTTCTCAGGTGATGACTCAGAAGCACCTGCACCACAGATAGCAAGAGATTGATTAGAAGGATCCAGGGGAAGTGGTGATGGAACCACTGAAGATAATTGTTGAATATTTTTATCTTGAGACCCCTGTTGTTTCCTTTCTCTCAACCATTTTTCAGTCCTCCTTATCACTGGGAGGGTCTTAATTTCAATCCTGTCCTCCTCCCTCTTGCTCCAGTCCACCTCTGGAATGGGTAAGTGCTCCACCTTCTCAAACTGTGGATCAACTACTTCTTCATCATCAACAAGAATTCCAGAAATGTCCATGTTTAAATTGAAGGTAATTATTTGTCTTAAAGAAAACCTGCACCATAACCTTCTCCTAACTTCAAATTCATCTGGACAATCCATCCAATAATCCTCCAGCTTAGGAAGGTGCGAGTGCCCTGTTCCAGAATTTAAGTTGTCTTTAACAAAATTTTTACTGTCGAATTTGGCTCTGGCAGTGAAGAATTGAAAATTGAACCTCTTGAGGTTCACCCCCAGATTTAAAGCATCAGAAGTTGACAGGCATGAATAATGCCCAAGTTCAACAGGAAAAGAAATACCACAACCCCTTTTTGATGGAAATTTTTTATCAACATGTGCCAATTGCCGACATACCTCTATTAGTACAAAACGGTCAAATACATATCTGGGCAACTTCATTGGTTCACCATCGAATCCCCCAACTCTGATATAGGTGAACTCAGAGAATTGGATGAAAAAGCTACCGTAGATACTGATTAGCTGCATTGCTTCACTGGTCATTCTCTTACCTGGGTTGCCTGTCAATTCATAGGTCATCTTCCCAGTGAAGACATCATTGATCCTCTTGTAATTTTCATAACAATTTTTTCTTTGCAACTGTGAGTAATATTGATAAACTTTGCTGCTTTCATCTAAAGGCTCATGAGGCAGGTCAAACCAATCTCTTGTGGAGGCTAAACAGTAAAATAGATAAGAAGACATAAAGAAATCCCTGTTGCCCAGACGATTATTTAAGCTCTGATGCAGACAGTCAGCTATTATCTCGGCCCAATCCAAGTATTGTTCACCCTGGAGGACAACTTGTATAAAAAAATACATCCAGTCTTCCCAGTAATAGGCATGTTGATTGCCTCTCAATCTGTTCAATAACACCACAATATCCCTTACCTCCTGTATTAAATGATCTCTAGTGAGGGGTCTGGGCAGCCTTGAACCACCTTTCTGAAATTTTAGCAGCCAATTCCGTGCTATCACACTCTTGTAAGTTGGTTTCTTTTCTGAGAAATATCCATTGGAGGAGGTAATGTCGAGATTGGAATATGCCCCCTTATGCGGTATCTTCATCACAGACATAAGGGTTTGTCTGTTGACACAAAACAGCACATCCCCGTTGGCATTTTTGACACATCTGTTCTGGGGGTCATATCTGTTTATACATTCTTGAACCAATTCAGGGCATAGAATGGCCTGAGGAAAGGCTGCAGCTTCCACTAAACCACTGTCTACAATCTTCTTCATTGTGGGGGTTTGGACAGGGTTCTTTGTTCTTTCTATGAATTCCTCCAAGTCATACTGAACTAATGCGGTGTCTCCAAACTCTGGGTGGGAATAAATAAGACTGGGGCCGTGTTCATCCCCCAAACATGTAGACTTCAAAGACATATTGGGAAGACTATGATATAGCAATTCGAATCTCGAAAATAACAGAAATTCTAGGGGTTCTTCTTTCCAGTATAAGAACTCGGAATAGTACAGGGGGAAATAGAACTCACCTTCAGGAAATTTGAAAGCACTGCGAAAACTTGAAAAACGAGAGCCTTACACTTCCAGCGCTATTCTCCTCCGCGTCGCACAATGTGATCACTTGCTAAAATTGGGTTGTTTTTGGCTAACAATGGCACTTACCAGAATGAATGTTTGTCGCTCGCATCAATACGTGCCAAAAATATTTGAAGGGACGTGAACTCTGATTTTTTCATTAATAGTAAGTAATGTTGTCGCGCCATCATGAGGTACAATAATTATCCGTAGCCTCCGTTAAATTAGAGCTCTCGCTTTTATGATGAGTTTCTGACAAAATCTCCTCCAACTTTCCCGCTAAATTTGGCTTGGAAAACCGCGGGAGCAGATGGGACCAAACTTATCAAATCTCCGCACCATTGAACCTTTGAAACATGGTTCAACGCGATGGTTCAATATGAAGGTTCAACGACACGTGGGTTATATAGACCAACAGAAAGTTACGCGGCTTCTAGTATAAGGTCGCGAGTTATGAAATAGTGAACTCTTTGAACTTTGAACTATTGAACCTTGAACCTTGAACCATTGAACCCCGCGGAAGAGTTCAAGCAGGAAGTTCAAGTTCAACGACACATGACATGAGGTAACTACGCGACCGGATGGATGAAAAGGCTATGAATATTGAACCTTGAACCTTTGAACCCCGCGGAAGAGTTCAAGCGGGAAGTTCAAGTTCAACCCGAAACTTCCAAGACGCTTGAGGCAAAGACAAAACAACTTGCTTTATACGACACTTCAGACACATTGAACCATTGAACTTTTGACTTTGAGAATGGTTAGGGTTCAAAGGTTCAAACCTTAAGTGACTTTGTTTACAAAGGCGACGCACGGGTAAAAATTAAAGGATCGAGAGCCGATTTACAAAAAAAAAAAAAAAAAGGATGATCGGGAATATAGCACGATAAACCGGCTTTTGTTCAAGAAATATTACCAATACATAAATAAACAAGGGCGACTCAAAAGGTAACAATTATGACTTGGAGTAATTTTGTGATAATTTTGGTATAATAAAATAATTTGCCTTGGAGTGGAGTGACCCACTTGTGGGAAAAATAAAGAGAATAAAAATAAAACACATGACAAAATAAAATAATATTTTATTTCTCAAAAGTGATTGCCCAATTTGAGATGGGGAAATAAATAAAATATTAATATTTTAATCCTCTATTTTGGCCGCCCAAGTTGAGGATGGAAAAGAAAAAAAGAAGTAAAATAATATTTTATTATGGAGGTGGACTTGAAAGCAAAATAAATAATGGTGAATTTGGGCCCCCAACTTGTGGGCTATAAAAGTGTAATGTGCCGCACTTGTTGGTTCTTTTTGAAGTCTTTTTAGTGTTATTTTTTTAAATTTTAGTGTGTTCTTTCAGACTAGAGAGAAGATGCATAAGGGGTTTCAGTTTTCTCGAGATGTGTGTTGCCGGAACAATACAATAGATAACATATATTGCAAACCCAAAAAATATACAACAGATATGAAGAAAATATGTAAGACCCAGATGGTAAAATGGCCAAATATTAATTACTATCACATACCCATAATTTGTTTTGCAACTTAGTACATACGCTGAGACTGGACCAACAACTGGGTATGGCTGGAATCACTCCAAATCTCCCAAGAATGCAGAAAATGTCACATACAAATGGTACCAGCAGTACTATAGGCCCTAGACGCCTCAGATAAGGGAGATAAATGCTGCTAAAAACAAGATGACTCCCAACAACCTCAACGTCCTTCCTGCAGCATGTACAGCTAGGCTGAAGCTCAATATGCAACCACACTTCACCAAGAAGTCGCTGAAAAGTCTCTGTTCTGGTCTGCAGTCCTCAAACCCTCCTCAACGACCAAGATAGCATCAAAGAACAAGGCAAATCCACCTCAAATGCACCCCAAGAAGTACGGCTGCTCTATGAGGAGTACGACCAACAAGGTATGAATATTGCAGTCAATATGGCACCCAAAACTCCATTAATCTGTTAATGCAAATAAATCTCAGTTGCTCTCCAATAAATCTGCAAAAGATATAACATTCAAGCCTCAAACCCAAGATATTTCAAACTCCATTGAAGCCCATTTGCAAACACTGTGTGTATTTGCCTTAGTAGCACCTTTGGACGGTCTTTCACGCCTGTAGAATGCTGTTACTAGAGGGAGTTTTCGTTCTTCAAACCCTCGCACCAAAACTCTAGCAGAGCCAAAATAACAAGCAATAACATATTCTCCAACATAACAAATGACTTGCTTTTTTCATCGTTTATTTCCTTCCATGAGGGCGTTGGCTTTTTGGGGGAACTTTTTGTTTTTAAATTACTTTTTATCCCCCTAGGGAGGGGCACCCATGTCCTCCTAGTGACTTTTTAATATTTCTTATTTCATAGTCACTTTACAATATAACACTAAAGTCCCCATTTAAATATATTAACTCAACTTACAAACTTTAATATCTGAATTCAGTGATCTTGAGCTCGTCGGAAAGGTCTCGACGAGACGAATGTAAGCCCATTTTGAAAAACTCGAAATGACGCCAACCCCGAACTTACTATAAATAGCAAGTATGGCCCATAAACCATCAAAGCCAACTCTGAGAGTGCCAATTGGAACTACTGGACTCAAACCACCTCTACACCATTGTATAGCCCATCCAAGGCCAAACCAACCATGGTTCCCTAACCAAATTGTCAGTCTACGGGAACCCAATGATAGACTAACACTGTAGCTAGGAAGGGGACATTATAGTCTTAGGGAGGATGCTCCAATATCTGCTCATTTTCCCAAGTAGCATCCTCCAATGGCAGGTTTTTCCATTTTACCAGGAATTCTCTGATAGTCCTCCTTAAAGTACATTCCCTAGTATCGATTATAGCCTCGGGTACCAAGATCAATTTCCCCTCTTCATCAAGAGGAGGTAACTCTGTTGATGGTGTCACATTATGCCCCAACGCCTTCTTGAGGCGAGCTACATGAAACACGTGTACCTTGCTACTTGCTGACAATTGTAGCTCATAAGCCACTTCTCCAATTTTCTTGGAGATCCTAAAAGGTCCATAGTAGCGTGGCTTAAGCTTCTCTGCTCCACTCTTCTTGAGAGTGGACTGCCTGTAGGGTTGCAACATCAAGTATACCATGTCACGTATCTTAAATGATCGCTCAGTCCTCTGCTGATTGGCATACTGCTTCTGTTGATTCTGAGCCTTCTGTATATTCTCCTTCAAAGACCTCATGATATCCCGACTCTCCTGTAGGTCTTTGGCCTTAGGCACTCTGCTATCACCAAACAGTAAATCTACAAAGCTCGTTGCCTCATACCCATATAAAGCCATGAAGGGTGACATTTGGATAGACATGTGATAAGTGGAATTATAACAATACTCGCCCATGTGAAGCCACGTAATCCATGCCTTTTGCTGCCCTACTACATAATTTTTGAGGTATCCTTCTACCCATTTATTGACAATCTCTGTCTAGCCATCTGTCTGTGGGTGGTAGCTCATGCTGGGGGTGAGCTCTGCCCCTATCAACCTAAAGAGGTCCTGCCAAAAATTACTTAGGAACCTGCTGTCCCTATCGCTCACAATACTCTGTGGCAACCCATGAAGACGAAATACCTCTCTGAAAAACAACTCTGCAACCTGAGCTGTAGTGTAGGTGGTAGGAATGGCAAAAAAGTGAGCATACTTCGTCAATCTGTCCACTACCACATAAATGCAATCCTGACCCTAGGCTTTAGGTAACCCTGTGATAAAGTGCATAGAAATACTATGCCATTTCCTCTCAGGAATGGGCAGGGGCTGCAGTAGTCCACTCGAAAAAGAGTGCTCCTGCTTATTCTGTTGGCATGTCGGGCACTCTCTCACATATCTCAACACTTCAGTTTTGAGGCCTTTCCAAGTGAAACGCTCTCTAACTTGCCTGTATGTTTTGAAGTAACTAGGATGTCCAGCCATTGGCAAGTCATGGAATGCTCTCAAAACCCTTTGCTTCATCTCTGAACCTGGCACTAAGAAGATCTTGTCCTTGTAAATGATCAAGTCATTTACCACTGTGTACCTGTCGTCCCTGATAGTGCCATCTATAATCCCAGTAGCCCATTTGTTCTTAGCATACTCTGCAGATATCAACTCTCTCCAATCATTTGAAATAGTACCTAGTGCACACAAATGGGGTCTCCTGGACAAAGCGTTAGCAACTATGTTTTTTTTTGCCTTTGACATAAACAATGTCAAAGTCGTAGGCCTGAAGTTTGTTGACCCACTTTTGCTGCCTCTCATTCAGGTCCTTCTGACCAAGGAAATGTTTCAGGCTATTGTGATCTGTTTTCACCACAAACTTACTTCCCACTAGGTATTGCTTGAACTTAGCCAACGCATGCATGATGGCTAACATCTTCTTGTCATAAATGCTATAACTCCACTCCACACCCTTTAACTTCCTGCTCTCAAATGCTATGGGGTGTTTATCTTGAATTATTACTGCACCAATGCCTTCCCCTGAGGCATCGCACTGTAACTCAAAAGGTTTGCTGAAATCTGGAATAGCCAGCACAGGACAAGTACTCATAATCTCCTTAAACTTATCAAAACACTCCTGTGTACCTCCTGTCCAACTGAATGCATCCTTCCGAGTCAAGTCTGTGAGGGGCGCAGCTGACTGTGAAAACCCCTTCACAAATCTGCGGTAATACCCACAAAGACCAAGGAATATCTTAAGCTGAGAGAGATTCTTTGGCGGAGGCCAGTCAATGATTGCCCGAATTTTCTCTGGGTCCACCTTCACGCTACCGGCACTGATAATATGACCCAAGTACAATAACTCGGTCATCCCAAACTCACACTTTGACATCTTAGCATATAATGACTCCTGCTCTAAAATACTCAATACAATGTCAATGTGTTTCAGATGCTCCTCCCAAGTCCTATTGTATATCAATATGTTATAAAAAAATATCAACACGAATCTCTTCAACTGTTCTCTGAACAACCTGTTCATACAGGATTGGAAGGTGGTTGGTGCATTGGTCAAACCAAATGGCATGACCAAGAACTCAAAGTGCCCATAATGGCACCTGAAAGCTGTCTTCTCCACATCTTCATCCCTGACCCGTATCTGGTGGTAACCGGATCTCAAATCTATTTTGGAAAAGTAACAGGCCCCGTGCAACTCATCTATCAGATCATCAAAGCGGGGTATAGGGTACCTGTTCTTAATGGTCTTCTTATTGAGCTCCCTGTAATCGATGCACATTTTGAGACTTCCATCTTTTTTCTTCACTAAGACCACTGAAGAAGCGAATGGACTTTTGCTTGGCCTTATGTCCCCCATCTCGAGAAGCTCTTTGGTAGCTTTCTCAATTTCATCCTTATATTTTTTCGGGTGTTTGTAAGGTGTAGTAATCACTGGCTTAGCACTCTCCAATTCAATTACGTGCTCAATACCCCGATCAGGGTGTCTACCTGGTGGTATGTCACTAAACACTTTGGTGTGTTTAGTCAAGAGAGCCTGTATATGAAATATTCCGAGCCAAATTTTTTTGTTTTTTCAAACTACAAATTACAAACCAATGCACCCGTTAAGGTTAGCAGCTAAACCAAAACGTTGCTGAAGCAACTCTAACCAGAATGTACACCAGGATCCCGATGTGGGCAAGGTGTGAGCATTGGTCAGAGGATCTTAATCAAAATGCTTATGCAATAACTCTAACCAAGAATGGCGCCAATGATGGCGAGCATATGGTCAGAGGGTCTTCTACACTAAGACTGAGAGAGAACTCGACACCAAGTATGTGCTACCCAATCCGATATGGAGTTGAGGCGACCATATGGCGGAGTATTACAAATTACAATGCTTGAAAGAAATAACTGTAATGCTGAAAGTACTCAACACCCAGAATGTGCTTTCTATCCCGGAATGGGAAAGTAGCTACCATAGGGCGGAGGTAAAGTAAATACAAAAGCAAATACTGGAAGTAGAGTTGAGCATTACAAATCAGAATTGAACAAGATTGAGAATTACTGCCAGTACTACTGTCAGTTTACAAAATGAGTCTCATTCGCCTTTAAATTAAAACCAGCAACCTATGAATTTACTCATATGCTCATATCTCCCTCATAACTCATCCAACTGACTTGAAACAAAATGCAATATTCCCTAAGAATGATGATGCTTAGGATAGAACACTGAAAACAGATCAAAATGCCATGTATTATTTATGCGCAGATTCCAATGCACCAGCAGATGGTACGGCCTTCAAGAAAGGGCGATCTGCCTTTAAAAAATCACAGCTATCTCAAAAAAATCTGCAAACTAGAGGAAAGTGACGCCTTGACCAAACAATGAGAATAAGAGAATATCCAGAACAATATTTTTGTTATTTTTTGACTTATGAATAAAACACAAATCTGCTGTAGCTAAAAATGCAATGCTGGAAAAAACTCTAATATGCAAAACTGAACTAAAGCCAAAAGCTGATTACAATGCACAAATCCCAATGTAAACTCACAAACTAGACTATTTCACCACTAGTCGCTATCTTTCAAGCGAGAAGCAATGCCAAGCTAGGAGGCATACATTCCTCGAAGCAATCCCAAGGCCAATTCGGCAGCATAACATTATCAAGATTTCGAATGCTGAAATGAGAGCACTCTTCCTCCTTTTATACTTTTCCAACTGGGAGTCTCTAAAATCCTCTTGCATATGGGATAAAATATGAGAGGGAAAATAATATAATCCTCTTTTTCAACCTCACCTTTAAAGTCCCCTCTTTTAAAACAACATTAATATTAAATAATAATGTTTAATTTACGAACTTTAAAACGGAGGCCAAGATGAAGTTGGAATTCAATGATCTATAGCTTGTTGGAAAGGTCTTGACAAGACGAATCCAACCCCACTCTCAAATTCCGTTCTGGTGCCAATCCTGAACTTACTAAAAATAGCCGTAACCAATAGGGACTAAGGAGAACAAACCCGGAAAGAAACCGCCAACCAAACCACAATCCACAAACAAAAGCAACCACCAAAACATTAAACCCCAATTTCAACCTCCGAGTAGCCTACGAGTCTTCGGAATAGGCCAACGGTCAACTGTAAAAGATCAAGCTAGAAAACGGGACATTACAGTATATTAGGTGGATACTCATGCTTCTGTTCTGACACTGCAGGCATCACTAGCACCTCTGTTGCCCACTGCACCTGATCATATCGAATCAATCTCTCCATCCTCTTGAGTGAAACCACTCTCAATCCACCATTTGAAATACCCCTGAGCACATGTCGTATCCCGTTCACCTCAAACTTCATCTCCATAGTCCTCAAGTTGAGTGTGAACTCTCCAATGTCATGCAAACATCGCATGCCTAACACCACATCCATCTCACCCATGCTAACTACATAGAAATCTGACTGGCAAGTATAATTGTTAAACAATATGGTGAGATTAGGTATCCTCCTAGTGCAGGTGAGTACAAATCCATCAGCGACCGTCACCTTAAATCCTTCAAACTCTTCAGTCTCAAGCCCTCTTCTTGCAACTGAGCCCTCATCTATGAAATTATGAGTAGCACCTGTGTCAAGTAGTGTAATCACCCTCTGTCCACCAAGTACTCCCCTCATCCGGATTGACCCCGCTCTGAATGCTAAAGAGATGTGCTGTAGGTAGGGATGTCTCCTCTTTATCTGATGCTTCAGATGCAACATCAGTCACTGAGTCATTATCTTCTGATTGCTGCTCTGAATGTGACTCTGATTCTACGGACTCATCTGCTGAAAAATATTCCAATTGTTTTACTCTTGCTTTTCCTTGGGCAGCACACTTGTGCTTAGGATCCCAAGGCTCTCGGCAGTGGAAATAGAGCTTCTTCCTCTCGAGGTCATTCAACTGATCATTATCCAACCTGGAAGAACTCTTATGCTGTTGTCTTGAATCTTTTTGAAAGTGTCTTCTGTCCTTCTCCTTATCTCTCCTATGCTAAAAACTCTTAGACTGAAACTTACTCCTCCAAACAGAAGACTCCATATCACGGGCCTTTTTCATGGCCACCTGTAATGATGAAGGGTCCAATCCCTTAACCCAACCACGTAGAGGATTTGTCAACCCATCAATGAAGAGCATGATCAATCTATGCTCCGAAATGTCTGAGACCACAGAAAGGTCCTGGAACTCTAATAGGTATGAATCCACTGATCCACTCTGTCTGAGTTGTGCCAACTCCTTAAATTGTAGTTCTGGATCCTTTTTATCAAATCTGTCTATGAGTCTAGTTGTGAACTCGACATAGAAAGTGATCTGGTCATGTCCCAAGGTGACCTTACCGTTGCTCCACCACTTATGTGCACTGCCCTCTAAGTGTAAGGCTGCATATGTAATGGCATCGGTCTCTGGCATGGGGCTGATCTGGAGATAACTGTCTAACTTTTGGACCCAAGCTCTACTAGAGGTTTTGCCTGACCCGTCAAAGTAAGGCAAAGTCATTTTACTCACTTTCTTCTGAAGTTCTTGGTTTTGTTGTTTGTTTCCTCTGCGGGGGTCTATGTTTCATCCTCAGATCTAAATACTCCCCGAATGTCATCTCATTTCTAAACTCCTCACTGGATGCACTCCAATCTCTCAAAATCTCCTCCTAGAAATCCAGCTGTGTGGCCTCCTATTCAGGAATATTGTTCCTTGGTGCAAATACAGGAATGCTAGGTCTGTCACTGGCTGTCAACTGGGTAGCCCTCCTATTGGTGACTGAAGCTTAACCCTCATCTTCTCTATCCTGGTGTCTATCCCCATTCTGCCTATCACCATTATGTCTATCACCTCTTAGATTAATCCTGTTTATGTCTCTGAAGTTGTTCCTGTTTCTTCCATTGTTATTATTATTATTATTGTCCATGTTGTTGTCTCTATTATTCCTCCAATCACGAGGTATCAACTGGGTAAGAATTTGGGCCAACTCTGTCTGTGACTCTCTCATCATCTCGTCCATCCTCAAGAAGCTCCTTTCTATATTCTGCTGTCCCCTAGTCAATGAATTTAGAATGTCTCGCAAACTGGGTTCCTCATTATCTCTGTCACCCATCTCCTCAACCTGTACTGGAACCACACCTGAAAAGGGATATGTCCTCGGTATCTTAAGGTTTTCTTCGCTGTAAAAAACCACTGGTTGTTCCTTTGCGGCTACTACCTCTGTATCTGTATCAGATGGATTTGTCTGTGGAACCTGTAAATTGGGTCTTGACCTGTTCCGTCTGAGATAATATCTACTTGTACCCGGCTGCATGTCTCATTTTCACATCTGCATGTCTGAATCTGACCTCACAGGATGGTAGGAAGAGTTGTGCTCTGATAACACTGTAATGTGTCGCACCTATTGGTTCTTTTTAAAGTCTTTTTAGTGTTATTTTTTTAAAATTTTAGTGTGTTATTTCAGACTACAGAGAAGATGCAGAAGGGGTTTCAGTTTTCTCGAGATGTGTGTTGCCGAAACAATACAATAGATAGCATATATTGCAAACCCAGAAAATAAACAACAGATATGAAGAAAATATGTAAGACCTAGATGGTAAAATGGCCAAATATTAATTACTATCACATACCCATAATTTGTTTTGCAACTTGGTACATATGCTGAAACTGGACCAACAACTGGGTATGGCTGGAATCACTCCAAATCTCCCAAGAATGCAGAAAATGTCACATACAAATCGTACTAGCAGTACTATAGGCCCTAGATGCCTCAGATAAGATAAGGGAGATAAATGCTGCTAAAAACAAGATGAAGACTCCCAGCAACCTCAACATCCTTCCTGCAGCATGTACGGCCAGGCTAAAGCTCAATATGCAACCACACTCCACCAAGAAGTCGTTGAAAAGTCTTTGTTCTGGTCTGCAGTCCTCAAACCCTCCTCAACAACCAAGATAGCATTAAAGAACAAGGGAAATCCACCTCAAATGCACCCCAATAAGTGGTACGGCTGCTCTATGAGGAGTACGACTAGCAAGGTATGAATATTGCAATCAGTACGGCACCCAAAACTCCATCAATCTGTCAATGCAAATAAATCTCAGCTGCTCTCCAATAAATCCACAAAAGATATAACATTCAAGCCTCAAACCCAAGATATTTCAAACTCCATTGAAGCCCATTTGCAAACACTATGTGTATTTGCTGCAGTAGCACCTTTGGACGGTCTTTCACGTCTGTAGAATGCTGTTACTAGAGGGAGTTTTCGTTCCCAATAGCCTTTGGTTTGAATCCTTCAAACCCTCACACCAAAACTCTAGTAGAGCCAAAATAACAAGCAATAACATATTCTCCAACATAACAAATGACTTGCTTTTTTCATCTTTTATTTCCTTCCATGAGGGCGTGGCTTTTTGGGGGGAACTTTATGTTTTTAAATTACTTTTTATCCCCCTAGGGATGGGCGCCCATGTCCTCCTAGTGACTTTTTAATATTTCTTAAGTTGTAAAGTCACTTTACAACTAAGTCACAAGGTTGGGCGAATTTTGGGTTTGGAGTTCGGAATTCGTCGAACCTATGAAGAGCCTATGAAATTCGCTATAAATTCGCCAGTGTATAAAGCATTTTTTTTTTAATAAAATAAAACATTGTCAACGGGTTTTAAGTGGTCAAAAGGCACTTTTTAGGTTTAATTTCTAGATATAAAACTCCCGATGAGCACGTTTCCCTCTGCTTCATGCTTTGTAAGATCGACGAGCACGTTTCCCTCTGAGTCGTGACTGTTGAAAGTTCCTTTTGAGCGGCAACGGTTTTATTTAAAATGAATTTATTATTATTTTTTATTTTATTGTTTATTTAAAGTTAAAATATTAATATATAAATTTTGTGTTTTAAAATTTAAGATAGAGTTAATAATTTTTTATTTTTTATTTAAAGTTAAAATATAAATTTGATATAATTTTATTTTTATGTTTTTAATATAAATATAGTTTTGTTTTTTTATTTTGTTTTTTGAAGTTAAAATATAAGTTAATATATATTTTTTATTTTTTATGTTTTTTAAATAAAATTATTATTTTTATTTTGTTTTTTAAAATTAAAATGTAAATTTAATATATTTCTATTTTTATTGTTTTTATATAAAATTAGCATTTTTTAATTTTGTTTTTTAAAGTTAAAATGTAAATTTAGTATATTTTGTTTTAATGATTTTTTAAATAACATTTATTTAATGTTTTAATTTTAAATATTAACTATTGTTTGTCTTTTGAACATGTAGATTGCAATTTAATGGCTCCCAAAAAATCAACTGTTGAGGGATGGAAATATGTGACCTGCCATGGCGCTGCTCTAAAATGTAACTTGTGCTAGAAACCTTTTACCGGCAGTTTAACAAGGGTAACGGATCACTTACTTGGTATTCAAGGGGGGCTTGGAGGAGGTGTTACTGCATGTGAAGGTGTGACTCCAGTGATTAGAGCTGCTCTAGAGAAAGAGCAATCCTCTTCGATTGTAGGAAAGATGAAGATGACACAAGAAACAGAGAATCAAAGAGGATGTATCTAGGTTCATGACATCTATTATGTCCTCTTCTGGTGCACCCAAAGTCACAGGTGGAATGAAAGAGAGTAGAACATTGAACAGCTTATGGAAACCTGCAAAAAAACAACAGGTGGATGATGCATTTGCTGATTTGTTTTATTCAAGTGCCATTCCATTCAATGTAGCCAAGAATCCACATTTCCGAAATGCAATTCAGAAAGCAACAGAGTTTGGCAAAGGGTACACACCTCCCTCTTCAGAGGCTTTGAGAACAACTCTTTTGTAGAGGTCAAAAGATAGTCACTGAGAAATTAGCTGAGGTCAAAGCCTCTTGGAAGGAAACAAGTTGCACTATATTGAGTGATGGATGGTCTGATAGATGTCAAAGGCCATTGATTAATGTTTTGGTGGCTTGTCCTCAAGGTGTTGTGTTGTTGAAGGTGATTGACACGATGAACCATAAGAAAACTTCAGAGTATATTTTTTAAATATTAGAAGCAGCCATTCTTGAAGTAGGGGTACAAAATGTGGTTCAAGTGGTAACTGATAGTGCAGCAAATTGTGTGGGAGCTGGGAAGCTGATAGTAGAGAAGTACCCACAAATATATTGGAGCCCATGTGCAGCCCATTGTCTAGATTTATTGCTTCATGACTTGGCAAAATTCCCATGGATACATGAAGCAATTCATAGAGAGAGAGCAATTGCAAATTTTATAAGAAATCACCATCTCACATTGAATCTTTACAGGTAGCAAGCATCTAGGGAGTTGTTGAGGCCTTGTGACACAAGATTTGCTTCATTTTATATCACTTTGCAAAGAGTTGTTGAAGAGAAAACAACTCTAAGGTCTGTTATTTGCAACAAGGAGTGGGAAAGTTAAGTTCTTTCTAAAAGTCCTAAGGGGAAGATGATAGAGCAAATCATTTTAAACAACAGTTTTTGGGAAAGTGCAACAAAGGTTTTAAATGTATGTGAACCAATTGTTGATGTGCTTCGTATGGTTGATGGTGACACCCCTTGTCTTGGCATGCTTTATGAGAGCATGGACCGTTGTAAGGAAGCTATTCAAAAAGCACTAAATAATGTGGAAGTAGACTACATGGAGATATGGAATACAGTGGATTGTAGATGGAAAATGATGAACACACCTTTACATGCAGCAGCATGTTATTTGGAGCCTAAGTTATTTCACATTGATAGAAAAAGTGATCGGGAAGTTGTGGCGGGGCTTTTCGAAGCCATTAGCAGGTTTGAACCAGATCCAACAATTGCAGCTCTAATCAGACAACAATGTTGGAAATACAAGAAAGGAGAAGGGTTGTTTGGAATGGAAGCAGCCAAATATGACATGGCACATGATGACATACTTGGATATATATGGTGGATAAATTATGGAGCAGACACTCCTGAACTACAACAATTTGCTATTCGAATATTGAGTCAGGGAGCAAGTTCATTAGCTTGTGAGAGGAATTGGAGTTGCTTTGACTACATTCATTCCAAAAAGAGGAACAAGTAGCTGTCCGGAAAGTTGGGAGATTTTGTCTGCGTTCGTAGCAATTTAAAACTGTTTATGAACAAATCAGCAAAGGACTCCACATCTTCTTCAAAACAAATTCTAGAAGACATAGCAATGCCAGTTGTAGATGAGCCTGACTTTATTGGTGATGATTTGAGTAGTTCTTCTAGTGATGATGATGCTACATCATCTCATCCAAGTGCTCTTGATGACTTGGAGCTTTTTTGAAGCTTTAGAGTCTTGACTTTTGATTGTCCCTTTTTGACAAAAAGAACATCTTCGTACTCGTGATTTCATATGTTACTAAGTTTCTTACATCCAAGTGCTCTTGATGACTTGGAGTTGTTTTGAAGTTTTAGAGTCTTGACTCTTGATTGTCCCTTTTTGACAAAAAAAACATTTACACAATCATGATTTCATATGTTTCTAAGTTTCTTATGGTAACTGGTTTAACTTTGATAAGTTTATCATGGTTTATGAATGTGTCATCTTAAATTTATATTGGTGCTATTTGCTGTTTCATAATTCTATTTAACAAAGTTAAAATGTCTGTTGTTTCATAAATCTATTTATAAGTTTATTTGCTGTTTCATATTGGTGCTATCTGCTGTTTCATATATGATAATGATATATCTATTGCTCATAAGTTTATCATGGTGCTATGATAATATAGCCTATTGCTATCTCTAAAGTTTAAACTACTTATATTTAAAAAAAAATTCAAATTTATATAGGCGAATTTAATGGCGAATTTTTTTTTCCCCTTGCCAAACTTCATCCGAATTTTATAGTTGCCGAACTCGAACCTTGTGACTTAGCTTTACAATATAACACTAAAGTCCCCATTTAAATATATTAACTCAACTTACGGACTTTAAAATAACTGACAAGACGATATCAAAATTCAATGATCTTGAGCTCGCCGGAAAGGTCTCGACGAGACGAATATAATCCATTCTGAAAAACCCGAAATGATGCCAACCCCGAACTTACTATAAATAGGAAGTATGGCCCATAAGCCATCAAAGCCAACTCCGAGAGTGCCAACTGGAACCATTGGACTCAAACCACCTCTACACCACTGTATAGCCTATTCAAGGCCAAACCAACCATGGTTCCCTAACCAAATTGTCAGTATATGGGAACTCAATGATAGACTAACATTGTAGCTAGGAAGGGGACATTACAAAAAGGCATTTGGAAGATATTTTTCATCATTGTGTATTTGTCATTTGATATTGGAGATTTTCTCTTTGGCTGCAATAGAAGTTGATCTATGAAATCAAGGACGAAAATCCTTGCATTTCAAGGTGAGTTGGACGAAAATCTAGCTCATCAATTGGAGATTCCGTGATGGGGATCTATTTGTGCTTCATTATTGATAGTTGGTGAAGAAGAGCAGAAATTGAATACTAGATTTGCAGATCAGACTTGAAGGCTCCATCATTTGGCGGGATTCATTGCATATTGGCTAGGGTTTCACCCAATGAGTTGAGCGCCACCATCTAGGCTTGGAGCGAATTGGTTTTGGACGCGATTTTTTGGAGTTTGTTTAATGTTAGGGTTTGAAAGAATATTCAGAATTGGAGCAGCAGCATAGCAAACCTGGTTCGCCCTTATTTGTGAAGTGGATTTGGTGCTTGAAGACTTCATTGAGTTAGGGTTTCTCCCTACACTTGGAGCAACATCACTTGGAGGAGTTTGGAGGTTTGTCATAGCATTCTTTGGCATCATTTGTCATCATTTCCGGAGCAGCAAACCCTAGCAGACCTGTGTGCTTCATTTGGAGCAGCTTCCTTGTGTGTTTGAAGATTCATTGTTCTAGGGTTTCGAGCCCTAATCTTGGCACCACACTTTGGAGGACGATTTCCCATCATTCGGAGGTTATTTTGGCTTGGTATTGGTATGTATAAACCCTAGGGTTTATAGCAGATTTATAGCTGGGCATGTTTGGCTTGTTTGCCCATGATATTTTGATGTAATTGCAGACTTCATAATTCTGATTTATAACAGCAGACACCTGATTCAGTTTTACAGTCATTGTGGTTGCAATTTGGTGTGGATTCATTGTGTAATTCAACTATGTTGTTGGCAATCATATTGGCATGGTTTATATGATGTTCTGGCATGTTTATTTGGCTATTATAAGTGTTGGTATAAGTGATTTAGAAATCAAAACTTCAGAAAACTAGGGTTTCAGCAGAAAATTAGAAATAAGGTTAAATTTCAGAACCCTAAATTCAGCTAATATCCTATTTGGGATATTTCATCACACCTCCTACAAATCCAAATATACCCCTCACCACTTGGAACCGGTTGTATCATATCAACATACTTCCAAAGAGGAGAATTTGGATTGGTTTTGAATTTAGGTTGGGTTGTGGAGCTAGAACGACCTGCCATTGTAATTCCTGTGGCAACAAGTTTTATAAACAATAAATTCAAAACAAATAAAAACAAAAGAATAAAACCTAACTTGTTTAATATGTTAAGCATAGTGATACATTCATAGAAACTAAGAAAAATGAAAGGAAAACAAGAAGTTGAAAACAAAGCAAAAGAGTTTGTAAAACAAAAAGCAGAAAAAAAATAAAAATAAAACTTACCTCTTTTAATAAATCTTCTTCTATGATCTTCTTGGCAGCTAATAGGCACTTGCACATGCATAGGAATAGCAATGCAATCGATTTGGAACCTTCAATGATCAATCTTCAACTCCCTTTGCTGAATGACAAGCAAGAATGGAAGTCTAGCTTTTTGGAATGGTATTTGTCTTTTGCAGTCAAAATGAGCTAAAATTAGTTTGTTTTAGTGTTTGAAGTGCTTTAGTTGGTCTTTTTAGGGTTAGGGATTCGTTTTAGGGTCTCCTGGTCAAAGTCAAAAGGTAGAAAATATTAAAAAAACAAAAAAAAAAACTAAAAACATGTCAAAATTTGATGGGTTCACTGCAGGTTCATTGCAGGTTTTCTGTCGCTTGCTTGGGTTCTTCTCAGGTTTGCCTAGGATGAATCTGTCCTGTTTTTCCTGTGCCTTGATCACACTCGTAGAGGAACCAGACCGGATCACAGACCGGGTTCGAAGCGGACCCAGATCTAGCCGGAAAAGTGGCAGATCCGGTAACTTAGTTTGTCGGCATTAGATAGTGGTGTAACAATTTGAGATTTGGTTGTTGGCAGTTGTATAACCAATAACCATAAGTCTTGATGTTCAAATAGCAAGTCTATGTTATGTGGGCACATTGTTTTTTGAATCCTTCTTGTATAGAACAATTGTATTAGACACTACCTATATATATGAAAGTTTTGCTTATTCCATGTTCACTGCATTGTAGTTACTTCTGATATCATTTAAATTGCTCTTATTTGGTAGTGTAGAATTTAGTAGCAAATAGTAAGGGCATGTTTCATTTAGTAGAAGAGATCTTTTGTTACAACTTCAACATTACTAACTAGATGAGGTTTGTTAGTAGCTCTTTGGGGACATCCATTAGATTTCTTTAGATGTGGTTTAGGAAACCTAGAACCAATGTCGACAAAGGGACATTTAGGGAGTAGAGAAGGAGAGGGGAGGCTCCCCACAAGAAAGGAGGAAGGCGGATGAAAGGCAATAACATGCTTAAAGGAGAGTGGATGGGAGGGTGAGAGGGGAAGAGGAGTGGCGGATGGGGAGCTGAGGTAGCCATTTGCACATAAGAAGAGGAAATAGAGGAAAGATTCGTAAGAGGTCATTGCTCTTCAGAGCTCCATCTATCATTTTCAATTTGCTAGCATCACTTAACAATGCTTTTTTTCTTGCATTTCTTCCCTAAGGTCTCTTGCACAAGAGATATCCTATATTCAATTATTTTTGTTGCTAAGAACTACTCTTGTACTTGCTTTATGAGATGCTTATAAATTATGTAATGAAACCTATAGGAATATTATACAATAGTTAATCAGTTTGACTATTTTTTATTTGTATATTGGTGCAACGTGTTTATGTTGCATTGGTTTATTGCCTTATGATGGCAACTTTGCATTAGCAATTTCTAATGATCTTAGTTGCTTCACTTTTATCTTTTTATTATTGGTTGACTAATGGTTTTTGTCTAAAATATTAATTTATAACAATTATATTTGATAAAGAACAAGCATATAATATTTTTTCCACCCATTGTTCCCACTGGATACTGTTCATTTTATAAATGCATTACAACGCCTTTATTCTAACTACAGTTTAAAGATAAAGTTGTGTAACCGTAAAATATTATGTTCGGAATATTTTTTAAATTTATTTCTGCATTGACCTTTCCTTAATGGCTTATTTGTTAATGCATTGCACCTTGA
Organism: Cunninghamia lanceolata; assembly: GCA_027924645.1. Lineage (NCBI taxonomy): Eukaryota > Viridiplantae > Streptophyta > Pinopsida > Cupressales > Cupressaceae > Cunninghamia > Cunninghamia lanceolata. The sequence goes on along the minus strand of BSBN01000741.1, from coordinate 2,724,424 downwards.
ATTTTGGGTTCTTATAAACTTTATACCATGCCTCAGCCAACGATCGTGCCTTGCTCAACAAGTTCTACATCTAATGTAGCAATGTCTACAATCCTTCCCTTTATGCAGAATATTTCAGAACGTAATGACACACAAAGGGTAAAGTTGACTTTTTGATATATTATTTTCTTTGTAGTTTTCAATATTTGTAGTGTTTAAGCAACTTGTGTGTGACTTACATAGTATCTTATTTTCCCTTCTGCTTACAGGAACAAATTGTTAACCTAATTAAGTCCCTGAGCCAGGGAAAAATTTCTTCAGGTTCAAAAATATGCTTTCCTTTTACTTCTATGAATTATCAATGTTATGCTTATTATTTCAGCCTTGGGATTCATGTGTCACACTCTTTGATAACTTCTTTTTTCTGTCTGTGACAGTGCACTTATCTAATCCTGGTTCCAAGACATCATCTTGCAATGGTTTTGACAATTTAATGGTCTGTGCTACCTTCTGCCACATCTTTTCAAACAAGATAATCACGTTTGTGTGTATTTTAGAAGAGGCTGTTGTGTATCATCTTATTTTCAATGCTGAATTTGTTGGTTTGTATTTTGTGCTTTCTTCCTTGCAAGATTGTCTTCGTTTCTATTTTTGTTGCAGATATGCAGCTATGTTGGAGAAGATTTGGTTCTCAAAATATTAATATTTAAAAAAAAGGTTCAAAGGCAATTTATTGATCTTAAAAGCCATTTGCAAAAAAACCAGCCAGGTCATAAACAACAAAAACATGAGCATCTATTATTGTCACAGCTTTAGAGTATTAGCATGAAGCATCAATTTTGACATCAATTACATACTAAATACATATCACTAGAAGCATTCATTGAAATTTCAAAAGACCAGGTAAACTACTACCATCAACAACTATGTATGTAATCTTTGAAACTGATGAATAAGACTATTTAGAAAGTTATGTAGAAGCCCTGCTGGCATTTCAATGTGGACTAATCCCTGGAAAGACTTGCTTTGCATTACTGGTATACATCAACGGGGTCCTTTTTGGGATCAGGTTCCTTGTCCATCTCCTGGGGAATGGCGGCAATTCATGGGTGGGGTCAGTAGAGGGATACATCCAATTGGTATTCTGTTACCTGCCTGATGCTTGTTGGGCTTGTCTTTAGCAGCTTGCTCCTGTATAACTTCCTTAACCAGATGCTAAATGGGATCATAAATCGAGATCTGCTCAAGATTTTGAAGGCATAACTGTGAAATACATCCATCCTGCCTCTTGATATAAGAGTCCTATTGCACAATATATTCTCCAAGCAGGAGTATTTGATTTTCATGATTTCCTATTTTATTGAATGTGTATGCTAGAATCCATCTTCTTGATTACTTTCCAGCGGACAACAAAGATTGATTCTAAACGGACAGAAACCACAATTCCCCCCGGGTGGCATCAGTAATACTCGTGTGTTTGGACCATAGTTCAAAAACTCCGTCTTTGCTAATACTCAGCATCCCAAAAGTTTGACTCGGACTCAAACTTGGTAGATTTGGTTTTACATAAATACACAAAATAGACTTCAATAATGCATGAGAAGTGTAAAGATTGAATTTAGAGAACACATAAGCCTATTTTGATTATCAAATTGTTGTGAATCAATGATCATTGATTACATATGCCATATCTCTCAAAGGCTCAAAATTTAAAAATTAAAATATTGTACAAGTACGGTATACAACTTCTTCTCCCACCTCCTTGTAGTATTCAGCATTGAACTAGAAGGTAAATCTCAATCATCATTACAATTTTCAGGATTGAGGTCTCCTAGATAATGCAAAAAGGCTATACTTGGCAATGGACAAACCTCGGCAGGTATTCTTTCCCCAATTTTTTTGAATCTGTTGTTGAAGTCTGAAACTGACTCCATTGGTGCTCCTTTGATAGTAGGCAATTGTCCCACTAGAGGAAGATGGTCTCTCTTTTCTTTGAACTCCTTGTAAAGTTCTCTTCCTAACTCATCCTAAGTTGATATTGAAGTTGGGTTAAACTTTTAAACCAGTGCAAAGTTTTCTTTGAACTCCTTGTAAAGTGGTAGAATTCTCCCCTGTGAAGGAAGTGAAATCCTTTAGGGCTGATGCAAGGATATTATTCCACTGTTGCAGATTACATAGGCTACCTACATCCCATGCAGTGAAAGGGTCAACTCTTTGAAGTGCGATTGTAGTTGCTAGTTGTAATGGTTGGCTTGGAGACCAAGAATGAACTCTAGGAGAAGGATATACTATTCTGGTTGGAGACCTTCCTCTTCTTTTCCTAGGGGATAATTGCAAAAATTGAGCAGGGTCTAAAGAGCTTCTAATTACACACCTTTTTTGAAATATTCTCACAAGCTACTAAGTTCTTCCTCTAACAGAGCAGAGTTCCAAGCGTGTTTGAATTGTGCTCCTTAGAGCCAGATTCCAAGATTACACCAAATCTTGGTACTTCTTTGTAAGCTTTTCTAACTTCTAACAAACTGAGTTTGCACAGTATATCAAAATTGGAAGTCAGGTTCTTTACCAACCTATAGGCAGGTTGAGTGTTTGGTACCCAGATTCCTGTTGTTATATCTGCTTTTTACTTTTCTTCATCTATGATTGCAGCAAAAGCTCTCCAATGAGCAACACCTTTCCTATGGTCAGACACAAATATCTTCAGAGTACTAGCAATATCTTCTTGATCTTGTTCTAACCAGTTGGGATTGGGCTGTAATACAGGAATGTTGCCTTGCAGGGTCATTGATGCTCAATTTGAAAACTCGCGATCCCACCAAATGTGCAAAAAATGTTTGAGTTGCAGAATTGTTGGGACTAACAATCCTTCCAAGAACAATGGGAAGTCCCAATCATTGTGACTGAGACAACCTCTGGAGCAGGCCAATTCGTTTTATTTTAGCACTAGTCATTATCACTACTTGGGGTTGGAAATGGTTAGAAAACAATCTATAAACTAAAAGAGTTGCTGTCAAAGGATAGATAGACCTTTCAACCCAATATTCTAGTTTTTTTATGCACAAAATTAATTAAAATACATGATTTACTTAGGCACGTTAAGTGAATACAAGAGGTAAGAAATTCAACACTGATAACAAGTCAAACCCATCCACACATAAATCAGGTGAAGAGCAGAAATTGTAGCCACAACATCTTTATTATATATTTCAGAAAAATAAATAGTTGCATTAGTCCCAAAAGGATAGAACAAAGTTCAAAACTTCAAATAACTAAGGCAATTCTAAGAAATACGGTATTTCAGATCCTGTACAATGAGCTCTGAACTCTTACTTATGCAAAATTTCTAAGGTGATTAGCCTTATTTATTTAAAGCAAACTACAGTTTTAAAACAAAAGAAAATAATGCAGAGTTCCAATCTCTAGTGAACTACCGCTTTTGCTTTAGTTGACTGCTCCTAATCTGTTGTGAACTTGTGATTCTTCATGTTGATCTACTCATGGAAATCGTCATTCTTTTCTTGATTCTTTGCATTAGTTGCACAGGCCTTTTGTGGCTTTATTTGGCTTTCAATCCAATGGCTGCATGTTATTTTATCTTCAGTGTCCCTTGGGAAATATCTTCCTTTTATATAACTTCCATGCGTAATTTCTTGTTCCTTTTCTTTCAAACCTCGGAGAATCGTGAATCATTAGATTGGATGCAATAGCATTGAGATCAACGGTCTATAGACCTTTACATTTGACAACTCCTTGTCAGGTTTCGAATGAGTGTGCTATTGCCATGTGTCCTTGAGACATCACTTTTCCTTTTTAAATATTAAGTCTTATGTCTTAAAATTTTTGTTTATATAGTACTCATGGGCCCCATCAACCCTTGCTTTGACTAATGGCATGTGTAGTTAGCATAAAATGGCTTTGTAATGTTTTGTTAGAGCTGACTATTTTGTTAGTTCACTTGTCAGCTATGTGTTAGTTGTAGCATTTCCCAACGAGTTTGTTCTAACTAACAACCATCAGCCTCCTTTGTATTGAAACAACCGTTGGCCTCCTTTATATTGAATAATCATAGACAAGGAAAGCATCTGATTTTGGCTTGGGCTTGTTGAAATACACAGGACAACTGAAAGGGGGGGGGGCGGGGGGTGAATCAGTTGTCACAAAAACTTAAGCTCATATAAATATTAAACCATCAATTACTTAATTACTGATAATCGGATTTAACCAAGAAAGCATGAAACCATAGACTTAATCACAATCACACAGGAGACACCGAATTTTTACGTGGAAAACCCTAATAGGGAAAAACCACGGTGGGTGTTAGCCCACAGAAATATATGAGTTATAACAATACTGAAAAACAGAGACTCACTGCCTACAGGGCTCACTGCCCAAAATGCTCACTGCAAAGATCGGCTAACTGGCAAGGATTTTTGAACTGAGATAATATCTACTCCATGTCGGGGTTCAGTTCCATTTAAGCGCAATACATTTCCTCTGCTCTGCTCTGCCTTTACACTTAGCACTTATCTTCGCATTTTTCCCCAAGGATCTCATTTTCACGATTTCATTTCATGCCTTTATACAATTAATCAACCTTGGAATGTACATCAAGGTCGGCATTACATTCATCAACCATTGGAACAATCTCCAAGGTTGGCATTACAAACATACATAAAATAGGTCTGGACCTAATACAAAAATTTGCTAAGGAGAAGATGTAAAGATGTATGCGGATCACGTCGCGCCTTAGTTGGGATTCAAATTCAATCCTTCATGCCACAAGCATACTTTAATCACCAGGAACATCCGCACAACCTCTAGCCACTTTATCCATGAAATTCTTCAATTTGGAGCACATAAGCTTAACTATCATCAACTGTCATAAAGGAAAAATCGCTTGCGGACCACCAAACCATGAACCATTTGAGGTGAAGGCACTTATCATCATTACAAACTTAATTCTAGAACCGCAGACTGTAAAACATCAATGCGGAGAAATGGGGAGCATAATACTTTCCTTCTGTTACAACTGAATACACAAAAAAAGTAGGTTTCACTCTGGTAAACACAACTCACCCAAAGCTTCATGCGGAGAGCTCAAACTCAAAACATAACATCTTCAAACATCTATAAATAACTTCCAAACTGCAGGCAAAGATATTCAATCTTCAAGAAATGCGGAGCAAACTTCTGGACTGTTCTTCTGAATACAATACACTGTTTCCACTGCAACACACTGTTTCCACTGGAGGAGCTAATTTTCTCAATATCCTCAACATCAAGATCACTTACATAAGTAAATAGAAAGCATCTCACTCATTACAAGCAAGCAACAAAATAAGAGCATAGTTGACACCAATGACAACACAGATACGTTGACATCAATGACAACACCGATTAGGCACATACTTGCAACAGGGCTTCCCTAATCTACATGTATGTACTTTTAGCATTTTAATTTTTCACCTTCGTGAGGAAATCCTCTTTTCAAATTTGCGGGGGGAGCTCCTTGATCTAATCTACTCCTAAAATCTAAAACAAATAAACTAGATTGCTACTTATGCACATTATACAAATTATTTTCTAGGGGTTTTGCATGTAAGTAAAATGCTTGAAAACAATCTAGACCTATCTTTTTGATCTCAAAGGTAGGAGCACAAGATTGAAAGTACTTTATCTCACCACAAGTTTTTCTCATAAGCAACTAAACAACAATGCTATCTATTGATTAAGGTAGAATTAGTTTAACAAAAATATTGGATTTAAACAAAGGAAACAATATCAATGGCAAAAATGAATGAACTACAAAGCATGAGATTGAAAAGGAATAATAACACAGCAGCATGCAAAGCTACTTCGAAGGATAGAAGATAGATGCTACACAAAGTTAAACATAGATCTTCTTTACTGATAACTTGACAAACCCTCATACCTACAAACACAATAATCTAACTGTTCAACTTGAATGAAATCTTCCGTAGCATAAGCTTGACACAAACTCCCATTCTCTTTTCTATGTGCCCAAGGCACTTATTTATAAGCTTTCTAAGAGAACCTTCTAGGGAAAAATAATAATCTTCTAATAATGTTTTAAAGTTGCTTTCAAATCAACTCTATCTCTTTCTTTCTGAAAAGAGGCAATAAACCCTAAAAATAGCTTGAGATAGGCTTTCCTTTGCTTTAAGATTCACTTGCTTTCTTTAATCTGGGCACCTAAGTCAATGAATGGCTGAGATGTGCTGCTTTATTGCTTTAAAACACTAACTTTCCCCTTAATCAAGTTACCTGGGTCAAGGGCTGTTCATGAGTGGTCACTTTTTGCTTTCAAATCCTTCAACTTTGGCACTGATGCTGTTTATAGATGACTTAATTGGTCACCAGTGCCACCTTAGTCACCTTTCTTTAGTTTTTGCTTTCAAATCCTTCAACTTTGGCCCTGATACTGTTTTTAGATGACTTAATCGGCCACCATCGCCACCCTAGTCACCTTTCTTTAGTGGCGTCGCCATAGGAAATATGTGATTTTAAGTTATGTTTTAAGACTTGTTTTCAACTGGTCGCATTTTCCTGCCACCTTCGCCAAATTTTGCCCTTTTAGAGTGGCATTGCCACTAAGAAAGTGTCACACGACTTAAGTGTTTTAAGTGCCTTTTTACTTGGTCGTATTTTTCCACCTCCATCACTAGTTGGGTCGCATTTCTAGAGTGGCAATGCTAGGGATAAAGTGTGACATTCCACTTGAAAGTTGCACTCATACATGCTGATTGTGACTTTACATCCAATCAGTCACTTAAATCGCCATTTGTTTGTGGCATTGCCAACATAAATTTGTGATTTCCCTGTCTTTGAATTCTCCTTCACTGGTTGCAGATTTCCAACCACTTAACTCGTGCTTTTGGACTGGTTATGCTAAGTAAAAAGTGTGACTTAGTCTCTGCTGTAACTTGTCTTTATGCTGGTCACTCTTTCAGCTAATGACAGCCACTTGAATCACGGTTTTTCACTAGCTCAACCAAAGTAAAAAGTGCGACATGATGACATTCTTCTTTGTTGGTGCGGTTTTGGGTTGCTCCTGCCACTTGATCGGAGCTTTAGATTGGTTGCCCCACTTAGGAAAGGCACCTCGCATTATCAAAATTGTCGTCTTGCTGTTAGGCACACATTACTTAAGTTTATACCACTTGCTTCATGTTTTTGGCGCAATTCCATAACCTTCTTGCCACCTCTAATGAACTTGGCACATTTCACTAACTCTTTAGTCATCCTTGGTGTGCTTTTAGGCTAGTCTGGGCACTCCAAAATGGTGAAATTCTGTTTGTTTTCAAGCACCTTTTTAATGGCGTGATTCACAAATAGCACTGCCATACTTGGCGTGGTTTCCTCTTGGACTTAGCACTCCAATATGTGTGCCATAGTCTTTAACTTCTTTTCTTCCTTGGTGGAGTTTCATTTGATCTTTGCCACCTTTGCCTTTATCTAGACTCGGACCTTTGTTATTCCATTCTTCTTCTTGTGCTAGAGCCACCTAAATATTGAAAACTTGATTCTCTACATTTGATAATCCTCATCCACGAGCAATCTGCAAACATTGTTAACTGGTAAAAATTAACCAATACCTAATGACTTGGTGATTTGACAGGAAAGATAACTCGGTTGACAATATGACAGGGATGACATGGTTATCGACAATAATTTTGAATGTAGGCAAAGTTTCATAGGGGTACCATTTTTAGTACTAACATGTATGCACTATTGAATAAATTTTCTATTGTGTTATATTTTGTTTCTCTATTTGCTATGCATTGTTAGTTTCCAATATTAGATGCAAATAAACTTCAGTAGATAAGAGTAAACATTGGTGCCATTGCTTACATGAAACCAGGTTAGATTCATAAAGAACCAGCATTTGTTAATACCTACTGTTGACTATACTCGAGATGGATGAAATTAATGCCATTAAGCCTGAACAAAGGTGGAATGAGAAGATCAGAGCGTAGTTAGAGGGAAGATTGTGAAATCAAACGATCCCTCTGGTTAGTGGAACAACAAGACAGAGAAGGTTGTAGGAGCAACCAACTCCAAAAATCTATCAGCCTAGAGTTAGATCTGAAGTGAAAGGTGAAGTAGAAGTCAAAGTCAAAGTGTAAGTTGGAGCCATAGTTACTAAAGAAGACATTAGAACATCCCACTACTAGGAATGATGGACTACAATGTATTAAGAGTGGGTCAAGGTTGCCAAACAACTTGCATTGCCTAAAGAAGGGTGTGTTGATCATGTAGATTAAGTTAAGTCATAAAAACTGATAGAGCCTTCTCTATACAAGGAAAGTCTTCATCCCGAGACAAAGTCTAAGGACTTCCTTATAGAAAAAGAGAGGGAAGTGTACGGAAGCAATCTTTGTGGTATTGAAGAGTTGTTGATCGAAGAAGAAATTGAGCCAAGAATACTAGGGTAAAGGATTGGAGTAAAGAGAACTTGAGGTTGATATGAACGGGCGGAACATTAAAGTCTTTGGAAAAGTCAAGGATTCTCACGTGTCTGAGAGTGTCGAGGGAGCATTGGAACGTATGAATTAGAGCTTCCTGAGGAGAAGGTTCTAGTCACTGAATTTGGATCAAGGACAAGGAATGGTTATTTTGCCAGCAAAGCCCGAGTGTAGAGAGGTAGAAGTTGCCTTAGTTCATGGGATATTGTTCTTAGGATCTAGTGTAGCATTGCAAAATGTGTGAAATCATTTGGGATGCAAATGGATAGAATGATAAAAATTATTGGCTATGGTCATTTCCAACCACACTCAGAGGTGTAGCAATCGATTGGTACACAGAGTGAGCCAACTAGTCCAAAGAAGTGGGAGAAACAGTGAAAGGCCTTCGAAGAAGAATTTAGATTGCTTCGAGATGACAATGAAATAGTTGCAGAAATATACAATGCTTGGCAAGGGAAACATGAGAACGTGAGAGCTAACAAAAACATGAGAGCTAACAATCAAAGGCTCAAGGAATTATAGGTCAAATTGGAGAAAGAACTAGCTGACGAATTAAAAAAAAAAGATGGTTCGTGGAAGGTCTCATACCTTCATTAAGGAAGAAAATGAAAGTAGTGCCACCTTAATTGTACACAAACGTGTACAATAGAGCCATGGATATAGAAAACGAGGACAAGATGTCTTCATGTTCAAAAAGAAAAATTGATGAAGAGGGCAACTCCAATGCAAGTAATGATAGCGAACTAGGATTAGTGCAATCATTATGGAGAGATATGCTCCATATGACGAAGGATTTAAAAGTAGACAGAGAATCCAACAAAGAACCTAAAGATTTAAGGTGCACAAATTGTAGAGTAGAGGCCACATCAAAACAAATTGCCCTAAAAATATGTTCTATGATATTCATTAGATAATGGGCCATTCAACTAAGGAGTGCTCATATAATTTGAAACGTAAGAGCGCACATGTACTCTTTACACAAGGAGAGTAGTCTACTCTACCCGACACACCATCGAAGATGCAAAACAACAAGAGTACATCTCTTGGCATCTATCATAATCAAAGAAGTAATAAAAGATTCAATAACAATAGTGGGGGAGGTCAGAGTCAGAGACAATATGACTCCAAAGGTTGGCCTATTATATAATGTCATGAGTATAGTGAATGGGCTCACTTTGCAAGAGACTGCCCAAGAAGCCAAGGTAGTATGGAACTACTTTGTAAATGGTGTGGACTCAGAGACCATAATGATGTTGGATGTATGAAGCAGGAGGTGAGCATCAATATGATTGATGCAGAGAGAAATAACAAACCATGGGCCATTATTGAAGCCTAAGCAAAGAAGGTTTTGTACTTGGATCCACGTACAAAAAAAGAAAGACTTTGCAAAGCAAGAGCCCAGTTGGAGCATGTTATGGCTATTGAATGTCACCACTCAAATATGCATGCATGTACGACAACAAATTGATTGCAATCGGATAAATTTGTTGCAAGGCAAGTACTTCAAATCCACTACCAATTAAAGTAGTGGATTTATTGTAAAGTATTCTCGAACATAAGAATGTTATAGCTAATATAGTATTTGAGAGTGACGAGACGTTGCATGTTACTACCCATGTAGAATCTATAAGTGGGAATAATGAGGAACCTATAATTGAGTTGCCATTGTTGGGAGATCAAGTGATTGATCTCATGCTCCTTATAGTGAATTTGGCAAGGAAACTAGTAGTGGTCCATATGGAGATTCTTGGAAGGAACTTGACAAATACAGTCATTGGTAGTGGGTCTAGTGTGAATGGACTTCTAGAAGATACTTGGCGAAGCCTGGGTAAGTTGACTATTTGGCTGCCAACTTTCCAACTGGTAGAAGTGGACCAACAAGGGATATAAGTGCTTGGAGTTCTCATGGGGCAAAAGGTAATCATTGGAGCTCAAGCATATCTACTTAACTTCATTGTCATCTCTGTCATGTCCCCATATCCAGACACTGTTAAAGTACAGATTTGAACATAATAAAGATGGTTTCTAAAATATTATTTTGGATGATAGAAATAATTACATACATTATAATAATATAAATACAAATATACTTATAATTATCTTACTTTATAATATAAAAACAAATAATATAATATAAATCATATATCATTTATTATGATATAAATGATATAGTATAAATAATATAAAATATATAATATATCATTTATTATAATATAAATGATATAATATAAATATAAATAAAATAAATAAACATCTTTTAAATAAGAGACGTGCCTCTTCAAACATATTTCGAAAGGGAAATAAATAAAGGTTGTGGGATAGAAGGAAAACATCATGGGAAGAAAATATAAAAGGAAAGACAACATAAATTAATATATAGAGATATCTACATCAACAGCAAATGAGAAGAATGATTCTAGTAAAAATAAATAAATAAATATAATATATATATTAGATAAAGGATGTGATGGCCTGATAGAGATCGGTACGATTAAACATTATTAAAAATTATATTCATGATAAAAATATAATAATAATGCTACCATAATAACAATAATATATATATATATATATATATATATATATATATATAATTGTAATATTATAATGATAATGAATAAGTAATATATTAAATAGTTATGTTAATAATAAAATAACAATAAAATTCAAGTGCTGGCGAACAATCAAATATATATATAAAATACTATTAATAACAAATGTAATAATATAATATAGAGATATTATTAATATTATAACAAATACTATAATATATAAATATTAAAGAATAGGCATGAGACTGACTCAAGAAAAGTCACAACAGACAAAAAGGGACACTATAATAATAAAGGCAAATTGTATGTTTTGAAATGTGTGTGGAAACTGCATGTATTGCATTTTATGAATTCAACCAGGAGAGGGAATGCATAGACTTTAGTAGATTGCCTATAAACCCCATCTAGGTTCCGTCCCCATAGGCCCGAGACCAGGATTGGGTGTTATGCCCCTTTGGCTTGAGTCAAGGGATTGGATCATGGAGGGATGGGGGTCCCACATTGTAACATGCCCCTTTGGCCCGAGACGAGGGATTCGGCAAAAGGACCAGCCACCATAGGCCTGAGTCAAGGGATTGGGCAATAGGATTGTGGTAGGCCTTTGGCTACTAAGGGCTTATGTGTTTACCTCCCCCGGCAGCATGAATGTTTTTCTTTTACCTATGTGTTTCAAATTGCAAGTGTGTTTATGTTGGACTGATGAATACTAGATATTAAAACTAACATGCAGCAATATGGACTTGAATATACATGATGCTACAGGTACTAATTCAAAATAATGTGTGATCTATTCAACCCAAGGTTACCCCTTTAAAAGAGAAGAAACCCTAAACCTAATTCACAAGCGAATTCTAGGGCAAGTCAGGTAAGGGACATTACAATCTCATTACGCATCGTTGGGTCAGGGTTGGTTAGTAGTAGCCAAAGTTGACCACAATTGAAAAAAGAACATACTCCCCATTGAAAATAAAGGTCGGAAATATAAAATTGATTTGAAGAATCAAGCAGTGAGTGAGGAAGTAGCTTTCTTGGATTCATTAGATTCTAACTCTAGAGAAGAGTGTTAGAGAAGCATGAACAGGGCCCCATGATACCAAATGTCGTAGGAATCTTAAAATTGTATCCATGTTCTAAAGACGAAGGAGTTCCTCAGTGGTCCGTTCCATTGGAAAATGGAGGACTATGAAGTATTTTTTCCTAATTGCAATTTAATGGAAGCCGTGGAGATTAATGAAGATGAACATGTACTATGAAATGACAAGAAGCAAATGAAGGAACCATTTAAAGTTCATGAAACTCGGGAGCACAATTTGGAAAGCTTGAACAATACAAGTGTGAAGGACAATGTGCATGGTTGGAATTTAAAAGTTTATTCTCAATGGTGGGAAGCTATCAATATGATCAATTACACATAATGAGCACTTAGTTATATTGAGAGGGGGGCAGTGGGGGGATGAATCAATATATAATAAAACTTTTCTTTCTCTACTTCAATCAATCACAATAAAACATTCAAGTAAGATCTAGCAATTTAGAGCATAGAGACAACACACAATTTTATGTGGAAACCCTTGCGGGAGAAAACCACCGCAAAATATTGCTTTTATATATCTCATTGATCTTCTTCGCTTTCTTGTAGGCTCCAACCTACTTCACATACAAATAGTGAGCACCAACTCACAAGAGACCAATCTCCACTTGACAGAATTATAGGCACCAACCTATTGGAGGCTCCAACCCCTACACAAACTGAGCTTCAACCCAGCAAGAGGCTCCAACCTATTAATCCTTCAATGGCTGATATGATTTACTCCACTTAAATCTGCTCCAATCTGATTCACACACTACTCTTCCTTAAAATCTGAATTTTACTAGTAACCATCTTTGTTCTTTTATCTCACAAATATATTCAATACAATTCAGATTCACACTTCATATTTCTGCTCTTCCTCTTCCTTATACTCAGATATGATTCATTGATTGCTTGTCTTCAAATGAATCTTTCAACTCCCTCTTATATTTTTCAATGGATGTGTCCTTGATGAATAGATGTGTTCTTTTGTAACCTTGCTGTCCCTTCAAAACTAAACACCCTCCTTCATGAAATTGCAGCCCTTGAAGGCTTTGTCTTCTAGCACAGATCGCACCTCTCCTTAATATAAATCGCTGCTTTGTCCTCTTGTCTTTTAGTAACTTTGTCTTATTCACTTTTGTCTTCCATTCCAAATCCTCCTCTTAGTGATTTTGCCTTCTTCCTTAACAGATTTGTCTTTATTTGTTAACACAAATTGTCTTCTTGCTGCCTTCATAAAATTGCATCATGTATACTAATGATTGCTGTTTCTCTTTGCAAAATATAACACTTGAAAATCGCTGGTATCCACAAAGTATTCGCATCATACAAAACTGATCGCTGCATGTGTATATCAAAGCATGGTATTTTAGGAATGAAATCAAATTGTTGTTTATATGATCCTTGTCTTCTTCTCAAAAGGAGGTCGGCCTCTTGGAGGTAATATAATTAAATTTGAATTTCATATTCCTTAGGCGTATGGTCGGCCCAAGACACTCATTTCTCCAATGTTTAAATCTTTAATTTAAACATGCAATTTCTCTAATGGTAACCTGTAACAGATATACTCTTGTTTGCTTTGCTCTCCAACGGGGATGTATAACGGGCACCTCTTATTATAACGGTCTACTCTTTACCTTGACATCAATGACATCACTTAACGACCTCATGCCTTTGACATCAATGACAACATATTCTGACAACACAGGCCCAACATAATTGTTAGAAATAAACTTGATGGATTGTGGTATGAGCAAAAATCTTGAAGTTATTAAATTTTTTGATCTCAAGCCAATTAATACATGTTGTGCTAACAAATGTTATAAGGGACCCTACCCATATTGTGCAAATCAACAAGGCAAATTAATGAAGTTAGAAAGAGAAATTCAAAGCAAATTAATGGAGTCCAAAAGAGAAATACAATATGGATCCCACGCAGAAAAAAGCATAATTTGTAGGAGACGATTACTAGTATTGGTATGCCATTTTTTTGAGAAAATAGGAGACGAGTTCTTGGAGACGCCACATATATATAAATTTACTAAAATTAAAATTTAAAAAATGTGAAATATATAATTATAAATAATAAATATTGAAATTTTGAATAGATGTCAAGACTAATGTTCTATTCTTGTTTCTATGTAGTTTTAAACTTACAAGACTAAAGCTTTTAACATAGAAAATTTAAACGATAAGCAACAAATCGTTTTAAAGACTAAAGTTTTTAATATTAAAAATTTAAATCTTAAATGCCAAACAGTGTTCACGGGAGCGAGATAGCTTATTCACAGAAAGATACAAGCCATTCATGGTCTCATGGGAGGCTAAAAAAAAATGACATGAGATTCATCCAAATGTGAGTCCTATCTCTATTCACCACTAAGGCCTGAGAAGAGGTGCAACTAATGGAACACACGAATTTGTGTCTGGTACTAGAGACTCATGAAATGAATTGAAACCCTTAAGATCTTCTACTAGAAGAAAATGCAGCCCCTTAGAAAAATTGCATACTAGTATTCTTTCGAATTTTTGTTGCTTGTTATGTGTTTCATGATGAATTAAAATAATTTTGAGGCTTTTTTAAAAAAAAAAACTTTAGGGTGTTTTTTATTTGGTGACACTCTTGATTTAGGATTTTTTAAACTGAGATGTCTGGAAATGCGGCTGAGATGTCTCCTATGGCTGGAGATGTCTTCATACCTGTCTCCAGTATTAGAAATGCTTACTAGCACCTATGGAATGTAATAAATATTTTATTATTAAATAAGTGCGCTCAATTTGGAGAAAAGCAAAAATAAAATAATAATATATTATTTTGAATTTGGGCGGCCACATTGGGAGAAAAGAAATTTAATAAAATATTGCGTTTGGCCGACTTGGAGGGAAAAAGATAATTCAAATCTTTAATTTGAATTTGTCAGTTACATCGGAGGGAAAAGAAGATTGAAGTATAAAAGAAGGTTGATGGAGCTCATTTGATCATCGCGAAACTTTGGTAACTTTGGCATTTTGCTTGGCAATTGTATTGCAAGACTTTCCAAGGACGAAAACCCTTGTGGAAGGAGGTGTATTGGACGAAAACCCAATTACATCTTGGAGGTGGATTGATACGGAGTTCACACTTGTGCTTCATTGGAGAATTTGGAGATTGTTGAGCATTCAAGATCTATTTTCTATTGCAGATTTGTTGAGTTCATTGTTGAGGATCTTGTGGAGATTGTTGGTAGATCTTATTTCAGATCTTTGGCGCCATTGTGGAGGTGTTGTTGAAGACTTTGAAGATCATTAACATCCTCAAGGAGAGCCAATTGATGTATCACTTGATCACATGCTAGAGCGCCACCTTTGAAGACTTGATTTCCATGTATTGGCTTTGATTTCCTGTTCAGATCCGATTCCTACAGCAGTAAACATTGAGGATTTGTGGGTATTGTTGGAGAGCCGATTTGTGTAGGAGCCCATTGCATAGTGGAGTGCAACCCTTGACACTCATTCTTGCATTGTTTGTGAAGCCGATCAGCATAAGAGACATTGTCTTCCTCCAATCTTCTTACGATCTGGCTAATAGTACACACTTGATCATTGAAGATCCACCTATTCCTTTCTTTCCACACTTGCCATATTAGCATCGAAGGACTGACAATCCAAAGTGAGTTACCATACAAACGTGGCCAACTAAGAAATACTTTCTATAAGTCCTAATGTCGTCCGCTCGACCATTCTAATTTGTTGCTCTGCCAGTCCCAACATTCGCTGGCAAAAGAACAATTCACCAGCAAATGATCCACAGTTTCCTCACTTTTTCCACACGATGGGCATCTATTGAGACCAAAAATGCCAACAGAATGTAAACGTTCCCTGGTTAAAATCCTTTTTTGCAGGGCCGTCCATGCGAAATCCCTAGCCTTAGGGAGGATCTTATTATTCCAACATAACTCTATTGGCCAATCCATTGCTCTGTTCTATAAAGTCTGAATTTGATATCTAATTTTCATAGAATAAATTCCAGATTTAGAGCCACACCAAATTAGTTTATCTCTCTCCATATTCAAAGAAATCTTCCCCTTATTTAATTCTTCTGTCATCCTATTTATCGCCTGCTCACTTATGGGAGCACCTTTGAAATCTTTTCAGGTCCATTGCATGCCATACTCATCTTCATTCCTAACTACATAATCGGCCACCTTATCTCCCCATATATCTTCCATAATTTCTCTACAGTCCCTCATTTTTTCCACTTCAATCAAGGGCATCATCCCATTCCAAGAATCAGACCAGAATTTGGCTATCATTCCATCATTGATCACCCACGAAAGATGGTTAGTAATTACATCCCGACATTCCCTCATGAAATTCCAAGTATGGGAACCACTTGGCATGTTCGCTAAAGTAAGAATTCGACTAGGGTCATTGTTGTCTAGATATTTATTCTGAAGGATTTTACACCATAATGCTTCCGGCTTCGAAAACATCTTCCATATTAGTTTGGCTCCAAGTGCACGATTGTGGAGATACAAATCTTTGAGTCTAGTGCCACCATTGATTTTTTTTCCTTATCATATCCCAATGAACCAGTGGGATCTTTATTTCATTCGAGCCTTCCCATAAAAATCTCTTCATAATACTATTCAATTTGGAGGATGCTTTTCTCGTGAGTTGAAGGCAAGACATTAGGTAAATTGGAATTGTTGCCAGAATGACCTTTATCATCAAAATTCTTCTAGCTAATGTCAACCAATGCCCTTTCCAATTCTTTGCTTTTGATTGGCAATTTTCGACTGTGTTCATCCAATGGCTTGTTCTCACCGCTCCTTTGAAAATGGGGACCCCCAAATATTTGTTGGGGATTGAGTCTATGCTAGAACCCAAAATTTCAGCTATCCCGTTGTGTTGTCTTCTTAGTATTGAAGAATTTTTTGTTGATTTATCCTAATTAATCAGCAGACCTAAGGTCGGAATGTATTTATTTAGAACTTCCTTGATGACTCTGGCTTCCTCCATGTTTGCGTAACCATATAAAACTGTATCATCTGCAAATTGTTGGTGTGTAAATGAATCAACATTTTGTGCTACCTTGACCCCTGTTCATTGGCCATTGTCATGACTCTTTCTAATTGCTTTACCCAAAGATTCTGCCATTATTACAAATAGGAAAGGAGATAGTGGATCCCCTTGCCGAATGCCATTGGAGCTGTCAAAAAAACCACATGGTGAACCGTTGACCAAGATGGAGTAGCAAACAACCAATATACATGCAAAACTCCCTTCCAACCAATTCTTATCAAAACCAAATTTTTTCATTACCGACATCAGAAATCTCCAGCATAACCTATCGTATGCCTTGCTTATGTCCAATTTGATCATCATACTTTTCTGTCTTGTGAATTCGATCGAGTGAATGGTTTCATTGGCAATGATAATGCCATATGTAAGTTCCCTACTAGGCGTAAAACCACTTTGTTCCATCAAAATGATTTTGGGGAGGAGAAGCTTGAGTCTATTTGTGGCAGCCTTAGAGATAATTTTGTAAATTGTGTCGCAAAGAGAGATGGATCTGTAATCTGCGAATGAGGAGCAATTCTGGTTTTTGGGGATAAGAGCAACAACAGTGTTATTCACATCCTTCAGTAATTTCTTTGTTTTTCTTAAATCTTCCACAATCTCCCACACATCCTTACCAACAATATGCCAGCATTTTTGATAAAATAGAGCTGGGAACCCATTGGGGCCAGGCACTTTATCTGGGTGGAGCTGGAATGCTGCCATTTTGATCTCTTCTTCCGTGAAAGGAGCCAGTAGAGTTTTATTATCTTCCTTGGAAACTATCTGAGGAATGTTGTCAAGAAGACCATCCGAGGCTATTGGATCCACGCCATTCAGAGCCAGTAGATTCCAAAAGAAATCTATAGCTTCTTTCTCAACTTCTCCAATCTCTGTCAATTGATGACGATTGGCAGTACTGATGTTGTCAATTTTGTTTTGAAATCTTCTAATTTTGGCTGTATTGTGAAAAAAATTAGTGTTTAAATCCCCTTTAGCCAGTTTTCCCGAGCTTTCGATTTCCAATATATCTCTTCTCTTGCTAAGATTTCTGCATGAATCGCCATTAACTCCTCTTTATGATAATCTACCTGAGACATCCCGTGTGCTATAACTCTGTTATTCAAGTCTTCTAGCTCTTTTTCAATGCACATCTTTTTCTCAAAAATATTTTTGAAGGACACATTCCATTCTTTTAATTTCCCTTTGAGATAATTCAAGTTTTTAATGAATTTGAACATTTTAGTTCCATTGACCATTGGTGCTGATTTCCACCATTGCTTGATTAGAATGATTAAGTCCTCCCTACGCAACCACATTCTCTCAAATTTGAAATAACTTCTCTTTGGAGTCAGATCCTCCAAAATATTTAGCTCCATCAAGAAATGGTCTGAGACGGAGGCAATGCAATTGCTTGATTCCAAAGTGTTGTTAGAATTCAACCATTCAGTCGAATAAAGAAAGCGATCCAGCCTCTCAGATATGTTGGATAGACCAACCCTTCTATTGGTCCAAGTAAAATTTCCATTTTTGGGGATTACATCCAACAAATTTGCCTCTTGCACAAATCTAGAAAAGTCCTTTTGTGATTGTGATTCATTACTGATTGCCCCTCTCTTTTCCTTTAGATTGAGAATTGCGTTGAAATCATCCCCCAAAACGATCTTCTCATTTTGAAATATCATGATTTGATTTTTTAGTTTTTCCCAAAGCTTCAATTTATTGCGTTGAAATCACCCCCCAAAATGATCTTCTCTTTTTGAAATATCATGATTTGATTTTTTATTTTTTCCCAAAGCTTCAATTTATCCTCGTTTTTTATTGGGCCGTAAATATTGAACAAAAGAAAATTTAGATTAGAACAAAGGCTACTAACCTTACATAGCATCCAATTGGGATTTGAATGCATTAGATCCAAATTAATTTTGTTGGGTTTCCAAAGGAAACCAAGACCATCCACAGATCCATTCGCTTCCACCCAATGTCCAGACCATCCTCTACAATCGTTGGTAAAATTGATTGCTTCAAGCGAATTGAGTTTCGACCAACATTATTTCATTATGGCACTTGGTCATATGCCTTTTGTTAGGGGCATTTAAGTCCCTAACATTCCATGTAATGATCTTCATTGTTTCCTAAGGGAGGGGTTTCCTCCCTTAGATCTTGGAAGATATTCCTTAATATTTGATTGCCCCTTTTCCATTGCCAATTCCTCTTGCCTTTGTTTATTAGTTTTTCTACCCCTCTTTTTTTCGGGTCCCACATTTATGTTCAGAAGTTGGGATGCAGATTGTCCAATACATCGTGTCTCCAGAATACCCAGTTCCTCTGATTCAAGATCATCTATTTCATTCCAATGGTTCATTATGTCCTTTTCTTCTTCCAAATGCTGGAGTTCGCTACTAGACGCCTCATATGGGACAATTGCTAGATTCAATGGTTCTTTGCTTTCTGTGTTTCAATCTGAATTTTCTTATTTTTCCAGAGGCGCCTCCTTTTCAACCCATTGGCACACTACCTTTGGGGGTTACTTCTTTGGGCAATCTTTTTCCATATGATCTCGGCTCTTGCAAAAAAGGCAAAAGAATTTTTGAAATTCAACTTCCACCTGTTTCTTGAACTTCCTGCTGAAGAAGTGATAGATATTTCTCTTGGGACCGCATATATTCAGACAATCCGAATTTTGGCATACAGAAAGGAATTCCCTTTCAGGATTTCCATATCGATTTTGATGGTATTCCCAATGCAGTCACCGATCCTTTTCAACCGATCCTCAGACCAATATTCTATTGGCAAGTTGTATAAATGAATCCATTTGGGATCCGAATGGGAACAACATTCCAAGGGATTGAAATTGGATATCCATCTCTGAATGTAAAGGAAAGTGTTTTGAATATACCATAATCCCTGAAGGATCCTCTCCCGTTCTCCTTCATTTTCAAAACTAACACAGAAAAAACCTTTAGGCATAAAGATAGGGCTTGATGATTTAGGCCAATTCTGGAGAATCCATTCTTCAATTTGATTCCTTGGAATCCAACCTCTACAAGGTCATGCAATGATTGCACATTCCAGAAGCGATGGAAAATTGTCATCATCTTTGAAATCTACAATTACTTCCCTATTTCCAATTGCCTTTTCCTACAAATTAGACCTAGATGCCTCAGTTCGCAATTTTTTTCGGTTGCGAGCCTTCTTTCCTCACACTCCCTTTGTGAACTTTTTAATACTTCTTAATATTATATTATTATTTTTAGTTAGAATTTACATAATATATTATTTATTGCATACTTTTAAAATTGTTAATATAATAATCACATTATCTTAATAATCGTTAACATTTATATTATTTGTAAATTATAAAAATAAATTCTATGAAATTAGTGACCCAGAGTTGCATGGACATGGATACGGTATCTGATACGGATACGACTATTTTCCAAGACCCCTAATATGGATACGGCTAGACACGACATATATACACACACACACACATATACAGAGAGAGAGATTAGCAATAAATAATATTAAATAATTTAAATTTAATATAAATAATATATATTTAACAAATATATTATATATTAATAAACTAAACTTAAATTAAAGTTAAATGTATTAAACTTAATAAATAAATAAAACTTTACAATGTAAAGTAAAACAAAAAGCCAAAAAATTAAAAAAAGTATCACCAATTGATAAAATTTGCCTCTTCCTCCATTGCTTGTTGACACTATATCTCCAAATTTAGAATGAATGCAATTATTTGAGTAAATACAATCGCGTAGAAAGAAATATTTTCGATCGTGTGCGTGCTGGTCCAGAGTAGTTCCTTGCAACAAGAAATCAGCATGCTAGGTCATGGAACAGTTGCTTGCGGCAATTTTTAACATTCTAGGGTTAATATTTTTGGGATATGACACAAATATCAAGAGAAAGCCGCATCTGTGTGTATCCAGCATGGGAAAAAATAGGGGTTTTTTTTGGTACGGCCGGATACGGTATCCAAGACGTATCCGAGCCGTATCCTAAAAGTATCCATATCCGATACGGCGATATGCGTACCCAGGGAGAGGGGATGGAGTATCCGGTAACTATGAATTAGTCTAATATCTACAACTTAAAATAATTTAATATAATTTTTCTTGGCGAATTGTAGGTAGGTCCCACTCTCGTTATAGTAATATAATATATCAGGTGCAAAAACCAGTGTCAGGCTTTAGATATGATGATAATATCAAAAAGGCTATTAGTGATGACAAACACCTAGCCACCCCATGATAACAAAAACCAGCGCAAAATCCTATGATGACATGCATAGTAGAATGCATGCCCAAGAATAGATTAGGGGAACAAAATGGGCACTACTCTAAAATTTGGTTTTATGTAGAACACAATCAGAGCTCAGCTTGTTGCCTTGTTTCGTAGATAGGATTCTCAAGACGAGATCTATGGCCATATCAGTATTGACATGAGTCCTACCCCCACCTCGCATGAAATCTTCTTTGAGAATGGTGATTATTGCCAACCGGGTCATGGCTTAATTATACTCAAAAAATTGACCAAGCCACTGCTCCGTCACCCTTAGAATGTCATCTCTCGCTCTGTGAGCAGCCTACTGGAAGCCATTGGAGGCAAAAGCAAGAGACAAAAACCAAGAACATGAACATTGAATGAGACCACCAAGCCACAAACATATAATGCTTCACACACCTAGATGAGTTGGCTCATATGCAATGAAGTAATTGCATATTACATGGGTAGGTTCAATTAGCAATTAAGGGACAATATTTGACACATTCCCAAATACCCTGCCCCCCAAAAATGAACACTCTACATTAAACTACCTCTATATGGGGTCCCACTACCTATCATACTATTGGAAGGTGACCATTTGCCCATTGAAAGCTGATGGTTAATTCCGGGACTTATTTTCCCAAAGGTTCGTGGGTATAAATTATCTCCTAGAATAGAACATTAGTTGTCGATTGCTGTTAATTGGGTGATATATGTTTGTTCCTAATTCAATTCGATAATTTGCCAAATGCATTAATCTTTGTCCTTTTGCATCAGAATATTTTTTCCAATTAGATTATGTAATATTTTTAAACCACTGGTAATTTGTCCAATAAATTATTTTATTTCTTTGAGTTTAATTGATAATTTGACAAATAGATAATTTTATTTTTATGAATTTGTCTATAATTTGCTAGCAAAAACAAATGCGCACAAATTCGCCATGAAATATTTTTTATTTCAATGTAAACATAGGTTCGCCACAAAAATTAATGCACCAGACTAGGATTTGCTAGGATTTCATATAATTTTTTGGGGTTTTTAAAGTATATGGATTTATTGTTCACCAGGGTGTCTATGGGTTTCTCTCACCTTGAAAGCTCAGCCTTGTACACTTCCCTATGTACTATTTCTTCATGTATCTCATAGTCTGAAGTATTTCTTATCCATTTTCTTTGATCCTAGAAGCAGTACAGTGATCCTAAAGCATGAACATATTGGTAGTGATCGTTTGGAAAGGGTTTCAAATATGGTGGACCTGCCTACTTCTTAGTCAAGTAATGATGGATTTTTGTAGATATCAAATATGTATGGAGCATATTTTCTACTACAAACAGTAGAATTAACTGATAGAATCAGATATTTACTCTATTGGTGCTCTCATATTTTGTTGCTTAATTAACATTTACATTTTTGGCATAGAGATTTACATATTATGACGATTATGGCTAATTTGTCTGTGAATCATCGATAAAATACCTTGTCCTTAAAACCAATGTTAATTTCTTTGCAGTTAGAAATTATTTCTTGATTCAAAAGTTGCAATATCTTAAACTTAAAATCTAATACTGCTATAATTATTAAGCAGATTGAAGCACCTTCAGAGAGGGAACGAGAGCTTTTGCAGCAGGTAGTTGAGTTGCAAATCAGGTACATGAATTACTCTTCAGAATTTAGTTCTTCAAAAGAGTTATGTGATTTTCCAGGCCTTCGGAAACTTCACACTTACTGATGGAATTCAGCTAATTTCAGGGTTACAAATATCGCTCATGAGATACAAAAAGGAAAGACAATGAATATTCAGGTTTGTATACGTTATTTAATTTTGCTCTATTGAGAAATTACAAAGTATATTTTCCCCAGAACTATTCTTGTATATAATGTTCTTTAGCCTGGATATTGAGAAAAAAAGGTTGTGTGGCTGAAATGACAGTTAGAACGACAATTGAGTGTTCTTCAACAAAGAAAAGAAGCGGATCAGAAAAGATGAGGCTCCTTGAGATTCTTATGGATCGTATTCCACTGTGTTTACAGTTTGTCAATAATTAATTTCAGCATCAAGTACCGATGTCCAGATACGCTGCTGCCAAACATGATTCTTATATGAAAGACAATGACAAATTTTGCAGACAATTTTAGTAAGGAGCTCCTGTTCAGGCAAAGCTTCATTTTGATGACCTCACAATTCTTTCATTTTGTAACAACTTGCAAATGGACTAAGGGTACATGTGTATGACCATGTAACCTTCAATCCTTTTGATATATATTTTGGTTTGGGATCAATATTGTTGTAATGGTCCCTCTAGTTTTTCTGATTCAAAAAATCTCCGCATCCTTCATTTCCACCTGATGTAAAATTTTGTAGGGTTGTACAATTTAACTCATCTCTTTAAGCCTTTTGTAGATATTTATGTAATATCCATATCTTCTTAGTTATGGATCAAAGCTGCTGCCATGAGTCACATCAGCAGGACAAACAAAAATTGTGGGTGTCTGGTACTTCTGAACTGCAATTTTTTGGTACAGTGGCAAAGGTCATCAACTGTATCACTAATTCCTTTGACGTTAATATGCCCATATTAATTTTGAATTGTCTAAACTGGGAAATGAAATGCACATCCCATATTTATTAGGTGCTCATGCTCAAGCACGACTTGGAGGATATGTACATACAATTTCCTCCCAGCCAGGTGGGAAGTGGATGTTTTGGTTTCAGAAATATGATCATTTATCATCAATAATAAAATCATATTTTACATGTTTGTACAGAGACTGCAAAAGTCATATCTGCTTTGTACTATATTTCAACTTATAGAATAAAGCTTTAAAGTTTCAAAACTGAGGTTGATATCTTTTATTTTCTTTTGTGCTGGTGTATGTCGAGAAATAGAATTATATAAGTGCAAATCCCCTGGAGCTTGATTTTGCAATCGTGTGATTATGAGATGCATTTCTGTGTTCTCACCTACTCTTTATTTGTAGGGTGTTGTATCCAATTCGAAACTCGATTGTGATACATAAAACTTCAGTATCAAATCATCATTTGTGTGTGTGTCGAATTGTTTGTCAAAATTCAAAATGTTCAATTTTTGGTTAAGTCGCAGGTCATGTTTTTGATTAAGAGGTAAAATAGGTTTTGAAAGGCCCTGAATCCTTAATACAACTAAAAATGCATCATCAATAGAACAATCAGCCAACAATGAGATTATGGTATAGCTGCCACAAAAGACACAAACAAACAACAGAAAAACAACAGCTTATAAAGCCAACAAGCGGATAATCAACGCAACCTAAATCATGGTGGCTTGAAGCCAAAATGCTCCAAAGAGCTTGGAATACATCCACCATACCTGACCATAGAATCAATCCTTGATTTCTCCTTAACTACCTTCCCCTTCGTGGTCACTCCTGAATCAAGAGACCTTTGATCCAAAGGCAACATCTTTTTTTCCTTACATTTGGAGAATGAAACTGGTGGGGTACCAACCAAGTCCGCATCCACCAAATTTTGCACTTGATTAGCCATCCCAGAACCCCTCCTAGCAGAGTCATTTGAAGAAACACCTTCTACAACAAATCACTCATCACAGGCACCACCTCTGAAGGTTGAGCTGGAACCATATTCCAAGAGTAAACTGCCTTCTTAAAGTTGGGACAACTAGCAGCAGAATGCCCGACTTTTTGGTATTTTTGGCACATTATAGAAGAATCTTTGTAGACAATTTCTTGCTTCCAGACCCCAAATTTTGAAGACAATGTTATAGCAGGTGGGAGAACAAGATCCACCTTTACGTAGAATTTGGCATACAACAGTTGTTTCTGAGATTTGGTTACAACTGACCAAAAGCACTAGTAATACTTGCCAACACCTCTCTCAGGACTCCATTAGTAAGCACAGGGGCCTAGCCCAAACAGAGGCCTATTTGATGCACTCGTTAGGATTGAAACAAAGTTCCCATTTTTTCAAGAAGAGATTCAGTCTGCCCACAAACTATGCACTCCAAAATGTCACTTATCAAGTGTTTGCAATTTGTCAATTTTGATAGTTAATAATTTTAATTAAAATTGTTGTTCAAAAATATTAATTTTTAATTAATAATTTATTAATATTTTTGTTGTTATTTTTCGTATATTTAAAAATAATTATTAATTATTTTTAATATTGTTATTATTGTCTAAAATTGTAAAAATAAAAAAATAGAAATTGTTAATTTTTAATAATATTAATTATTAATAATAAAATTGAAAAGTTTAAAATAAAAAACCAAAATCAAAATTAAAAATAAAATGGACAGCTTTTTTTAGCCCTTTTAAAGGCTTAGGGCACATTGATTGACCGTTAATGTAGAGCACGCAGGGCCCCTACTATTCCCACCCAACCCCGGATATGGGTGGGGGGACATAGATGGGGCCTCCTGGGTGGGGGGGAATTCTAGTAGCACTCGGCAGGCAATGGGTTGGACATTCTATTCCTACACCAATCAGTTCATTCAATAGTCTAGGCATCTCATAGAGGCGTAAGTAATTCCTAGGCCGAGGTACAAAGTAGACCGGAAGCAGCGGGGTGGGAGGGAATATAACTGCGAAGAAACGGTCAGGCTTCACCATTTCATAAAACAGATGGATCTATTATTATTGCATTATCGATAATCACAGTGGTTAATACTAGTCATTTGGGTTGGCTAACTTTTACACCTTTGCTATCACTCGCTGGATCATCGATTCATTGCCGGTTGAACAGAACGGAAGGGCGGGATCAAACAAACAAAAAATAGGATTATTTTTATGTGGGGTAAATTTGATTTAAATTTGTACTTTTCCTATGTCAACATGATAAATTTTTAACAAAAAAATATTGTAAAATGATTTATTTGTATTGTCATTGGCTGAAAAAAAATGACCTCTTCTCTGCGGAGAGAATTTTGGTTTGAGGGGAGGATGTGGCAAAATAAACAAATTATGAACACAATTTTTGTCTCCTAATCTATTGATTGTAAACCAATCAAAACATAGGATTATTTTTCTTGTGGGGCAAATTTGATTTAAATTTGTACTTTCCCTATGTCAACATGATAAATTTTTAACAAAAAATTATTGAAAAATGATTTATCTGTATTGTCATTAGTTGAAAAAAATGACCTCTTCTCTACCGAGAGTGCAACAAAAAGCTATAAATGCGGAGAGAAATTGTCATTAGTTGAAAAAAATGACCTCTTCTCTGCGGAGAGTGCAACAAAAAGCTATAAATATGGAGAGAGTGTCATTAGTTGAAGTGGAGAGTGCAACAAAAAGCTATAAATGCAGAGAGAATGAGGGAGGATGTGGCAAGTAAACAAATTATGAACACAAATTTTGTCTTCCACTAGTTAAGTCATGCCTAAATGGATGGCGATAATTATGAGAGGGAAGAATCATCAGTTTTTATGAATTTATTTATAGGGAGTATGTGGCAAGTAAACAAATTATGAACACAAATTTTGTCTCCCACTAGTTAAGTCATGCCTAAATGGATGGCGATAATTATGAGAAGGAAGAATCATCAGTTTTTATGGATTTATTTATAAATGTGGAGAGAATGAGGGAGGATGTGGCAAGTAAATAAATTATGAACACAAATTTTGTCTCCCACTAGTTAAGTCATGCCTAAATGGATGACGATAATTATGAGAGGGAAGAATCATCAGTTTATAAAAATTACTTTTTTGTCAAAGACACAAAGTTATAATATTAATAATACTATTAAAAATATAAGGCTCTACACATTTTATTTTATGAAATTAGATTATTTTTGGGATTTCAATTTTATTTATTCAAGAGTTAAAAAT
Organism: Cunninghamia lanceolata; assembly: GCA_027924645.1. Lineage (NCBI taxonomy): Eukaryota > Viridiplantae > Streptophyta > Pinopsida > Cupressales > Cupressaceae > Cunninghamia > Cunninghamia lanceolata. The sequence goes on along the minus strand of BSBN01000741.1, from coordinate 2,697,177 downwards.
CTAAATCTAGTATTTTAATTTTATTTACTAAAAAGTTAAAAATCTACATAAAAAATATTTGGCCATGTTATTACATTTTTTATTTTATTCTTCAAACATACAATATTTTAATGCATTTTAAATTATCATAGTATTAATTTTATTATATTTTAATATCTTAAGCAGACATTTCAAATCTCTATACACTCAACTCCACATAAATGTAGGCTTTGTAAAGTTTAGTTTTACAGTTAAGGAAATATTTGTAGTATTTAATAGGCTTTGTAAAGTTTAGTAAATATTTTAGTGCTATTTTATTTTTACCACATTAAATTATTTTTTAGATTTTAATTTTATAAAATTTTTCTTATAAATTTAGTTTTGGAAATATAATAGTTACAAATTTGAAATGATAAACAATTTTTTATCTTTAGAAAAAAATATTATTAAACCACAATATTAGATTAATTAAAATAATTAAAATCATGTTCTTTAAAAGTACTTACTATTATTACTTAAATAAAAAATTAAGTGACTAAGATAAAATACTGTAGTGATCTAAATATGAATATGTTATTGTTATTATATTGTGTAATTATTTCTTCAAACTTACAATATTTTAATGCATTTTAAATTGTAATAGTATTCAATATTATTACATTTTAATATCTTAGGCATACATTTCAAATCTCTCTACACCTAACTAGGGTTAGGGTTCTACACATTTTATTTTATGAAATTAGATTATTTTTGGAATTTCAATTTTATTTACTCAAGAGTTAAAAATTTATGATTTCAATATTACTTAAATAAAAATTAAGTGACTAAGATAAAATACTGTAGTGATCTAAATATAAATATGTTATTGTTATTATATTGTGTAATTATTTCTTCAAACTTACAATATTTTAATGCATTTTAAATTGTAATAGTATTCAATATTATTACATTTTAATATCTTAGGCATACATTTCAAATCTCTCTACACCCAACTAGGGTTAGGGTTCTACACATTTTATTTTATGAAATTAGATTATTTTTTGGATTTCAATTTTATTTACTCAAGAGTTAAAAATTCATGATTTCAATATTACTTAAATAAAAATTAAGTGACTAAGATAAAATACTGTAGTGATCTAAATATGAATATGTTATTGTTATTATATTGTGTAATTATTTCTTCAAACTTACAATATTTTAATGCATTTTCAAACTTACAATATTTTAATGCATTTTAAATTGTAATAGTATTCAATATTATTACATTTTAATATCTTAGGCATACATTTCAAATCTCTCTACACCCAACTAGGGTTAGGGTTCTACACATTTTATTTTATGAAATTAGATTATTTTTGATATTTCAATTTTATTTACTCAAAAATTAAAAATTTATGATTTCAATTTTATTTAGTCAAAAGTTAAAAATCTATAGTATCACGGAAAATATTTGGCCATGTTATTACATTTTTATTTTATTTTTCAAACTTACAATATTTAAATGCATTTTAAATTATAAAGGAAACATTTGTGTTATTTAATAGGCTTTGTAAAGTTTAGCTTTATAGTTAAGGAAATATTTTAGTCCTATTTTATTTTTACCAAATTAGATTATTTTTGAGATTTCAATTTTATTACCCAAGACATTTTAACACTCTTTAAAAATTAAATTTTCAACTGTTGGAATGCAATTTGTCTATACAACCAATACCTAATCAACAAAAAAAAGTACAACTAAACAATACTATATACAACCAATAGCTAATCAACAAAAAAAATTACAACTAAACAAATACTATAATAACAACATTACAAGGCAAGTACTCGCCACTAAGTGGCACTTGTTTTAATTTTTTTAAAGTGCACCTACACCCCTATTTTGAAGCCCATCGTGAAGCTTCCCCGGGGGTATGCAAGTTGTACCTTGCATATCTCTTAAAAGAAAAATTTAATATGTTTTTTTTAATATATTCAAACCTGAAACCTTAATTTTTTTTTATTTTTAATTTTAAATAATATTAAGTGTTAAATAATAATATTGTATTATTAGTTAATAATTATTATTTAAGACTAGCATATCTATATTTAGAATATATATCTAAAGTACGCCCAAAGATATCCTTCTTGAGGTGCCTTTTTTTAATTAATTTACCACACAGGTGGAATAGGCGCCTCGAGAAGGATATCTCTCGGCGTACTTTAGATATATTTTCTAAATATAGATATGCTAGTTCTAACCCTAGTTCTATATATAGATATAAATTTCAATGACCTTTGTTGTTTTATTGTAACTATAACCCTAACCCTAATTTTCACCCTAATTCTAACCCCAACCCTAACCCTAATTCTAATCATAGTTTTAACCCTAATTCTAACCTAAACACTAACCCTAACCCTAATTCTAACAATAATTATGACGGTAATCGTAACCCTAATTATAATCATAATTCTAATCTTGATTTTATCCCTAACCTTAATTCTCGCCACAATACTGTTAGACTTGGGCAGACAACTGAGAGGGGGGGGTGAATCAGTTGTCCAAAACTTTCTTCAATTTCAACACTTATATTCACTTAGTAGTATAACAATGAATCAAACAAGAAACTTAATACATTTAATCAAGAGTAGAAACACATCAACACATGAGACCAAGATTTTGACGTGGAAAACCCGGTTAAGGGAAAAACCACGGGGTGACTAACCCAAGATTGTATTCTCTATTAGAAGAATAGAAAGAACAAATGGCACATGCCAATTAGGGCTCACTGCCCAAGCACACTGCTCACAAGAGGCTCGCTACCTACAAGAGACACACTATCTACAAAAGAATAAGTATCACATACTTGAATTGGTAAATAGCATCTTCACCATGCTTGAGTCAGTTCCATTTAAGTCCAAGCCTTCTGCTCTGCCTTGAGCTCTTCTCCTCGCTACCACACTCATCTCCAAAAATCACGCTTTGAAATGACTTTGCAATCCCTTATTTATACATGACATCAACTTAGGAACAAACATCTAAGTCGGCACACATCCACAAGAACATCCGCAAGATGTATAATTCATCCGGTCAGCTAGTCATAGAAAGAACACATTCATCCGGAAGTTATTCTTCATTTCCGGGACCCCAATTCTAATGCGGACCATACACATGAACTGAACATGATCCAAGGACCTCCACAAACTTTCCTGAACCACCAAGAACATCCGCACTTCCTCTACTTACTGAATTCCTTCTCCCCTTCATCTGGAACCTCAAGAACACAGCCTGCCATTACTGTCACAAAGGAATAGATACTTGTGGACCTTCAAACCACGAACCAATCGGGTTAACACACCACACAGACTTCCCCAACACTTTCTCAAATCCACAGAATCGAAGAATGCATTTCTGGATCTCACCGGACCTATCTGTATCACTCTGTCATCACTGAGCATCTACCGGAACTGGTTTCACTTGAACTGCCATAACTTCTTTAAATCTTCATGCGGACCTCTGAATATCAACTGGAACATCTTAGGACACATATCTAAAAACCCTTTAAACTGCATCCTTTGATCCTCATCCTGTCTTGGACTTTTACCTTATGCCATCATTGTTCTTCACTGTTCTTGATTGAGACTAATTTTCTCAATATCCTCAGCATACAACTCATCCAACCTTATCATTAATGTAATAGGAGTATGTTGACATCAATGACAACACCGGTTAGGCCCATACTTGCAACAAATACTACTTATATTACTAATTCAAACCCAAGTTATAACTATAACCCTAACCCTATCCTTAATTCTGATAGTAATTCTAACCCTCTCTCTAATTCTAACCATAATTCTAACCCTAAGGATAACCCCAATTCTATCCATAACCCTAATTCTATCCTAACCCTAATTCTACCCCTAACCCTCATTTTATCACTAAGCTTAATTCTATTCTTAACTCTAACCCTAATTCTAAGTCTAAACCATGTCATAAAACTCATTCCTCACCTCAATATTAGAGTTCCATTGTCCCACACCATTATTTAAAAGTCAGATTGCATCACGTGGAATTGACCCTTGAATTTCAAATTTTAAAACTTACAATTTTGTTGACTCTTGCCCATTTTTTTTCCACCATGAGTTGACTTGGTACACATTTTGTATGATATATCACTTTGAGAGTCTTAGATATGTGGTTTCTGATTGCATTATCATTTTTAGATCTTTTGAGGGATTTATTCTTACTTATCATTATTCCATTATTATATCTTTTCTTTTAGAGTTTTGTGCTATGTTGAGATCTCTCCTGTACCCACCCTAGCCACCCTTTCCAATCCCATTAGGTTTCCATTTGCATATCCAATATACCACTAATTCTAACTCTAACCCTAATTCTAACATTGGAGTTAGTGTTAGGGTTAGGATTGGGTCATTTCAAAAGATTTCATTGGTACAATATTAATTCCCAAATTTATATTAATAGATAAACTATTTGGTATGGAGTAATTGTTTAAAGACATCATTTGACATCATAAGCAAAACATATAATATGAAGTATTCTAATGCATGTACATTGCCACCCTAGTACTTTACACATAAGAATAGTACTTTTCAACATAATATTCTTATCTATTTCTTTGCAAATACTCTTACCTTTCAAAATTACATAAATCATTCATATCATGGTTGTTTGATTTGAGTTCCACAAACCACTCATGTTTTGTTTGGATCTCTTAGCCTTGTTTTAGGATCTTACTTTTTTAACCCCAAAATTACAAACTGTTGATGCTTAAAATTGCGTAGGTTCTAACACCAACATGGGAAGTTTCAAGAATGAGGGACTTGCTACTTGAAACAAATTTCAGATTTTAAAGAAGTTGGCTCTTCGAATTTAAATGGGGTTTTGAGTAAAGGGAAGAGGAAGAAACAAGATTACAGATACAATAAGCAAAAATATAACACTATGGCGATGCGCTTGAATAAGTTGTGTTTCTTTAACTACCACAATGAACAGGTTCTTAAAATTTAGCTATATTAAAGAGCAAATGTTGCATGATCAATATAAACAGATTGTAAATGAACCAAAAAATCAAAGGCTGAACTCATAAGAATTTGCAAAGACAGATAATATTAGAAACGACACAGAATAGAGTTCCTTTCATTAATATTCCAACAAATACAAGAGGCACAGCAACATGCACATGTATATCAACCTTCTTATCAGAAATAACAAAATTAAGGTAAATGATACAATTTGATCACAACAAAGTCTCTAAATTCTCTACTTAATTTATGATATCTCTTATCAAAAAGTTGATCCCCTATCAATTACAATTACTACATATATAGCCACAAACTTGGCCCAAGATCACCTGTAAACCACCCAAATCTTCAACGGCAAAACAAAACTGGAGCTAACTGGAAGTCCTCAACTGTTAAGATCTTTTGAATTTGCAACTGTATTATCCCACACGCTCATTGGCTATGGCATCAAAATATGTGGCACTCTAACTATATTTCCATTGAGACACATGGCGACACCCGCGGGCTTATGGAACTGATATGTGTCTCTCTCTGCTGCACACTTAAAACTTTATCTTTTATACTCAAGCAACTTGTCGCTATGACATCTGGCACTGTTTGCTTGACTTAAAACTGAGACATAATTATATATATGGGACCCACTACATTTGCCACTTTACTATCTACACGAAGAAATAAAACTAGGACACATGGCGCTCTCCGCATGAAACAATATTTGACACACGACGCCATCTAACACAACCATAGCTCATGAAAAAGGGAGTGAAGGATCCCACTGAAACTGACACTTGTCACACTCTGATGCAACTTAAAAACATAATGCCTTAACCAAAGAGCATTGAAATAAAAATGGTTCCCACCTTTGCTTACGCCACGTGGTGCTCTCTGTAATAAGCCAGAAACTGTGTCATAAAACTGTGGCACACCATATCTTTCGGTACTACAAGTCTCAAACAAAAAGAAGATACACGCGGCAGCCTCCAATGAAAGCTCAAAAGACACACAGCAACACCCGCTAGCAAGTGGCACAAAAAGAAACTTTTAGAAACTGTCTCTGGGTATCAACACGTGGCGCCACCCACTACAACCATGAGACTTAATAAAAGAAGACCGCTATAGCTACGTGGCATACTCCATTGCTTCAACTGAAAGGGAAAATAAACACATAGCAGCATCTGCTAGAAACTTAATACTGTTACTATTAGTTGTTGCTCCAAAAGAAAATGACACATGGCGTGATCTGCGCATGAGAAACAACACATAGCCACAAATATATAGTTACTAGAAATATTGAAACACTATATCTAAAACAAGATGTAGAGTTTTAGCTCTACAGTTCATAGTTCATGGCGATCACTAGGACTTTTGAGTCTGCTTAGAAAGAACTCCAAAAAAGAGATACAAAAAAGTGATGCTATAGTCAATTAGAACTTCAATCATAAATTCTGTAATGCAGTCTGGTACACAGACCACTCTGATTCTGACAGGCCTTGTTTGCTCTGCAAATCTTGAAAAGCAAAATCTAGATTGATAATATCTTTATGAGAAAATGACTATAAAATTTGAACCACAACTTTCAATTGAAACTCTAGTTGAGCCATTGGCACCAACAAAGCTTCGACCTCTCCCACAGTAGATGAATCACTCAGACCCTGGAAAATAGTTTGATCATTTTGTTTTGTCAAAAGTAGAGCCTTTATTTCATCTATCATCAATACTATGTTATTATCTGGAAAAGGTCAAGGTAGACCTAATTGCACTAGATCTTCAATATGCTTCTTCATATTTTTCACTCCTCTTTCACTATATCCAAGAGCTCTTTACAATTCGTTGTAGTAGAATTACAACTCAAAACTTCATTCACCTTCTTAGCAGCAATCATTCTGTCATTAATACCAAATGCAGATAGTGCCTCATCAGGTGTATCATATAACTTTTGCAACAATAGCTGAGAATCAGAAACTCTCAATGAAACAATAGATAATGTGGCCTGTACAGAAGATTCCACCTTTTCACACAATTGTTGAGCATTCAATAAAAAAGTCAGAGATGGCTTGAGCTATATAATCTCCTCAGATATTCTTTTCCACTCTAAAACATATAACTCCTTGACCAAATTCAAAACTCCTGCATTATGTGGTCTATTTGCTAACTCAATTGTTAGCTATTTTGTCTTCTGTTGCTCAGCCAGGTATTGTGCTTGAGCTGCACTGTTTGCATTTTGTTACTTCAATAGTATTTGTTGCAATTGTGTTGCTTCTAACAACTTATCTTGATAACTTTTCTCTGCAGTAGCTTTCTCCTACCTTAATGTAGCAACAACAACTTTCTCCTCTGCCAACTCAGTCTTTAAGGCTGCAACTTGAGCCTGTGTTGTTTGATGAATCTGTAGTGAAACGGTTGACTGCAACTCTTTATTCAAATTATCAATTTCATTTATCTTGGATTGTATCTCCCAGGTCAAATTGTTTCTATTAACTTTTTCCTGTGCCAACTTAGCTTCAACTTTCTATAGCCTTTTGGACACTTTCAGGTAGTCAGTGGCAACTGCTGTAGCAGTTTCATTCATTAACTCTACCTGGTCTTATGGCCTAAATAGAGACATGTCCATAGCCACTGCATTCCTTACATAATCTTGTGGCTGCATCTATTCATTTGGCTTGACAACATTAGGAGATAGATGCGTGACAGTTAAAGACTGTTGAATGGGGTCAAATAGTGACTTCATATGAGCCACATCGGGGCTTTTGTTCTCTTTCTTTCTTTTCTTGTCCATCTTGGCTTCTCTAGCCTTTCTTGCTGTATCTGATTGGGCTTGGAAAGTGGGAGGGGATGCATTATATCCTCCAACAAAAGGATGACCATGAGGCAAGCCATAAGGAATAATAGATATCTATTGGCTAGGGCTAAATTGAGGCGAAGCTCGCTTGGACATAGATGGGGAAAACAATGGTGAGGTTATGGCCTATGAAGACATGTCCGGTGCACTGACAATTGGAGTAAAAGTTTGTGGAGGCACAACAGAAGTGGCAGGAGACATGGAAACTTAGGTGCTTGGGGATGCCACTCCTAAATAAGAAGAAATAGAGATAGGAGAGAAGAGGGAAGAAATACTTACTTGAGCTACAGATGAAATGACTGGAGCTTGTTGTAGCTAGGGCATAGATTCTCCTTTCTCTATTTCCTCCTCTGGTAAAACAAATTTTCTTATCTTCTGAGGCCTACTTGATGCCTCTTCTGGGTCTTCTTCTTCAACATCAATTATTGTTCATTTCAAAGGTGCCGCTCCGAGACCCCCAGATACCGAAGCTATATGGGTCTCGAGAGACGGTGATGACACAGTTTCTTTTTGTTTCTCAAGGGTACTGAGAGATGGAGGCCATGGAGTTCTTGGTTCTGTAGATGAAGCTTGCTCCATTTCCTGAGTTACTTGGACCTCTTCTATTTCCTCCTCTGCTTCCTGGGACCCTCTTGGAATTCTGCTAGTATCTAGGATTGAGATTGGAGATGGATGCCATTCATCCCAAATTGACTCCCATGTCTCATCTGTCTCTACATTTCCAAAGGTGTGAGTCAATTCAGAGATCTCTTGCCTATATTTCCAATAAGCTTCAATCTTCTTTGTACTCCAGTCTTTTCCCTTCAATGTCTTTCTCAAACCCTGGGTCATTTTATTTTAGGATCAAATTCCCTCTCTTTCACATAGAATGTTTACCAGGACCTGGGCCCCTCATATGGAAAGACACTTAATTCCACATAATATGCATGGTCATCCTCCCTTGGGGACCTTCTATCTTCCTAGAAAGGGCATCCCTCATGAACAACTTTAGAAGAAACTTTATTGTTGATAATCCAGAAAGCTAGGAAACTGTTTGGATCATATCTCTAGTTATCTTCCACAATTAAGAAACCATAGGTAGCCAATTTCCTCAACAAGAGATTCTCAGTGCCTCTAACTTCAATTGTTATCTTCGCTCTTGTCCATGGGACATCATACATCTTCTTTTTCTTCTTCTTGTGTCCAAAATCATTGTCTATAACAGACACTAGATGAACTAATTCTAAAAATGTGACCTTAGGGGTCAAGACTTTAGGGGTCAAGACTTTAGGCAATAATACAGGTTCTCCACTAAAACCATGGGCTCTAATTATAGTTGTGTGATCTCCAAAGAAAAAATCACAAGGAATTAGATGATTGGTTAGGAAACCTCTGAGACTCTGTGTCATCCTATTTTCTACAAGCTCAGGGCTTAAATGACTAAAAGTAGGAGCAACAAAACATTCTAAAAATTCGTAAGGATTTGAGGTATCGAACAACACATGAGTCCATGTGGACACAGGAATGGTTCTATTACTAGCAGACTCTGGGTCATACATATTTAGAGACATGTATTGCTTAAAGAGACTAAAATTTTGAAACAACATCAAATGGAACAAATATGCAGAATACCTAAAAACATGTTTCTGGTGGAAATTTGTGAGTTGGTCAATCATGGCTACTGCGATTTGCTCTAAAAAGTCCAGCTGATATTCCTAGGACTTATCCACAGTCTTTAATTAGAAAATAACTGCAAGCTGCCAATCGTGAACTGTAGAATCCTCATTCTAACCAAAGATAAAGGCCAACATGGCGAGGGCTTGTTAAGCGTCAGAGTTGAATTGGGCACGACCAGTGGGCAATGCAGGTAACTGGGTATTATCTTCACCCAGACGCATTTTAGCATTTAGAAACTTCACCTTATTATTGACGTTTGCCCATGTGCCATGCAATTTAGCAATATTAGGGAAAGTGGCTGTTCTATCATACTACAAAGCCAACATATCTCCAATTGGCTTAGAAGTAATTTGAATCATGAAAGGGCCACATTGAATAGAATTGGACAGTGGGTGAAACAATTCTGCACATAAGTCGATCAACTCAAGGCATAGGTGGACATTAGGAACCAGAAACTGTGCCAACTAGGACGCCCACATCCTCATCCCAAAGGTTTCTCACTGTCCTTTTGCTGCACGGATGAGGCATCTCTGATGAGCTCCCTCCCAGACACTCTTGGTATTGTTTTGCATGTGTGTATCAAAGATGCCATCAACATAATCCTTTACGTGCGTTGGGTCTACGCTCACCCCTGTTTCTGGGACCCTTGTCCTCAGATAAATTTTCCTTGGTTGTGAAGGTGCAGAAGCATAGGATTTGCTATTCATCAGCTTATCAGATTCTTCGAAGGTCCCTAGCCCCTCCTGTGGTGATTGTGTCTCTAACATTTCTATATCTATTGTGAAACTTGGGAGCTCTTAACACATAAAATGAGAAAACTGTAAAAGAAATTGCACTTATTTAAAAATGCTTGCGGGACACAGAGCTTGGACACAACATCAATTAGGAATGTAAAATGACAATAGCAAATGCAACTATTAAAGGGACTAACACTTAGCTCAATGAGGCATAATAAAATAATAAATGACACATCATGTTGTATTAATGACATTAATGCCATTAGATAGTTAGTGTATCTTTTGATATCCGTATTGGACGGAGAGTCAGACTTGTACTAAGAGTGGTGATCTTTTGAAAAGATGAGTACTTTCTTGAAATTAAGGAACTGCCGAACAACCTCGTAAATGCAACTGCTAATGAAAAGGAACCTCTGTGCTGCTGACACGTGTTCTCAGAACACTTATTAAAAGGAAAAAGCGGGAAAGCAAGGCAAACACAGGAAATGAAATTAAAAGCGCCTAACTAAATATGATACAGAGTGAGTCTCAGACCTAGGTAAAATGTTTCAGAAAGATCCCATTTATTGGAATCTCCTCAGGTTCTCCATCCATAGTCTCCAACTCAAATGAATTTTGCTTCTTACAAGAACGAATCCTAAAAGGACCTATCCATAATGATTCAAATTTGTTGTGTCAACCCAGTTTGGCATCTCTTTCATCCCACTTCAGTACCAGAGACCCAACTTCAAAATTTGGATTAGAAGATTTCTTGTCAAACCAATTCTTAACCATCTGCTGATGCTTCATTACTAATTCATGTGCCTTTTCTCTCTTTTCTTGAACTTCCAACAACTCGGTGAGTCTAACTTGCATTGATCCATTTTCCTCAATTTCCATCTGCTTCAACAACTGTAAGGCAAGAATTTCTATACATAGTGGCATCACTGTCGGTTTTTTGTAAACCAACTCATAGGGAGACATTTTAGTTACTTGCTTTGGTGTGATTCTATCAACCCATAGTGCTGTGTTAAGTAACTTGTGCCACTCTCTTTGATAATTAGTTCCTATTCTTTTTATGAGTTTGATGAGGCTCTTATTGGTGGATTATGCCAAACCATTTCCTTGTGGATAGTAATTAGAAGAAGTTTTCAGATATATCCCATTTCTTAAAGAAAACTCAAATAGTCTAGTCCCTAAGAATGCCTTAGCATTGTCTAATGTGATGGCACGGGGAAGACCAAACCGAGAAGTTATACCTTCTAAAAATTCTAGGATCAATTTTTCAGTAGCTTCCTTGAGTGGTACTGCTTCACTCCACCTTGTAAAGTAATTTGTTGCAATAAGAATCCACTTGTATCCCATATTTGATGCTGGATTGATCATGCCAATAAAATCTAAACTCCATTGAGCAAAGGTTCATCCACTACTATGGGATTTAAAGGCATTGCTGCATTTCTCCTCCTTCCAGTATAGAATTAGCAAGCTTGACATTCTTTAACCATCTAATAGCAATATGCAAATAGAGTAGGCTAGAAATAACCAACTTGTGTCACTTTAATTGCAGTAGTCTTTGCCGAAAAATGACCTCTGGAAGTTCCATGATGAAACTCATGTAATACTCTTTGAGCGTCATCCTTCTCTATACACCTTAAGAGTATTCCATCAATATTCCTTCTAAATAAGACCTGATCAATTAATACAAAATGAACTCCTTTCTACCTATAGTACCTTTTCTTATCAGGACAGACTTCATTTGGGAACACACCAATCCTCATAACCTGTATTCTGTCTCTTACCCAAGAGTCTTGGTCAATCTCTTGGAGCCTCAACACCTTTTCATTTTCTGCTTCTTCTGACACTGATTTTTTGCTTTGGGTCATATATTAACATAGTCCTTTGCCTCTAACCAATTTGGTAGGCCTTACCTCCACATCATATTCTAAGATCTTGGTTATCCAATTGGCCCTTTTTTCAGTGATCTCACCCTCCATGATATAGTCCATTACACTAGGGTGGGCTACCAATATCAGAATCTTATTCCCTGTTACTAATTGTCTGAATTTCTTAAGGGCTTTTACCATAGCATAGGCTTGTTTCTCAGCAAAATTATATCTTGATTCATACTCCCTTAGTGTTCTGGAGAAGAAAGCTATTGGGTGTTCCCCTTCCTCCTTGTCATCTTTCTGAGTAAGAACAGTGGCAACATTGTATTCACCTCCATACACATACATTATAAAAGACTTAGAGAAATCTGGGTTTCTCAATACTGGTGCTGTTGAAATGGCTCTGTTGACTTCTTCAAAAGCCTACCTCCCTTTTGGTGTCCATTTGAAAACCAAATATTTCTTTAGCAACAGAGTAATGGGCCTGATTAGCCTTGCAAAATCAGATATAAAGTGGCTGACAAAATTAATCTTTCCTAAAAAGGACTGAACTGCCTTTTTGTTAACTGGAAAAGATAAATTTATGATGGTGGTGACTTGCTCTAGATCAATGGAAATCCCATCCTTTGAAACTATATATCCCAAATGTTTTCCTTGAGGCACAGCGAAGATACATTTCTTAGGATTTAAGGAGATCCCAAACTCCTGACATTTTTGGAAAACTGCTTCTAGGTGCTCAAAATGATCTTTGGCATCCTTGGTAAATATGGTTAGATCATCCAGATAAATCAAAATAATCTTATTTATAAGTTCCCCAAATGCTACATCCATGGCACGCTGAAAAGTAGCCCTAGGATTTGAAAGACCAAAAGGCATCTTGGCATATGCAAATGTTCCCCACTTTGTAGTGAATGTTGTCTTGTGTTGGTCTTCATCTACCAACCAAATCTGATTATACCCTGAGAAACCATCAAGCAAAGAAAACCTCTTTGACCCTGCTACAACTTGCAAAATCTGTTCCATAGAAGGCAAGGGGTAATGATCCTTCAATGATGCTTTATTCAGGTCTCTGAAATCCACATAGAGTCTTATGTCACCATTCTTTTTCCTTACAGGTACTAGGTTAGACACCCAGGTTGAATGTTTAATTGGAAAAATGATCTTTGATTCTAGAAGCTTTTGTAGTTCATCTACCATTAGTGGCTCAATTCTAGGGTTCACTGGTCTTTGCTTTTGTCAGACTGGTTTTGATCCTTCAGCAAGCTCTATGGTATGTTGGATGGTGTCTCTATTATATCCATGAAGGTCTTCATAGGTCCAAGCAAATACCCTGTCATACTTGTTACACAAAGCAATCAACTTGTCCTTTTCCTCTTGGGTAGTAGCATTGCCTATCTTTAACTTCCTTCCTTCACTAACCTGAATTTTAGAATAATCATCTTTACTTGCCTTAAACTTCCTTTTTTCTAATCTTACATCTTTAGGGTCAAATAAGTTCTCTAGAGTGAGTAATCCTTTGGGGACCTTATTCGACTTTAGCTGAATAATTTGATCATCATAAGCCTCTTCAATCTTGGGCTGTAATTGATCAACAAATTCTCCCAATTGTTGTAGAAACAAGAGTACTTGAAGATCATTATAAAAAACCTACCAATTTTGATCATTGTTTGGAATTGCTGGTCTTACTATAACTTTAACTGACTCATTATTAACAAGTAGGTCACTTGCTGGGTCAAATTGAGAACCAATTTGTGCCATTCTATCTGCTTCTGTGTTTTGAATTCCGGGGACAACCTCAATGTTGAAAGTGTCAGAACCATCTATCAGATCCCTGATTTTGTGACGATAGGATCTCATTCTTACATTCTTTGTTACTGCTTTCTCCTTGATTTGTTTTACTACTAACTCTGAGTCTCCTTTAACTACCAAATTCCTCATTCCTCTCTTCTTGGCCAACATGAGTCCATTCACTAAAGATTCATACTCAACATCATTATTAGTGTAAGAAAACTGAAAGCGTATAGCTCTTAGAATCTTTTCGCCATTTGGGGCAATGAGGCAAATGCCCGCTCCAGCACCATTTTTTCTCCTAGCCCCATCAAAATTTAAAGTCCAAATTTCAGAGTTTCTTTCAGGTTCTTCCTTTTTAGATACTTCTTTTCTTATAACATTTGGAATTTCCTGGCCTTCTTAAAAAATTACATAAGTGCCCAAACTAGTAGATTCGTAGTTTCCATAAGGATCACTTTGCATCATGGTCATCAATTGACTATTTTCCTCTTCTTGTTGGTCACATTCAGTCCAATCCCCTAGTTCTTCAACAAAGACTCTCTCCTCCTTATTCATCATGGCATTGGATGCTTCAATCCTTGAGGCTGGTTCATCAGTGATATGGTCCTTAGACAGAGGTTCAGATAATACCTTTGTCTTTGTCCCATACTTGGTTCTTAAGATTAGGTGTGACCAGTCTAGTGACATGTATCCTCCTGTCTTGGCTATGAAATCTCTAGATAGGCATAAACCAAAGACAGGGGGGATATCTATGACTACCACATCCTATTTGACAGTTATATTGGGGCAGGTATATAGCTACAAGGGGAGTTGTTTGATCCTTCCTATAGTTTGGACAGGCTTCCCATCTAATTGCATGACTCTTAGTAAGTGGTTCATATTTTATTTTTAAAGCGTCTGCTATTTGCTTTGGCATAACTATAGTACTAGCTCCAGAATCTATCATTGAGTTGTGCAACAATTTCTTTCCCACTAGTAAAGTCAGATAGAATGGATCTGACTTAGATTTACCTACCTCTAGCATAGTGTTCAACAAAGCTGCTGTCTGCAACTATGTGGTGTCTTTATGTTGAGCCTTTCCTTTATCAGCACCTCCTTCCTTAGTGCTGGCAAATTTAGAGCCCACCTGGCTCTGTAGTGTTTCTTGCAACAATGTCTTTTGCTCAGGAATAGCCAACATATCTCAGATTGACATATGTGCTGGGGTCTTTTTCAACTACTCTACCACATTCATAGGTGCCAGTGTTTGTGTCTTTGGGTAGTAAGGATACCTTGCTCTTTCTAGCATCTAACCAGAGACTACTTGATTTTGTATTGGCTGTGGCACTTCTTTCTTGGAAACTGGACTAAAATAGTTCTGGAAAGGAGGAGCTCCAACAGTCTCATTATTTGTGGCCTTAGGCTATTCCATCATTCTTCTCTTTGACCTAGTATAATAATCTGACTACACCAATGGTTTCTTGAAAGTGGATGCTTCATTCAAGAACACTGAATCTTCATCTTCAATCCATGAAAATAAATCATGCTCAGGAGCAATTTCTTCTTCTTGCTGGATAGACATCCCCTACATTTGAGCCACCATTGCTGCATTCTGAACACCAGGTGACTAATATGGAGGAGCATTAGACATCAGGACTTGTCCTTCTACCCTTCTTTGTTCTGCTATTTTTTATTGCAGGTTGCCTCTAGGACAATCTCTGGGCATATGGGCATTGTTACCAGGGAAGCACCAGGCAATGGCATCTTCTGTGAAATTATTTTGTCCTGGGACTATTTCTCTATTAGGATTATGAGGGACAGTCTGTAAAGGTGTGGGAACCGTGACCAATTGGTTTGAAGGCTAAGGGTTATTTGGTCTTTGAGGACCTTGATACTGATTCGATTGATATGGGGGTCTATTTCCTTGGAAACCTTGATAGGCAGGCTTTGGATAAGAAGTTTGTTGCCTTTTAATATTAATAATCTCATTTGAGAAGGTCCTAAGAATGTTCTTCATATCATCCATTTCAGATGGAGGGGTAGAGGGTGCTAGAACAATAGATTGTTGGGCTATTGGGAAGGTATATATAGACACAGGTGTAGCTGTAGGATTACGGACCTCCTGTGGAAAGGGAATTGAAATCTTTGGGAACATAGGCATGGGAGGCCTTGGAGGTAACTTTCCAACATCTATTAGATTATTCTCAGCCTTAACAGCCAACTCATATGCTTCTGGTAGAGTTTGACCTCCCAGAGACTGAATCATTACTGATATATCAGAATTAAAAGCTTTGAGGTAGAATACAATTGTCATACCTGATGGTGGCCTTACTGTAGTAGGAATTCTGTCCCAGGTCTTTTGAAACCTTGTGTTGAAATTAGTTATAGCTTCTCGTGGTGCCCTCTTTATGGTGATTAATTGTTGCAACATGAAAGATTTGTCACCCTTCTCACTAAATCTTGCAAAGAAAGCATCACCAAGCTGATCCTAGGTAGATATTGTATTTGGGGTCAAAGATCTATACCAGTCGAGAGCCTTCCCCTTGAAAGAAGTTGCTAACAATATGATTGCTATGTTCTATACAATAATGACATGCACTGCACACACATCTGATACATCTTGAAGATGCTCTCCTGGTGTCTTGAAATCTTCTCCACTAAATTTAGGTAAAGCCTTCAAAGCATTAGCTGGAATTGGATCCCAAGTAGTTGGTGGTACTGGAAGAATAAGAGGACTGCCAGTGTTCCAATTTGCATAGTTCCTTAGGGCTACAGGTGCTCCCATATTTACTCCTTGTGTTACTACAATTTGATTCACTCTTCTTCTTGGAGTAGTAACTAATGATGGCAATAGAATACCTGGATTAGCAGTAGACTAAGCACTTGTTGTAGGTCCACAGCTCTGACTCCTTGTCGCTCTATGGTTCATACGATCTTGATTAAGACTTCAAGAAAGGTCCCATCAGGCTTGCCAAAAACTGTTGATGCTTAAAATTGTGCAGGTTCTAACACCAACATGGAAATTTTCAAGAATGGGGGACTTGCTACTTGAAACAACATCCAGATTTTAAAGAAGCTGGCTCTTCCAATTTAAATGGGGTTTTGAGTAAAGGGAAGACGAAGAAACAAGATTATGATACAATAAGAAAAAATCTAACACTATGGCGATGCGCCTGAATAAGTTGTGTTTCCTTAACTAGCACAATGAACATGTTCTTACAATTCAGCTTTATTAAAGAGCAAATGCTGCATGATCAATATAAACAGATTGTAAATGAACTAAAAGATCAAAGGCTAAACTCATAAGAATTTGCAAAGACACAGATAATATCAACAATGACACAGAATAGAGTTCCTTTCATTAATATTCTAGCAAATACAAGAGGCATAACAACATGCACATGTATATCAAACTTCTTATCATAAATAACAAAATTAATTCATACAGTCTGATCACAACAAAGTCTTCGAATTCTCTACTTAATTTCTAATATCTCTTATCAAAAACTTGATCCCCTATCAATTGCAATTACTGCATATATAGCCACAAACTTGGCCCAAGATCCCCTGTAACCACCCAAATCTTCAACAGCAAAACAAAACTAGAGCTAACTGGAAGTCCTCGACCGTTAAGATCTTCTAAATCTACAACTGTATTATCCTGCATGCTCATTGGCTGTGTCATCAAAATATGTGGCACTCTAACTATATTTCCATTGAGACACATGGTGACACTCGTGGGTTCATGGAACTGATACGTGTCTCTCTTCGCTGCACACTTAAAACTTAATCTTTTATACTCAAGCAACTCATCTCTATGACATCTGGCACTCTCCGCTTGACTTAAAACTGAGACATAATTATATATATATGGGACCCACTACATTCGCCACTTTACTATTTGCATGAATAAATAAAACTGGGACACATGGCGCTCTCCACATGAAACAATATTTGACACACGATGCCATCTGACACAACCATAGCTCATGAAAAAGGGAGTGAAGGATCCCACAAAAACTGACACTTGTCACACTCTGATGCAACTTAAAAACATAATGCCTTAACTAGAGAGCATTGAAATGAAAAAGGTTCCCACCTCTGCTTACGCCACGTGGTGCTCTCCACAATAAGTCAGAAACTATGTCATAAAACTGTGTTCCACCATATCCGCTGGTACTACAAGTCTCAAACAAAAAGAAGATACATGCGGCGACCTCCGATGAAAGCTGAAAAGACAGGCGACAACACCCGCTAGGAAGCGGCACAAAAAGAAACTTTTAGATACTATCTCCGAGTATCAACATGTGGCGCCACCCACTGCAACCATGAGACTTAATAAAAGAAGACCGCTATAGCTACATGGCACACTCTACTGCTTCAACTGAAAGGTAAAAGAAACATGCGGCAACATCCGCTGGAAACTTAATATTGTTACTATTAGTTGTTGCTCCAAAAGGAAATGACACATGGCACGATCCGCGCATGAGAAACAACACAACCACAAATATATAGTTACTAGAAATATTGAAACAATATATCTGAAACAAGATGTAGAGTTTTAGCTCTACACAATCTTTTGGTTCAAATTATTTAAAAGCCAAAAAAATTCATATTTTAAAAATTTTAGTAACTATTCTAATAAGCTTGTAGACTAAATATTTCCATAATTTGGGTGCATTTCTTTCCAATTTGTAATCTATTTTATATTGTGTTGTGTGAATTTTTACAATACAATTGAATTGCATACCAAAACCCAATTGCTTAATAGTTATATTTTCAATGCAACCTTGGAAATGTTAGTGTTTTTTGGAACAATTTCGTATGTATCTTGTTAAACACTTTTTAATGGTGTTTATTCTTCATATTTGTTCACCTTGATAATCTTTCATGCAACCATGGGAGATAGAATGCCAACAATTAACATAATTATAATGTTGAATTGTATAATTCTAAGCTCTTTTTAGGTAGTATTAATTATGTTTGATAAAATAATTCAACTATATATATAGAAGTAGAACAATTAATATAATAGTTAGAAAATTTTATACTTTGTAAGATCATGCATTTAATATCTTCCTGTATACACCTAAAATTGGCTCGGGTCGAATTAAGTAAATATTTAATATTTATCTTAATTCTTATTTTCTTCTAGCAGTTAAATAAATGTTATACATTTAGTTAATTGGCTCATCATCCCATAATTAAATAAAGTCATTTTATTTAATTAAATTCCTTAAATTCTTCTTATGTTTCACATCAATTAAATTCCCTAAAATCCACCCCATCATTTCCACCTCACCATGTTGCACATATAATTAAATATTCTTAATATTTAATTAGCTAATATCCTCCATTTTCTAAAATAAATCATTAAATCAATTATCCTCCACCAAATTGAATATTTAATTCAATGTTCCCCACTAGCCTTCACAAATGGAATATTTAATTCAAATGTTCCCCACTAGCCTTCACAAATGGAATATTTAATTCAATGTTTCCCACTAGCCTTCACCAATTGAATATTTAATTCAATTGTTCCCCACTAGCCTTCACCAATTGAATATTTAATTCAATTGTTCCCCACTATCCTCCACTATTGAATTCTTAATTCAATTGTCATAATCCATTATCCTCCAATTGAATATTTAATTCAATTGTCATAATCCACTATTCTCAAATAAAAGATTTTTAATTCACCCATTATGAATTAAAGATTCACTTTTATTCCTAGCCATTGATCTCATCTATTGATCCTCACCCTCCATTCTATTTTCAGAAATTCTATAAATAGAACCCTCTTCTAAGCCATTAATGGGGATTCATTATTGCATCAACTCTATACTCAAATTTCTCTCACTCTCACACCATTCCACTTTCTAAGTATCCTCCATTATTGTGTGTTGAAGCTCATCTTCAATCACACAAGGTATCAATAGCCATTCTTCCTTTGGCATCTTCAAACAAGCAAGCAAGCTAGAAAAGCTTCTGAGGGCTTCAATCAAGATCAAAGCAAGATAGGCAAGCAATGGAAAATGATAGGTAAAAGGGGTTTTGTAAGCATTTCTACTTATTTTGGTTTTAATCTTCTTTGCTTTCACCTTCTATTGTTGTTTGGGTTTATTATGTTTTCATTTATTTGAACTAACACATTCTCCCCCTCACACTTCCAAAGATGGAATTCCCAATGTAACCATAATTCTAACCTTAATTACTAATATAGGCTATATATTACTTCTACTTTATATACATTGCTTATATGATTTTGATTTGTAAATTGTAAAAAGTAAATAAAATAACTTATCCATATTATGAAAAATTATTTAATTTAATTTTTTTAATACTGTAGCAATATGAAATGATTTATGCATACACCATTAACACCAACCTAAAACATACAAACTAATAGTGAGCCAAAATAATTTTGAGAGATGATTATTTAAATTTTTATTTTGTGCTTCTTCCTTCTGTAATTTATGATTTTATTTTCGTCTTCTTCTTTATTTCCTTCCTTGTTCTGCTATAATGTTATACATATATATGTTTTAATTATTAATTTGCATTTGTCAGCTATATTTTTGTAATGTTTGTGATTATTATTTTAATATGTTGGCTATATAATTATTTTTTTAATTTGTTTTTGTTAACACACTCACGCCATTACACTCCACCCCATGCTACCACTGTAGGCTACGCCTCTCGGCATAATTAAAATTATAAAGAAGATTTTTAAAAAATAGACAAAACTAAGTTTAAAAAAAGGAAGTTGAGCAAGTTTTTTTAAAAAAGTAAAGTGAAATGCCTATGAAGAAATTAGCATCTATTATTCACAAGCAAATTTATATTTATTGTTCATGTGCAAATACAGTGTATTTTTTAATTTTTCAAAGGTTTAAGGATTGATTTTGAACATTGTAACAAAGATATTTCAATTGTATCATAGTGATTGAAGATTTTTAGAGAAAAGAAATGTTCTCACTTGGGTGATTCTCGGTCAAGATTTAATGCAAAGAATAGTTTTTTAGAGATGTAGATTTCAATGAAGAGTGAACGAAAGGTTGTTCGGATTTAGGCAAGGTGTTCATCGAATACTCAAAAATTTAGAAATCTCAAATTTTATCAAACTTCATCAACAACGAAAGCATCAAAGTAAATTATCAGAGCTTTGCCAAAAAGTCAACAATGAAAGCATCAAAGTAAATTTTTAGGGCTTTGTCAAAAAAAATTTGCTAGACTTCATGAGAACAAAGGATTCACCATAAAAGAATAGTTCATCACCATTTAAAAAAGGAGAGCATATTCAAAGTTTGAAACTTTTTATTATAGCTCATGCTATTTTTAGCTTCTTGTTATTTTTAGTGTTCACTATTTTTAATCTAGAGCTAACTATTGTAATATTTTAATCATCATTGAACTAACAATCACATTAGAATTAGGGGACCAAATAATTTGTAATAAAGCTTACAAAAAATGCAAGTAGTAATTAGAGTGGTGCAATTAATTTATTTCATTTATTATGTTGAAATTGCTATTCATTTATTAATTTGCTTCTATCAAATTTGCAAGCATTGTATTGTAGGTCTATTTGAAGTTGGAAATTGTGGATTTGTATCGATTCCTTTAATTAATTTATCAAAGTGTTTGTGTCGTTATATTTAAACCTATTCACTCTTTATCTTCTTGAATTATCTAGTATCTAATCTTATTTGAACAATGTAAATGTTTAATTGTAGGATTTATTCTAAGCCAAAAAGCATAAAATCTTTTGCCTAATGTTGAGAAAGTATTTCAGCATTTTACATTGGACAAACCCAAAAAGATACACATCTAAATATTATTTAGCATGAATGTAAAATCACCCCAAAAAACATTGTAAAGTTTGTAATTTGCAAGTAAATATTGTTCATAGTAGGTTAAGTTTTGTTTTATAAGGAGCTTCCCCTTCTAATTAGAAAAGTGATTTTACCTCACATCTATTTAATTTTGTGTCACACCAAAATGTGTGAATTAAAATGCTAACAATCTTTTGTGACTTTGTTGGAGAATGACATAAGACTAATGTCTTATCCATCAAAGCATTTGAATTTGATACAAGAGTTTAGAGTTCAAAAATATATTTTTTTTGTTTTAGAAGACTTCCTATGGTTGATCAAGAGGGTAATTGCATAGACAACAATTATATACCTTCTTTATTGCAATGGGAGAAATTAGATTGGTCCATTGGCATTGGCAAAAAATCATGATCTTCCTTGAGGCTTAAGGAATAATTTTCCAAAGTTCTCCAGTGATGGCAAACAACATCTCGACGAGCACATTCCAGTCTTAACCATTACATGTGGAATTTTGAGCATTTCACATGTAGATATTGTAGTTCACTTGTTTGTGGAGATATTGCAAGGCACAAAAGTTGATTGGTTTCATCACCTTACTACTAGTTTCATCACAAGTTGGGAGTCAATGAGTAAGAATTTTGTTGCATGTTTCAAGTTAGCTAAGGACAGTCATATCTTGTTTGCATAAATCTCCAATGCCAAAAAAGGTAAGTGAACCGATGTAGGAGTTAACTGTAAGATTTAATCATTTGGTTACCAAAGTTGCCGACACTCTAAATCATTCTTCATAAATTATTCAGAGTTGCTTCAACAATGCTCAATCTTTAGAAGTTGATTTCTTTCTCAAGCAAAAAAATCTTGCAGAATTGAACGATGCTCAAGAATATGCCATCAAGTTGGAGGATTATATGATAATTTTAGAAAAGATACAAAAAGATTCAATCAAGTCATTGGTTCATTTGAATGTCTCACCACTTTAGCAATATCCATCTCCTCCAAGTAGAAAAGATTCTTTTATCAATTATGTCAATGATAGTTCTCATGTGCTTACTTCACCAACAAGGTAGGTAGTAGAAATTATTCTTCTAAGACACATATATTGCACATACATTCAAAGAGTGAACATGATGGATTTGTCTTGAGATGCAAAGATTCACACAAATAGTGATAGCTTTAAATGAAAATCAAAGATTTTTTTATGGGTTTGAGTGTCTTTTAGGCAAATCTGATAGCATCTCTATGATGGGATATATCCAATGTGAAACTGATATGGGAAGGAATGGTTTTTATAATTATATATCAAATGACATCACATGTTTGAATAACCAAGAACTACAAATGCAACAAGAGTATCCACTAGAAGAAAAAATCTTGCTCACTTTGCTCAAATTCTTTGAAGTTAAAGAAGGGCTATTGATGGAAGAACCTATTGTTATACAAGTGTTACATATATTATCTAAAGATGATGAAGTCATAGAAACATCTCAAGACCAAAATTGTGAACAAGAAATCATATACACCAAAGAGGATGATGATGAATCTAATTGTTTCCTTTCATCTTTTGAAGGGTTGTTTGAATATTCCACACTAGATATAATCAAAGAAAATAAAGATATTTCTATTGGGAGTTTTCAACTTCAAATTCAACAGTTTTTGTAAGCACTCATGATGAAAATCTCAATTGATATTGGTTGAAGAGATAAAGACTTGGTCATCGAAGGTCGATATTTTTGTTCAGGACATCAAAAAAGCGTCACAGTTTGATAAAGAACAAGAGTTCCCTATTCTTCAAGATAATCCATCTTTGGAGGTTCCCATCATATCAAAAGTTCTTAAGAGGGATCCTTTACCAAATCCTGATAGTTTTCTGCAGCACCTTGAAAGCAGATCTTTAGTGGAAGATAGTGGATTTCCTTTTAAGGTTTCACACATCCTT
The DNA here is from genome assembly GCA_027924645.1 of Cunninghamia lanceolata. NCBI lineage: Eukaryota > Viridiplantae > Streptophyta > Pinopsida > Cupressales > Cupressaceae > Cunninghamia > Cunninghamia lanceolata. The sequence continues at coordinate 2,673,541 of BSBN01000741.1, read as the reverse complement.
AATAGATCCAATACATGTTAGTGAAGAAGTGGATCTTTTTCTTCAAGATCGAAAGAAGAATAAAGATGAACAATCAAAGAAAAAGAAATGTCACTAGAGATTTATATTCACATTCTTGCCCTGGTGATAGGAGATAACAATAGTATAATTGACAATGAAGAACACATTTGTTTTCTCCCTTATAAAGATATATTCATTAAAGCCAATTGCTTTGATGAAACTAAAGAGACTTAATTTATCCAGGGACTGCCAATATGGGATGATGGATGGCAAAGTTAGCTATTGAAAGATGATATTTTTTAGCAGGTATATTTTCATATTGACTTAATGTTTGATGACTTAGACCTCAATGGTCTCTTAGATTTAGCCTTTGCAGGTTGGTCATTTGAAAGCTTAATTGATGAAGATGGTCCAGAAGTGTTCCCACCAAAAGGTGTCTTGTTGATATCAATTATCGATCTAGTAAATCAAGAGTTGGTGAATGAGATTTTCTTTCAACAACTCTAGCCTTTCCTAGAGCTTGAGAGTTGGATTGAGTTTAGGATTACATATGGTGAAGAGACAGGTGAAGAGAATCAATTTTGACATGTGGTGATTACTATGCCTACAAATGTACTATGACCACATGACCTTGCTAGATATCTTCAAAAGGAGACTCCGTATCTTCACCTATTGCAAAGGCTTCTCATTATGGAAGACAATCTTCCAAAACCAATGTATATCAATTAGTTCATCATTAATTTCTCAATACAAGACCATGTCTATTCCCCTGAACCATGACTATTTGACAAAGTGTTGCAGAGGTTGAAATGCTATGTGCTATCATGTTTGGATTCCCAACTCAATAAGAGAGGAGGTTAATTTTCCCATCCAGTAAATAGTTTTGTGTAACTCATTTCATTTCCTAGAGTTCTTGCTAAAAAAGAGCATTTTTGTGTTTTATATTGTTTATATTGTGTTTCCCAATTCGTGATGTTGTTACTATGTATTCTTATATTTCTTTTATGTATTGTGAAAAGTCATGTTTTGTTAGGTGATTTAGGAATGTTCATATTTAGGTGGTTTAGGAATGTTTCAATTCTATTGCCTAGCTGATAAAACACTGATCTATTTGTAAACTTAGACTTTTAAGTCCTCTTATGCCCCAACTTGCAAGTATACACCATGGTCTTCAGAGAAAGTCAATTGTTGTACCCAATTAGAAACTCAATTGTGATACATGAAACTATATCGTCAAATCATCATTTGTGAGTGTCAAATTGTTTGTCAAATCCAAAATAGTCAATTTTTTACCAATTCATAAGTCATGTTGTCAAAGTCTAAAATGTTGAATTGTCAAGTGATCATAATTTATCCATTGATTTTAACTTTAAATATTAATTAATAATTGATAATTTATTATTGACTATTAATTAGTAATTTTAAGTAAAATTGTTATTTAAAATATTAATTTCTAATTAATAAATTTATTATTAATATTTTTTTTCTATTTTTCATATATTTAAAAAAAAAAACTATTAATTATTAATTATTTTAATATTGTCTAAAATTATTAAAAAAATGTTAATTTTTAATAATATTAATTATTAATAGGGGAGATGACCCAGTCCCCGCCCATGTTCCAATTATCGCCATGGTGCGACGCACCTAACCCCCAATTAAATATATGAAAAGAATAGTAGTTGAGAATAGTATTGGGCCCTCTCCCCTATTTGTTTTCAAAAAGTTGCCATCAACCTTTTTAGAGGCTTAAAAGTTTTGAATTTGTTTTAATGGTGTGCACTTTTAAGCACACCCTCCACCCCTCTTTTGAAGCGCATCATTAAGCTTTATTGTTATGCCTCCCTAAGACACACCTTGCACACCTCTTTAAAAAACTAATATTATTTTTTTAATATATTCAAAACTTGCACCTACTTTTTCTTTTATTTTTAATTTTAAATAATATTAATTGTTAGATAATCTCATATTATTAGTTAATAATTATTATTTAAGATTAAAAATTATAAAATAAGATTTAAAAAAGGGTAAAAAGAAGTTAAATGGAGGAGTTGGAGCAAAGTTTTAAAAAAAAGCAAAGTGGAATGTGAAGAAACCAACATCTATTATTCACAAGTAGATTCATTTTTGTTGTTCATGAGTAAATAAAGTGTATTTCCTAATTTTTCAAAGGTTGAAGGACTAATTTTGAGCATCATAACAAAGATATTTCAGGTGGTTGAAAATTTTTAGAAAAAAAATGTTCTCACTTGGTGATTTTCAATCAAGATTTGATGCAAAGAAGAATAGTGTTCAAAGTTGTGGATTTCATGAGCTAAAGGTTGTTTGGATTCACATAGGGCTTTCATCGAATAATCAATTTTTTAGAAAGCTCAAAGTTTATCAAACTTCATCAACAATGAAAGCATCAAACTAAAATTTTAGAACTTTGTAAAAAATTGTTAGATATTAAAATTATATTCAAAACTTGCACCTACTTTTTCTTTTATTTTTAATTTTAAATAATATTAATTGTTAGATAATCTCATATTATTAGTTAATAATTATTATTTAAGATTAAAAAGTATAAAATAAGATTTAAAAAAGGGTTAAAAGAAGTTAAAAGGAAGAGTTGCAATAAGTTTTAAAAAAAGCAAAGTGGAATGTTTATGAAGAAACCAACATCTATTATTCACAAGTAGATTCATTTTTGTTGTTCACAAGTAAATAAAGTGCATTTCTTAATTTTTCAAAGGTTGAAGGACTAATTTTGAGCATCGTAACAAATATATTTCAAGTGGTTGAAAATTTTTAGAAAAAAAATGTTCTCACTTGGTGATTTTTGGTCAAGATTTGATGCAAAGAAGAATAGTGTTCAAAGTTGTGGACTTCAATGAAGAGTGAGAGAAAGGTTGTTTGGATTCACATAGGGCGTTCATCGAATAATCAATTTTTTAGAAATCTCAAAGTTTACCAAACTTCATCAACAACAATAGCATCAAACTAAAATTTTAGAACTTCGTCAAAAAGGTTCTTGCCAGACTTCGTTAGAATAGAGGCTTCACCATGAAAGTTTGACTAGAATAATCTATAGATACCTTTCAAGAAATTCTATTTTTAGTTGGCATTCATCACCATTTTAAAAAGGAGAGCATATTCAAAGTTTGCATTTTTTTAATCAAAGCTTGCGTTATTTTTAGCTTCCCACTATTTTTAATTTAGAGTTGACTATTGTTCAATTGTTTATCTCACCATGCAAGAGACGTGAGATTTCTATGAATAATTATAATGTTTTAAGTGTTAGTTGAACTAGTAGTCACATTAGAATTAGTGGACCAGATAATTTGTAATAAAACTTGGAAATCATAGAAGTCATTGTAGTTAAAGTAGAATTGCAGTTAACTCATTTCATTTATTTTCATGCAACTTTGTAAACAATATATAATTGCCTTTTTACACTTAGTTGGGATCCATTAATGTTAATTCTCATGCTTACATTATGCTAAAATTGTTAATTCATTGAGTATTCAATGTTATTGTGAATTTGTTATTTGTTCAATAAAATTTATTAAACCTATCTTGCTTTTAATTACTATTAAATGGTTGTCATCTGAAGTAGATTAAATTGCTCCTACCAAATTTGCAAGATTTGTATTGCAGGTGTATTTGAAGTTGGAAATCATGGCTTTGTACCAGTTCCTTTAATTAATTTACCAAAGTGTTTGTGTCATTATGTTTAAACCTATTCAATCCTTGTCTTCTTGAATTGTTCAATCTCTAATTTTAGTTGAACAATGCAAGTGTCTAGTTGTAGGATTTATTTTAGGTCAAAAAGCATAAAATCTTTTGTCTAATGTTGAGAGAGCATTTCAACCTTTTACACTAGGCAAACCCAAAAAGATACACATCTAAATTTTATTTAGCATGAACATGAAATTGCAACATAAAATATGAATTGCAAATAGATTTCAAATATTTCAAAACCCTAAACTCATATTAAATGTCCCATCACAAGATTAAAGTTAACTATAGAAATATTATAAAATTAAATGTAGAAACCATGAAATGTTACCAATGGCGAAGATGTGGTTGCTCAAGATTTTAACATAACTCCAATATAATTTTTTCCAGGGCCGGTTAATGAAAAAATGAGGTTGATTTTATTAATGTTTGGGAAAACGGTTTGGGTGGTTGAACGACTTGGGTAGGTAAAAAGTAGTTAGGGTTTTTGATTTATTTTCAATTTGTTATGAATAGGTTTAGGTTAATAATAGATTAAATTTATTAAATTTAATTTATTATTAACACAGGAAATGTTTAAAAGGAGAGGATTTAATTAATTAAATCTTATGTAAAAGGTAGGATAGATAAATAATAAATAATTTTTTTAATTTTAATTTATTATCTATGGGAGATGGTGATTAAAGGTAAATTATTTGCGGGAGGGATTAAGGGATAATTAATTAATTAATTAAAATTAATTAAATTTCTTGTGGTCAATTTTTGATGTCTACATTTTGCCCCTCTTTGAGATGATGTTGTGAAGCAATGTTGTTTCAAAGAAGATTAAAACATAGGTTTTAGATTTGAATGGGATTGGATAGGGTTGGATAGGATGGGGTTCAAATGGGGCTCATAAAAATGAAGGATTGGTAGATGATGCTCCCCTCAAGAGGATATGCAGGGACGAAGGAGATGGATATGCTCTTGAAAAAGGAAACGAATGGGAGGAAATAGAGTTATGTTGATTTAGTTATGAGCAACCTGATGTTTGATATAGCACTAGACATTATACACCAAGGTATAAGGACCAAGGTGATGATGTGTCCTGTGCACCCATCGTAATACAACCTTGTATAACATATGAGGAAGTAAACTTAGATCATTAAAGTCCTAATGCACAAAAGGTGTGATATGACCTTAGATGCAAAGGATAATGTAAAAAGCTATTTCATCATACAAAATATATGAATATTAGTTGGAATGATACGAATGCGATTCAAATGCAAGATGAAATGATGACACACACAAGCAACCAAGAAAGCAAGCATGCACAAATGATTCAAAAACAAAGTATTGCCCCTGTCAAGCTGAAAACTAATGATCGATTGAATTAATTGATCCTGATAATGCTTGATGATTGATAGTGTCTGGTTTTAGGAAATGAAACATATCATATAAGACACCTGGTCTGGTTTTGATGATACAACATCCTATATAAGACAATTGATATGTTTGATTGATAGTGTTGTTGATGTGGGAATGATTTATCCCGAGAACAACGAGAGGATTATGTTGTTGATATAGGAAAATATATCTTGAGAACAACACTAGGATCAGGAACAATATATCCCATTGATGATGATGATGATCAATCAACTAGAATTACAACAAGGCTAGGAACAAGACCATGGATATGATTGGATAATTTGACTTGATTGGTATGGATTAAGGATATTTGTATTTGGATCATTGCTTCTTGAAATGATTGATGTGGATTGATTGATTGAGTTTTTATTGGATATTTGATGAATGAATTAATGAATTGAGTGAGTTGGATTGATTTGGATTGATGGAATTGATTCATTTGATGAAGTGATTAGATTGGATTTTGATTGAAGAGTTGATTTGAGTGAATGAATTGATATTATTGTTGGGATTTTTGTTGGATATTTGATTTTTTTGTATTTTCAAATATTTTGATTTTTTTTAAATTTTTGGATGTTTAGCATTGGATTTTGTGTAGATAGCCTTTGGATAGATACCAATGACAAGGGAAAACCAAACCAAAAGGCAAGGATCAATAATGGATGGGATAGATAAAAGGATAGGTGATAAGATAAAGGTAGGATTATGGATAAGAGGATGGGTGATAAGATGAAAGTAAGACTAGATGGATAAAAGGATGGACAATAGGATAATAATATGAGTATGGATGGATACAAGGAGTGGCGGTAAGATAAAGGTAGGAGTATGGACGAATACAAGGAGTCGCGAGAAGATAAAGGTAGGAGTATGGACGGATAAAAGGAGTGGCGATAGAAAGATAATGGATGGGAGATATATGATAGATGGATGGAATGAGTCTAGGATGTGATATTCAAGGGCTACGTTGCATAGGAATAACCTGCCCCACTCTAGATATTATGCCTTGGGATTTAGAGAAGTGATGCTTATTAGGATGCATGATAGCTTGGATAATGCTTGGAAGGGATGGTTGGACTTAGTAATAGATGGATGTATGGAGGATATTATTAGAAATGGATGGGTGGAATTTGGAATATGATAAGAGGTGTCAAAAGAATTTTTTAACATTTTGCCCCTACACTCATCAAGATCAAAAGGAGGAAGGGAAAATGGGTGTAAGGAAGAAGGTATGATAGATATGATGGGTAAGAATGGCATTATGAGATGGGTAGATGCGAGGGAATGGATGCGAGGGGATAGATGCAACAACATGCCCCCAAGTGTAAAGCACATAGATAATCACCTACACATGACGCTTGTTTGCCAAATTCATCATGGTACTTATCCAAGGTGCCATAAAAATGGTTTTCACCATTGGATGAATGATTTCTCTTTACTATTTTGATTTTTTTTTGGTAGGGGATAGTTGGTTCCCATAACAAGATGGTAATGTCCCATAATGTATAGAAGTCAATAATAGACTATGTCAAGTGGTATGATGTTCATGGATGTTGGTAGAGGATGACATGAGAGGAAAATAAAGTAAGGATATAGTATATTATGGATGGATGGGAAGTGGATTATGTACGCATCTTGGATAATGGAGTATGATGGGGATTATGATAGAAGGATAGTGGATTAGCATGGAGATAAAGAGATAGATAGGACTTATGTAAAAGCATGGACCATAGGATTATTATGGAAGAGATAAGTGGGATAGTAGATAGAAGATGGGGAGATGGAGGTGTTGATCACAAAGAATATTGAGAGGGAGGGGTGAATCAGTATTCTATAAAACTTCTCTTTCACACATTTATTAATCCATTTACCACATTCAAAAACTTGAAAGCAAAACAAACATAAGAACAACAACCATAAAGACATAACACAGACACCAGGATTTTTACGTGGAAAACCCAAAGAGGAAAAAACCATGGTGAGTGTTAGCTCACAATATATTATGATAACAATACTGAATTACATGAAGGCTCACTACCCAAGGACTCACTATCCAAAGAAGTGCTCATGCAATAGGCTCACTGCCAAGAAAATAGAAGAGAAGATAGAAGAAGGACTGGCTCACTACCAAAAGATGACTACTACAAATGCATCTACAAAATGCTGTGTATTTCCATTAATAGCTTAGTATACAGACTAAAATGTCCTCATAATGTCTGCCCTACTTTTCTTCTCTACTTCACATATGCTCTGCCCTTCTGCCCTTCTGCTCTTATTATCTTTTTTAGATCACAAAATTGCCTTAGATCACACACATTTAATTCGCATAATATTTGCTCTTATCCTTGCCTACAACATGGAAATCCATCGAGTATATATATCCACAACAAGATTTATCTCACAATTAGGTCGGCAAGCCAAACATGAAACATGTATACAAATGTTATACCTTGTTAGTTTGATCTTGTGCACAAAAAGAAATGCGGACCCAAAAAACATACAATAGACTTCATATAGGTCGAGACCAATCATTCAACCACTTAGATTGATTGTTCAAACAATATATCTTCTATACATATAGATCTAACATACCTATCAGCTTGTCCCTTAAGAACACGCTTGACCAATTCATCTATCACATCATAACTCCATTGTTGACCATATGAGACTCTAAAATTCATATCCAACATTCATCATTGACCTCTTGACATACCTTCAGACTGGCAAGACAAATATGCAATAGTGGAGGAATGCGGACCCTTTTACTCTGGTACTATACACTGTTCTTGACTTAACTATGCTCACACTGTTCCATTCTCTCATCTTGTCTATAAATTGATTCACTTCCAAGCCATTTGGAATGGATGAACTTTGAAGCACCATTACTTTGCTGAATTTTCTTCTCAATCTTTCATCCATCATAACCTATCTTCATTCATCAAATCTCATCTCACCATTAATCTGCAGATTGTGAGCAACCAACAAATCAATCGTTTGAGAAATAAATCATACATGCATTGATCTTTCAAGGTATCAAAGTATTCAAAAAATTTGGGTATACAGGTATTGCATTTGATTGTTTTATCTTCTTTCATTTGTCCAAATTTTACCATTTACAAAATGGCACCATATGCATCAACCTACCTATCTTCTTCATTTCATCAATCTTAATCAAACTCTTAAGCTGCAAAAACGTGAGCTATCAACAATCAAATCGACTTCATTGATCAAACATGCATGCATTAATCATTTCAAGCTATCAAGCATTCAGAAGATTTGGGTAAACAGGTATAACATTTGATTTGTTTTATCTTCTTTCTTTTGTCTAGATTTTACTGTTTACATTCTGGCACACCTGGTGGGACACACTTCACTTGATCTTTTTTGCAAGTTTTGTTATAAAAATTATGCTTTCTAACCCTTGTTTTCAAGTTTTACATGTGACTAGTCATAGATGATCTCCTATCTCAAATATGACTATACCATTGCACCTGGAAGGTCATTTCCAAGCTTTTTGAGTACAAACTTGACATATTTTTCTTAGAGGAAATCTTTTTTTGTAAGATCGACAGAAAGTCATATTTGCACAATAGAAAATTGCCTTTGAAGAGTAGCCAGTCGCATTGGCATAGCAGCCAGTCGCATTTGGTTAGCAGCCAGTCACCTTTGGTTTTTGGGCATCCGAGCACCTTTGAATGATAGAAGGTTGCCTTTGATCAATAGAAGGTCGCATATGGACGATGGCATGTCACCTTTGCACAATAGGTAACCACATATGATAAGATTTCTGCACATTTGAATTACAGTCGATCGCTTTTGGTTATTTCCTATATGCATTTGGTTTCATGCTTTGTAGACCTAGGATTTTTCTAGGAACTGATGTGTTATTTGTGCAACTTGACTTAAACGTATGTCCAAGAATGGATGCAAACAAATTAATGACATGTTTTCTGTAGATTCAAGCGGTCAAAGGATTTATCTTTTACCACTAGAGTAGGCACACTTCATTTGGTGCTTAAAATTAACACTGTCTACTATGTGTCTACTTTTCTTTTATTTGTTTGCTTGTCTAGTCTGATTGTAACCCAATTTAGCAATGGAAGTATCCTCTCCCCCTACCTAACCAATGGATCTAGGGTGCAAGAGAAATCATTGCTAACTCTAGGCGGGCCTGCCTTCCCATTGTGAGAAGGGTACAACCCAAGCGACAACAGGTTAAAGCCAAACCATTCCAAGCTACTATATAAATAATGCATTTGTGACGAAAGTCATAAATGACGAGTGTTGTTCCGCTATACCGATGAATGTTTCCCCCAAAACCCTGCAGAGCCTAACCTCTATAGGCTAGGAAGCCTCCTTAATAGAATGAATTGTTACATGTATAGCCACTCAAATAGAAACCCTAACTAAAAACTATGTTTAGAAGCCAAAAACCCTCTATCTACTAGCGCAGGAGGTCGGACCTCTGAAGTTGTCCCACACTTTCGTGGCTTATAGTAGAGATAGCAAAGTACCTTAAGATCTGCGCATCTTTAGGACTTAGAACTTGGTGTGCCTGAGAAGTGAGTGCACTGTAAGGGGGAGCCCATGCCCCGAGTTCCTGTAGCTATCCACTATGAGTAGGTGTGGTTGGAGAAATCCAAGTGGGAACCCAGTAGATACAATCCTTACCTAGCCTAGGGCGTACAGTTTGATCATTGTATTTGGTGTGCATGCATGTGTATGTGAGATCTTGTGTTGATATTACCACATCATCCTTAATCCACTTGTAATAACACACATCTCGATCATTAAACTTCATCCAATCACATCATCCCATCATCCTAGTCATCCAATCCACCCCATCCTGATCTACCCAAGTTATCTAACCTCATCAATACACATCATCCTCTTTCCAATCCAATCCATATAATTATACACCATGTCAACCTTAGAGGACCTAGCACAAGAGCTCATTGACCTACTTTACCAAATGCCAAAACCTCTAGACCAACGGACCATTCAGAGGGCCCAAGACATGATCCCAAAACTGCAAGCAAGCAAATAACCTCAAATGCAACATCTTATAACACAAGTACTACACCTCATGGCCACTAGTCAAAACCAACAAGGACATCATCATCCCTTATCCATTCGACACCAACCAATTCCACCTCATTCCTATGTGGCATCCCCTTCCATTTCACACCAATCTAATCTATCCCCATATCATAATAATTCCACATCACCTTATCTTATTCCTTATCAATCTAATCCATCCGCATTTCAAATCAATTCCACATCACCTCGCCCCACATATTTTCATGACAATGCCACATCACCATACTCTACTTCTTCCAACATCAACCATTATCCACAACAACCCGTACCCCAAGATCTTTTACCTACACATCCTACAATTTTATCTCTTCATCAAACACATTCACAAGACTATCAATGGTCCCCACAACATGAACATGCAAGTCTGAGTGGGGCTTTGTATATAAATCAAGTGAACCCAAATCCACTTTTGCAAAAAGACCTAAGAGACTTATGACCACTTGCGCTACAAGACCTAATAACCTTTGACTCAAGTCTAAGTGACCCCTTGTACATAAATCAAGTATCTTTAAGTCCGCCTATGCTACAAGACTTAATATCCTTTGATGAGAAAGATACCAATCTAGTCACTACATCCTATGAACATCCTCCATCACCATCTGATCACATGCCAACACATGAGCTTACTAGTCCTATCTTGGCACCACCATGTGATCTTACTCCTAGTCTTCATCCATCTAACCCCCTTATCCTTTCATCTTTCCCAAGTCCTAGCCCATCTAATCCCATTGTCCATCTCACAAGCCCTAACCCAGTTAGCCTTCCGCCTAATCCCAATCATGAGCCTTCAGCTTCCATCACCCCTCCACCTACAAAGGATGTGATTCAAGGACTACTATCAAGGAATAAACCATCCCGATGTCAGGTACCCATTGATGGCCCTATCAAAGAATCTCCTAATGCCATATCAACTTCTTCAACTCCATCATGTGGTTCACAACCCCTTGAGCATATTAAAAATTTTCTTCCCATGAGCTCATTGCCCTCTCATGTTGTTGACTAAAAGTCTATCCAAGAGTCATCCCCTTCCATCCAAGAAACCCAAGAGCTATGTCAAGAGTATACTCCAACGCATGTGGAAACACCAAGCCTCCATCCGAATCAAGATCAAAGCACCTCTAATTTCAATTCATCCAAGACCTATGTATGTTCTTTGATCAAGATATTATTTATGATCATAACCTTATTCATGAGAAAATGCATCCCATTCATAGCCAAATTAATCTTTTTTATGTTCACATTTATGATCAAGATTCTATATATGATCATGAAAACCATGGTGACCATCTTAGCTAAGCTCATGAAAACTATGATGATCCTCTTAGCCAAACTTTATGCAATTCATGATCAAAAGCTTGTTATTCCACCTACCCATGATCTACATGCATCTACTTGTCATGATGAGATAACTACCTCCCAAGCACCCATTGAAGATCAAACAAACACCTTGGATCCTAATGAGCATGATCAAGATCCTAGTCATCCTTCCACATCCAATATCAACCACATTCCTAGTCCACCATCATATCCCCTTGGTCTATCCACTTTCATCCATGAATGTTCCTCCCTAGGAACACAACAACCATTATCTACCATCTCACTCTCTCCATCCAATAAGGAGCTCATGTCTAGTGTTCCACCTGCACCTAGTTCCACTATCAATCACATACTCCAAAAGATGAACTACCAAGGTAAAGGCGTAGGCCTTCTTGAACAAGGTATTTTGGAGCCCATCCATGTCAAAGTCCAATCTCCACACTCACATGGCCTTGGATACACACCCCAAGGTCAATAATCTAAAGATGTTGGTAACTCCTCCATGCCTCCTAGGTCCACCACTTTCCATCACACATTCTATCATATGCCCAAAACATATGTCGCCATTCCACCTCCATCCACTTACAAATGTCAAAAGCATGTGACCATACACCTCCCACCATCCAATTTGCCTCTATTTCTTCCAACTCCTAATATCCCTCCATCGAATCTACCTCCACTACTTCCAACACCTAATCCATCCATCCATAAATCCTCTAAAAATCCCAATCATGACCAACAAATGCACACATTGTCTAAAAAAGGAGCTTCCACCAACCCCACTTCCACCATACCCATGGGATTCAAAAGCAAAAATTTGGATGCCTCTACCTATAAAGCCAAAAATCATACAAATTCTCATGCCATAGGACACAAAGGCCAAGAATCAAAGAAAAATCCATCTCAAAAGATGCATGCACCCACACACCTCAAAGCAAATCTAAAAAAGGTGTGGGTCCCCAAGCAACAAGTAATTACCTCAAAAGTTGCACAAAAACTACATATATCCAAGCCTATACCTCCAAAAGCAAAGTTAAAAACTAAAAAGGTGTGGGTCCCCAAGCAACAAGCAATTACCTCAAAAGCTGCACAAAAGTTGTATATATCTAAACCCATACCTCCCCAAGTAAAAATGGTTTGGGTTCCTAAGTAAAAAGCCACCCAGTCAAATGAGGCATCCACCTCTCAAGAATCCCAATCCTCCACTTCCATCCATTCCATCCAAAAGTCTCAAACTCCTTCATCCCACATGAAAAGAAAAAATCATAAAAATACTAAGTCCATGTGGTCCCTAAATGCCTAAATCTACCATCTCCTAAGCAAACAACACCATTGCTTCCTACGCCGCCTTCCCATCAAAAGCTTCAAAATTTATCAGTGTGTGTAGCCATTGGTCATGATTCGTTTCCATCCCACAATATTTCCACATACCTCCATCTCCCCATCTTTCATCCACTATCCTACATATCTTCCCCATCCTATCCCTATGGTCCATGCTTTTGCATAAGTCCTCCATCCATAAGTCCTACATAATCCACATCATGATCCATTATCATCCACATCATGATCCACTATCATTCCCATCATAATCCACTATTGTACCTTTCATAATCCACTATCGCACCCTCCATAATCTTCTATTTACCTACTCCATCTACCTCTTTCATGCAATCACCCTTACCAACATCTATGAGCACACTTGACATGGTCCATGCGACGACATCCATCTAGCGGGACTATCACTTTCATGGAACTAGACACTTGAGTCCCTTTCATCCATATCCCCCTATCCTATTCAAAAGAAAAAAAATGAAATAAGTAAAGAGAAATCCCTTCGTCCAATAGTGAAAACCTGGTAAATAGGCACCCTGGATAAGTACCATGATGAAAACCTGGCAAACATGCGTCATGTGTAAGTTAATCTTCTATATCACCTACACTTGGGGTTACCTTGTCTCGTCCAACCAATCATTTCCCATCCTATCATATCCTATCCTACCATCCTTATCCATCCACATACACACACCTATCCCATTGCATCCATTCATCCTCCCTTCATCCTTTTTGATCTTGATAAAGATTGGGGGCACAATGTTAAAACATGATTTGGTTATATCTTGATGTACTCCATCCTTTCCAAACCAATCCATCCTATCATCCTATCATTATCCTATTGTCACAAGCCTAATCCTGTCATAAGTCTTATCGCCATAAGCATTGTCATGAAAAATCCCAAGCATACTATCTAGAATGGGGCAGGTTATTCCTATGCGACATAGCCTTTGGAGATCACATCCTTTCTCTCTTATGCATACATCCAATATCACCTATCCCCTTATCCTTCTATTTATCACAAGTCATCCATCCCATCCATTATAGCCTATCCTTTTACCTATCTATCTATCATAAGCTCTCCATTCTATCACCCATCTTTCATCCATCTATTCCCCCATCATCCTTGCGCTTAGACTTGGTTTTCTCCCTTGTCATTGGTATTTTGCATAAAGGTTGTACAAATTGTAAATCCATTTGACATCTCAAAACATATTAAAAATCCAAAAAAATCATATAAAGTCTTGAAAAAATCCCAAAAAATCACAAAAAGTCTTGAAAAAATCCAAAAAATCATAAAAAGTCTTGAAAAAATGCCAAAAAAATCATAAAAGTCCTAAAAAAATCCAAAAAAATCATAAAAAGCCCTAAAAAAATCCAAAAAAAATCATAAAAAGCCCTGAAAAAATACCAAAAAATTATACAATGTCCTAAAAAAATACAAAAACATCAAATAGCCAACAAAAAATCCAAGCAATCAAATCATTAATCCATCCATCAAATCACTTCTTCCAAATCAATCCAATTATCAAATCACATAATATCACTCAAACAAATCGAATAAATTACATAAAATCAAATCATATCAATCAATTCTTCTAAGACAAACCACCCAATCCAATCAAATAATTTCTTTTGATCCAATCAAATCATTCAATCTAATCATTCTAATTTGTCCAATCAATCAAAATCAAACAAATCCAATCATCAAACAAATTCAATCGTCAAAATCAATCCATCAAATCCAATCAAACCAATCCAATCAAATCACCAAATCAAATCAAGCCAATCTACCAATCAATTGAAATCATGTCAATCTAATCCTATCATCAATAAAACAAATCAGAACTACATATCATCTCTATCATTAAGTGCCTTGATCCCATGGACACTGGTATGTAGGCGGTCTGGAGTACGAAGGAAGTGCCCAAATTCAGGCACAGACGATATTCCTCTTTCTTCCATCTCTCATCTTCTTCTACCATCTATCTCCATCGGTTCATCAATCTTTCAAAGCAATTCTTCCAACCAATCTTCCAATTCATCTTCAATCACTTCTTCCAATCAATCTCATCATCAATAAAATCCAATAAACACAAATACAAATCAATCCTTAAAACGATACGAACCAAGTTAATCAAGCTTGTCAAATTATCCAATCATAATCAACGGTCTTGATCCTAGCCTTGTTGTAAACCTAATCAATCATCAATCATCCTTGTGTTGATGTAGGGATATATCGTTACCCGCAATGACAACACTATCACTATCTAACATCATCAATTCATCAATCCATCAATCAACCATCAATTAATCATTGGTTTACAGCTTGAGAGGGGCAATACTTTATTTGTTTTTGTATCATTTGTGCATGCTTGCTTGGTTGCTTGCTTGTGTGTGCTATCATTTTTATCTTTCATTTGCATTTGTATCTTCCCAACTAATATTCATATCTTGTATCTAGACAAGGTTGTATTACACCGGGGCATGAGACACATCATCACCTTGGTCCTTATACCCCAGTGCATAACATCTCATGCTATATCAAACATATGGTTGCTCACTTTCATTGCAGCACAATGCATCCTTCCTTTCTTCTAACCATTTCCTTCTCTTTCTTCCTTGACCAATCTATTTCATTTCCAGAGTCTACCCGTGTTTGTCCAACCCGCCTATCCTCTCGAGGGGGCATCATCATCCTATCATTCTATCATCCCATCCTCATCCTATCTTTCCATCATCATCTTTTTCTTCTATCCATACCTTAGCTTCTTTGAAATGATGTTACTTGACATAAATCTCATCATCTCAAAGAGGGGCAAAATGTAGACACCCAAAAATGTCCACCTTGTCACAACGTTTCATCATCTAGGCATCTTGTAGCATTTTTGCCCTAGGTACCCTTGTCGCTATCATAACCCCTTCACCATCCTAACACTTCCTCTAATAAATTAAATAAATTTAACATTTTATTTAATTTATCCCGTCCCCTCATGCTATTAAATAAATAAATTTTATTTACCCCTCTTTCCTCTTGAATTTAAATAAAATAAATCTTTTATTTTATTTAAATTTATCACTTTATTGCTTTTTCCCACTTAAATAAATGAATAATTTTTATTTATTTATTTATCCTTACATGCCTCATAATCTAAATAATTTTTTAAATTATTTAATTATGAAGTCACCTACCTTCCATTTTTGTCTCTTGAGATGACTCAACTCATCTCTCAAACCACTCCAACCACCTTCTAATTGTCCTCTCTAGTTAACTTGATTCACTTTCTATTTCTCTCTCGAGTGAACTCACCTACCTTCCAATATGTCTCTCAAGTTGCACAATAAACTTTCCAATTGCAACTATCACTCACAAAATAGAAGTTTCTATCCTTCCATTCTCTCATCTTTCCTATAAATTGATTCACTTCCAAGCCATTTGGCATGGATAAACTTTGAAGCATCGTTACTCTGTCGAAATTCCTCCTAATCCATCAACTTACCTATCTTCTTCATTTCATCAATCTCAATCTTATCATCTCAATCAAATCGTTAAGCTGCAAAAATGTGAGAAATCAACAATCAAATCGGCTTCATTGATCAAACATGCATGCATCAATTGTTTCAAGGTATCAAGTATTTAGAAGATTTGAGTCAACAGGTATAACATTTGATTTGTTTTATCTTCTTTCTTTTATCCAGATTTTACCATTTGTAAATGCATATGCATCATCCCCACTTGGTAGTCATATCCAAAACACTTTTATCCAACCTCAGGACACATATGGCCCATCATATGATCGATCACAACAACACTCATCGAGTCATCAATCGACCTATCATATCCCTTCACCAAACTAGTAGGATCCTATGCAATAACATCAAGCAATTCTATCTCAATATGAATGACTCCATCATATGAAACAAAAAATAATAGACATGAGTATGGGCCAAAACAAGAACACATTTTCCTTTGAGGATGTGTGCCCATATCCCTTTGACAAATCGTTACAAATGATACCATTTCCTCCACACTTCGAAGTACCACAATTCAATAAATATAAGGGGAAAGGAGACCCAAATGATCACCTTCAAACCTTCTATGTCGCCTATCTTGATGTGGCCTATAATGACACGTATCTTTTACGACTCTTCCCTCGAAGTCTAGGAGGAAAAGCCATGGAATGGTTCTCTCACTTGCCTCTAGGCATCAAAACCTTTAAGGAGTTCGCACACAAATTTGTATCTCACTTTGTGTTTAACATAGAACATGAAGTCACAATGAATGATCTTGTTAACAACAAACAATGTAACGGTGAAGCTTTTTCATCGTTTCTACAATGATGGAGAACATAACTAGTAAACTCTCCTGGCATATGCTTGAAAAGCAGCAAGTAGACATCTTTGTTCAAAACTTCCATCCTGAGTTATCATTTCAACTACAAATGCATAGCGCCACCTCCTTTGATGAGATTATATCTAAAGGAACCAACATCAAAAAAGAATTAATCACAAAGGACTTAATCAAAATATTTAAAGAAAACAAAGATAATCCACGGTCCTCCAACAACAAATCTCATTTTTGGAATAAGAATAAAAATGTCATAAACAATGGAGTTGTAGATGCAAAGAACGTGCAAGCTATGCAAGCACATGTCTGTGTCCAATCAAAGCCTAGCACACCACAAACAACACCTAATGCATCACCTTTCTTACCTCGTGATCAAATGAATACAAAACCAACACCAAGACGCAAATTTACCCCATTGGGAGAGCTAGTTGAGATCATTCTTAGAAAAATAATCAAAGCAGGAAACATCATCACTTTACCTGAAGTTAGATTAAATGAAGAGCCACAGTTTAAACCTCCTTAGAACAAGGATCATGAGTATTGTGAATATCGTAGGGGAAAGGGACATAATAGCACTAGTTGCATGAAACTTAAACATTTGATTCAAAACCTCATAGATCAAGGGCTTGTTAATGTTACAGCACCAACCCAAACATCTAACTATGATCTCGATGAGCTTATAAGAATCCCCTTCCTTCCCATGAAAAATTAAGTGTCCCCAATGCTGGGAAGAATGTCAATTACACTTATGAGTCTACCATTGGCCCTATCAAGCAGTCCCAAATTTCCACTATCACCATAAGAGGAAAAGCACACAATTATGTTGTCCCTACTCGCCGTAGCCACGTAACCATTCAAGGAGTACCTCCACCTGCCATTCGTTGAAACCTTGACTATAATATCTTTGACCATCTAGGTAGAACCCCTGCTCATATCTCCATTTTAGAGCAATTATGTATATCTCCCACTCATAAAGCTATCCTTGATAAAGCCCTGCAAGAGTCTATGGTACCAAACGATATATGTACAACACAATTCCAAGCTATGATGGAAAGTATCGCATCTCCTCATCACTTGACCTTCTCTGATCAAGACCTCACATCATCTGATCCATCCCACCATGATGCCCTCCATATTGAAGTGTTCATTAACCAACGCCATGTTAAACGGGTCCTAGTAGATGGTGGAGCTAGACTAAACATATGCTCCTTGAAGTTAGTGAGATTGCTAGGATACACTGAAGGTTGTATTGACACCACCAAAAGAATAACAATTAAAGCTTATGGTGATGGAGAAAGAGATTCAGAAGGGATCATCTTGTTGCCTATAAGAGTTGGTCCTGTCACCACTTCTACTAAATGCCAAGTCCTCAATGTTGAGTTGCCTTATAATATCATCCTTGGCTGTCCTTCAATACATGCTTTGAAGGCAGTCCCATCTAGATATCATCAATACCTAAAATTCCCTTATGATGGTGTAGAAATCACAATCCCTGTAGATCCCAATACCTTTGAATACTATCGAGCCTTTCAAGCCACCTATCAAAATCCCAATCATATACCTAGCAATACTAAGGCCCATCCATCCTCATCTTATGTGGATCCATCTGATCTAACCAAGCCATCCACTAGCAAGGCTATTCCCAATATTGAAATCAAAGAACGAGGACTTGGTGAGTATAGATTGTAGAAATCTTGTTGTGTAGGAGCCATGCCTTTGTCTCCCAAATCATATGGTAAACTACCTATCTCTAAAGCCAATTCATCTAAAACCACTATCACCATACCTCCAACCGTATTTATCCAATCAGGGTTACTTGATGATGAAGATGTGGATAATGCGATTTCATCTTGGGTTTTCTATGATGAAAATGATCAAGTTGCTTTAGATGTGGAAAGATACAAGAATGGATTCAGAATCATTAAGAATATGGGCTATAAAGGCAAGGGAGGACTAGGGCTGCAAGAACAAGGCCCTCTAGAGCCTAACACAGTTACTAATAAGTACAATATACAAGGTCTAGGGTACAGAAAGGAGGTCCTGCCTTCCATAGACATTAAGTTTATTCTCGATGAAGTAGCCAAAGCCTTTCCTATGGAAGAGGCAACTAGTTAGGATACCATTGAGGACTCTCCTTTATACATCACTAAACTATTCCAAGAAGCCTCCATTTTCATGTTGTCATCTACCTCATCATCCACACCCCTAGACCTTCAACTTGTATACCCTGACATGATTGATTGGGACCAACATGGGGCACCTATCTTGGATACCTTCCAGAATGACGAGGCCATAGCAGAGTTCATGGGTTTAAGGAAAGGTTTACCTTTGGGGGACCATAAAGTTAGATTCATGATTGACCTCCCATAGCTGGCATACTTTGGTGGAAGTGTCAAATCCTTCAGTCACAAAAGTGAAATAAATAAAATAAAAAAAGAAAGCTCACTAGGTGAAAACTGTAAGGCGCCTTTTGACTCTGAAAAACAAAAATAAAGGACATATCCAAGGGTGAAAACCTCTTTGAGGCACCTGAGGATGGAGGATTTGACCTTCCTATGACCCCCACACGTCAAGAGTGATCATCTCTATTGGTAGAGGATTCTAAAGAAGTCAATTCGGGCACAACACATAACCCAAAAGTCACCTTTCTAGCAGCGCCACTATTAGATGAAGAGAATGTTAACTTGACAACATTTTTCATGAAAAGGGTAATAAATTTTGCATGGACTTACACATATATGCCGGGTCTAGATCCTTCACTAGTAGTGTACCAGATGACAATATCTCCAAATGCCAAGCCAGTCAAACAGAAGCTATGAAAAATGCATCCCCATATAGCTCTTCTAGTCAAGGTAGAATTTAGAAGCTTTTAGATGCCAAGTTTATTAAATCCATTGACTATCCTGAGTGGGTTTGCAATCTTGTACCTGTTGCAAAGCTAGATGGATAGATCTAATGTTGTAACAAGTTTAGAGATTTCAACAGGGCTTGCCCTAAGGATGACTTTTCATTACCAACCATCGACACAATTGTCAATCTCACAGTTGGTCATGAAATGTTTTCACTAATGGATGGGTTCTCTAGATATAATCAGATTAGAATTGCAAAAGAGGACCAACCTAAGACTTCTTTTATCTGTCCATGGGGTATCTACTATTGGGTGGTCATGCCTTTTGGTCTCAAGAACGTAGGTGCAATGTACCAATGAGCTATGACCGTTATTTTTCATGGCCTCTTCCATACCATTATGGAAGACTATGTGGATGACATCTTGGGAAGGTCTAAAACAAGAGAAGTCCACTTACAAATATTGGAATAGATTTTTGCTAGGTTGGAAAAGTATCAAGTCAGGTTAAATCCAAAAAAATGCATCTTTGGTGTAACCTCTGGGAAGTTGTTGGGCTACATAGTCTCTAGAAGAGGCATTGAAGTTGATCCTGCCAAGGTAAAATCTATAGTCACCATGCCTCCTCTGTCAAATTTGAAACAATTACGTGGCCTCCAAGGTCACCTACAATCTATCCGCAGATCATTGCACAGCTCATAGATAAATGCCATCCTTTTCAACACTTGCTATGGAAAGGGGATACCTTCAAATGGGATGACAGATACCAACAAGCCTTTGAATAGATCAAAGAATACCTAGCAACACTACCTATGTTAGTACCACTTGTCCCTGATCGACCTTTGATCTTGTATACTTCTTTAATGATAGTAGCCCTAGGTGCTCTATTAGTTTAGAATGATGATACGGGAAAAGAACATGCCATTTACTAGATAAGCAGAACTCTCATGGGTTATGAGCTAAATTATACAACTATAGAAAAAGCATCCCTAGTTGTAGTGTTTGCCTCTAAAAAATTGTGACATTACATGCTAAATCAATCAACAAAGCTCATATCTAGATTCGACCCACTTAAATACCTCCTTTCAAAAGAAACACTTACGGGAAGGATAGCAAAATGGGTAATGATTCTTAGTGAGTTTTACATTCAATATGTTGATCATAAAGCCATCAAGGGACAAGTCATAACGATCAACTAGCAGAAGCACCAGTAATAGACACTTAGCCTATCCATTTCACTTTTCTTGATGAAGAAATATTCAGTGTCTCCTCTTCTGAAATGTGGTAGTTATATTTTGATGGGTCCTACACTCAACATGGTCCAGGAGCCAGAATCCTCTTTATCACCCCTCAGGGTGATTGTATCCCCAAATCCTATAGAATTGCTTTTCCTTATACTAATAATATAGTAGAGTACGAAGCCCTGATCACAGGGTTGTGTATCGCCGTCCAGTGGGATATAAAAGAGCTACAAGTATTCAGATATTCTCAACTGATAATTAAATAGGTCCAAGATGAATACCAAACAAAAATGAGAAGTTCCTTCCTTACAAATTGATGGTTGCTGATTTCAGAAAGTACTTCTCTAAGATAACATTTGAGCAGATCCCAAGAGTCAATAATAAAGCAGCCGACACTATGGCAACCATCGGTTCTCTCTTGGACATGCCTGTAAATGTCCAAAGATGTGAATTCTTGGTAGAACAACTCTTGATTCTAGCCTTCGAAGTGTCTCAATCAGAACTTATCTATGAAATTATTGGTCCTAATTCCCCCTGGTACCATGAAATTTATGAATATCTAAGTAATGGTACATTCCCTAGCTATCTTTCCAACATCCGGTGAAAACCCTTCATTCGACGAGCCTCCCGCTATACTATCCTTGCTAAAACCCTTTATCGTAAGAGTCTCGATGGTATCCTCCTTAGGTGTCTTGACTCGGTAGAGGCTGAAGTTGCTTTATGGGAGATACACGAGGGTGTCTGTGGACCGCATTCTGCCAGTCGTAGCCTTCTTAAAAAACTTCTAAGAGCTAGTTACTATTGGCCGAACATGGAGTAGGATGCTCAACATTTTGCTAGAAGATGCCTTCAATGTCAGAAACATGGGGACTTGATACATGCCCCAACACATGAGCTCCAGCCTCTTACCCCTCCTTGGCCATTTTTGCAATGGGGACTCAACCTCATAAGAAAGATTAATCCCCCTCCTCAAATAACCATAAATTCATTATTACTGCTACTGAGTATTTCACCAAATGGGTGGAAGCCATTCCTATGACCTATATCACTGGCAAATAGATTTCCAAATTCATTCTTGACTACATCATTTGCTGTTATAGCATCCCACAAGCCATCGTTACTGACAATGGGCACCCATTTAAGAACTAGGAGGTCCGTGATTTGTGTAATAAATTCCATATCCAACATAGATTCTCCACACCCTACTATCCATAGAGTAATAGTCAAGTTGAGGCCTCAAACAAGACTGTTATAAAAATCCTTAAAAAGACGGTCAACGAGGCTGGCCATGATTGACACCTCCAACTGAACCCTACATTGTGGGCCTATCACACAAGTGTCAGAACTCCTACTGGCATGACTCCTTATGCCCTTGTCTATGGTACTGACATCATCTTGCCTACAGAGGTCGAGATCCCCTCACTACGAGTTTCCCTTCAACATATTCTTTCTGATGAAGAGTATAGAACAACCTGTTTAAATGAGATGGAGCTACTTGATGACAAATGAATCACAACACTGAATCATCTGTAGGTCTACCAAAATTGTCTTTGTCGTAACTACAACAAGAAGCTGAAAGAAAGAAGATTCCAGGTGGGTGACCTAGTCCTGAAGGAAAATTAGAGAAACCAGCAACAATGAGAAAAATAGGGTAAATTTGAGCCAAATTGGCTAGGGCCCTTTGTCATCACATCTGTGTTTGGGTCAGGAGCTTACACTCTTGCAACCCCTAAAGGCATCCCCCTAGATGAACCACTTAGCAGTGTTCATCTTAAAATTTTTTATCCTTTTTCTTTGTTCCCCTTATCTGTAGCGAAAATAACAAAAAAATCAAAAAGCAAAAAAATACAAAAAAATCAAAAAGCAAAAAAAAAAAAACAAAAAAATCAAAAAGAAAAAAAAAAGAAGAAAAAAATAAAAAAAAATCAATCCAATGGTGAAAACCACTTCGGTGGTGCTTTGGGTTAACATCCAATGGTGAAAACTTGGCAAACAAGCGACTTGGATAGGTACCATAGTGAAAACCTGGCAAATAGGTGCTATGGTAGAACCAACTCTCACCATCTACTTTGCTACCTATTTAACCCCCATTGCGCCGTGTCCTTTCATCTATCCCCTAATAGCCTCATCCACCCGTGTTAAGTCATTCATCCCATTTATCGCCCTAGTGCCTTACTACTATCATGGCTTGAAAATTGTTGAAGTTAATATATCATTTGCCATCGTAGGCTCCAATATGAGTCAACTATGGCCGCACATGTTCATAACATAATTTCCATGCCTTTTGTATATAACCAAAACTATTCCCACACTGGGGGCACTTGCTTACGCTTTGATGTTGGGTGAATGCTTTAGGGCATCATGGTCAAGCCATATAACGTCCTAAAAAAATTCCAAAAAACCATAAAACATCTTGAAAAAATCCCCCCAAAAAACCATAAAATGTCTTGAAAAAAATCCCCCCCCAAAAAAACCATAAAACATCCTAAAAAAATCCCCCTCCCCAAAAAAACCATAAAATGTCTTGAAAAAATCCCTAAATAAAACCATAAAACGTCCTAAAAAAATCCCAAAAAACCATAAAACGTCCTGAAGAAATCCCAAAAAACCATAAAAAGTCCTGAAAAAATCCCAAAAAACTATAGAAAGTCCTAAAAAAATCCCCAAAATACCATAAAATGTCCTGAAAAAATTCCCAAAATTTTTATAAAATGTCCTGGAAGAAATACAAAAAAAAAATCAAATAATCAATAAAAATTCCAAGCAATAAACTCACTCCACCAAACCACTCCTTCCAATCCAAACATCACCACATCAAATCTGTAAAGCCTCACAAATCATGTAAAAGCATTTAAACCAACTCAAAAGTAAATGAAGTAAATAATCCGCTTAAATACAACATCGCAATAACCAAAACTAAAAAGAAGTAAATAATCCACTTAGATACAACTTTCAAAGATAGAAGATGTAATTAATCCACTTAAACACAATATCTCAAATAAAAGAAAATCTCAAAAATATGAATCTCAATGTCAATAAATCTTACATAATCATGTGCTTAATCCAGGTAGCAAGCACTATAAAATAATATATATAAATCCTTTGGTAAGCATGCCATAATACATCCAATATAGGTACAATAAACAATTACAACAATACCGAATAAATCAATACACTCTCTAGCTGCACAAACCAAGTGGTCCACCACCTACATACCGAGAGACGGGAACATGGCTCAGGTGCTTTTCCACCCAACCATGAAGTATTTACACTTCCTCGGATCCCTTCCTGAAATGAAGGAAAGCTAGCCCTGCATGAAATGTCTAGCTTCCTGGTAACAACTGCAAGAGGGAACACCTGATCCAACCCTGATGTCTGAATGTGCAATTCTAAATAATGAAAAGCAAATTGTCTCACAACAGGATGTGGCAGAGATATCAATAAATAAGTTTGCTAGACAATAAACATCTATTTCAATGTTATTCCAATTAGATCTAATCATTTCAAGTAAATTGGTCAATTCTCGAAAAGAGGAAAAGCCATCTCTGATAAATCCACATTCGACATCGCAATCCCAAAAGTAACCCAATACATTCCTAGATAAAAACTACTTCTTTCCCTAAGAAACAAGAAAATAAAGTAAGGAATCACAAATTCAAGATTTTACAATAAGTCAATTCAACCCCTTTTCCCAAATCATCAAATAAGGAAAAATTACATACACTTTCAAGCAAGAATCAATCTTTTGAACATATAATGGCAATCATAAGTTTATCAATTGATATAGTTTTCTATCTAGTATTTCAGTCATTAAGTCTTTTGGAATAATCATTCTATACTATTAATTTACCTAGTTGTCATTTCTATGACAGGAGGTTTTAAAAACAATAATAAAAATAGTCTATAAGTATTTTTAATGACATAAACCTCAAGTCCATATTACAATCATATTTCCTAATAAATATTCATCCTTATTGCTTTCAGCAATTAGTGACAGGAAGTTTGTCAATCCAATTATTTAACCAGAAGTTCATGATTCAATCAGAAAAATAACTTTCTGCCAAACTACGACAGGAAGTCCAAAATAGCCAAACAGTCTTCCTGTCGCAACTGTGATAGGAATTGTGGCAGAAAATAAGATTTATATAGATAACTGCAAACAAAGTTTTAATTCAGTTTTTATTGAAAAATGCAAATATAAATGGTTTTCAGCATCCACATTGACAGGAAAATATAACAGTAGTCTATTCTCTTTGATCTCAGTCAGTATAATATTCTAAACAAGTTTTCCAATAAAGCTACAAGAAAATCATATAAATTGCTACAATTATTTGCAATCATGAAGATAGCAACAGGTAATAAGTTCTCAGTCCCCAAGATAACAATTGTTTGCCTACAGTCAATAATTTTCCAAATACAAAGCTACATGAAAAATAGTTTTTGCATAAGCAGTTGTTTCATCTTTAAACGGGTCAATTTATATCGTAGATCTGTTCAACTAGCATAAAAGAGGAAAAAATACAGTCATACAGAAAAAATAACAGCTGCAATATAAATATTTGACAGAGAATAAGTTGATAGCATATGGGAATTTTGATAAAATATGTTTTTCCAATGGCAATATCAAGATCTGGAAATGACGATTTGCAAGAACTAAAGGGGGTCAATCTATACAAGATTACCCAAGAAGGCCAAACAGATGAATGACAGGGTAATGGCTTAGTAGATGAAGTCAACGGCCAAATTCAGGCTTAAAACATTACAGGTTGATAACTATATTTGGTTGACTAAAATAGGCTACTACAGATCACAGTTCAAATGGTCTTTAGAAGGCAAGGTGACTGGCTGCTAGACAAAGGTTCAACCAAGAAGAATAGGGAGTAGCGACAGGAGAAAAATAAACTTAGGTAAAATCATCTAAACAACGGATAAAAACAATAATACAAGTAAGAACAATGTCTATCATTGATTTAAAACTAGAATGCAAACAAAGGTTTTAGAGTAAATCGATTTCAATGTTTTTGCATACCAGAAAGAATGCACAAGGGGCCATAATAGAGGGACGGCCAGCCAGAACAAAGATTGACCAAAACAAGGAATGACTCAAGCAAAACAAGGGTTAACCAACCCAGCCTAAAGCCCCACCAAAATCTATCTCTATTCAGCCGTAAAAACATGAATTAGGAATGCAAAATCATGAGATAAAAACCTGGTGATTTCAGTCGATTGAAGAGGAATTGTAGAAGAGATGATGCCTTCTCTCTTGTCATGGCCTGGAGATCTCTTCTTTGTAGTTGCCCAAGACTAGCTTGTGCTACTCAAATTGCCTTTTTCTTACTACAGACTGTGGGTTGCTTTGAGGAATTCATGGTTATTTTCTCAACTGAGCGATCTGCTCTTTTTATTAAAGTGTTTCCCTTTTATTTTTGGTGGACTCCTTTGGTTTACAACTGAAATTCATTTTCAGTTTGCATGAATATAATAATTAAAAACTCATAATCTTTCTTATTTAAAATCAAATAATAGCTCTTTAAAAAAGATAAAATAATATCTTTGCAACTTACTATCGCATGGGTGATAGGAAACCTATTTTAATTCTTTTATCAAAACTCTAAATATAATAATGCTAATTTTAATATTATTTAACTATTTTAATTAAAACAAAACCATTTAAATAATCAAAAAGAGAAATGCAATTCAATATTGCATATTTAATATATTTATTTATTTTTAAGAATCATATTGTCTTCCAAACATCTATAACAATATTTTATTATTTATTTAATTAACATACATTACATCATTTGAATATTTTTTAAAAAGACATTAAATTTAAGTAATCACATCATGCTTTCAAAAATAATTAATAACCACACATTAATGCAATCAAAGCCATTCAATAATGCATATGCAACTACATGATGTGCATGATTGCATCAGGGTAATCCATCCATTAGTTCTTTCCAAGTGGCTAGAACATCTCTACCTCAGCCATGCTCTCGTCTTCGACGAGTACTTGCATCCATTTGCACTCAACTCGGCATCAATAGATTAGTGTCTCCAAAACATAGCCGAAGCAAATCATTGCATTTACATCAATATTCAATATTTAAAACAATTTCCAGTTTTCATCAATATAACTCATAATAATTACCTCCACGTTTGCAAAATTACTTAAAGTCAATCACAATAATTGTTCACTAAACTAGAATGATCATATTGTGCATAAAAATGAGACGTGACAAAATCACATTGATCCTCCCAATCACTCAACCAAACCCATCACCATTCCATAATAAACAAGAACTACATAACATCTCTATCATTAAGTGCTTGATTCTATGGATATAGGTATGTAGGCAGTCTGGTGTATGAAGGAAATACCCAGATTCAGGCACAAGGCGATATCTCTCTTTTTCTTTTCATCTTTCCTCTACTCATCTTTCTTATCATTTCATCTCATTTTATTCTATTCTTCATCTCCCATATTATCAATAAACACCTAGAACTACATATTCATCATGTCTCATCATCATCATGTGGTGCTTTGATCCCATGGGTATGAGTATGTAGGCAGTCTAAAATATGAAGGAAGTATCTAGTATGCAAGTACCAATGATTCATTCTTCCCTCCCCACTTTGTCATCTCTTCTTTTCTTCCGTTTTCTTCTCTTTGACTAATGCAAGCAGAAACAAACTATGCACCTTGTGATAGCTCAAGAACTTACCAAATTAGGGTTTAATCGAGGTCTTTTGTTCACATGTCTTAAGCCAACATATGCTATGTCAACCATCATCTTAGCCTTCAACATGATATATCTTTCCTTTTAACAAGGCACTATCTATCTAATCTATCCAAGAGCAACGTAAATTTGGCAAGAGAACATGATGGCAAGGTCCTTTATTTTTCTTTTGATTTATCTTTTGTCCCTTTCTAATACCTAGTCAAGACTGTCTTGATCTATTATATCTTGGTATGTTGCAACGAAGTATGGACTGGGGCATGGTCATTTGCTTTCGTATGTTGTGTTTGTGGATGATCTTATTCTCTACTATGCCTAATGGTATCTTGTACGTGTTGGGATTAGCATCTTGTGTATCAATATCTTTTGCATTTGAGAAGCTAAATAATCTCTTATGCACTAAGACTATTCTATGCTAAGACTATTTCCCATACATATAACCAACAAGGTTTATTATGTCTAGTGGAAATAAGCTCAAACCCTTTGCTTGCAGCATCAAAGTCCACCCTGAACGGCTAGTATTCATACCTTGTATCTTGACAAGGTTGTATTAGGCTATCCTGCATTAGATAATCGACACCTTGGTCTTTATACCTTGGTGCATAATATCTAGTGCTATATTAAACATAAGGATTGTAATTCTCCAATGTCTTACGCAACAATCTGAAGCTACCTTTTTATCATCCATCATTGCATTTCATTCCTTGATCAACAGTTTCATCATCATCTTTCTTCTTATCATCTCTCTCCCACTCCTCATCTTCTTTGCCTTCCTCATCATTTCACCTTCTTCCTGCAAAACAAGTGTGTTAGGCATAATAATATCATCCATCATATCATAGAATTCACATACATCATTATCCATATCAGTTATAAGCATTTACCATCTATCCATCATTTAGGCATCTAGGAATCCATTATAAACATTACAAAATCATAATATCATCATCATCATATCATAGGTATCAGCATATACTCATTATAAGAATTGCATAACCATGACAACATCATAATCACATCACACACATAAGCATTTATATCATAGCTATAAGCATCAAATCATCTATGCATATAACATCCATAACATAAAAACCTATAAAAAGTCACAAAAATAACAGTGCATATCCATAACACATCTACATATAGAATCATCTCATCATATATATATATATCATCCATCTATGAATATGGGTCAATGTACGAGTATCTGTCATATACAAAATATATACAAATCCAGCTACCTATGAGCCATCAAAAAATATGCACAATCTAGCTTGTAGGCCTCAAAAATGATACAATGATACATCATATGTATGCATCTATCTATCCCTATTGTCTCGAGAGGCTACTCCCTGAGGAGGCCTCACCCTGGTCTCTGCCTCCTCTGCTTGCCCTGCCTGTGTCCCTTTGCTGAGGAGGTCCTATAACTGATGCTACTAATCTGGAGCCCCCTGTCCGTCTCGAGACTGAAACCCCTGATTGACTCCTATAGCTGGGCTTCCTCTAATCTACCAGAACTACCCCATGGTACAATCCTCTGTAATACTCTGCCTCACTCTGAGCTCTAGTGACCTCGCTCTATAGTCAGGTCATCTTTGTAAACATGTATAATGTTTCTTGATTCGTGCCCATGGCAGCCACGACAATATCCCTCTCAAAAATCAATCGCTGAGTCCTATATACTATTACATCTCTCTCAGAAGTGATAGCATGTACCCTCTATAAGGCAGCATCCCTCTTAGCTATGACCTGGGTTAGTGTCCCATCATCTGGTGCAACCTGTGTTGCTTGTTGTATCTCTACCCGTAACTATGTAATCTGGGCCTGATATGTCTCCACCTATCCCTGGGCATGTCGCATCCCCACTACTACCCTGTCCCTATCTGCTGCAGTATGTCTAAGCTGAGCCCATACCTGTGCTACCTGAGCCATCTCTCTATCTAGCTACCTCTTATGTCTAGAAGCTACATAACCATCTCCTCCTCCCCCAATAATCTACTCTGGCTGGGGTGGCATTTGAACCTGTCTAAGGACCTGCCCTAGTATCTGCCCCTGGCCTCTTGGTGCTACCGCTACTATGGGACCTGCCACGAATCTCACTTGTGGTGCCCATCTCTGTCCTTTGACTCCACCCCTCCTAGGAGCATGAACAACTACCTCCCCCTGCTCCCCTGGCATAGTCAATTTGGTAGGTCTTTGCAGTATCTAGTAAGAATCATACTTAAGTGTAGTCCCTAGATCTGCTAGCCCCCTATCTAGTCCCAAACAACTGGCTATAATCCATCCAAATATGCCAAGGCAACATCCACAATGATCTCGGGGCCCTAATCTAGAATCTCTCCCAAAGATGGCATCACCCACTGGCTCACCCTGCTACAAGCCAAACTGTCTTAGAACTCTCTCCGGCAAGTATCTCTCAATGGTATATATACTCTGACCAAATAGATATCTAGGTTTCTAAGCATATAATAACTTTGGAACATCATCGTCCCAGCTCTCGCAGTACTGCCATGGTCTCCACGTAAACTGGTCCATGTCATCACAAATCCTCTTCCAATACACTTGACCATGCAGCTATCTGTATGTGGTAGCTCCTCCATATATGTGTGCATATGGCTGCCCAGGTGCTTGCTGTCTCAGCCCCATCGGTCTCATAACTGCTATGTGCTCAAATGCCTAGACATGTAATAGAGTCACTCCTGTTGACATGCTAGATCTTGACATATAAGCACACTCATGTAAATATCTGCATAGTTGCCCTAGTATGCAAGGGCCCCATGCATATTTGGTCTCGTACTCAAACATGCTCTCAAGCACGGTACCCCATCCTACTAGAAATCCTCGTGCTCT
Source organism: Cunninghamia lanceolata (assembly GCA_027924645.1). Lineage (NCBI taxonomy): Eukaryota > Viridiplantae > Streptophyta > Pinopsida > Cupressales > Cupressaceae > Cunninghamia > Cunninghamia lanceolata. The sequence goes on along the minus strand of BSBN01000741.1, from coordinate 2,642,641 downwards.
CTGATCTGTCACCAAAAACATGATCACTGCAACCACAACCCTCTGTAGACGATCACATCATTCCCTCATGGTCTGCATGGGAACCTCAGGGTCATCATCCTCTATCTTGTCAGTCCTGAGTAACCGATGTAAAGAAGCTGGCCCGTGATCAAGATCATAATCCACCTGATCGCCCTCTATCAGAATCTGCAAGATGCCTCGCATATCTTCCAGTGTGACGGTGGCCTCACCTGTAGGAAGTAGAAATGAGCTGTACTCACTATGCCATCGCTCTACCAATGCAGTCATCATGGCAGTATGTGCTCTGACTGGTGTAATCTATGTCACGTAATCCAAAGCCACGATCTCAAGAAATAAATGCTCCTCTGCATCCAGCTGTCGAACTAGCCGCATATCCAAAGGATATACCTCACATGATAGCAATGGTCATAATATAGCCTACAATAATAAGCATTGACTTAGCATTTATGATATTTTACGCAAAAAATAATAAATACTAGAAAACAACTGCTAAGTTTAACCATATGTGACCTGTTTTACCTATATACGACTCTGTCATGACCAAATGCGATCTGAATTTCCATATGCAATGTCAGTTAGCTTATTTGTGCATCATTTGATCACATGCGACTTTATGCTAGTTGCATGTGACTTTTTCAACCAAATGCGTATGGTGCCCTAAAAAATCCTACTTTTTAACCAAATGTGCATGACTTTTTCCAAGTGCGAGCCTTTATCGTTCAAGTGCGATGAGAATTTTCACATACGACGAGATCATGTTCATATGCGACATTTATGGCCAAATGCACATCTGTAAGCCCTAAAACATATGTGACAACCATATGTGCATGGCATGAACCAGATGCAACAAAACCGTGTGCAAATGAGACTTAGTTTTCTAGATGCAATTTTCTATCGCTCATATGCATCTGTTCTAGACCTAATGCGCCTTTGGTAGCACGTATCTATTTATGGCAAGTCGACTCAAAATAAATGCATATTTGGAGAGTTTTTTGACACATACCAATAGCGGAGCTCCTGCCGGTCGTCCATATGTCCTCACCTTCTCAACCCGGTGATCTGCATGTGGAATCAACATCCTAGAATCTCAAATTGGTTCTCACAAACTCACAGAGACTCAGAGTATAAATTCTCAAGAAGCAACTCGCACAAAATTGAAATTGGCCATTGGAAGCTATTTATAGGGTTTTAACCCTAATCAAGAGTTTTAAACCTAGCCTTCAATTCTTGCCATTTGAAACGACCAATTTAACCTAGTGAGCCTTTTTGCCATTCTTCTTGTTGCGAGTCAACCTAGCCTTTGCCCTGCAACCTGGATTTCCTCTTGAGGGGGCATCATCCACCAGTTTAACTGGGGCATAGCCTGTTTATCCAAAGTATCATATCTTCTTTGAAACAATGCCCTAATGGACATTGTCTCAAAGAGGGGCAAAATGTAGATGCCCAAAATTGACCCATGTCACCATCTAGGCATTGTATCATTTTCTTGCATTTTCTGTTGCATCTTCATATCACATGCATTATTCTGTCTACCACACTTGTAAGCAACCCTAATCATTTCCCCTATCATTTTCATCATTCTTCACGATTAGTTAAATAAATTTTATTTGTTTGATTAATTGCCCTTTTATCCTTCTACCTTCTTCTCTTGCATTTATTCATCTCTTATTAATAATTATTAATGTCATTTGGTTCACAAGATGGGGTTGAAGGGCTAGACATGTCATTTGAAGGCTCTTTGCTAGGTGCTAAGATAGGTTTTTGACATGGGGATAAGTTGTTCCTAGCAAGTAGCCAATGGATCACATCCTTTTCTAGGGTACGTGTGAATGGACAATATAGGGGATGGACGATAATAGTGGATGGTGTTGTAGGCTTATGATCATGATAATATTGAGGGCTAATTGGATTAGGACTTGTGAGATGGATAATGGGATTAGATGAGATAGGACTTGGGCTAGATGGAAGGATAAGGGGATTAGGTGTATCAGATGGTTGGTGGGTCAATAGACTAGGATTGGGATCACATGATGGTGTCAAAATGGGACTAGTAGGCTCATATGTTGGCATGTGATTGGATGGTGATGGAGGATGTTCATAGGATGCTTGCCCTAGGTTGGTACCTTCCTCGTTAAAGGATATTAAGTCTTATAGCATAGGCGAACTTAAGGATACTTGATTTATGTACAAAGGGTCACTTAAAGTTGAGTCAAAGGTTATTAGGTCTTGTAGCATAGGTGGACTTAAGTCTATTAGGTCATGTTGCAAAAGTTGACTTGGGTTCACTCGATTTATGTACAAATGGCCACTTGGACTTGCATGTTCATGTTGTGGGGGCCATTGATAGTCTTGTGAGTGAGAGAATGGAAGGTAGGTGAGTTCACTCGAGAGAGAAATAGAAAGTGAATCAAGTTAACTAGAGAGGATAATTAGAAGGTGGTTGGATTGGTTTGAGAGATGAGTTGAGTCATCTCAAGAGATAGAAATGGAAGGTAGGTGATTTCATAATTAAATAATTTAAAAAATTATTTAGATTATGAGGCATGTAAGGATAAATAAATAAATAAAAATTATTCATTTATTTAAGTGGGAAAAGCAATAAAGTGATAAATTTAAATAAAATAAAAGATTTATTTTATTTAAATTCAAGAGGAAAGAGGGGTAAATAAATAGATAAAATTTATTTATTTAATAGCATGAGGGGACGGGATAAATTAAATAAAATGTTAAATTTATTTAATATATTAGAGGAAGTGTTAGGATGGCAAAGGGGTTATGATAGCGACAAGGGTACCTAGGGCAAAAATGCTACAAGATGTCTAGATGATGAAACGTTGTGACAAAGTGGACATTTTTAGGTGTCTACATTTTTCCCCTCTTTGAGATGATGTTCGAGATGATGAGATTTGTATCGAGTAACATCATTTCAAAGAAGCTAAGGTATGGATAGAGGAAAAATATAGGATGATAAGAAGATAGGATGAGGATGGGATGATAGGATGATGATTCCCCCTTGAGAGGATAGGCGGTTAGAAGAACATGGGTATGCTCTCGAAATGAAATGGACTGATTAAGGAAGAAGGATAAGGAAATGGATAGAAGAAAGGAAGGGTGCGTTATGCTGCAATTAAAGTGAGCAACCATATGTTTGATATAGCACGAGACGTTATGTAGCATAGTATAAGGACCAAGGTGATGATGTGTCCCATGCCCTGGTGTAATACAACCTCGTCTAGATACAAGATATGAATATTAGCTAGGAAGATACAGATGCAAATGCAAGATAAAAATGATAACACACACAAGCAAGAATGCATAAATGATACAATAACAAACAAGGTATTGTCCATGTCAAGCTATAAACCAATGATTAATTGATGGTTGATTGATGGATTGATGAATTGATGATGATAGATAGTGATAGTGTTGTCATTGCAGGGAATGATATATCCCTAGATCAACACAAGGATGATTGATGATTGATTGGGTTTACAACAAGGCTAGGATCAAGATCATTGATTGCGATTGGATAATTTGACAAGCTTGATTAACTTGGTTGGTATGGTTTTAAAGATTCATTTGCATTTGTGTTTATTGGATTTTATTGATGATGAGATTGATTGAAAGAAGCGATTGAAGAAGAATTGATTGGAAGAATTGCTTTGAAAGATTGATGAATCGATGGAGATAGATGGTAGAAGAAGATGAGAGATGGAAGAAAGAGGAATATTGCTTGTGCCTAAATCTAAGCACTTCCTTCGTACTCTAGATTGCCTACATACCCGTGTCCACGGGATCAAGGCACTTAACAATAGAGATGATATGTAGTTCTGATTTGTTTTATTGATGATAGGATTAGATTGATGTGATTTTGACTGATTAATAGATTGGCGTGATTTGATTTGATGATTTGATTGGATTTGCATTGATTGGATTTGATTTGATATTGATTTGATGGATTGATTTTGATGATTGAATTTATTTGATGATTGGATTGATTGGATTGAATGATTTGATTGGATCATAAGAAATGATTTGATTGGATTGGGTGGTTTGTCCTAAAAGAATTGATTGATATGATTTGATTTGATGTAATTTATTCAATTTGTTTGAGTGATATGATGTGATTGATGTGATTTGATAATTGGATTGATTTGAAAGAAGTGATTTGATGGATGGATTAATGATTTGATTTCTTGGATTTTTTGTTGGCTATTTGATGTTTTTGTATTTTTTTCAAGACATTGTATAATTTTTTGGTATTTTTTTAGGGCTTTTTATGATTTTTTTTGGATTTTTTTAGGACTTTTTATGAATTTTTTGGATTTTTTTAGGACTTTTTATGATTTTTTTGGTTTTTTTAGGACTTTTTATGATTTTTTTGGATTTTTCAAGACTTTTGGCTATTTTTTGGGATTTTTTCAAGACTTTATATGATTTTTTTGGATTTTTGATATGTTTTGAGATGTCAATGGATTTACAATTTGTACAGCCTTTATGTGAAAAACCAATGACAAGGGAGAAAACCAAGTCTAGACACAAGGATGATAGGGGAATAGATGGATGAAAGATTGGTGATAGAATGGAAAGCTTATGATAGATAGATAGGTAAAAGGATAGGCTATAGTGGATGGGATGGATGATTTGTGATAAATGGAAGGATAAGGGGATAGGTGATATCAGATGTATGCATAAGAGAGAAAGGATGTGATCTCTAAAGGATATGTCGCATTAGAATAACATGCCCCATTCTAGGTAGGATTTGACATGACAAAGCTTATGACGATAGGATAGTGATAGGATTAGGCTTATGACAATGGGATAATGATAGGATGATAGGATGGATTGGTTTTGAAAGAATGGAGTACATCAAGAGATAACCAAAGCATGTTTTAACATTTTGCCCCCAATCTTTATCAAGATCAAAAGGAAAAAAGGAGGATGAATGGACTGCAATGGGGTAGGTCTATGCATGTAATGGATAAGGATGGTAGGATGGAAATGGTATGATAGGATATGATAGGATGGGAAGTGATTGGTTGGATGAGACAACGTGCCCCCAAGTATAGGTGACATAGAAGATCAATTTACACATGACACCTGTTTTCTAGGTTTTCATCATGGTACTTGTCTAGGGTGCCTGTTTACCAGGTTTTCATCATTGGATGAAGGGATTTCTCTTTACTTTTTTCATTTTTTTGACTTTTTTGATAGGATAGGTGGATATGGATGAAAGGGAGTCAAGTGTTTAGTTCCATGAAAGTGATAGTCCTGCTAGATGAATGTCGTCGCATGGACCATGTCAAGTGCGCTCATCGATGTTGGTAAGGGAGATTGTGTGAAAATGAATTAGGTAGATAGTGGATTATGATATGGATTATGGGTGGAAGGATAGTGGATTATGATATGGATAATGGATTAACCTGTGGATTATGAAGGGAAATAGTGGATTATGATGGATGAAAGGCTTATGCAAAAGCATGGACCACAGGGATTTGACAAGGGAGATATGTAGGATAATGGATGAAGGATAGGGAGATGGAGGTATGTGGAAGTGTTGCAGAATGAAATGGAACCATGACAAATGGTTGAACACACCGTGATAAACGTTGAAGCTTTTGATGGGATGGTGGGGTAGGAAGCAATGTGGATGTTTGCTTAGGAGATGGATGATGGAGTGCTTTAAGGACCCACATAGACTTAGTATTTTTCTAATTTTTACTTTGCATGTGGGATGGAGGAATTTGAGACTTTTGGATGGAATGGATGGAAGAGGATGATTGGGATTTTTGAGAGGTGGATGCTTCATTTAACTTGATGGATTTTTTCTTAGGTACCCTAACCATTTTGCTTTTTAGATTTGCTTTGAGGTGGGTGGTTGTATGCAGCTTTAGAGATGGATTTGAAGCAATTGCTTGTTTCTTGGGGACCCATACCATTTGAGTTTTTGATTTTTTTTGTGAAGGTATGGGTTTGGATAACTTTTTGGATGGACTTTGCTTTGATTTTTTACATTTGTACCCTAAGGAATGAGGATCTTTAGGATTGTTTGGTTTATGACTGTAGACATCCAAATTTTTTCTTTTGAATCCCATGAGGTGGATGTAAGTGGGGTTGGTGGAAGCTCCTTGTTTAGACAATATGTGCATTCATTGGCCATGATTGGGATTATTAAAGGATTTATGGATGGACGGATAAGGTGTTGGAAGTAATGGAGGTAGATTCGATGGAGGGATATTAGGAGTTGGAATAAGTAGAGGTAAAGTTGATGTGGAAGGTGTACATGGTTACATGCTTTTGACATTTGTAAGAGGATGGAGGCGGAATGGCAACATATGATTTAGAAGTATGATGGGACTTATGGTGAAAGGTGGTGGACTTAGGATGAATGGAGGTGGTACCAACATCGTTAGATTATTATCCTTGAGGTGTGTATCCAAGGCCATGTGATCATGGAGGGACATCGATACGGATTGGCTCCAAAATACCTTGTTCAAGAAGGCCTAGGCCTTTACCTTGATAGTTCATGTTTTGGAGCATGCGATCGACTATGGGACTATGTGTAGGTGGAAAACTAGACATGAGTTCCTTATCAGGTGGAGAAGGTGAAGTGGAAGACAATGGCTATTGTGTTCCTAAGGAGGAACATTCATGGATGGAAGTGGATAGACCAAGGGGATATGATGGTGGACTAGAAATGCGGTTGATATTGGATGTGGAAAGATGACTAGGATCTTGATCATGCTCATTAGGATCCAAGGTGTTTGTTTGATCTTCAATGGGTGCTTGGGAGGCATGTATCTCATCATGAGAAGTGGATGTTTGAGGATCATGGGTAGGTGGAGGATGGATAGGAGCAATTTGGATATCTTGCTCATGGATGGGTTATGGGAGAAGGGATAGGTGGAGTGATAACCTCTTGACAATGAATTGCATAAAGTTTGGCTAAGAGGCTAATCATGGTTTTTATGATCATATATAGAATACTGATCATAAAGGTGAGCATAAAAAAGATTAATTTGGCTATGAATGGGATGTCTTTTCTCATGAATAGGGTTACGATCATAGCTAATATCTTGACCACATAAAATGTAATGGTCGTGGATAGCTTGAACTTAGAGATGCTTTGACCTTGATTCAGATGAAGGCTTGGTGTTGCCACATGCATTGGATTATACTCTTGACATAGCTCTTGGGTTTCTTGAATGGAAGGGGATGACTCTTGGATAGGCTTTTGGTCAACAACATGAGGGTATGGTAGGTCTTGATGTGGACTCGTGGGAGAAGTCTTTTCAATAGGCTCGAGGGGTTGTGGATCACATGATGGGGGTGAAGGAATAAGAAAGGTATGGGGATACTCTTTGATAGGCTCATCAATGGGTTCTTGATATGGGGATGGTTTATTCCTTACTAATAGCCAATGGATCACATTCTCTGCAAGTGTATGGGTGGATGGATAATATAGGGCATGTATAATAAGGGTAGATGGAGTGGTAGGTTTAGGTTTAAGAATAGGATTAGAGGGAGGAATAATGTGCTTGGATGGATTGGAATTAGGATTGGATGGAGAGATAGTAGGACTAGATGGATTAGATGGTTGGTAGGTCAATAGACTAGGAATGGGATCACATGATGGTGTTAAAATGGGACTAGTAGGCTCATGCATTGGCATGTGATTGGATGGTGATGGAGGATGTTCATAGGATGCTTGCTCTAGGTTGGTGTCTCCCTCATCAAAGGATATTAAGTCTTGTAGCATAGGCAGACTTAGGGACACTTGATTTATGTACAAAGAGTCACTTAGACTTGAGTCAAAGGTTATTAGGTCTTGTTGCATAGGTGGACTTAAGTCTATTAGGTCGTGTTGCAAGAGCGGACTTGGGTTCACTTGATTTATGTACAGAGGGCCACTTAGACTTGCATGTTCATGTTGTGGGGGCCATTGATAGTCTTGTGAATGTGTTTAATGAAGAGATGAAATGGTAGGATGTGTAGGTAAAATATCTTGGGGTATGGGTTGTTGTGGATAATGGTTGATATTGGAAGAAGTAGAGTATGGTGATGTGGCATTGCCATGAAAATATGTTGGACGAGACAATGTGGAAGTGATTTGAAACGTGGATGGATTAGATTGATAAGGAATAAGATAAGGTGATGTGGAATTGTTATGATATGTAGATGGATTAGATCGGTGTGAAATGGAAGGGGATGCCACATAGGAATGAGGTGGAATTGGGTTGTGTTGAATGGATAAGGGATGATGATGTACTTGTTGGTTTTGACTAGTGGCCACAAGGTGTAGTACTTGTGCTATAAGATGTTGCATTTAAGGTGATTTGCTTGCTTGTAGTTTTGGGATCATGTCTTGGGCCCTCTGAATGGTCCGTTGGTCTAGAGGTTTTTGCATTTGGTGAAGTAGGTCAATGAGGTCTTGTGCTAGGTCCTCTAGTGTTGACATGGTGGAAAATTGTATGGATTGGATTGGGAAGAGGATGATATGTAATGATGAGGTTAGATGACTTTGGTTGATCAAGATGGGGTTGATTGGATGAGTAGGATGATAGGATGATGTGATTGGATGAAGTGTAATGATTGGGATGTGTGTTATGACAAGTGGATTGAGGATGATGTGGTAATATCAAACACAAGATCTCACATACACATGCATGCACACCAAACACAATGATCAATGTGTATGCCCTAGGCTAGACAAGGACTGTATCTACTGGGTTCCCACTTGGATTTCTCTATCCACGCCTACTTATAGTGGATAGCTACAGGAACTTGGGGCACGGGTTCCCCCTTATAGTGCACTCACTTCTTAGGCACACCAAGTTCCAAGTCCTCAAGACATGTAGATCTTGAGGTACTTTTCTATCTCTGCTATAAGTCATGAAAGTGTGGGATGACTTTAGAGGTCCAACCTCCTGTGCCAGTAGATAGAGAGTTTTTGGCTTCTAAAACATGATTTTTAGTTAGGGTTTTCGTTTGGGTGGCTATACATGTGGTGATTCACTCCGTTAAGAAGGCTTCCTAGCCTACAGAGGTTAGAATCTGTAGGGTTTTGGGGGAAACATTTGCTGGTATAGTGGAACAACACCCGTCGTTTGTGACTTTCGTCACAAACACATTATTTATATAGCGGCTTGGAATGGTTTGCCTTTAACTTGTTGCTGCTTTGGCCATACCCCTTCTCACAATGGGAAGGCAGGCCCTCTAGTGTTAGAAATAGTTTCTCATGCACCCCAAATCCATTGGATAGGCAAGGGGAGAGGATACTTCTATTTCTAAATTGGGTAACACACAGACTCAACAAGCAAGCAAAGAAATGAAAAGTAGACACAATGAAAATAGATAGTTCATTTTAGAGCACCAAAACTAAATGTGCCTACTTTAGTATAAAAATTTGTTTATGTCTTGGACTGATTGGGGATGCAAAATATATGTTAGTATGTCTTCGTCCTCCAGTCTTTGACAAGCGTATGTGACAAGCTGCACCGAGAAATCATTAATTTCCAAGAAAAATGATAGATTGAAACCTAAAAAATAGCTGAACTATGACTGTAAAATTACCTACTGAATGATGCAATTACCTAATGAAAGCTATACTGTTGCAAATTTCATTCTCTCATCTTTCCAACGAGTGTTTATTTGTGCGATTTTGATACCGTATGCAAAAGTTATGGAAAAAGGAAAAAACAATACCCCTTGCTGTGCCAAATGCGACTTGCTATTGCCAAATGTGACTTACTAATGTGCAAATGCAACTTACTACTACCAAATGTGACCCACTGATGTTCAAATGCAACTTACTACTTCCAAATGCAACTTACTGATGTGCAAATGTGACCTACTGCTGCCAAATGTGACTTACTGATGTGCAAATGCGACTTACTGCTGCTAATCAAATGTGCATTGAACCAAATGCGAGATGCTGTTGTTGAAATGTGCATTAAAATTGCTAATCAGATGTGGCTGTAGATCAACCAAATGTGACTTCTGCATGTCAAAGGTGTTAAAAATAATCTGCAAAGGCGACTTCCCACCCACCAAATGTGAGCTGCTCTTATTCAAATGTGCATCCGTGTACCTTGACTTTTGCAAACACAATTTTTAGTAAAATAAAAATAAGATTTGACTAAACAAGGGGTCCCACAGGGCATACCATTTTGTAAATGGTAAAATTTAGACAAATTAAAGAAGATAAAACAATCAAATGCAATACATGTTTACCCAAATTTTTTGAATACTTTGATACCTTGAAAGATCAATGCATGTAATGATTTATTGCTCGAATGATTGATTTGTTGGTTGCTCACAACCTACATCTTAATGGTGAGATGAGATTTGATGGATGAAGATAGGTTATTATGGATGAAAGATTGAGAAGAAAATTTGGAAGAGTAATGATGCTTCAAAGTTCATCCATGCCAAATGGCTTGGAAGTGAATCAATTTATAAGCAAGTTGAGAGAATGGAAGGATAGAAACTTCCATTTTGTGAGTGATAATGAAATTGGAAAGTTTCTTGTTCAACTTGGGAGAGAGAATGGAAGGTAGGTGAGTTCACTCGAGAGAGAAATAGAAAGTGAATCAAGTTAACTAGAGAGGATAATTAGAAGGTGGTTGGAGTGGTTTGAGAGATGAGTTGTCATCTCAAGAGACAGAAATGGAAGGTAGGTGACTTCATAATTAAATAATTTAAAAAAATATTTAGATTATGAGGCATGGAAGGATAAATAAATAAATAAAAATTATTCATTCATTTAAGAGGGAAAAGCAATAAAGTGATAAATTTAAATAAAATAAAAGATTTATTTTATTTAAATTCAAGAGGAAAGAGTGGTAAATAAATAAATAAAATTTATTTATTTAATAGCATGAGGAGAAAGGATAAATTAAATAAAATGTTAAATTTATTTAATTTATTAGAGGAAGTGTTAGGATGGCAAAGGGGTTATGATAGCGACAAGGGTACGTAGGGCAAAAATGCTACAAGATGCCTAGATGATGAAACGTTGTGACAAGGTGGACATTTTTGGGTGTCTACAACAACACTTAGTGAAACATGCTTATCTACTCCCCCTTTCTATATACACTTTATTTTTCTTCTCCTTTTAGGTGTTTACCCATTTTTCACTGGTTCTCTTCTCCCCCTTTGTCATCAATGGCAAAGGTGTATGTATAAGATTCAAAATTTTGTCAAGACAACAAAACTACTAAAACTGTCATACTCTATCGCATATGTACAAATACAATCTTCAACTTAATTTGATGTGGGTTGTAGGATGTCATTGAACATGTTCTTGATTTGAGCCAGCTCTCCAACCCAACTCTTCTTTGCATTTTCCAAAATTTGAATATGGCCATTTATTAGGAAGACCAATTTTTCTGCCTTTTGTATATTAGAGGGTGTGTCAATTAGTGCACTTACCTGCAATTCTGTTGCAAGATTTGACATTAAGTCTAGATTAGGACTTATAAGTCCTTTCAACTAACACATTCTATTATTCATTTGATCCCTCTTATTCATTAGATTTCTTAAGTCATTATGAATATTGATAACTTGTATCTCTTTGCTACTTACTGACTCAACTGCCGGATCAAATGACTTAGAGATATTTGTTAGCTACAGTTTTAGATCCTTGATCTTTTCTTCTAAATCCTTTGTGGCTTCTATCCATGATAAACAAAATTTGTACAAATCACAAGATTCTTTAATAGCACTCCGTATACCTTTTATTCCATCATGTAATAAAGTTTTATCATTGATCAACATTGTCTTCAACTCAATTAACTTCTTCTCATCAAACTTTTTTCTTACTTTCATTTTTGCAAAATTTTCAAAAGATTCAAAATGCACACTTACTGAGTTTATGAGTCCCTTGAGTTGATTTGTTGAAGACATTGATGTATCCTCTTGATATGATGGCATCAGCTTCTCCAAAATGCTGGATGCCACACCAATAATTTCACTGTCCTCTATATGTGACTTCAATATTTCTTCCTGTACCTTTGCTTGCACAATTGATACCAATTTAAATTTCTACACAGGGAACATTGAGTCCAAGTTTATTGGACCTTGCAAAAACTCAGGCTCATCCAAGACTTGTTTTTCTCTTTCCAAAAATTCCTTGACAAACTTAGCAGTGTCTCTTGCTATATCAGAGACTTCTTTATTTTGTTCTGGAGGATCCAGATCCATAGCCTCATTTCCATCAGCATTTTGCTTCGGTACAGGGCTCATCTTAGCTTGTTGATCATTAGCTTTGTTCTACTCCTTAGTCTTCTCCTTGTGTGCTTGGTCATCAGTTTGTTGTTCAGGAGGAAGACTTGTCTCAATTTTGTCCTTGACAATTGTATCTGTAATAGGGGCTTCTTTCTCCTTTGGCTCTTTGTCATGTTTATCTAACCCTTGGTCCAAGCTCACTTCCGGAATAGTTGTGTCATCTCCAACATTTATTTCTTCATTGCCATATATTGTTGGGAGATGAAATTCCTTCAACACTTTTAAGATGATCTCCTCAGCCTCTTTAACTACTTTCTCAATGTCATCTGACATTAGAGTATTCACCCTTTTCTTTATTCTGAACTCCTTGCTAAGCAATTTATAGACTTTTACTTTATCTTCAAGAGTGATCTCCGGACATAACTTTATCAGTGTATGCTCTCTGAGTTCAATGTCCTTGGCCATAGCAGCTTCTTTCCTTGAAGACATGATACTCCCCAAGCTGTCAGGAAGATCAATAATAATCTCAATAAGGGCTTTATTGTAAATGTTCAAGTATTCTATGACTACATTTTCAATGATGTATTTGTTTGCATCATTATAATCATCATATAGTTGGGCAATAGGTTTAAGGTTGTCATCAGCCGTGATGGCCCTCAAAACTTCCTCTAAGCTAATTGTATATTCTTCTGTCTGAGACACATCTTGCCTTGGCCTTTTCTTAGTCATACCAAAGAGTTTTTCTTTGCTGCTTTCAAAGGCTTTAGTAGCCCCGACTTTCATCTTCTTCACTTCTTCATCTGTCTCAGTTTCTTCCTCATCAACTTGGCCTACATTGACATACATTCTTCTTCCTTTTGTCTTATATCTTTTGGAACCTTTGCTAGTGGATTTCTTGGTAGGTACTTCCACACTTGCAGATGGTGTGGGATCAGAGGATATAGATGCAACTTCTGCAGAGGTAGATCATTTGGTTCTTCTTTTTGTCACTTTAGGCTTTTCTAATTTCCTTTTAGGTTCTTTTGGAGCCTTGACCGGTTCACTTTCTTTCTTCTCTTTTGCTTCCTTTTCTGCTCATGCCTTTTCTCTTGTCTCTCTAACTTGTTCTTTGGTAAAACCCTTTTTTAGGGCATAATCTTCTGCTATCTTCTAGGCCTTCTTTGAAATCTCAGGTTTTCTTACCTCAACATGGATTTTTATAGACAGCTCCTCATATGTCCCAAATCTTTCTTCTTTCGGATCCCTAGGTTTACTTAGCATATGTTGTGCATAGTTGTCCAATATTTTTCCATCAACTTCATATCCCATTGGTAAGATCCAGACGGTTCTGGGCTCCATAGCCTCCATCATACATTGATCCTTATTTACAATAAAGCATATACCATATTTGTATTTCTCCACAATGGTCTTAGGGATCCTTTCTCTAGATTGCATTGTTTGCACAGATATAAATTTTATTGAAAAGATTTGAAATTATTCCAAAACCCTAAAATCTATATTAATTGCAACAAAAATGGATTAAGATAAAACTATAGAAACCACATAAAAATAAATGTTATTGAATTCGTTTAAATGTGGTTGCTCAAGATAGATGCATAACTCCAATGTGCATTTGCCAGGGGAGATAATTGAAAATGAAATTGGTTTTATAATGTTTGGATAAAAGTTGGTTCGGATGGTTAAACGGTAAAGTAGTTGAACGGTAAAAGGTGGTTAGAGTAAAGGTAGGTATTTTATGGGTTTGATTTTCATGAATAGGTTTTAGGGTAAGGTTTAGGTTAATAATAAATTAAAGTAGTTAAATTTAATTTATTATTAACAAGAGGTTTATAAGTAAATAATAAATTAATTTTAATTTATTATTTACAGGATATGGTAAAAGTGAAAGATTATAAATAATAAATTAATTTTAATTTATTATTTATGGGATATGGTAGAAAGTGAAAAATTATAAATAATAAATTAATTTTAATTTATTATTTATGGGATATGGTAGAAAGTGAAAAAGTATAAATAATAAATTAATTTTAATTTATTATTTATGGGATATGGTAGAAAGTGAAAAATTATAAATAATAAATTAATTTTAATTTATTATTTATGGGATATGGTAAAAAGTGAAAAGATTTAATTAATTAATTAAAATTAATTAAATTTCATGTGAAGGGAGGATTTAGGAAATTGATCATAGGACAATTTTCATGTCTACATTTTGCCTCTCTTTGAAACGATGTTGCGAAGCAATGTTGTTTCAAAGAAGATTAAAACATAGGTTGGAATGGATTTCGAGTAGGCTGAGGCTCACACGAGGCTCATAAAAATGAAGGATTGGTAGATAATGCCCCCTCAAGAGGCTATGTGGGGACGAAGGAGATGGATAGGCTCTTGAAAAAGGAAATGAAGGAAAAGAGGTGGAGTTATGCAGAATAAACTTTGAGCAACCTGATGTTTGATATAGCACCTCACATTATGCACCATGGTATGAAGACCAAGGTGACAGTGTGTCCTGTGCCCCAACGTAATACAACCTTGTCTAATGTATGAGGAAGTAAACTTAGAGCATTAAAGTCCTAATGCACAAAAGGTATGATATGACCTTAGATGCAAAGGATAATGCAAAAATATATTCCAACATACACAAGATATGAATATTAGCTGGAATGATATGAATGTGATACAAATGCAAGATTAAATGATGACACATAGAAACAAGCAAGCAAGCGTGCACATATGATTCAAAAACAAACAAGGT
This sequence comes from Cunninghamia lanceolata, assembly GCA_027924645.1. Taxonomy (NCBI): domain Eukaryota; kingdom Viridiplantae; phylum Streptophyta; class Pinopsida; order Cupressales; family Cupressaceae; genus Cunninghamia; species Cunninghamia lanceolata. The sequence goes on along the minus strand of BSBN01000741.1, from coordinate 2,627,640 downwards.
ATTGCCCCTGTCAAGCTAAAAACTAATGATTGATGATTGATTGATAGCGTTGTTGATGTGGGAACGATTTATCGCAAGAACAACGCAAGGATTGATGATTGAGTGATAGCGTTGTTGACGTGGGAACAATTTATCCTGAGAACAATGCGAGGATTGTGTTGTTGATATGGGAACGATATATCCCGAGAACAACACTAGGATTGGGAACGATATATCCCATTGATGATGATGATTGATCAATTAGGTTCACAACCAGGCTAGGAACCAAGACCATGGATGCAATTGGATAATTTGACTTGATTGGTATGGATTAAGGATGACTTACATTTGGACTAGTGTTATTTGGAATGATTTGATTGATTGCGTTGATGGATTGAGGTGAAGGATTTGAATTAGTTGGATATGGATGGTGATTGAATTGGATGTGGATTGATTTCTTTTGTTGGATATTTGATTTTTTTGGTATTTTCAATCATTTTTTTTTGGATTTTTGGTTTGTTTTGGAGTGTTTAGCGTTGGATTGTGTGTAGATAGCCTTTGGATAGATACCAGTGACAAGGGAAAACCAAACCACAAGGCAAGGACCAATAATGAATGGGGATGAACAATAGTGAATGCGATAGATAAAAGGATTGGATGGATGGGTAAGAGGATGGGCGATAGGATCAAACTTGTAGGAATAAAAAGATTGGTAATGGGATAAATGTAGGATTAGATGGGTGGATAAAAGGATGGACAATATGAGAAAGGTAGGAGTACGGATGGATACAAGGAGTGGCGATAAGATAAAGGTAGGAGTATGGATGGATAAAAGAATCGGCAATAGGATAAAGGTAGGAATATGTATGGATAATAGGATTGGTGATAGAAGGACAATGAATGGGAAATATATGATAGATGGATGAAAGGAACTGAATATGGATGAAAGGACTATGTCACATAGGAATAACCTACCCCCACTCTAGATATTATGCTTTAGGATTCAGTGGGGTGATGCTAATTAGGATGCATGATAGGGATAATGGTTCAAAGGGATGAATGGACTTAGTAGTGGATGGATGTATGGAGGATATTTTTAGAAACATATGGATGGAATTTGGAGTATGACAAGAGGTGTCTAAAAGCATTTTTCAACATTTTGCCCCTATCCTCATCAAGATCAAAAAGGAGGAAGGGAAGATGGATGGTGCAGTTAAGGAAGGTACAACATATATGATGGGTAAGGATGTCAAGATAAGATGGAAAATGATAGGATAGGATATGAGATGGGATAGATGTGACAACATGCCCCCAAGTGTAAAGTACATAGATAATCACCTACGCATGACGCCTGTTTGCCAGGTTTTCATCATGGTACTTATCCAAGGTGCCTGTTTACCAGGTTTTCACCATTGGATGAAATGGTTTCTCTTTACTAGTTTGATTTTTTTTTTTGGTAGGGGATAGTCAGATGGAATAGATGGGACTCAAGATTTTGTTCCCACAGAAATGTCCCAGGATGGATAACTCATAGACCATGTCAAATGTCGTTATGCTCATAGATGTTGGTAGGGAATTGCATGAGAGGGTAATGGATTTTGATGTGGATTATGAAAGGTTCATGCAAGGAATGATAGGGGATAGGAGAGTATGATGTGGACAATGATGGAAGGATAGTGGATGAGGATGGAGTTAAAGAGATAGATATGGCTTATGCAAAAGCATGGACCATAGGATTATGATGGAAGAAATAAGTAGGATAGTAGATGGGAGATGGGGAGATGGAGGTATGTGGGAATGTTGTGGAATGGAAGGGAACCATGACCAATGGTTGCACACACCAAAATGGATTTTGAAGCTTAGAAGGGGGATTTGGGAGTAATGGAGATTATATGAGGGGATTGCCTATTCAAGTCTTTAAGGACCCAAATGGACTTATGAATTTTAGGATTTTGTGATAGGGAGAAGGATATTAGGGATTTTAGATGTGTGGATGCTCCAATTGAACTAGATACTTTTTTCTTGGGGACCCAAACCATTTTGGTTTTGAGATTATCTTTTTGAGATGTGGACTTGGGTAGCCTCTTTGAATTTTGATTTTGCTTTGATTCTTTTCATTTGTGCCATATGGCATTAGAATTATTGGGATTTTTGGCTTTATGGGTGGAGGCATCCAAATTTTTATTTTTCAATCCCACAGGGGTGTTTAGGATAGCTTCATGTTTATTCAATGTGTGCATTTGTTGATCATGATTAGGAATTGCAGGGGATTTATGGGAACGAGATGTATGGAATGAGGGATTAATGGATTTTTGGCTAAAGTGATAAGGGGATGTGAGAATAGGAATAATAGGAGTTGGAAGGAGGGGAGGTAAAGTATATGGAGGGATGTTAGGAGTTGGAATAAGTGGAGGTAAAGTGGATGGAGGAAGATGAATGGTCACATGCATTTTGGGTTTGTAGGATGATGGAGGAGGAATGGAAACATATGTTTTATGGGTGCGATGAGGTGCACCTAGTTTGGGCTTAGATGGAGTGGATTTAGGAGGAAGAAATGTGGTACAAACAACTTGATATTGCTTACCTTGGGGTGTATATCCAAGGCCATATGAGCGTGGAGGGACTTTGACATGAATAGGCTCCAAAATACCTTCTTCATGAAGGCCTAAGCCTTTACCTTGATAGTTCATGTTTTGGAGTATACGGTGGACAATGGGACTAGGTGTGTTTTGGGAACTAGACTTCAACTCATTATTGGATGGAGAAGTGGTAGACAATGGTTGATTCCCTCCCAGTAAAGAACATTCATTTAGGAAGGAAGTAAGACCAATAGGACATGATGGTGTATTTGAAATGGTATCAATATGAGATGGTGAAGGAGTGATAGGATCTTGATTAACATCATGCTTAAGATCCGATGTATTTATTTGATCATCTATGTGCTTGTGGGGACCAAGCATCTCATCAAAGGAAGTGCATGTTGTGGGATCATAGATTGAAGGAGAATTCATGGGATTGGTGGAAGTTTCTTGAGCATGGATAGTATTGGGACCGTGAGTGGAAGGAGTGACAAGCTCTTGATCATAGATAATATCTTGATCATAGAAAATATATAGGTTATGAATAGGTGGAAAAGAAGAGCTTTGATCTTGATTTGGTAAGGAGCAAGGTTGATCATGCTTTAGAGTTGACTCTTGACATAAATCTTGAGTTTGGATAGGAGTGTAAATCTCTTGGATAGGTTTAATGTATGGTGGGAAATGAATTGGGCCTATAGTAGGTGGATCTTCAAGAACATTTGAAGGTTCTTAGATAATTTGTGGACTAGAAGATGGTATTGGAGAAATAGGCATGACATTTAAAGGTTCTTGGATAGGGATTTGATGGCATGAGGGTGGTGGTTGATTTCTTACTAGTAGCCAATGGATCACATCCTTCATTAGTACATGAGTGGATGGACAATATAATGGCTGGAGAATAATGGTAGATGGTGTAGGCTTAGAATGTAATGGAAGGATAATGGGATTAGGTATGATAGGAGTGGGATTAGGATCAGGTGGATGGACAAGAGGATTGGATATAATGGGATTGGGATTTGGGCTAGGTGCAAGGATGATAGGATTGGCTATGATAGGATCAAGACTTGGATTGGGATTCGGTTGATGGATCATAGGATTGGGTTTAGGTGGAAAAATTGATGGTTTAGACTTTAAGGGTGTTCGAGATTGGCCTAATGGATTTGGATTTGGAAGGTTAGAAGGATTATATGATGGAGGTCCCATAGGAATGGATGGATGAGAAGGACTAGTGGATAGATTGGTGTATGAATCCAAACTTGATGTGGTATCTCCCTTGTCAAGAGTATCATTAAGATGACTTGCGAATTCTTGATCTTGGTGCAAGGAGGGATTAGTTCTAGTATGCTCATGTTGTGGAGAATTTTGAGATGGATATTGAGGAATATTCATGAGATTGGTTGATGTGGAGGGACTAGGTTGGCATGATGATGGGGGTGACTCATAGAATTTAGGTTGAATTTGTTGATGTTGTGTGGATGATCGTGGTGAAGGAAACAAAGGGATTGATGAATTAGAAGGTTGGGGGACCAATGGATTAGGATTGAGATTAGATGAAATTTGTTGTTGTTGCATGGATAAAGGTATGGAGGATGATGTATTAAATGAAGGTTGTGGTTTTTGGGCTAACATTTGTTGTTGTTGAAGGAGGGCTTGTTTTTTTTGGCTTTGTTGTTGAAGATATAAGGTGAGGGGACTTGGTATGTGTGAAGATGAAGCATGGGTAGGGATCTGGACCTGTGAGGTTTGAGGTAAATTTATTGCTGAATAGGTTTGAGGTATGGATGTGTTGGGTTGATATGAATGGTAGATTGGTTGTGATAAAGATTTGTATGAGGTGGATGGAGATGACTCATAGAGTTGGGGTGTTGACGTGGTAGGATGTTTAAATTGTGAAGATAATTGTGATAGTTGTGTCAATTGAAATCTAAGATCTGCCTCTTTTTGTAGTGACTGAGTAAGTTGTTGTGATTGAGCGAGTTGTTGGTATGGTTGGGCGAGTTGTTGTAGCTAAAGGACTTGGGGATTAATGGATGTCAAAGTTGAGACCTAGGTAGGATTATAGTTTTGTGAGGTTGAGGGCATGGAAGGAAAATCTTGGATTGTGTTAAGATGATAAGAATGTTCTTGGGGATAATGATCATCATAGATATGCTGAAGGTCTTGTATTTCCTCATATTCTTGAGATGATAGTGATGTTGGTGGAGGCAAAAATGGGAGATATATGGTTCATGGGTATCAAAATATGCATCATGATCTACCAAATTCTCATCATTATTAGAGCTAGGAGGGCCTCCACGAAGTATGAGTTTTGGTTTTTGATTTCTCCTAGATTTGTTGATGGTCACAACCATTTTGATGAATAAGGGTTGGACTAGGTTAAGGATGGAATGTGAGTAGGATGATGATAAATGAATTAGGTGGGAAATGGATGGATCAATTGAGAGATCTTCTTAGGATTCAAAGTGACAAGGTTCCACTTGAGATGTGACACGGAAGGATGATAGGTTCCTGATTCTGAAAGCCAAGTTGATCATATAGGAGACAAGTTGTAGTGATGATGACAATCAGGCACACACAATCATATAAGACACACAACAATTTGATTGGTTGTTTTTTATGACACTTTGATGTTTTGCAAACACTTGTAAACATGCAGGATCCTAGGCTAGGAAAGGACAATACTTGTTGAGTTCCCACTTGGTTTTACCCAGCCGTGCCTACTTATGATGTATAGCTCCAGGAACTTGGGGCACGGGCTCCCCCTTACAGTGCACTCACTTCTTAGGCACACCAAGTTCCAGGTCCTAGGACATGAAGATCCTGAGGTACCTTGCTATCTCTGCCATAAGCCTCGAAAATGTGGGACGACTATCAAAGTTTCCTCCTGTATCAACAAGTAGAGGGTTTTTGGCCACTAAACAAAGGTTCATAGTAAATATTCAGGGGAATGACACCCCACGAGCATCCATCAAGCCACTTAAGGCTCTAACTAATGCTACTAGGAGTTTAATAAACACTAAGGTATGCCTCCTTTCAAGATAGCACTGTATGGTGAGCGCTAATATCTGTTAGACTTGGCTTTTGCCTTATCCTTAATTTATATAGTGGGCCAGATGAAAGTCCCATTTGGGGTCACAAATGAATTCTCCTTTCAGATGTGTCTCAAGAGCAGGCCCACTCTAAAGGGTAACAAGAGCAAGGAAGCACATTGTTTTTGATTTCCTAGATCGCATGAAGTGCAAGGAGAGCATACACAACACCTTTGCCTCACACTCGCATGGTGTTCATTTTAATTCCAAATCCAAATGTGTGGGTGGTTATACAAAATGTCAAATGAATTCTTTTGATTCTCAAGACCGCCGAGTGATGCAAGAGAAGAGCATACACATACAATGACAAAAATGCAAACCACAAAACATGGCAAACACTTGTTAATTTTAACTCTTACTTATTATGTGAAAATCAAACCTACAACACACTAATTAGTAGTTTACAAAATAGTCTTTGACAGGCATAAAGCTGCAAGTGAAACAAATGAATCGTGCAAAAACCACACAAAAATTGTTAAATGCTAGATGAGGAATATTTGATGCCTTAAAATGACTAAATTTCAAATGATTATACCAGATAATATGAGATGAATTTTCAAGAAATGGTAGCACGACTATGTAAAGTTCAGAAGTAGCTTTCCAACACCTACAAAAACATGAAAATCTAATGAAAAATGCAAAAGTTATGATAGTTTGAATAAAACAACCTCCAAGGGCTAGGGATAGGCACTCTGGTAAATATCTTTGTTGTTTGATGGTTTGGTTTGAATGTGTTCATATGAAGCAATTTGATCTTTGATTATTATGACTGGCAATTAAGATCTAGTTGTTTGAATAAACCACTAGCGGTTTGTTTAGCTTTGATCACATTTGAAAGATTTTGAACCTCGGTGGATAACATTTTATAAAATGGCAACAACAAACATTAAATATGCAAATGCTCATAGATACAAGAAATAAAATAAATATTATTTACAGCATGAGACCATTTTTCCACACACATGAAAAACAATGTGAATAGCTTTTACCATGTAAGATAATTTTCCACAATAAACTTGCAGTGTGAATATCATTTATAGCATTAGACAATTTCTAAAATATGCCAAAAAGAAATTTCATGAATTTTGCAACCTATAATTTTCACAATATGAACTAATTGCACTGAATATTTGTAGGCGTGAGAAAAATTTTAGTGCTATAATACTCTAATATAAAAGAACATCAATGGATATATTTTCAAAGCATTATAATGCTCACATATAAAAGTGTAAAAACAATGTGAAAAAATAAAATTTTCCAGCACTATAATGGTCACATATAAAAGTGTAAAAACAGTGTGAAAAAAATAAAATTTTCTAGCACTATAATGCTCACATATAAAAGCATAAAATCAGCCTGAAAAAATTTAACTTTTCACATTACAAAAATAGTTTACCATATCAAAGATCAATGATTAATAGCTAGCATGAAATTAGACTTAGAGCATTCGTTAAAATGGTTACGAGATTTTTCAAACTGAGATATCTCTAGAAATGCAGCAAAAATCTGCAAGCTTTCAAACCATAACACTTGCAAACCAATGATCAGAGGGGGTTTCACGTTAGGCTCACCAATGTTTGCACAGATATAAATTTTATTGAAAAGATTTGAAATTATTCCAAAACCCTAAAATCTATATTAAGTGCAACAAAAACGGATTAAGATAAAACTATAGAAACCACATAAAAATAAATGCTACCGAATTCATTTAAATGTGGTTGCTCAAGATAGATGCATAACTCGAATGTGCATTTGCCAGGGGAGATAATTGAAAATGAAATTGGTTTTATAATGTTTGGATAAAAGTTGGTTCGGATGGTTAAATGGTAAATTAGTTGAATTGTAAAAGGTGGTTAGGGTAAAGGTAGGTATTTTACGGGTTTGATTTCATAAATAGGTTTTAGGGTAAGGTTTAGGTTAATAATAAATTAAAGTAGTTAAATTTAATTTATTATTAACAAGAGGTTTATAAGTAAATAATAAATTAATTTTAATTTATTATTTATGGGATATGGTAAAAGTGAAAGATTACAAATAATAAATTAATTTTAATTTATTATTTATGGGATATGGTAGAAAGTGAAAAATTATAAATAATAAACTAATTTTCATTTATTATTTATGGGATATGGTAGAAAGTGAAAAATTATAAATAATAAATTAATTTTAATTTATTATTTATGGGATATGGTAGAAAGTGAAAAATTATAAATAATAAATTAATTTTAATTTATTATTTATGGGATATGGTAAAAAGTGAAAAGATTTAATTAATTAATTAAAATTAATTAAACTTTAGGGAATTAAGGGTGGATTAAAGATAAATGGAAATTTAATTACTTAATTAAAATTAATTAAATTTCATGTGAAGGGAGGACTTAGGAAATTGATCATAAGACAATTTTTCATGTCTACATGCATTACCTTTTGGAAATGTTTGAAGTAACCCCATAGCACTGAGTTTTGTACATCTATGTTTCCTATGTTGCTCAATTGATTTCTAATCTGTACTGCAACAGATTTGTCTTCAGTACAAAATTGATTTTTCATGCTTGGTAACTCTTGCATAAAGTAGAAAAATAAGCACAAAATTAATGTACCAAATTTGAAAGGGTATTTGATTTCTTTTATTTTCTTCAAGTTCTCCATTAATTGCTGTCAGAGCAATTCACACAGGTCATACTCTGCATTTTCCTTAACCATTTGATATGCAGTATATATGGCAGTACCAGAGATAGAGTTCTCCCAATTTGTGAAGTAGACCTTGTAGCCGATCACCATGAATGTAAATCTAACTGCATGATCTTCTATGTCACTGATTGTCAATGCCCTTGTATCAAATTTTGCTCTAGTGGATTTCATCACTGCATCATTTTTCATAGCCTTCAATATAGGCACTGTACCAGTAGGGTTTAACCCTATGACTGCCCTTATGGCATCTTTGGTGATCTTGAATGTGGAGTTAAGCCACATAAACTCATCATGAATTCAGCTTAAAACATATCAAACCCATTCATCTTCTGTGAAAACTAGGAAATTTATATACTAAATGAGTTTCTTCTCTTCCAATACCTTGTATTCTTCCTTCAGATCAAGTTTATTGCCACTTAGATGTTTTAGATATAGGTCTGCGAGTTGACTATCTCCATGTTCTTCTAGGGCAACATGAATATAAGCCCTAACATCTTCCACATGCATAACACCAAATGAAATTTCTAAAAATGCACCATTTGGATCAACCTCTGTTGATTTGAATGGATGCTTCTTGAATTTTGGTCAGGCTCTCTTAGTTATATCAATCACTTGTGGTGTTTCCATTTCCTTAAAGACTCAAACAAATTTACAGTAGGGTTTCAAACTAAAAAATACCTCTTTTGCTGAGTTAGGGTTTCACTTGAGATCACTTTGACTTGCTTTGAATTGCTATGGAAATCACTATAGTTGCTTGGAATTTCACTCTAATTCTCCTTAGACACTTGAATATAAAGTGATTAACCTTTTGAATCTAAGCCTTTTAACCTTTGATTGCCTTAACCTAATTGTCATAAATGTAGTCCTTCAAAAAGCTATCAAACAATTCTTTGTTAAGCCCAATCAATCAAGATTGCTTTGCAATGCTTCGCATTTGATCCTTATCTACTAGAATTTATTTCAAAAGATCTGTAATATAAATCTTTTCATCATATCTTCATGTCAGATTCCAACACTGACTATTTGGCTAGGGGATTAGAATTTTCAATATAATTCCCCCTAAGTCAGAGCTCCCAATTTACTTCTCAGAGGAAGTATCTATACCAAAGGCTGGTGCGGATCCATCCTTGACCTCATTAACATCCTTCTTAATCCAGACCTTGCTCAATTCCTTCTTGATTTCCACTAGAGCATTCTTGTTCTTACCTTTATCTTCTCTCTGCTCTGTTTTCCTCTTTTTTGTAGGATAGTCTCTTTTCTCATTCTTGTATCTGCGGAATATTGCAACATGTCTAAACTTAGTACAATTGTACCATACCACATTCCTCTGTCCCTAATTCTTTTTGTTGATTGAATTCATTCTTGTTCTGCATTGGTTAGCCATATGCCCAAATCTATTGCATGCAAAACACTTTCCATTGAATAATTGAGTATTCCTTGCATTTTTAAAACCATTCCTTACCAGACTTCTGCATTCATTTGATCTATGACCAATTTTCTTGCAATTGAAACATTGACCAGAGAATGATGGAACATTCTGATTCATTCTACTCCTACACTGAGTAGCCTTATGACCAAACTTATTTCAATTAAAACAATGGCCATTGAAAGATGGGTACCTTTGAGCATTTGGCTACTTGACTGGAGGTCTTCTAGGTCCTCTTCTTTGATTCCCAAATTGGTTGCCATTATTTTTTCTTATCTCAATGTTTGCTTGACCTGATTTAGAACTTTCTCCTTTTTCAAATCCCAAGCCTTGCTTGTCATCTAAACTCTTCTAACTTTCAATCAACTCCTCAAGCTTTGCAAAGCTTATTTTGATTTTTTCTTTATAGCTATTAGCTGCTTCCAGATCATATTTTAGAAGTAACACATCTTTTCCCAAATTTTTACATTCCTCATACTTATCTTTCAACATTTGATTCAAATGTTTCTCAGGTTTTTCTTTCTCTTCAACCAACCTTGATAAATTATTTAGGATTTCATTTGCTTTAATCAATTGTTCACTTACCTCTCTATTCCTATCCTTTGATCTATTAACTTGCTCTCTTAGCTTCAGGATGCATTTATCTACATATTTGACGTTTTCTTTCAAATCCTGGATCTCTGCTTCATACTTATCAAGATCCTCAAGAGTTGTTTTTAATTCTTGATCAATTGTGTCATTACCTGGAGCAGTATACCTTCTGATTGCAATGAATATTCTTTCCTAGATCTTCCTCAAGCTATTAGACTTCTTTCAAGGAACCTTGCTCTGATGCCAATTGTTGATCACAAAGAATACTGAGAGGGGGTGAATCAGTATTTTGAAAAACTTCTCTTTCACACATTTATTAATCCATTTACCACATTCAATAACTTGAAAGCAAAACAAACATAAGAATAGAAACCATAAAGACATAACATATAGACACCAATATTTTTACATGGAAAACCCAAGGAGGGAAAAACCATAGTGAGTGTTAGCTCACAATATATTATGATAACAATACCGAATTGCATGAAGGCTCATTGCCCAAGGACTCACTATCCAAATAAGTGCTCACTGCAATAGGCTCACTGCCAAGAAAATAGAAGAGAAGATAGAAGGATTGGCTCACTTCCAAGAGATGACTATTGCAAATGCATCTATAGAATATTGAGGTGAAGTTCTGTTAATAGATCAATATACAGACTCAAATGTCTTCATAATGTCTACCCTGCTTTTTTACTCTACTTCACATATGCTCTGACCTTCTACTCTTATTATCTTTTTCAGATCACAAAACTACCTTAGATCATACACATATTTAATTTGCACAATATTCACTCTTATCCTTGCCTCCAACATGGAAATCCATCCAGTATATATATCTGCAACAAGATTTATCTCACAATTAAGTCGGCAGGCCAAACATGAAACATGTATACAAATGTTATGCCTTGTCAGCTTGATCTTGTGCACAAACAACAATGTAGACCCAAACAAACATACAATAGACTTCATATAGGTCGGCACCAATCATTAAACCACTTAGATTGATTGTTCAAAAAATATATCTTCTCCGCATATAGATCTAACATACATGTTGGCTTGTCCCTTAAGAATACGCTTGATCAATTCATCTGTCACATCATAAGTCCCACTGCGTACCATATGAGACTCTAAAATTCATATCCAACATTCATCATTGACCTCTTGACATACCTTTAGACTGGAAAGACAAAATATGCAACAACAGAGGAATGTAGACCCTTTTACTCTGGTATTGCATACTATTCCTGACTTAACTCTACTCACCCAGACTTAGCCATTTCATAGTATGACTTCTGGAGGAAGTCAGGACTTGAACATTAGAACATATCATCACCAAATAGCTATGATTAACATATTTGAATTGCATGTAATGATCTTCAATTGCATAGGCATATTGACCCAATCTCTATCACTTACTCTGTATACTACCCATACTTAGTCATTTTGGGCTTCCAGACTAGAATCCTTTTATGCCTTGTTCTCAAACCAAATTGATCTACCAGAGTAAAGTTTCTTTGCCTTGTTGGTGGAATCTCTTTGCCTTATTGCCATCAAATGACAACATTCAATCATTCTTTAAAGCAGCGTCTCTTGCCAACAAGAGGTATGTAGGAATGTTGTGGGGTAGAAGGGAACCAAGACCAACGGTTGCACACATCGAATTGGATTTTGAAGCTTTGTATTGGAAGGGGGATTTGGGAGTAATGAAGATGTTATTTGAGGGGATTTCCTATTTAGGTCTTTAGGGACCCAAATGGACTTATGAATTTTAGGATTTTGTGATTGGGAGTGGGATGTTTAGGATTTGAGGATTGTGGATGCTCCATTTGAACTAGATGCTTTTTGCTTGGGGACCCAAACCATTTTGGTTTTAAAATTATCTTTTTGAGATGTGGACTTGGGTAGCCTTTTTGAGTTTTGATTTTGCTTTGATTCTTTGCATTTGGGTCATGTGGCATAAGGATTAGTAGGATTTTTTTCTTTATGGGTGGAGGCATACGAATTTTTATTTTTGAATCCCATAGGGGTTTTTGGGATAGCTTCATGTTTAGTTGATGTGTACATTTGTTGATCATGATTAGGAATTATAGGAGATTTATAGGAACAAGATATATGGATAGAGGGATTAATGGATTTGTGGTTAAAGTAATAAGGGGATTTGAAGATGGGAATATTAGGAGTTGGAAGGAGTGGAGGTAAAGTGGATGGAGGGATGTTAGGAGTTGGAAGAAGTGGTGGTAAAATGGATGAAGGGATGTTAGAAGTTGGAAGAAGTGGAGGTAAAGTGGATGGAGGGAGATGAATGGTCACATGCTTTTTGGGTTTGTAGGATGATGGAGGAGGGATGGTAGCATATGTTTTATGGGTGTGATGAGGTGCACCTAGCTTGGGCTTGGATGAAGTGGATTTAGGAGGTGGGTATGTGGTACCAACATCTTTAGATTTTTGTCCTTGGAGTGTATATCCAAGGCCATATAAGCATGGAGGGACTTTGACATGAATAGGCTCCAAAATACCTTGTTCATGAAGGCCTAAGCCTTTACCTTGATAGTTCATGTTTTGGAGTATGCGATGGACAATGGACTATGTATGTTTTGGTAACTAGACTTGAGTTCATTATTGGATGGAGAGTGTGTGGTGGTAGACAATGATTGCTACTCTCCTAGGGAAGAACATTCATGGATTAAAGTAGCCAGACTAATAGGATATGATGATGGATTTGAAATAGGATCAATATAAGATGGTGAAGGAGCAATAAGATCTTGATTATCATTATGCTCATTAAGATCCAATGTATTTGTTTGATCATCTATGTGCTTGTGGGGACCAAGCATCTCATCAAGGGAAGTGGATGTTATGGGATGATGGATAGGAGCGGTGGAGCTTTCTTGAACATGGATATTATTGGGACCATGAGTGGAAGGAATGACAAGCTCTTGATCCTGAAATGCATAAAGTTGACTAAGAGGATCATCATGGTTTTCTTGATCATAAATAGGATCTTGATCATATATGGGAGATTGATCATAAATAGGATTAAGCGTGCTATGGATGAGATCATTTTTCTCATGGATAGGCTCTTCATTGTAGATAATGTCTTGATCATGGAAAATATATATGTTATGGATAGGTTGAATGGAGGGGCTTTGATCATGATTTGGGGAAGAGCAAGGTTGATCATGCTTTGGAGTTGACTCTTGACATTTCTCTTGAATTTGGATAGGAATGGAGATTTCTTGGATAGGTTCAATGGGTTGTGGGGAATGAATTGGGCTTATGGAAAGTGGATATTCAAGAATATTTGAAGGTTCTTGGATAGTTTGTGGACTACAAGATGGGATTGGAGAAATAGGCATAACATTTGAAGGTTCTTTGGTAGGCTCAAGGATAGGGATTTGATGGCATGAGGGTGGTGTTAGATTCCTTGCTAGTAACCAATGGATCACATCATTCATAAGTATATGGGTGGATGGACAATATAACAAGTGGAGAATAATGAGGGTGGAAGGTGTAGGCTTATGATTAAGGTTAGGATTGCTTGTACAAGATGGGGATGAAATTGGATAAGTGGATTTGGATTTCTCCATAGATTTTCTTTTGCTTTTAGATTTGGCAAAGAATCTTTGGAGAAAATCATTCAAGGATTTATTGGCTGATGGATTAGAGCTTGGAAATTTTGATGGTGGTGTTGGTGTAGGACTAGTAGGCTTTGATATAGGCATTCTATTGGATGGTGATGGAGGTTCCATATGGATGAATGGATGAGGGTGGCTAGAGATGTATTGGTGTATGATTCCAAACTTGAGGTGGTATTTCCCTTGTCAAGAGTACCATTAAGATGAACTAAAGATTCTACAAATTTCTCATCATCACTAAGATCTATAAAGTTTTGATCATCACTAGGATCTACAAAGTTCTCATCATCACTAGGAAGGTTTTGGATTTGGCATAGATTTGTTGATGATCACAACCATTTTGACGAATGAAGATTGGACTAGGTAAGGATGAGAATATGAGTAAGATGACACCGACTAAACTTCGAGTGGGTTGATGACAACTCTGAAATAGATCAAGGTAACTCTAGGTCTAACAATGGTTATGTAGGCAATTATTTCTTGTGCTATAATGGATAGACACAAGGACAATGATCAAGAGATGGTATGCTAAAGTAGGAGATGATGAACTCCAAGTGATATGGGTGATTAATAGCCAATGTTTGATTCAAGACCTAAGGAGAGTAACATAAGTGAAAGATATAAGTTTTGTTTGACTAAAGATGTATATGCAAGGACCGAGGATATGACATAATAGAATGATCAGAATATGCAAGGACTAGGTGGAATGATCTAGATATGCAAGAACTGAAGGATTAGAACTGAAGAATGATGCCCCAAGAGATTTAAATACTAGGCTCATTTTGGACATGTAAGTCTGTTTTGTTCCTTAAAGGGCGTTGATAAAAATTTCTCAACAATATGTCTCAGTTGCGGTAGTTCTTCAAGATCTATTTTCTGATAGACCTTGAACTACGATGTCTATGTCTAAAAAAAATAGAACGTGGATCTTTGCTTAGGGATTTTGGTTTTACAAGAGATCATGCAGATGTTTGTGTTGTTTGACTTTTGGAGCAAGATTTTGAGATTTAGGTTGAAATGTTACAAATGTGATGTTTGATTGAAATGGAAAATGTTTGTTTTGAACACACACAAAACACAATAGACAGAAAGTTTTGGATGACTCTGATACAAAATCAAAGTAAAAGTCTGAATGAGAGCCTAGATTAGCCCAAAATTTTTCACTGTTCTCAACAAATTTGAAAACACTCATAAGCATGCACAATCTAGGGTGGAAAGATGATACTACTTGCTAAGTCCCTACTTGGATTACTCCATATACTGAGACAAGGTGAATGACTAGAGATATTGGTGACACTGGCTCCCCCCATGGCACAGGTACACTGAATCTCTTACCCTGAAGATCCATAGATCTTATGAACCGAGGGATTTTCTGTCTCCACAATGAATAGCAAGTGTAGGGTGGCTTCAGAGGTTTGACCTCTTGTACCAGTAAGAAAAAAGGGTTTTTGGCTTCTACAACAAGTGGTTTCTAGTCAGTGTTTTGGGATAAATCTAGTGTCTATACATATGGCGGTTCACTCATTTAAGATGTCTCCCAACCCTTAGAAAGGGTTTTTATGCATCTCATGGATACTAAGGGAGACTTCCATTGGTATAGAACATCTGCACCGGTGATTGATGACTTTCGTCACAACCACAATTATTTAT